>OY288287.1:595301-2995301 GCA_958450335.1 Hibiscus tridactylites | reverse complement strand
AAATTAAACTATATGCATGCAACCTAGAACATAAGCCAAGTAGGATACCAAAATGCAAAGTAAAGCATAAATTAAATACCAAAGGCCATTTACAAGTCTAAAACAACAAATCAAACTTACTCAAAAGGAAGTTTACAAAAATACTTAAACACACAATATTCTTTAATTTATGAAGCCTAAAAGATCTAAATAATTTCAATGTTATTAAAATGCAGTGACCAGGTAAACATTTTGAGGTCTCTGGTATCGAAGGAGATTTTAGAGAGGCAACTATCTTCTTCGGTGTTTATCAGATATGAAAGAGTTAGAAGGTATTTTCACTCAGTTTCTTCACGAGTCTTTAGTTGTTAATTTCGTTCTTTGCATAATGCCAGGGACAATGTCAAGAGGATTGCTGCAACATGCTTAGAGGTCCATTCGAAGGAAGTGTTGTGTACCCAATACATCACATAACATCAAGTTCAGAAGTAGCTTTCTCTGCAAAAAAATTGCATCTTCTTTGACGCCGTGTATTCCAAAAGTTGATGCAATTACCAACTTATCATATAAAATCTAATGGGTATTGTCCGCCTCACTCGACCTAGAGGCAATTTGATGAGAAAATATTAATTAATGGTGGCACGTGTCACTATATGATGGATGAAAAAATATTAATTAAATAAAATAAAATAAATAAAATTTTTTCAATCATGTGATGATATGTGTTACTATTTGAGTGGATGATAAATTTATTAAATTCAATTCAATTTAAAATCAGAACATGTAAATATTAAGGACTTAAAGTGTAATTATACCCGTCAATTTCTCTATTAGATGAGTGACTTGATTAATACCACTTTATCAAAATTAAAAGTACACTAGTCATATAGACACTAACTCATAGTTAAGTGATCATCTCCGCAGAAATAAAAGAGAAGTAGGGGTTTGTGGATCCGGAATTGTCGATGGTTGCAAGAAAGCTTGAGAATTCATCGACATCGGCAACATTGTAAACTGCATCAAGTGAGACAAAAATAGCTGCCTTTGTTTTCGCCGTCGACAAAAGTTTTAGTAGTAAACAATGATTTCTTCTATGTCCTCCACTCTTTTCAAAACCATTCTTGTCTTGGGAGTTTCCTTTACAAATTACAACTCAGTTTCCACCATTCCCTGGTATTTCCTTGTTCCAATGTTGGGAAAAAGAAATTTCATTTGATATTCACACACTTGGATTCAGGTCATTTGTAGTGTTTTCTGATTTGCAGGTTTCTGCTTGGAACACTTTCTGGAGAGGAAATGGGCGAGGTTGATACCAAACCTATTGAACCTGTTCAAGTTGCAATATCTTTATTTGGCAATCAGTCCAGACCCCGCTCAACTGGCAGCGATGTAAGATTTGGATTGTTATTATGGTATTTCTAAGATGACGAATATTTGCCCTTATTTTCAAAAACATTTATATTCCATACACATATCTCAATAGTATAGAGGATTTGGAGTCTATTAGATAATTAGATAATGCTTTGTTGATCCCACTTTCCAGCTATCTGTTCAAAGGCATAATCTTTCAAGGATTCTGTAAATAGTAAATACACAACAACTTATTTTTAAAAGAATTGAACATACATGTACCTGCTGCTGGAGTTGGAGTGAAGGTAGAGATAATGAACTCTTGTCGATCAATATGCAGATTCTTATTCCTTTCTTTTTGTTTTGTCAGTCAGATACGGAAAAAGAGAATGGCGTTGAAGGCTTAGAAAAGGGATTGGCCAACTACAGGCTGCAAATGGAAGCAAAGGACTCTGCGTACATGGAGGTTCTTCGTCAACTTGAACACTACAAGAAAACAGCACATGAACTTTCTGTCCTACTAAAGAACTCCGAGGTTGAGAGGTATACAAATATACAAGAGTGCAATTTAGTCAAGGATCGGATCAATGAACTTGAATCAAAGATGAAAGGGATGGTAGATAAGTTGTCCGAATCGGCAAAGATCCGCGAGCAGCTTTCGTGTGTTCTAATGGAGCTGAAGATTACACAAGCTGATCTACTTAATATGGAATCTCAACTTGCTGCTGCAAAAGATTTAGAGCTCAAGGCAATTACACAAGCAGAAATGATGGAAACCTCTGCTAAAATGGAAAAGGAAAGGTCTGAAGAGCTTTTAGGCCGCATAACGGAGCTTCAGGATGCCACTCAGCTTGCTGCTACTAAAGCTGAGGATGAGAAATGCAGAATTGTATCTGAGAAAGATGCTGAAATGGAGGCATTCAAGGCAACAATACTTCAAGCACAAGAAGAGATGGAAGATCTGAGAAAACGCTTGGAACTCGAGAATCAGCTCGTAGCAAAGAGTGCGTGTATAGCTTCATTGCAGGCAAAACTTGAGCAGGTACCTAATGTGCTTGGTTCAATGGAGAATGCTAGTTTGGATGGTGGAAATGATCTGAACCAAATAACACAAGATCTAGAGTTCAAGAAAAGAAAGATATCGGATCAAGCATTTTACATCAAGGAGTTGGAAACAGAACTTAAACGATTACAACTTGAACTGGAAAATACTAAGAAAGAGGCAAAAAACCTGAACTGTAATGTTGAAGCTCTAAAAAGTGATTTAGAGAAGGTACAGATTGAGATGGATGAAGTTAGGAAAAGAGAGAAGGATGAACAAGTTGAAATTTCACACATTGATGATCAAAGAGATAAGTGTGTTGATCATATAAGGATTTCGATTGAAGAATACAAATCTTTGATCCGAAAAACTGAGAAGGCAGATGAAATTTCAAGGTCTCCCGCGGAAGATTTCAATCAGTTAACCACAGAGTCGGCAAACAAGAGTGAAGTTGATGCTTTGAAGAAGGAAGTGAGAGCTGCAATGGCAAAAATTGGGTTGTTTCGGAACCGGGCAGAACAAGCAGCTACGAGGGCGGAGGCAGCGGAGAAAGCCAAAGCAACAGCAGAGGATCAGCTGAGGAAGTGGCAAGAACAGAAGCAGAGAAGAAAAGCTGCTTTAGCTGCCTTGAGGGAGGAGTCTGCACCCAAGCAGTTCAATCCTCCCACCATTCAGAACTTACCTACAAACCATCAGCCATTGGGTCAAGTTCTTAACCTGAAATTCTAGTCTATGATATTTTTTTTCAGAAATACATACATATATTGGTCTGAGCTGTCTGTTTTAAAGACTAAAATTATGACATTGGTCTATTTGCATGAAAGGTCTTATATCTATAATGGTGAATGCGTTGTGTTATGATGTTTGTATCTGTTTTTCAATTTTCTAACAAGACTTTCAACTTTTAACTTGGTTTGCATTAGGGTGGAGATATGCAGAGATGGGATATTTGTTAATGCATTACTTTGTCCCTAAATTATAGTAACTATTTTTGCACTTCAGTTATTTTACTTTTTTTCTAAATAATAATTTTTTTTTTCCAGATTAAGCTATATCAGTACTAATGTCATTAATAATGGTTCACACATGGTTCCTATTTGAACGTCCAATCAAAACTAAAAAGACTAAAATGGGAAATGAGTATGGTTTAGGCATCAAATTATGTATTAAACCTTAAAAATGTAACACATCGTATAAAATTATAAAAATTAAAGATAGATAAATATATTAAAAATAACATTTAACTTTGTCTGACTTAACCGTATGTTGGCTGAAAATAAATCTACTTTCTATTTTTTTTTTAAATTTTTTTATCAGCAATGTATGATTTATTAAGGATGAAAAATCGTACAAAAAGAAGATATCATAAGTCTCGTTAAAAACCCTCCTAAACCTAAATGGGAAAAAGAGTACTCGGATATCCAAAAAACAAAAAAAAAAACGAGAAAACAAGAACAAACTCGAGCAAAACAACACCCTAAACAACTCAACAAGCACACACCACACATAACCCACCCAACACACGTAACCAATCCACAACAACAACACAAAAAGGCCACACTTGAACTAACACAGCAAACAACACCAAATGGTCACACTAGAACCGACGAACACCAGCAACAACACAAACAAAGCTTATAAGAAGGCCTGGAATAAAAATTCACGTGTCACACCCTTCTTTGCAAGTGCGTCGACGAGCTCATTCGCCCCGCGATAAATGTGATGAAAAGAGACATTCTGAAGTCCTTGGCAAGATCGATCTATGACCCCAAACACCTCCCAAAGACGCCAAGGCTGAGCATGCGACTGCAGCACCTACCCAATGCAAACACTTGAATCCGATTCAACCACTAAGCAACGATCTACCCACTTCGACTTAGCAAATAAATCTAAAGCAAACACAATGCTTCATTAGAGTCTAAAATCCCCAAGGGGCCTGAAAACAAATCTAGAATTTAACCATCCGCATCTCGAAGAACACCACCAAATCCGGCTGGCTTGGGCTTACCCCTCGCCGAACCATCGACGTTGAATTTAAGAACTTCCCGAGAAGGAGGTTTCCAATGAATCCCAGCACGGGCTGAACCTGCAAGCGAGCTCACAACACACTAACTCGAACAACTCAACCACGTAGACTCAGTCAAATTAACAGCCCCCTTCGCAACCTTCACCCAATAAAAAGCGTGTAACTTAATCAAAAAGTAAATCTAAGACATCGGAGGCTTTTTCTTATTAAAAATCATCTCATTCCGTGCAAGCTAAAGTGACCAAAATAGAGCAGCCACACTCGATATCCACCAATGTCGCATCGCACCCATAAAACGAACAAAATGAAAGCAAGGGATAAAAAACTCAACAAGGGAACGCAACAACGACAAACTCACTCCCCACCATGCCAAAAACCAATCCCACAGCCGCCGCAAGCATGGACAAGAGAAAAAGAGGTGATCAATATCCTCATTAGCAATCTCACACCATACGCATACACCCTGGTCAGCACCTATATGAATGCCTCGAGCCTGCAAGAAAGGTAAAGTTAACAATGGTTGTAGCCACATAAACCACAAAAGCTTGAAATGTTGGCAGAACAAGCACATTCCAAGCAAAACAACCTCCAAAATCACTGTCACCACCGTTATTCACCATTAAAAGATTAGACAACGCCTGAAACCGAGAAATTTCCATAAGGGTTTGGCTTCCATATCAACGCATCACAAGTCCTATCTCTAATTACCAACAAGTCAACCAACAATCGCAAATTTGAAACCATTCTAGATTCAAAGATACGAAGATCTCGCCGGAAAAAGGAGAGTCACATATCATGATCAAACAAACCATCAACATCATACTCACAAACCAACGCCAACTTATTCTGCGCAAGCATAAACAAGCGTGGAGAGGAATCCTTTAAAGCATGTTCCGAGCACCACGGATCGAACCAGAAAAGAATGCTCTCACCATCCCCAAGCTTCCATACAAAGTTCGAATTTCCCATATGTTTCTCTACACTATCACAACATGCAGATGATACAATTTGTTTCCAAACAATCGAAATCGAATCGATGGTCGCTGTATTTAAACTCCACCATTGCACATTCTCACCATATTTGGCAACAATTAACGAACGCCAAAGCGAAGAAGTATTCGTAGCATATCGCGAAGACAATTTAGATAGAAGTGCCAGATTTTGGACACGTAAATTCGCAACACCAAGCACCCAAGATGTCGAGGGTAGAAAACAGCATCCCAACTAACTCTACTCATTTTCTGCTGTAGTCTGACACTTCCCTAAAGAAAAGCTCTTCTAATCTTATCTATTGTAGCAATAACGCCCTTCGGAACAAAAAATATTCCCATGTAATACACCAGCAATGAAGATAACACTAAGTTCACCAACGTCACTCGGGAAGCAAAAGAGAGCGACATCGGCTTCCACCCAGCCAATTTCTGTGGGTTCACGCCCAAAAGCATACCAAGGTACAAAAAGGCAACTCGCCTTTCGTACATCCCAAAACCGCATCAGTCGAGTCAAAAGTGGCATAGTCAACACCGAAAGCAAACAAGGATAATTTCTTGAAATTGATCTTCATCCCTGAACAGACCTGAAAACAATGTAAAAGATGATGTACATGTTGTGCACAATCAATCGATGCCTCAAAAAACAATATAGTATCGGTTGAGTTGTATGGGGCTCGATTCGTTCAATCAATATGGCTCACCAAGTGGTGGAGAGGTGGATTTTTGGGTGGAAGGGTTGTGGAAGCTAAAAAGATAATTGACACAAAGAATTATAGTGGTTCAACCTTCTAACCAAGGTTTACATCCACTACCTTAGCTCCCCACTAAGGATTTCCAATCAATCCACTATTGATTCGTCCCCTTTTCTAGGTTTAAGAGGAAACCCTTACAATCAATCAAGCTTTCTACCCAAAGCCTTGATTGAAACCCTCTTTACAAAGAGACACAATAAGCAAACTTAAAACCCTCTAATAGGTGTTTGTTTGCACAATTAAGCACTCACCCAAAACCTAAAACACTTGAGCAAATTTGACAATTTTGGCTCACTAGTGTTTGTCTATACAAGAGTTGACAATTTAAGCACTAAGACAATATTTGATCATTTGTTGTTTGACAATATGAGCATTATCCTTTACTTGATGCTTGGAGGTCTCTTTTATACTCCTAATTGAGTTTGTAGCCGTTACTAGCCGTTGGGATCAAATTGGAGCCATTGAGGACTTTAATTCCCACCATAAATGTAGTTCTGCAGCTCCCCGTTTCGAAACGCTCGAACCCGTTTCGAAACGCTCTTTAAGTAGAAAGAGCCATTGCAGTCTGTCAGGGCACCCATTTCGGAACACCCCCTGACCGTTTCGGAACACGTATCGAAACGCTATGAACCCGTATCGAAACGCCCTGCATTTAAATGTTAGTTGGGAAATAGTCGTTGGGATTTATGACCGTTATGGTCAATGCCACGTAGGCGTATCGAAACGGAATAGCCCGTTTCGAAACGCTGGGCAAAATCCCCATCCAGGGAAAGCCCGTTTCGATACGAGTATCGAAACGTTTTTGCTACTGGAATCCCTTGTTTCGAAACATCTTAGGACGTTTCGAAACGCCTGGACGGTTTTGTGAAGTTTGGCTTTGAAAAACATGTAAAATCATTTTAAAAACTTCCCTAAACATAATTTCAAGTTGTTTGGACTTTGGAAATGTTTTAAATACTTTTTAAATCAGTCCAAAACATTTTTCAATTATTATATCAAAACATTAGTTCTACAGTATCATCCACGAATTACAGATGTGAAGGAAAAAAAATCATTCGTTATAGCCACACCACGAATCACCCCAACATCCGATGCCTTCTTCAACATTTGGTGTAAAGCCTCAACCATAATGACAAATAAGAGAGGCGATAAAGGGCGGCCTTGGCGTAATTCCCTACCCAACCAAACTCCTTTGTCGCAGAGCCATTAAACAAGATGGACATACGAGCAGTGTTAGCACACTCCCAAATCTAATTACGCCATGTCAAAGTAAAACCCATACACATCAAAATATCATCAAGGAACTCCCAACGAACACGATCATAAGCCTTAGAAAAATCAAGTTTTAGGACAAATCCACCCTCCAAGTGATCTCGGCGCTGAAGTGAATGAATCAGCTCATTCGCTAGAAGAATACTGTCCATAATTTGACGCCCTTAGACAAACGCCATTTGAGAATCGCTTATAAGACCATCTAAAACCCCTTGTAATCTATGTGCCAACAATATCACCAAAATTTTATACATCGAGTTCACCAGACTAATCGGGAAAAAGTCATTTAACGACATAGGTGACTTAACCTTCGGTATAAGCACCAAAAAGATGCAATTAGCTCCAGACAGTAACTTGCTGGAAACTTGAAAATTGAACAAGGAATACATGACATCCATGTGCAAAAACTCCCACCCTTTCTTATAGAAATCAAGACTGAAACCATCTAGACCAGGTGATTTAGAGCCATCACAACTCCAAATAGTATCTTGAACCTCATCAAGAGTAAACGGTGCAACCTGCGAATCCGCAACAGCCCTGCAACACCCCCTTATCAGCCTGGTCGAGAACCGGGTTGGAAAGTGCTACTGATGAACAATACGATGATCGGTGCGTTAAAATTCCAATCAATATCAACTCATCAATGTTACCAAACATATATATTAGTTCAAATTATTCACATCGTAACAATGATTTCTCAATTAGGACCAAATTCTAACTTTTATAAGCTTTAGGGACTAAATTGCAATTTCAGTAAATTAAAGGTGTTTTATTGCAATTGACCACAACATAATGCAATTTAACTTAATATCGGCAAGCCTATAAATTTCCACGTTATTCAGTGTTCATTTACTCATCCAATTAAGTCATCCAAAATTTATTGATCAATTTGTGAACAATGTAAAACTTCAATCAAAGTCTTTTAACCAACATAACTATCCCTGTATCGAAACACTCTGGGTCGTTTCAAAATGGGTGTACGAGAATTGGACCTAGATAGATTCTGCCCAAACCCTTTTATCAAAACGGGTAAGCCCTATTCCGATACGGGTTGACCTTCGTTGACCTTGATTATTGACTCGTTCCGATACATGTTAGGCCCGTATCAAAACTAGCTTTGAAAATAGAAAATTGTATCGAAACGGCTCTAAACCGTATCGATACTCCTTGTTTTACCCTATTTTCTAGTAGCCTTATTAAAGAGGTTGTATCGAAACACCATCACCTGTTTCGATACGCCTGACTTGTAATGACAGATTTTAGCTGGTTTTTAGCTAAATTAACCTAACGGCAGATGTACAAATGCAATGAAACTTTATACACAATATTTCAATACTATAAACTAATGGCATGCCAAATTTTATGATCATTCGAATACGTTTACTAGATTTTCACCTATGTGGGCCATTAGGGTCATTTTTACCAATTTTAAACACCAAAAGAAGTCATGTTTAGGCCTTTAACCATATTACAATTCATACACATCCAAAACATACGAAAATGGGCACAAAAGACTAGTTCGACTACTTTGTCACCATCCTAGGAGTTCATAAGAACAAAATACATTACTTTAGGCTTGTAGTGACTTGTCTCGCCTCGACCTTTCGATCACTCACGTCTCATGTGATCAGTAGATCCACAGTTCCAACAAGAATTAGCCTCAACTACAGGAGCCTGCACGTCACGTGCTGCGCGGGGACAAACTTGCCTCAAGTGCTCACACGATCCACATGTCCAACATGTATTCTACTCAAACCTTATCCGGTTACCCTAAGCTGGCGCACCATGCCCAAAATTACCTCGCCTTGCCACAGGCTGATATATACGGTCACGGTTCCTCTTATTCTGCCCACCACTAGGGCCAGCATCAGCAGCCCTCTTATTCGAGCCAAATCTGCCCATGCGAGATGTCAAACCCAAACTTTGCTCCATGTCCTTGGCTCGTGTCTCCAGCACATCGAAATCCGTGTAATTAGACGCGATCATGAACGTCTTCGCGTCCTACACCAAACCATATCGGAAGCGATCACAACGATGCCTATCACTCAGCACCAACTCCGGAGCATACTAGCTCAATCGTACGAACTGGACCTCAGACTCAGCTACCGTCATGTTCCCTTGTACCAAGGACATGAACTCACGCTTTTTATCATCCAACTATCTGACTCCTAGATACTTTCTTTGAAAGGCAGCCTGAAAGAAATCCCAATCCACCTCGTTTGTCTCCATAGCCGCGATCACAATCGTCCACCATGCATACGCATCACCATGCAATAACGACACTGCACAACCCAACTCGAACTATTGCTTGTCCTCAAGCAATGCAAACCTAAACATACTTGCCCTTTAAACTAACCAGAGAGAAAAACTTGTTTTAAACTTGATTTAACACCTCAAGGTCGTGGCACCTACATTATATTAGTGAGAGGAGAAGAGCATAAATTATCTTAGAATTAAACTACAATGCCATTGCAGTGTGTGCAGAAACTGTGAAAAGGCTGAATCTAAAGAACATTCTATGTAAACAAAGATGATGTCATGGTATATAAGGTTGCTGCTGAGGCAGCATAAGTAAGCACATTTATTTAATCATGGCAATAAGGGCTTCATTTCATCACAACTACTCTCTAGGTCTAAAATTAAGATAGGAGCAAACTACAAAACCCCGAACCCATTGGGTAGAGTCATCCCGTGAAGACTTTCATTCACTCATGCTAATTTGTCTGTCTCTTCAAGGATTTTCATATTCATGGACTTTGATAGTAGCGGAGTGTCCTTGCACATGATTCTTCCTAGAGCCAGTTTTGGGTACCTCTAGGGAAAGAAAACATAAAAATTTCTTTCCTGCCATGGCAATGCTTCTTTTTCTATTTGTTGCCTACCGCGGCAGCTTCCTACAACCAGTGTTAGAATTTTTCAAATAATTCAAGCAGACAATGTTTACCAGAAATTCTAACAAATTCAGCAAGTAGCAGTAGTGTTTTTAATTTTCTGGAATTAATAGAAAAATTCTAAGTTTACTTCATACTTTTCCCCAAATTTAAGGTCTTTTTAATTGGTGCGAAAATTTAAAGTCGGCTATCCTATCATAGGCACAAGTTCTAACAAAAATTTTCTTTTTCGATTAATTTTTGAAGAAAGTACATTATGCAACCTAATATGCTACTAGTTATGCCTACAAAAAATGAGTGCTAACCCCCCCCCCCAACTCGAGATGGGCATTGCCCTCAATGCACAAAAATATAAAAGAAAATAGAAATAGAAAGATAAATATAATTATAAGAATTAAAATATAAAACATAAAAATAAACAATTAAATAAAGAAAAGAAATAAAAACTCTAGAAGTTGGCTGAAGGCTGAGAGGAAGCTGGGGTCTTTGTGGCAAAGGAATAAGATGAAGACCGAATGACAAGGCGGCGACCGGCAGATGTCCAGGCGGCTGACTTGGCAGGTGATACTTTAGCTATCTGCGGCGGCTGGACTCTCTTAGGAGTGGAGCAAGGTTCTTCACGAGATGTTTCACTCTTTTCCGTCTCAGATTCTGACTCCTCGTCCTCTGACTCGGCGGAGATGATATGCTGCTTCCTCTTCCTTGTTGCCTCCTCTGTTGGTTCTACTGGAGGGTCTGTTACCATAGGGGCTGCTGCTGCTGCTCGGCCTTATTGGATGTGGAGGTGTTTTCCATCGTTTTTGCTTTGTAGGCAGGAGAGCAATGTAGTTGATGCCTCTCGGGAGTGTATGCCACCGTGTTGGAAGCGGAGGTCACGGAATAGGACGGGTAATGCGTCAGAGAGGGCATCTAGCGGCATGGCGGGCAACTGCTTCTGATGGTGTTCCTTATCTGGGCGCGGCTGCGGCGGCTAGATCTGCAGGGAATGTGGGCAGGTTGGGATCGTCATTGGGAAATTTTTGAAGAAGATAGGCCAAAAAAAACATCTTGGACCTCCCCCGTGTACTTCATGAGTGTCAATTATTGATGCTCTATCCTTTTGTTGTTGTCGAAGAGAGTGCGCAACAGGGCAATTACTTCACTGGTCTAGGCAGCTTCAATACTGCCTGGGCGGCTGGTGTGGCTAGTTGGGTGGCGGAGGGCTAGCTTGGCGTAATTGGTTCCGTCTCTTGGGCCTGCATCATCTGTAGGCGGACTTTTCTGGTCCAGCCCTCTTTGGTGGATGTCATCTTATCGTTTGGATCGGAGGACACATTGAAGTTGGCACATAAGCCGGTGATGAGAGACGAGAAGTACAACAGGCCCTTTAACTTGCGGAAACAGTTGTGGATCTCATTGCAAATGATTTCTCCAACATTGATGGGCCGGTTCACCATGATGGAATGGCTGATGGCGAGACGTGGCCGGTCAACTATGGAGTTGTAGGAGGTAGGCAACAGATGTCGTTTGATGAAAGTGTTCCATATCATCGGCTTGGGCAGCAGTCGACGGTGTTGCACTGAGCTGCCATGTTTTCCTGCCAACCAAGGCGTATTGGGTTCGCACAGCCTGGCCTTTATTCTACCGTAATCAGCAGCCGTCAGTGACTGCCTCCATTCTTCGTGAGGGTTGTCTTCCATCTCAAGCCCACATAAGCTATTTATTATAGCTGCATTGAGCTTGATCGGCTCCCCTCGCACAAATATGAATGGCAGCTCAGGGCGGGGGTTGTGGGCATAGAATTCTCTGACCAACGTGGTGTTTGCTGCCTTCGTGAGGGTTGTCTTCCATCTCGAGCCCACATAAGCTGTTTATTACAGCCGCATTGAGCTTGATCGGCTCCTCTCGCACAAATATGAATGACAGCTCAGGGCGGGGGTTGTGGGCATAGAATTCTCTGACCAACGTGGTGTTTGCTGCCTCCGATTGTCATGTGAACATCTCCTAATATTTGTTGTGTATCTTTTCAAATAGTGGAACCCTTGTTTCTTCTATATGGCTTGCTTGGCGAACTGGGTTCTATATCTCTTTTCATCATTACGAGAGAAGAAGCGTTGGAAGGTGGGTTTGGATTGTGATGCTGATGCCATGTGTGAGACGGTTTTGTTGTAGTCTGAAACTTAAAAAGAAGGTAATTAGAGCGAGAGCAGCGGATTCAAGAAGAGTTTAACAAGAAGATGAAAGTAAAGTAAATGAATGAGAGAAGTGAGGTTTAAATAGATGTTTCCGAGAGATATTGTGGCAGCATTAAATGTCCAATGGGAAGATTGCTTCACGCACGTTACGGGATTTCTACCCGTTACTTTTGTAGTCATTGGAAGCTATTCGTTAGCGGTCAACTAGCCGTTATTCGGTTTCTGCGTTGGGCCACCCTTGACGGGATGGTGGGTGGGCTCCTTTTTGGGCCTTCTTCTTGGTCCGGCTCTTTTATTCCTAAAGCCTGAAATAAAAATAAAATAATAAAATAAATTCTAAAAAATAAAATGTGGAGAACTGATTTAAAATATAATCCTAAAAAACAAGAAAATAAATTGCAATAAATTAAATTCTATTCCCAAAACATGAAAATAATAAAAATAAAAAATTAAATTAATTTAGTTATGTTGGGAGTGCATTTGGGTGCATCTCCCAGACATAACCACTTCCTAAGGTGGTGTTTCTTGTCATTCCCTCCTAGTGGGTCCTCCTGTTCTGTAAGGTGGAGTGTTGTTGGGTCCTTCAACCTGCCCTTAGGGCTGTCGTGACAACTGCTATCTTGCCCTGTCTCAGTGTTGATTTTGGAGGCCTGAGCTTCCGGGCATCCTTCTTTTTCCTTTGCTAAGGGTTGCAACACATTTAGCTTGATGCTTTAATTGTCTACCCTCATGATCAGCTCCCCATGTTCCAAATCAATTAGTGTTCTGCCCATGGCCAAGAATGGTCGCCCAAGGATAATAGGGGCATTTTCATCGGCTTCACAGTCTAAGATGAGGAAGTCTGCTGGAAAAATAAGGTTGCCCACTCGAACTAAGATGTCTTCGATCTTACGCTCTGGTTGTACGAATGAGTGATCAGCAAGTTTCAGCATAATGGAGGTAGGTTTGGCTTGCCCAATACCTAGCTTGTTGAAAACTGTCTTAGGCATCAAGTTGATGCTGGCTCCTAAGTCGCACATGGCTTTTGTTGCATAGTTGCTACCGATTTCGTATGGTATAAAAAAATTGCCTGGATTTGTCTTTTTGGTTGGTAGTTTGTTGTGCAGCATAGCCATACACTCTTTTGTCATAGCTACGGTTTCGAACTCCCCAATTCTCTTTCTCTTAGAAACCATGTCCCTTAGGTATTTTGCATAGTTGTGCATGTTCTGGATGGTTCAATGAGAGGGATATTTATGTGCACCTGTTTCAGAATATCCAGGAATTTCTGGAACTGGTGCTCTTGCTTATGTTTCTTAAGCATATGTGGGAAAGGTGGCGGCATGCAGATGTCCTCTATGCGCTCCTTACATGGGAACTTGATCTCTGGAGGATCATCTGCCTTAGGGCTGCTGTCAGTCTCATCTACCGGGGCAACTGGTATTGATGCTGTCGCAATAGGAAGTTCTTTCTGTGCTGGTTGTTCATCTGATGGCTTTTCCATTATGGGTTCATCCAAATGTTTCCCACTTCTGGTTGATATGGCTTTGCACTGTTCATATGTGGGTTTAGTTGTTACCTCTGTACTGCTGGATGTTGCACCCATAGTCTTGCTGCTAACGATCTCCGTGAATTGCCCAAACTAGGTCTCCAGGTTCTTTATCGCAACCTCATGATTGTTCATCCTCATCTCTATCCTGTCCATAAATGACTCAGTTTTATCAATAAACTTATTAGTACGAATAATAAAATCACTAGTTCTAGACATAAAAGTATGTAAAGTTGCTTCTAGTGAATTATTGTTATGTGGTTGTTGAGCTTGCTGTCTGGACTGGTTCTGCTGGTGGCCTTCTTGTTGCTGTTGTGGATTGGCAGCGGTTTTAGGATTGCTCCAGGAGAAGTTTGGGTGATTCCTCCATCTAGGGTTGTACGTGTTCGTGGCGGACCTGCTGTTCCTCTCATATCCTCCCATGAAATTAGCAGATGTGGTACATTCGGAGGAATCATGGTTGCCCCCATACTCGTTATAGAATGGCTCTACAGCCTTGGCCTCGTAGACTTTTCCAGTGGGTTTTGTCATGTTCATAACCAACTATGTCAGTTTGTCGAGGTGGGCATTGACAGATTCTGAGGCTTCCACTTCGTTCACAGCTGTTGGCCGCCTAATGCCGCCTCGGCGAGTTGTTGGAAACTTGTAGTCATTTTTGGCGGCTTGGTTCAGGATCCGCAGTGCCTCCTCTAGTGGTCGGTCGAGGATGATTCCGTTGGTTGAGGCGTCAAACATCATTCGAGTTGGGTAGTTCACCCTGTTATAAAACATTGACACTTGTGTCCAAGCCGAAAATCCATGAAGCGGGCGGTTATTAAGCATCGAAGGGACAAGATTGCATCACTCTTGAGTTTTAACAAAAAAACCCAACTCATACGTGTAAAATCATCAACAACAGTGAGGAAGAACCTATGCCCACAATGTGTGGACACTCTATATGGCCCCCAAAGGTCAATATTAATAAGGTCGAATGGTTTTGAAGAAGTAGTACGACTCAAAGGAAATGGAAGCCTAGTTTGTTTAGCTAAAGAGCAAACATGACAAAAATGCACATCCAGACTCTTATAAAAAAACAACAGAAATCAAAGGAGACGATTTATGCATAGTAGAAAGAGAAGAATGGTCAAGATGAGCATGCCAAATATGAAAAATTTTATTAACAGAAGATGTCATACATTTTGTTGAAACAAAATCATCATCACATACCAAAGAAGAAGGAAAAACAAAAATAAAGTGTGTTGCAGAAGACAAACCAAAACCCAAGGCTAAAGAATCAAAGAAATATAAGCCTATATACTCCTTATCAATCCCACATCCTTCTATTTTAGAGGTCATGTAATGTACAAAAATTAGGATAAAAAGTAACTAAACAATTATGGTCACGAGTAAGATGAGAAACCGAAAAGATATTTTGATGAAAATGAAGAACACACAAAACATCATGTAAAGATAAATTTGAGGTGAGAGGAAATGAAGCAATGTGTGTAATAGGGACGATTTTACAATTCGGTAAGTGAACAAGACGTAAGTAAGAAGTACATGACTTTGGAGAATGCAAACTCTTGAAATCAGACAAAATGGTATGTTACACATGTATCTATAATCCAAGAAATAGACCCATTAGTATTTGATAAAGAACTCGTGTTTATACCTGCTAAATTCACTATTGCATCATTTGCAGGAGCTTTCTGTAGCAATTCCAGTATCTGATTATACTGGTCACGAGTAAAAATAGGGGCATTCTGATTCAAAGAACCAATAGTGTGTCAACGATCCAAATTAGACACCAACTCAGAGGAAACTTTGGAATCAACCACCATAGCAAGTTGCGTACCTCTCTTCTTAGTAAATTTGTAATCAGCTGGAAAACCTATCAGACGATAGCAATTTTCTCTCTTGTGGCCCTTAATCTTACAGTGGTCACAAACTCCATTGAAACGAAGATGCTCATATCCTCCAGCAGCATGAGAGTACATTACCGTTGAATTTGAAAGCGGTGAAAAACTAGTGAGATGCATCCTCGGAGATTCCTCCTGAATAATCATCGCATAAGCTTGATTCACCATAGGAAGTGGTTGCTTGTGCAGGATGCGGCTTCTGATTGCTGAATAAGTTTCGTTAAGCCCCATCAAGAATTGAGAAAGCTTTTGCTGAACAAGAATATGAAAGTTCTTTTGCGAAGCTCCATAATCGTAAGTCGAAAAAGGTACGAGTGAATTATATCCGTCCCAAAAAAGTTTAAGACGAGTAAAATACGTGGAAAATGTAGAATCCCCTTGAGTAAGTGTTTCAACTTCTCGATTGAGAAAAAAACCAGAGAACCGTCGATTTTATCAAATCGTTCTTGTAAATCTTCCCAAACAAGAGACGCACATGAGGTAAAAACAATGCCAACCAATAATTCTCTACTTACAGTGTTTAATATCCAGGACAATACAATAGCATTGTAGTGCTCCCACTACGGTTGCAAAGAAGCCTCATAAGTGTCTTTAGTGCAATCTCCATCGACAAATCTCAACTTGTTTTTCGCCAGAAGTGCGATCTTCATCGAACGACTCCATATGCTGTAATTATCTGGTCCAGTGAGCTGTTGCGAGACCAGCAACGAGCCAAGCGTATCAGACGGGTGCAAATAAAGAGGACGGTGAAAATAAACCATCATTTCTTCCGTCGTTGATGGAATTATGAACGAAAAAAATACGAACAGAAACCCTAGAATTGAGAGATTTGGGGGGGGGGGGAGAATAAACGATAAAGATGTCAATCTAAAAAAAATTCTAAAAGAAATAATGCCCCAGTAACTTCACAGGCCTGAAAGAAAAACCAAAGAAAAATGGGCTCTAGATATCATGTTTAGTTTATGAGAAGTAAAAAAAGTCTGAAAAATACTTCAACTTTTTATTCATTAAAGAATTAATTTCTGATACAGTGTTATTTATATACAAGGTATGCTACAAATTGATTAACCAATTTGTAATAAACTAACAACTAACTAAACTGACTAACATCTCTTAACTAATCAGCTAATTAACTACTTTACTCTTTACAAATAAAAAATCATCTTACCTTGTATGGAGCCTCACGACTAAGCATGGAAATGGAAGAACACTTCTTGAATTTTCTAATCCTCATTTTAGGCCATTTATTATTCTTATCCCATAACTAATAAAAATATCTTCCAATTATTAAATTGACCATCTTGTCCTAGAATCTAAGGCTCCCTATTATACCAAATGTCACTAACTTTAATTCAATGGCCGAGATTTACTCTTTAGTTACTATTATACAACTTTGCCCTTATAAGATATTTAATACTAATCTTACCCCTTTAAATTAAATTTAATGGTCTATATTAAATCCTAAAAGTGTAAAGAAAGTGAAATGACTTCCTTACCCTTAGATTTAATGGCTAAAATTATTTTTTTTTTAATTTCTATTCGATCCGATTATTCAAAATTCTCAAAAATTTTAACAATTAATTCCCTTTTATTGAAATCTCAGGTTAATCTCGTATCTTCATTTACAACCTCACCTCTCATAAGTAAACTTTCTATTTTGGGATAAAAATTATTTCTGAAAATATTACCATATAAGGACAATAAATTTCCTAAATTTTTACTTTTACCACCAAACTTTCATTTTATTTATTTTAATTGCTAGCCAAAACTTTTGGGTATTACAACCCTATAATTCTACCCTTCTAATCTTCCATCCTTCTAATATTAGTTTTTGCATGCATAGAAACTATTTAAAAAAATTAAACTCACATAGTTGTATATATAAATTTTATTTTAAAAATATCAATTCAACTTAATTTTGCGGGTTCATAAGTTGAGATAATTTGTTGTTGATTGTGTTGCGTAAGAGGGTGGTGCAAGTTTGGGGAGTGATTTTCTTAAGCTGGTTCGATATATCGATGCATGTATGTAATGTTTGTACGTGCCAGGGGATGTTGTGTTGATATTAGTTGGTGTTGTTTATACGATGATTGGCTTAATTTGAATTTGTTTATTTACTCGTTTGTGGACGATGTTTTGAGGTTCTGTTTCGAGTCATTTCGTGGTGCCTTATTTTGATACTAGGCATTATTTTCCTTTGTTACATGATCATGTTATACTCTTTTCCTTTATTTAAGATTAGAGACGTTTTTAATAAGACACATAATCATGATATAATATGTATAATTTCTTATCAATAAAATCATATTGTTTGCCGATAAAAAAATTGTATATACATATAAATATATACTAAGTAAAAATTTAACAAGATTAAAAATAAATTCAGAACATTTTAATGGATTGAAGAAAAAATCAATCCAAAATCCAACCCATTGGAGCTCTGGTTTCTCATTTCCAAGTCTGTGAATGTATAGTAACTATTTAAAAAAAATTCACATATTTGTAATTTATGATTATAAAAATTAAGTTGTATGTATAAAATTTTTATTTAAAAATATAAATTCAATTTATTTGTTTGAATGCTAATTTAGTTTATATATACATATAAATATAAGATTTATATTTAATAAACTTGCGGCGGAAACTAAAAGTTTCTACAAACGTCTTATTTTTAGAGTTTAGAGGCTTAGTTTAGGGTGTAGGGGTTTAGAATTTAGAGATAATTGTTACAATATAGAGTTTAGAGGTTAGAGTCATGTGGTGAGGATATATGTTTTAATCTATAAACCCTAAAAATTAACCACATTCGCTAAATTCTAAACTCTTAAACCGTACACTCTAAATTAAATTCGTAAACCCTAAATTTAAAGCACTTGTGACAACTTTTACTTTTTTATCACCGGTGTATGAAATAATTACCTATAAATATATATTAAGTAAAATCTTAACAATTTTCAAACGCAAAGTAATTTTTCAAAACATTTTCATGGATTGAAGCAAAAATCAATCTAAAACCGAACCCATTGGAGCTGTGGTTTTTCTTTTCCAACGGGAAATACAACATCAGTATACAAACTATATAATCAAAGCCCAAAAGCCCATAAACTCATGTACCCCCCCCCCCCCCCCAAAACCCTAAGTCCAACAATCTCCGCATATAAAATCTTAACCCTAGCCGCTTCCATCTTCTTCTTTCACCAGTTGTCTCGAATTCTCAATCCCTCGATAACCCTAATCAAAACTAAGAAAGACAATGGCAGAAAGAGGCGGAGGTGAACGCGGCGCTTTCAGGCGTGGATTTGGTGGCGGCAGAGGCGACCGTGGTCCAAGAGGCAGGCGCCGTGGCCGCAAGGACGAGGAGGAAAAGTGGGTACCGGTGACGAAACTCGGCCGCTTAGTCAAAGCCGGCAAAATCACATCCCTCGAACAAATCTACCTCCATTCTCTCCCCATCAAAGAGTACCAAATCATCGATCAGCTCGTCGGCCCGTCACTGAAAGACGAGGTCATGAAGATCACTCCGGTCCAGAAACAAACTCGCGCCGGTCAGCGAACTCGCTTCAAGGCCTTCGTTGTTGTTGGCGATGGTAATGGACACGTTGGACTCGGCGTGAAGTGCAGCAAAGAAGTTGCGACGGCTATAAGAGGGGCCATAATATTGGCCAAGTTGTCAGTGATACCGGTAAGAAGAGGTTACTGGGGAAATAAGATCGGGAAACCCCATACAGTGCCGTGCAAGGTTACCGGGAAATGTGGATCCGTCACGGTTAGGATGGTACCTGCTCCGAGAGGTGCGGGTATTGTGGCTGCTAGAGTTCCCAAAAAGGTGCTTCAGTTTGCTGGTATTGAAGATGTCTTCACTTCTTCAAGGGGTTCAACCAAAACTCTTGGAAACTTTGTCAAGGTATTAACATTTCCTTTCTAATCTTCCTGTATTTGTTGCTCTTTGAGATTGTTTACGGGTATTTGTACATCTATTTGAATATGGTTTGCTTAATGTTTTTGTGTCACATTTTTTGGATTGTTGGGAACTGTTGTTATATTAGTGATTTGAGTTTATTCTAAATGAATTAATTGAATAACAAATGTAATTTAGGTTAGGTGGCCTGTGATGCATTGCATTTCTTTGCATCTTTTGAATGTGTAGGGAATTTGATGAGTTGTAAACTTTTAGAAGTTGAGAGTTCAACTTGATCTCCTTCAAGTACATCTATTTAGTCAATTCTTATTTATTGGTGATATCTTGCGCATGTAAAATTACAGGCCACCTTTGAGTGTCTTCTGAAGACGTACGGGTTCTTGACTCCGGATTTCTGGAGAGAGACTCGCTTCACAAGGTCTCCATTCCAGGAGTACACTGATCTGCTGGGAAAGCCATCCAAGACTCTTGTGCTCGAGGATGTCGAGAGGGTCGATGTGTGAACAAGTTCGATACTTATTGTGGTAAGTTGGATGTTCCTAGGGTAGGTAGTATGAAGTTTCTTGTTATGTTGCTGTTTTGGTATTGTCGAGAGAAAAAATCAGTTTTGTTGCTTTTGTCTGGATTTTGATGAGTTGAAGACTTGTTTATCTATTTGCTCTGCTTGCCTGTGAAAAGTTTCATATTTCATGATATGCTAGATATTAGGGGTGGGCAAGACCGTGTACCCGGCCAATTTGTTTAGAATTGGTTCCGGTCCCGGTCCCGGTAACTACCGGTTCCTGAAAATTAGAACTAGTCCCAGTTCCGGGCCCATTATATCAAATAACAAAGTCAGAATATTGTCACAAAGAGAAATAAAAGAGCGCCTTTAGTTGCTTTCAACCTCTTCAACGCCATTAGGTACCAGACCAGTACCGAGTACCCACCGGGTACCGGGTCCAAAAAAGCATGATCTAGTCCCGGTTCCGGTTGCAATCGGGACCTAAATTTTGGATCCAGTCCCGGTCCTACCGGAATCAATACCGGATAAAAATCTGTCCGGGACCGGGACCGGGTAATCGGGTTTTTTGCCCACCCCTACTAGATAGGGTTAATGAACTCAAATTGGGAGCACACGGAAACAATTCGACCCAGTATTAGGTTGGATTCACGCATAAAAGTTCATCTTATTTAAACCGACAAATAATCTACTTAAATTCACAAATATTCTCCTTACTAAAAGTCTAAATTTTTAAACGTTGACTATAACTGTATTAAATATTTTAAATAATTAAATTTATAAATATATGTTTAAAATATATTTTTATTGATAATAAATTTAAATAATTATTAGTTTAAGTTAAAATTTTGAAAAAGTAAATCAATGGTAATTTTCGTCGCCATCACATCTTTAAATGTATAAAAACATTTTTTAAGTTTCAATATGATAGGCTTATTTAAGATTGTTTTTAAAAAAAATGTAGAAGAGTTTTTAAATAATGTTTTTGGATTATTTTCTTTAAAATAAAGAAATAAAATAATGTTTCTCTGGTGAGACTGAAAAAGAAAGTATCAAAATTAATATTTATTTAGCCGATGAAAGAGAAAATTATTTAAAATTATATTCTACTAAAGGGAAAATATTCAATGTATTTTAATTTTAAAGTTTAAGTTTAAGAGTTTAAATATAAGGATTGTGGGTAGATTTTAAGGTTTAGGATTATAAATTATAATTTAAGTTTTAGAGGTTAGGTTTAGATTTTAGGGTAATATATTAGAAAATTAGGTTTTTATTTATAAATTTTAAACCTTAAATTCAAAATACAATCTTTAAATAGTAAGTACCAAAACTTAAATATTTAAATTGGATTTCTAACTCATAAAATTAAGGTAATATATTAAGGTATTAACAACTACAACGGTTAGAATTCAATAAGAAGGTATAAAAAGGACCTCTAAAAGTTTCAGCATCAACTATTGATCTAAAAATTTGGGTAGAAAATTTGATCGACATTGTAACGGTTACCTCCTTAGCTTAGAAAAGGGGAAGAGTAATTAGTAGAATTGTTAAAAATCTTTAGTGAAGCTAAGGTAGTGGATGTAGAGTCTGATTGGAACTTGAACCACTTTAAATTTCATTGTCTACCATTTTTATTTGTCAATTTCACTACCAAAAAGTCTAAAAATTCAATTCACCCCCTCTTGATTTATATCAATCATTCGATCCACTCAACACATACCGACTATAAGAAATTTGGACAAGTACTTACATTTTAAACAACTTACAAGTGCAACGCATACTACATGCTGTTTGTAGCATTAGTTGGCCTCAATCATCATCAAAACATGATACAATTTGGATGTGCATTAGTACTACTAATTAGTAGTTACTGAGAAAAAAGATACATATGTATGAATGTTACGATAATTAATTATATGAGAGATATTTACAAACCACTTATTGTTATTACAAACAGAGATAAGGTGATGACAAATGCCATAACTCAAGTACTCCTAAAGGAGAAACATAAATTGTGCTTATGACATTTTATGTAAAACGTAAAAGATTGGAAGATGTAAAACACCCACAAAGTTTAAAAAGATTGGGAAATATTTAGTTTTCAAACATAACTTTGAAGATAGAAGGTGGACAAAAAAATTGTACGAAGTCAAAGAGAAATGGGCAGAGGCATACCTGTGAGGATACTTTTATTCAAGCAATATATTCAAGCAATATACCTGTGAGTCAATGATATCTTGTAGTTAAAGATATCACTTATAATATCACGTACCGTTGTTATACAAAGTTGAAGTTTATTAGAATTTCTTGTCAACCCATGTCTGCTACGTTGAAATTTGAAAAAGTAAAGAAAATACCTCGAGGATATTTAGTGGAGCGATAGACTATTCTTGCAAAAAATAAGATGTTGAATTAAAAAAAGAACAATAAAAATATTGAATGCTATAATCCAACAACAGTTCAAGCCAGGTATTCATTACAATCTAATCTATTTTTGCATGAATATATGTCATCTTACATCATAGAAATATAAAACAATTATTGAGGATAAAGATTAATTTGTAAAAATGAGCACAGAACTGCAAACAATGGAAGTTGGGTGTAAAAAGCCCAATGAAAGTGAATATCTTCTTGAAATAGGTGATCCTCTAATTCTTGAAACAGGGAAAAGAACACCAAGAAATCCAAGAGACAAGCTTCATAATCTAACCCAAAAATGTGCCATTTTATAAAGTAAGTGAACATGCACCATTGGACTTAGAATAAAACTCTTAATTCTCCCCCGAACATGACTTCTGATCCGAATATGAAGCATATTGATGTACTCCAATTATAAAAAAAATAACTATGTACATGCCCAACACAAAACGAAGAAGAAGGCATATATAAGGTAACTACATATAAAAGATAATAGTTGCCACATTTTATTGTTATGTTGGTGTAAAAGTTGTAACACCCCATATACGATCTAGTTAAAAATCAGATCAGAGATGCTACCGACAAATAATAAATCTAACAAAGCAATCAATCAATCATAAATAATTAAATATAAAAATTACATCTTTCATATCTTAATGTTAATTATAATAACCTAATTCACCCCTTTCTTAAGTTAATGACCACTTTGCAAATTTTACCTAAGCTTAGGGACTATATCACAATTTTACTAATTGAAAATTTAACTACAATTCTCTTCTATTTATTTAATCAATCATGTTCATAAGATATCATACATTTCAAAGTATTTCATACCATAATACCATTAAGAATCATTTTATAAACTTTTAATAGTTTATGGACGAAATTATAATTTGCATACAAATAAGGTTTAACTCGTAATACTCAATTATCATATCAAGTAATATTAATTATAATAGAACTCATGTTATCATATCTCAACTAATCAAGTTATTCACTTTAGGGACTTAATTGCAATTGTTAGAACTTAGGGGTGTTAAAACATATATTTCAATCTTCTTGTCCTTAAGCATCGAAACTCTATTATGAGTATTGAAATTCTACTATGGGTTTTGAAACCCATGGTCAAATATCGAATCTTTTTCAAGTTCGATATTTGGAGTATCGAAAATCTATAGGCTAGTTTTGAAACTTTGGTTGGGGTATCAAAACCCAAGAGTTTGTTTTGAAATCTTGCCCTCGTCTTACACATTTGAATCCTATTATACTTTATAATTCGTCTCTAACTACACTATAATTCAACTTATTAAAGAATCACCAAACATGTATTTTCCCAACAAGCAAAACACATCCTCGTGCATTTTAGGTTCAACAACATTATACACGTATTCCCACATTTAATACCTATTCAAGTCACATTTCATATCTTTAATGTCATATTGTTTACCAGTTATACTCATATTCTTACATTCCAAGCCATATTAGTTTGTAACCCCCTCACCCGGTCTAGCCATCAGACCATATCGAGTGGGTCACACGAGACTAATGGAAGAAAGATCCAAAGATTTTCCTCCAATTAGCAACCCTAAACGCAGTGATTATTATCTTTTCTAGATGCTCGAATTAAACCTTATGTTTAAGAACATGCAGCGGAGGAGAGAACGACAAAACGAGCACCGATTCAACAAAAGAGCAACCATGGACTAAAATGCAAAACAACATAATATAAGGACCTATGATGTAATTAAGGTGACCTCTTTGCAATTAAACTAATTTCAAGCTTTCATGATGGAATGCAACACAAATCATGCACAAAAATCATCCACAATTAAAAACACAACAAACTAGGACCAAAACACAAAAAAAACTTTAAAGATGCCTCTGATTAACTTCCAACGACCCCTGTTTCAGAACGCTTAAGGCCGCATCGGAACAAAGGTTCATAATGAGCAGACGTTTTGAAATGGCTTGGACCCGTTTCGGCCCTGCTTAGCTCGTTTCGATACGCGTTCCGGAACACCAAGGCCAAAATGAGGGATGTTGCGAAATGTTCGTGCCCGTTTCGAAACATCCTGCTACAGTAACAACAAAACTGCAGCACAAGCATCTCCAAGGTTGTTTTCCTTGGTTCCAATCATCACACACATCAAGGAAACAGCAAGAACAACATACATTCACCAAAATCAGCCATCATACATGATCAAGAACAAGAGAAACTAAAACATGCTCAACATACGATTAAAAAGGAAATAGTTTAAGATCCAACATATATATAAACAAGGTATAAACATGCCTGACTTTCGGGTTCACTTTGGTTTTCCTTGTGTAATCTTTGTAGTTCGAGTCAAGCGTGTAGGCCGGGCTAAGGGGGTTACATTTGTTGGTATCAGAGCCAGGTTAACGAATATTTGGGGCTTGGTAAGTGGTTAATGTGTGTGTTTATGAATGATTGTGACTTTTCGGTGGAAGTATGATGTATGATTGTTGATGTTTGGTTCTATTGAGATGAATTTGTGATGCTATGATGTGTTTGGGTTTAGTTGGGGATCCCATTGCCATATCACTATTATCGTAAAGGCTTGTTTTCAAAAATGAGCTTGAGTACTTGGATTACTTTCCTTATTGCCTAATTGAATTTATTGTATTTCGTCAGTTGCATTGTTATCTTATGGGGCCATGTAAAGAGCTTAGAATTAATACCCGTGCTGCGGCTGAGAACGAGAATGTTGATAATGGTAAGGATCTACCTCCTCCGCCCCCTGGTGGACCACCTGGTGGTGGTGGAGCTGGGTTAGTGCTGCTGGAGCTGGTGCCATGGTTGATGGACCCGAGGGAGTCCATGGGCAAGCTGCTCCTGATATGTCGGTGTTGATACAAGCTATTGCTGGAGCTCATGGAGCTGCACCTCACGATGATGCTAATGTGAGGTTGCCGTTGGAGAGACTCTACGGTCTGGGAGGGACTGAGTTTAGAGCGTTGACCCCGAAAGGTTCCGAGTCTTGACTGGATAGCACCAAGAGGATACTTGGAAAATTAAACTGCAACAATGTTCAGAAGTTGGGATGCATTGTATCCTTGTTGCATGGTGATGCATATACGTGGTGGACAACCACAATATCGGGGATGAATGATGGTGGTGTGACTTGGACATTCTTCTTGAATGCATTCAAGCGAAAGTACTTGGGAGTTCGTTACCTCGATGAGAAAAGGAGGGAATTCATGTCCCTTGTGCAAGGGAGTATGACGGTGGCGGAATATGAGGTGCAATTTGTACGCCTTAGCCAATATGCACCTGAGCTGATTCCTAGTGAGCGGGAAAGATGTGAACGTTTCCATTATGAGCTGGTGGTGGATGTGAAAACCTATATGCTCGTAGCTGACTATACTAATTTTGATGTCTTGGTCACTAGAGCCAATGACATTGAGCTGAATCTTGGTCTGGCAAATCGAGCGGGAGGATCTAGCTCAAAGAAGCGAGTTGCGGAACGTGATCTTGGTAGAGATTGCTATAAGAAGCATAAGGATAGAAGGCCACAAGTTGATGCTAGACGTGGGGGTGGTAACCCTTGGAGAGGTCAACAAGGACCAAATGCTTTCATGAGGACTCCTGAGTATAATCGGTGTGGTAGAAGGCACACTTGTGAGTGTTGGGGTAATCTTGGTACATGCTGGAACTGTGGTAATCGTGGGCACATGAAGAAAGATTGTCCGCAGCCGTTGAGAGAAGGTTAGGCTCCGTTGAGAGCAGTTGAGCCACAGAGAGGTTGTGGGCGCGGCTGTGTTAACTTCTAGCGTAGAGATGACGGTGGAAGGAATGTAGCACATGTGGTGGCTGTTCAGCCTGAAGGTTGTGGCCAGGCTCAAGTGTATGCCCATCGAGAAGGGAGGAATGACATTGACGTGATCGCAATTACCTTTACTTTGCAATCCTTGTCATTACTTTCTTTGATTGATTCTGGATCTACACACTCGTACATATTGTGTGAACATGCTCAAATGCTTGGTTTTCATGTTGAGTCTTTGGATGTGGGTATGCGTGTGACTAGTTCCTTTAGTGAGACGGTTGTTACAAAAAGATTGTATAGGAGGTGCCCCTTAAAGGTGCAAGATTATGTGTTTCTTTTTTATCTTATGGAATTACCATTCTATGGATTTGATGAAATTCTTGGTATGGATTGGCTTATTTAGCATAGAGCCGTTGTGGATTTTGAAAGCAAGCGAGTTTCGCTGAAACTGGCAGATGATTATTAGGTTGTGGTGGTGGGAGAAAATGTGAAGTTCCTATCTAATGTGGTGTCGACGCTTGAAGCAAACCGGATGTTGCGTCAAGGATGTGAGGCTTATCTAGCCTTTGTTATGAATCCTAGTACAAAGAAGGTTCGTGTACAAGATATAAGGATCTTGTGTGAGTTTTCTGGTGTGTTTTCGGAGGAATTACCTGGTTTTCCGCCTAGTCGGGAGGTTGAATTTGGAATTGAGTTGTCTGAGAACACAACTCCGGTGTCCATTGCTCCCTATCGCATGGCACCCAAAGAGTTGAAGGAGTTGAAAACGCAACTTCAAGAACTGCTTGACCGAGGCTTTATTCGGCCTAGTGTGTCACCTTGGGCTGCACCGGTCTTGTTTGTTAAAAAGAAAGATGGCACGATGAGGATGTGCATTGATTATCGTCAGCTGAATAAGTTGACTATGAAGAACAAGTATCCTTTGCCAAGGATTGATGATCTTTTTGATCAGTTTCGAGGAGCGGATGTGTTTTCAAAGATAGATTTGAGGTCATGGTACTATCAGTTAAAGGTGAAGGATGTGGATGTACCAAAAATAGCCTTTCGAACAAGATATGGGCATTATGAATTTCTGGTGATGTCGTTCGGATCGATGAATGCTCATGATGCTTTCATGGACATGATGAACAGGGTGTTCCATGAATTCTTAGATAAGTTCGTTGTGGTGTTCATTGATGATATCCTTGTGTACTCTCATACTGAGGAGGAGCATGAGGGTCATTTGAGGATCATTTTGCAAGCGTTGTTAGACAATCAGCCTTATGCTAAGCTGAGCAAATGTGAGTTCTGGCTAAAGGAAGTTGTTTTTCTTGGCCATGTGGTTTCGGCTGAAGGGATTCGAGTTGATCCTCAAAAGATTGAGGCGGTGGTGAATTGGAAGCCTCGTAGGTCCATTCATGAAGTTCGTAGTTTCCTTGGATTGACAGGTTACTATCGGAGGTTCGTGGAGGGATTTTCTAAGATTGCTACAAAAGGATGTTAAGTATGAATGGACGGAAGTGAGACAAAAAGCTTTTGAGAAGCTTTTGTTGATGCAAGAGGGCAAGGTAGTGGCTTATGCATCTCGACAGTTGAAAGTGCATGAACGCTATTACCCTACGCATGATATTGAGTTGGTTGCAGTGGTTTTTTCTCTAAAGATCTAGAGACATTATCTTTATGGTGAGAAGTGTACCGTGTACACGGGTCATAAAAGTTTGAAGTACATGATGTGTCAGAAGGAGTTAAATCTTAGGCAACGACGTTGGGTGGAGTTTCTTAAAAATTATGATCTAACGATCCAGTATCATCCGAGGAAGGCCAATGTTGTGGCTGATGCTTTGAGCAGGAAAGTGGCGGTGGAATTGCGGGTAATGTTTGCTAGCTTGAGCATATCGTGGGATGGTGGTCTTGTTGCTAAATTGCAAGTGAAACCATCTCTAGTTCTGTTGGTTAAGGATAAACAACTGTTGGATGATTCTTTGGTGCCACATGTTCAGGATATTGCAGAAGGTGGACCTTCAAATTTCTGTTTCAATGATGATGGTGTTTTATGTTTTGGGTGTCGGATAGTGGTGCCGAATGATGTTGAATTGAGACGCACTATTCTGACTGAAGCTCATAGTAGTCCTTTTGCTATGCACCCTAGTAGTACAAAGATGTACCGTGATGTGAGGAATGAGTACTATTGGGTGGGATTGAAGAAAGATGTCGCTGAGTATGTTAGCAAATGCATGGTTTGTCAACGAGTTAAGGCCGAACATCATTTTCCTTCAGGGTTGTTGCAACCGTTAAGGATTCCTGAATGGAAGTGGGAGAGGATCACTATGGACTTTGTGTCTGGTTTGCCTTTATCGCCATCAAAGAAGAATTATGTTTGGGTGATTGTGGATCGCCTTACGGAGTGTGTGCATTTCTTGCCTGTGCATACTACGTATACCTTGGATAAGCTTGCGGAGTTGTACATTGCTGAGATTGTACGATTGCATGGGGTGCCGAATTCTATAGTGTCAGATAGACATCCGAGGTTCATAGCAAGGTTTTGGGAGTGTTTGCATCAAGCATTAGGTACGCGGCTGAATTTTAGTACTTCTTATCATCCGTAGACGGATGGACAGTCAGGGCGTGTTATCCAAGTGGTTGAGAATATGTTGAGGTGATGTGTTATTGAATTTCAAGGCTCTTGGGAGAAGCACTTGCCTTTGGTGGGGTTTGCTTATAATAATAGTTACCAGGCAAGTATTCAAATGGCGCCTTATGAAGCTTTATACGGGAGGAAGTGCAGAACTCCTCTTTGTTGGGCTAAAAAAGGAAAAAAAGTTGGTCTCGATGCTGACTTTGTTAAAAGGAACCACCGAGAAGGTGAAGCTCATTTGTGAGCGGTTGAAGGTAGCATCGGATCGACAAAAGTCTTACGCGGATTTGAAGCGTGAGGAGGTAGAATTTGTTGTGGGAGAGCGTGTATTTTTGAAAGTTTCACCTTGGAAGAAGGTGATGAGATTTGGCCGGAAGGGCAAGTTGAGCCCAAGGTTCATTGGACCATACGAGGTGATAGAACGTGTGGGTCCTGTTGTCTACAAGCTGAGACTACCTCAAGAGTTAGAAAAGATACATAATGTGTTTCATGTATCCATGCTTCGGAGGTACATATCGGATCCATCGCATGTTATGCCTGTGGAAGAGGTTGAGTTGAATCTAGACTTGACGTATGATGAGGAACCTGTTGAGATTCTGGATTCAGATAGTAAGGTTCTCCGAGGTAAGACCATCGAACTGGTCAAAGTCTTGTGGAGACATCATGGTGTTGAGGAAGCCACGTGGGAAAGGAAGGAAGACATGATGAAGCAATTTCCTTACCTTTTTCCTCCAGGTAAATTTAGAGAACAAAATTTCTTAAGAGGGGGAGAGCTGTAACACCCTGATTTTGGGCCTAGATGTTTTAGAGTTTGAATCGGGCAGGCCGAGAACGGTTCGAATCTTTAAGGGAGATTAGGGAACACCTAGTTCGGGATGCTTTAAAAATATGGAAAAATATCTAAAAATCCTCATTTATTATATGAATGATTATGGTGAAAACAATTTTACAAAATATGATTTGGAAATACGACATTTCGGTGTAGTGACCAAATCGCAGTTTTTGCAAATGTTGACTAGTGACTATTTTGTAAAGGATTGAAACTTTGAATCTTTAAGGAGATAATTTTACCAAAATGTTTTTATCAGATTTCTCTCTAATTTTGGGTGTTTTAATAATGATTTAAAGGGGAATTAAAACAGAAAATCCTATTTTGACTTTCATAACTACTTTACGATCTTTTTTCCCTCTTTTCATTTTCTCTCAACTTCTACTCAGCCAAACACAATTCCTTCATCAATTAACCTCTGATTTTCATCCCTTTTGAAGAGATTTCATTCTTCAATGGTTTCATAATATTTTCAATCATCAAATCCTCTTGTTTTCACTTTGGATTTTCAAGAAAACTTGCCCAAATTAAGGAGAAATCAGCCATTAGAGGTAAGCTTCGTCCTTCTCCTCTAATGATCAGTTCTTTACTGAAATTCCCAAGTTATCAATCCTTTATTAATGATTTTTGAGTTGCTTTTAATGTTAGAAATATGAAATTGTGTTAAAACTCAAGATTCTTAGAGAGGTCTTGATGATTTTCGTAACTATTGGTTAGGCTCTGTTTTGAGGTTGTTTTCTAATGTATTTTGGATGGTAATTGATGTTATAAATGAGGTTTTATCAAACAAATCCCGAATAGGTTTGGATTCCTAAGTTTTACATGCTAGAATGTTGGTTTTTGGGGTGGTTTTGGTGTTCTGTTGTTGTTGGGGATATAAGGACGAGTTTATGGTGATTTTTAGTGTTGATTGAGGTTTAGAAATGATTAGAACTGATAGATCTTTGTTGGGCTTTGTTTTGGAATAGTTTGGAGATGATTTCGGTTGTTTTGAGTAGCCGAAATGGTGCTTTTGAGTAGAGAAACGAGTTTGTTTAGTTGACTGGTGATTTCAATGCATGATGATGCATTAATCATCTGCTCTTATGTGTAATAAACACGGGAGACATCTTCAGACGCTTTTGGTGTTGATCCGGAAGTGTCAGGATCTTAGATATCGTTTCGGCGAGCAAGCGAAACGTAATCGGTGAGTGTGAATGGTTTTAGAAGTCTTTGAGGGATAAAGAAATAAGGTTTAGGGATTTAGGATTGGTTTGAAACACCATCCTAAGTCCGGAAGTAAGTATGGCTAGATTTGCTCTCAAATATGTGATTGTTGCCCCTAAAGTGCTTTTACATGCTCTTTTTTTAGATAGACAAATTCCTATTGTTTCATGCATGATTTGTAGCATAAGATGATGCTTTGTAGAGATTCCGTGAGATAGCATGTTGCATTAATGAGTTTTTGAGATTTTGACTTAACGCAAAGCATGAGATATGATTTTGAAATGAGATGAGAAAGACTTGAGAAATGTTGCATAAAATAGTAGATGAGATGATATTTTTGACATAATATATTGGCATAGAAGATGAGATACTTACTGGATATAATTGATCGATCAATAGGATGAGAGTGCACTATAAACTAAATATTCGTACATGCTCTTTGGAGTCGGGCAATGGGGGTAGTGCCATCCCGATCCAAAGTGAGAATCCGATGATGAGAGATACCATCGGGGTAGGACTTGGTGAAATACCCAAGCTTTATGGCGATGAGAGATACTACCATGAGAGTCTGGTGATGAATGATTCCACCAGGGTAGGACTTGACCTTGAGTCAAGCTAATCCGCAAATCCGAGTAAAGATAAAATGTGAAATGCCAATATAATACATGAAAATGTATTTGATTCACATGTTCCAAGTGTTGAGATGATTTATGCTATCAGAAATGCATATGAGATTTGTATATGAAATGCTTTAGTATTCACAAGCATGTGTATGGCTTGCCATGAGATTTGCATTGGTTTATATGCACGAGATAGAATAGAGGTACATGTGTTTTCAAATGGAGATTTTCTTTGAAATGGTTTTCAAGCATGAGTTAGAAAGAGCATGTTTTGAAAATGGCTTTTGAGAAAGAGATTTGAATGATGCATTGTTGTGTTGGTTTTCTTTAGGGCTTGCCTCACTAAGAAAATATGCTTACGCTCTCTTTTACCAACAATGCAGATAATTGAGACGAGTTTTGGGCAGCGAGAAGGCTAAGAACATCCAAGGAAGTGAAAAGCTCATGTATGGTGATGTTTTTACATACTTTAGCATTGATTTTTGGCAATGGGGCTTCAAGGTTGTTTTTGGGAGATGTATTTTGAACTCCCTATGTTGTAGCAAGTTTGTTATGGCTTGTGAAGTTTGTAAATAGCCTATATGGTTTGGTTTGAGGTTTGAGGTCTTTATTTGGTGTTGTGGTTAGGAAGCATGCCTATAGTCTAAATGTTCATGTGTTTGATGCCATGCTTTAGTTTAAGCTTCTTAGATATGTTCTATAATGATTAATCATGTAGTTGGTATGTTATGGTATGATTTGGGATATGTTTGGATGTGAAAAGATGTGAAAAACCAGAAAATTATATAGTTTCAGGGCAGGGTGTATCGAAACACCCTTAACTGTTTCGAAACAGGGGCCCGAAATGGCCATGGTGTTTCGAAACGGGAAAAGGTGTTTCGGTACATTTTTGCTACTGGAGAGGCCTGTTTCGATACTGGTCTCGGAACGCACCCGAGTACCGAAACAGTCAACTCTGTTTCGATACGACCGTTTCGATACCAGGGTCAGCGTTTCGAAACGGTTGACCGTTGATCTGTGTTTTTGAATTGTTCAAGTTCTCATGCCTTACATTTTAGTCCTTGATGTTGTGAATGCAATTGATTGAGGTTGGAATGTCCTTTTAAGCTGATTTTTGACAGAGATGCATGTAAAATGTTTAATTACATATTGGTAAGCTTAAAATTTGCAAAGTCTTTATATTTTCTATAATTTAATTTTTGGTTCCTAAAAGTGTAATTGTTACAATTGAATCCCTAGTTGATTTCCGTTCGTTGTGCCTTTCTCTCCTATGATTCTTGAGTAATCACATAGGCTTAATGTGCATTTAGAAAATATAAAAGGAAAAAAGGGTCCTTAATCAAGGTTGAATTTGGTTTTCCCCGTGTAATCTTCGTAGTTTGGGTCAAGCGTCTAGGCCGAGATAAGGGGGTTACATGTCTCAAGATAGGTTTTAAATACACAGAGAAACTACAACACCTAATTGCTATTCCCAAAATGCTTTTAAATACACCTCAAACAACTTCGACCGATTCTAACCCCAAACGGTCACCTCCTTACCACCACGCCACCAAAGGCTCTTAAAACACCTAAAACACCTTTCATCTTGCCAACCAAGCTAGATCACGCTCATTACTACCGACAACTTTTTTACTTCTTACCCTCACATCTAGCATCTACCTTGCACCAAAACAACACTTTAAACCCACAAACTACCCTAATCCTACCACATCACTATCGGATCCAATTAGCTATTCGCAAGTGTGAACATTTGTATGCATGGTCACCTACATGCTCGTATCAATGCACATGTACATGTATGTAAACCTCTAATGTCGTACCATATATATGCATATACCAACATATATAATATATATACAAATAATTTTAACTGTGCATGTATGTTCGTTCACACTTACTAATAACGTCCTCAGAATCCGCTCAAGAACAACCTCTTACCCCACTTCCAGCTATTCCAACCTTACCATTCTAACAACTCGCCAACATCAAACTACTCCAACTATTACACTTTCTCCACTAATGTTGTTCTCAAAAACAACACCGACTACTACCCAAACTCACTAACTATAGGACCTTATCTACCACACAAGAAAACGCAACACCAGAACCAAAAAAAAGATAACAATGACAGAGATTGCACAGTAAAGATACCTGCAGTCACATCATTGTTCTCAAGCTTCAAGCGACGAGCACTTTCCCCCGCAGAACCACCATTCTCCGGTCGCACCACCACAGCATCGACCAACACCTTGAGGTCGTCATCGTCTCCTTGCGGTAAAGAACCCTGACTGCACTCGCGATCACAAGGAACTTCAACCGACATCCCACCTTGACCCCCCCCGAGCTAACTCTGGACAATCTCGCCTTAAATGTCCAACAGACCCACAATTCCAACAAGATTCAACCATCGTACACCTCGCGCCTCTCTGCCCTTCTTGCCACCTCCGAACCATGTCTCGACCGCGCTCACAGCCCCTTGAACCACTACTTGAGGAAAATTATGCTTCACATGCTCCATTGAACCACAGTTCCAAAAAGCTCCAACACCCCAGCAAACCCCAATGTGACGCCTTTTACAACGGTCACACTCTGGTAAACGAACTACCACTCTCTAGCCTTGTTGCACTTGACCCACATTACCATTACCACCAAAACTCTGATTCAGGCAAACCCTTCTGTCAGGAAGTCTCTTACGCTGCCCACTCTCGAGGCCAGAACTCACAGCTCTTTTGCTTGCATTTTGCTCATCATCATAAATTGAAGCCACACTATCACGTTGCTTAACCCAAAGAACTTATCTCCCAGGTATCTCATATTAAAGGCAGATAAAATGAACTCCCAATCCATATCGTGGATATTTTATGCAACCGACACCGATGTCCACCAAACACAAGCATCCTCCAACATTAACGAGACAACGCTTCCCAGCTTACAGGCGCTGTCACATCCTTCCTGATCCAGGATTGGAACCGTACTGGCTAACCAAGCCTCGAACGCCTCAGGCGTCGACCCATTATACTCAACGGCTCCCAAATTATGTAGGCACTGCTTTGACAAACTTGCTTGTCTGACCGTCGGCACAAACGCAAACCCTACATTCATCGCTGCCTAAGATGTTCCTGACATCTCCTGAACCACGGACGACAAATCTTTCATCACAATGCCACCCCCTCATGCTGCCTTATCGCCTCAACTCCAGGCACTGACGACTGAAATGAAACACTCTCACTAGATGATGACTTCCACCTCCCAACAACCTGCTCTAAAGCAGCAAAAATCGTACCTGAGTGCAATTCTCTCTTCGATTCCATTGTGCTATTATTAATAAGGCAATGATAACAAAACAAACAAAACAATCAGGCCAGCTTCAAGCAAGGATTTAAGACTCCAACTCTAAGTTAACACATTTGCTATAATAATAAGGCAACGAGTATCCCGAATTCCCCCCTCTTGTATGACATAATAATCAATATTAACATTGATATCACAAACAATGTGCATATCAAACAACAAAATTCAATCATGCTTTCATCAAACAATATTCACCTTCAACATCATAATAGCAACATATCACACTCAACATACTTTTCATCATTCAACTCAGCTTACAACGTCATCGTATCATCAATACATGTTCACATTAACTCACATATGAACCATAACAATTAAGCACGATATAAACATCGACATTTCACCCAAAAACATATTTTTTCAACCATACACCAAGATAGACATCAAAACTTACCATACAACTAACCATAAACTTACCATCGCCCTAAGTGTTTGCATACCTGACTCTGATACCAACAAATGTAACCCCCTTAGCCCGGCCTAGACGTCCGACCCGAACTAAAAGGATTACACGGGGAAAACTGAAGTTAACTCGCTAAAGTTAACCTCGATTAACGACCCTTTTTTCTTTTATCTTATCTAGATGAATATTATTACCCTTTATGTTCAGCAAAGCGATTAGGTGAAAACGACACAGCGATCGGAGTTCAATTAGGGGTTCAATTGCATTTATTTAACTTTTAGGGACTAAACTATAATTTTCATAAAAATACACAGACTTTCAAGATGTTAAAGTTACCAATCTTCAATTAGTCATGTAACATGCAAACATACCAAATTTCAGCTCAAACGGATCATCCAAACTCATTCAATTGCATACACAACATTTAGGGACGAAAATGCAACATTTCCAAACATAAAAAGATTCTTTTAACTGAATTTCAACTACCCGTATCGACACGCCTTAGCCCGTATCGATACGCAAAATGGCAATAGCCAAAGTTGAAAATGGTATCGATACACTTCCCTCGTGTATCGATACACCCTACTAAAATTGCACAGGTGTATCAATACACCTGATGCGCGTATCAATACACTTGTACCATTTTAGCTTAAGGGTATCGATACACTTGCCCGAGTATCGATACTCATACCAGAAATGCTCAAGAAATAGCCTCAAACACACTTTTAACATCATCTAATCATGTCCTAATCATTCATACATATAATAATCAACATACCAACACTTATGTATCAACAAACATCCACCACATAAACAACAAGCATGGTAATTCATGGAGAGTCACTAACTAATCAAGCATGCTTTTAAAAGATAAACCATAGCAAAACTAAAATGCAAAATGAGGATCCAAACACAACATATTGGCCATATACAAGTCTCAAACCATAAACCAAACTTGTTCTAGGTAATCAACCTCATCACACAACAAAGTGAAGGATTTCCCCCTTTGCCTTTATTATCTATAGCTAGAAAACAAAACATACTTTCCAAGTGGAGTTCTTCTTGAATCCCTTACTTCTTGTTGTCTCAAATTCAACTATCTATATTGATGGACAAAAAAGGAGCGTATGCACATAATGCTTAGTGAGGAATGCTCAAAACCAAAACACCATCAATGCAACGAAACCATAAAACACCCTTTACTTGAGATCACATTTCTAAAAGTTAACATAATGTTTGAAAACTTCATTTGTAAACATCATTTCCTTAAATCATGCGTTGCTCAACGTATAAAACCCAAATACATGTATCTCAATCTTAAACAACATCCTCGAAATTACTTCCATTTAAAACTTCTCATGCATAAGCGCTATATGCAAATTTTAAACCATTTTTCTAGGAAACCATTTCCACATTATGCTCTTTCTTCCTCGTACATAAAGATCATTTTGAAGCAATTCACCATTTGAAAACCACATGTACCATCTACCTATCTCATGCATTCAACCAATGCAACACTCATGGCAAAGCCACACATGCTTGTTAAAAAAAAGCATTTCATAATCTCAAAATCTCATATGCATTTCTCATAGCGTAAAACATTTCAAGCATTGGTACATGTGAAACACACTTCATTCTCATATATTGGCATTTTCATATTCTATTTTACACGGATATGCAGACAGCTTGACTCGAGGTCAAGTCCTACCCCGGCGGGATCTCGCCACCGGACTCTCATGGTTGTATCTACCTTTGCCACAAAGCTTGGGTATTTCACCAAGACTTACCCCGATGGAATCTCACATTATCGGACTCTATCTCCTTATAAAGCTTGGGTATTTCACCAAGTCCTACTTTGATGGAATGCACATCATCGGTTTCTCATGGCGATAACATTTGTTGCCATAATGCTTGGGTCTTTCACCAAGTCCTATCCGATGGCATTTACAACATCGGTCTCTCGTGGCGGTACCATTCAATGCCATTAAGCTTGAGTATTTTACCAAGTCCTATTTGATGGAATGCACATCATCAGCCTTTCTCTTTGGAACGAATCCCAAGAGCACGTACGAATTTTTAGTTTATAGTGCACTCTACATCTTATTGGTCGACCAATTATATCTGGTAATCTTCTCATCATTTATGCCAATATATTACATTAAAATCATTAAAAAATCTATTGTTTTCAAAGCATGCAACACCATCAAGGCCAAAATGTTAAACCATGCCTTTAAAACACAAATTAGCACCACAAACTCTCAAGGATCATAAATTTCATGCATCCTTCACCAAACCAAGTTTGATAACCAACTCTCATGCTTAAAAACCATTCTCAAACAGCAAATCAAATCATATTGCCAAACCAAGCACATCAAAACCCATATTAATATTTTCAAAACAATAATAGCACAAACAGAGAGAGAAATCTACTTCACATACTTCCGAACTTAAAACCGGCATTTCAAGCCTATATTTAAGTTCCCAAAACTGTTTTCAAAAACATTCCAAAGCTGGAAAACACGTTCTCACTCACCGATACACAACACAACGCTAGCCGACGAGCCAATCAAGCGACTGAAGCCTCCAACGACATCTCGATTGCTTCCGGATTACTCTCCCCTGTTTTTAGCACATAAGAGCATAGGATTAATGAATCACCATGCATTAAAATCACCAGCCACTCTCTCTAACCCGCTGCTCTACTCAAAACAAGCATTTCAATTATCCGAAATAACCGAAAACATCTCCAAACATTCACCAAACAAAGCCCAGCCAAGATCTATCAATTCTAAACTTTTCTAAACATCAATTAACATAAAAAAGAAACATAAACACGACCTTATACCTCCAGCAACATTAGATCATCAAAAACACCTCAAAAACCACAAATCTAGCATCTCAAACTTAGGAACTCAAATCTATTCGGGATTTATTTGTTAAAACCTCATTTTTAACATCAAATATCATCCAAAATATGTTAGAAATCAACCTCAAAACACAGCCTAACATAGAAGTACGAAAATCACCAAGATCTCATCAAGAATCTTGAATTTAACAACTATTTCATGTTTATAACATTAAAACAACTCAAAAACCATTAACAAAGGATTGATAACTTGGTAATTTCAGTAAAGAACTGATCATTAGAGGAGAAGGACGAAGCTTACCTCTAATGGTTGATCTTTCATCAATTTGGGCAAGTTTTCTTGAAATCCAAAGCAAAATTCAAAAGGATTTGTTGAAACAAAGTTAGGAAATCTTTTGGAAGTTAAAATCTCAGCAAACACAATGGAAATTGATGAGAGAAAAGTGTTTGGCTGATTGGATGTTGAGAGAAAATGAAAAGAGAAAATTATCGTCAAAGTAGTTATGAAAAAGTCAACTTTGATTTCCTTTTTAATTCTATTTTATTTCTTTAATTAAATCATTATTAAAAGCTCCCAAATTGAAGAAAAATCTGATAAAAACATTTGGTAAAATTAGCTTCTTAAAGATTCAAAGTTTCAATCCTATACAAAATATTCACTAGTCAACTTTTGCAAAAACTACATTTTGTTCACTATACCAAAATGTAATATTTCCAACTCATATTTTGTAAAATTGTTTTCACCATAATCATTTATATAATAAATGAGGAATTTTAGATATTTTTCCATATTTTTAAAACATCCCGAACTAGGTGTTCCCTAAACCAACCTTAAGGGTTCGAACCGTTCCCGACCGGCCCGATTCAACTTCTAAAACATCTAGGCCCAAATCCAGGGCGTTACAAAACATGCTCAAGGTAATTAATAACATCTTCAAACATTCAAGAGTAGAAATCCCACTCATTGCCTCTTATTACACCAAAGTAAAACCACATACTTTGCTAGACCAAAGTGCTTGGATTCTCCTTGCTTACTCGCTGCCTCAAATGCCTAATTCTCTGCATTGATGAAACAAATGAGCGTAATAATAAAGCTTAGTGAGGATTGCTAAACAACATTCATCAATGCATTTCACAAAATCGGTAAACCACAATTTATCAACACATGCCTGAACATAAAACATGTCCTTTCAAGACATCAATGCACTTTCTAAAACACATGCTCGTATGCATCATTTTAAAATAGCAAATAAACCTTTGCTCATGCTTTACCAAGCATCACATGCATTCTAACATAAATCACAAGCATCTCATGCTTAAACCATTAGTCATCATCGTTATATTGGCTTACAAGTGATCAATTCTCAAACCATACCAAAACCAACTCAAATACACAATCGGATACATGGATTACAAGCGTTGTCTCGCACGCTTCATACATACTACCGGACTACACAAGGTGGAGATCAATGGCACAATCACAACCCCTCAACACCCGTGATGGAGATTAATGGCACAATCACAACCCCTCAACATCACTCATCGGTAGTTGCATAATTCCACTAACGAGAGTACGGGACACATACCACAAGACTCACACACGAGATTAAATCATTCACCGTTGTGATCTTAGCCTCAATCGTTAGGGTACTTGGATGGAGATTTCAACACAATCACAACCCCTCGACATCCAAGGCGACTTTATTCACCGTGCACCCAATCATATAGTCGGCTAACTATATCCGATTACAAGAACCAAAAACCACTTTCATCACTTGCCAATATAATCATTTAACATCAATAACCCAATGTTTTACTAGCATAAATATAATGCCATTTCCACAAGCATAACATGCTTAACATCATATGCATTTATTACATAAAACCAAGGATCACCTACCTAGTGCATTCTTAACAAATTGGCATTAAAATCCAGCATTAATCATGCTTCTAACATGCTTTAAAAAAATAATCAAAACCATATTTAACTCAAGTGCATTTCCATCAAAACATAGCACATTTTCGATCGAATCACTTACTCTTGAGCTTAGCTAAGTGTTTCAAACTTACACTAAGCTCCCAAGACCACGCTCAAAGCGTTGAAAAGTTGGAAAATCCATTTTCACTCACCGATACGCGAAGTCTTGCTCGCAAACACGAAAATTACTCTTCTTGTGTCTCCAACAATGCCTCGTTCGCTCCCGGATCAAGATACCATGTTTTCACATCATCAAAAAAGAGATCTAAATACATTAAATTGCATTTCAACACCAGCAACAAATCACAAACTCGTTGCTCACCCAAACTACATCAGTTTACCCATCCAAAACAACTGAAAACTCAATCGATTGCTTCCTAAACCAAGCCCAGCCAACATACATCACTTTCAACCATTTATAAACATCAAAACACATCTAATAAACAACCTAACCCATCCTTATACCTCCAGCAAGCATGATTCCACCATTTCACCACAAAAACTCACTTAAAACTATCAAGAAACTCAAGGATCTCAATGATTTCAGGATCTATGTTATCAAAACTTCATTTCAACATAACAATTAACTTAGAACTCAATTAAAATCAATCTAAAACAGAGCTTAGCAAAATAAATCCGAAAATCAAGATTTCAACCATATTTTTACAAGATTTTGATCTTAAATCAAAACTATAATGAAAACTCCTCCAAAAACAGTAATTAGAACCCAAAAATCTTGGGAATTTTAATAAAGAACTTTGATTAGAGGTTGAGAACGGGATTTACCTTAAATCCTTGCTTTCCTCAATGAATGACAAGTTTTCCTTAGCAAAATCTTAAAGAACTAGAAAGGATATCTTGAAAATTGTTTAAGATATATTAAGAGAGTGTTTGGGAGAAAAGAATTCTGGAGAGAAATGAATGAAAATTGTGTTTGGCTGAAAATGAAGAGAGAATGGTAGTTACGTGATGGAATCTCACAAATTAAATACCTAATTAATTAACTAAAATAAAACTAATTAAAGCTATTTAATTAAAACCATTTGAAACACATGTCATATTAAGGAAAGGCTAAATTGCCATAAAGCCCCATAAATATTCTAAGAATTTGGCTTCTCCTTTATAAATCACATCTTCCACAGTTTTGAAACTTTACAATTTGGTCACCACTAAAAATGTACCACTTCCGAAACTCTTTTTGTAAAATTGATTTGACCAACCTCTTAAATATATTTTTAGAGGATTTTAGCAATTTTACCATATTTTTATCCTATCCCGATCCTTGATTTCCTTAAATCACCTCACGTGATTCGTATTGTTCTCGATCGGTCTGATCCGATGTCTAAAACATCTAGGCCCAAAACCAGGGAGTTACATTATATGTTTTTAATTGTAGGAATAAGGCCTAAAATAAAAATATGTCCTAATTGGGCTTAAAATAAAAACTGATCCAAAATTTTATAACATCAAGTATTGGGTCTAAATCCAATATAAATCCAATTTAATGGACATCTAAGGGCTCTTAGACGTTCATCTCACATGGGGTAGCAAGTTGGGTTTTTGCGACCCAATAATTCTTGAAGAATGTTATGTGTTGACTTCCTTCAAGAAATTCTTCATTATTTGAGGCAGCTTGCAATCCTTTGCTTTTGAGTCCTTGGATTGCTGAATTTAGCTTATCCTTTATTTGTTTGGACTTGGCTCGAGTGATTGGGCCAAGTGGGAAAGTGAATCTATCTCGTTCTTGGACTTGCTTTGTGGTGCATGCATCATCCCGCTCAAAAGGATTCATCCACGATTCTGAAATGTCAAAAGGATAAAGATCAGAAACATTAAAGGATGAACTCACATTATACTCACTGGGTAGATCGATTCAGTATGCATTGTTGTTAATTCTTTCAAGGACTTGGAATGGTCCATCTCCTCTTGGATCCAACTTGGATTTCCTATGGTTCAGAAATCTCTCTTTTCGCATGTGCAACCAAACCCAATCTCCTAGTTCAAAGACAACTTGGCGTTGGCCCTTGTTGACTTTGGAAACAACATTTTCATATGTTTTCTCCATTCTTTGTGTTTCCTTAACATGTATTGATTTAACCAACTCCGCTTTCTTTTCACAATCTAAGCTACAAATATTATCAATTGGCAAAGGAACAAGATATAAAGTCGTTAAGGGCTTAAGACCATAAACAACTTCAAATGGAGAATTATCAGTGGATAAATGAATAGAACGGTTGTAGGAAAACTTTACAAAAGGTAGATACTCTTCCCAAGTTTTAGTGTTCTTACCAACAATAGTTTTGAGTAATGCACCTAAGATCTGGTTTATTACCTCGGTTTGTCCATCTGTTTGTGGGTGACAAATAATATAATAAAGAAGTTTAGTACATATATTTCCCCACAAAACATTCCAAAAATTGCTTATGAACTTTACATCTCTATCGGAAACGATGGTGCATGGAGCTCCATGAAGTCTTACTACCTCTCTAAGAAAGAGAACGACTATATGAGTTGTGTCGTCCATTTTATGGCATGGGATGAAGTGAGACATCTTTGAAAACCTGTTGACCACAACAAAATACCATCTTGACCTCTCTTGGTATGAGGTAATCCAAGAATAAAATCCATAGAGAGATCAACCCAAGGTGAAGAAGGAATAGGAAGGGGAGTATATAAACAATTAGGATTTACCTTGGATTTGGCTTGTTTACATACAATGCAAGATGCACATACCTTCTCCATGGTTTTCTCATATGTGGCCAAAAGAAATGCTCCATTACCATGTCTAAGGTTTTTTGAGATGCCAAAGTGCCCCATTAAGCCTCCAGAATGTGATTCATGGACTAGAAATTCTCTAATAGAGCCTTGCGGTATACACAACTTGTTCATTTAGAAAAGAAACCCATCTACTAGATAAGAATTCTTAAAATCACCTTTTAAACAATGAGTATAAATTTCCTGAAAATTCGGGTCATTATGATACATTTCTTTATATGTTCAAATCCCAATATAGTAGAATGCATTTGTGTAAATATGGTATACCTTCGAGATAGCGCATCCGCTACTACATTATCCTTTTTTTCTTGTATTTGATCACATAAGGGAACGTTTCAATGAACTCCACCCAATGAGCATGTTTGTTGCTCAAATTACCTTGACCGTTTAGCCATTTCAAGGATTCATGGTCAGTGTTTATGACGAACTCCTTTGGAAGAAGGTAGTGTTGCCAAACTTCAAGTGCACGAACTAAGGCAAAGAGTTCTTTATCATAAGTAGAGTAGTTCAAATGTGCTCCTTTTAACTTCTCACTAAAGTAAGTGATTGGTTGTTTTTCCTGTAAAACAATTGCACATATGCCTATACCGTAGGCATCACATTCTAACTCGAAAGTGCTAGAAAAATCAAGAAGACAAAGAATTAGAGTAGTACAAAGTTTACCTTTGAGTGTTTGGTGGAGAAATCCTCAGTTTTTTTATGATTTTTGTCAATGGTGTGGCAATGGTGGAGAAATCCTTGACAAAGCGACGATAGAAGCTTGCTAAGCCATGGAAGAATCTCACCTCGGTTATTGAAGATGGTGTGGGCCATTCTTGAATTGCCTTGACTTTTTCATGATCAACATGGATGCCTTGTGCACTTACTATAAAGCTTGCTAAGCCATGTTAGCATATAATTGTTCTCGTCAGAGAACTATGAAGACCGATTTCACATGAGACATATGTGAATCAAAAGAAGAATAGTAAATAAGAATATTGTTAACTCATCAAAAGATCTACTTTTCACACATATATTGTCATGCTATTGCTTCACTTTGGGTACATATTTGTGCATTTTACCAGTAGATTCATGCTTTTGCCTCTAGGAGTTAAGGAATGTACAATTTTCATTGCCAGAGTGAAGGGGTGTTTTCTTCCTGTGGTGGCAGGCATGAAGTGCAGTTGGAAGAACTCAGGAAAGAAAAATGCCAAGTGTAGTTCACAGAACACAGGAAAGAGAAATGTCGAGTGCAGTTGGCAAAAAGTACGAAGGAGGAATGCCAAGCATTGTTGGAAAATGAAGGACGACCGATTCCCGGTCAGATAGCTGTTAGTTAGAGCTAGGTTAGCCCTAATTCAAAAGAGAGGATAACGTGCCTACAATGCTGCGTAACAAACATTCAAAAAAACTAAACCCTAATTAGGGTTTCTACGAGCACATATATAAAGAAGTTCATCAATTGAGCAAGGAAAGGCTATGTTGTGAGAAGAAAGTAAGGGTAGATGCAGACCAAGATTCGACTAGGCAATCTAGCCAAGAACTTTGGATCCATTGAAAGGCTGCATCGACAGATCTCCTTCATAAGTCCATTTCTCTTAGATTATAATTTTGATGTTGATGATGGTGTTTAAAAACGATATTATTTTGTTGGTTTCCCCAGCCATGAACTAATCCTTAAATTTGGCTTGGGGTGTTTGCGATGAACTCTAGTTAGGTTTCTAATAATTGAATGCTTTGGCATTATTGTCTATTTCGCATGTGCTTACATTTAATCATACTTTATGTCATACAAAGTTGGCATTGAATGCTCATTATCCCCTAATATCTTAACAGACTTAGGAGATAAGGATTAATTGCCTAATACTAAGGAGAGAAACTTCGACAGAAGATGTTCAAGAATTACTTGCTTAATTACTCAGCTCACTGCTATATTACTTGCCTAATACTTTATGTCCTACACAATCCCTGTGGATACAATACTCAGCTCACTGCTATATTACTTGTTGATCGTGTATACTTACAGGAAAAAGGACCTAATCTTTGCATTATTTACTTGCTTAATTACACTGAACCATCGATATGTTGTCAAGAATTAGTCGGTCGACAAATATCATTAAAATAAACAACAAAAAACTTACCTCGAGACTATTGCAAGACGTAGTTCATCAATCTCATGAATTTACTAGGTGTATTGGTTAAGCCAAAAGGCGTAGCTGGCCATTCATATAATCCGAACTTGGTCTTAAAAGCGGTTTTCCATTCATCTCCTTCCTTCATCCTAATTTGAAGATAACCATTCTTCAAATCGATCTTGGTGAATATGCATGCATCGTAGAGTTCATCAAGCATGTCTTTTAAGTGATGAACAAAATGTATATACTTGATGGTGATTCGGTTGATCTTTCGACAATCTACACACATCCGGTATGAACCATCTTTCTTTGGCAACAAAAGTATTGGAATTGCACAAGGACTTAAACTCTCACGAGTGTAGCCTTTGTTGAGTAGTTCTTGCATTTTCTTTTCTAACTCCTTGGTTTCTTCGGGATTGCATCTATATGGTGGTCTATTTGGAATAGAAGAACCTAAAATTAGGTCAATTTGATGTTCAATTCCTCTTAAGGGCAGCAATTCATCGGGTGGATCACCTAAAATATCCTTAAAGTCTTGTAAAAGAGAAACAAACACACTAGGCAAACTTTTGTTATCGTTAGTGATAGATAAAAAAAAGTTTAGGATCCTTGTATAAGAAAAAGGGCTTGTCTCACTTCTTTTTCAATCGCATAAATATTTTGAGACACTTTTTTTTCTCACATATAGGATCACTCACCACTTGTGGGCCTTTAGTTGTTTGGTTTTATTTGCCATTGGCCTCTTTTGTCTTTGTCTTTCGTTTTTCATTTTTTCTTCATTATCATCTTTTTTATTCCCACCCCTCACAAAACTTATTCATTTGCATTTGATCTTTGTACACCTCTTTTGGATCAAGTGAAGCCAAGGTATACTTCTTGCCATAGAATACAAGTGAATACTTATTCTACTTACCATGGTGAGTTACATCACGGTCATACTGCCAAGGTCGTCCTAAAAGCAAGTGAGATGCTTGCATAGGGATAATAACATCACACCAAACGTTACAATAATATTTTTCCATAGTAAAAGTGATTAATGAACATTTGTTTACCTTTAATTCTAATCCTTCATGAAGCCACTGTAGATAATATGACATTGGATGGCGTTGACAATGTAGATCAAGTGCATCAACTAGATAGTTGCTCACCACATTTGCACAATTTACGCTATCAATGATGACAAAATAAAGTTTACCATTGATCAAAACCATGTGTGGACGATATTTGTTATTTGCACATTTGTATCTTCCATTGTGTGGATATTAAGTGAACGTTATAATCGGAGTTTAATCCTAACAATGAGTCCTATTTGTACTAGGAGTCCAGTGAAAGGTATGACACCAATTGAAGTATAGTTGCAAGAAAGAAAGATTGTAATGCAATTTTTAGCCCTACTCACACAAGAAAGAGAAAGTGTTAATGGCGTATTAAAAGAACAAAAGCAAAACAAACAAACTTAAATAACAAAGAGTAGAAAGAATAGTTTAGAAAGATGATAACCCAAAACCCAGAAACAACTTGATGGAAGAAATCTGAAGGTTGAATCCACTTCAATGTGATGCTTGCAGTGGTGGAAGACAGTGATCTTGATGATTCTTGATGGTGGTGGGGGCTATGTATGAGTTTTCTCACTTTTCATCACTTTTCCCTTTTTTCTTCTTTTTTTCTTTTTTACAAGATAAATAAACTAACAATAATGAAAATTGAGATAAAAATATGAAAATATCATTAAAATATAGGAAAACCCCTAATTTTTCTCAACTAGTCTATTTGATGGATGTAACTTCTTCAGCCACTTGAATATCACCAAGAATGTGATCAATGTTGAAAATCACCAAGGAATTGTCCTAAATTCGATACCAAATGATAGAGTAACTCATTCAAGGATTTGGAAGCCTCCAATCAAGTTGTGGCAAAAACTAGGTGTTATAAACTCAATCAAAGAAATTTGACTAAGTGTTGAAAACTCGAAATTTTCAAACTTGGAAAAACGTCATGGAATATGTTAGAATAGATAAGAAACATAAAAATATGAACAATGGAAAAAGAAACAATGAAATCAGAGTTGAAACGAATAAGATATTCAAAGTTTAATAAAAATCATGTGGTAGTATAAAACATGAATCCCTTTGTGGATGTATCCCCCTTAGCCCGGCCTAGACGCCCGACCCGAACTAAGAAGATTACACGAGGAAAACCGAAGCCAACTCGTTAAAGCCGACTTCGATGAACGACCTTTTTTTTCTTTCTAGATGCAATTTAAGTCCTATGTGTTCAACAAAACTCTTACAAGAAAACGGCACAACGATCGGAGTTCAATTATGGGTTCAATTGCATACATTTAACTTTTAGGGACTAAACTGTAATTTCTGAAAATTACAAAGGTTAATCAAATTTTAAGATTACCAATCCTTAATTATTCATGTAACATGCTTCCATGTCAATTTTCATCTCAAACGGATCATCCAAACTCATCCAATTGCATGCTCAACATTCAGGGACCAAAATTTAACATTTCAGAACTTAAGAAGATGCTTTTAACTGAAAATAACGGTCAGGTAACGGTACCCTTAAGCTCGTATCGATACGCAGGAAGGCAGTAGCAAAAGTTGGGAAAAATGTATCGATACCCTTCCCCGCATATCGGTACGCAATTCAAATTATGCACAGGCGTATCGATACGCTCCCAACTCGTATCGATACCCCTGTGTTATTTAGCCTAAGTTTTCCCTTCGAGTATCGATACTCGAACCCGAGTATCGATATCCAGACCAGATATGCACTTTAAATAGCCCTTAGTTCACATTTTTCATCAAGCAATTTTATCCAAAAACATCCATACATGCTAGGACAAGTATATCTAACACATATGTACCAACATCTAAGCATATTTCAAGCATTAGACATGGCAATTCATGAAGAGTATAGAACTATATAAGCATGCCTTTAGACACTAACCATAGCATAGCCAAAATACTAAATAAAAGTTCATAAACAATATAGAGGCCAAATACAAGTCTCAAAACACAAACTAAACATGCTCAAGGTATTTCACAACACCAAACAATCCATGAGTAAAAATCCCTCCCATTGCCTTTTATTACACTAAAGTAAAATCACATACTTTGCTTAGCCAAAACACTTGGATATTCTTTGCTTGCTTGCTGTCAAATATGCTCAATTCTCTGTATTGATGAAATAAATAAATGTAAGCATAAAGCTTAGTGATGATCGCTATAAAACCAGAACATTCATCAATGCATTTTTAAAACCAAAATATCATTCTTTGTAAACATATGCCTTTCTTTAAAACATGCACTTAAAAAATATCATTTCCTCTTTCAAATCCACATGCTCATAGCATTATTAATTACAACAACAAAAACTTTTGCTCATGCTTAAACCAAGCATCACATGCATTCTAGCATAAATCTCAAGCATCACATGCTTTCTTAAAATAAGCATTCATCTCTAGTTCATTATATCATCATCATTATATTGGCTCGCAAGTGATAATAACAAAAATCATATCAAAGCACAATACAATCGACACAATCGAATATGCAGATTACAAATGTTGTCCCAAACGCTTCATATACCCTGCCAGACTCTCAAGGACACTAAGTAACTTTAGATGCCAAGCTGAAAATGACGACAATGGTTGTTTCACAAACTAAGGACAGACCGATAACAAATCAATGTTTGGAACTCTCCCTCTCTTTCTAACTTCCTCTCTCCTCATTTAAATTTTCTGATTTTCCCGTCCTTCCACGCCAACTTTAGTCTAATTAATGCCATTCAAATATAAATGGATAAATTACTTACATGGCCATTTACATTTTTGGTAGTTTGCACTTAAAACCTGAAACTTTAACATGTTTACAAAATGATCCCTAAATTTATTAAAGTGAGCTTCTAAACTTTAATTTGTTTGAATTTAGTACCAAATCAAGATACCAAAAACTCGAATACATGATCCAAACTTCTAACCCAAAATTTGGGTCGTTATAGTTATAGGGTTTAGAATTTTAGATTTAGGTTTAAAATTTAGAGTTTATGATTTATAAATTTTAATTAATTAAAGGATTTAAAAAATTAGTCAAATTAAAAAAAAATGATAAAAAATATAAAAATATGACAGTTTTGGTGGAATAGATGGAGTAATATTCAATGGTCCAAAATCTATAAAATTAATATGGAACATGCACATTTTCATGGTGGGATCACCGTATTTTTTCTCTCTGGAAAATTCTTTCCTTGCAAAAAATAAAAATAAAAATAAAAAACTAAAACAGACATTATCACACTAATGTTAGATATTAGTTAGGATTAAGGTTTCAATTTTCAACAAACATGTTTACATTTGTCAAAAATAGAAGATCAACAGATATGGTTTCCCGGCTGCTATCACCTATCCTTTTTTCCTTGGCCTTTGGAAAGGTTTATGTCTATATTGGCAAATCCCATTTCCATCCCTTTTAAAGTTTCCAAAAGCACAAAGGTTTAATCTTCGGCACATTCATTTTTCATTTCACAATTTATTTATTTATTCATTTTTCTCTCTTATTTCGAGCTTTGGGTATGTCAGAATTGCATTGGCCAATGGTTGGTTCTGCTATTTGAGCTTTTAACATGTTGATTACAAATGGGTTTCTTTGTTTTCCTCTTGAATGTTTGATTGCTGAGAAAATTTGTTAACTCTATGCAAGGGATTACTGAAAATGTTTCTATTTCATTTGTGTTGTGTGCATTTTTTTCTGAAGAGTTGCAGTTAGACGATAGGGTTAATCTCATGACTCAATTCCCTTTTTGTTATTTCTGTTGACAAAAATGATTGAAGGCATTAATTTGTTTTTGAGTTTTTGTATTGTTTTGGCATGCTTTAATGTTGTGGAGAAGAAATGAAATTTTTGTCTTTAGAAATGATATTGTAACAATTGGTTGAATAAGCTAACCTTACCCTCTTTTGATTTCTAACAATATACATATAAAGACAATGCCGCCCTAGTACGAATAACATAGTTTATTTCTCTTGTCCTCAGAGATTAGACTATTGTTTCTCTAGTCTTGTTTGTCTTCATCTTTATGATTTGCTGCAGTCATGATGATGGCCAATGCAATAGTCGACATCCCGCCTATCCGAAGGATAAACAAGCTCGAAAATGTTGTTTCAATGAGGCAGTCTACTGGGAAGATGATCATGCCGAACGGTGGAGTCCCAGTAGTTTCGCGTTATCTCCAATATTCACCGGCTTCTTGTCATGATATTTGCAAATATGGAACGAATGTTTCTCCTGGAACCGAGTCAAACATCCCAAGAAGGACGAAAACGAGAATTAGTGCTGAGGTTTCTCCGTATTTCTTAACACAAGAAGGACACCATGGGGAAGACATTAAAGAAGATTTAACTGATACGAACAACTCCACAGTTAGTGCTGGGCCTTCCACTAATGACAACAAAGTTATTGAAGTAAAAGGTGAAGAAAATGTTGAAACTAAATCCCCGGAAGGAGAAAAGAGTGAACAAGTTAGTGTGAAGCCTTCTCCTGATTCCGAATGCAAGAAACCTATCAATCCAGATTGCTTTGAAAGAGGAGAATCATGTTGGACTGATAATGAATTTATCTTGCCGGAACAAGTGTTATCATCTGAGTGTGCAGTTGGACATGCAAAAGATTCAAAGCCATCCATGTGTCAGAATGGCCCCAAAAGGAAGGAAGAAAACATTATGTCCATGACTTCAACAGCCATTTCTGGTGGAAGAAATAAAGGTGAAATGACAATAAGCAAAGGAATAAGGACCTCTATGATTGCTAATAAAAAAAGTGTAGAGCCACCATCTGTTTCGAGCACGAATACCCAAAAAAAGAAGTTGGGAGTAGTTTATCATTTGAAGAAGCAAGGTATGGATGCCAAAAGGTCCGATAATGTGAATCGAGTTTCTCATTTGCTGGATCCAGAGAATGTTAAGAGACTTAATTCGGAGCAAGCTAAGTCTGCGAATATTCCTAAGACGACTTCGTACCCGATTGAGTCCACTCCTAAGAACAAGCCTGCAGAACCTGATCAAAATAATGTTGTCTCCATAAGGACATCTCCATCGAGCATGAAACAAATTCAAAACAAAATTCCAATAAGTCGACCACCTCGTGCATATGAGAAGAAAAAGATGATATATGTGGCGAAGGGGATGCAAGGCCAAGCCAGTGGATTAGCCCCGTCTTTATCCTCATTCCTGGGTATGAAAAGCTTGAGACCGACTCCAAATGGATCGGAAATCGCTCAACCCTCTTTAACTTCAGTATCATCATTGGCATCCCTCCAATCTTTCCATAATGATACCTCAACTGAACATGCTAAAGTAGTGGCAGAAAAGAAAAAAAGTAGCTCGAAAATGATGTACAAGGTTAAACCTAAGAGGGAATCGATGATTACCTCCAATAATAAGCATTTACGCGGCAAAAAGTTGAGTTTCTGGAAAAGAGAGCCCTTTGACAATAGAAACGATGATAACCAAAAAGGAAAAGTCGACGATTGTACTCCAAGGAGAATCAGGTTCAAGCAAAGACTAAACGCTGACAACATAAATGGTGATAATCAAAACAGTGGAGTCGAGGAGTTTACACCAAAGAGACTCAAGTTCAGGCCAAGAGTAAACACTGACCAAACAAATGGTGCTAACCAAAACAGTAGAGTTAAGGAGTTTAAGCCTAAGAGACTCAAGTTCAAGCAAAGAGTAATAGCTGATAACCATAACATTAAAGTCGAGGAGTTTACATCAAGGAGACTCGAGTTCAGGCAAGAACTGATTGCTGACAACAAAAATAATGATAACCAAAATAGTGGAATTGAGGAACTTTCACCAAGGACAATCGAATTCAGGCAAAAATTACTTGTTGATAACCAAAACGGTAGGGTTGATGAGTTTACTCTGACGAGACCTGAGTTGAGCCAAAGAGCCTTTGACAACAGAAATGTTGATGATCAAAATGATAGAGGTGAGGACTCTACTCCAAGGATACTTATTTTCAGGCAAAAGGGGGTTGATGAAACAAAAACCGGTTCTATCTAAAGTCCTAAAGCTAGCACTAGCGAAAGCAACTCTAGAGGAAGAGAAGCAGATGCTGGTTGTGATAATGACACAAAAATCCAATCCGAAAAATTTTCTTTGAGGCACAGAGGTGTTAATCAGAATAAAGGCTTAGGAAGTTTGTACAACAATATCATTGAACAGACTGCAAGCAAGCTTGTAGAGACCAAGGCAAGTAAGGTGAAGGCATTGGTCAGTGCTTTTGAAACCGTCATCTCGCATCTCGACACCGGGATCTCCGAAACGAACGATGGACACTGAGCATCTAAAGGGAATTTATCGTGTACTGTACATGTATAAATGTGCAAAGTAAAATATAAAGGTCGATATGGAAGAAACTTGTATTACATTTATTTGTTTTGATCTTGTATATTGAGCTTAAAGATTGTTTTTCTTTTGTTTTTTTGTTATATCTAAGATCCAAATTGATACCTTAGTGTTATACCTAATACTCCTGTCTCCGCATGATTTTGGAAATATCGCTCTAACACCTCGATATTTGGTAAACTCTTGAGATTGCCCACAACAACTCCTCTAGAGATAGGCTCTTACGGAGATTAATATTACTGGGGTGTTCAAATAGTCTTAGGAACAGACCTTGTTAGGCACTACATCACTCCGCGCATGTAACCAGATTATAAAAGCTGGTACTTGGAAGTTGAAACTACCTCTCTACACTCATCCATGGGCTGCCACTAGGCCTAGAATTATGCCATCACTAACAGTACTAAGGGCTATAAATACCAACGCCCGCAATGAGAGAGGATGAGTCTGCGATCGGACACAATGCACTTGGGCAAGGCTGAACTAAAAGGACAATACCCTATTTTCCCTCTCTCCTTTTCTCCACTTCACCACCGTCTTATATGCGGCTCTCCGCCCAAAACCTACAAAGTGAATCGCTGAAACCATTTCGACCACCGTCTTGTATGTGACTCTCCGTCCTAAAACTACAGGGGTGAACCACCTAAAACCGCCATCAACCACCTTGGTCTTCTTCTCCTCTTTCCTTGTTCGGTGCCTCCACATTTCGGCATCAACAATTGGTGCGGTGAGTGCAAACATCCTCCTGACCAAGATAACTAGTCTCGATGGCCCTCATGGCAGTACTCCCAAATCGCAATACACCATATTTTCGCGACCAACAACACTAGTGGCCAAATCAACGATAATGTATTTTAGTAGTACCATGATTGCCATGCAAAGCTCTCCTTTCGGTTCTCAATCAAAAGGAAGCCAAAAAAATAGGGTATAATTTCTCACCACACATATCCGAGGGCAACGCCATGAAGATGACGAGATAACAATATCTCACCAAATTTGCTAGTGAATATTTGCTGCCCACTAGAGAAGCATGACACTAGCTTAAAGAAGCTATGCTTCACCAAAAGGATAAGCGAGTTTGGTCTTCCCTCAAAATCGATGCAATGGGCACGATAAGACTATCTTGAAGATGCAGTGTCTTCTCAGAGGACCCTATGATTCCAACTCGCCATCATGATCAACGAAGAGGTTACGACCCCTAAAGCGTCGATGATAAAAGACTCCATGTCACTTTACACGAGTGAAACCGGAGAAACAACTATAGAAACCTTCGGTCCATTTTGCATTAGAAGGACTGGAGCAATTTTGATAGAGGCCAAGAAGATCGACTTGGCGAAAAGAAACTACATAAGCAACCAAGCATAGCATTCATAAGAGATGTCCCCTCATGCGTAGGCCTAAAAGAGATATTGAGGTCATATAGTACATAAGCATAAGGAACGACCAGTGCTACTCGAACTCTCCGCAATGAACCCTCTGCAAATGCTTCCACCCACAGACCTTCATGTATTGGGAACAACTCATGTTGTGTAGTACTCCCTATGAAGTTGATAATACCTTAGGAAGTTGCTTGATACCCTAGACAATCGATATACTCCATAAGAAGATCAGCTCAAGTTACCCTATAGATGAGTAAATTTACAACTTTGGATAAATGAATGTATGAAATTACAAATGTTTGTGCCTCTTCAATATTACAATGTATTTTTATGACTCTATTCATCAAAAATTATTATTCGATACCCCCACTCATTCAATGCCTCTAGCATTGTGTTTTTCTCCAAGAGCGTTGAGATGCCCGCACTTCTGTGTCCTAGGCGAAACTCGACCTGAAAAAGTGTGGATATCTATGTACCATTTGTGTCTTGAACAACATCGGCTCTACAAGGACACAGAGGATATCCTCCACCCATTCAATGCCTCCAGTATTATGTTTTTCTCCAACGACGTGGAGATGCCTACACTCTTATGTCCTGAACGACACCTGATTTGCAAGAGTTTAGATGTTTGTTTCGATAGAGGTTGGCCTCCTCCTATTCAATACCTATGGTAATGTGTTCTTCTCCAAGGGCGTTTAGATGCACACACTTTTGTGTCACAAAAGACGCCTGATATAAAAAAGTACTGATGCCTACTCTGGTAGATTTTGTCTCAATTTATTCAACGATATAGATTCCCACACTTTTGTGACTCAAAAGATACATGATCTGTGAAAGTGTGCATGCCTGCTCCGGCAGGCGTTCTCTCCACCGGTCTAACACTGAACGTTTTGTTGATAAAATAAGCAGAGATTTCTATACAAAATAATATATGATATTGAGATGAACATAGAGAATTAACAGCCTCTTCCCATTCAATGATTGTGGTATTGTAATTTTCTCCAAGGGTGTTAAGATGCCCACACTTCTGTCTCGAATGGCACCTTATTTGCAAAAGTGTATATGCCTTCTTAGGCATATGTAAAGTGCTCATAAGTCTTATATGTTATGTATATTTCATCTCATATTATTTCTATTCTCAAGTACATTTTAGGCATATTTAGGTGCATGCATGCATTATTCACAATATTCTTTGCTTTGCCTTGTTCATGTTGAATATCTTTGATTTGGTAAGAAAAGATATTGTTTTAGTTTAGTTTTAGTTTTAGGTGCTCGAAGCTGTCAGATGGAGAGAGGAGCTGAGGAGATGATGTTGAGGTAGCAAGCCAAGGAGCTGTACTGAAGCAGGTCAACACAGAAATAGACGATGCCGAGTAGTTGTTGTCACCATATCTGCCACCCCGGGCAGCAACTTGAGGATTGGTGAATTGGAATGCGATTGGAAGAGCATAATTTTTTGAATCCAATGAGCTCATCCGCACAATTTATTGATGCCAGATAACAGCGGACATAGTCGCCCAAGAGGAAATCATCCAAGGCGGGTTAAGCTTAGTTGTAGCACAAGGAGTCCAACTTCAAGTCAAAGAAGTTAGATTTAAAGGATGCATTCAATGCAAAAGCTACTTTATCATAAAGAAGACTTCTACTCCAAGGAGGACTTACCCTAGGCCATGCCCTATATATATCTGATCATACCTTGTATTTTGATAACAGATAATCATCATAGCTTAGGTTTCTCTTGTGTTTTCTTGTCGCCACTATGATCTAAATTCTCTAGGGTTTGGGTTATGTTGTAAAGTAGTTGTGAGAACGGTTGTTTAGGTTTTTGCAATAAATTAAAGGTTTGCTTATTTCATGTTCTTCATTGTTTTCAATTGAGTCGAGATATCGATTGTGAGCAATCTATTTGTTTTGCATCGAGAGAGTCAAACTCACGAAAGAAGTAAACGCGATCTCATCAATACCAGGTGTTGATCAATCCAAACTAGACATAGGTTAAGGTTTAAAGCGGCTAAAAGAGGACACACCAAAGGTTGTTGTTCTTTGCAAGATTCACACCGACGGGTATTATCTCCAGCGGGCATCAACATCATTCAGACTTAGACATAAGTTGAATCATTATTGAAGCATTCTACCTAGCCTTGAAGGTCTCTCGAGTTTGCCGTCGAGCCAATCATTTGTTCCACCTGTCAAGGCAACGAAAGCTTCGAAGCACCAATCTGCCATCTTCCACCGATGCAGAAAAGTCCGGCAGCGCAATACAACTTAACCTATTCAACGCAGTTTCACACTATAGAGCAACATAACCTGGCCCATTCTATCACCCTGATCTTTTCTACTATTTACTTGAGCTTATTTATTTTTCTCTAAAACAAACTGAAATTTACTTGTGCATTTATTTTCTATGTAGAGATTAACATTCGAATTATTTGTCCAATCCTCGTGGGAGACGATATTTTTTATACTATAACTTGACAAGAATTTGCACTTGCGCTCATATTTAGAGAACACCCAAACGCTCTACAAGTTTTTGTGTCGTTGTCGAGGATTGGAAATAGTAAATTCGTCTTTATTTTTCTCCACTTTTATTTTTATTGCATTTAATTTTATTTTTTATCTTTTTATTTAAAAAAAAGAATTTTACAGTTTTCTTGTCTAGTGCATGGCCAGAGCCAACCCATCGAGCGAAATCGTTTTCATAGATGAAATCGAATGAAGAGCAAGAGAAGTTAAGAAATAAGCAAGAGAAGCCCTCGGGAAAGCCAAGGAAGAAGGAAACGCATAGGCAACTATGTATAACAGCCAAGAAGATAACCCTGCCAACAATGCTCGAAACGGCAGGGATGGGCAACAAGATCCGCCACCTAGGCAGCAACCCCCAATTCCGCCAAGAAGCAATAGTATGTGCGCACCACCAACGATTATTTGGAGCATGACTTTAGAGGGTTTGATCCAACTGTTGCAGAGCCTAAAATCGAAGCAGGTCACTTCGAGCTGAAGCCCGTGATGTTCAATATGATAAACACATTGAGGCAATTTGGAGGAACTGCCACAGAAGATGCTTGACAACCTTTAAGGGGATTCCTAGATATTTGTAGAGCCTTCAAGATACATGGAGTCCACCAAGATGTGCTTAAGCTAGGATTATTTCCCTATTCACTAAGGGATAGGGCAAAACAGTGGTTGAACAACCAACCGACGAGATCATTCAACACTTAGACAGAATTGTGCAAAGATTTCCTAGATCGTTTCAGCCCTTCAAACGTAACCGACAGATTAAGAAACGAGATCACAGCCTTTCGCCAAGGGGATGATGAACCAACGTATGAAGCTTGGGAGAGATACCAACAGATGTTAAACAATTGTCCACTTCACGGTTTCCCATCCTGGACTCAAGTGTCGATGTTCTGTAATGGAGTAAACCAACCAACACGAATGATGCTCGATGCCTCAGCCAATGGAATCATCTTGGATAGACCACCTGACGATGCACTACAGATTCTGAACAGGATTGCGAAGAATGACTACAAGTTCTCTACAGCCCACCGCGGCGGCATAAGGCGGCCATATGTTGTGAATGAAGTAGAAGTCGTTGAATTTGTCAATGCCCGCCTGGATAAACTGACAGAGCTGGTGATGAATATGGCCAAAGGGAAAACATATGAGGCCAAGACTATAGAGCCATTTTGTGATAAGTGTGGGGGCAACCACGATTCCTCTTAATGCAATGAATCTGCCAACTTTATGGGAACTTATGAGAGGAACAATAGACCGAACACCAACACATACAATCTAGGCTGAAAAAAAAACGTCCAAATTTCTCCTAGAGTAACCCCAACACAGCTGCAAATCCAACCCAGTGACCATGAGGATATCAATAGAACTTGCCACGACAGCATCCTCAGTAACAACAAAATGCGAACAACAATTCACTAGAATCTACTTTACATGCTTTCATGTCTCATACTAGTGATTTTTGTGTTCATACTAATAAATTTATTGTTAAGACTGAGTCTTTTATGGACAGGACTGAGATGCGGATGAACAACCAGGAGGCAACAATAAAAAACCTGGACACCCAGTTTGGACAATTCATTGAGATCATAAGCAACATGACAATGGGTGCATCATCCAGTAATACAAAGATCACAACAAAACCCACCTATGAGTAATGTAAAGCTATAACTACACGAAGTGGGAAACAATTGGATGATTCCAGAGCTGAGCAGCCTAAGGAAAAGTAGTCAGACCTGCCCGCTGCAGCATGAACAAACTATTGCGGCAACAAAACAAACTGATGCCCAGGCAGATGACGGCAGCCCTAAGATAGATGATCCTGAACCCCCATAGATCAAATTTCCATGCAAAGAACGCATCCAGGACATCCGTCTTCCGCCACCCTTTCCCTAAAGGCTCGAACAGAAAAAACAAGAGCATCAGTTCAAAAAATTTATGGATATCCTAAAGCAAGTGCACATCAACATCCCACGCGTGGAAGCCATACAAAACATGCCAAATTACGCAAAGTATATGAAGGATGTGGTTTGCAAGAGAAGGAGAATTGGGGAATTCGAGACGATAGCTGTCACTGAAGAATGCATGGCAATGATGCATAACAAGGTGCCACCTAAAAGGAAGGATCCAGGCAACTTCATCATTCCTTGCAAGATAAGCAGCAACCATGACATGAGAGCCCTACACGACCTAGGATCAAGCATTAATCTGATGCTCAAGGTTGTCTTCAACAAATTAGAAATTGGACAAGCAAAGCCAACCTCCATCATGCTCCAACTTGTTGACCATTCCTTTGTGCAACTAGAGGGAAAAGTTGAAGATATCCTTGTACGAGTGGGCAACTTTATTTTCCCAGCTGACTTCCTCATCTTGGACTGTGAGGTAGATGATAATGCCCCCATCATTCTTGGGCGACCATTCATAGCCACGGGCAGAACGTCGATATATGTGTAGAATGGGGAACTCATAATGAGGGTGGACATTCTGAACGTAAAGATGCATGTTCTACAGCCCACGAAGCCAGCAAAGGAAAAATAAGTCTACCATGAAACAAATGCCTCCAAGGTCAACCAAGAAGCAGAGCAAGGCAGCAGCTGCCAGGGCAGACTGTAGAGCAGCAACAAAGACCCCAAGAAGCTGGATGACCCACCTGGACAAAAAGCAAAACACAACCAGCTAAGGAAGTGGTTATGTTTGGGAGATGCACCTCAATGCACTCCCAACATAACTTAATTTATTGTTAATGTCTTTTTTTAAAATTTTATGTTTTAAGATTAGATTTTAATTTATTGCAATTTATTTCCAATATCTTCATTTTTCAGATTGAATTATTTTTATTTGAGTTTTCTTTATTTGGTTATTTATTTTTATTTTCTGGTTTATGAATAAATAAGTAGGACCAATAAGAAGGCCCAACAAGGAGCCTGCCCACCATGCCGTCGAGAGAGCTGAAGGCAGCCCACCACAAAAATGTGTAACGGCTAGAAAACCACTAATGGCTTGCTGTCAACGGCTACAGCATAATGGGCATTTAATCCCGTAACACGCGCCGCAAAAATCTGCCCGATGGAATTTAATGCAGCCACGGAATCTCTCGGCAACTGCTATATATACCTCACTATTTCATCCATTCTCTTCACTCTATCTCCTTGTTTAAACCTATTCTAAGTCCACTTGCTCTCTCAACTATTTTCTATTTCTCAGCTATTTTCATATTACAACCGACTCACAGCTATAGCAGTTTCACATTCCAAACCGACCTTCTAGAGATTCTTTTTCGTGCTCGACCAGACACGGAACAGAACCCAATTTGCCAATAGGGCATTTTGGGAATAGCAAGGGTTTCACTACTCCACGTAGACAGGAGACCTAGGTCTCGAGCTCGCCCTCTTCGAGAAAATTCACGGCCAAGGGTGGGAGATCTTCGCAAAGCAGCCCGAGGTGGCCAACTTTACCCTTGTACGAGAGTTTTACGCCCACCAACACCGCCTAGAAATACCATTCGTCTTTGTCAGAGGGGAGGCAGTAAAGCTCAATGTTGCCACCATCAATAGGTTTTATGGGCTGGAGATGGACGACAACCCACATGAGAAGTGGAGGCAAACACTGACAGCAAGGGACTACGACCGGATAAAGGACAGGTTGTGTGAACCAAACACCCCGTAACTGGCGGGGAAACACAACGGGTCTTGTAACCCCCTAAACCCAGCCTAGATGAAATAGTCGAATTTAGGAAGTCACAATTGAAAACTTTTCCCTCAAGAAATCAAATTTTGAAAATTATACTTTAAATAAAATAAAATAACATAAATTTAGTAATAAATAAAAATAAAAAAACATAATAAATATTCGAATGACTATATAAAATCTCTGAATTAAAATAACAGTAAATGAATGCTAAAAATAATCCCAAAACATAAATAGTCTAATATTACATCTATGTCCCAAAATAATAAATAGAAATATGATTAAACTAAAATAGTTTCGTATTGTATAATAAAATAACCAGATAAAATCTAAGATCCTCCAAGTACCACATTGCCTAAAGTCCAAAGATATATGTAAGAGGAAACTATGAGGGAGTAAGCTAAAGAGCTTAGTGTGTCTCTAAAGTGCAAGAAAAACCATAATTATAAAACATAATATTATTTTGAATGAAATCTTTTAAACCACAACACAAATCACAAGCGCAGTGCAATGCACCCAACTACATCACCGTCCAAAGAGTAAGGTTCCCCAGAACCACTCTCTACATCGTCACCAATCCGAAGTGGAACTCAACCCGAAGTGTGGAACCACTGATCTGAAGTGGAATTCAGCCCGAAGGATGAAACCACTGAACTTCCTCCGTACAAATCCCATCCCATGCTCATACATACATGATGATTAAAAATCAAATTCCATAAATCTGATATTCCATAAACATACTTCATAAACCATAGTCTATAAATTCATAAATCATAGTTCCGAAAATCTGATGTTTCATAAATCAAATATTCCATAAATCATAATTAAAACACATTCTGAATTCATATGCACGTGATGTCAATCATACAATCCACAATATATATAATAATCACACAAGGTGTAAAACATCATCACATAGAAAAATAATATATATTTTATTTTTAGCACCAGAAGAATACACACTTTAAGCGGCAATAGCTCTAACGACGAACAAAGGGAGGTTGCGACTTCGATGTAAGGTGATGACAACGTCAATTCGAGAAGAATTCATAAAACATGGGAATAACTAAGAGCGACAACTCTTTAAAACTTAAGGCTTAGGTTTATTTCTGTACGTAATAACTATGACTATATATAGAGAGAGTTGAGAGTTGGTAATCTAAACAAATTAGGTTTATAATAATAATAATAATAATAATAATAATAATAATAATAATAATAATAATAATAATAATAATAATAATAATAATAATAATAATAATAAACAAGAATTTAAGTTGAAAAAGGAGAGTCAATTTAGTCATGAAAAAAAGGAATTAGAATTCATTTTGAATTAAAAAGGTTTAAAAAATAAATTAAACAATCAAGGGAAAAAAGGAGACGATTGGAGCAGAAGTTAAAGAGAATTGAAATTCAATTTGATAAAAATGGTTATTTATGGATTCAATCATTAAACTTTCAAGAAATTTCATACTAACTTCCAAGTTTGACAAAAATTCTTATTTAGTCCACCATAGAATATTAGGGTTTTTAATTAAAAATTCTCAATTGTTAGGGTTTTCAATTAGGGATTTCAAAATTAGGATTCTAAATTAGGAATTTTTTGAATCTAGGGTTTACAATTTGGGCATAATTTTTGGGGTGTTACAGGTTTATCCAGCGCCACTGACTGTTTCTGGAGGCAATGCTGTGGAACACATTCATCAAAAGACGCCTATTGCCTACCTCCAACAACACAACTATTGACCGGCCCCGTCTTGCCTTGATACATTCAATTATGAACAACTGGCCGATCAACGTGGGTTACATTATCGGCAAGGAAATCCACAGCTGCTACCGAAAGTCCAAGGGCAGGCTCTATTTCCCCTCCCTCATCACCGAGCTTTACGCGAACTTCAACGTCCCCTCCGACCCCAAAGACGCGCTGACACCACCAAGGGAGGGATGGACAAGAAAGGTCAGGCTCCAGATGATGCAAGCACCGGATATAGAACAGATCACACCATCCCAGCTGTTAGCTGACAACACTGTTGCCCCGGCAGCCAGAGGCAATACTGAAGCTGCCCAAAACTCTGAAGTTATTTAGCTGCTCAACACACTGATCGAGAGCAAAAAGAGAATAGAGAAGCAGCAGCTGACCATCATGAAATACGTGGGGAGAGTCCAAGAAGCCTTTGTGGCCTATTTGCTGCAGAAGTTCCCAAACGACGACCCCTCCCTGTCCACATTCCCAGAAGACCTAACCGTCGCAGTTGATCCCAAAGAGACTACACCATCCCAGAGAGACTACATTCCTCTGCCGCAAAGACTCCAGCATCATCTCAACCATCCGAAAACTTCTAGCGTTGCTTCATTTCTTTCTTTTTATTACTTGTTTTCTGTTTTAATTATTGTTCTTATATTTTATTTCTTTGTTTTATTTTATTTTGTGCATTGAAGGCAATGCTCATCTCAAGTTTGGGGGGATTAGCACTCATTATTGTTTAGGCATACATAGTGCATATAGGTTGCATAATGTAACCCCCTCGTCCCGGTCCAGACGTTTGACCGATCCGAGTGGGCTACACGGGGATAACCGAGGCGAAACCCGTTAGGGCTCCACTTCGGTTACCGACCCAAGGAAAGACTTTTCATTTTACATTATCTTTTCTAGATGAGACATTAAACCCTATGTGAGGTAAACAACAACGGAAGAAACATTGAGGTAAACAGACAACAGCCCACTTAAAACAGCCCATTTTAAATCTTAAACAACAGGCCGTATCGGAACGTCCATAGGGTGTTTCGATACGCCTTGACCGAGTCAACTAGCCAAAGTCAACCCGATGAGATCGTTTCGAAACAGGGGTGGCCCGTATCAAAACGACCTCAACGGTCAACTTCTCGTGGTCAATGATACGAAGGTCGTTCCGAAACACTATAGCTCATTCCGATACGTTAATTTATTGTCAAATTCTCAGATTTCCAGTAGCAAAATCGTATCGAAACGACCCCTAGCGTACCGAAACGCCTGGACCATAACAAAGGGACCGTATCGAAACGGGACCAACCGTTTCGAAACACCCTCTGTCTGCAGATTGGTTTTAACTGGTTTATGGCAGAAGGATGTCCCTAAACCCCGCTAAAACCTCACATCACACACATACAACAACACTAAGACGAACCAAACATAACAAGCATGTTTACACACTTCAAACATAACAAATCCATACATTAAAGGAATCAACACATGCTTCATACATAACACTTAAGATTAATGCTTCAACAAACATACACTTAAGCATTTAAGGTAGGCAATTTAGATATGGTTTACAAGCAAGACAAGGCAATCAAAAGCCAAACCAACATAACATAAAGAGGAGTCTAACATGCTCCTAAATAACCAACACCAACATACTTCAAAAGAATCAAAGCAACAAATACATATCCCATTGCTTGACTATTACATCCTTTAACTAAAATGTCCATACTTGATAGCTAAGATAGCACCACAAGGCACACTTGGAGGCCCTCTCCTTGCACAAGCTACCCACAAACTATGGATCTGCATTGTCGAACAAAAGAGAGCGTAAGCATAAAGCTTAGTGAGGGTAAGCTCATTTAAAACAAACCTCGACAATGCAATGTCCAAGCACGAGCACAACCAAGGTATAATGCATGATCTTACCTTCGATCCACGTGAGCCAAAATGTACATGATGCATGAACATATATTCAATATTATGCCATGCTCATCAAGTCTATAACCACATCGTATGTAAGCACATATATCAATCCATATAGGAATCACATTTCATATCATATTGGCATCACATATCACATCATATTGGCACCTAGCTATGACTCGAATACGCGAATAACACGTTGGAACTCACATCCAACACAACCATTTCCTTACGGTGGGATTACACTCATCACCGTTCACGCGGAGGGGATTCCACTCATCCTCACGCCTCGTCGATGGGATTACACTCATCACTGACTAACATATATATAAGAAGGTTTTCTAGGCGAACCCGTACTCTGTAACCCCCTAATCCCGGTCTGGCCGGATGACCGGTCCGAGTGGGCCACACGGGGAAAACCGAAGTGAAACCCGTTAAGGTTCACCCTCGGTTAGAAACCCTAATTTTTTTTTCTTTCATTTTAATCTCGACTAAAGAAATATTAATACCTAGGTGATCACGATAGCGAAAAACACCCATAAGGAAACACATTCGAACCACAACCACACATTAACAATCCATTTTAAGCTTACAGGGCAGGCCGTATCGATACACCAATCAAGGGTATCGATACGCCTTGACCAGGTCAACCCGTACAGTCAACCCAGGGAACACCGTATCGATACAGCCCTTGAGCGTATTGATACACCCTTCTTGGTCAACACCTCTTGGTCAACGTGGTAGGACCGTACCGATACGCCCTACACCCACCAACTCCTCAGGATTCCAGAGAATTAAGAGGGTATCGATACACCCCCATGTATCGATACGCCCAACCCACATTGAATTCCAGATAGTTGGGACCGTATCGATACACCCCCGTGTATCGATACGCCCAGCCAAATCTGTGTTCTTTAGGCAAGGCCGTATCGATACAGCCCTTAGGCGTATCGATACGCCATGCACTGCAAGTCCACAAATTTCAGCTAAACGACATCAAATACGACTCTAAATGCAATTTTGGACTCCCCTAAGCTCATACAAACATCCATACAACCTGCTACGACCAAGGAAAGCAATCAAGACAATTAACAAGGCATCCATTCATCACATCCACACAAAGGGGTAAATTTAGCATATATGGGCATACGTAAGAGCTCAAAAAGGCCATAACACACAAGTTAACACATATGAGGTTTGCACATACCAGCAAAGCAACCAAAACATCCAAAAAGCATGCCATAACACACAAGCATTCATCAAGGCATAACATGCTTTACAAACCAAGCCAAAACATGAACATACACATCATTTATGAGTCAAACATCGCTCAAAAAAATCACATAATTGCCCCATTGCTAGACTACAACATTAATTAACTAAGTCATACTTGAGCAACAATAAACTTGGAAAGGCCCTCGCCTTGCTCCTTGCTAATACCACGCTAATGATCTGCATTGTTGAAAATGAGAGCGTAAGCTAGAAGCTTGTGAGGATGCTCTAAAATCAAAAACAATAACAATGCAAGGTCCAAGCATGCAAACCCTTAACCTTACATTCAACAAACATAGGAAACAACAAGTCGACCTAGCTAGTCATTCAAGAGTCATAATATTGCATATCACATCATACTAAGCTCAAACAACATACATCGACATCACAACATCAATATTATGAGAACAAGTTCAATTGGCCACTATTAGTTTACACGGATGTGCGGATTTAAACTCAACAACAACATTACCTCGGTGGGATTACACTCATCACTGGACCTTGCATGGGCGGGATTCTACTCATCGCCACATGCCCTACGGATGGGATTCCACTCATCATCACGTAGAATATAAATAAATTTCCGGTGGAATATTACATCACCGTACTCCTCCTTGATGACTCAACGCCATCAAGGCCACGTATGTTTTGACTCAATTGTGTGCAAACTAATCCTAAAGATCGATCATTTACACCCGGTAAGTTAATTAGTGCCAATTTCATTAATCACATCACACATCCACCAATTATATCACATATTCATCGCATACACATAGCATGGTATACACATACAAATCAATCCATATTTCTCAAGATCAAATATGCAAGGCATAAATAGCATCAATAGAAATCAAGGAGTTAAGTTACCAATTTAACTCCCACCTAGGAATGGCCTACCAAGCACATTCCAACACATCCACTACACACACTTGAACCAACTTTAAAACTTATTTAAAGTTTTACTCACCACCCTTCCTTAGCAACCCAAGCAAGCAAGCAAGCCTCCTAAATGCCCGGATTCGTTCCCGATGCTTCTCCAATGTCTCTTCTTGTTTCTAGCCAAATCAAAACACATCCATTACTCACAAATCAATGCTAAATTTCAGTCACCACTCCAATCCATAAACACAAGCCATACTTCAACAATTTCAAACCCAACAATCACCAAAAATTTCCATTTTCGAGCTCCTTTAAAACCCAGCTGAAAACCATGATTTCAAACATCCAAATGACACCCAGATGGTCCCAAAACACTTTCCTAACATCCCTAAACCATCAGCCCTTCAACCCAACCCTAAAACTCACCAAAATCTAAGTTTTAGACACCTCAAAAATGGCCACAAGGACCCATTTCGAGTTTTCACTCAAAGTCACCCATTTTAACATATTATGTGTATTTTAATAAGACTAAACCAAAACCCAACTTAATAAATCAAAACCAAGTGTAAAACCCATGAAAAACTCAAACTTTCTTTAAACTCCAAATTTCAAAAAGATGGTAGTTTCAAATTCTAAAACTAGGTAAATGTAGAGGATGAAGAGGATAGTTCAAATGTGTGATTACCTTCAAAAACGCCCTTAAATTGATGGAGAAATTTGATAGAATGGTAAATTTAGGGTTTGGGTGGGTTCAAGGTGGTTTTCACGTTGGGGAAGAAAGAGGGGAGAAAAAGATGATAGCTTTCTCCTTTCTTTTTGATTTGAAAAGGTTGTCCACTTTTTCCTTGTTTTGGTTAAATTACTAAAAAGATCCCTCCTTTTTATTTAAAACTCAATTGGCTCAAGCCAAGGTTAATTTGATTAAAATTAATTTTACCTACTCGGACCAACTAACCCGACTAACTCCTAACCCCAAAACATGGGTATTACAACTCTCTCCTACTTAAGGAATTTCGTCCCCGAAATTACCTGACTGAAAGAGATACGGAAACTGCATTTCCATATCCTCCTTCCTCCCCCAAGGGGCCTCGTCCACACCCCGACGTTGCCACCGCACTTTTACTAACTCAATCGATCTACCCCGCAACACCTTACTGTGAAAATCTAGGATCTCAACTGGTTCTTCCTCATAAGTCAAATCCGGATTCAATTCAATCTCTTCTACATGCATAACATGTGATGGATCAGACCTATACTTACGGAGCATCGAAACATGAAATACATCGTGTATCTTCTCTAGCTCAGATGGCAAATGCAACTAATAAGCAACTGGGCCAACCCTCTTCACAATCTCATACAGTCCTATGTACCTCGGACTCAACTTCCCCTTTCGGCCAAATCTCATTACCTTCTTCCACGGAGACACTTTCAAGAACACCTTCTCACCCACTGAGAACTCAATTTCATTTCTCTTCAAGTCGGCATAGGACTTCTGCCTATCCGACGCAGCCTTCAATCGATCGCAAATCAATTTTACCTTGTCAGTTGTCCCCTTGAGAAAATCTGGCATAGGTAACAACTTCTGTCCCACTTCGGCCCAACAGACTGGAGTTCTACACTTTCGGCCATACAAGCCCTCATACGGAGCCATCTAGATACTCGACTGGAAGCTATTATTGTAAGCAAACTCAACTAGAGGGAAGTGCTTCTCCCAAGTACCCTGAAAATCAATAATGCAACAACGCAACATATCCTCTAATATCTGTATGACCCTCTTTGACTGACCATCTGACTGAGGATGATAAGACGTGCTGAAGTTCAAACGGGTACCCAAAGCTGTATGCAGACACTCCCAAATTCGAGCTGTAAACTTCGGATCTCTATCGAACACAATAGACTTCGACACCATGCAGTCTAACAATCTCACCAATGTACAAGTCGGCCAATATATCTAAAGTGTAAGTGGTATTGACTGCCAAGAAGTGAGCACACTTCGTAAAACGATCTACTATAACCCAAACTGAGTTCTTCTTTGTAGGAGTCAAAGGCAAGCCCGAAACAAAATCCACGGTGATATTCTCCCATTTCCATTCCGGAATTCTCAACGGTTGCAACAAACCAGAGGGAACCTGGTGTTCCGCCTTCACTCTCTGACACACCAAAAACTTACTCACAAAGTCGGCCACATCTCTCTTCAAACCAACCCAAAAGTACTCATTCTTCAAGTCACGATACATCTTCGTACTCCCCGGATGCATAGCAAACGGACTACTGTGTGCTTCAGTCAAAATCGTACGTCTCAAGTCACTGTCCTCTGGTACAACTATCCTATCTTTGAAACACAAAACCCCATCGGCAGTGAAACTGTAGTCTGAAGATCTACCTTCGGCTATATCTTGCACGTGAGGTGCCAAAGATCTATCTAAGAGCTGCTTCTCTCTAATCAACTAACATAGGGTAGGTCTAACCTGAAGCTCGGCTACCAAGCCACCATCTCCGGACAAGCTCAATCTAGCAAACATGGCTCTCAAGTCTACGGCTATCTTTCTACTCAATGCATCGGCCACTACATTGGCCTTACCCAGATGGTACTCAATGGTAAGGTCATAGTCTTTTAGCAACTCTAACCACCTACGCTATCTGAGATTCAAATCTCGCTGAGTCATGCTGTACTTCAAACTCTTGTGATTCGTGTACACTGTGCACTTCTCATCGTACAAATAATGCTTTCAAATCTTCAGAGCGAACACAACTGCAGCTAACTCTATGTCATGGGTCAGATAGTTGCGCTCGTGAGTCTTCAACTGTCTTGAGGCATAAGCTACCACTCTCTTGTCTTGCATGAGAACACAACCCAGGCCTACATAAGAAGCATCACTGTAAACCACATATTCCTTCCCGGACTCTGGTTGAATCAATATCGGTGCTTAGGTCAAAGCTTCTTTCAATTTCTCAAAGCCTCTCTATCTTGCATCTGTCCACTCAAACTGAACACTCTTCTGAAGTAACTATGTCAATGGAGCGGCTAACTTAGAGAAACCTTCTACGAATATTCTATAGTATCCAGCTAAGCCTAGGAAGCTACGTACCTCTGTTACAGACTTCGGTTGCTTCCATTCAACAATGGCCTCTATTTTCTTCGGATCAACTCGCAAACACTACATGTCCTACGAAGACTACCTCTCGGATCCTGAATTCACACTTGCTCAACTTCGTATACAACTGATGATCTAGCAAAGTCTTCAAAACTAGTCTCAAGTGTCGGTCATGGTCTTCTTCAGTTCGCGAGTACACCAAGATGCCATCTATAAAAACAACTACAAACTGATCTAGGTACTGATGAAAAATCCTATTCATCATATCCATGAAGGCAGCCGGTGGATTAGTCAACCCAAAAGGCATGACTAAAAACTCATAGTGACCATACCTAGTTCTAAAGGTCGTCTTCGGTACATCAACCTCTCTTACCTTTAGCTGGTAGTAACCTGATCTCAATTCATTCTTCGAAAAGACTGATGCCCCTCTCAACTGGTCAAACAAATCATCTATTCTAGGCAAAGGATACTTATTCTTCAATGTTAGCTGATTCAACTGTCTGTAATCTATACACATTCTCATGCTTCCATCTTTCTTCTTCACAAACAAAACTGGTGCACCCCAAGGTGAAGAACTAGGTCGGATAAAGCCTTTATCTGTCAACTCTTGCAACTGAGTCTTCAACTCTTTCAGTTCTTTCGGTGTCATGCGATACAGAGCAATCGAAACAGAAGCTGAATCAAAATAAGTCTCAATAGTGAACTCTACCTCTCTATCCGGTGGTAACCCTGGCAACTCTTCTGGGGGAAAGTCACACACTGTCCAGATGTCTTGAGGTCTAACCTCACTATTGTTCGGATTCATCACATAGGCCAAGTATGCTTCACAACCCAACTCAACTAACTTCTTAGCTTCTAGAACCGAAACTACATTGGACAAGAACTTCACGTTCTCACCCACCACTACAATCTCATAATCATCTGTGAGCCTCAAAGAAATCCTCTTGGTTTCAAAATCTATCCTAGCTCTATGCTCCGTGAGCCAGTCCATACCCAGATTTACATTAAAACCATAGAAAGGTAGCTCCATCATATCCACTGGGAACACATGTCCCTGAACCATCAACGGACACCTTCTATACATTTTTCTAACTACTACGGTGTCCCCAAAGGAACTAGTAACACTAACTCCTACTTCTATCATTTCACAAGGCAGATTCAACGACTGTGCATGCTCACTCAGTATGTAGGAATATGTAGACCTAGAGTCAATCAAAGAAAGTAAACCCAAAGACTGTATCGAGAAGTTACATGCGATCACATCTGTGTCATGTTGATCCCCACGCTGAGCGTAAACTCTGGCCTAACCTCCGCCCTCCGGCTGGACTGCAACTACGTGTGCTATGTTCCTCTGACCATTATTCCTCGGTTGGAAGTTACCTCTACCGCGCCCGCGGCCCCTCTGAAAGTCATTGGTTCTAGCTGGAGCCTGGGCTGGTGCTTGCCCCACTTGGTGTGGACAGTCACGCCTAATATGATCTCTAGCCCCACAACTCCAACACGAATGGAAATTCCCCCAACACTCACTGGTGTGGTTCCTCCCGCAAGTAGCACATGTGGGCAACTTCCCACCAGCCCTCTGGCCATGTTGGCCCCTACCGTGGTTACCTCCACCACGCCTATGATCATAGTGATGCCTGTTGTCCCGATGCCTCTTGGCATCACCTCTATCAAAGTCACTGGACCTCTTACCCGAACTAGAACCACCAGACCGTTTGGTCAAGCCCAAACTGTGCTCCAAGTCCTTGGCCCTCGCCACCAAGACATCAAAATCAATGTAATCTGAAGCTAGAGTATACCTCTTGATCTCTTCATTCAGCCCATAACGAAAATAGTTACATTGTTCCACCTCAGTAGGAACAAGCTCAGATGCATATTGACTCAGCCTAACAAATCGGATCTCATAGTCTGTCACAGTCATACTCCCCTGAAGCAAGGCCATAAACTCCCTCTTCCTCTCGTCGAAATATCGCGGACCCAAATACTTCTTACGGAATGCTGACTCAAAGAACTCCCAAGTAATCTCGGCCTCATCCATACCCGTAGTGATGGTGACCCACCAAGTGTAGGCATCACCTTGAAACAAAGACTCGACACACCCTAGCTTGCGATCTCCAGTACATCCCATGTGTGCGAGGATACAGACGGTCTTCTCAAACCACAACTTGGATCTCTCTGGGGTAGACCCTCTGAACGCTTCGGCCCCTAGACCACAGAGTCTCTCTAATGGCAAACCAGTGCCCTCTCCCTGATGATGTGCTGCTGCCTGACCCCCAGCCGCTGCAGCCTGAAAAGCCCTGGCTATCGCTTGAACTAAAGGAGCTAAGTCTATTCCAGCCAGACCTTGGCCACCTCGACCTCCCTGAGGTCCCTCTCCTTTGGCCCCGGCCTCGCCTCCTACTCCTGGTGGAGGAGGTAGTGGTGGTGGAGGTGGTGGAGGAGCTCCAACTCCAGCCACAGGCTCTCTCACTTGAGCCTCAACTCTAACTACTGGCTCAACTCCCGGAGCCGCTGCCAGTGGTTCCGGTCGAACCATCCTAGGCCTCTCACGTGGTCTCATGATACAGCTAGCAAGATTATAACTACAACAACAAACAGATAAGGATTACGTTAGCAAAAGCAAGGGTCCAACAGTGCTCAAGTACTCCCTTTACAAAAATCTTTTTAAATTAAGTAATAGTAGCAATGGGCACTCGACTCAACACCAAACGCAACAATTTATGCTTCAAATCATCACATGAACAATCAAACAACGAGATTTCATGGCAAAGCATACACGAAGCAATACAATTACTTAACACATCAAGCTTACCTCACATACCTGCCCGAGGTCTCGGTAACCTCAGCCTCTGATACCAACAAATGTAACCCCCTCGTCCCAGTCTGGCCGGATGACCGGTCCGAGTGGGCCACACGGGGAAAATCGAAGCGAAACCCGTTAAGGTTCCCCCTCGGTAAGCAACCCTAATTTTTTTCTTTCATTTTTAATCTTGACTAAGGGCATATTAATACCTAGGTGATCACGACAACGGAAAACACCCATAAGGAAACACATTCGAACCACAACCACACATTAACAGTCCATTTTAAGCTTACAGGGCAGGCTGTATCGATACACCAATCAAGGGTATCGATACGCCTTGACCAGGTAAACCCGGACAGTCAACCTAGGGAAGACCGTACCGATACAGCCCTTGAGCGTATCGATACGCCCTTCTTGTTCAACACCTCTTGGTCAATGTGGTAGGACCGTACCGATACGCATAAACCTCGTACCGATACGCCCTACACCCACCAACTCCTCAGGATTCTAGAGAGTTAAGAGGGTATCGATACACCCCCATGTATCGATACGCCCAACCCACACTGAATTCCAGAGAGTTGGGACCGTATCGATACACCCCCGTGTATCGGTATGCCCAGCCAAATCTGTGTTCTTTACGCAAGGCCGTATCGATACGCCCTGCACTGCAAGTCCACAATTTTTAGCTAAACGACATCAAACACGACTCTAAATGAAATTTTGGACTCCCCTAAGCTCATACTAACATCCATACAACCTGCTACGACAAAGGAAAGCAATCAAGACAATTAACAAGGCATCCATTCATCACATCCACTCAAATGGGTAAATTTAGCATATATGGGCATACGTAAGAGCTCAAAAAGGCCATAAGGCACAAGTTAACACATATGAGGTTTGCACATACCAGCAAAGCAACCTAAACATCCAAAAGGCATGCCATCATACACAAGCATTCATCAAGGCATAGCATGCTTTACAAACCAAGCCAAAACATGAACATCCACATCATTTACGAGTCAAACATCGCTTAAACAAATCACATAATTGCCCCATTGCTAGACTACCACATTAATTAACTAAGTCATACTTGAGCAACAATAAACTTGGAAAGCCCCTCGCCTTGCTCCTTGCTAACACCACGCTAATGATCTGCATTGTTGAAAATGAGAGCGTAAGCTAGAAGCTTAGTGAGGATGCTCTAAAATCAAAAACAACAACAATGCAGGGTCCAAGCATGCAAATCCTTAACCTCACATTCAACAAACATAGGAAACAACAAGTCGACCTATCTTGTCTTTCAAGAGTCATAATATGGCATCTCACATCATACTAAGCTCAAACTACATACATCGACATCACAACATCAATATTATGAGAACAAGTTCAATTGGCAACTATTAGTTTACCCGGATGTGCGGATTTAAACTCAACAACAACATTACCTCGGTGGGATTACACTCATCACCGGACCTTGCATGGGCGGGATTCCACTCATCGCCACATGCCCTACGGATGGGATTCTACTCATCATCACGTAGAATATAAAAATATTTCCGGTGGAATATTACATAACCGTACTCCTCCTTGATGACTCAACGCCATCAAGGCCACGTACGTTTCGACTCAATTGTGTGCACACTAATCCTAATGATCGATCATTTACACCTGGTAAGTTAATTAGTGTCAATTTCATTAATCACATCACACATCCACCAATTATATCACATATTCATCGCATACACATAGCATGGTATACACATACAAATCAATCCATATTTCTCAAGATCAAATAGGCAAGGCATAAATAGCATCAATAGAAATCAAGGAGTTAAGTTACCAATTTAACTCCCACCTAGGAATGGCCTACCAAACACATTCCAACACATCCACTACACACACTTGAACCAACTTTAAAACATATTTAAAGTTTTACTCACCACCCTTCTTTAGCAACCCAAGCAAGCAAGCAAGCCTCCTAAATGCCCGAATTCGATCCCGATGCTTCTCAAATGTCTCCTCTTGTTTCTAGCCAAATCAAAACACATCCATTACTCACAAATCAATGCTAAATTTCAGTCACCACTCCAATCCATAAACACAAGTCATACTTCAACAATTTCAAACCCAACAATCACCAAAAATTTCCATTTTCGAGCTCCCTTAAAACCCAGCTGAAAACCATGATTTCAAACATCCAAATGACACCCAAATGGTTCCAAAACATTTTCCTAACATCCCTAAACCATCAGCCCTTCAACCCAAACCTAAAACTCACCAAAATCTAAGTTTTAGACACCTCAAAAATGGCCACAAGGACCCATTTCGGGTTTTCACCCAAAGTCACCCATTTTAACATATTATGTGTATTTTAATAAGACTAAACCAAAACCCAACTTAATAAATCAAAACCAAGTGTAAAACCCATCAAAAACTCAAACTTTCTTTAAACTCCAAATTTCAAAAAGATGGTAGTTTTAAATTCTAAAACTAGGTAAATGTAGAGGATGAAGAGGAGAGTTCAAATGTGTGATTACCTTCAAAAACGCCCTTGAATTGATGGAGAAATTTGATGGAATAGTAAATTTGGGGTTTGGGTGGGTTTAAGGTGGTTTTCACGTTGGAGAAGAAAGAGGGGAGAAAAAGATGATAGCTTTATCCTTTCTTTTTGATTTGAAAAGGTTGTCCACTTTTTCTTTGTTTTGGTTAAATTACTAAAAAGATCCATCCTTTTTATTTAAAACTCAATTGGGTCAAGCCAAGCTCAATTTGATTAAAATTAATTTTACCGACTCGGACCAACTAACGTGACTAACTTCTAACCCCAAAACACGGGTGTTACATACTACATCTTGATGACTACCATCACCATGACCACGCGCGCATTTGACTCACACATACACACTAACATCCTAATGATCGGTCATTTGTACCCAAGCATATTAGTGCCAATATTAAACACAATCCACAATATCATTTCATATCTACTTCCGTGCTTAGCACGTACTCACCATGATTAACATCATGCACAATCCACATGCATATAACAATGCATCAATCCAAGCCTCAACATACATGTATAACATCATATACATAGCCAACACAATCACAATTAAACACGAGGCATAAACACATTCAAAGATCAACCATATTCTCTAACTATAGCTTGGGATTAGACTACCAATCTAATCCCATCTCTAGGTGGGTCTACCAAGCCCAACCTAGTCCACATGCTTGAACCAACACTTTAAACCCATTTAAAAGCATTTAACCACTCACCGACTATTCCAAGCTCAACCCACTAGCCGATCAAGCTTCCAACAACTCCGGATTTGTTCCCGATGCTTCACCAACACAATCTCTTGCCTCTAATCATTTCAACACATTCAAACAACCTCAAATCAGTTCACACAACAATGTAGCAACCCGGAATACTCATCAAGCATAAAACACAAGATTTTCAAGCCAAGAACAACCCCAAAGACTCCAAACCCGAGAAGCCCTCAAACTCAATCCAAAACTCATGATTTCCACCCTTTTTACACACTTAAATGATTCAAAAACAACCCCCAACTATCATACTAACCTCTGCCCTCAATTTCCAACATTAAACACACCCAAAACTCATCTTAAAATCCCTCAAAAACCCCATTAAAATCAAAATCCGAAAATCATGATAAAACACTTTAAAATTCACATATGTTGGACCTTTTAGGTTGACAACAACTTATCTAACATTAATAAATCAATAGCTTAGGTTAAAGACCACAAAGTTCTCATTTTTAATCTCAAGACTCAAAACCTCAAAATCCAAAAACTATGAGCTTTTTGAAAAATAAAGATACTAGCTTGAAGAGGGAAAGGATGACAAGTCAAAAACGAAGTTACCTTTCAAAAAGCACCAAAGATGAGGTTGCTAGGTGATGGAATAGTAAAATAAGGTTGAGAGCTTTTCAAGGTCGTGGGTTTTGAAATGAGAGTGAGGAAGAAGATGAGCACATGTCTATTTTAACAAAAAAGGGCTTTTTAATTGGAAGTCCATTTATTTACGGTTTTGCCATTAATGAAATGGCAATGTCATTTATTTGCAAATTACATGGAAAATGAGTTTCAAATCAATTTTAGTCCAACACAAAATGTTTGTTTGAAAATGTGAAGCCCAAATAATATTTTATTATTTTAATTATAAAATCGGGACTCAAAATATTATTTTCACCCGACCCCCAAACTCGGGTGTTACAACTCTCCCCCACTTAAGGAATTTCGTCCCCGAAATTACCTGACGGAAACAAGTACGGAAACTGCTCAAGCATATCAGTTTTCCTCTCTCACGTGGCCTCTTCCACGCCTCTATGTCTCCACAACACTTTGACCAACTCTATGGTCTTGCCACGCAACACCTTGCTATCAGAAACAAGTATCTCAACTGGTTCTTCATAATAAGACAAATCTGGATTCAACTCTATATGCTCAACAAACATAACATGAGACGGATCTGATCTATATCTCCTAAGCATCGACACATGAAACACATCATAGATCTTCTCTAACTAAGAAGGCAATCTCAAACGGTAAGCTATTGGCCCAATCCGCTCAACTATCTCATACGGACCGATAAACCTCGGACTCAACTTGCCTTTCCGGCCAAATCTCATCACCTTCTTCCACAGAGATACTTTCGGAAACACTTTCTCGCCCACTGAGAACTCAATCTCTTTTCTCTTCAAATATGCATAAGACTTCTGACGATCGGAAGCTGCTTTCAAACGGTCACAGATCAACTTCACTTTGTCGGTAGTCCCCTTAAGCAAATCTGGCATAGGTAACAACCTCTGACCCGTTTCAGCCCAACAGATCGGATTCCTACATCGTCTACCATACAAAGCCTCATAAGGAGCCATATATATACTAGCATGGTAATTGTTGTTGTAAGCAAATTTAACTAAGGGCAAGTGCTTCTCCCAAGAACCCTGGAAGTCAATCACACAACAACGAAGCATATCCTCTAAAATATGTATCACTCGCTCTGACTGTCCATCTGACTGAGGATGATAAGAAGTACTGAAATGCAAACGGCTACCTAAAGCACTATGCAAACAACTCTAGAACCGCGAAGTGAATCTCGGATCTCTATCTGAAACAATAGACTTCGGAACCCCATGAAGTCTCACAATCTCGCGAATGTACAGATTCGCCAACTTGTCTAAAGAATCTGTGGTGTTCACTGCTAAGAAGTGAGCACACTTAGTGAATCTATCAACAATCACCCAAACCGAATTCTTCTTCGAAGGAGACAATGGCAACCCCAACACAAAGTCCATAGTGATCCTCTCCCATTTCCATTCCGGAATCTTCAAAGGCTGTAACAAACCTGAAGGAACTTGATGTTCTGCCTTCACTCTCTGACAAACCATGCAACGGCTCACATACTCGGCTACATCCTTCTTCAAACCAACCCAGAAGTAATCATTCTTCAAGTCACGATACATCAGTACTACCCGGATACATAGAAAAAGGACTCGAATGTGCTTCACTCAGAATCAAACGTCTCAACTCAACATCTTCTGGTACAACAACTCTGTCTCTGAAACACAACACATTCTCACTTCTGAAACTATACTCGGTCAGCCTACCTTCGGCTATGTCCTAAACATGAGGAATCAAAGACACATCTTGCAATTGTTTCTCTCTAATCAACTGAATCAAAGAAGGCTTCACCTGCAACTCTGTGATCAAACCACCATCACCGGATACACTCAATCTAGCAAACATAGCTCGCAACTCAACTGCAACTTTTCTGCTCAAAGCATCGGCTACTACATTTGCATTATCCGAATGGTACTCAATGGTCAAATCATAGTCTTTCAACAGCTCAAGCCATCTTCTCTGTCTCAAGTTCAACTCTCTATGTGTCATCAAATACTTCAAGCTCTTATGATCAGTGTAAACTATACACTTCTCACCATACAAGTAGTGACGCCAAATCTTCAATGCAAACACAACTGCAGCTAACTCTATATCGTGAGTAGGATAGTTCTTCTCATGCACTTTCAATTGTCTCGAAGCATAAGCAACAACTCTTCGTTCTTGCATCAAAACACAACCTAAACCTATGTAGGAAGCATCACTATAAATCATAAACTCTTTACCTAAAACTAGTTGTACCAACATTGGAGCATTCGTCAAAGCTTCTTTCAATTTCTCAAAGGCCTTCTGTCTCGCATCTGACCACTCAAACTTGACTCCTTTTTGCAACAATTTAGTCAAAGAAGCAGCTACTCTAGAGAAGCCATCAACAATTCTCCTATAGTAACTGGCTAATCCTAGGAAACTCCTAATCTCAGTCACAGACTTAGGTTGTTTCCACTCAACAATAGCCTCAATCTTCGTCGGATCAACTCGGATACCTTCGGCTGAAACAACATGGCCAAGAAATACAACCTCTCGAATCCAGAACTCACATTTACTAAGCTTCGCATACAACTGGTTGCTCATCAATCTCTGTAAAACAAATCTCAAGTGCTCATCATGCTCTTCTTCTGATCTCGAGTACACAAGAATATCATCTATGAAGACAACTACAAAACGATCTAGATAGTCTCTGAAAATTCTGTTCATCATATCCATGAATGTTGCAGGTGCATTCGTGAGCCCAAACGGCATCACAAGGAACTCATAGTGACCATATCTAGTCCTAAAAGTTGTCTTCGGAACATCACACTCTTTTACTTTCAACTGGTAGTACCCTGACCTCAAATCTATCTTCGAGAACACTGAAGCACCCCTCAACTGATCAAACAAATCATCTATACGAGGCAACGGATACTTGTTCTTTACGGTCAACTGATTCAACTGCATGTAGTCAATACACATACGCATACTGCCATCTTTCTTCTTTACAAACAACACAGAAGCACCCCAAAGCGAACTACTAGGCCTAATGAAACCACGGTCTAACAACTCTTGAAGCTGACTCTTCAATTCTTTCAAATCTTTCGGAGTCATACGATACGGAGCTATAGAAACTGGAACAGGCCCTAAAACAGTCTCAATTACAAACTCTACATCTCTGTCAGGAGGCAAACCTGGTAACTCTTCAGGAAACACATCCGGAAAATCACAAATTATTCTAATATCTTTCGGTCTAGCCTCACTCATATTCAGATTCATCACATAAGCTAAGTAAGCCCCACAACCAGAATCCATCAACCTATGAGCCTCTAAAGCTGATACAACATTCGACAAGAACTTAATGTTCTCGCCTACTACTACTACCTCGTAGTCATCAGAAAGCTTCAAAGCAATTCTCTTCGTCTCAAAGTCTACACTAGCTCTGTGCTCAACTAACCAGTCCATACCCAGAATAATATCAAAGCCATAAAACGGAAACTCCATCATATCAACGGGAAACACATGACCCTGAATCTTCAGCGGACACCTCCTATACATCCATCTAACTACAACTGCCTCACAAAAAGAACTAGTCACATGCATACCTACATCTAAGATCTCAACAGGTATATCTAACTTATGTGCATGCTCACTCAAAATGTAGGAATGCGTAGAACCTGAATCAACCAAAGAAAGCAAAGACATAGATTGTAACTCAAAATTACCTGCTATCACATATGTGTCGTTCCCGGCCTCTCTCTGAGCATAAACTCTCGCTGGTCCACCTGCCTCTGGCTGCACTACCACAACATGAGCAAGGTTCCTCTGAGCATCTACCCTAGGTGCATCAGCCCTAGGCTGGAATTAGCCACGACTTCGCCCACAGCCTCTCTAATAATCAATGGCCCTCGCAGGAGCCTGAGAAAGATTCGGTGCCTGTGCCGCCTGATGCGGACACTCCCTTCTGAAGTGGTCCCTTGAACCACAGTTCCAACAAGCATGGAAGTTACCCAACACTCTCTAGAATGTTGTCTCCCACAATGTGCACACTCGGGCAAACGCCCTCCAGCTCTATGCCCTGGTGGCCTCTACCATGGTGGCCACCGCCACGCCTATGGTTAAACTTTTGTCCGCCACCCCGATGCCTCTTGGCATCACCACGGTCAAAGTTATTATGTCTCTTTCCAGAACTAGATCCTCCAGAACGCTTGTTCAGCCCCAAGCTATGTTCAATGTCTTTGGCCCTAGCGACCAAAACATCAAAATTGAATAATCTGAAGCTAAGGTATACATCTTAACTTCCTCATGAAGCCCATATCTGAAACGGTTACAACGATCCCTCTCAGTAGGAACCAAATTTGGTGCGTACTGACTCAAACGGACAAAACAGATCTCGTAATCAGTCACTGAAGCCTCTCCCTGTACAAGAGCCATAAACTCTCACTTCTTCTCATCAAGATATCTCGACCCCAAGTATCTCTTCCGAAAAGCGAACTCAAAGAAATCCCAACCAATCTCAGCCTCGGGAACCCCAGTAGAAATGGTGACCCACCAGGTGTAGGCATTACCATGTAGCAAAGAAATCACACAGCCCACCCAATTTGCGAGCACCCACACAACCCATCTGAGCTAAGATGCGGACAGTCTTCTGCAACCACAACTTGGATCTCTCAGGTGTAGTCCCGCTGAACTCTTCTGCTCCTAGGCTACGGAGCCTCTCTAACAGTAAACTAGTATCATCACCTCTAGGCTGAGCTGCAGCCTGAGCTCCGGCAACTGCGGCCTGAAATGATCCCGCTATAGCTTGTACAAGCGGAGCCATATCTATTCCAGCAGGACCTTGGCCACCTTGGCCAACCTGAGGTCCCTCTCTCTCAGCTCCATCCTCGCCTCCCACTCCAGGCTGAGGAGGTGGTGGTGGTGGAGGTGGTGGAGGAGCTCCAACTCCAACAGCAGGCTCTGCTACATGAGCCTCAACTTCAACCACCAGCTCATTAACAGGAGCCGCAACACGTGGTTCCTGACGAACCACCCTCGGTCTACCCCTAGTCCTCGACATCGCGCTCACAAACAACAACTACAACAACAACAAAGCACAAAAGATAGGGTTAGCAAGGCAAGGGTTCCAAGTGGCTCAAGTATGTTCCCTCACTTTAAAAATCCTTTTTTTGATGTAATAGTAGCAATGGGACTCTACACAACATGCTTCAATCAAAAAACACACACATACAAGCTCAAACAGGCATACAACAAGGCATACTTGATAAACAAGCAATCGTGCTTACATGGCAAGCAAACACCGTGCATTTCAATACATAAAACTCAACTTATCTCACTTACCTGCCCAAGGTCTCGGAAACCTTAGGCTCCGATACCAACAAGTGTAACCCCCTCGTCCCGGTCCGGACGCTTGATCGATCTGAGTGGGCTACACGGGGATAACCGAGGTGAAACCCGTTAGGGCTCCACTTCGGTTACCGACCCAAGGAAAGACTTTTCATTTTATATTATCTTTTCTAGATGAGACATTAAACCCTATGTGAGGAAAACAACAGCAGAAGAAACATTAAGGTAAACAGACAACAACCCATTTTAAATCTTAAACAGCAGGCCGTATCAGAACGCCCATAGGGTGTTTCAATATGCCTTGACCTGGTCAACTGGCCAAAGTCAACCCGATGAGACCGTTTCGAAACAGGGGTGGCCTGTATCGAAACGACCTCAACGGTCAACTTCTCGTGGTCAACGATACGAAGGTCGTTCCGAAACACTATAGCCCGTTCTGATACGTTAATTTATCGTCAAATTCTCAGATTTCCAGTAGCAAAATCGTATCGAAACGGCCCCTAGCGTACCAAAACGCTTGGCTCGTAACAAAGGCACCGTATCGAAGCGGGACCAACCGTTTCGAAACGCCCTCTGTCTGCATATTGGTTTTAGCTGGTTTATGACACAAGGATGTCCCTAAACCCCACTAAAACCTCACATAATTCACATACAACAACACTAAGACGAACCAAACGTAACAAGCATGCTTACACACTTCAAACATAACAAACCCATACATTAAAGGAATCAACACATGCTTCATACATAACACTTAAGATTCATGCTTCAACAAACATACAATTAAGCATTTAAGGTAGACAATTTAGATATGGTTTACAAGCAAGACAAGGCAATCAAAAGTCAAACCAACATAACATAAAGAGGAGTCTAACATGCTCCTAAACAACCAACACTAACATACTTCAAAAGCATCAAAGAAACAAATACATATCCCATTGCTTGACTATTACATCCTTTAACTAAAATGTCCATACTTGATAGCTAAGATAGCACCACAAGGCACACTTGGAGGCCCTCTCCTTGCACAAGCTACCCACAAACTACAAATCTGCATTGTCGAACAAAAGAGAGCGTAAGCATAAAGCTTAGTGAGGATAAGCTCGTTTAAAACAAACCTCGACAATGCAGGGTCCAAGCACGAGCACAACCAAGGTAGAATGCATGATCTTACCTTCGATCCACGTGAGCCAAAATGTACATGATGCATGAACATATATTCAATATTATGCCATGCTCATCAAGTCCATAACCACATCGTATGTAAGCACATATATCAATCCATATAAGAATAACATTTCATATCATATTGGCACACATATAATCTCATATTGGCATCACATATCGCATCATATTGGCACCTAGCTATGACTCGAATACGCGGATAACACGTTGGAACTCACATCCAACACAAACGTTACCTTACGGTGAGATTACACTCATCATCGTTCACGCGGAGGGGATTCTACTCATCCTCACACCCCGTCGATGGGATTACACTCATCACCGACTAACATATTTATAAGAAGGTTTTTCGGGCGAACTCGTACTCCGTCTTGATGACTACCATCACCAAGACCACGCGATCGATCATTTGTACCCAAGCATACTAGTGCCAATATTAAACACAATCCACAATATCATTTCATATCCACTTTCGTGCTTAGCACGTACTCACCATGATTAACATCATGCACAATCCACATGCATATAACAATGCATCAATCCAAGCCTCAACATACATGTATAACATCATATACATAGCCAACACAATCACAATTAAACACGAGGCATAAACACATTCAAAGATCAACCATAGTCTCTAACTATAGCTTGGGATTAGACTACCAATATAATCCCAACTCTAGGTGGATCTACCAAGCCCAACCTAGTCCACATGCTTGAACCAACACTTTAAAACCATTTAAAAGCGTTTAACCACTCACCGACTATTATAAGCTCAACCCACTAGCCGATCAAGCTTCCAACAACTCCGGATTTGTTCCCGATACTTCACTAACACAATCTCTTGCCTCTAATCATTTCAACACATTCAAACAACCTCAAATTAGTTCACGCAACAATGTAGCAACCTGGAATACTCATCAAGCATAAAACACAAGATTTTCAAGCCAAGAACAACCCCAAAGACTCCAAACCCGAGCAGCCCTCAAACTCAATCCAAAACTCATGATTTCCACCCTTTTTACACACTTAAATGATTCCAAAACAACCCCCCAACTATCATACTAACCTCAGCCCTCAATTTCCAACATTAAAACCCAAAACTCATTTAAAAACCCCTCAAAAACCCCATTAAAACCCAAATCCGAAAATCATGGTAAAACACTTTAAAATTCACATATGTTGGACCTTTTAGGTTGACAACAACTTATCTAACATTAATAAATCAATAGCTTAGGTTAAAGACCACAAAGTTCTCATTTTTAATCTCAAGACTCAAAACCCCAAAATCCAAAAACTATGAGCTTTTTGAAAAATAAAGATACTAGCTTGAAGAGGGAAATGAGGACAAGTCAAAAACGATGTTACCTTTCAAAAAGCACCAAAGATGAGGTTGCTAGGTGATGGAATAGTAAAATGAGGTTGAGAGCTATTCAAGGTCGTGGGTTTTGAAATGAGTGTGAGGAAGAAGATGAGCACATGTCTATTTTAACAAAAAGGGTCTTTTTAATTGGAAGTCCATTTATTTACGGTTTTGCCATTAATGAGATGGCAATTTCATTTATTTGCAAATTACTTGGAAAATGAGTTTCAAATCAATTTTGGTCCAACACAAAATGTTTGTTTGAAAATGTGAAGCCCAAATAATATTTTATTATTTTAATTATAAAACCGAGACTCAAAATATTATTTTAAATATTATTTTCACCCGACCCCCAAACCCGGGTGTTACACATAATGTACTTGCCTCTAAAATTAGTCAAAAGAAAAAATTTGTTAGAACTTGTGCCTATGATAGGACAGCCGACTTTAAATTTTTCGCACCAATTAAAAAGAACTTAATTTTGGGGAAAGCATGAAGTAAACTTAGAATTTTTCTAATAATGCCAAAAATTAAAAACACTATTGTTACTTGCTGAATTTGATTGAATTTCTGATAGACATTGCCTGCTTGAATTATTTGTAAAATTCTAACATGGTTGCAGGAACCTGCCGCGGCATGCAACAAACAGAAAAAGAAAAGGATTGCCACGACAGGGAAGAAAATTTTTTATACTATCTTTCCCTAGAGGTGCCGGAAACCGACTCTATCATATGCAAGGACACTTTGGTGCTATCAAAGTCCATGAATTTGTCTTTGAAGTGATGGAAAAATTAGCATGAGTGAATGAAAGTCTTCACGGGATGACTCTACTCAATGGGTTTGGGGTTTTGTAGTTTGTTCCTATCTTAATTTTAGACCTAAAGAGTAGTTGTGATGAGCTGAATCCCTTACTGCCATGATTATAAAATGTTCTTAACCTTATATTACCATGATAGCATCTTTGTTTACTTGGAATATTCTTCAGATTCATCTTGTACACAGTTTCTGCACACACTGCACTAGAATTGTAGTTTAATTCTGAGGTAATTCATGCTATTCTCCTCCCACTAATCTAATGATAGGTGCCACGACCTTGAGGTGCTAAATAAAGTTTAAAACATGTTTTTCTTTCTGGTTACTACAAGGGCAAGTATGTTTAGGATTGCAATTCTTGAGGACAAGTAATAGTTCGAGTTTGAGGGTGTGTAAAGTGCTCACAAGTCCTATATTTTATGCACATTTCATCTCATATTATTACTATTCTCAAGTACATTTTAGGCATATTTAGGTGCATACATGCATTATTCACAGTATTCATTTCTTTTCCTTGTTCTTGTTGAATATCTTTGATTTGGTAAGAAAATATATTGTTTTAGTTTAGTTTTAGTTTCAAGTGCTAGAAGCTGTCAGATGGAGAGAGGAGCTGAGGGGATGATGCTGAGGCAGCAAGCCAAGGAGCTTTATTAAAGCAGCTTAACAAAGAGATAGACGTTGCCGAGTAGCTGTCGCCACTATATCTGCCGCCCAAGGCAACAACTTGAGGATTGCTGAATTGGAGTGCGATTGGAAAAGCATAATTTTCTGGATCGAATGAGCCCATCCGCACAATTTGTTGATGCTAGATAACAGCGGACAAAGCCGCCCAAGAGGAAATCATCCAAGGCGGCTTAAGCTTACTTGTGGTACAAGGAGTCCAACATTAAGTCAAAGAAATCAAATTTAAAGGATGCATTCAATGCAAAAGCTACTTTATTATAAAGAAGACTTCTACTCCAAGGAGGACTTACCCTAGGTCATGCCCTGTATATATCCCATCATGCCTTGTATTTTGGAGAACACATAGTCGGCATAGCTTAGGTTTCTCTTGTGTTTTCTTGCCGCCACTATGATCTAAATTCTCTAGGGTTTGGGTTATGCTGTAAAGTAGTTTTGAGAACAGTCGTTTAGGTTTAAGTTTGTTTTTGCAATAAATTCAAGGTTTGCTTATGTAACACCCCAATTTTGGGCTTAGAAGTTTTGGGTTTGAATTGGACCGGTCGGATTGCGGTTCGAATATAAAAGGTGGTTTTTAGGGATAGCCTAGTTCGGGATGTATTAAAAATATGGAAAAATATCTAAAAATCCTCTTTTATTATATATAAGAGAGTGGTGAAATCAATTTTACAAAATGATGTTTGGAAATGTGATTTTCAAGTTAGTGACTAAAATGTAATTTTTGAAAAGTTGGTGACTGTTTTAAAAGGATTGAAACTTTGAATCTTTAAGGAGCTAATTTACCCAAGAAGAGTTTTCTCCAGATTTTTCTTAATATTAAACACTTATTAAATGATATTTAATAAAAGGAAAAAGGGGAAATGGATATTTTGGTTTTCATAACTAACTTTTGTTAAATTTTCCCACTTCATTTTCTCTCCATTTTCTCTCAGCCAAACACATTTTCCCCAGCCATTTTTCCTCTGATTTTAACATCTAAAGATGAGATTTCAATCTCCATTTGATCTCTAATCATTCCTACACTAAATCCTTAGCATTTGCTTATTGAATTTTCAAGAATCTTGGCTTTAAACAAGGAGAAACTCACATTTAGAGGTATGAACGTCCTTCTCCTCTAAATACTCAGTTCTTTACTGAAATTCCCAAGTTCTCAATCCTTGATTTGAGTTTTATTAAAGGTTTTAATGATGTGTTCTTGATCTTGGCTTTAAATGCAAGATTTGGATTTATTTTTGATGAAATTCGTATTAAATGATTGGGCTCTGTTTTGAGATGTCTTTTTTTTATGTAAATTGGATGTATAAATGATGTGTAATTGAGGTTTAATCAATGCAATCCCGAATAGGTTGATTTTCCTAAGTTTTTGATTGAGTTAATGGTGGTTTTTGGGGTGATTTTGATGTTCTGCTATAGCTGGAGGTATAAGGACGTGATTAGATCCTTTTTGGATGTTAATTGATGTTTAAGAATGTTTGGAATTGATGGATCTTGGCTGGGTAATGTTGTAGAGGTGTTTGGATGTGATTTCGGTTGTGTTTGGTAGCCGAAATGTGAGTGTTGATGAGAGCAGCGAGTTTAGGTGTCTTGGTTGAAGATATTAATGCATGATGATGCATTAATCCTCTGATTTGATGTGTTTAAAACAGGGGAGACATCTTCGGATCCTTGTGGTGTTGATCCGGAAGCTTGATTTGTGTTTCGGCAAGCTTGCGAAACGGAATCGGTGAGTGAAGTTTGGTTTTCAGCTTTGAAACCAATGTTTAAAGGTTATGGGAGCTTAGTTTAAGTCTAAACAACTTAGCTAAGCTCAAGAGTAAGTTTTCGGAAAAACTCTCTTTTTGATGAACCATGAGATGGTTGAATGCAATGTGTTTTATTTGCATGTTTAAATTCTGTTTTGAAAGCATATTTTAGCATGTTAAATGCTGGTTTTATAAGCCATGTGTTGAAGGATGCTCAAGGTAAGGGATCCTTGTTTTGAACATTGATAGGTGTGGTTTTGATGCATAGTAATGCATGATGGTTAATGGCTATGATAAGTGCTTTAAAACAGTGGATTAATGATGTTAAATGATGTATATTGGCAAGTGATGTGTTGGTTTTAAAGTACTTGAATCGGATATAGTTAGCCGGCTATAGGATTGGGTGCACCGTGAATAAAGTCGCATTGGATGTCGAGGGGTTGTCATTGTACCGTAAACTCCATCCAAGTACACTAACGAGATGGTTAAGATCACCATGGTGGTTAAAAGTCCATGAGTGGATCTTGTGTTAAGATCACAATGGTGGTTAAAAGTCCATGTGTGGATCTTGTGTTGTGTGTCCCGTGTTCTCGTTAGTGATGTTATACAACTACCAATGAGTGATGTGGAGGGGTTGTGATTGTACCATAGTCTCCATCACGGGTGTTGAGGGGTTGTGATTGTACCATTTACTCCACCTTGATATTGGTAGTGTGTATGAAGCGTATGGGACAACGCTTGTAATTCGCGTATCCGATTGTGTTTTTGAGTTGTAAAATGTTATGGATTATCACTTGTAAGCCAATATGACATGTTGATGGATTGAAGCATGAGATGCTTGGATTGTATGCATAATTGCATGATAAATGTTGTTTTGAAACTAAAGGCCTTGAAAAGGTGTTTTCACAAATGCATTATTGTGAAGTTTTAATTGAGCATTCCTCACTAAGCTATGTGCTTACGCTCTCTCTTTCTTAAACCAATAATGCAGAGCATTGAAATGCATAAGGGGCAGCAAGGAGGTCAAGGATCCAAGTGAAAGACTAAGCTCATGTATGGTGAATGTTTTCCTAACACTATTAGCTTTTGGGCATTTGGCAATGGGAACCTAAATTGTAGTTTTGGGAGATGTTTTGGACTCCCTAAGTTTGGTTAATGCTTTTGATGATGTTGGAACATGTAAATGGCCTTTTGGAGTTTGGTTTGGTGTTTTGATGGTTGCATGATTATCAATATAGGATGCATGCCTATAGAATTGGGATTTTCCTTGAATGTTGCCATGATTGAGGTTAGTTGATGCTAATATGTTCCTTGGGTGTTTAGTGACTTGTTGGTATGATTTGGGTGCCTTTGGAATGTGTTTGATGGGTTGATTGTGTAATAAACCAGCAAATTTCTGCATTCTGGGCAATCCGTATCGGAACGGGTGCTACCGTTTCAGAACAGAGGGCCTTAAATGGCCTTAGCGTTTCGAAACAGGTAGAGCTGTTCCGAAACGGATTTGTCACTGCCAAGCCTTGTTCCGCAACTCATTTCGGAACGGTCCCGCGTTTCGGAACGGATCATCCCCGTTTCGGAACACTCGACCGTTGGGCACTGAATCTAATGGTTAAATGTTCTGAAACTCTTACGTTTTGGTCCCAATCTTTGTATATGCAATTGGTTGAGTTTGTGATATCCGTTTGAGATGAAATTTGACAGAGAAGCATGAATTATGATTAATTTCATAATGGTAACTTTAAAACTGGTTAAGTCCTCTTAATTTCCAGAATTTGCAATTTGGTCCCCAAATTCGTATGTTGTGCAATTGAGTCCCTATTTGTTCTCTGAATGCTGTGATTTTTGAACATGTACATCTTGAGAATACACTTAGGGTTAATATGCATTTAGACAAGTTTAAAAAGAAAAAAAAGGGTCGTTAATCAAGGTTGACTTTTGGGTTGACTTTGGTTTTCCCCGTGTAATCTTCTTAGTTCGGGTCAACCGTCTAGGCCGGGCTAAGAGGGTTACAACTTATTTCATGTTCTTCATTGTTTTCAATTGAGTCGAGAGATCAATTGTTAGCAATCTATTTGTTTGGCATCGAGCGAGTCAAACTCACGAAAGAAGTAAGCACGATCTCATCAATGCCATGTGGTGATCAATCCAACCGAGACAAAGGTTAGGGTTTAAGGCGGCTAAAAGAGGACGAACCAAAGGTTGTTGTTCATTGCAAGATTCACGCCGACAGATATTATCTACAATGAGCATCAACAACATTCAGTCTTAGACATAAGTTGAATCATTATCGAAGTGTTTTGCCGAGCCTTGAAGGTTTGTCGAGTTTTCCGTTGAGCCAATCATCTGTTCCACCTGCCGAGGCAACGAAAGTGTCGAAGCACCAATCTACCATCTTCCGCCAAGGCAGCAAAGTCTGGCAGCACAATACATTTTAACCTATTCAACGCAGTTTCACACTATAGAGCAACATAACCTGACCCATGCTATCACCCTGATCTTTTCTACTATTTACTTGAGTTTATTTATTTTTCTCTTAAACAAACAGAAAAAGAAAAGGACTGCCACGACAGGGAAGAAAATTTTTTATACTATCTTTCCCTAGAGGTGCCGAAAACCGACTCTATCATATGCAAGGACACTTTGGTGCTATCAAAGTCCATGAATTTGTCTTTGAAGTTATGGAAAAATTAGCATGAGTGAATGAAAGTCTTCACGGGATGACTCTACTCAATGGGTTCGGGGTTTTGTAGTTTGCTCCTATCTTAATTTTAGACCTAAAGAGTAGTTGTGATGAGCTGAAGCCCTTACTGCCATGATTATAAAATGTTCTTAATTATGCTGCCTTGGCAGCAACCTTATATTACCATGATAGCATCTTTGTTTACTTGGAATATTCTTCAGATTCATCTTGTACACAGTTTCTGCACACACTGCACTGTCATTGTAGTTTAATTCTGAGGTAATTCATGCTATTCTCCTCCCACTAATCTAGTGATAGGTGCCACGGCCTTGAGGTGCTAAATAAAGTTTAAAACAGGTTTTTTCTTTCTGGTTACTACAAGGGCAAGTATGTTTAGGATTGCAATTCTTGAGGACAAGTAATAGTTCGAGTTTGAGGGTGCGTAAAGTGCTCACAAGTCCTATATTTTATGCACATTTCATCTCATATTATTACTATTCTCAAGTACATTTTAGGCATATTTAGGTGCATACATGTATTATTCACAGTATTCATTTCTTTTCCTTGTTCTTGTTGAATATCTTTGATTTGGTAAGAAAATATATTGTTTTAGTTTAGTTTTAGTTTCAAGTGCTAGAAGCTGTCAGATGGAGAGAGGAGCTGAGGGGATGATGCTGAGGCAGCAAGCCAAGGAGCTTTACTAAAGCAGCTTAACAAAGAGATAGACGTTTCCGAGTAGCTGCCGCCACTATATCTGCCGCCCAAGGCAACAACTTGAGGATTGCTGAATTGGAGTGCGATTGGAAAAGCATAATTTTCTGGATCCAATGAGCCCATCCGCACAATTTGTTGATGTTAGATAACAGCGGACAAAGCCGCCCAAGAGGAAATCATCCAAGGCGGCTTAAGCTTACTTGTCGTACAAGGAGTCCAACATCAAGTCAAAGAAATCAAATTTAAAGGATGCATTCAATGAAAAGCTACTTTATTATAAAGAAGACTTCTACTCCAAGGAGGACTTACCCTAGGTCATGCCCTGTATATATCCCATCATACCTTGTATTTTGGAGAACACATAGTCGACATAGCTTAGGTTTCTCTTGTGTTTTCTTGCCGCCACTATGATCTAAATTCTCTAGGGTTTGGGTTATGCTGTAAAGTAGTTTTGAGAACGGTCGTTTAGGTTTAAGTTTGTTTTTGCAATAATTTCAAGGTTTGCTTATTTCATGTTCTTCATTGTTTTCAATTGAGTCGAGAGATCGATTGTGAGCAATCTATTTGTTTGGCATCGAGCGAGTCAAACTCACGAAAGAAGTAAGCACGATCTCATCAATGCTAGGTGGTGATCAATCCAACCGAGACAAAGGTTAGGGTTTAAGGCGGCTAAAAGAGGACGAACCAAAGGTTGTTGTTCATTGCAAGATTCACGCTGACAGATATTATCTACAATGGGCATCAACAACATTCAGTCTTAGACATAAGTTGAATCATTATCGAAGCGTTCTGCCGAGCCTTGAAGGTTTGTCGAGTTTTCCGTTGAGCCAATCATCTGTTCCACCTGCCGAGGCAACGAAAGTGTCAAAGCACCGATCTGCCATCTTCCGCCGAGGCAGCAAAGTCTGGCAGCACAATACATTTTAACCTATTCAATGCAGTTTCACACTACAGAGCAACATAACCTGACCCATGCTATCACCATGATTTTTTCTACTATTTACTTGAGTTTATTTAATTTTTCTCTTAAACAAACTGAAATTTACTTGTGTATTTATTCTCTATGCAGAAATTGACATTCGAATTAGTTGTCCAATCCTTGTGGGAGACGATATTTTTTATACTATAACTTGACCAGAGTGTGCACTTGCGCTCATATTTAGAGAACACCCAAACGCTCTATAGCATACGTCAACTCCGCTAATACGATGCTAAGTGCACCGTCGATCATAACAATCCGGAGATGCATGTGCGGAGTCACGTATGATATTGTTCTACAAGCCTCCACTAATCCAATGTCATAAGCATTGCTAACCTAAACAAAATGGAGACGTCTGTACCTACATGTGCTTTGACAACACCGACTCTACAAAGGCACAAATGATTGTATACAATTCAGCCTTCAATGACTCTCATCACATTAAACTACATAGAAAATTGTCATTTAGCCTATGCTCGCGACATGGTCTTCTAAAAGGCATTCAGCTACTTAAGTTCCCCCAAATGAAACCGACGCCAACATTTAATATCTTTGCTTACCCAAGTACCTCTAGCATTTTTATCAATAAAAATGGAGATGCCTGCTTAGTAGAGTATTGCCTTCGCTCGTCAAGTGTAGAGTGCTTGATTGATTCAAATGAAAAGTCGAGCTCCTTATCGGTCATAGCGACTATAATGACTAAAATCTGGAAATACATCCTACAAGACCTAAAATCCTGAGTCTTGGTTGTTGGCAAGACGCCTACGCTTCACGCTTAAATGCTATTGAGATAACCCTAACGAAGCAACTTAAAATAAAGCAAATGGCGCAAGAAAATAATTTGATTGGCTAAGTCTGGACCTAAAGAATGGAGAACAAGTGTACAAATCATCAAGGCAAATTGAATCAAGGAAGTTACTATTTCATTAATAGGCGAAAAATACACAAATTTCCAAATTAAAAATTACTACTTGAGGCCTAACTAAGAGAAGGATCAAAACGAGACCATCTTGCAATGGTGCGCTATTCAGCCGAGTCTTCAATGGAGCCCCCAACACAAGCCACCAGAATATCATCAACAGGCTTGCCAACAACTATCCTTCCATCAAGAGCATGCTCTTCAGATAGATTGTTGGCGGGGTCTTGAGCGCCAGCCCCTAGAGTATCTTTGGCCAAGTCACCTTCACCTCCATAAGGCCAAGCTATTTGGTAGTTGGGAACATCATGAGGAAAATGTGCTTCAGAAAGCATATCGTTAATCTTTGAGCCATTGGGACTATCATCCATAAGACAATACTTGAAGACATTCTGGATAGTAATAACTTTTCGAACATCTAGCCAGCTTCCACTGATCAAAGCTCCCACCTAGATCTTTTTCCCGCCACAAAATTCATAGATGAAGGTCCTAGTACTATCATTGCGAGACTTCATCAACCGCAATTGGAAGTTTAAGCCTTCAGGTAGCTTTCTTATCACTTTGATATAATTGGTACAGTTTAAGCTCAAATTTGGCCTCTCAGAGGACTGTTTGATGGGATCTTTCACATCCATCCCTTTTCATTGCTCCTACCTAAAGTTAAATAGGTCGTCACAAGTCTTACGATAAAATCCATTCAAGATAATAGAATCTTAAAGACAACAACAGACAATGTCAAACATTTCTCCTTGCGTACAAGGAAGTAGCTGATCAAAATCCACCACGATTCTACAATTAGTTGACTAGGAGTCGCGATAAAAGAGTGTAACAAAAGATGAAATACCGCCTCCAAGTAGTAAAACGGTAATAAAAACCACGATTGACCATTGATGGAATGCTAGAAGTTGCTCGAACAGTGAATTGACCTAGGAATTTCGAATTCGAACTCATAATAATCCTACAGAAGGTCGTGACGCAACATAAAACCTTTTTGATTCATTCAAACTAGCTCTTTCTTCGAATGAACCCTCGCTCGTCAGCTCTAAACAGATTGCGACAATCCAATTCTCCATTATCGTGATGGTTCTCAACATTATCCTCAGATTATTGTAGAACGAATTTCAACAACTAAAGACTCGCGAAGAAACTAATGTGAAAACTTGGGAAGTACGTTTTATAGTCAAAGAGCATGGTTCCCCAAGGTTCATCAGTCCGTAAAAATGGGTCGTCGTCAATTACAAACGGACACGCGTGTTCTTCCACAACCATAAATCAGATCGTCATGACTGTCTAAGTTAATGCAACCACCTCTTGGCATTCCAGTGGTTACAAAGATAACTTTCTTCAAACGCTTCATATCGCAACACTTTATGGTTCTCTTCTACTACAGGGGCAAGTGCTACACCTGATTCTTCCACCTCCGTTTGATTCCAAAAATACCCCCCATCACCTCCATATTTGGTAAACTCTGGAGATAGCGCACAATAGCAACTCCTCTTGAAATAAGCTCTTACTGAGATTAATATCATCGGAGTTCTCAGGTTGCCTTACGAACAAACCTTGTCAGATGCTACATACTCTACCAATGTGACCAGATTATAAAAGTTGGAACTTGGAAGTTGAACCTAACTCTGTCCACCCATTCATAGGTTGTTACTAGGCCTGGAACTATCGCATCACTAACGGTACTAAGGGGACATAAATACACACGCCTCTAATGAGAGAGGATGAGTCTGAGAACAGAAACAATGCGTTTGGGCAAGGCTGAACTAAAAGGGCAGTACTTCTCTCTTTGTCACTCTAACCACTGTCTTGTATGTGACTCTCTGTACCGAACCTATAGGGGGTGAACCGCTTGAAACTATTCCGACCACCGTCTTGTATGCGACTCTCCGGCCAAAACCTAAAAGGGTGAACCTCCTTAAACTGCTATCAACCATGTTGGCCTTTCTCTCTTCCTCTTTTGTTGGGTGCCTCCTCATTTTTACATCAACGCTTAGAAATGGTAAACTAATATTATATGGATTTAATCATGCGTCAGTGATCAAACTTTATATCCTTTGCCCTCATTATCAAATTTCGAGAAAAATGAAATTTTACATCTATCTTATTCAGACTTAGGCGTGAGTACAAATATGGGTATTTATATGGCATTGTAATGTTGAATTTTTTTTATAAGGTTTTCTTCATGTATTTGGAGGGGTATATTCTCACACCCATGTTTAAAGCATGGTAAGCTATCTTTAACTTAGGTGCTTCAAGAAAAAATGGAGAGTCAGAACAATAAAAGTTTGCATTACGAATAAAAGCCCAATCTATGTGTAATCCTATTTTGTGTGTTTTGATTTTCAGTTTCAAATCATGTTTGAAGTATTATATATTTATAAAAAAAAATAATTAGGACATGTTTTATCAATTTATCTTTCCGTGTAGTATCTTGATTTGGTGTTCTATTGAATCTGTGTAATCATGTCGTGTGAGATACATATTGAGCTAAAAGAAAGGTATGAGCACAGCATCCTTGTGGTATGTATGTATCAACTACCAAATACCAATGTCATGGTTATTTGATCACCTCTTCTCTTCAGCAATCTTGCTGTAGAGTTCCATACTCATAGACTGCACCCAACAAAATCCATTTTAAAACCGATGAAGCAATTGATATTAACATTGGCTTTTTATTGTATTTAATCGAATTTAGGTTTGATTATATTGAAAAGGAAGAATATGATGAATGGGAATTTGGCGTAGTTGAGCTAGGAATGCGCTAGACGGATCGTGCAGAGGAATGCAGCCATTGGATTTGGGGCTTGCTTCTGAATTTGTTGGAGAAGCCACAAAGGGAGGAGGACTGTGAGCACCCAAGCATTTCGAAGTCCATCGGAGCTAAACCTAACATTTTGCCTCTGCATTAACATCTGAGCTGACATGCTTCTCATGCTCATTGTTTCGACTTGTGCTTGGAATTCAATCACTTCATCAAGAATCGAAGCTTTATCTGTAATTCTGTATACATTCAATTTAAAACCAAAAGTCATAACAGAGAAAATGAAAAGAAAAAAAGAGAGAGATTATCTTACCTTACTTTACATGCATTTGGCACTAGCTTCCTAACTCTCTTCATCTTTGGATCCATTCTCTCTTTTCGTCTAGCTACTTATGTTGCACTAATACGAATATATATATAAAGCCTTAAAATTCAAAATAAAATTCATAATTTTAAAAAATTGTCTACGATTCTTATACGATTGAGTCACAAAATGAATTTGTATCAAAATTAATATTAAAATTAAATTTTTAGATCTAAATTAAGAGTTTAGTCAATAATTAATAATATGGTTGTTTTATAAATAGTAATAATAATACAGCTTAAATGAGAAATAGGTTTTCAAAGTACACCTTTTTCGAACTTTAGATGCCTAAAGTTAGAGATGGGCATTTCACCCGGGCCCGACGGGTTTCGACTCGACCCGGTCCGATCGGGTCGGGTTTTTTTGTGAAAAAATCGGATTCGAGTCGGGTCGGGTCGTGTTCGGGTTTAGGGTGAAAAAAATCCGACCCGACCCGACCCGAGACTAGTAGTGTAATTTTTCTATAATTTTTTAGGGATATTTGTAATAATACCCCTTTTTATATAATTTTTTTATAATTAGGTCCTTAAAATTAATTTTTATTTACAATTTAGTCCTTAAATTTATTATTTTTTACAATTAAGTCTCTTAAAATTATTTTTTACAATTAAGTCCCTAAAATTGATTTTTTTTATATAGGTCGGGTCTGAGTCGGGTTTAAGGTATTTATTTTCGGGTCGGGTTGGGTTTTTTTAAAAGATATGGTCGGATCGGGTTCGGGTTTAGGGTTAATATTTTCGGGTCAGGTTCGGGTGGGACAAAAACCCGACCCGACCCGTGCCCATCCCTACCTAAAGTATTATTTTGTAAAAATAGGTGTCCGAAGTTTCAAAATTCACAATTTTAGGTGCGTGTTAAAAAAATTTAATCAATCAATGCTTGACATGTGACACTAATTTTTTTTAAAGAAAAACACCAAAAAAATCATTTTTTCATAAATTTCAAAAAGTTTGCAACTTTTACAAAACAGTCCATAGATCCCTAAAACCTCCCAAACCCAACCACAAAATTGTCGTCGCTTCCGTCGCCGATCGTCGCCCCTAAGCCTACCCCTTTGGTCACTGGACCTAATCGATCATTTCCCCTATCACGACATCGCCGAAAATGAAGAACGTCGTGGCATTCGAATGAAGATTTCGCGTTCGATGTTCGACGTTTGGCTGCCACGCCATTAATCGTTTTCGGCGACACCGTGATAGGGGAAATGACTGGCTAGGTCCGGTGATCAAACGGGTAGGCTTAGGGGCGGCGATCGACTGTATAAGCGACATTAATTTTAGGGTTTGGATTTGGGAGAATTTTAGGGACTGTTTTGTAAAAATTGCAAACTTTCAAAAATTTAAGAAAAAATTATGAAAAATTGAAAACAATTGTTTTAATTTTGAAAATAAAATAAAATAAACATGTCACGTGTCAAGCATTGATTGGTTAACAAAATTTAACACCATTAACGGTCAAACACCTAAATTATAACTTTTGAAACTTCAAACACTTATTTTTACAAAATAATACTTTAAGCACTTAAAATTCAAAATAATATACTTTAGGCGACTATTTTTCATTTAAGCTTAATAATAAATATCCTCATAAAAAAGTTAAAGTAATAAAATTATTATTTTTAAATAGAGAGCTGATCATTAATTAAAATAATAAAGAAGTGATCTAAAAGTTTTTCGGGGAAAGCATTAGCCAGTTAAGGAAAAATAATTAGTTAAAACAATATAGAAATTAATTAAAATAATTTTCGGGGCCCACAAAGCTTCTTTCACGTGATTCTTCTTCTTCTTCAATTTTTCTTCTGCAACTCTGTTTCTTCTTCAACTCTTCTTCTTCTTCTTCAATAAATACGATCAGAAGCTTTCTCCACCGAAAATTAATCAGTAGTTTTTCGAAAGCCTTCCGCTGCCTTTGCAGATTGGGTACGCGCGTGCACTCCCAACGCTGTCCCCGAATTCAATCTCCCATCGTATCTAAATTATTTTTAAACGTACCCCGTAAATATGGGACGTCCGAGTACGTACTATATCCGTACCCTACTCGTACCCGTCCCAAGAGCGTGTTAGATGCGCAAAATGGCCTTCAAGAGTTGTACCCGTGCTTCATAGCTAGCTACAATACAATTAACGTTGTTGAAAAATGTTTTGATATACGTGTAAGTTTATATAAGATTGTTAATTTTATGTTGTAGTGGTTTAGTTTAAAATTTAGGTCGCACATTAAAATTTAAGATTTTTTTATGGAATTTAGAGTTTAGGGTTTAAATTTTACTATTGAAGATTATATTTTAGATGTTATAATTTATAGTTTAAAATTTTATAAATTTTATATCAAAATATAGCTCAATATTTTTAGTCAAAAATTCAACTAACGTCATTTACATCTTTTTTTTTTTGACAATGGAAAGGTCGGTTGCTTTATTAATACTTTAAAAAGGGGTCTCACACACAAACATCAAATACAAAAAATAAATAAAGAAACAGATCTAAAGAAACCCAACCGACTCATTATCTTCCCCCACAAGCTTAGAGCTCTCTGAAACAATGAAGAAACAACGGGGGAAAACAGACACCAGTAAATAGAGCATATTAGTGTGGTAGAAGCTGGTAAAACCTTCATCCGGGCTAATTGAAGGAGATGCCCCGACGATCCGCCTCCGCAAACCGTTCTACAGACGGCGGAACCTCTTCAATCCAGTAGCTATCCTCATCCCCCAAAGAGGCATCGGAGGCCAAAGCATGGGCCACCGTGTTTCCATCCCGACGGACAAAATGAAACCTGCATGCATGCAATCGGCGGGATAACTGGTGAGCCTCCCAAATTAATGAGCTAATAATAGAAAAATCCATCTCCTGACTCTTAATTTTCTTGATTACAGTCAAACAGTCACCTTCGAACACGGCCTCCAAAAAACCCAAATCAATGGTGAAGGAGATTGCATGAACCAAAGCAATTGCCTCCCCCATGAAAGCAGATTGTACCCGATAAGATTTCCTCCGACTAGAGCCCAATATTAAGCCCTTGTTATTTCGGATAACACATCCTGACCAAGAACATTTTGTATATAGGTTAAACGTTGCGTCGAAGTTGATTTTGACAAAGGTCAGTGGAGGTGGCAGCCAGCGAGAACGAAGGATGGTAGTACCTGTCTGCAGTTGAGCTGGTAATTCTTTTAATTCTCGTACAAATGCCTGAATATGTGCTACAGTTGCCTCCCATCTTTGAAATTTGTTTTCATTTACCAATTTGTTGCGAGACCACCAAATGGACCATACTGTTACTAGGATGTCTACATATCGAGAAGAAGGATAGTTATCAAATAGCCATGAGAGCCATTCTTTTAGCTCAAAGCTATCTATATGTGCATTCCGTGTAAAACCCAGACTAGACCAAATAGGGAGACTATAGTGACAGTCACGGAGAATATGTAAGGAGTCTTCAGTGTACATGTTACATCTAGGACAGGAATTATCATTCAGAATACGTCTGAAGCAAAGATTAGCTTTAGTAGGCACGGAATTCCTAATAAACTTCCAAGTCTGGAATTTGATTCTAGATGGACAAGGGACATTCCAGATTACTTTAAAAAGCTTTTTATCAGTAGTCGTAGTCCCATTAAAAGCAAGAAGTAGTTTGTAACCACTTCTAACAGTAAACATACCTGAAGGTTCTGCACTCCAAACACGGCAATCTACTTTTGGAAAGCGAGTCAGCGGAATGGAAAGAATCTGTTCTGCTTCATCATTACTGAAAGTTGTCCTAACCAAGTCTTCATTCCACATACCCGATCTAGGAATAATCAATTATGCTACTGTATTTAGGGAGTCAATACTCGGGGTTGATATCAATGTTGGTGGTGTAGATGGTAACCAGAAGTCGTTCCAAATATTAATACCCAAACCCGACCCTACTTGCCAACGAAGGCCTAATTCGAGAAGTCTGCGGGCGCTCAAACTACTACGCCATATATATGAAGGGTGTGAACCAAGGCGTGATGAGAGGAAGGACGAACCTGGAAAATATTTGGCTCGGTAGATTCGACTCACCAAAGATGATGGCCGAATAAGCATACGCCAACCTTGTTTACATAAAAGCGATACATTAAATTTTAACATATCGCGAAAGCCTAGTCCCCCATCTTCCTTTAAGTTGCATAAATCCGCCCAAGTGCACCAGTGAATAAATCACATTAGTGAATGGAAAAAGAGTACACACAACTTTAATACGCATAACATGTTGCCTAATTAAAAACCTTACCAGGAAAACCCATTGGGACAAAACCTCGGTTAAGGGAAAAAGAGTACAACGCGTATTTACTCCCCCTCATGAAAACATCACAGAAGATCTTTGAATCTTCGTAATTCAACCTTGAATACTATTTCTAAAGATAGCGGGGGATGAAACTTTGGAGTAATATTTTCCCTGATGTATCCACATTCCATTATCTCTACACAAGATAGAATTTATATCATATCTTGTGAAAGTAAATCACATATCTTCTGAATATGTTGGGTCAATGGTCTTAGCCAAACACATTTTTGGCTTGCCTTGTGCATAACAATTATTTCTACAAGATTTGAGGAGGCATCGACGAATGTTTGAAGATCTAAATGTAATGATCTTTGTATATTCATAGATATTTCTTTATTCACATCCAACAATCTTACAACTATTGGGATACTCAATAGATATGCTCTATTCATATTGAATCTTCTTTAAGATTCTTTTAACTTATGTCTATTCATTGACAAAAAGAAATATATAAAAATGATCGATCTTCAGGTCGAGATAAACTTGATGTCAAGATTCAAGTACTTTTATTGAAAGTACTTCACGAGTTTCCAATTTGAAGCTCTTTAGGAGTTCTAAAATTATCATAATGGATCTTGATCCAAACTCCTTTATAAAATACATAAGAAAATCTGATCATTCTTATCGTATTTTCTCAATTAGTATTCACTAGGACGATTATACCAAATGCGCCAAAATATTCATGAGACATGTCTAAATAAATTTCCTCAGAAATTTCTAAATGCTTCTAGCATTTTAAATCCTTCAAGGATAAATATGGATCCACAAATAATTAGACGCATGCAAAATTTTTCATAACTGCCAAAGTAACTGCATCCACCATGAAGTAATTAAAACTTTTCATAAATCATAGTTCAAGTCGTATTATGACTACTTATTTGTGCATTACACCTTTAGGTGTTTGGACTGTTGGTTCTGATACTTTTCTTTTAGAAGTTCAAAGCGTCTTTCAACATCGGCCAATTCAATATCTATACTTCTGGATAGATTTTATACAAGATCCTCGATTTCTTTCTTTACTTCTATAGAAGTATTTTATGTAAAATTGTTTGTAAAATCGTTGTCGACAACTTTCCAATTTTCTGGTTCCATTCTCGTAATGACATAACTCATCGAGATCTCTTCAAGATTTCAATCTTTATTTCAGGTACTTGAAACTCTTCAAGAGTTTTATTATTAGTTATGTCTTGGTTCTCTTTAGGAGCACCCACCTCCAATATATGAACATCTTATAATACTTTTCATTTACGAGAATTTTGATCATTGGAACCATTTCAACTATCATGTTTCAAGCATGATTTACATCCAATTGCTCTAACATGTAATTTAAACCTAGAGCATTTCAGCTGGTATATGAGACTTAATTACTCTCGTTGGGTCAGTAAATTTGGCTGGCAGTTGACATGAAATAACATGAATTATCTTATGAACTTTTAGTTCATATTCGAGGATCTAGATAATGATATTCATTTCCTTCTTTATCCAGCTGGTTATTCTCTCCCCTGATGTTGAGAAAAATCATCTAATAAACGATTCTTCAATTAATGTTTAGAATTTAAACATAAAAGAAGACTCGTACTCAATATATATTCTCAACCCTTTTTACTTGCCCATTTTGTGCGTTATGGTGGAGCAATTCAACTATATATCGCACATTCAAAAATTCAAAATGGGAAATATGATTTCTGAACAAAAGTTAAATCATAATGGGGAGTTTATTATAACTCGTTGGCTTGATGCGTATAAGCGTTGCTATATGGAAATACCATATAAATAATAAATGTTTTGTTCTCACAGTTTAGCTATTAAATAGGAGGCATCCAATTAAAAATTTGTTAAACTGTATTTTTCATAATCAATAGGATTTGTAACAACCGATATAGCGTAAAATATAAACCCACAAGCTTTTGTAAAACGAATAGTCTAATTGCATAATCTGAATCCTTTTAGAATCAATCTCACAAACTTCTGGTTGTAAGTTGATAAAAAACGTAGATGCATCTACTAAAATCATATAAAACTTTCCACATTTGTGGATATATGGGCCCATATTTCGTTCAGATATGTAAGACATGCAGTCTCAACTTCAGCTCAAGAACTTCAAGTTCTAATTTTTTTGGTAAATGGGATCAACTATATCCTTTGAGAACAAACAACACAAGAACTTCAAGTTCTAAGTTCTTTTAGTAAGTGGAATTTAATCAATTCCATTAAACAACACAAAAACTTCATGTTCTTTAATAAGTGGAATTTAATCAATTCCTTTGAGAATAAGTACCACAAGAGCTACAGGTTCTTTTAATACATGTGCATGTAAATCTCAATAATTTCTGCACCATTATTGATCAGGATGGTCTAACCGATCATGCCAACTATATATATGTGTATATATCTCTAAATTTGTAAACTTCTTGTTTACATAACATGTAACTCAATCTCACTCGTACATGTCTAGTACGGTCATCAAAATTGTTCCTTTAAATAGGAATATATTTAGCTCTTTCGGAGCTTTCAATTGAAATTATCTTTTGGTAGCAATATATAGCTCTTCTAGAACTTTCAACTGACTTTTTGGCTACCAGAACTTATATCCATACTGGCTTATTTCAAATGCCAACTGATAACATATGTTATCTATAATTCCAAAAAGAATATTTTGCGAACTCATATTGCTCTCTTAAAATTTCCACTTCTAGTGGTGACGATATTATTACCATTAACGACAATTATTGCAATATTCACAATTATGCACTTCTCATAATGTGCTTTCTCTCAAGAACTTATTGCTCTTCTGAAGCATCAATACTTTTAGTACTTTGAGATATAGTACTCAAATTTTTCTCTTGCATTTAAATGGAAAAAATATATCTTATGCTTCTGCTAAGCATAAATCGTCACCATAAATTATATTTGATAAGTAATCATGTTAAACAAAATAAATAATATGATAATATATAAATATAAATATAAATATTAACATGAATATAAATATAAATATAAAATGTAAATAATTAATGTATAAAGTAAATAAACATAAAGCAAAATAAATAAAAAGATAATTAATTCTCTTCAAAGTTATGAGAATAATTAGAAGATTTATTTCATTCGAGGGTTATAAGGAAATCAACAACGTCCAAATGAGTTGGACTAATAATGTCCAAATAAGTTGGACCAATATCATCTTTGTCATTTTTCGCAAACAAAATTTACTTTTACTTTCTTTCCTTTATCATTCAATCATTTTTTATTTTTTTCAACGTACGATAAGTACGAGACCAATGGTTTATAACATCACATTGGTAATAAAAAAGATTACACTTTCTTAGAATGATCTTTATCGCTCTTGTCATCCTTATAACCTCACTACCAGTGGGTAGAAGTATTCTTAAAATGACCATAATGTCTATGTCCATGCCTCAACCATGACCACAACTTCTAATGTGGTTTTTATTCCTTCCATAATATAATCTCACATTCACTTCAGGGAATGGAGTAGAGCCAGTGGGCCTTTGAAACCTTTTTCACATATCTTTATCACATAGAACAAAAATTTAATCCTCGTACGCGGCATTGTTAAACTTGTCCACAATGTCCTTTAAAAACCTCCTTTGAGACCAGTAGCCTCGCAGAACGAGATGTCCAAGCAATATACTTGGATTATATCGAAATTATGTCTCTAATTGAATAATGATTTACCATGTTTGCATTCACTTCAGGGAATGAAACAGTTCCAATAATTACATGGAATAAACATCATGCTTGCATTCACTTTAGGGAATGCCCCATCATTGATAATTGCATGGAATAAACATCTCTGTCGAGTTTTTCGACGAAGAAGAAATATTGCTTTCGAGCAAATATAGGCTTTATAACAGTCTCTTGCAGATTCAAAATCACCATAATATATCGCACTTTAAAACTATAATTTAAAGGAAAATAAAATAAATAAAATAGAGTTTACCGATAATGTTTTTCCTCTCAATGACGATGGAGACATAGTGAATGACCGAGACAGCTTCTCATAATCTCTTTATATCATGTCTCTTTCCAATTCATTTAAACACATGTAAAACTCAAAAACATGGTTAAAAATATTAATTTTCATCATTAAAATAACATAAAAATAAAGACTATTTAAAGTCAGATAAAAGAAAACTTGATTTTGCCATTGTCGAATGATAACGTGTTGAATGATGTCATTATCGATAATCATTAGAGCATCTCTGCCACCAACGAAAATGAAACCATCGAACTATAGGTTAAAGTGCAAGGCGCGCAACCACAATGGAAGCTTGATTTTACACATGGTATCACAAGCATGGTTTGTTTTGTAAATCCTTGCTTTTAATTTGGGTGCTTCGTGAAGCATCATGAGTAGTAACACTATAAATCAATGGTTAAATTGGTTAGTATAATAACACTATAAAATCAATATAACAAATTATTGGGAAAATAATATGTTACAAAGAATTGGAATACGATAAATATCATAACCTTTAATTTCTGTTTAGACCATAGCGAATGGCTCTACTTTCGCGAGGTCTTTGAGTCCCTTCAAAATTTATGGTTCGTTTAAACCTTCAAAACATGATCATATTTTTCAAAAATTAAAGATCAAGTTAAAATATCAAGATAAAGACAAACAATAATTAAAAAAAATACAGGAAAAAAAACTTATCTTTGGTACAACGTAGAATCGAATTTGTTTCGGTAACTCTTTTGGGATTAAAACGAAGAACACCAAAATCTTTCGAGCGAACTCATGATGATAACGTGTTGTGAATAAAATAACAAAGAATAATAATAAGAACAAAGGACAAGAATGGAAGAACAAAGAGATGAGGGAAAGAGGGAGATTTGTATTATTCTCAAATATAGAATTGTGTGTACAATGCCTTCAATGAATCATCTATTTATAGGCATAAGAAGTACATAATACATTAAACTCTAATTAATAGAGATGATATTCCTAATAATAAATAAATCAAACTCCTTAGATAAAATTCTAATCATGATAGACATCCACATAGATAAATATCCATAACATAATATCTAAACTTGTTTAATTTTACTTTTTTTTGGACATTTGGATGAGACAAAAATCTTCAACTCCTTTAGGGTGTACATTTCTATGCCTCAACACTAAAAATTTAAATTTTAAATCTTAACCCTAAATTTTAAATTATAAAATCAACACCCTTAAAATATCTTCGAATGAGATATAATTTCACATATCCTCGAAAACGTATACTTATCAACTTATAATATTTAGAATCATCTTTTAAATATATTCGAATGAGATATAATTTCACAAAACTTAAAAATATACTTTTAGCATTAACATATCATGGTGTTGCAAAACTAACAATGCACATCCAAATCTCAAACCATACAACTAATTAATGCCAAGGCATACAACTAACACATTCATATATTTCAATAAGATTGTTATTCAATACGTCATCAATTATCTTTATCAAATTATTAATACCGTACGAAAAGAAAATCAATCATCATTAATATTTTTTTATAGAAAGGAGTTGGGTATACCTATAGGCCTCGTTAAAAACTCCCTAAACCTACATGGGGAAAAGAGTACCTATCGGAATATCAATACAAAGAACAACGCGAGCAAAACCTCGTCTACATAAGCCTAATAACAAAACTACCATAGTCATGGCTCTAAACACCATGGAACAAGCGACACAAGCAACCCCCTTAACCACCGGGATCAACATGCCACCGAGCCTCAGCATCATTGTCTAAGTGTTGCTTGGCTTCCACCTCCAAATCTCTTCGCAAGCACAGGCCATGATCTGTGGCAACCAACGCCATCACAAGTAGAGGAGGCTCCAAGTAAGACGCAGCAAGGCCCCAATCCCGACTCAAGGACGCAAGTTGTCGGCAACACCATTACTCTCCCGCTTGACATGATTGATCATAACTCGCCAATCGCGACAAATGAACTCTCTAATATCCTCAACCAGCACACTACCGGCCAAAGTCGCCGATTTACCACCAATAATTCTCGTGATCTCCTTAAAATTCGTTTCAACTTCTACACATCTATAGTCCATCGTCCATGAATAGAGCAAGCCATCATGCATCGCCCATAATTTCACTAGAAGAACTGAGCATCTACCCACATGACTAGAAAAACCGAAGAGCCACTCACTCGTTTCATCCCGAATCATTCCACCAATCACTGCCCAGTTATCTTTCGTGTTTACCGCAGCATCAACGTTTAGCTTAACCCAACCCGACATCGGTATCGACGAATGCACTAAAGGACGAGATTGTCTCGTCCCCTCTTGTCGCGTTGGTGAAAATGCTCGACCACACTCTTCCACCAAGCGATCCCCTTGGCTCAATATGTCATCTCGTAACACAAAGCTCTCGTCTAAGACCATGATGCATCGTGTTTTCAAGAGCAACCATCAATACACTGAAAATCTAACACTCCAAGATACGACCGTCGATACCTTGGTACTGCTCTCGACAAGGTTGCGTAGCTTCCAATCTTCAAAAGAACCTTGGAAGAACACGCCCTGCTGTTCGGGGTCAATCACGCGCTTTCATAGCTCAACCGCTATCGGACAATGTCGAAGGACATGATCTAAATCCTCGGAATCCTTCCGGCAAACAACAAACTCCTCTAACAAAGCTAAATGTCGTCTTACCCTTTCCACATTTGTAAGGTGGCACTGATGAACCGCAAGCCAAATAAAGACTCTTATGCGTTAAGGAACACACAACTTCCAAATAATTCCCCACTTATTTCCCGGATCGACCACCACTCTATTAACCAGATAGTCATATGCTGACCGAAGCGTGAATACCCTATCATCAGTCCATCGTCAACTAGGGCAATCAACCCCTAATGATGCTCGAGGTGGTTTTACTGCCACCAATTGCTCCAAAACATCCTTAGGCAGGTTCGATGCTAACTTGTCCTAGTCACAGTCCCCTGAATCCGTAACCAAATCCGCAACCATCACAAGCCTTGGCGCATAGTTGGATAGCCAAGAAAAGATTAACCGTTCAGTCAGATCAAGCCAGTTATCATACCAGAAATCCGTAGATGTTCCATCGTGAATCTCCCAAGATACGCTTTCCTTAACATCCTCCCACACACTCATCAATCCCTTCCAAAGTCTCGAACACTTTGTGAAGTGGATCGACAATAGCAACACCTCATCCCAATTATACTTCGCCCGAAGAACTTGAACCCAAAGTTTATCCACATACTTTAGAAGCTGAAACCCAATTTTCATTAAGAACGCTCTATTTTGCTGGAAAATATCTTTAAACCCCAAACCTCCCTCAACCATAGGCCTCTGAACCGTCTTCCAAGGTACCAAACTAATGCCCCTTTTACTATCATTGGAACCCCATACAAATCGATGAATTAATTTCTCCATCTCCTCACACGTGCCTTTCGGCAACCACGTAGACAACATCACATACACCAGAATAGCCTGCAGGACTGCCTTTGCCAAGGTTATTCGACCTGCCAGAGTCAGGGATTTTGTCGTCCATCCCGGTAATCTCACTCGCATCTTTTCAAGAAGGTATGAGTATGTTGTCGTAGTCACCCTCTAATGCAATAACGGGATACCTAAATATCTACCCAAATCTTCCACCTCCTCAAAGCCAAAAGTCTGGGCGATGCTAGCTTTGACCTCAAGCGGGTAATTACGAGAAAAAAATATAAGAGTTTTTGCGATACTAACCTTATGACCAGAAATAGCACATAACTATTCCATGACATCTTTAATCACCAAAACCTGTTTCATGGATACTTCCGCAAATAACACCATGTCGTTAGCAGAAAATAAGTGAGACAAATGTGTTCCCCTCTGAGCTAACCTGATCGACTTCTATAATCTCGCATTAACCTTGTTTTCAATCTCTTGCGATAACTTTTCCATAGATAAGACAAAAAGGTAAGACGAAAGATGATCACCATGTCTAATACCTCTAGTAGGATGAAACGAATCAAACAACTCATCATTCCATAAAATCTGAGTGGATACAGAGCGAACACACACCATAATGAGGTGAAAAAGCTTGGTCGACGCTCCCACTGCTACTAAAGTCTCCTATATGAAATCCCATTCCATGCGATCATATGCCTTTTCGAGATCAACTTTAATTGTCATCCACACCTTCTGTCTCTTCTTGGATATCATTGAATGCACAACTTCTTGGGCAATGATTATATTATCCGTAATAGGATGACCATGGACGAAACTAGCCTGAGTACCGACAACCCAATCTGAAAGGAAATGCTTCAATCTGTCAATGATTATCTTGGTAATAATTTTATACAAAATTGTGCAAAGGTTTATAGGACGAAATCGGTTGATAGACTCCGGAACATCAACCTTCGGAATCAAAATGATAAAAGTTTGATTAACTCATTCCTCCAAAACCCTCTCCTCAAAAAAGCGTTGAACAAAGCTTACCAATGTACTTCCTGCCGAGTTCCAATTCCGCTGATTAAAAGCAACATGCAAGCCATCAACCCCTGGGGCCTTTAGAGGCGCCATCGTAAAAACCACTCACCTCATCTCTTCAAACATGACCGCCCCAATCAAAGGCCTCAACCCCTCCTCCTTGAACTGTTTAAATGTACTCGTAACATCCATAACAACCATCGACAAATGTTCGCTTGTAAACAACCTACGAAAGAACTGAATTGCATGCACCTTGAGAGTCTCTTGATCTGCACACCATCTACCATCCTTCAAGCGCAACATGCGAATCATGTTCCTTTTCCGTCTGGTAATCGATGTAGTGTAATAAAACACAGAGTTTCGATCACCCATTGTTATCCACTCGTTCTGGGCCTTCTGGTACCAAAGACTTCCCTCCTACTTTAACACGACATCAAGCTCTTTCTTAAGCTCATCCTCAAAAGTCTCTAAAAAGGATCATCGGTATCTTCCAAAGCTTTCTCTATCCCTTTAATACGCGCCACCAACCTTGACTTTTGCCTCCCAATATGGCTGAACACTTCCCTGTTCCATTTCCAACCCTCATCCTGAAAAGATTCCACATTTGCCAACAAAGATTTATCCAGAAACCGTACCGTTGAAAGAAAATCTGAGAACTGCAGGTGATCATTCCAAGTAGCAATATATCGAAACCGCCGTTGCCTTTTCATCTCTAGTCGATCACCAGTATCAAGCATGATAGGCCTATGGTCCAATCCAAGCTTCAACAGGTGCAACACTTCTGAATGTGGAAAAACCTTGTACCATTTTCTATTACAAATACACCTATCAAGCCTTTCAAACAACGAACCACGCCGCCATGTAAACTTAGGTCATAGAAACTCATGTCAATCAATCCAGTATCAAACATGAACTCACGAAACCTCTGAGAAATATCGGATCTCCTTTGAGACCCACCTCTCTGCTCTACTAAGATACTAATAACATTGAGATCACCACCCACTACACATGGTAAACCCCTCATCTGGTTCGAAGATCTTTAGATATTCCCCAAGACTCTTCCGTTTAACAACAATTGGACTAGCATAAATGAACGAAACAAAGAATCCTCGTCCATCTCCATCGACATAGCACACATTGTGCACGTATTGAGTCGAAACCGAAAGAACATTACAATGAACTATATCTCTCCATAGGACCCAAATACCACCCGAAAAACCCTGAGCTTTCACTCTATACGGAAACTCAAATCCCGACCGGTGAATGAATCTATCGGCATCAACCCCACTAATACGAGGCTCCATAATTGGTACCATATTTGGTTTTTATGACTTCACCAACAACTTAAAAGAACGATTAAAGCCAGGGTCAAGAGCACCCTTGACATTCCAAAAAATAATCTTAACCATTAAATCAAAAGAGGAAAGAGAGCATCAGGCTAAACATGCACATCCGAACCCCCCGGCTGCTCAAATGTTGAGTTTGCTCGCCATTGGACCCTCATTCCAATCTTCTCGTTATCCGACCGGGACTCTAACTGTTTCTCCCGTTCAACTTCCTCTGCTTTTTCGAGATCTGAGACAAGCTTTGTTAGACATGAAGCCAGGACCGGATTCGATTTCCCTCGAGTCTCTCGTTTCTTCTATTTGAGATCATGCTTTTGAATCCCTGTAGCCCCATGGCCTTTTTTAGGTTAATCCCTTAATCACCCCTCCACTCCGTATTGAACTCGACAACACTCTTCCCTTACCTCATGTGATAAGGTTTTTTTTCTAAGTCCCTCTTTTTGAAGCATTTAATTAAAATGGGATTTTAAAAATTCGAGCTTTAGAAAAAGCCTTAAAAATCTTTTTTTTTGGGTTGGAGTCGCCACCGGCCACTGAGGTAGGCCGGACACCGTAAAAACTAAACCAGAGATTCATTTGAAAGGGTTCGAAAGTTGGTTACGTGTGGGGAAGGGTTAACACCCCCATCACGCCCTGATATCGGTACCAAAATAATTGTTGCTTTTAAATTGATGGGAATTATTTGAAATTTAAAATGAATTTAATTAAGGGTTCTTAATTGAAAATTGGACTTTAATCATACGAGCTTTCTCAAATCGGCGGTCTCGAATTAATTCGTCATTTAATTAAAAAGGATGACGGTACACCGGACCAAAGACTAAACCGACATCATATAAATTTGACTGTCGTGTTAGTTTAGGGTTCGGATCCCGTACGTCACCTTTTTGCATGATGCAAGAAAAAAAATGGTGTTATGGTCTTGTTCGTTTTAATTACAAATTTACCTTTAGACGATTCGAATTATTCATAATATTTGAAGAATATCCAATAAGCTAGGATATTTGACCCGAATACGCGAATTAATAAGTATCTCCTTTTTATAGTTAAAATTAATTATTATGCACATCAGAGTATCACAAGTCATATGATGGCCATTTAAAATGCATGTCACGTGTATACATTCGAATGGCATAAAACTAGCTAAAAACACATACCACATGCACATATTAAAAAAAACCCCATATTGTGTATGCACATTAAATAAACATAAAAATTATGCAAAATAACATATATTCGATGCAAACACGTATTAAAAGGGCAAAAACGCATGAATAACAACATAGTATAACCAAAATAACATGCAAGGTAAATAAATAAAATGCAAACTGACAGGGACCACAATGGTAATAATACCATAAAATAAAACTGATTGAAAAAGCAAAACGGGACTCGATTGAAAAGACTCGAAAAACCATAAGGACCAACGAGGTGATTTGACCATCCGAAAGCGAATGAAAATCAACCAAAAACGCCACGGGGATGAGATTGAAAATAGTTGAAAAGACGTAGGGACTACGATAGGGGTTTTAAAACACGGAAACCCTGCTCGCGTAATTACAAAAACACAGAGGGGTTGAAAGCGAATTAAACCAATTTAAAAACATTAAAACATTATATAAGCTAGATTTAAAAACACTTCGAACCCTTTTTAACGTTTTAGCCCAAACCAAAAAAACCAGAGAGGCTCTTTATCCTTCCTCTAAAACCCTAGGTCACCGCTCCGGTCGCTGTTAATCGGCACCGGAGACCTAAAAAAGGCTTTCAACCCCTTTTTCGACCCTTACGAAACCTAAAAAACCCGTAAAACGGCCTTTTGTCCACAAAATCAACACCCCAAAAAACCTTTTTCGAAATTGTTTTCCTTTGTAAAAAACCAAAAAACGAAATCCAAAACCATTTTTGTGTTACCACTCCCACCGGTTCACCTGTGCATGGTCTCGGAAGAGACCACAGAGCTTATCACCAACGGGGAAGGCAGACGGACGCGAAGAAAACTGAACGCCGAAGGTAAAAAAAGCAAAACCACTAAACTTGAGGTTTCTGCTTCTCTATTGCTCTCTATAATTTCCAAATGGTTGTTAGGGATTACATCGTTTGTATTCGGCTTTATATAGCCCGATAATTACATATTTTGGTTTACATAAATTGAAAGAAAAATCTGCTATTGGTTCTGCTTATGGTTTTGTTGATATTCATCTGCGATTTCCGTTGTTGTTTTGCCTCTAAATTTCTGAATTTTTTGCGTTTTTTGCATTCCTCTGACACTTGTGATTTTGGTGTGCATGTGAAGCTCGTACAAAGGGGGACCAGAGGAGGTTGGCCGGGCGAGGAGCTATTCCAACCGTCAATGAGATCTGGACGGTGGTAAGAGTCTGAAAGGCCTTCGGTGTACTGCACGCGCGCGTTTGGGCAGTGAAGAGTTGCGCGTGGATCACACGCGTTTGAGGGAGACCGATATGAGCCGTTAGATTCACAAGCCCGATCCAACGACTGATACATTGCGGTGCTAGGGCTAAGGCAGACGACTCCTAGGATTTCCTTCATCAGGGCCATCTGGACTGTTCAATCAGATGCCCTTGATCTGACGGTCCAGATGCGGCTGCGCAAAGCAAAGAGAGGCAATTAGGGTTTTTCTCATCAGACTATGACTTTAGTATATGGGCCAACATGCCTTGTAATGTTTTTTTTTGGGTTTTTTAACTGTAATGGACATTATTAAATAAACAATTGGGCTTTTATCATTTGATATATATTGGGCTTATGCATATGTATTTTTTCTTTTCGGTTTTAAGACTTATTTTAATAATAATAATAATAATAATAATAATAATAATGATAATAATAAACACTAATAATAATAATAATACAATATAATACTTCAACTATACTACATTCCTCGAAAGAATGGGTAGAGAGAATGGGGCCGCCGGCGGAGTGGAAGGCAGATTCACACGCTCGTCTCCAGGCGAGGGGAAATGGGTAGCTTTCGCGGACAAGTTAAGCAGGAGAGTGTCGAGGGGTGCTCTGTGGGAATTGTTCAACCATTATGGTGAAGTGCTGAAGGTCTACATTCCTTACAATAACCAGAAACCAAAGTACAGGTATGACACTTTCGCCTTCATTCACCTGGCGAGTCTCAAGGACCTGAAAACGGTTATCGAAAAGTTCGATAGGACGAAGATCGATGGGAGAGTCGTGTTAGTTTCTAAAGCTAGATTCGTTAGGGGTGGGAGAAGTCAGAGGTTTGAATCTTCTGGTGTTCCGATTTACCGGGAAGCTAAATTTAACTTGAACAGCGATTCAAGAGGAGCAGCGAAGGTGGTGAATAGGAAGAGTGATGGGAGATCGTATAAGGAGGCTTTACTGTTCAACAACAAGGAGGATGTAGGATCTAGGGATAACAAACCGGGAGGAGAGGAACAGAAACAAGATGACTCCTTGGACATGGATTACAACTTTCCTAGAGAAGATTTCGAATGGATTAACAATTCAGTCACTGGGATTATCAAGAAGGAGTTTGAAAGGGGCGTCGTGATGAAAGCTCTGAGGAACGACGAAATCCAAGACAAAATTGCAAAATGGGGCTTTGCAGAGAATGCATGCATCATAACTTTCTCGTCGGTAGCTGATAAAATCGAAGTGTGGGATAATAAGATGGAGGCGTTATCTTTCTGGTTCGAGATACTGGAATTTGACGTCAAAAAGGATGGTATTCCTTTCTTTTATTGCTCGGTTTCATTATACGGAGTTCCCATTTGCTGCTGGTCCGAAGAATTTTTTAAGAATCTAGCAAATAAATGGGGGAGCCTGACTAAGATTCACGCAGAAACCAGAAGGAGATTGGACTTGACCGCCGCTCGTATGATTATTAGAGTATCCAGCCAGTTTGACGTTCCAAAAGCAATCAAGATTAACGTTCTGGGCAAGTCATTTTGCATTAAGATTAAGGTGGGCGAAGTTCTCCCTGACGATTTGGAATTTGACGACGGGGATGTGAAGGATGGTGGAGACGGTGTCTGGTCGGAGTTTCCAGAGTTTTCAGATCAGGCAGAAGTGTAAGAGGCGGGGATTTTTGATTCACATCAGAGGAATAATAATAATATTGACAATATCGAGGTTCATCCTCGGAGCTCTAGGAACGACCTTAATGATGAGTTAATGAAGGGGTGTGTTTCGAGGGGTGACATTCCTCTGGCCGAGTCAGATATAAACTTACAAGTGGATGGTGGGGTCCAGGAGAGGGAGGATAGAGTTTTACCGCACGTGCCTCATAATCAGCCAAAATCAGTGTCCATTCCGAGTACACTTAGATCACCTGCTTCCCATCTTGGGTCTGAGTTGGGCCTAAATCCTGGTGGGACACAAAATAATTTGCCAGCCCAATCGGCCTTAGGACTTTGCGAACCAGATGATCATGAGAATTTCAGACTCGATGGTGAAAATCTGGTAGTGGCTAATTCTTTGGACAAAACCGCTGATGGCCATCTACGGAGGGGGGAGGGATATGTGTCAGATAGTGCAGGGGCAGAGATTGAACAAGTCAACGAGTCTTCTACCAATGAGGGGGTGGAAAATGTGGGTACGGGAAGGAAGGTGGCGGTGAGGCCCCTTTCCCATATCAGTGTTTCTGTGTCGCTGGACAGAAGTGGGGGCTTTTACAACATGCATCATCGGAGGGAAATGAGAAGTCAAATTAGGGAAGCTTTGGAAGGCTCACTGAAGGCTCCAAGTGCGGAAGGTTCAGGGTCGTCGAGTGGATCGGTTCATCTTCAAGGAGTTGAGGGCTTTATCACTGTCTATGGAACTCTCAATTATTTCCTGGAACATTAGGGGATTAGGGAAGAAGGAAAAATGTTGTGCGGTGAGGAAATTGATAACGTCGAGGAAACCTAAAATTCTGTTGATACAAGAAACGAAACTATCCGCTTTCACTCCCGCGACCTTTAGAAGCATGGGTGTTAGACAAAATTTAGGGAGAGTTTTTTCTCCAGCGGAAGGTTCTGCTGGTGGTTTAATCAGCATTTGGGACACGGAGTTTTTTGAGGTAACTGAATCCATTGTACTTCCTAGATTCATAGCTTTGTTTGGCAGGTTCAACGGTTATCAGTTTGAGTGCGGATTGATTAACGTATATGGCCCGTTTATAGAAGCTGAGAAACATGTTTTCTTTGCGGAATTAGGGGAGTTTATGAGGAAGCATAATGCAGCATGGTGTTTGGGGGGGATTTTAACGCCGTTATAAGCAGAGAGGAGAAATCGGGTGCTGCCTTGAATTTCAACACTGTCGAAGTATTCCGTTTTTTTATTCAAGACTCTAGCCTTATTGATTTGCCGTTGAAGGGTGGAGCTTATACATGGTCTAACAATAGGGAGGTCCCAACTTTTGTGCGGCTGGATCGTTTCCTGGTGGATGCAAAATTCCTATCGAAATTCCATAATTTGAATCAACACCTGCTTCCTAGCTCAAATTCGGATCACCACGGGATTCTCTTGCAATGTTCTCATTTGGATTGGAGGCCTAGGCCTTTCAAATTCTTCAATTACCTTTTAGACATGGACGGCTTCGACGACATGGTGAAGGAAACCATCACACTGCTGAAAAAATCCAACGGGAGGAGAGGTTTGTGCAGTACATTGAAGGGTACCAAAGCAGCAATTAGGAATTGGTCTTTGAATGAAGGTCTATTAAGGAATGATGCGATCTCTGAAGTTGAAAAAAAGATATCTGCGATCAAGAAGAAATTTCAAGAAGGGGAGGGGAATGAACAGGATAGAGCCTCGCTGTTAGCATGTAAAAAGGAATTGTGGATGTTGTTAAGACGGGAGGAAAGGATCTGGTTACAGAATTCGCGTTTAAGGTGGTATAAGAAGGGAGATCGGAACACGAGTTTCTTCCAGCTAACCGCTTCTAACAGGCGAAGGCGCAACTTTTTCAGCAACATTAAAATAGATGGTGTATTGCTATCCGAGCCCGCGGAAGTTAAAAAAGGCATTCTGAGTTTTTTTTCTAAGTCCTATAACGCGGGGAACACCCTAGAAGTAGAAGATTTGGACCTGAACTTCTCGAAGATCACGAGTACGCAGAATGACCTGCTGGAGAAGCCGTTTAGCAGTGTTGAGGTGTGGGAAGCCATTGCTTCCATGGACAACTCGAAGGCACCTGGCCCAGATGGGTACCCGATGGCCTTTTTAAAGAAATACTGGGAGCTGTTGAAAAGCGATTTAATGAAAGTCTTCAGCGACTTTTTTCATGGTAGAAATCTTGAAGAGGGAGTGAATCATTCTTTCATCACGTTAATTCCCAAAAAATGCAGTGCAAATGCATTAGAAGACTTTCGCCCGATTAGTTTAGTGGGAGGGATTTACAAAATAATTTCTAAGGTGCTGGCAAGAAGGCTTAAGGGATGCGTGGGGTCTGTAATTAGCAACTCCCAATTCGCTTTTATTCCTGGGAGGCAGATCCTTGACTGTGCCCTCATGGCAAATGAGGCCATCGATTACATGCAAAAAGCGGGGTTGAAAGGAACAGTTTTCAAGATAGATTTCAAACAAGCATATGACACAGTGGACTGGAATTTTCTAATCAGAATTATGAGAGAGATGGGGTTTGGCGAACGATGGTGCAATTGGATCTTAACATGCATATCGACAGCGAGCATCTCAATTTTAGTTAATGGGACTCCGACTACTCGCTTCTCCCTTTCGCGTGGCCTTCGGCAAGGCTGCCCTATGTCCCCTCTTCTCTTCAACATGGTTGGGGAAGCGCTCCACCTTATGCTAGTCAAGGCTTCGGTTGCGGGTTTATTTCAGGGGTTTTCCATTGAAAAAGGTGAGTGAGCCTATCAATTATCGCATCTGCAATTTGCAGATGACCTAATTATTTTTTGCGGTGCATCTTTAAGAGAATTATTAAATGTCCAGCATGTGCTTCGGGTCTTCGAGTTGGCAGCGGGTCTGCAGCTTAACCTGATCAAAAGCAGGGTTTATGGACTTAACGTGGAAGATAGGATGGTTAGATTTTGGGCGGAGAAAGTGGGCTGTTTGGTTGGGACCTTCCCCTCGGAATACCTCGGATTGCCTCTGAGTCCGAAGAGGAATTCGATAGGCCTATGGGAACCGGTGGTAGAGAAATTCCACAGACATTTGGCTAAGTGTAAAGGAAAGAATTTGTCCGCAAGTGGGAGGTTGGTACTTTTAAAATCTGTTTTATGCGCTCTTCCCTCCTATTTCTTTTCGTTATTTGCAATTCCAACAGAGGTTGCACGAAAACTAAATAATATTATGGCATGTTTCCTGTGGGACGAGGACGAGAATCGAAAAAGGGTGCACTGGGTCAGTTGGCCAACCATTTGCTTGCCCGTCGATGAAAGGGGATTAGGTGTGCGGGAGGTTGTCTATCATAATAGGCTTCTGCTGTTCAAATGGATATGGAAACTAGCCAACGAGCGCGAGAGTGAGGTGAGGAAAATTCTATCGGCCAAACGGAATGTGGATGATGTGCCAATTGTGCCAGAGTCTAACAAGCACAGGTATGATTCTTGGATTTGGTGAGGCATATTAAATTTAGTTTACAAATCTGATAGGGTGGAGGAAGCTTTAAGAAGTAATATGCGTTTACAAGTTGGGGATGGTAGGCGTTTATCTTTTTGGCAGGACTGGTGGGTGGGTGAAACTTCGCTGATGCTTACTTTTCCTAGAATATATGCGCTAGCTTGCAACAAGACAGGGAAGGTTCGAGAATTTGCAACTTTTCAGGATGATCAATTAAATTGGGATATTAAACTTTGAAGGAGATTATTTGATTGGGAGGTTGATCAAATGACTGCTCTACTGTCACTTTTAGGAAATATTAACTTGGATGATTGCGCTTTCGACTGTTTAATATGGAAGGGTTCAGGGACCGGGATCTACTCAACCAAGTCGGGATATCTCTGTACAAGACTTAAAACCAGTGAGGTTTTTGACTGGAAAAATTGGTTTGGAATGGTCTAGTTCTTCCTAAGATCGAGTTCTTTCTTTGGCAAGCTATCTAAAACAAAGTGGCTGTGAAAACAGAGCTCTGCAAGAGGGGGATCCGCGGGGTAGTCGACATTTCGTGTCCCTTGTGCAAATCAAGCCCTGAAACTGCCCATCACCTCTTTCTTCATTGCAGAATTGTGTGGCTTTTGTGGACAAACATGGCAGCATGTTGGGGTGTAGAATGAGTCCTTCTTAGAGGGCTAAAGGAGCTGATGACAATGTGGTTGTCCATAGGGGCTGAGTCTAAGGGGTCAATTATGTGGTGTATGCTGCCGGCGGCTATTATTTGGTCCATTTGGCTTCTTCGAAATGAAGCTGTCTTTAGGGACTGTAAAGTGGATGTGCTGCAACTTATTTTCCTCTCTAAATGCAGGGTAGTCACCTGGTACAAAGCCAGGTTCCCTTCGGAAGTGAGAACTTTGGACAAACTTATGGCTAACTTGGCCCTAGCGGATCAGAAAGGGAAACGGAAGATTGATAGGATCGGCAAGACCCGTTGGGAGAAGCCCCCTCCCGGGTTCATGAAGGTCAATACGGACGGAGCTATGAGGAGCGATGGTCGTGGCGGGGGCATCGGGGGTGGTGTGAGATGCGGAAGGAAAGACAGCCACTGCTTTCTCAAAAAGCATAGAGCTGGGGCCTCTAGTTTCAGCGGAGCTTCTGGCCATTAAACAGGGACTGCTGGTGGTCATCGAAGAAAGGCTCTTTGTCAAGAATCGCATTGTGCTGGAAAGTGATTGTCGAATGGCTTTGGATTGGGTTATCAATCCGGGGGAGTGTCCCGGGGTCTTTAGTAAGTTGGTGCGTGACATTACTGATTTAGGAAAGAAGGTGAACTGCATTTTTAGATTTGTTCCGCGTGTATGTAATATTGAAGCGGATTTATTGGCGAAGAAAGGAATCGGGTAGGGGTCGCGTTTCTTAACGGGTAAACTGCTTAGGGGTTGGAGATAATTGGGTTTGGGGGGTGGTTGTACTCTGTGATATCAATGGTGATTGTAATTTTTAGCAATATTAATAAACTTTTTGTGACACTCTTTTCCCCTTTCCGCTATTTGGTTACGCTCCACACGAGCTTAAACCAGGTATGAGGGGGGGTTTTAATGAGGTCACCATCATTTATCAAAAAAAATAATACTAACAATAGTAAATAATAATAATAGATAATAATATGATAGATAATATAATAAAAATAATAACAATGATAAGATAATAATATTATAGTAAATAATACTAATGGTATTTTGTTTTAATTTTAATCATATGAACAAAGCTCATTATTATAAAAAAGAAAACGAGTTTAACACCCTGGAAAAAATAGGTGATTACAACTCCTTTGACCATTTATCTTTCTTTGTTTCCACGACCTGAACCGCGCTGCGCATGGAAGCATCCAAAGTGACTTTAGATGCCACTACCTTCCCTTGGGCCGCAACCATCTCCAAAGCCCCCTTCCGAGCTTCTGATAGCTCATCCCTTGGCGCAGCCTCGCGCACACCCTCAGGCCCCACATTGCCTTTGCCTGATTGCCTAGAAGGAACCACGACCAGCTCAATCTCTCTTCCCTTCGGTACCTCCTCTCTTGGCCCCGGAACACCATCACTACCCACACCCTCCACCAACACCTTAGGAGCTGGCAACTTCTTATCACGACCATGCTCAACGCCCTCATTATCTGCTATCACTGCAAATCGAGAACCAGTTATGTTTCCAACTCCATTCCCAGCATCGGCTTTACTCGGCCCCTTCTTTATCTCAACTGGTCTTCGTTGACGGTTCACCACTTACATCAATGGTCCATATAACTCGGAAGGATCCCTTTGGACTGTCTCCTTTGCCCCTGCTTTCAATGGCGACGATTCCACCCCACATGTTTCCTTCAAATGTCCTAACTTACTACACTGAAAACAAATCGATGGTAACCCCTCGTACTCAATATCCTGCCTAACCCCATCAATAACAATGCCTGGCAGAAGCGGCTTCTTAAGGTCAACAATGATTTCCAGGCGGGAAAATCCACCCCTCTTCCCTTTCGTAGTGTTGTAATCTACCCGAACTACCTTGCCAATGGTTGCAGCAATATACCGGAGGAGACTCTTAGTGTAGTAACTATATGAAAGCTTGGGCAAACATACCCAAACCATAATATTAGAGGGATGAACATCAGTTGTAGAGAAATAATGTAACCCTCTTAGCCCAGCCTAGACGTTTGACCCGAACTACGAAGATTACACGGGGAAAACCAAAATCAACACGAAAGTCCACCTTGATTAACGACCTTTTTTTATATCTTCTCTAGATGCACATTAAGCCTATGTGATGACACAAGAATCATAGAAGAGAAGAACACAGCGATCGGAAAACATTTGGGGACTCAATTGCATGATTTACACATTTTAGAGACCAAAAATGTAATTTTTAGAAAATATAAGGACGTGGCTGAATATAAGATTACAAATATGTAATTAATTATATTTCATGCCTCTTTGCCAAATTTCAGCATAAAAGGACACTCCAAGCTCCAGCAATTGCGTCCACAACATTCAGGACTAAAATGTAAATTATGGAAACTTAAAACAATTCAAAATCATCATCCAACGGTCATCCATTTCGAAACATCAACCTTTGTACCGAAACGCCCGTATCGAAACGGTGTTGACCATTTCGGTACTCAGGTGTGTTCCGAGACCAGTATCGAAACATGCCTCTCTAGTAGCCAAAATGTTCCGAAACACCTTCAACCGTACCGAAGCGCTATGGCCATTACAGGCCCCTGTTTCGGAACAATTAAGGGTGTTTCGATACACCCTGCCCTGTGACAGCAGAAAATGCTAGTTTTTCTTGCTTTTTCACACTCGAATCAACCCCGAGACATCTCGCAACATGCATACAACATGGATAAGTATCAACAATCATCATAACAAGGCTCTAGCTTAAACTTAGCAACAAACACATAAGCAAAGGCACTAAAGACATGCTTCCTAGTTTGCCAAATCATAACAAGTCAAAATTCCAAATAAACCAAAATCCAATCACCAAGTACCATTAACAACTCATGTATAGGCAAACCAACATGCTCAAGGTAAAGGGAAACATTCTCAAACATTCATAAGCACAAATCCCACACATTGCCTCTTATTACACTTGAGAAAAACCACATACATTGTTTAACCAAAACACTTGAAATTCACTTGCTCTCGAGCTGCCTTGATTGTTCAATTCTCTGCATTGATGAAACAAATGAGCGTAAGCAATAAGCTTAGTGAGGTCAGCTATAAAACAAACATTCATCAATGCATTTTAAAACCAAAACATCATCCTTTGTAAACATATGCCTTCCTTTAAAACATGCACTTTAGAGCAGCAAAATCACTTTCAAATCCACATGTTCATAACATCATTAATTACAAAAACAAGAACCTTTACTCATGCTTAAACCAAGCATCATATGCATTCTAGCATAATTCTCAAGCATCACATGCTTTCACAAAACAAGTGTTCTTCATTAAAACATTGATTCACCATCATCATATTGGCTCATAAGTGATTCAAATGTATATCATAATAAAACACATCACACTTGACACAATCAGATACGCGGATCACAAGCGTTGTCCCACACGTTTCATACACACTACCGGACTACATAAGGTGGAGATAAATGGCACAATCACAACCCCTCAACACCCGTGATGGAGATAAATGGCACAATCACAACCCCTCAACACCTGTGGTGGAGTAAATGGAACAATCATAACCCCTCTACACCCATGGTGGAGTTAATGGCACAATCTCAAACCCTCAACATCACTCATCGGTAGTTGTATAACCCACTAGCGAGAGTCAGGACACAAGCAAGGCTTACACATGGAAGTTACCACAACCATTGTAATCACCTTAACCAAGTTCACACACGGGAGCATTCCTCCACCGTAGTGACGCTTAACTAAGTCTACCCACGATAGCCTACCTCCATCGTGGTGACTCTAACTCCTCAATCGCTAGGGTACTCGGATGGAGATTACGACACAATCACAACCCCTCAACATCCAAGGCGACTTATTCACGATGCACTCAATCCTATAGCCGGCTAACTATATCTGATTAAACTAACCAAAAATTCATTTACATCACTTGCCAATATAATCATTTAACCACATTAATCCATTGTTTTACAAGCATAAACACAATGCCATTTCCACAAGCATAATATGCTTACATCATATGCATTCAACACATAAAAACCAAGGATCACTTACCTAGTGCATCCTTAACATAATCTCATTAAAATCATGCAACATTCATGCTTAAAACATGCCTTAACAGAGTAATCAAACCCATTTAAACCAAGTGCATTTTTAAGCCAAAACATAGCACAATTCGAGAGAGAGACTTTCAATTTACTTACTCTTGAGCTTAGCTAAGTGTTTCAAACTTATACTAAGCCCCCAAAACCACATTCAAACCATTTCAAAGCTGGAAAACTCTTTTCCACTCACCGAAACGCGAAGCCTCGTTCGCCGACACGGAAATTGCACCTCCGGAGCCTCAAAAACCACCTTGCTAGCTTCCGGATCAAGATCCCCTGTTTTCACATCACCAAAACAGAGATCTAAATGCATTAAAATGCATTCTAACACCAGCAACAAATCATAAACTCGTTTCCCACTCAAACTACACCAAAATACCCTTCCTAAACAACCGAAAACTCGATCGACAGCTTCCTAAACCAACCCTAGCCATCATACATCACTTCCAAACAATTATCAACATTAAAACACGTCAATTAAACAACCGAACTCATCCTTATACCTCCAGCAAGCAAGATTCCACCATTTCACTTCAAAATCTCACTTAAAACAACCAAGAAACTCAAGGATCTCTAGGATTTCGGGATCTATGTTATCACTACTTCATTTTAACATATAAATCAATACAAAACATAGTCCAACTCATCACGTCCGAAAATCTAGATTTCATCCATAATTTCACAAGATTTTGATCTCAAATCAAAACTATATTGAAAACTCCATCAAAAATAGTTTTTGGAAGCCAAATATCTTGGGAATTTCAATAAAGAACTTATATTAGAGGTTGAGAATGGGATTTACCTCAAATCCTTGCTTCCTTCAATAGATGACAAGTTTTCCTTGCAAAAATCTTGAAGAATTAAAGAAGATCTCTTGAAAAGGATTTAGAAAATGTTGAGAGGATTTTTGGGAGAAAGAATTATGAAAAAGATGAGAGAAAATGGTGTTTGGCTGAAAATGAGAGAGAGAAAAGTAGTTACGTAAGTGAAATCTCATCAACTACATTTTAATTAATTAATTATAAAAATCCAATTAAAAATCATTTAATTAAAACCCTTTTAAACCACATGTCATATTGAAGAAAGGTCAAATTGACTTTAAGCCCCCTAAAGATTCTAAGACTTTGGCTTCCACTTTAAAAATCACATTTTTCTCAGTTTTGAAACTTTACAATTTTTTCACTACTCAAAATGTCTCACTTCCAAAACTCTTTTTGTAAAATTGACTTGACCAACCTCTTAATTATTTTTTAGAGGATTTTAGCAATTTTATCCTATCCTGATCCTTGATTTCCACAAATCACCTTACGCGATTCGAATCGTTCTTAGCCGGTCCGATCCGATGTCTAAAACATCTAGGCCCAAAACCAGGGCGTTACAACTATCCCCCTCTTAGGAAATTTCATACTCGAAATTCTCACCTAAGATGTGGAAACTGCCTCAACACGACCGCCTTACTTTCCCATGTGGCTTCTCTAACCCCTCGGTGTCGCCACAACACCTTCACAAGTTCTATCGTATTGCCACGAAGAACTTTGCTACTCACGTTCAGAAACTTTTCTGGTTCCTCATCACACGACATATTCAGATTCAACTCTATCTCCTCAACAAGCATCACGTGCGAAGGATCCGATCTGTATTTCCGTAACATGGAGGCATGAAACACATCGTGTATCTTCTCCAACTCTGCAAGCAATCTCAACGGTTATGCCACAGGACCAATACGCTCCAAAACCTTGTAAGGTCCAAATATCCTTGGGTTAAGTTTACCCTTACACCAAATCTCAACACCTTCCTCCAAGACAATACCTTCAAGAGCACATGCTCGCCAACCGCGAAATCAATTTCCTTACGCTGCAGATCCGCGCAAAACTTTTGCCAAACCGATGCTGCCTTCAAACGCTCACAAATGAACTTCACCCCTTCGGTAGTTCCCTTAAGCATAGCTGGCACTTAAATCAACTTTTTCCCAGCTTCTGCCCAACTGAGAGGAGTTCTACACCTTCTCCCATACAAAGCTTCGTAAGGATCCACCCGATACTTGCCTGAAAACCACTGTTACAAGCAATCTCACCAAGGAAAAAGCCTCTTTGGTGAACCTTGGAAATCTAAACACAATATCTCAACATAACCTCAAGCACCTAAAAAACATGCTCCGGTTACCCATCCATCAAAGGATGATAAGAAGTACTGAAACTCAACCGCGTACCCCAACCTCAACTCAACCATTCCCAAAACTTTGATGCGAACCTTGAATCACTATCCAAAACAACAGACTCCAACACTCCGCGCAATCGCACAATCTTAGCGTCAAACAACTCAACCAACCTACCCAACTCATACGCAGTATGAACTGCCAAGGAATGCGCACTCTTCGCAAAATGATCAACAACCACTCAACAATATTCATCTAGACAAAATCCGCAATAATCCAACCACGAATCCACGACAACCCATCCCCCACAACTCCCCCTTCCTAATAACCCCAACAGTTACCACACCTAACGATAAACAAACTCAACTTCCACCTACTAACAATCCAAACATTTGCCTACAAATTCATTAACATTCTTTCCCATTTTATCCGTCAACCCTCAAATTACGATACACCTTCGTACCACCAGGACACACTACGAAAGAACCTCTAAGAGTTCATCCAGATGTGAGCACCTCAACTCAATATCACTTGACACCGCTATAGAAATTCTCCAAAGTTCAAAACACCAACATCAATGGCACAAACCCAGAAGGCTTTCCATCCACACTCGGCCACAAGATCACCATCTTGCGATATACTCAAGCGAGTAAGCATATCTCCCTACTCAACAACCACCTTGCTACTCAAGCATTGGCCCCAACGTTGACCTTTCCAACCTGATACCTCATTACAAGATTCTAACACCGTCTCCAACCATCAATTCACTCACAACAACCATCACAAAAAAAGGTTTACTTACACACAGCAAACAGACCAACCTCACAAGAGAAACCAGCCAAAACATCATAGCTCTTGAGCTTACATAACCATGCGTAAAGCTCATTCCCTAAACACTTGCACTCGACTGAAGACACATCCTACAACTTATACAAGAGTTAATAACTCTCCACACGACCCAACTAAACCTCAATTAAATCTATTGTCCGAACTTCCTCCCAACTCCTTCAGGGTCTTCGTCAAAACCTTAACCATCTAAAACAATCATCCTACTATGACTATTCAAGCAAGATCGTAGCGCACTATAAAAAACCACAACCGAAACCTGCAACAATCGCTCGACCTAGAGCAACGACAACACTTCACGGCTACATACAAAATGCTTTTAACTTCACACTATACATTCTTGACCGTATTCTAACCAAAATGGTCCCTTCTCTACCATCAATCCACCAAGGCCTTAAAACACCTAGAAACTTTTCTTCCCGCTAGCTCAAATTAGACCATACTCACTCCTAATGGTGAACTTATTCATTTCCTCACCTCTCGCCAAACAAACCTTAAACTCATAAACTACTCTAATCATAACACTCCACTCCCATATACAAAACAACTATTAGTAAGTGTGAACATTCATGTAAATGATTGCTTACATGCCCTTACAAATGCCTATGCACATGTATGCATACTTCTAATGTCATGACCAATGTATGCATGTACCAACATATGTAATATATATATATATGTGTGTGTGTGTATACAAATGATTTAAATTGTGCATGCATGTCGATTCACACCTACTAATAACGTCTGCAAACCATACTTGGAACAACTCCACGTCCTATTTCCAAACTTTTCCTACTCCACCATCCTCACAACTGATTACAACACTATTTGAACTACTATTCCTCTTCACCAACATTGTTCTAAAAACACCAATGACACTATTCATAACTTACTAACTATCGAATCCCAACACTACCCAAGAGAATGCAAAGCAAAACTAAACAAAGATAACAATAACACGGATTGCACAGAAAAGATACCTGCAATCACATCTTTGTGTTCCAAACAACGAACACCCACACCCTCTTCGGCAGAGCCACCATGGTCTCCTTGTTGGAAAGAACCATAACTGCACCCGCATCCACGGGGAGCGTCAAAGGTCACCCCACCTAGGTCACCCCGAGCTAACACTAGACAATCTCGCCTCAAATGTCCAATAGACCCACAACTGCAACAAGATTCAACCATCAAACACCCTGCACCCCTCTGCCTTTCTTGCCACCTTCAAACCCTGTCTCGGACACTCTCACAGCCTTTCTGAGGTGCAACCACAACAAGTACACGTCCATGGCCTCCACTTGCTAACAGAGGACACTCACGCCTTAAATGCTCTACTGAACCACAGTTCCAGCAAGAATTCTCTGTCACTTTAACAGGAGCCTGTACCTGCCTTAAATGCTCTGCTGAACCACAGTTCCAGCAAGAATTCCCTGTCACTTTAACAAGAGCATGTACCTCTCAAGCCGCACGAGGACAGTCCCTCCTCAAATGCTCCCGAGAACCACACGTCCAGCACGTGTGCTGCTCTACCCTCGCTCTGTTCCATTGAACCAATGCACTATGTCCAAGGTTACCTCGCCTAACCACAGATTGATACCTGCCATCTCAACCTTTCTTGGTCCGTTTACTTCCAAAACCGAATTCAGCAGCTCTCTTACCAGAGCTAGAACCACCACTATGAGATGCCAAACCCAAATTCCGCTCATCATCATGAACTGAAACCATACCCTCGCGCTCTTGGCTACCTAAAAGCTTATCTCTAATATACCTCTTCATAAATCCAGCTGAAAAGAATTCCCAATCCACATCCTGAATCTTCGATGCCACCGACACAGATGTCCACCACTCACTAGTATCATCCAACATTAACGTGACAACGCTTCCCATCTTACAAGATTGAGATTGTACTGGCTAACCAACCCCCGAATGCCTCCGGCGTCGACCCATAATACTCAACAGCTCTCAAATCATGCAGACGCTATTTTGAGAAACCAGCCTGTCCGACAGACGGTATATGCGCAGGCTTTTCATTTCCCGCGACTTGAGATGCTCCGGACATCTCCTGAACCACATGCGATAAAACCTTCACCACCAGGCAGCCCCTTCACGCTGCCCTATCGCCTCAAATCCAGATGAGAACGGCCGAACAAACACATTCTCAAAAGACGGAACATCGTTCCCTTGACTACCCTGCTCACCCGCAGGTACGATCGTATCCGATCCCAACTCTCTCCTCGGACTCATCATGCTATTTTAACAAGGCATAATAACACAAAAACAACAAATCAAACCATGATTTTGGCCAGCCTCAAGCAAGGATCCAAGTTTACAAAACAATTAATCAATGTAATAAGGCAATGGGTACCCCAATTTCCCTCAACATGGCATAGAATACAGTGACACATCATGCTCAACATGCTTTTCATCATCCAAAATCAGCACATAACAGCATTGCATCATCGCCACACACTTACATTCACTTTACATACGATTCACATAAATCAAGCCTAGAATAAACTTCAAAATTCAACCAATCGCATGCTTTTTCAAACATCATACTTCAACACATAACAATTTAACATGCAAACATTCCCAATTCTTTCGTAACCACGCTCTGATACCAACAAATGTAACCCCTTTAGCCCGGCCTTGACGTTTGACCCGAACTATGAAGATTACACGAGGAAAACCAAAGTTAACATGAAAGTCAACCTTGATTAGCGACCCTTTTTTATCTTCTCTAGATGCATATTAAGCCTATGTGATGATACAAGAATCATAGGAGAGAAGAACACAGCGATCAGAAAATATTTGGGGACTCAATTGCATGATTTACACATTTTAGAGACCAAAATGTAATTTTTAGAAAATATAAGGACTTGGCTGAATATAAGATTACCAATATGTAATTAATCATATTTCATGCCTCTTTGCCAAATTTCAGCTTAAAAGGACACTCCAATCTCAAGCACTTGCGTCCACAACATTCATGACTAAAATGTAAATCATGGAAACTTAAAACAATTCAAAATCATCATCCAAAGGTCATCCGTTTCGAAACAACAACCTTCGTACCAAAACGCCCGTATCGAAACGGTGTTGACCGTTTCGATACTCGGGTGTGTTCCGAGACCAGTATCGAAACAAGCCTCTCCAGTAGCCAAAATGTTCCGAAACACCTTCAATCGTACCAAAGCGCTATGGCCATTACAGGCCCCCGTTTCGGAACAGTTAAGGGTGTTTCGATACACCTTGCCCTGTGACAGCAGAAAATGCGGGTTTTTCTTGCTTTTTTACACTCAAATCAACCCTGAGACATCTCGCAACATGCATACAACATGGATACATATTGTCACGGGGCTAGGTCTAGGCCGGTCTAGCCTCGTGCGGCCTTGGTCGCGAAGCACTCGAAAGGGGCTTGAAATGCGCCAAGTCAGCCTTACTCACTAAGCTTGGAAGGCTTAGTCTCGGATTGCGGAAGCTCTTGGAAAAGGGAAAAGGGTGATGGCTCAAAATAAAGAAAGGAAGGGGATGCACACGCTCGTTTAAGAAAGCTAAGGCCTCGTTAAAAACTCCCCCTAAGCCTAGATGGGGAGAAAAGAGTGCCAAAGCTCCTTTATTAACAAAGAAGAGAAAGATTACAAAAAGGTAGAAAATGAGGGAATGTGGAATGTGGAATGGATGGAGGAGGGCTCTATTTATAGCCTAATCCCCCTCGATCCAATGGCTCTCACTGATTCGATCCAAGGGCCATGGATGAATCTTACAATGGAATCTCCTATTCAAGGCAAGTTTGTCATACTCATGTTGACTTGCCTTGTTTACACACAACATTGCCCCTAACACAAAGACTATGACATCATTGGTGTGTTGTCTTGAAATACTTTCCCCATGGATGGCTTGCTTTCCATAAGTATTTCTCCAAGGATGACAACTTGGCAAAGGATTTGGATGCTTGGGCGGATTGGGCTTCTCATGGTCCAATCTTGGTGTCCAAAGTCCTCTCTCTTGGATGTCTTTGGCTGAAACGGGCCCTAGGAGTGTGGGCAACTCGGATGGGCAACTCCTAGGCCTTTGTGTGCGCACATCGGGTGCGGGCTCGACTCTTTGGGCGTGCACGTCGGGTGCAAGCTCGGGCTCCATGCTTTGGCCGGCATGGAGGGTGCATGGCAAAGGCCCCTCGGGTGCTTGTGTTGGGCCCCCTCGGGTGCAAGACTCACGGGCAGCACATGTGGTGCTGGACAAGGCCCCATGGTGCGGACGGACTGGCCCAGGACGGATCTCTTGGGCGCGGACACCACCAAGGGCGTTGGGCATGGCCCCTTGGTGTGCGAACTCGGCAACTACTTTGGCCCCTCGGGCGGGTGGGAGGCATGGTGCGCAAGGGTCCGCACCTATGGGTGCGGCTGGCTCGGTCGCAAAAAGTTCCCCTGTGACATTCTCCCCCACTAAATCTATCGACGCCCTCGTCGATAGGCATTGAAGAGACTCGGTCGTCTTTCTCTCGAACGGCCTCGGCTCGTCATCGTGTTCCCTCTTGACTAAGGAAACTCTCGTACAATGTTCAAGGCTCTCATGCCTTGACTCTTGTTGCTCTTCGACGGATGGCTCAACATGTTTCCGCTTGGCATTGGGAAACAACCTCCAAGGCTCAAGGCTTTCATGCCTTGGTCTACGATCCGTCTCGAACGACTGCCACTCCTTGGCAAGCTCATGGTCCTCGAACGGTCGCCACTCCTTCTCATAATGGATGCTCGCCTTGCTTTGTGCTTGGCTCGATCGCATCGGCGGCCTGAAAAGGAAACCAGAGTAAGTTAGTCTAATGTCATCAAGATAACTTAACTTACTCACCTTGGACACAAAGTCCTTGTTGGCTTGGGTCACTTCGCCTTGTCGATACTCAAGGCAAGTGATGATGGCGGGGTCTTGGAAAATCCCCTCTTCGGTGCACTCTTGCACTCGCTCGGATGGCAACTCATCTAGGTAGGCCGTCGTGCCTACTTGCTCCACGGAATGGCTTTGTTCTTCGCACGTTCTCGTTGGCGATCTACAAACAAAACCAAAGTGAGTTAGTCCCAAATTGGATTGAAAAACGGACTCACTTACCTCGGACGCTAAGTCCTCATCGTCTCGATCCACTTTGCCTTGTCGATACCCAAGGTAAGTGTTGGCATGGTTTGGCCCCTCATCATTGGGCTTGGGCACCTCGGTGCTTTGACTTGCTTCCATGGACTCATGCCACTCGTCCATGGAATTCGACCACTCGTCGAACTCGGCTTGCACTTCTTCAAGGAAAAGTGCTAACTCATCTCCGTTGGCTTGATCACCAAACTCGGATGGCTCTTGAAACTCTTCTTCAAACTCGGATGGCTTGGATGGGCACTCCATCTTTTGAACCATCTCGCTCTTTGGCAACTCCAAAGACTTATTATCGTCTTTGATCTCTTCAAAGACTTGTCCCATTGTGGTGGAACTCTCCATGGACTCTTCCATGGCTTCTTCATCATTGGTTACCTCGGACTCGCACACTTGGTTGCCTTCATGTTGGCTTAACAACTCGTCATCGCCTTGTTGCAAACCTGCATCATACTCACCCTCGGCTTCTAGCAAAGCAAGTGCGTTAATCTGATCTAAGCAAGAATAACCAATAATAACATCATCATCAAGACAATGGTGAGAAATTACCTTGATGTTGGTTGTGTCGCACCACTCTCCGATGCGAACTCTCACGTTCCATGCAACTCCATCGATGAACTCTTCATTGAAGTTGACGAACTCGGTCTCACCATGAACCTTCTCTACTTGAAGATTCAACCAATCTGTAATTTGATCGGAAACGACCAACGATGTTGCGCTAGAATCCACTAACGCCTCAAACTCAATGTTGGCAATCACGATCTTAGCAAACTCGCGCTCCTCCTCATCGTTGCCACTCTTGGCTAGAGTTGGGCGGATTTGCTCCTCGGTTGTCTCGGACTCAAGCACTCCTTCATGGATGCTTGGTGAAGCCTCGACTTTCTCGCTCAACTCAGCGTCTTGTCGGTGTGGATCTGCAACACACCTATCCTCGGCTTTTGACAAGACAAATGCATCAATCTGCTCTAAAGAAGATGCACCAATAACAATCTTATAGACATCAAGAAATTCACAAGAGATTACCTTGATGTTCGTTGTGCCTCGGAACTCGCCGATTTGATGGAACACATCCTTCGCGATTCCCACAACTTTCTCGTCTCTAAAGTTGGCTGTCGCAACTTGTTGTTTAATCCTCCGAAATTGAAGGTTTAACCGCTCGGCAGTTTGCACGGACACGAGCACTCCTTGTGCACTTGGATCAACTAGTGCACTCAATGTCGCCTCACGGAACACTATGTCAACATACATAGGCTCCTCTTCATCAAAGTCGCTCTCGACTTCGCTTGACTCCCATGACTCGTCATCGTTGCTGGAACACCCCACATAACCTGGTTTCTTCCACGGTTTTGTGGCCTCGTTGCACTCTTGCAACCTTTCCCTTACTTCACTCTTGAAGTTGGACGCCCCAACCATCATCCTCACTGATGATTGTTCCCCGAACAAGGAAGCAAGCTTCATGGCCTCGGTCTCATCGGGCAAGCTTCGCTCCTCGAACGCCTCTACCATCCTCACTGGTAGCACAGTGCACCTCGCATCAAGCTTCGAAGCCTCGGTCTCGTTGGGCTCGTCCTGTACCTTGGACTGCTTGAAATGGTGCGGGCATCGGAAAGACTCGTGTGGCTCTCCACACTTCCAACACTTTGACGGTCTCCTCTTTGGAAAGTCAGATTCGCTCACCTCGCTTTCATGCGAGACGCCTTGTGATTCCACGGTCTTCTTTGCTGCAACGTTCCTTCTTCTTTGCGCCATCTCTCGACTCGGTAGGATGCGGAAAATAGCTCTGATACCACTTGTCACGGGGCTAGGTCTAGGCCGGTCTAGCCTCGTGCGGCCTTGGTCGCGAAGCACTCGAAAGGGGCTTGAAATGCGCCAAGTCAGCCTTACTCACTAAGCTTGGAAGGCTTAGTCTCGGATTGCGGAAGCTCTTGGAAAAGGGAAAAGGGTGATGGCTCAAAATAAAGAAAGGAAGGGGATGCACACGCTCGTTTAAGAAAGCTAAGGCCTCGTTAAAAACTCCCCCTAAGCCTAGATGGGGAAAAAAGAGTGCCAAAGCTCCTTTATTAACAAAGAAGAGAAAGATTACAAAAAGGTAGAAAATGAGGGAATGTGGAATGTGGAATGGATGGAGGAGGGCTCTATTTATAGCCTAATCCCCCTCGATCCAATGGCTCTCACTGATTCGATCCAAGGGCCATGGATGAATCTTACAATGGAATCTCCTATTCAAGGCAAGTTTGTCATACTCATGTTGACTTGCCTTGTTTACACACAACATTGCCCCTAACACAAAGACTATGACATCATTGGTGTGTTGTCTTGAAATACTTTCCCCATGGATGGCTTGCTTTCCATAAGTATTTCTCCAAGGATGACAACTTGGCAAAGGATTTGGATGCTTGGGCGGATTGGGCTTCTCATGGTCCAATCTTGGTGTCCAAAGTCCTCTCTCTTGGATGTCTTTGGCTGAAACGGGCCCTAGGAGTGTGGGCAACTCGGATGGGCAACTCCTAGGCCTTTGTGTGCGCACATCGGGTGCGGGCTCGACTCTTTGGGCGTGCACGTCGGGTGCAAGCTCGGGCTCCATGCTTTGGCCGGCATGGAGGGTGCATGGCAAAGGCCCCTCGGGTGCTTGTGTTGGGCCCCCTCGGGTGCAAGACTCACGGGCAGCACATGTGGTGCTGGACAAGGCCCCATGGTGCGGACGGACTGGCCCAGGACGGATCTCTTGGGCGCGGACACCACCAAGGGCGTTGGGCATGGCCCCTTGGTGTGCGAACTCGGCAACTACTTTGGCCCCTCGGGCGGGTGGGAGGCATGGTGCGCAAGGGTCCGCACCTATGGGTGCGGCTGGCTCGGTCGCAAAAAGTTCCCCTGTGACAATATCAAGAATCATCATAACGAGGCTCTGGCTTAAACTTAGCAACCAACACATAAGCAAAGGCACTAAAGGCATGCTTCCTAGTTTGCCAAACCATAACAAGTCAAAACTCCAAATAAACCAAAATCCAATCACCAAGTACAATTAACAACTCATGTATAGGCACACCAACATGCTCAAGATAAAGGTAAACATTCTCAAACATTCATAAGAACAAATCCCACCCATTGCCTCTTATTACACTTGAGAAAAAACACATACATTGTTTAACCAAAACACTTGGAATTTACTTGCTCTCGAGCTGCCTTGATTGTTCAATTCTTTGCATTGATGAAACACATGAGCGTAAGCAATAAGCTTAGTGAGGTCCGCTATAAAACCAACATTCATCAATGCATTTTAAAACCAAAACATCATCCTTTGTAAACATATGCCTTCCTTTAAAACATGCACTTTAGAGCAGAAAAATCACTTTCAAATCCACATGTTCAAAACATCATTAATTTCAAAAACAAGAACCTTTACTCATGCTTAAACCAAGCATCATATGCATTCTAGCATAATTCTCAAGCATCACATGCTTTCACAAAACAAGTGTTCTTCATTAAAACATTGAGTCACCATCATCATATTGGCTCATAAGTGATTCAAACGTATATCATAATAAAACACATCACACTTGACACAATCGGATACGCGGATCACAAGCGTTGTCCCACACGCTTCATACACACTACAAGACTACATAAGGTGGAGATAAATGGCACAATCACAACCCCTCAACACCCATGATGGAGATAAATGGCACAATCACAACCCCTCAACACTCGTGGTGGAGTAAATGGCACAATCACAACCCCTCTACACCCATGGTGGAGTTAATGGCACAATCTCAACCCCTCAACATCACTCATCGGTAGTTGTATAACCCACTAGTGAGAGTCGGGACACAAGCAAGGCTTACACATGGAAGTTACCAAAACCATTGTAATCACCTTAACCAAGCTCACACACGGGAGCATTCCCCCACCGTAGTGACACTTAACTAAGTCTACCCACGATAGCCTACCTCCATCGTGGTGACTCTAACTCCTCAGTCGCTAGGGTACTCAGATGGAGATTACGGCACAATCACAACCCCTCAACATCCAATGCGACTTATTCACGGTGCACCCAATTCTATAGCCAGCTAACTATATCTGATTAAATTAACCAAAAATTCATTTACATCACTTGCCAATATAATCATTTAACCACATTAATCCATTGTTTTACAAGCATAAACACAATGCCATTTCCACAAGCATAATATGCTTACATCATATGCATTAACCACATAAAAACCAAGGATCACTTACCTAGTGCATCCTTAACATAATGGCATTAAAATCATGCAACATTCATGCTTAAAACATGCCTTAACACAGTAATCAAACCCATTTAAACCAAGTGCATTTTTAAGCCAAAACATAGCACAATCCGAGAGAGAGACTTTCAATTTACTTACTCTTGAGCTTAGCTAAGTGTTTCAAACTTACACTAAGCCCCCAAAACCACATTCAAACCGTTTCAAAGCTGGAAAACTCTTTTCCACTCACTGATACGCGAAGCCTCGTTCGCCGGCATAGAAATTACACATTCGGAGCCTCCAAAATCACCTTGCTAGCTTCCGGATCAAGATCCTCTATTTTCACATCACCAAAACAGAGACCTAAATGCATTAAAATGCATTCTAACACCAACAACAAATCATAAACTCGTTTCCCACTCAAACTACACCAAAATACCCTTCCAAAACAATTGAAAACTCGATCGATAGCTTTCTAAACCACGCCCAGCCATCATATATCACTTCCAAACAATTATCAACATTAAAACACATCAATTAAACAACCTAACTCATCCTTATAACTCCAGCAAGCAAGATTCCACCATTTCACTTCAAAATCTCACTTAAAACAACCAAGAAACTCAAGGATCTCTAGGATTTCAGGATCTATGTTATCACTACTTCATTTCAACATATAAATCAACTTAGAACTCAATTAAAATCAATACAAAACAGAGTCCAACTCATCAAGTCCGAAAATCTAGATTTCATCCACAATTTCACAAAATTTTGATCTCAAATCAAAACTATATTGAAAACTCCATCAAAATTAGTTATTAGAAGCTAAATATCTTGGGAATTTCAATAAAGAACGTATATTAGAGGTTGAGAACGGGATTTACCTCAAATTCTTGCTTCCTTCAATAGATGACAAGTTTTCCTTGCAAAAATCTTGAAGAACTAAAGAAGATCACTAGAAAAGGATTTAGAAAATGTTAAGAGGATTTTTGGGAGAAAGAATTCTGAAAAAGATGAGAGAAAATGGTGTTTGGCTGAAAAATGAGAGAGGGAAAAGTAGTTACGTAAGTGAAATCTCATCAACTACATTTTAATTAATTAATTAATTATAAAGATCCAATTAAAAATCATTTAATTAAAACCCTTTTAAACCACATGTCATATTGAAGAAATGTCAAATTGACTTTAAGACCCCTAAAGATTCTAAGACTTTGGCTTCCACTTTAAAAATCACATTTTTCTCAGTTTTGAAACTTTACAATTTGGTCCCTACTCAAAATGTCTCATTTCCAAAACTCTTTTTGTAAAATTGACTTGACCAACCTCTTAATTATATTTTTAGAGATTTTATCAATTTTTACCACAATTTTATCCTATCACGATCCTTGATTTCCAAAAATCACCTTACGCGATTCGAACCGTTCTCGGTCGGTCCGATCCGACGTCTAAAACATCTAGCCCCAAAATCAGGGGGTTACAACTCTCCCCCACTTAGGAAATTTTGTCCTCAAAATTCTCACCTAATATGTGGAAACTGCCTCAAAACGACCGCCTTACTTTCCCACGTGGCTTCTCTAACCCATCGGTGTCGCCACAACACCTTTACAAGTTCTATCGTCTTGCCACGAAGAACTTTGCTACTCACGTTCAGAAACTTTTTTGGTTCCTCATCACACGACAGATTCGGATTCAACTCTATCTCCTATACAGGCATCACATGCGAAGGATCCGATCTGTATTTCTGTAACATGGAGGCATGAAACACATCATGTATCTTCTCCAACTCTGCAGGTAATCTCAACGGTTATGCCACGGGACCAATACGCTCCACAACCTCCTAAGGTCCAAAGATCCTTGGGTTAAGCTTACCCTTACGCGAAATCTCAACACCTTCCTCCAAGAAAATACCTTCAAGAGCACACGTTCGCCAACCGCGAACTCAATTTCCTTACGCTGCAAATCCGCGCAAAACTTTTGCCAAACCGATGCTGCCTTCAAACGCTCACAAATGAACTTCACCCCTTCGGTAGTTCCCTTAAGCATAGCTAGCACTTAAATCAATTTTTCCCAGCTTCTGCTCAACTGAGAGGAGTTCTACACCTTCTCCCATACAAAGCTTCGTAAAGAGCCACCCGATACTTGCCTGACAACCACTGTTACAAGCAATCTCACCAAGGCAAAAGCCTCTATGGTGAACCTTGGAAATCTAAACACAATATCTCAACATAACCTCAAGCACCTGAAACTTTACAATTTGGTCACTACTTAAAATGTCTCACTTCCAAAAACTCTTTCTGTAAAATTGACTTGACCAACCTCTTAATTATATTTTTAGAGGATTTTAGCAATTTTTATCACAATTTTATCCTATCCCGATCATTGATTTCCAAAAATCACCTTACGCAATTCGAACCATTCTCAGCCGGCCCGATCTGACGTCTAAAACATCTAGGCCCAAAATCAGGGCGTTACAAATAACGACTCCATGGCTGCACAGTCAAATAACAACCATATATTACCTACGCCCCCCAACAAGCACCTTGTAAAAATCTTCTTCTTCCGCAAAACGAACAAGAAAATAGTCATTGTCTAAATCAATGAGATTCATGTTGCCAGGATTTCACATACTCTAAATTCGATTAAGGAGAGCCCTATAACCTATAGGCTTCCCAAGGAGCCGGATAATCACCGAATTTGCCAATTTAGCATCGATCGCATCGTGCACCCTATTCGGAAAACGAATTTTCGGAAGCATACTATTCCCTCCCAAACGGACATCCTCCTCCTTCGTCTCGACGTCCAAGTCGCAATTACCATGTACATACCTAGCCTTACCCGTATGACCAAGAAGCTTGTCCCTAAACGAAGGAGCAGTCGACGTTTCTCCGGTAACACTTCCAATCGCCGCTTCCTTCCTCCCCAATATCGCCGCATCTACCTTGTCGGCTATTGCCTCTGTTTGCACGTTGGCCTCCACCATAGCAGCATCATTCAGACCACCCCGATTCACCCCTAGCGATCCATCATCCTTACTCGTGTCTCCCGCACCACGCCCTTTTTTGCTTAAAGGTTGAACCCCCACAGGAACCGGGATCCAAGACGCTCAAACGACACCGGTGCATCTAAAATAATAACCTCATCCAGTGGTTGTCTCCTGTGATAGCCAACAACCACATCCTCGACGGAAGACGTGACCTCTACGTTAGGGCTAAAAGACTCGTTAGGGTTTTTCATACATACAAACACTTAACTTAAAATCTGCTTAAAATTTTTGTTTCAAGATGTTCCCTGTTCGATTACGACTCCTTTTTCAAGGACACGAAGCCGCCGGCTTTTGACAAGCCTGTATACGATGACGATCTTTTCGATGGATTGCGAGGGATCAAGAGCTCTTCTGCTAAATCGGCTGCGGTACAGAGACGGTGATTAATCGCATGTGAAACCTATTCAACCTTTTCTTTTGTTGAAACCTATGTTATCATCATTAATATTTAACTATCGTAATCCACACAACACTTAAATTAAGGCATTACCGACTTATTTAAAAGATTTTAATCATTTCCAATAATTAGTGATCATTTCTAGCAATTTTTTTACCCAAGGTATCAAAATTCCTATGTAAGTTTCGTGATATGCCAAGATTCCCATCAAACTTTATGATTGATATGCGCAACAAATGATTAATGAATTAGCCTAAAGAAGAACACATTTCAACAAGTCATAGCCTCACAGTCGCACATATACAACGTTAAATTCACGGTAGACAAGTGTTCATTTTAAAATCTGATTCTTTTAAATTAATTATTTAATTTAGTGATGTTATTTATCATGAAATTTTATTTATATCTATCTGCACATAAATTATAAACAAAAACTGACTAAAAATGTCTACTTTTAAAAATATTTATGGATTCATCACTAACTACAATTTGATGTCCTCATGGATGTCATTATTCTCCTTTACATCGTTATGAGTTATGACAATACTACCTACCTCGTTTATTTTACATTTATTCAATATTCATTTTCATATCATATAAATTATGAGTTATGCATATATTTGTGTGTTCGTGTTATATCGCATTAGACTATTATTCAATCTATGATTGTAATAGATATAGATGGTCATGGGTCGCGTTTTTGGTCGATTCGTACCAGACTCGAAAATTTAACATATCCACCCAAATCCGACTCGAATCGGTCATTTTATGATGTTTCACCCAACCCGAACCTGAATTCTAGAGTAAAAACTCGAATTTAACCCGATCCGACCTAATATAAATAAAATGATTATTTTTTCATTATTATTCGATAAAATAGAGAACTAATTGAAAAAATAGAAATAAAGAGGGAGCATTATAATAATTATTCTATTTTTATTAGACAAAATAAGGAGATAATTGAAATATATATATAAAGAGAGGGTCATTGTAGCAATTATACCTAAATATTTAGAATAACATTAAACTATTATTTTCCGTCGGTTTTGGGTCGGATATTTTTCACCTTAAACCCAAATCTCGACCCGAACTTATCCTAAAAAAACCTCGACCCGAACCCGAAATTTTCTTTAAAAAACCCTACCCTATATGTTGAGGTCGAGCGGAATCCATGAGGTGTCGATCAAATGGCCGTCCTTAACGATAGGTACATATATATTTTACATTCTTTAAATAATTTTTTTTTGAAAAAATAATCATAAGATTAAATCATTATTGGAAGATACGTATGTGTCATAAGAGTATGGGTAGATATGTATTATTTCCTCCAAGCTAAGGAAATAATGGCTTTGAAGCTTCTCCCAAACGAGTCCGATTCATTATATCATACTCATAGTACATACCAATGCTTTTAAATTAAAAAAAAAAAAGAAGATATATTTTAGTATCTGGTCTGCAAACAATCTGATGAATCTAAATCATTGTCCTGTTTTCTTCAATAATGTTGCCGTCATCAACTCCAGTGTGTTCTGCAGTGTCAACAATCAAGAACGGTATTAGCCTGTGTTCCGTGTAGGGAAAAACTTATCAAAATTTGTGTTAAACACATACCCGAATCAAACAGAGTAATGTAGGTTTTAATCGTAGGTTTTGGGCATCCTGTGACTTCCGCAAACAACAAATTTCAGCTTCTCATACCTGTGATCATCTTGTTCCAATTTAAGATACTAAGCTCACGGCCTCTGAAAAAGAATGGAAATAGTAGATGCTTACCATTCAGCATAATCTCCTGCAGCAGATTGAGAGCTTGGCTTAGCAGATGAATCAACTCTTCCAAATTCCTTTGTTTTCTGTTTCATTGCCTTTTCCTTGGAATTCTCAACTGTTCTCCACTAGTTTTCATTAGTTTCTCCCAAAATGGAAATGCTTTTGAAAAGTTGATATGCACATAATTTGTCCACAACTTACCTGCACTTGCAGTTTTTTTGAGTGAGAATTGGTTGGTTAAACTTATTCCATTTCTGCCATTTTCTTTCTTTAGCTTCTTTGTTTTAGCCTCTTCCACTGATTGAATAGCGAATGCAGCGGCAGCAACTGCGGCTTCGTGTGACCCTTGTTTCGCCCGACTATCTTCGCTGTTTCCACGGGAGAACTGCTTCTGGAACCAGTTCTGTTTTCTGACACAAATATAATTCAACATAAATCCCATACTTGTATACGTCGTGTATTTACAAGATTACTAAAAAATATATAAAATTGACACCCTATTATAAATAAAATGACACCCCTTTATAAATAATTTATTCCTCTTAAATATCGTTCGAAAAAATGACACTCATTGAATAATTTCTAGCTCTGCCCCCTGAATACAGATACTTTAAAACAAGACTAGAATACGATAGAACAATACACAAACAAGGGATTTCTAAGGTTGCTTCACGCTTGAATAAGATTTACAAATTCTAGAAAGAAAAAGAAACGGTGAAAGATGCAGGCATACCTGCTTTGCTTGATTTGATTATCCATTTTCAGACAAGGAGAACTCCCCTGTTGTGTATTTGTATAAAAATGTGTGATTGGCAAAGAGAACTTGCTGACAACAGCTTTTTATAGTTTCTTACAGGGAGAAGGAGAAGTGAGTTAAGTCAAATTCACAAAAGCTAAGTTGACTTTCTTGCATGCATGCACATTTTTTCTACGAAATAAAAAAAAAGAGAGAAAATTAATCATGTCGGACGCATATTTATATTTATATCTAATACTAACTCATATTCGACTTCGGGGTAATATTAATTGATTCGAGCTTTAACATATGGGACAAAGAAATAAAGAAGGGACCAAATTCATATTCTCTTTCCTTTTGCCGCTACATATATTCCTTTTGCCTCCATCACCGTTGAATAGAAAGGAACGGAATCTAGGTGTCGGCATGGTTTGAAACCAAAATCAAATCCCACATCGTTAATTCACATCCAGCATGGTTGAAAGTATGGCATCGTCATCTCACAAAACTGATTTTCTTTTTCAATGCTATACATTCCGAGACAAATGATGCATGCGTTTTTATTGATATTCGTGTCCGATGTATATTTATATAAAAATTCTAGGTAGAGAGCAGGGGTAATGCTAGGATTTTTTTGAATAAGGCGAATGAATTTTTATTATAATTATAGAAGATATCATAATTACAACGCATTTAAAAAAATATGATTAATCTATATAAATTTTCTACATCCCAAAAACAATAAAAAGTAAAAAACTTCTATGGAGATAAGCGTACCATCAAAATTCAGAAGCTTCCTAAATCTCTTTGTCTTTATCCAATCGGGAGTCATAACTGATGAAAAGGAGTGGTAAGTGATCCAAACTATCAGACAAAATGTTCCACTACCCAGGACTGATTACATCAGCAAACAACCATCAACCGAATGGGGATCTAGCTTTTCGTGACCATCGACATAATCATAATTAGGAACTAACGCCGATTAAAAACTCTATGCGAGCAACGATCGATCGTCTGTTAGGGTATGTTGAATCATGCCACAAGGACAAATGAAACAAAACCACAAAAATAAAGAAAACATGTCACAATGATAGAGAAAACGCGTGCCATAAAGGCAGAGATTCTTATTAGAAAATAAAATAAAAAAAGAAAATAATAAACAACGACGATCGACAACCAATAGCTAGTTGATTTTCGATCGCCGGTCAACGCAGAAAAATTGAAAAAACTCGCAGGCGGCGCAAGTTGTTAGAGAGAAAAAATTAGGGTTATTTTTAGGGTTAGGCGGCGCCTATTTGGGTAATGCCAGGAATTAAAAGTTAAAGTGACTGAAATTAAAAATAAAAAATTTAAGGGTATAAAAAACCCTTGAACTTAAAAGAAATCAATTAAGCCGTTAATTTTTTTTTTTGCACCCATTTAAGCCTTTGAACCAAGCTTTTCAATTAATTTTGACCATCGATCAAATCTTGATAGTTTTTTGAATCTGTTGGTGCAGTGCGTTGTGTCACAATGTCTCAGCTTGACATTTTCAAAAATATATTTTATTTTAAAATTCGTTTAAAAGTTATATACAAATGAGAGTGAGAGCTTTTGTTACGAATAAAAATTCGGTGTTTATTTTTATGTCTCACACTAAAAAAATTAAGATTATGGTCTAGGGTTAAGGTTTAATGTTAGAGTTTAAAATTAAGATTAGAGAAATTATGGACATAGTTTATTTTTAGGGTTTAAAGTTTAAAATTTAAAACTTAGAATTATAGCTTAAAATTTGATTTTTTTAGTTTTGAGTATAATGAGAACACAAAAAAAAAAGATTTTGTCCCTCTTTTACTATTCAGTTAATTTAATTTTACTAAAATTGATTTAGTCTAACATCTAAATACATTTATCAGACAAGCCAATGGTCAGCTGTTTGGAGTTTGCGAGTTGGCATTTCAATTAAGCCGTACATATATATATATTGATTAAAGTCTTAACGGTTAAATAACTGTCTAAACTATACATTTTTTCAATTAGGTGTTTAAATTTTATTTTAGGTTAAATAAATGCCTAACGTTTTCAACGTTACTCAAATAGTTGTTTAGTCGTTATTGTCCGTTAATTTTTATTGTTATCTGACACATGTCATCTTTTTAAATTCTCGAAATTTTATTTAAAAATAAAAAAATTAATAAAACAAAATAATCTAAAATTTCATAAAATAATCCCAAAATTTGAAATCTCTAACACCGCAAAACCCAGATCCCAATTTCACTTGATTTCGCCGCCGATTATCACGTCACCGCCCATCACATCCGTCGTCGAATTAATACTTTTATTATATCAAGTCGGGTCAAGTCGAAAATATATATATATATATATAATTTTTAGGTCGGGTCAGCTAAAAAACCGGCACAATCCGCCCATCACATCCACTTTTATTATATCAGGTCGGGTCAAGTCGAAAATATATATATATATATAATTTTTGGGTCGGGTCAGCTAAAAATCCGGCACAATCCGCCCAGTTGCCATCGCTAACTGTAGATTGCTGCATGCTTAAGCAAAAGCTCTTAAATGCTATAATTGTAAGTATTCCAACTCATCGTTGATCCATTATTATATTTACATGGAATGGAACCTTTTTTTCTCCTATCCAACGCCGGTTCCTTGTAGCCGGCTTTCTTTACTTTCTTCTCAATGACAATATTGACAAAATTCCTTTTGGTTTTGGCCTATAAATAAACTCAGATCTGCTCTCCCACATTCCACACAAAATCATAAGCAAATACAGCCATTTGAGTTTGAGACACCCATATCTTTTTCTTTCCGTTTGAGCTCTCTCATTTCTTAAGATCCCTACCTCAGAATGAAGCCAAGATTCTTCCTTGCATTTGCAGTCATGTTCGCCATGGCTGCAGCATTGGCCCAAGCACAGGGCACTCAAGTCGGGTTCTATAGACGAACATGCCCTCGTGTTGAATCCATTGTTAGGTCTACGGTTCAATCCCATTTCCGTTCCAATCCAACCATTGCACCCGGTTTGCTGAGGATGCATTTCCACGACTGCTTTGTCCAAGGATGCGACGCCTCTATTCTCATCGATGGCCCTAACTCTGAGAAAACCGCCCCTCTTAACAGGATGTTGAGAGGCTATGAGGTTATAGACGATGCCAAAACTCAGCTCGAAGCTGCATGCCCCGGCGTCGTCTCCTGCGCCGATATTCTTGCTCTCGCTGCCCGTGACTCCGTCTTTCTGGTAAACAATAGTATTTTTTTATTTTCTTAATCATATAGGAGTAATATATATTGAATGGGACGTGGGCTGACATTCGAATATAAAATGCAGACGAGAGGAATAAACTGGCAGGTGCCTACTGGACGCAGAGACGGGAGGGTTTCATTGGCATCCGATGCTTCCAATTTGCCTGGATTTACAGAATCCATTGATTCTCAGAAGCAAAAGTTTGCTGCCTTTGGTCTCAACACTCAAGACCTTGTTGCCCTTGTTGGTATGCTATTTTCCATTACTCTAACAATGTTTTTGCCATGGAATTTATGTTTCTTTTGCTTGGCTGAACGCATTGCAGGAGGAGGACATACAATAGGAACATCAGCTTGCCAGTTATTTAGCTACAGATTATACAACTTCACCAACGGTGGTCCCGACCCCACTATCAACCCGGCATTCATGCCTCAACTCCAAGCACTCTGTCCGCAAACCGGTGACGGTTCAAGGCGTGTTGACTTAGACACCGGTAGCGGAAACAGGTTCGACGTGTCGTTCTTAGCCAACTTGAGGAATGGTCGGGGAATACTGGAGTCCGATCAGAAACTGTGGACTGATCCCTCCACCAGAACATTTGTGCAGCGTTTCTTGGGCGAGAGAGGCATGCAGCCATTGAACTTTAACGTGGAGTTCGCGAAGTCCATGGTGAAGATGAGCAACATTGGGTTGAAGACGGCCACCAATGGTGAAATTCGAAGAATTTGCTCCGCCATCAACTGATTCATATAGTTAAAGAGAATGATGGTTGAAATGTTTGCTTAATTAGCGTATAAGCTGTAAACAAAGATAGGATCTATATTTTTCTATAATTGTACTATTATACATTTTAATGGAATTAATATATGAGAAATGCTTTGATACACAAGTCTTTTAATTATTTTTTTTTTGAAAACAAGCCTTTTAATTATTGTGTTTAAAGATTTAGATTGTGGTTTAGCTTTTAAGGGTTTAAGTTGTATGGTATACAATTTAAGGTTTATGTTGTATGATGTAAAATTTTACGATTTATAGTTACAATTTAGGGTTTAGGTTTTATGGTGTTTGAGCTCGAAATTTAGGTTTTAAATTTCATAATTTAAATATAAAGTATTATGTATTTTTTTCTTACAGAGCTTATCTATCAAAATATAGCCTCATATATATTTAGATTTGGAAAATTCTACAACATGCGACGAACACCACTAAACACCACTAAAGATGAACATTGTTGAACACCATTAAATTAATTAATAAATATTTAAAATTTTAAGGATCCATCAAATAATTAATAAATACTTTAAATATTTTAATTAAATTATTTTTATATATATTAAAATTTTATTTTTTTAATAAGGGTAAACTATATATTTAGTACCTCACCTATTTCCGTATTTCTATTGAACCCTCATTATTTAAATATTATTTCAATTTGACCCTATTCTTTATAAAAAATAATTTAACTCTTAACCCTCAACCTACAACCCTAAACTATTAAACCTTAAACCCTTAAACTCTTAAACCTATACCCTTAAGAATAATTTTATTTAATAAAACCCTAGTATAATTTAAAGATTACAAGAAATAAATGAACAATCTAATAATTTATTATCGTGATTTTTCATAAAAATCTAATAATTTAAATATAAATGAATCATCGCACTTTTAAGACATCAACATGTGTGTGAATTTTATGTCAAACCTTTGTATATTTGCACATTTTTTAAATTGTATATAAGCTTAAATTCAGAAAAAAAAAATTTCTCTTGATTTGTTGCAGACAAAACTTTGTTTTACTTAAAACCGTGCATTAGAGTCTTTGATGTGGATATGTAGTTGAGTCTTTTCTTTTAACATTTCACCACAAACTATTATTCTCTTACTTGCATATGAATAATCAGAAGATTTGTTACCAAAATTGCCTATGTTCTTTTGTAAGTTGCTTGTTCATGCTTGATGCTTCTATCATCTTCTCTATCTAAATAACTTATTAGACTGTTTATTTATTTAAATTATTAGATTTCTATGAAAAATCACCATAATAAATTATTAGATTGTTCATTTATTTCTTGTAATCTTTAAATTACACTAGGATTTTATTAAATAAAATTATTTTTAAGGGTATATGATTTAGGGTATATGTTTAAGGGTTTAAGGTTTAATAATTTAGGGTGTTAGGTTGAGGGTTAAGGGTTAAATTATTTTTTATAAGGAATGGGGTCAAATTGAAATAATATTTAAATAATGAGGGTTTAATAGAAATACGGAAATAAGTGAGGCACTAAATATATAGTTTACTTTTATTAAAAAATAAAATTTTAATATACTTAAAAAATAATTTAATTAAAATTTTAAAGTAATTATTAATTATTTGATGGGTCCTTAAAATTTTAAATTTTTATTAATTAATTTAATAATATTCAGTTGTGTTCATTATTAATGGTGTTCGGCGGTGTTCGTCGCACGTGATAGACTCATCCTTTAGATTTTGTCCCATCATTATCTTCCTTGCACTTTAGGATTTTACCTTTTTAGTAAACTAGTTGTTAGCTTGTCTTATTTGGCAATGGTGATTGGTCATTGTCTCTTGGCTTAAAGGTAACAGGTTCCTGTTAACGTATATCTACAAACGTTGAGGAATAATTAACACAAAATTTTCAACTTAAATGTTGTTGTCAAGTAATGATTCTCTAAACTTATTTTGTTTTATTATGTATGTCTCATATTACCCGACAAATTAGGGGCATCCATAAAAAATTATGTCAGATTATTTATTTTTAAGAAGTTATATTAAAAATTTAGAAGAGCATGCATGTAATTATATTATCAATATAAAATATATAAAAAATTAGTATGAAAAATTAAAATTTTTACGGGTGTGGTCGCACTCCCTCGATCCATCTATGTGACAAAACATTATTTGATACATAACGTTCTTTGTCTAATTAGGTATTTAAATTTAATTTATTGATTTAAAGTGGTACTAAAATTTTATTTTATTGAATTTGATACTTACAATAAATTACTTATATTATTTGAACTATAAAGTTAAATCAAGTACCAAAATAAACCTAAAGTAGAATTCAAATATGTAACTAGGCAAAAACAAATTTAGATATCAAACTAAACATTGAGAACATATTTAAATATTTATTTGTATAAAATAATTTAGGTATAAAATTATGGATTATTATCCTATACACAGATGGTGGAAAATTTTTGTTTCCACAAGCTCCTCAAATTTAAGGTTTAAGGTTTTAGTTTAGGGGTTTTAACGTAGATGTTTAGAATTTAGGGTTCATGGTTAGAATTTAAGGCTTAGGGTTAGAGTTTAGGTCTTAAGGTAATATGGTTAGATATTTAGGGTTTAACTTGTAAACCATAAAACTAAAATTCTATCAACAACACCCAAATTCAAAACTATTACACTTGAATCCCTAAATTCTAAACTCAAAACAAAATCTCAAACCTTAAAATTAAGACACTTATATAAATAAAGTTTTCACAAAAATTACCCTAAAATTATACCTTAAAACAAAAATTAAGTACTAATATATATCCGTTAGAAAAAAATATTGATCACCTCACTTCATCCAAAGTCAATTAAACCATTGACTAAATAAAGTCAACCTTGAAAACGCGGGGAGATTTTGTTGTGTGATTGACTTTGGTTTTTGAAAACGTATTCGGAGTGAATTTTTTTTTTTCAATAGAGATATTTGTTTTTTTTTCCTATTTATGTCTTATGTTAAAATTTTAAATTTAAGGTATATGATTAAGGCTTGAGGTTAGAGTTTAAGTTTAGAGTTTATAGAATTTTTGATAGAGTTTATTTTTAGGGTTTAAAGTTTAAGGTTCAAGGTTTAAAAGTTAGGGTTAGAGCTTAAAATTTAATATTTTAGTGTTTGGCATAGAAAAAAACACCGAAAAGAGATAGATAATTTTTATCATCTTTTTCAGTGTCTTTATGTATGTTCCAACACTAAAAAACTATATCTTACACCATAATTTTAAATTATAAACCTTAAGTCATAAAAATTAAACTCAATACCTTAAATCTTAAACTAAACATTAAATCTTAAACTTACATCTTAACTTAATATTTTCAATGATAAGACATACATAAAAGCATAAAAAGGACATATAATTTCTATCCATCCAGAACTTACTTGTTTGCGCTTTACTTGTGAGCAAAAATTTTGTCTCTTTTCGGTGTCTATAATTTCTATGGTTCAAACACTGAAAAATTTAGTTTTAAGTTCTAACCCTAAACGTTAAACCCTTAAAAATACACCACACCTCTAACGATAAACCTTACATCTAATTTTTAATATGGAGACATAAATAAAAACAAAAAAAAAATCTTTACTCATAGCCAAAAGTCAAATGTAAATTTGTTTTTTAGCAAATGCCAACTTAATTTTGTTCTTTTATTATATAAATAAAAAACTATCTCTTCTCTTGGATAATGTCAAGGGCAACTATATGATATCCAATCCATTATATGTATTCACCGCCAATGCTAATAGTAAAATGGTATTTTAATTTAATTCAACAAGTGTTTTAGTAAAAATGTGGATAATATTCGTCTTAGGAAATATAAGTTCAAATCGTTTTGTGTATAAGATATATAATATTATCAAAAAATTAAGAATATATATGAACATATATTACTTTGTAATCCCCTTTAAACCATTGAAAAATGTTCTTCCTATTAACTATGCAACATGAAATGAAGCCAAGGACTAGAAAACTAAACCATGCTTTTTTAATAAGATTAAAATGATTCCTTTTTCATTACGAACTACAAATATTTATAGATGGTGGCTTTCTGGGTACACTTTATTTTTATTATATTTTAAGTGTATATTTTTTTATAGGAATATAAGTCTCATTTAAAAACTTTTTCATAATGTTCGATATACTAGAAGTACATCGTCGGACAACGGAAAGAAGAAAAGAATGCCTTAAGTAATATTAATAGCAAAATAACCGTTTACATTCAAATACGACCTTTACATACCAAAGAATCTCCTAATGAAGGAAATAATAATAAGCGAACTATGTTGAAACACACTTAACCTATTCCCTCTTTAGCAATCTTGTCGGCAACATAATTAGCACATCTAGGAATCCACCGAAAAATTACAAGCTCCCACTCAACGACAAATTACAAGCTTTCCACCCGACCAAGTACGAGTCGAAAATTTTCAGGATAGGCTTCCACAAAACAGCAAAGTTTCCCTTAGGACCCAACAGAATGTTAGAAGTTAGTAATTAGTTTGTTAGTTGGTTTAATTAGTTTGTTAAATAGTTGTTGGGCCGTTCATAAGCCGTTAAACATTTGATTATATAAGTCTATTGTTGTAATGAGTTGAATATACTGAAGAGTTTCATTTTTAATATAGTTTCAGATTACTTTCCATTTCGTCTCTCTATAAACACTAACGGTCGTTCATCGCATTCATCAACTCTTCACTACCGGTCACATCTCCGGAAATCATGGCACCATTCTCACACAGAATACTTAAATACTCTGGATGAAAATTATCAGTTGTACAACCAATGCGAGACACTCAGGACTCAAGAACCGGCACCTCTGTATTGATTCTGAATAGTCTACATTTGTTTAGATTAAGCTGAAGACCTGAAGCCACTTCGAATACCCTGAGTATCCTTTTAACATTCAAGATTTCGCCTAAGGATGCTCCACAAAAAATGATTAGGTCGTCGGCAAACTGAAAGTGAGAAAGAGATATCGAGTTAACACCACTCCTAATTTTAAAGTCGTTAAAAAGCCCCAACTGAGTAGCTTTCTCTAGCATGAGATGTAAAGCCTCCCCAACTACATTGAACAATAATGGGAGAGTGAACATCCTTGCCTCAAGCCTTTAGCCAAGGAAAAGCAAGAGGTCGAAGCACCATTTACCAAAATCGAGATCGAGACTATAGAAATGCATTTGAAAACCCAAGAGCATCACATATCTCTGAATTTCATATATTTTAAAACACGGATGAGAAAATTCCAGTCAAAGAAATCATAAGACCTTTTGAAGTCAATCTTGAAAACAACCCCCTTAAGGCCTTTTTTCTGAATATAGTCAATACCTTCATTGACTATAAAGGAGCAATCAAGGATTTGCCTCCCTGGAATGAAAGAAAACTGAAAATCACTAATAATAGAGTCGGTACACATCCTCAACCTCTTGGGCAGAACTTTAGATGAAATTTTATATAGTCCACCCATCAGACTTATAGGTCTATAGTCTCCAAGCAATTCCGAATTAGTCTTCATAGGGATTAGAGTAATAAAGGAATGATTAATACCCTCTTCCTAATCTCTGCCGCAGTGAAAATTAACAAAGATATCCATAATGTCCTGATTCAGATCCGGCTAAAATTTTTAAAGAAGTCCGTGTTAAAACCATCCGGACCCGGGGACTTAGAACTATCCGACGAAGCAATTGCTTCCCAAACTTCCTCCTCCGAGAATGGTCTCTCTAGCTAACACTTTTGAGCTTCAGATAATTTCCTGAAATTCAAAGGCAGATCCTCAACCTCTAAAGTTGTCTTGTTGTTAAACGCCTTCGAAAAGAAGTCAAACACATAATTTTTTACAATAATAGGATCAGTCACCAAAGCATCCCCTTCATTGATTGAGATAATAGTGTTCAGTCTACGTCTATTTGAGGCCGATATGTGAAAAAATTGAGTATTCCTGTCACCTTCTTGAAACCATCTCAGGAACAAGTTTTGAAGCCAGATTCTCTCCTCCTTCCACAAACATTCCCAAAGGTCTTTTTTTTATTTCGACAAGATTTTCCAGGCGTTAGACCCACTACTGCCATTTTGAATTTCTTGCTCCAAAGCTTCAATTTTACCTTTCAGCGCTGAAATTGCATCCCTGGTTTGAAGCCTAGTTTTACCCGACCAAGCCTTGATAGCCAATTTGAAACCTTTGAGCGGTCCCAACACCCCAATCTTCCTATTTTTTTTCTTCAAATTTTGAATAGTGGAAGAAACCATACCCGAGAAGCCATCTTCATCAAGCAAATAGTTAATAGAACTTGAATGGTTTCGGACCCTAGTTAAATCAACCTCTTCTAAGAAAATCGCATTGTGATCTGAAATTGACTTAGAGAGTAGAATATGATTCAAGTTGAGGAATTTTGACAAAAAATTCACAGCCACCAGGAAGCGATCTAAGCGAACAAAGGTAGAGGACTCTCTGTTGCTCGACCAAGTAAACGAAGCCTCTTTAAGAAAAAATATCCACAAGTCTAGCTTCATGGATGAAATTCCTGAAAACCTCCATACTCGAAATGTTAAACGAGACACCTTGTTTTACCTCACAGTAGGCATAGGTGTTGAAATCGCCCCCTATACACCATGGTAAATTGTGATTGACCAAGAAAATCAGCAGATCAGCAAAAAAAGACCCTTTTTACGCTTCATTTGGAGGCCCATAAATGTTAATAAAGTCGCAATTGAACCGTGTCTCCCTAAACCTCCCTATGATGGCAATGAATCGCCTAAAAATATAGCTGCTTGAAACTTCAAAGTCGGCCGGATCCCAAGCGCTGAGCAGACCCCCTGAAGAAAAAGAGGGTTTCTTCTGGTTCATCAATTGTTGGATGAGTACTACAACAAAAATAGAAGAAACGTTTCATTATGCAGATCCACAGCTATAAATACTAAACAATAACATAAAAAATTTCTTTCCCATTCTTTTGATAGAAAAATTCTTACGAATTTTCTTCAAAAAGATAGTAATCATGTGCACATTCCAAAGGCACATATTACTACAATCCATGAGCCGGGCAACAACAACGGCGGCGCGCGAGATTCCCCTTTGTTCTCTATCATTCAACAAGGGAAGGGAGAATAAACACTATAAATACCACTTAAAGTGGTATTTCCCACTCCATGTGGGATAGTATCTAAGCATTACCAACATCAAAAATTTAACCACACGAGCTTTCTCCTGTTTCTCAAGACCTCTAATATTCCAAGAAATGATAGTGAATTTCATCAAAGGATAGTAGTAGCAAACCTGAAAACTATGGAACCTAACTAGACTTCTTTTCGATTTTCTAAACCTTGTCTACCAAGGCCTTCTTCCCACTTTTAAAAGAAATCCCGAGTATCTGACTTACTCCCTACACTGCCAATACTTTCTCGATATAGTTCAAATGGATTGATTCTCCAGACGAAGCTGACTCCCCAGCAGAGACAAAGGGCACGTCCCCTTCTAATGAGGAGTGAATCTGACTCCTCAAGACTCTCCTAAAATCGACCTTTAGCAATTTGAAATTATTTCCCAGAGATACTCTGACATGAAGCTGAGTGGGGGAATTGATGGTTTTATTTCTCTCGAAACCACTCCTTATCGGCGATAAGGACTCACAACTATCAGGGATAATCTCCTCTAGAAGATTCCCCTCTACAGCAGTCAGGGTCAGTTTAGAAATCATGTTAATGCCATTTGAAGGATTTTCAAGGCCAAAGAGACCTATGGAAGGAATGGGGCCACCATTTTTCAGGCCTAAGTAGTTAGACTTAGTGTTGGGAAAGCCCACCCTGCCCAAAGAATTTGGATTCCTTTGCTGATCAGGCTTCGAGACGAAAATAGGAGATGAGAGGTCAGGTTCAATATTAATTTCCCCACGTGCTCTCAATTCAGCCGTCAAACTATGCAAAGACCCAACGTCTTCCCTTGGAGATAACTGTGAAAGTTGCACCTCGAGACTCACCATATGCGCCAGACTTGAGATACTAGGGTTAGACTTTGATTCGTTCAAGGGGTTACCCTCCGACCCCTGACCCTCTATGATCGAAGAACGGTGGTTATCAACTTTCTCAGCCTTAGTAAACCGACCACCATCCACAGAAACCTTTAGTCATATGTCCGCGAACATTGTATTATCCTTTGGACCACCCTCGCTTATTTCCTCTGGGAATGCTTTCCCAAATTTGACAGAGATGAAAAAATTCCTACCATGATCCTGATAGAATCTAGTATAACGAATTGACTAGGAACCCTGATGAGAAATCTTGCGGCAGGGAGATCTTCCCTTTTTTGTGCCCTCGTGAATTAGGATCAGCTTTCTCCATCTACTAACAAGAGACATAAAGAACTCATCATTCCAGCATAACAAAGGAACACCATAGAGGGAAACATAACAAATCAACATAAGGAAACCCTGATCCATTACCATATCATCTAAGAAGTCAAACCAAAAGGAGAGCTTCTCCTTTTTATTTTTTCATACAAACTCCTTATCCTCATCTGAGCTGAAAGTAATCAAACCTGATTTCTAGAAGCAACCTCATTTAGCGATAATCACACTAATATCGTCACTTTGAAGTGCTTTTTGAACGAAATCTATCTCAAAACATTATTTGACAATCCCCACCATTGAACGCCCAATCCAAGAAGTCTTATCCAGGGGAGATCTTCACTCAAAATTTATGTTATGGCCGCCAATATCACCGTGTTGAGTTGATCACACAATTGTAAATGGCCAAGAGGGGGTGAATTGGCAATTAAAATTTTGGTAGGAGATAAGGATGAGAAATAAAAAGTGACACAAGTGGTTAGAATGGTTCAAGTTCTCCAAATGAACTCTACATCCACTACCTTAGTTCCCACTAAGGATTTTCAACCAATTCACTACTTGAATTCTTCCTATTTTCTTGGATGAGAAGGTAACCTTACAAATTGATTAAGCTTTCTACCCAAAGCTTAATCCACTCACTTTTACAAAGAGATGAATTTGGTAAACTCTAAAAGTTCCTCTCAAAGGATAAATGTTTACCCAAATACAATTTCAAACTCCCCAAACTCACAATACAAGATTACAATAAGATCACAAGAGTTGGGTACAAGAATTTGACTATGAAAGGCACTAGGGTTTGGATTTTGATGCTTTGATGTTGCTTGTAGGTTCAATAGTTGTTGTTTGGTCAATTGAGACTTGTTTTTATACCCTTGCATTGAATTCTAGCCGTTTGGGTAGTTGGGATCATCAATAGAGCCGTTGAGAGCATTTTTCCTGCAATAAATGCAGCTCTGCTGCCTACCGTATCGGTACTCGTAGAGGGCATATCGATACTTGCATCAAAGAGGAAAGAGCCGTTATGACTGAAAACAGAGTGTATCGATACGCATAGAAGGTGTATCGGTACGGTTTTAAGGGGTGTATCGGTACGGAGGGTCGTATCGATACGGTGTTTGCTCACTGGAATCCCAAGTTTGGTTTTCTTAAAGATCGTATCGATACGTGTACCAAGCGTATCGATACGGTATAAAGGACTTTTAAAAATTGGGAAACCAACCAACTTACAAGTTAACGTTCGAAAAATTAAATGCAAAGATTTTGTAAAGATTAGCTTGTCGTATCGATACAGTTGTAAAGCGTGTACGGTTTCATTGAAAGAGTTGCCCAGATGAATGTCGTATCGATACGGGGTAATATTGTATCGGTACGCTAAGTCCATTAAAATTCCAGTGGCTAAAACTCATATCGATACGCCTAAGGGTATCGATACGCCTGAGCGTTTTTGTATAGTTTGGCTTGAAATCTCATAGGAAAAGACTTAGAAAATTTTATTTATTTAAGAACTTGTCTTGAGAAATTATTTTGTTTAAAATACTTGTCAATAGTGAGACTTTAAAGAGTACTTAAAATTTTATTGTTTTGCAAATTGGTCCATAAATTTAGATGTTATATCAAAATCAAATTTGGTTTCACACACCGTCTGCCTGCTTATCACCTTTATTTTGAGGAAGTTCCGCTTGGTTCTCCACTGACTTGCTCATTAGAACTTCCTTATAAAATCTCTTATACGTCCCAACCCCTTTCCATTCAAAGGTGGGTTTGTTTGCTTAACATGAGCAAACTTCTCATTGGCTTCTGAACCTGACTTCCCAGTTTGAGAGGAAACCGACAGTCAATGTAGGGGAGACTTTGGATACCTAGCTTTCGTCACCGACACCACCCTCCCATCAATACTACTATTGTTTAGAACCGAAATAACCTTCTCTATATCCTTCCCGCTCCTAAAGTGGACAAAAACAAAGGTGAACGTCTTGTACTTAAGTTTTCAATTGATCGAGGGGATGAAAACCCTAGATACCTTTCTGTAATGACTTCACAGCTCCCATAATGCACCCCTTGTGACTCTTCTTCTCAGATTATTCACGAAAACCACCTAACTCCCACCGGAGGAGGGAGACCGACGATCATTTCTCTTAGGAGATCATCTCATTCTCTCGCTCTTCCGCTCCATTATAAAAAAAATAAGAGTGCATATTAACAATGGGTAAGATTGTCTACGAATTGGTATAAAATGGTGGGTTCTTTATTAATTAATAAGATTTAAAAAAACATTCATAAATCAATTAATGTGTATATATATTTGTTGAGAAAATCTTGAATATAATATGATTGAAGATAACTACAAACTCAAAATACAAATGGCACATATTATATACATATATGAAAGTGAAAGCCTTTTTACTATTTGATTGATTCCAATTTACTAAATTTGATTTAGTCTAACGTCTGAATGCATTTATCAAACAAAACCAATGGTTAGCTGTTTGGAGTTAGCCAGTTGGCACTTCATTTAAGTAGTCTACATCTAATTATATAAAACTTTTGATTGAATATACGTCTCAAAATCAATAAGAAAATAAATATAAAATTCGAGTCGAGTGAAGAATCAGTGTTGTTAAAGTACTTAAAAGATAATAAATTCGAATGTTTAACTCGTAAGTTAAGAATTAGGATTATGAATAGTAAAACAATTGCTATATTTTGTATTGGATGATGGTATATCATTTAAGTTGATCTCGAGTTTGAGGCGTTGTGTATATAAAAAATCTCTTCTCGAAGACTCGGATGGAAATCATCTACCCCTTTTCGGTGCCTCTACTTATGTCCTCACAGCCAAAATTATGTTTAGGGTTTAGGGTTTTAAGTTAGGGGTTATGATTAGGGTTTAGGGAATTCAGGGTAGGGTGTATTTTTTAGGGCATATGGTGTAGAGTTTAGGATTTAGAATTTAGGGTTATGGCTTGGAATTTAATTTTGTTGTATTTTTTAGTGTTGGACATAAGTAGGGGCACCGAAAAGAGGCAGAAGATTTTTATCTCAAAGACTCACCCACCAAAACAAAGTATGCGACGCGGGTTGACCCGTATTAATCAGGAACCAATATATATATAGTTGAATAAAATACTAAAAGTCTATGGGGAAACTGAAACGCGCTCGCCATTGCAAATTGCAAGTAGATTGCTGCATGCTTAAGCAAAATCTCTTAAATGCTATAATTGTATTCCAACTCATCGTTGCTCCATTATTATATTTACAATATGGAACCTTTCTTTTCCATATCCAAGGCCGGTTCCCTGTAGCCGGATTTATTTACTTGTTCTCAATCACAATGTTGACCAGATTCCTTTTGGTTTTGGCCTATAAATAAACCCAGCTCTGCTCTCCCCATTCCACACAAAATCATAAGCAAATACAGCCATTTGAGTTTGAGACACCCATATCTTTTTATTTCAGTTTCACCTCTCATTTCTTAAGATCCCTACCTCAGAATGAAGCCAAGATTCTTCCTTGCATTTGCAGTCATGTTCGCCATGGCTGCTGCTTTGGCCCAAGCACATGGCACTCGAGTCGGGTTCTATAGACGAACATGCCCTCGTGTTGAATCCATTGTTAGGTCTACGGTTCAATCCCATTTCCGTTCCAATCCAGCCATTGCACCCGGTTTGCTGAGGATGCACTTCCACGACTGCTTCGTCCAAGGATGCGACGCCTCTATTCTCATCGATGGCCCTAACTCTGAGAAAACCGCCCCTCCTAACAGATTGTTGAGAGGCTACGAGGTTATCGACGATGCCAAAACTCAGCTCGAAGCTGCATGCCCCGGTGTCGTCTCCTGCGCCGATATTCTTACTCTCGCAGCCCGTGACTCCGTCTTTCTGGTAAACAATAGTATTTCTTTATTTTCTTAATCATATAGGAGTAATATATATTGAATGGGAAGGCTGACATACGAATATAAAATGCAGACGAGAGGAATAAACTGGCAGGTGCCCACAGGACGCAGAGACGGGAGGGTTTCATTGGCATCCGATACTTCCAATTTGCCTGGATTTACAGAATCCATTGATTCTCAGAAGCAAAAGTTTGGTGCCTTTGGTCTCAACACTCAAGATCTCGTTGCCCTTGTTGGTATGCTATTTTCCATTACTCTAACAATGTTTTTGCCATGGAATTTATGTTTCTTTTGCTTGGCTGAACGCATTGCAGGAGGAGGACATACAATAGGAACATCAGCTTGCCAGTTATTTAGCTACAGATTATACAACTTCACCAACGGTGGCCCGGACCCAACAATCAACCCGGCATTCCTGCCTCAACTCCAAGCACTCTGCCCACAAAACGGTGACGGCTCAAGGCGCATTGATTTGGACACCGGTAGTGGGAACAGGTTCGACGTGTCGTTCTTCGCCAACTTGAGGAATGGTCGGGGAATACTGGAGTCCGATCAGAAACTGTGGACTGATTCCTCCACCAGAACTTTTGTGCAGCGTTTCTTGGGCGAGAGAGGCATGCGGCCGTTGAACTTTAACGTGGAGTTCGCAAGGTCCATGGTGAAGATGAGCAACATTGGTGTGAAGAGTGGCACCAATGGTGAAATTCGAAGAATTTGCTCCGCCATCAACTGATATAATCACATTACTATGAAGTAGTTCACGAGGATGATGGTTGTTTGCTTTTAGTTAGCGTAAGCTAATGAGAAAGCTAATAAATTCTTAAAGCACATTTGTTTTTAAAATTATACTAATTTTTTTAATGTATTTAAATGATGTTGAAGATATTTGAAAACAAAATAAGATTAATATATTGTAAAATTATATACTCCCATTTCAATGAAATTGATACTAGGATTGTGTCCTATAATCTTCCTTACACTTCAAGATTGTATAATTTGTTTTAAAAGAAGTTGTTAATATAAGGATAGAAATTGTATAATTTTCTGCTCCAAATTATATGCTACTTTAAAATTGGGTTTAGGGTTTAAAGTGAAGGGTTGTAGTCACGGTTTAGGGAATTAGGAGTAGAGTGTAATTTTTAGAGTTTATGGCTTAAGCTTTAGGATGTGAAAATTAGAGTTAAAGTTTAAAATTTAATTTTTAAGTATTTTTTAGTGTGGGCATAGAAGGGGGCATGGTTAGGGGACAAAAGATTTTTGTTTTGTTAATAATGACTAGTAAAATGAATAAATAAACAAAGGTGAGATCATTGAGAGGCTTTGATGTTATCGACGACGGAAAAGAGAAGGTCGAAGTTGCATGCTCTGGCATCGGCTGCCTCCACCAGAACTATTTGTGCAACGTTATGGGTGAGGGAGGCTTGCCGTCGTTGAACTTTAACGAGAAATTTGCAAAGGCTGTGGCAAAGAAGAGTAACATTGGTGTGAAGACGGACACAAAGTGTTAAATTACAATATTAAGATTTAGGATGAGTCTGACACACTCGACGAGCACCGCTAACGACGAGCACCATTAATTAAATTTATAAAGATTAAAAATCTAACGAACTCATCGTATAATTATAAATTATTTAAAATTTAAAAGGTAAATTAATTAAAATACATTATTTTATTTTTAATTTTCTTTTAAACATAGATCAACATACCTATCTACCTCTAAATTATAAATCCTAATTTTTTCATTTAAAATTCAAGTCGTCGCTGCCTCATACCGTCGTCGTTGGACATCAGCTATAGAAACATCAAATTTGGTGGCATGTTCCTCTGGATGAAGTTGTGAGTATCGTAGATGATGATGCCGAGGGTAAGATCATTCTTCGTAATCGGGCCTTCTTTTTACATATCTCTCGTTATTTGGGACCCTATTCACCTTTTTTTTTCTTCTATTGAATCGAGAAATAAATAGGTTTTTTCTTCGTCTTTACAAAAATAAAAAATAAAAAATATATAATATATATTAAATAATTAAATTTAAATATTTAATATTAAAAATAAATTTATAAATAAAAAATAAAAAAATGACGCGTTCACTTAAATAACCCTTTTCTAGCAAATCATTTATTAAAAAAATCGAAAAACTCAATACAAAAGCAGAAAAAGAAATAATAATAACTTAGTCCAAAGCATCTATTATTATACCCACAATGGTCTATCGTTTACGAAGAATGATCTTACCCTTGGCATCATCATCTACGACTCACAACTTCGTCCGGAGGAACATGCCACCAAATTTGAGGTTTCTCTAGTTGATGCCCAACGACGACGGTAGGAGACAACGGCGACTCAAATTTCAAATGAACAAAAATTAGGGTTTTGTAATTTAGAGGTAGATAAGTAGGTTGATCTATTTTTAAAAGAAAATTAAAAATAATATAATATATTTTAATTAATTTACCTTTTAATTTTTAAATAATTTATAATTATACGGTGAGTCTTCTATATTTTTATTTTTTATAAATTAAATTAATAGTACTCATCGACGGTGCTCATTATTAATGGTGCTCATCGAGCGTGGCAGAATTTTACTAAGATTTATTAATAACGTTTGCACAAGGATAAACTAGTTAATGTGGTTGGTTTTTCAATTCTTAATTAGAGTAAGTTGATGAGAAATATAATGAAATGAGATATATTATTTTAAAATTTTTTTTATTAAATAGATATGTATTATTATATTCACATGGCGGGATTCGAACCCATATAAGATAGGACAAGATGAGTATCTTTAGTCACTAAGCCAAGTATAAAAATCCTATGTTCCTTTTCGGTGCCCTTATTTATGCCCAACACTAAAAAACACTACAAAATAAAATTTCAAGTCCTAACCTAAAATTTTAAATCCTAAACTCTACATCCTATACCCTAAAAAATACACCCTACTCTAAATTTCCTAAACCCTAACAATAAACCCTAACCTAAAACTCTAAACCATAAACCTAATTTTGAGCGTGAGGCATAAATAAGGGCACCAAAAAAAAGTAGAGGATTTCCATTCCTAAGCCAATTAGTGGGTCTCTTAAAATACTCTTTTAATCTTTTTAGTAGAGATTCACTAATTGACCTAATCATAAATGTTCATCTATTTTACCCTCTTATATGTGTTTGAACCTCAACATTTATTTTGAGAATACCATTATAACAATACTTAATAATAAAACCCCTTTTAATAAATTTTAAATTTTAATCTTAATGAATAAGCGTTAATTGTGACACACGTCCCTAAACTATAACTATAATTCTAAACCAGTCTTTAAACTTTTAAATATTCTAATGTCATCCCTAAACTATTGCTCCCATTTTAAATTGGTCCCCCAATCATTTTGAATGTTCTAATTTCATCCCCAAATTGTTGTTTATGCCACATCATATTATTACATAATACACATAAATGTTTACATGACAAGTAACAATTTTTAGAACGATTTTATTAACATGGGATGTGATTAGCACATAATGAGGATTTGACGATGAGACTAGAACATTAAAAATTTTAGGGACCAATTTAGAATGAGTCAATTTTGGGATAAAATTCGAACACTCAAAAGTTAGGGACTAATTTAAGATGAATGTAATAATATAAAATTAAAACTAAAATTTTAAAAACTTTAGGAGCTCGTTTAAAATAAAAGTTGTAATTTGAGTACATGTGATAAAAAAGATTATGCCATCTCAAACAAAACATTGAAGATTCAAAGTTCAAACCGAAAATAATTAAGGGGTAGAAAACTATAATTACTCCAAACAACATGTTGCACTACACATCTCCTCGGTTGAATAGTCTCATCTGGACGTTCATATTAATGAAATAGATACTTTTTATTGGTTTGGATCATTAATTATGATGTAACGAGTCGGGCTTATAATATAATTTTTTTATCGTAATGTTTCCTCGAGGGATGTCACCTAACAATCAGGGACAGGACAGAATCAAAGTAGAAAAGTGGGAACCCAATACATAAAATTTGAAAATAAAGAGACATATTCATAATTAATTCAATTGTTTAAAAAATTTATGTAAATGAAAAGAATTGATGCGTGAGTGGAAACGGTCCTCCAACTTACGACATAAATTCGTCAGTGCCGACCAGTAACAAGTAGTTGATTTAATGGAATGAAACATTAAGTCCTTCAAATAAGGTCATGAGTTCGAATCTTGACATCGTGATTGAAGAAAATTGAGTCGGGAGTGTCTGCTAATCACCTCCATATTGAACCTATAAAAAATTTATTGAACTCGTTGGCATTAATAAAAACTTTCATTTTGGTCCCCGGGACCGTTAAACAAATAACCACAGTTGACATGGTATGCCTTTAAAATTAGATAAATCACATATAGATCCATTTAACTTTCTAAGGTTTTTAGAAGTGTCGCCGATCTTTCTAGATTGTGCACACTTGACCTCAATTTATCAAAACTTCATAATTTGGTCTTGTTTTTTGCTAGATTTCACAGTTTAACCATCACACCTCCAAATCTTGTAAAAAGTACCCCTAAACTTTATAAACTTACAATTTAACCCTCAAATATCAATAGAGAATTGTAAAGTTTAATAATCACATAGGATTAAATTGTAATTTTTGAAGTTCTGAGATCTTTTAAAAAAATCTAAAAGTGTAATGGTTAAACTGTGAATTCTACCAAAACAAGGACCAAATTGCAAAGTTTCGATAATTTAAGGTTAAAAGTACAAAATATAAATAGTTTTGTGTCACTTCTAAAAACCCTAGAAAGTTAAGTGGCTCAATATGTGATTTGTCCAATTTTAAGGGTGTGCCCCGTCGTTAGCCTTTTAATGGTGACCGAAATGGATGGAAACCGTCTGCCCCTCATCATGCCCTTTTTATGCCCTCACTTTAAAATAGTGGGTTTAGTGTTTAAGGTTAATGGTTATGGTTAGATTTAGGGAATTAGGGGCATGATGTAGAGTTTAGGGTTTAAGATATGAAAAATAAGGTTAGGGTTTATAATTTAATTTTTAAATAATTTTTAGTGTGGGTAATTAGGGGGCAAAAGATTATTATCCGACCAAAATCAAAGTTTTTTTAACTAAGTTTTTCGACCGGCAATGTTGTTTATCCTAAAAAGAAAGAAAAAAGTAACAGCAAATATAGCTCTAAGTTTCATAGACTAGACTAGAGCATTTACAGCCTCACAGCTCTAATTGTCTATGGTTCAATGGTCAAGCATTGACCGCAACCAGTTTTTGCATGCATGGCTGAAATCTGCATCTAATAGCTAATGGTTAATGGCCTCCCTTACATCACCCAACTCCTCAAATGTTGTATAAATCCCCTCACATTTCCCAACTTCAAACCATATTATATTTATATGTATGTATGTATGTATGTATGTAGTGTTTTTTCAGAGGCGGATCTTGGTATAATAAGTTGAGGGGGCCAATTTAAAATTTTCAAAATTTTTAGAAGTGTAAACTAAAATTTTCAAAAATTGTGAGGTTTAATGAAAATTTTTCAAAAATTTAAAAGGGAACTTAATTGAAATTATTTAAAGAAATAAAAACTTAATAATAATTTTTAAAATTTTGAGGGGGCCAAATTAAAATTTTTTATTTTTTGCGAAGGCTAAATTAATATTTTTTAAAAATTTGAAGGACCAAATATAAAATTTTAAAATTTTGGGGGGGCCAAGGCCCCCTTAGGCTCCTTAAACCGTCCGCCCCTGTGTTTTTTCTTAATTTTCTGCTTCTGTTACTTCAGAGCAATGGAGGGTAATTACTCCAAGCACAAGTTCTTTTTAGTGTTTGTTTTGTCGAGCATGGCTGCCGCCGCCGCCGCATCGGTAAAAGGTCATCGAGGCACGCGCGTTGGGTTCTATTCAACCTCATGTCCTCTAGCTGAATCCATTGTTACTTCCACGGTTCAATCTCATTTGCAATCCGATCCTTCTGTTGGTCCAGCCATACTGAGGATGCATTTCCATGACTGTTTCGTCCGTGGCTGCGATGCTTCGATCCTCATTGACGGCCCCGACTCTGAGAAACGTGCTGCCCCGAACCTCGGAGTGAGAGGATATGAAGTTATCGATGATGCCAAAGCGCAACTCGAAGCGGCTTGTCCCGGAGTTGTCTCGTGCGCTGATGTCCTTGCCCTTGCTGCCCGTGATGCTGTTTTTATGGTAACTAATTAGGCCATTATCAATGAGCGCAACTTATTAGATAGTACTATTAATTAGTTGTTGATACATATTCATGCAGGCAAAAGGACCCATGTGGGATGTGCCTACGGGACGCAGAGACGGAACGATTTCCTTGGCATCGGACGCGGACAACTTGCCGAGCTTCACCGATTCAATCGAAGAACTAAAGAGAAAGTTTGCTGCATTTGGTCTAAACAATCGAGATCTTGTCACCCTTATAGGTGAGCAATCGTTTCTCGATTCCGTCCATCCGTATGTACGTACGTACGTATGTACTTGAGGTGCAAGTAATGTTTAGAATGTGTTGAATTGATTCTTTGTTAATAGGGGCACACACCATCGGCACCACAGCATGCCAATTTTTCAGCTATAGATTGTTCAACTTCACTACAACCAGCAACGGCGCAGACCCGTCGATCAACCCTGAATTTGTCTCTAGGCTCCGAACACTTTGTCCCCTAACCGGCAATGATACGAGACGAGTCGCATTAGACACAAATAGCGCGGATTCATTCGACGGATCTTTTTTCAAGAATTTGAGGAGAGGCCGAGGCGTATTAGAGTCGGATCAAAGATTATGGACGGACGCTTCAACGAGATCCATTGTTGAAAACTACTTGGGTGTTAGAGGGCTGCGATCATTGAAATTCAAAGTGGAATTTGGCAAATCAATGGTGAAGATGAGCAACATTGGAGTGAAAACAGGGACTAATGGCGAAATACGCAAAATTTGTTCTGCAATAAACTTATAAGTATGATCTTTCTCATTGGAGTTGAGAAAATTATTGTACCAATCCTTATTTATCAAGATTTATATTAAAAGTTAACGAATTGACCTGTTCAAGAGTCGAGTTATTTATCCAGCTTCAAATGTTTTTATGATATTTGAGAGGAGAAATTATATAGCAGGTTATTCTCGGATGGATCCTTTTTGGTGCCCCTACTTATGTTTCCATGCTCAAAATTAAGTTTAGGGTTTATGATTTAAGATTTTAGGTTAGAGGTTGTGGTTAGGGTTTAGGGAATTTGAGGTAGGGTGTATTTTGTAGGGTATAGGGTGTATGATTTAAAATTTAGGGTTAGAGCTTAAAATTTAATTTTGTAGTGTTTTTAGTGTTGCGACATGAGTAGAGGCAGATAATTTTTATCCGTTTCTCACCACGTCATGTGACCAACTAATAAAATACATTAATTTTATTAATATTTTTTTCATGTCATCTTTTCACAAAGTGAATCTTCATTTATATTTATTATAAATCAAATTTTAAAATATAAGTCCGGCTCGAGTTCAATTGTTCAAGCTTAAGCGGAATTTGTTAAAGTTTGAAGGTCATATTTCAAGATGAAATAAACTTAGGCAATTATATTAGGGATGAGTATTTTATCCGATTTGGTCGGGTTCCGACTCGACCCAGACTGATCGAGTCAGATTTTTTTATTAAAGATTTGGGTTTAAGTCGGGTTGGGTTTGAATTTATAGTGAAAAATCTGACCCGACCAGAGAATAATGGTGTAATTTTCACTTATAGTTTTTATGAATATTTGTAATAATGCCCCTCTCTTTATATATTTTTATAATTAGGTCCTTAAAATTGAACTTTTTATTTATAATTTGGTCTTTAAAATTATTATTTTTACAATTAGGTCTCTAAAATTAAATTTTTTAATAGTTCGGGTCGATGTTGGGTTTAAGTATATTCATTTCGGGTCGGGTTGGGTTTTTTAAAGGTTGTGGTCGGGTCGGGTTCGGGTAGACCATAAACCCAACCCATGCCTATCCCTAAATTTATATATGATTAATACCATAATTGAGCAGGATCCAATCCTTAAACACCTCTATAACCAAAATTGATTACTCTCATAAAATATTGGAATTTTCCAGGGATCTAAACTGAAAATCTACCATTAGGAATGTCTCTAAAGTAAACGGGGAGTCATCCTCAGTTGGGTTCTTAGATACGGAATGGCGGAAGGACTTAAAAGGAAGATATCAGCGGCATCAGCCAGGGCTCACACCAGAAAATCTGATCAAAGCTCCTCTTTCAAGCTTTCTCGAGGTGGGTTTTACTTTAACTTTCGTTTCATTTGATCCAACCAAGTTTTAAGCTTTCTGCAGGTGAATCAAAATTGCTTCTTTGGTTGATAAGATAAGCAAATGTGAAAGAAATCTTGTCCCATTCGTTGTGTTTGATCTCTGTTTCGAAAGTTCAAGAACAGATTTTTTTTCTTATAACTTTATTACTTCCATATTTCCACTGATTTTTTACCTCAAAATGGTGGTTTTAACCAGTTTCCACTGCTAACTTATACTACTTGTTATGATATAATCAAATAGAAATCACTTTGTCCGAAAGGTATGATCTTGATTCGAGGTCTTGAACAATTGAGCACTTTCTGTGTGTATATATGCTAGATATGTAATATGTTTGAGCCTTACTTTGTACAAGCAACTACCCCTCTGTTGTTCTTGCATGTACTGTCGGACCGACCGACCGATCGGCTTCCGTTTCTATTTCTGTTCTTTTAAGGCGGTCATCACCGATCCGAATTATCCTATAAGTGGAGAATTAGCATTTGTTAACCTTTAATCCTTCTCGGTTGCTTGTTGCACTGCTTGGTTATACATTGCTCTGAATTATAGCTCTCCGTGACACTCCGCTGTGCTAGTTACTTTTAACCAAAATATTTACATTACAATGTAGAAGATTTCAGGTATCTTCAAGAAAATACTTGCAGTCTTGTTTGTGGGGATTTTGGCATGGATATACCAGGTGATCCGGCCACCTCTGCCCAAGATATGTGGTTCTCCGAATGGTCCTCCCGTCACAGCACCGAGAATAAGGCTTAAAGATGGAAGGTATTTAGCCTACAAAGAATATGGTGTTCCGAGAGAGGTGGCCAAGTATAAAATTATCTACGTGCATGGTTTCAAGTCCAGTAGGCATAATGTTGTTGTTGCAACTACTCTATCTCCGGATGTTATTGAAGAGTTAGGGATCTACATTGTGTCTTTTGACAGACCAGGTTACGGGGAAAGTGATCCAAATCCTATACGAACGGTAAAGAGCATGGCAATGGATATTGAAGAGCTTGCTGATCAGTTAAAACTAGGATCCAAATTCTATGTAATTGGCTATTCAATGGGAGGGATGGCAATTTGGAGTTGTCTTAAATACATACCTCAAAGGTTAGCCGGAGTAGCGCTATTAGCTCCAGCCGTTACTTATTGGTGGCCTAATGTTCCTGCAAATGTATCAAATGAAGCCTTCAACCAGAAGTCAACACAAGACCGGTGGGTTATTCGTGTTTCTCACTACGCTCCCTGGCTCGTTTACTGGTGGAACACTCAAAAACTGTTCCCTGCTTCTAGTGTTTTAGCTGGCAGCTCTGATACTTTGTCCAGTCAGGACATGGAGATTATATCTCGAATTTCTTCGAGAAAGGATTCCGCATCAGAGCAAGTTACACAGCAAGGAGAGTTTGAGTCCCTTCATCGCGATCTTATAGTTTTACATGGTGCCTGGGAATTCGATCCTCTCGATCTAGGAAATCCGTTTCCGAACCATGAGGGTTTTGTACACCTTTGGCATGGGGATCGGGATAAGATTGTGCCCATTACGATAAACCGCTACATCGCTGAACAACTTCCCTGGATTCACTACCATGAAATTTCTGGTGCAGGTCATTTTTTCCCTCTAGGTGGTGGGATGTCCAATGCTATCGTAAAGGCACTTTTAACTGGAGAAAAATAGCGAGTAATACGAATTATCTCAGGTTGTTTATCTGCTCATCTCATGCCTACTTTACTCACAAATATGTACCGCATGGAGATGTTTTTCCTTTGTCTTGAGATTCGGATATTGCTCGAGGATTTGTCTTGAAAACTTGCTTGTTTTAACTTTGATTATGCGTAACAAAGGATTTAGTTTTTGTCCAGAACCATCGACCGTTGGTTTCCTGTTGGAAGCAGAGGTTTCTCCTTGTCGGACACCATTGTTCTAACCGGACGTGGTAACCTTCATACTTCTGATATGCAATGAATATCTCTTGTTACTCTTTGTTTTTTCTTCTTGGATATGTTCTTAAGCTTTTTAAATAGTTTCAGCCTTGTTTATTACATTTTAATTCGAATCAATGAATTTTTTAAAATTAAAAGGTTGTCTCATTAGATGCAGCCTTGATCAATCCAACAATCCATTTTACTATTATAAAAATATACTAACGTGTAAATTTTCATATAGATATTATGTAGAATATCCCACAAGAAGCAGGTTTGGTTCTCTCGGAAAATCCGATAACGGGTGTCGGAATATATTTATATTAAGACAGTCCAAGAGGAAAAATATTAAGACAGTGTCCTTGTTTTTGCCATCTTCAACAAAGAACAGTGATAGCTGTAATGGCATTTTCCCCGGAATATTTTGATGTTTATTAAGCAGAACCAGATGCGTTAAGTTTCCAGAACCGAACTCAGTTTTCACTCGGTATTGAGTTATGGGATCGCTCCATCAGTTCTCCAAATATCTTCTTCTTCTTCTCACCCTTTTTTTGCTGTACAACGGATCCGTTGCTCAGTACGAAGAGGAAAGGGATGCTCTGTATGCTCTCAAGCATATGTTCGATGATCCGTTCGTAAATGGTAACTGGACTGGTCTTCAATGCTACGAGAACAGCTCTTTCTGGGATGGAATTCAGTGCGTAAATGGCCGTGTCACTGCGATTATATTGGAAAGCAGAGGCTTATCCGGGACGGTAAGCGGCGACGCGTTCGTTTCGCTTTCTGAATTGATTACTCTCAGCTTCAAGAACAATTTTTTGTCGGGGAATATAATGAATTTCTCTTCCAATCCGAAGTTGAAAGACATTGATCTGTCGAGAAACATGTTCAATGGTCCGATCCCACGTTCGCTTCTTGGTCTCGAGTTCTTACAATCGTTGCAGCTTCAAGATAATCAATTGACAGGTCCAATCCCAGAATTCAACCAAAAGAGCTTAACTGTATTCAATGTCTCCAACAACAAAATCGTCTGTCCGAACCCGGGAACCAACACCCTGAAATCATTCAGCACTGCATCATACTCCAACAAATCCCCCATTGTGTGTGATTCATCGAATTCCGGTGCCGGTTCTTTTAGTGAAAATGAAACAGCATCATCAGGGGACTCCAAAAAGAAATCTGTTGCCACCATATTAATAGTTGTCGACATTATCGGTCTGATTACCGTGATTCTGCTCTTCATTTTTTACTGTAACAAGTCCAGGAAGCTCGAGAAGCTGATCGAACGATACCGTCTCGAGGAGAAAGACGACGAGATTTTGGAGATGGGAGGGGTGAGTTTTAATTATAAGGAAAGCAAAGAAGAAAGCAGAGAAGAAAACATTAGTCATGTTCATGAAGAAGTGAGTACATTTGTGGCAAAAGAAGAAGGGAAGGGGAATCTGATATTCATGGGGGAGGACGAAGCTTCATTCGACTTGAACGATCTGCTGAGGGCTTCGGCCGAAGGGCTAGGCAAAGGGCTCTTCGGCAATAGTTATAAAGCTAAGTTGCAAGGCAGACCAGACGTCGTCGTGAAACGCCTACGGGATATGAAACCGTTGAGCGACAACGAGTTCGCGAAGCTGATACGCATAATTGCAGATCAAAAGCATCCCAATTTGCTCCCTTTGCTTGCTTACTACTGCACCAACGATGAGAAGTTGTTCCTCTACAGATTTGCGAAGAATGGGAATCTCTTCAATCGTCTTCATGGTTAGATAATGAGATTAAAAACTGTTCGTTTTACGATTTGTGTTCGTTATATTTTAATTTGACTATTTGTTTATGTACATTGCAGGAGGAAGAGGTACTAGGGACCGGGTTCCGTTGAGATGGAACTCGAGATTAGCCAATGCTCGAGGGGTGGCTCGAGCAGTGGAATATCTTCATCTCAATGCCAACTTCTCCAAATGCCTTGTTCCGCACGGCAACCTGAAGCTGTCCAACGTTCTTCTCGACGAAGACGACACCGTCCTCGTCTCCGATTACGGTCTCACTTCCCTCGTAGCGGTTCCGGTTGCAGCGCAACGGCTGGTCGCCTTCAAGTCACCCGAATACCAGAACTCGAAGCGCGTTTCAATGAAGTCCGACGTTTGGAGTTTCGGCTGCCTTCTTCTGGAACTACTAACGGGAAGGCTCTCGGCTCACTCGGCTCCACCAGGGATCAATGGTGTCGATCTCTGCAGTTGGGTTCACCGAGCTGTTCGAGAAGAATGGACGGCCGAGATATTCGACACGGAGATATCCGTGCAGAAAAGTGCAGCTCCTGGAATGCTGAAGCTGCTGCAGGTTGCCATTCGTTGTTGCGAAAAGGTGCCGGAGAAACGACCTGAGATGACAGAAATCGTGAGGGAGATAGACAGCATCAAGGCCGTTGATTCGGATGAATCGGAGGAATTATCAGTGGATCAGTCGTTGACAGATGAGTCTTTCTCAACTAATGCATCGACAGTACTTGTGGTGGGCGATGGACGAAGCTGGTAAGATTTTGAAACTCCAGGGGCTTCAAAATCTGCAAGAATCCATCATTTTTAATCGCAAAAGCACGGGTGTGATCGGAAAATCAAGCTTTCTTTCTTCTTTTGCATTTTTTTTTTCATATTTCAAGTTGAAATTCTTTAGGGTTTTCTTTGATTTTCCCTCCGTAGCAATCACTCTAAATTTCTGTAATAAATTACTAGTAGAATTGCATTGTATCACTTGGAATCGACTACTTCCATAGTAAACTCCATTGAATTGGATTTAAGAAACAAATCCTTTCCATTCATTTTTTTATTAATTAAAACATCATAATATAAATTTTAATCTCATCCAATAATTCATGTCAAAATCATTATATTAACGATGGTATCACTTTTTATATCAACATTTTATGTTAATATACACCGTTTTAAATTTATCAATATTTTTAAAATTTACTTTTCATGTTTATATTCTATTTTTTCAATAACTTATATATATATATAATGATAAGTTTCCATGCCATGTGTGATGAGCACTTTGACTGCCGAAAAGAATGTCCATGAATTAAATTTTGATTTTCTGAATAAAATTAGTTGAATTAAAAAGGTCATCCCATAATAGATACCTATAATAGTTGAATTCGTATTAATCCATCATTAAATCAACTAGATATAGAATGATTTAAAAAGTCATTTCAAGATGTATGCAATATGTGATGAGCACTTTGACTGCTCGCACTCGAATGGGGGGCAGTGGTCCGATATATACGTCGTCGGAAAGCCAACGGCATTACTAATAGCTTGGCTCGTATTTGCCGTGGAGCTCCTATTGGAGCAATTACCTTCAACGACTAGGGACGGACTTAGGACTTTAGACTAAGGGGGGCGAACCTATAAATTTTTAAGAGGGCGAACTTATAAAAGTTTAGGAGGGCGAAAATAGATTTTTAATAGAAAATACATAAAAAATTCTATTTTTTTTTAAATCATATATGATTTTCAAAATTTTAGGGGGCGGTTGCCCCACCAGCACCCCTCAGCCCATCCATGTCAACAACTTCCCTGCGGAGTCTGCTGCAGCATTGCTTAAGGATGTGGCAGAATTAGTCTGAGAGTTTGAGTTGCTTCAATATTAGCTATAAGAAAAATAGGTTTATGATTTTAAGTTTACGGCTTAGAGTATTTGATGTATGATGTATTTTTTAGGATTTAAAATTTAAGGTTAAAATTTAATATTTTAGTATCAATTCCATTGAAATATATAATGGTACAATTATGAAAAACATTAGTATAACTTTAAAAACAAATGTGCTTTAAGAATTTACTAGCTTACGCTAACTAAAAGCAAACAACCACCATCCTCGTGAACTACTTCATAGTACTGTGATTATATCAGTTGATGGCGGAGCAAATTCTTCGAATTTCACCATTGGTGCCACTCTTCACACCAATGTTGCTCATCTTCACCATGGACCTCGCGAACTCCACGTTAAAGTTCAATGGCCGCATGCCTCTCTCACCCAAGAAACGCTGCACAAAAGTTCTGGTGGAGGAATCAGTCCACAGTTTCTGATCGGACTCCAGTATTCCCCGACCATTCCTCAAGTTGGCGAAGAACGACACGTCGAACCTGTTCCCACTACCGGTGTCCAAATCAATGCGCCTTGAGCCGTCACCGTTTTGTGGGCAGAGTGCTTGCAGTTGAGGCAGGAATGCCGGGTTGATTGTTGGGTCCGGGCCACCGTTGGTGAAGTTGTATAATCTGTAGCTAAAAAACTGGCAAGCTGATGTCCCTATGGTATGTCCTCCTGCAAGAAGGAAAAACGCACACCCAATGTTAAGCCAACTAGAAGAAACATAAATTCCATGGCAAAAGCATTCTTAGAGTAATGGAAAATAGCATACCAACAAGGGCAACGAGATCTTGAGTGTTGAGACCAAAGGCACCAAACTTTTGCTTCTGAGAATCAATGGATTCTGTAAATCCAGGCAAATTGGAAGTATCGGATGCCAATGAAACCCTCCCGTCTCTGCGTCCAGTAGGCACCTGCCAGTTTATTCCTCTCGTCTGCATTTTATATTCGAATGTCAGCCCACGTCCCATTCAATATATATTACTCCTATATGATTAAGAAAATAAAAAAATACTATTGTTTACCAGAAAGACGGAGTCACGGGCAGCGAGAGCAAGAATATCGGCGCAGGAGACGACGCCGGGGCATGCAGCTTCGAGCTGAGTTTTGGCATCGTCTATAACCTCATAGCCTCTCAACATCCTGTTAAGAGGGGCGGTTTTCTCAGAGTTAGGGCCATCGATGAGAATAGAGGCGTCGCATCCTTGGACAAAGCAGTCGTGGAAATGCATCCTCAGCAAACCGGGTGCAATGGTTGGATTGGAACGGAAATGGGATTGAACCGTAGACCTAACAATGGATTCAACACGAGGGCATGTTCGTCTATAGAACCCGACTTGAGTGCCCTGTGCTTGGGCCAATGCTGCAGCCATGGCGAACATGACTGCAAATGCAAGGAAGAATCTTGGCTTCATTCTGAGGTAGGGATCTTAAGAAATGAGAGGTGAAACTGAAATAAAAAGATATGGGTGTCTCAAACTCAAATGGCTGTATTTGCTTATGATTTTGTGTGGAATGGGGAGAGCAGAGCTGGGTTTATTTATAGGCCAAAACCAAAAGGAATCTGGTCAACATTGTGATTGAGAACAAGTAAATAAATCCGGCTACAGGGAACCGGCCTTGGATATGGAAAAGAAAGGTTCCATATTGTAAATATAATAATGGAGCAACGATGAGTTGGAATACAATTATAGCATTTAAGAGATTTTGCTTAAGCATGCAGCAATCTACTTGCAATTTGCAATGGCGAGCGCGTTTCAGTTTCCCCATAGACTTTTAGTATTTTATTCAACTATATATATATTGGTTCCTGATTAATACGGGTCAACCCGCGTCGCATACTTTGTTTTGGTGGGTGAGTCTTTGAGATAAAAATCTTCTGCCTCTTTTCGGTGCCCCTACTTATGTCCAACACTAAAAAATACAACAAAATTAAATTCCAAGCCATAACCCTAAATTCTAAATCCTAAACTCTACACCATATGCCCTAAAAAATACACCCTACCCTGAATTCCCTAAACCCTAATCATAACCCCTAACTTAAAACCCTAAACCCTAAACATAATTTTGGCTGTGAGGACATAAGTAGAGGCACCGAAAAGGGGTAGATGATTTCCATCCGAGTCTTCGAGAAGAGATTTTTTATATACACAACGCCTCAAACTCGAGATCAACTTAAATGATATACCATCATCCAATACAAAATATAGCAATTGTTTTACTATTCATAATCCTAATTCTTAACTTACGAGTTAAACATTCGAATTTATTATCTTTTAAGTACTTTAACAACACTGATTCTTCACTCGACTCGAATTTTATATTTATTTTCTTATTGATTTTGAGACGTATATTCAATCAAAAGTTTTATATAATTAGATGTAGACTACTTAAATGAAGTGCCAACTGGCTAACTCCAAACAGCTAACCATTGGTTTTGTTTGATAAATGCATTCAGACGTTAGACTAAATCAAATTTAGTAAATTGGAATCAATCAAATAGTAAAAAGGCTTTCACTTTCATATATGTATATAATATGTGCCATTTGTATTTTGAGTTTGTAGTTATCTTCAATCATATTATATTCAAGATTTTCTCAACAAATATATATACACATTAATTGATTTATGAATGTTTTTTTAAATCTTATTAATTAATAAAGAACCCACCATTTTATACCAATTCGTAGACAATCTTACCCATTGTTAATATGCACTCTTATTTTTTTTATAATGGAGCGGAAGAGCGAGAGAATGAGATGATCTCCTAAGAGAAATGATCGTCGGTCTCCCTCCTCCGGTGGGAGTTAGGTGGTTTTCGTGAATAATCTGAGAAGAAGAGTCACAAGGGGTGCATTATGGGAGCTGTGAAGTCATTACAGAAAGGTATCTAGGGTTTTCATCCCCTCGATCAATTGAAAACTTAAGTACAAGACGTTCACCTTTGTTTTTGTCCACTTTAGGAGCGGGAAGGATATAGAGAAGGTTATTTCGGTTCTAAACAATAGTAGTATTGATGGGAGGGTGGTGTCGGTGACGAAAGCTAGGTATCCAAAGTCTCCCCTACATTGACTGTCGGTTTCCTCTCAAACTGGGAAGTCAGGTTCAGAAGCCAATGAGAAGTTTGCTCATGTTAAGCAAACAAACCCACCTTTGAATGGAAAGGGGTTGGGACGTATAAGAGATTTTATAAGGAAGTTCTAATGAGCAAGTCAGTGGAGAACCAAGCGGAACTTCCTCAAAATAAAGGTGATAAGCAGGCAGACGGTGTGTGAAACCAAATTTGATTTTGATATAACATCTAAATTTATGGACCAATTTGCAAAACAATAAAATTTTAAGTACTCTTTAAAGTCTCACTATTGACAAGTATTTTAAACAAAATAATTTCTCAAGACAAGTTCTTAAATAAATAAAATTTTCTAAGTCTTTTCCTATGAGATTTCAAGCCAAACTATACAAAAACGCTCAGGCGTATCGATACCCTTAGGCGTATCGATATGAGTTTTAGCCACTGGAATTTTAATGGACTTAGCGTACCGATACAATATTACCCCGTATCGATACGACATTCATCTGGGCAACTCTTTCAATGAAACCGTACACGCTTTACAACTGTATCGATACGACAAGCTAATCTTTACAAAATCTTTGCATTTAATTTTTCGAACGTTAACTTGTAAGTTGGTTGGTTTCCCAATTTTTAAAAGTCCTTTATACCGTATCGATACGCTTGGTACACGTATCGATACGATCTTTAAGAAAACCAAACTTGGGATTCCAGTGAGCAAACACCGTATCGATACGACCCTCCGTACCGATACACCCCTTAAAACCGTACCGATACACCTTCTATGCGTATCGATACACTCTGTTTTCAGTCATAACGGCTCTTTCCTCTTTGATGCAAGTATCGATATGCCCTCTACGAGTACCGATACGGTAGGCAGCAGAGCTGCATTTATTGCAGGAAAAATGCTCTCAACGGCTCTATTGATGATCCCAACTACCCAAACGGCTAGAATTCAATGCAAGGGTATAAAAACAAGTCTCAATTGACCAAACAACAACTATTGAACCTACAAGCAACATCAAAGCATCAAAATCCAAACCCTAGTGCCTTTCATAGTCAAATTCTTGTACCCAACTCTTGTGATCTTATTGTAATCTTGTATTGTGAGTTTGGGGAGTTTGAAATTGTATTTGGGTAAACATTTATCCTTTGAGAGGAACTTTTAGAGTTTACCAAATTCATCTCTTTGTAAAAGTGAGTGGATTAAGCTTTGGGTAGAAAGCTTAATCAATTTGTAAGGTTACCTTCTCATCCAAGAAAATAGGAAGAATTCAAGTAGTGAATTGGTTGAAAATCCTTAGTGGGAACTAAGGTAGTGGATGTAGAGTTCATTTGGAGAACTTGAACCATTCTAACCACTTGTGTCACTTTTTATTTCTCATCCTTATCTCCTACCAAAATTTTAATTGCCAATTCACCCCCTCTTGGCCATTTACAATTGTGTGATCAACTCAACACGGTGATATTGGCGGCCATAACATAAATTTTGAGTGAAGATCTCCCCTGGATAAGACTTCTTGGATTGGGCGTTCAATGGTGGGGATTGTCAAATAATGTTTTGAGATAGATTTCGTTCAAAAAGCACTTCAAAGTGACGATATTAGTGTGATTATCGCTAAATGAGGTTGCTTCTAGAAATCAGGTTTGATTACTTTCAGCTCAGATGAGGATAAGGAGTTTGTATGAAAAAATAAAAAGGAGAAGCTCTCCTTTTGGTTTGACTTCTTAGATGATATGGTAATGGATCAGGGTTTCCTTATGTTGATTTGTTATGTTTCCCTCTATGGTGTTCCTTTGTTATGCTGGAATGATGAGTTCTTTATGTCTCTTGTTAGTAGATGGAGAAAGCTGATCCTAATTCACGGAGCAAATTCTTCGAATTTCACCATTGGTGCCACTCTTCACACCAATGTTGCTCATCTTCACCATGGACCTCGCGAACTCCACGTTAAAGTTCAATGGCCGCATGCCTCTCTCACCCAAGAAACGCTGCACAAAAGTTCTGGTGGAGGAATCAGTCCACAGTTTCTGATCGGACTCCAGTATTCCCCGACCATTCCTCAAGTTGGCGAAGAACGACACGTCGAACCTGTTCCCACTACCGGTGTCCAAATCAATGCGCCTTGAGCCGTCACCGTTTTGTGGGCAGAGTGCTTGCAGTTGAGGCAGGAATGCCGGGTTGATTGTTGGGTCCGGGCCACCGTTGGTGAAGTTGTATAATCTGTAGCTAAAAAACTGGCAAGCTGATGTCCCTATGGTATGTCCTCCTGCAAGAAGGAAAAACGCACACCCAATGTTAAGCCAACTAGAAGAAACATAAATTCCATGGCAAAAGCATTCTTAGAGTAATGGAAAATAGCATACCAACAAGGGCAACGAGATCTTGAGTGTTGAGACCAAAGGCACCAAACTTTTGCTTCTGAGAATCAATGGATTCTGTAAATCCAGGCAAATTGGAAGTATCGGATGCCAATGAAACCCTCCCGTCTCTGCGTCCAGTAGGCACCTGCCAGTTTATTCCTCTCGTCTGCATTTTATATTCGAATGTCAGCCCACGTCCCATTCAATATATATTACTCCTATATGATTAAGAAAATAAAAAAATACTATTGTTTACCAGAAAGACGGAGTCACGGGCAGCGAGAGCAAGAATATCGGCGCAGGAGACGACGCCGGGGCATGCAGCTTCGAGCTGAGTTTTGGCATCGTCTATAACCTCATAGCCTCTCAACAACCGGTTAGGAGGGGCGGTTTTCTCAGAGTTAGGGCCATCGATGAGAATAGAGGCGTCGCATCCTTGGACAAAGCAGTCGTGGAAATGCATCCTCAGCAAACCGGGTGCAATGGCTGGGTTAGAACGGAAATAGGACTGAACCGTAGACCTAACAATGGATTCAACACGAGGGCATGTTCGTCTATAGAACCCGACTTGAGTGCCCTGTGCTTGGGCCAAAGCAGCAGCCATGGCAAACATGACTGCAAATGCAAGGAAGAATCTTGGGTTCATTTCTGAGGTAGGGATCTTATGAAATGAGAGCTCAAACTGAAAGAAAAAGATATGGGTGTCTGTCTCAAATGGCTGTATTTGCTTATGATTTTGTGGGGAGCAGAGCTGGGTTTATTTATAGGCCAAAACCAAAAGGAATCTGGAATCTGGTCAATATTGAGAAGAAGTAAAGACAGCCGGCTACAAGGAACCGGCATTAAATAGGGAAAAGAAAGGTCCCATGTAAATATAATATATGGAGCAACGATTGAGCTTTTGCTTAAGCATGCAGGAATCTGCAATTTGCAATGGCGACCGCGTTTCGGTTTCACCTGTAGACTCAGTATTTTGTCAAAAAAGTATTTATTTATAGGGTAAGCTACCACCAAACTATTGGTTGGCACATTTTTATTATTAACCTTTCGATTAATCCAAATTTATCACTAAATTTTATTTTTTTTAACTCGTTTATATTACTGCGTCGTTGACTCAACGTCGTTTCGGTACTGTTATTTTGATACTAAATGACTCAAAACGACGTCGTTTTGCTGGAAGAAAATATAAAAAAAATACATTCAATGTGATTTAAACCTAAAACCTTTCAAATCAAAAATAAACTCTTAACCACTAAGTCAATTTAACATCTACATTTGTTTTTAACAAAAATAATATATATTTCAAACTACAGTTTATCATGTAAATAATATTACTCTATATAAATAATATAAATATATATTATTTCTAATATAAATATATTAATATACATATATAAATAATAAATAAAATAAAAATATATAAATATTCTTTATATTATAAATAATATTAAATGGATAAATATATTATTATAAAAACTAAAATACTAATTTTCAAAACCCAAAATTTCTAAAAAGCCCAAAATTCAAGAAAACCTTAAACACTAACCCTAAACTATAAACCTTAAACCCTAAAATTTTATTCATAAACATATAATATTAAAATATATAAACAAATAATATATTATTATAAAACTAAAAATTGATTTTAAAAAATCTAAAATTTCCAAAATTTAAAAATAAAATTCAAAAATTCACCAAAATCCTAAAGCTTAAACCTTAAATCCATATATTTTGGGTGTTAATGGGTTTAGGGTTTAGGGTTCAGGGTTTATATGTTATACTTTAATATTTTGGTAGATTTTGGGTTTTTTTAGTTTTTTTAATAATATATTTAATATTATTGATAATATAAAAATTTTATTTAATATAAATTTTTTTATTTATTAGTTATAAATATTAATATATTATATGTATATTAATATTATTTATATAGATTAATAATATTTATATAATAAAATAAATTGAATTAATCTCGACTGCAGTTTAGAATATATATTATTTGTCCTGGAAACAAAATAAAGATGTTAAGTTGGTTTAGTGGTTAGGAGGTTGTCTTTGATCTTAAAAGTTTTAGGTTTAAATTTCATTGAGTGCATATTTTTTTTCATATTTTCTTCCAGCAAAACGACGTTGCTTTGGGCATTTTAGTATCAAAATAGCGGCACCAAAACAACGTTGTTTTGGTCTAGCATCCAAATCATGACGTCGTTAACTCTTTAACGGCGCGATGGTATAAGCGAGTTAATGATAAATTTAGACCAATTAAAATGTTGATGATGCCTAGCATAGTTTACCCTTATTTATATTGATCTTGATACATTATAGAATCATAAAAAATAAATTTTATAATATTCATTTTTTAACATACAATGATTATATTTTAGTATACAAGCTGTGTAAAAAATGTTACAATTATTATTTAAATTTTAAATTTTAAATTACTAAATCTAAAACATAAATCTTAAACCCTAAACTTTAACTATAAATTATAAACTCTAAACCCTAAACCTAACATCTAAACATCTAACCTATAAACCCTAAATCTAACAAGCTTGTTTAAATTTTCAAATTTGTGTATCATTTTTTTCATTAAACTGATATTTTTCTATATAACCACTCGTGTCTAACCCATTTATTCAGGGTGTTGTAGTTGCTCATTATGAAATGATTTTTTTTATCCAAATTATTTCATTCACAACGTTAAAATTCAAACATAACATTAACTTTTATATTTCTTTTCTTACTAATTTTTAGACGTATTCCCAATCAAATTTTTTTATATAAAAATTAGACAGACGGCTTAATTGAAGTGCCAACTGACCAACTCCAAACAGCTAACCGTTGGTTTGTGTGATAAATGTATTCATATGTAAGACTAAATCAAATTAATCAAATGGTACTAAATAAATAAAAAACTTAAAATGTATAAACAAAAAATGAAAAAAGCAAGTTTTACTTTCATGTTGCACAGTTAGTTGACATTGAGAAGAGACAAAAGAAAAGACCAAAATCAGGTTGACATTTGATAAACATCAAATTTACATTTGACTTTTGGTTAGGAGTTTTAATGGTTGACTATTTCTGTTTAATTAACTCTGCATAAAGTGAGATCATCAATATTTTTTTTTCTCAAGGGTAAATGTAAATTTTGGTATCGAAATTCAGTTCAGTATGGAATTTGTCTCGGTTCAGTTATTTATCTGAATTTGATTTTTAAGTTTATCTCGATACAAGATAATATTTAAGGTGTTATGTATAATTTATTAAAACGATATCTTTATTTAACAATAAATAAATACTTATTAATCTTTTGTGCACGTGATTGATTAATTTTTGAATAAAAAGTATTCTAAAAGAACTCAAAATGCATATAAAGTAAAATATGACTTTACGTGGTCGCTTTTATTGTACATGTCTAAAACCACCTATTGGCACCTGATTTAGCACCTTTAAATTATTCAAAAAAATTGAGCTAAAAGATAAAATTTTATTACCAGTTGAAACCAATAAATTAAGTTAAAATACCTAATCAGAAGGGGGGAAACTTAATAGATATCAAATAATGGTTTACCGGGAGATAAAGTAACGGCGAAACTTAAAGTAAAAGTTTAAAAGAGTCAACTTGATTTTTTTAAAATTTTGGAGGCTTAAATGAATGTTTTTAAAAAACTTGAGGGTTTAACTAAAATTTTTAATATTTTTTTTAGAGATTCAAGTAAAAATATTTTAAAATTTTCGAGAAAGAATTTAATTAAAAATATTCAAAAAAAAATCAAAAATTTTAGAGGTAAAATTCGAACCTCCCAAAATTTTAGAGAATCTAGCCCCACTAGACACTAGTGGCTTAAAAAATCCGCCTTCCATAATACGAGACAAAGACAGGATAAAACAAAATAAACTTAGTGGCATCATTACTTGACAACAACAATTAAGTTGAAAATTTTGATTTAATTATTCCTTAAAAATTCAGGCACCGGGATGACCATTACAAAGATAGGAACTGCAGAAGAAGTCGAAGTACAAGTTATGGCAGATACAAACGCAATCGATACAGTGGGAAAGATGACACTGAAGCAGGAGTCGTAGCGCTCGTCCTGTCCGTTCTAAAGGCCAGGGAAGGGATTATTCTGATGGTGATCGATTTCGATAAACATCGGCATAGTCAAGATCAAGATTCATAAGATCGAAACTAACTATCATCGGTGTAGAAAGACCGAATGTTCAAAGGAACAACTCGTACGACGAAATTTAGTTTTACGTGGAGGTTTTACAAAATATGGGAGCACTACGAATATAATTAAAGGGGTTACAAACTTAACCAACATAAGGTTCTATGAATACATATCCCAAAAATATAAGTTTATGTACTCAAATTACATTATCGATGCTGAAATCTCGAACTGATGGTGATCCGCAATCACGTCCCATCTACTAACTTGTGAATGGAAACAATCCAAACATCGAACTTTACAAGCTCAGAGACACGCTTCTACTTTACTATACTTCATGTCAATATGCTCAGCTAACGAGGCATTCGATGTTCGGGGGAAGCCTAAATCTCAGTAATCTTATTGAAATGGCATGCATTGTTACGGATCAAGCATTGCTATCAAACTCTATATAAATCAGACCTCAAAAAGGATTTAACTATGAAAATCAATGGCGGATTCAAGGAGATAACCGCTATTCACTAGCTATCTGAAACTTGATGCCTTGATTTCATTGTTTTTGCTTAGATTCTGTTGGCTGTTCTGAGATCGTGTTGGAATTACGGTACCGTAATTCCGACATGTATGAGGCAATGGAAAGTGGGAAAACAATAAACCAGAAGACGATAATTTCAGTTTTGAGCCAAAGGAACAATGACCAAGGAGCCATCCTAAGCTCATACAAGCAACTATATGGCCATGAATTCGGTAAATCCGTCAAGAGAAGCAAATGTGGGCAATTCGGGAAGGAACTTCGGGTTGTGATCCGGTGCATACAACATCCAGAGAATTTTTTGTGAAGAATTCAACAGCAGTAAGGACTAAGGACAAGAATAACTACGCTATTGTCAGTATCTCGGTCAGGTTGATCAGAGGTTGCTGGAGACACAATTTAGTGGAATATATATGATTAGGGGTCATGGCAGTTTCGGTGCATTCTAAATTAGAAATTCCGTGCAAGTGTGCCTTCTATTCAATGTTATAATACCTTTCTCAGTCTTATGACTAAAATTCGGGATCAGTAGTTGTTAAGGGAAGGCTCTAGAGATAAGTATCAACTAATACCCGTATGAACATATCTACAAGCTTACCCTTTATGTAACATGTGTAATTGAAATGACTGGTTCACTTTCCATGGAACAATGAATCATGCAACATTGGACGAATATGAGAATAATCAGGGGAAATTCGTTTAATAAGTGATTTGACTCGTGTCACGAAGATTAATGTTCCACATGAGAAAAAAACCTTGGAACGAGAGACATTTCAGTTCTCACGATTCTTGACTGCATTAATGTTGTAACTTATCAAACTTAACTAATATCGGAACATCTTCACCAAGTTTATTCATGGGAACAATTGAAAATTATTCATTACCTGACCAGGTATCAGAATAACGATCAAGGGTCCTCACATGATCAGAAGATTGAGAACAGTTTCTCACTAGTTGGCAGTTCCGTCCTCCGGTTGAGCACTCCCTCCATCTACATAATGGCATGGGGAAGTTAATTGATTAAATTACAGTTTGCCTCCAAAAAAAGAAAGTGCCGATGCAAAAAGAACTTTCATCAATGTCAAATTGTCAGTAACTAGGCATACCTTCACCACCATCAGACGGGGCACAAGGGGACTTCCTATATCGTGTTTGTTGTTGTGTGGGCTGAGGACAAAAAGCAGAAAAGTATGAGATCATAAGCACTGTAAGATTACTAAATAAATGTGTAAACGGTGATTGACTCACAGAAAGCAAAATTAGGATGTAAGAAGCGTATGAGTCGTCACTGTGACACTAGAATCTAGAGTACACCATATGAAATGCTGCTAATTATTAGCTTTATCAAAATCACAAAAACTCAGCATACTTCAAAATACAAAGAAGAAAAATGTTGTACACGTTTTTTTTCGTTATCAAAGGTAAAGTGTTTGAAATTACAAACATGAACCACATAATATCCTCGCCACAACATGATTCTTGAGACATTCATGTACCGGAACCATCATTTTTGCTCTTCAAAAAACCCTTAGTCAGATACTCAGCATGACATACAAGTCAAATGGCATTATGTCAATACACTACCCAAACAATGTAAGCTATAATTTGGGTCTTGGTAGATTACAAGATTTTTTTACATCATCTTCCCTTTTCCAACACAAATATATATATATATATATATAAAGGAAGTAAATCTAAAACCCCAATCAATGTTCTGCATGGGATAGGTCTTCCAACTCGTGTTACTAAAAGGTTCAGAAACAATTGTGCAAGCCATTTGATCCAGTAGTTAAAGACCTTGAAGTAATCTACAGATTGCAATCCCTTTTGCTCCTCTAGACATGCAAAAGTTCTAGCAAAGCCGATTCACTATTTTGAACCATAAAGAGACCTATTTGTGACCAAATTAAAGAGTCTTAATAAAGTAGATCAGAGTGGTTTAAACTTTTGACCAATTAGGGAATCCTCGAAAAGTGGAGCAGATTACAGTCCTATCCTGCAGATTAGCAAAGGGCTACCTACTCTGTTGCTCTCACTAATCATCACAATTAATAATAAATTTTAAAATACATATTCACATAAAATACTCTCCATAAAATATTCATCAAATCTGAACCAAAATATGTAGTTCAAGGGAGTCAAATCCTATAACACATGAAGAGAATATTAAATTAAATAATTTTACAAGCATTAAATTAGTACCTGCAATTTGGGACGGAGGGCTTCAAGTGGTCCTTTAGGCTTATTAACACCTTGCTGTTAGTATCCAAAAACATAAGAAGAAATTGGAAACTTCAGCTTAATCAGGATTCATTAGCATGGCCAAGCTATGATAACAAAAAAAAGGTTGATTCGGATTTGGAGAATCTTAAAAGTACCTTTCCAAGTGCCCAGTCAGCAGAGTCAAAATAAGCACGTTCATGATCCTGACATAAATTTAGATGAGAATCAGCACAAACCAGAAACCAAAAACTTACAACTTCCACACAGAAATCACCTTAGAAATGAGTGGTGGTTTTCTCGGCTTAATCCCACCATATTTTTTCTTTATAGCTTCCTCCTAAATATAGACATAAAAAGAATAAATAAATCAACGATATCGTAATTAGATAATCAAAGATAACTAAAATGTTTAATCAATCAACATTCCACAATGATTCAAGATAAGGACACACCTCCTCTTGAGATGAGGGCATGGATTTTTCAGACTCCCGTCCTTCTACTTGTTCTTGCTCCTTGTCAATCTCCATGCCTGAGATTAGTTCCTCCGGCTTAATCCCACCATTTTTTTTCTTTATAGCTTCCTCCTAAATATAGACATAAAAGAATAAATAAATCAACGATGTCGTAATTAGATAATCATAGATAACTAAAATGTTTAATCAATCAACATTCCACGATGATGCAAGATAATGGCACACCTCCTCTTGAGATGACGGCATGGATTTTTCAGACTCCTGTCCTTCTACTTGTTCTTGCTCCTTGTCAATCTCCATGCCTGAGATTAGTTCCTTGCAACCACCCAACTAATAGCAGCTATGGTAGCACACAAATGGTTTGCAAAAAACTTCAGAAATGCTAAAACTTTGACAGATCATAGAGATCACAAAAGAAAATTTACTTATTCCCACCGAAAACAGAAAAGGGAGCAATGTAGAATAAAAATATAAATTCTTAGTAGATCAGAGGAAAAGCATCAACCGAAAGGCTACGACACAAGCATTTACCACTCTCGGTGAATGCATACTATACTCTCAAGTCTCAACACAAAAGAAAAAACATCAGGCAACTATTAGTTAAAGCACTTGGCAACAATTAAGACAGTTCACGAAATGTTCATATTCAAAGAATGAAAAACAAAAAATAAAGGAAACAAAACTTGAGATACAGCCGTATCGATTCAGTAAATTATAACTATCCGGGCAGTATTCTAAACATTTCCTATCAATGCATATGTGTTATAAATCAAAACCAATTACACAATTGCAATAAAAAAGAAAAACCCAGATATCATATATGATGCAATTTATCATACACTTAAAAAAAATCCACAGTAAAAAAGCATTTATTGAACCATCAAAATTAATTAATCTGAATTACAGAAATGAGATCCTTAAGCTAGAAAAATGAATTAAAAACCTCTGCACCTAACTTTTAAAGTTTAGAATACATACAAAAAATTCCGCAGCAAAATCATTAAATTAGAATCTATAAATATATAACAAAAACTAACCATTAAATATAATTATTCGACAGAAAAGAAACCGGATCCTTACTTAAGCTAGAAAATCGAATTAATAAACATACGAAGATCCACACCGTACTGGAAATAAAATCAAAACTAAAATTTCCAACTACACAAAAAAACCAAAACACTAGGTGCTAGAATTTATACATATTTTACAAATTAATAAGAAATTGAATGAGAACAAATTGGCGTAAAATTTAAAGATCAGGTGAACGGAAACGGGAAATGAGAGAGATCCGGTACCTGAATTTCTAAGCACTCTGCTGAGATCGGAAATTCAAAGGGGAAGGTTTCTCGACTCCAATGGCGTTGGATAAGTATAAAATATAAATATAAATGTAATATATAATATTCTTTGCGTTGTTGAAATCTTTCTTTCGGTGGAGTTGTTTTGTTTCCGGGAAATTACGAAAAGAGCTTGCATTTTTTAGATTCTTCCATTTCTGGCATTATTAGTAGGAGTGTTCATGAACGGTTAATTGTACTAGCATGGTTTATTAATACGGTTACTAAAAGTCTCGATTTGACGTTTTGATGAATCATTATCATATTATTTAAATCGTTTATCGTTTAAGCGGTTAATCGATTTATTCGGTACAGTTACTCGATTAACCATGAATCGTTTTATATATTTATTACTACTAAATTTAATAGTTTAAAAAAATTAACCAAATAAAATCTTCAATATTTATATTTGAAAAGTCTTCAAAGTTTAAAACAATTAAAAGTTTAAAAAATTATAATAATTACACAAATATTAATAATAATCAATAATTTATATTAATTGCACAAATATTTGTATAATCAATAATGTGATATAATTATAATTTTTTTTTAAATGTTAAAATTTCTTTTGTCGTTTGAGTTAACCGAAATCGAGATAAGAACATCCAAAGAGAAAAAAGTACTTTAAATTTATTTTATTTCACGATCACAATAACATGAACACGAGCTCAACGGACTTGTTCAAGAGTAAATGTAAATAAAACAAAGACACTTCTTAAGAAATAAGAAAGAGAAACCTCATGTAAATACCATGGAATAAGGTTTGATCATATTCATAGGATTATGTAAATATTCTATTTTAAAAATAGAAAGTTCGAAATAATTAGAATTTTTTGGAGATTGAATGCAGTTACTAATTCATGATCTAACATGTATAAAATGAAAACTTCATTCTCGATTCTACGAGAATTTTTATAAAAGTCTTTCATTTGGTTCTCTTCATGAAAGTTTACATGAACTGTAAAAGGAGCTGCAAGATCAAACCAATGTCCCAAGACACAAATAACATGCAGTCACATTGGAAATCCAACAAAAACAATAAGATGCAACACATATCACACTATATCTCAATACTAGAGTAGATGCACATTCGAATAGACGTACACTACATGTTTAATTATTACTAATAATTTAATATTATTATAAAATATAGTTTAAGTATGGTAATTACAAATATAATAGTAATAATCAACAATTTAATATTAATAAAAATTAAATTTAAAATTCGATCTTTTCGGTTAACCGTTTAACAAAAAATAGTGATCGTTTTCGTCTGATTTGACCGCTAATTTTACCGGTATGATTACCGTACCGTTTCGGCTAATTTTTACCAGTACAGTTACCTACCATTTAGTTCAATTTTTTTGATTTTTTATACGGTATACTGGTTCGTGTTTTTATGAACACCCATACCTAGGGATGTCAATTGGGCGGGGAGAGTGTGAAGGTTACTCTTCCCAAACCCATCCCCATCAAGAATTTTCATCTTCATCACACCCCACGAACCGCTGTGAATACAAAATTTAAAATCATCTCTGCCCCGCAACCCGCAAGACTAAAATCATCCCCGCCCCCATCATCCACGTGGGTCTTTAAACTCACCTAATCCCCTCTTTATCCGCTCATGACCCATTTATATGATATATTTATAAATATTAATTATATAAATATAAATATTTTTTGTTATAAAAAAGTATGAAATATTTATCGTTCAAACTCCTGCCACATGTGTGACATTATTCCAAATGTCATTATTTTTTATAAAATAATAATATATAAAATTAAATTTTGTATGACATAAACATTTGGAATAAAAAGATATTAAAATTTATTGTAAAGGACAAAAAAAATAACACAAATAACATGTGAAATAATAGTTCAATTGTTGTAACAAATAAATAATATCAAAAGAACTAAAAAAGAAAATAATAATAAAAATAACAACCTTTCAAAAAATAAGACAATATTAGAAAAATAAAATACTTATAATGAGGATTAAGGAGAAAAAACTAAACATTAGAAAAAATGGTCAATGCTAGGAAAAAATAAAGAATAAACCAATAAATATATATTATGTATGTATAATATATATATATATATTATAAATATTTTAAGATATGTCAATATAAATTATCTTAAGCTTAACTCTAATTCAAACTGATATTTAAAAAAATATTTATATATTTGATCAATCTCAATCTCAATTGAACTTTTCAACAATATCCCAAGACAAGTCGATATGAATTACCTTTAATTTGACTATGACCGATGTTGATATTATATTTGTAATAAGATTTATAATAACTTATTATAAGATCTATTGAGGCGGGTGGGGATGACGCGGGGCGGGAGGGGATGGGGGGTACAAAAGCATAGGGTTGTAAATGAACCGAACGCTCAGCGAACCGTTCGTGAATCGTTCGGCCGAAAGTACGTTTATTTATTAAACGAACGTACATGAACAAGATTTTCTGTTCATTTAATTAAATGAACGAACACGAACGTTCGGTAATCCGTTCGTTCATTTATGTTCGTGAACATTCGATAATCCGTTCGTTTATGTTTTTTCGTTTATGTTCATTAATGTTCGTTCGTTTATGTTCGTTAATGTATGTTTGTTTATGTTCATTTAAATTTATTCACATATGTCTAGAGGTGTTTACTATTCGGTTAAATCAAACTAACCAACCGAACCAAAACAAAATTGGTTAATCTATTATATAAATTTCAGTTATTCATCAAATATTTTAATAAAAAAACCAATGAACAATGAAGTCCATTTGATCTCCCACCAACTTCACCTTTTACTGTTTAAAGCGCAATAAATGAGAAATAAAAAATTACAATAAATCCTATTTTTTTCAAGTGTAATATCTAAAAAAATTAAACCAAGAATGTATCACAATATTATAAATTATTAATTTATATAACATAGTGGAAATGATTTCAGTAAGAAAAAGTTGATTAAGAATTGCAAGATTAATCCTACATTTCATTAATAATCAATCATTTTCTTAAGTAAATTACCTCTCAATTTGTTTAGCAAATAGTAATAACTTACTTTCAACTCTCTTATTATTGATTTTACCCAAAATAAATTAATCCACATTTCGCATGATTAAGGCAGGTACAACATTGAGATAAATCCTTTTAGGAGTTGATTATACAGGTGTGAATACAGTTTAAAATAAGAGGTCGATCTTTCAAAAATGTCAAATACCAAAACAAAAGACAGGATGAATCACCCAACAGGCTGGGGAAGAGCCGACAAAGGCCAAGGAAATGGCAGTAGGCTGCAAGGGGCACAAAGGGCTGAGAGGAGGTAACGAAGGTAGGTACCAAAATGGCAAGCTTGGCGATGAATACCGAGGGCACCGAATTTAAAATTAACACTTATTTGAACATCTAAGAATTCAAAATTAACACTCACAACGGCCACTAGTTATAGCTTAAGAACTTGATACTATAAAAGCCAACTCTATTACGCCAAACAAAGAGCAAATCCAGAACTCACAACATTTTCAGGTCATTCAGGAATGAACAGGGAAGATCCAAGAATGCCAAGAACCAGATACCAGCTGAAATCAAAGCAACACAGCTCGAGGTGTCGGCATAAAACTGCAAATGAAGCCGTTCCGTTTAATCTACATGCTTAGCCACCACCGAGTGCATGCCTGAACTTTTCTGTTCTTTCATTCTTTAAGCTCGAGCACAAGGGTAGGCCCCTATGAATAAAAATAGGACTAAGAACGAACGGATAGTGATCCGTTCTAGATAAGACTGATATCACAATAATGGAAAACAAACTCTTAAAGGAAAGAAAATAAAATTTAACCAAGCATGTGACCAGAGGCAGCATATTGAATGCATTCCAACACAGCATATGTTAAAACCGGCACGACCCTGCAGGAAGCACAGCAAGAGCCTGCTGCAAGCAGACAAGACAGAGAGCTAGGCAACTGCTAAAATCATTTTCAACATGATCCAACACTGCAACAGTCTGCTACAGTATCGTACAACAAAGTTGGCACAGCCACTTCACAGCTAGCGGTCAATTTTGCTACAACTCAAAACATAAAGGGACGGGGAGGGGTTAAACATGATTAATGGAATACGACAATCAAACAGTTAAACAGAAACCAGTTATTATGTTCAATTAATGCCAGCTATAAGGTTCTCACTGAACATTACATTTTAATTTTAGCAACTGCATCAGGTCTAATGCAAGAGAGCTCGATTAAACACAGCATTCCACGGGTCAAAAAATCTTGGGGGTTCTTTAATACCAGCACAGCAACTAAGCCTCAACGCCAATATTTAGAAATCAGATGCAAAGATCAGAAACAAGAAAGATAGAAAGTGTTCAGGAAACCAAGACATGACTATAGCTCTTACCAATCACCATATCTTTCAGTTAAAAATAGTTTAACAAACAGTCCCTGCAATCAGCATACTTCTATAACTCAGCATCACAATCACGAACACTCATCAAAAGATAAAAACAGCACCAACAGCAACATCATGTCCATTTGCTCAACTCACTCTTTCCCCGAACATTGCTATAAAAGCCAACAGAAAGTTTGAGATGAATCAGCGTTTTTAGAAATAATAATAAATTTTTAAAAGAAGCATTTAAAAATGGACCCCCTAGTTAATCAGAAAGACAAATATCAAGCAAAATATAATATCTCAAGGTAGAGGGAGCAAACTATGCTAACAGACTCGCATCACAGAATCTTTGATGGGTATTGAAGCATCAAGCTACAAACAACATAAAGTCAGATACCATGACACAGCTTACATAATGGAGACAAAAGGTTCAGGATAGAAAATTAAAACAACAAAAATGTCCTACCAATACTAGAAAACATATGATATTTGAAAGTTCCCAACATTAACAAAATAGCAACAGGAAACATGCTACGTCGAGTCTCCAGGAATTCCAATGCCATCTGCAAAGATCATTCCTATAAAATAAAATAAATAAAAAACATGTCAGAAGAATAACTTTGCATGAAAAAAGTTACACAAAAAGTGAATACTAAAAAAGAGGGGGAGAGACTAACATCAATCTCTGAGTTTCAAGAAGACGGGCTCCGAGAATCGGCAGGACGGCCTCGCGGCGAAACACTTCGAGGACTTGGAGATCGTCCATCACGGCTCCTCCTTTCAGGACTTTCACCCCTAGGGGGAGATGCCTTAGGTGGGGAAGGACTCTTCTGAGGACTAGGACTGCGGCGAGCAGGAGAAGCACTGAATTACAAAAGCATCACAATGAGTTAATGAAAGAAAATAGGGGGAAATAGAAGAAACTGAACATCATGAATTGCAAAGTATAAACCTCCTTGATCGACTGCTACTCCGCCGATCATCATCATAACGATCTCTTCCCCGGCCTTTAGAACGGACAGGACTAGCACTACGGCTCCTGCTTCGGCGCCGAGAGTCTCTGTCTTTCCCACGATAACGATCACGTTCATATCTGTCATAACTTCGACTTCGACTTCTTCTTCTATAATCCCTATCTTTGTAATGGTCATCCCTGTGCCTGAATATATTTAACACGGCAAACATCACAAATCGATAAGACCATAAAGAAATAAAATCAATCCATATAGGTTTTGCCATCCAAACAAGCTTAAAAGGGGCATTATACATCCAACAAAGGAAGTACTGGACCTCCCTCTGAAAAATCATATCTGATAAATAAAACTAATATAAAATTGTCAAGGTATAAATGGAAAATAAACAACAATAAGTGCATTCAGATACTCAATGCAGGAACATGCAGATAAAAAATAAGTATATCAATTTATCTTAACTGTACTACCATGTAGCACTATATCTTCATGATACTACCAATCTAGATTGCTTTGATTGGTAAGGAAGAAGCATATGTGAAAATTCCCCATGCTTATCCCTTCATCGATATCTCTCACAATTAATTCAGAGAAGTGGGCACAAGACAGAAAATGCTATCAATCATACAAGATGAAACCCTTAAAAAGTTGTCAAGGAAGAAAAAGAATGCACAGAATAACTTACCTTTTGCGAGGACTTCGGCTTCTTGACCTTGGAGATGATTCAATAATCCTTCCTTTCTGACTGCAGAGGAAATTACCAAAGTACATGAAACTCATTACAGAAAGACCTGAAGAAAGATTATTAGGAATATAAAATATTACAAGGAAATATCCACACACACACACACACAACAAATATCGCCTCAAATTTTAAGTGAGCATGCCAAACAAGCTTTTCAAACTTCCATGATATATACAAATCACTTAGGCAAGTGGACATTTTCCCTGTTAAAGCAAGACAAGAAACTGTTTCCTTTGTAATATGTCTTCTTAAACAAGAGTCAAATTCACAATTTCATCAAATAATTTCTTACTGCATACATCTTCCCTACATCAGGCACAAAATATGTTCCAGTAGGATATATAAATGAATGAACAACGACGAGCAGTCTAGCACACAACTTACATCCTCTCTGCATTAGGCCCATATTTTGCAAACTGAACAGTTATCTCCCGACCATCAACGACTCTCCCTGAAATAACAATGAAATGTCGTAACATATTGAATCAATTGCCTACAAAATTAATACGATACCACACTTAATACATATAAAAACGCTAAAATAAAAAAAAAACGGAGAGTGAACGAGTTGAAGAAATGTACCATCGAGTCTATCTACAGCTTTCTGAGCCTCATCGGCATACTTATAGCGCACAAATGCAAAACCTCGTGAATCACCAGTCCTACCGTCAAGCAAACAGAAATTATTATCTATATAAATTCCTGACAACCGAGAAAGAGATGAAAAAGAGAAAGAACCTTCGATCTTTAGGAATGAAGATGTCGACGACCTTCCCGTACTTGTCGAAGAGCGGAAACAAATCATCAGCCGTCGTGCCTAAACAAATTCAAAATCAAACCAAATCAATGATTTCAGTCACAGTGTGAACAAATTCGTATGCGGAAGAGAAGTTGTTTAACGAGCGGGCGAGAGAAGAAGAGAAAGAGAAAGAGAAACTTACGGAAGGTGATGTTGAGGACGAGAAGAGAATACGTGTCGCTGATATCGGGAGGGCCTGACCTTCCGAAGTGAGACATTGTCGCGATTGAGAGGAATGGAGAGAGGAGGAGCGGGGAGAAAACAATGTTTAGGGTTAGGGTTCGTTTGTGGATGTTAAAATCAGGATTTTTTTAGTAATAAAAATCAAGAAAATTAAAAGAAAATAATCATAAAACGTTGCGGATTTGTATACTACTATTTTTAACCTAAATTATAAATATTTTTTTCTTAATGGTGTAATTTAAAAAAATTAAATTCCTTAATTTTTTTACATCCGGCTAAACTTCTGAATCAATAAATTATATCAATTATTTTTTGGGTAAACTATACTAATGACCACCGAACTATGGGGTTGGTGTCGATTTGACCACTATATTTTTAATTGTGTTAAATATACCACATAATTATTTAATTGGTTCCAATGTAGCCACCTGCCGTTAAAAAAACGAAAAAGTTAACGGGACTGTTAAAATAATTGGTATAATTACACATTTAGTCCCCTTTATTTATACAATCATTCAATTTAGTCCTAATTTTAATCTAATAAAATAATTAATTATTTGATTTATCTATTTTTATTAAATTTATTAAATTTATTTTCCTTCCCCAATCAGTGTCACCACCAATTGGAGTAAGAAAAATAAATTAGTAAAAGTTAGCCCAAGAAGAATCGAACATGGGTTACTTGGGTAAAAAAGCAATGCTCTTACCATTGGGCTAATATTATTTTTGGTATATGAAATACTAAATACAATATATATGAAGAAGGATGAGAACGTGGCTAGTGAATGAAACTACACTTCTAGAAAATGGAATGGAGATCCTAACGACAAAGGAACTTCCTTTTTGATTGGTGGATACTGATGAACTATTTCTTGAATTGCCGACTTCGCAAGGAGCGAGCTTCTATGAACATTTTTCGTTATTTTTATTAAGTTCCGCCAGCAAGTCGAAAGAACTTGAGTTTGTGACGATTACAAATCGCAGTGAGACAGGGTTGATTATGAGCAATGTGTCTAGCAATGCTCGCCTCGTTAAAACAAAGTATATTAAAGTTTAGTCATTTTCCTTTTACTCTGAACTAGCAAGAGCCACATAAGGCTTGTTGTGCGTGGCCTCAGAAATTGTGAGCTTGCTCAGATCAAGAGGATGCTCTTGCAGTAACAAATAATTGAGAGGGAAGTTTGGCCATATTCGTAGCGAACGAAAGATGATGAACTTGATCGAATCAATTTAGACACGGTCCTTTTCTTTAATTGTATTACTACTCCTTTCAGTTGTCAACAAGCTATGAGTACTGTCAATCTGCTTGACAATGTGCAGGTGAATAAAAATTCTGCCGTGTTCAGTTCATCAGTTGTAGTCGAATGAATCCGAGTATGCTATTTGCTCCGAATGTGATAACACAATGTCATCTGAGAAAGTTGCTCTACATATCCAACCAAAGTAAGGAAGTTGCGTTTCACTTCAGACAAAGATTGCAACTCTCCAGGAAACAACCTGTATGGAATGTACATCACAATCACAATAAATAAGATAAACCAAACATTATGCAGCATAGGTGAAAACTTTTCTGTGTGTTTATTTTTCATTCATCTTTCAAATAGCTTTTTCCTTTGCTCTAAAGTAGCAAGCCCATATTTAATCTGTTGGCATTGCAAACTATAACAAACCGAAAATCCGAAAAGAAAAACAAAGAGCCTCTCAAATACAAACTTCCCTCTCAAGTAGCAAGAGCCACATAAGGATGCTCTTGCTCGACTGCGGTGGTGGCTACATGAAATTGCTTAGTGGTGATGTCGACCAGAAGAAATTTGGTGGTGAAATCCCATACATATTTTTTCTTGCCCTGTGATCTAACCTATTCATATCTCTAAATAGATATTATTGTTAGATTTACTGATTTTTTTCCTATATTGGTTGGTTGCAGCATCATGTTTGGGCCTGATATTTATGACTACAGCACCAAGAAAGTACATGCTATTCTTACCTACAATGGAACGAACCTCAAAAAGGAAGTTCCTTTGTTGTTAGGATCTCCATTCCATTTTCCAAAAGTGTTGTTCCATTCCCCAGCCACGTTCTCATCCTTCTTTACATATATTACATTTGGTATTTTATATACCATAAATAATCTTAGCCCAGTGGCAAGCGCATTGATTTCTTAGCTAAGTGACCCAAGTTTGATTCTTCTTGAGCCCAACTTTCACTAATTAATTCCCTCAAATAAGGTGGTGTGTCACCACCTAATTGAATAATTAATTATTTTATTAGATTAAAATTAGGACGAAATTGAATGATTGTATAAATAAAGGGGACTAAATGTGTAATTATACTAATTATTTTTTAACGGCAGGTGGCTACATTTGAACCAATTAAATAGTTATGTGGTATATTTAACACAATTGAAAATATAGTGGTCAAATCGACACCAACCCCATAGTTCGGTGGTCATTAGTATAGTTTACCCTTAATTCTTTAACTAATATTAATCATTAAATTTAACAGATTTTTAGATCAATTCATGCAGCGCCTCGTGTTGTTACTATAATAAGTCTCTAAAAATATTTAAAAGTGCAAACTAAATATTAAAAATTTATAATATAATATTTAAAAATTAAATATCATGTGATATAATTATAGTGGATCATGTGGTAGTAATATTTAAAAAAAATTGTTAAAATTTAATCAAAATTGGTCAGACGGCTAAATTTATTTAATTTATAGATTTAATGGTTTTATTTTTTAATAAGATTTAATAATTTAATTGAGTGTAAAAAAAATTAAATACTTAATTGTACTTTTTTTTAAAAAAGTTTAAAGATTTTATACATCCTTAAGTTTATTTTTTAAGGTTATACATATATTTTAATTTTTTTTAGTTTTCTAACAAATTATAATTTTTGTATAAATTTAATATATTTTTGATGCGGTTACTATAAGTCTCTATATTATATAAAGGATGAGTTTATCATGTGCGTCGAACACTGCTAAATATCACTAACGTTGAACACCATTAAATTAGTTAATAAAGATTAAAAATTTCAAGTATTCAACATACAATTATAAATTATTTAAAATAAATTTTCAATTAAATTATTTTAATATATTTATTATTTTTTAAATTTTTTCTAAATAATTGAATCAAATACCAATTTTTGTCAATTTCTAAATTAAAAAAACCTTAAATCTTTTCCCCAAATTAGAACCCTAATTCACAAATTAAAATCCAAATTCACGAGCATATTGTTTTCATTTGGTACATTAAGTCCTCTCAGAAAAAAAAAAATGAGAGTCATTTAGTACATGCACGTTTTGAAAATGAGTAAATAAAAATATTCTATTGTAATGTTAATTTTTATATTAGTATATGACCATGGATGAATCAAGGGGTGGGGCGGTTTTTCCTTTAAAAATTTAAAATTCGTATATGATTAAGAATTTTTATATATTTTGTATTGAAAAATTATTTTCACCACTCTAAAAATTTATGAGTTTACCTCCAAATAATTTTATAGATTCGCCCCCTAAAATAAAGTCATGCGCTTATTTCTGTATACGTCATGTATTCCAATTGAGATCAGATAACTTAAAAAATATATAAAAATAGTAATATTTTTACAACAAGTTTCATGCTTTTGAAATTAATGAAGCATTAAATATTTTGAAACCAATAAGTGTCCACGTGAAAAAGCGGATCTTAGGAGACACGAGTTTAAATCAATTTTGTGTACGAGGTGTATGTATATTGTCAAAGAGTTAATAATATATATAAACAAATACTATTTTATAATCATTTTTAGACTATTCAAAAATATTTTATGATTTTTGTGTCATGTATTTTAATTAAACTCTCATTCCAAATCTAATTATTTTTAGGGTAAACTACACAGTTGACCACCGAACTATGGGGTTGATGTCAAAATGACCACTATATTATTTTTCGTCGCAAATGTACCACACAACTATTTAAATGGTGCCACGTTAGCCACACGCCGTTAAAAAAAACGAAAAAGTTGACGGAACTGTTCAAAAAATTGGTATAATTACACATCTGGTCCTCTATATTTATACAATATATCAAGTTATTCCTAATTTTAATCTAATAAAATAAATTAATTATTCAATAAGACGGTGACATGTGTCACCCAATTGGAGGTGGAAAAATGAAAGGAACAAAATCGCCCCTACCAGGATTCGAACTCAAGACCTCTGGGTACAAAAGCTGTGTGCTTGCCACTAAACCAAGCACACTTTCGTGTTATGAGGTCATTAATATATGTATTTAATGATTGTTAATGCCCAGAAAATTAAAGAGAAGAAAATGCAATTGCAAGGACCTCATGGTCTAAAGCACATGTGCTTGCCACTACACCACATGTATTTCTTGTGATATAAATTACAACATTTAATATATGTCTTATATAGATTTTAATGCTTGAGAAAAGGAATGAAATGTGGTTTTAAGAAATTCGAATGTAATATTTTTATGATCCATAAAAAATCTAACCCAATTAAATAAATCTAATAACTAAATTAAAGTTAACATTATTAAATTGTGTTTGTGAGTTTGAATTCGCTAAATGAATTTAATATAATTTGGAGTAGTTTAAGATAATTATATATAATAATTTAATTAATTTTTTAATAAATATTAAAATTATTAATTAAGTAAAAAAAATCAATTCAACGATTATATACGTGGAATTATAAAAATAAATAAAAAATTGAAAAATATATTAAATTTAGTTTAAAATATAAAAATTTTAAAATGATATTTATATTGAAAATAATATTAATTTTTTTATTTTAAATCGTGCACTAACTATAGTTTAAAATATATACAAAATAATGTTAACTTTAATTTAGTTATTAGATTTATTTAATTGGGTTAGATTTTTTTATGGATCATAAAAATATTACATTCGAATTTCTTAAAACTACATTTCATTTCTTTTCTCAAGCATTAAAATCTATATAAGACATATATTAAATGTTGTACTTTATATCACAAGAAATACACTTGGTGCAGTGGCAAGCACATGTACTTTCAACCATGAGGTTCTTGGTTCTACCTCTTGGTTCGAATCCTTGCAATTATATTTTATTCTCTTTAATTTTTCTGGGCATTAACAATCATTAAATACATATATTAGTGACCCCATAGCACAAAAGTGTGCTTGGTTTAGTGGCAAGCACACAGCTTGTGTACCCAGAGGTCCTGAGTTTGAGTCTTGGTAGGGGGATTTTGTTCCATTCATTTTTCCACCTCTAATTGGGTGACACGTGTCACCACCTGATTGGAGGTGGAAAAATAATTAAAGACTTCCAATAAGGTGGTGACACGTGTCACCATCTTATTGAATAATTAATTTATTTTATTAGATTAAAATTAGGACTAAATTGATATATTGTATAAATATAGAGGACCAAATGTGTAATTATACTAATTTTTTAACTGTTCCGTCAACTTTTTTATTTTTTTCTAACGGCGTGTGGCTAACGTGGCACCATTTAAATAGTTGTGTGGTGCATTTGCGATAAAAAATAATATAGTGGTCATTTTGACACCAACCCCATAATTCGGTGGTCAACTGTGTAGTTTACCCTTATTTTTAAAATTATTGTTATTCTCATTAGTGATCTATTATTTCTTAAAACACTTATCGAACCTAATTGTGAAAATAGCCAATAGTACTATTTAATATTCTTTTTCTTTTTTTACGATTTGTGTGCCTTGACCATTACTTGAAGTCCCTACCGTAACATTATGAATATGTTTTGTGTCAGCTTTTGCATATTTAATATGTTGGATTGTTATTTGTATGATTAATGTAGTGTGCAATCAATTTTTAATAAAATAAATTAAATTTTTATCATATCCCAACTTAAAATCAAAATATAAATTTATTACATTCTTAGACTTTTAAAATTTCGAGGTCGTAATCCTCCCCGGTCCCCCTATTAAGTGCCACCTTTTATCATATATGTTTTTATGTAAAATATTCGAGGTGGTACTCGGTGAGTATCGTAGGGTCAGTCTCTAAAAAAATTTAAAAAATAAAAACTAAGATAATGGTGAATTGTATTTTAATATTTCTAAAAAAAATTTCATTTATTATTAATCTCCACTGAATTAATTTTTTTGAATGATCATTCAATAAATAACTAAAGTTTCACTTAAAAGACGTTAAGAAAAAACTTAACTGTAAAATAAGTACTAAAATTATGTCTTTTTTGTAATAAGTGCGCCTAATGTACTTTAAGCACCTAAATTAAGAAAAAGTTTAACTATAAAAATAACCTTTAAACACTTGTTTAAGTCAAAAAAATATTTTAAAAACCTATTCCAGCAAAAAAAATTAAATTTTAAATATTTATTTTAGTCAAAAAAAATTTAGACGTCGATTGAAAAAAAGACATAATTTAGGTTATTATTTTATAGTTAAGCCTTAAAAGAACAGAAGAAAATATAAATATTAGTGTTGAGCCATTTAAGATTTGTGAAAGTTTAATAAAGCCATCACCATTCACCAATTATATTTGCTTCGCCGCGGATAAGATGATAGTCAATTACCAAGATGCTTGATTTCGGACAGCATCCTGTCCGAAAAAAACGTGAATTAAAAATTTAAAGCGTTCAGACTTCAGGCATTGATTTCACTGGCCCAGCCGCGAACCACCGTATTGAAACAAGAAAGACATGGCCACAAACTCAATAGATTTCAGGCCAGAAATGCCGTAATCCAGTTTATTCGTTTCCCACTTATCTTCTGTTTCTCTATGCCGCGACTCCGATCTTGAAATGGATTCAGCACTTTCAGTTACAGTGCCCACATTGACTCTCTTCTCTATCTCCAGAGCCTTGAACCGTCATTTATGCCACCACAACTCGCCTCTCATCGCTCGATGCATCCGCTCTCGCCTCCTCGCTCATGCCCGAGGAGTTACTCCTCTCGCTTCCCGCTCTTATTCGTCTCCACTTAGGAGATCGTGCGCCGCCTCGTTTACCAAACGCATACACCTCCGTTTGGAGTGCGTCGCGAGTTCCGCAGCTTATTTTGGAACTGCTGGCAGCGGCGTGTTTGGTGGCGGTGATGGAAGTGATAGCGGCGGCGGCGGCGGCGGTGGTGGGGGAGGAACTGGCGGCGGAGACTCGAAGGCGAAGTTGGGAGCTGGAGCTGCTGACGAGCTATCTGCTTTATCTCCGGATGTTATTATTCTAGATGTTGGGGTATGGTTTCCCTTGTTTCTCCCCATATTTGATTTTTAAATTTAGAAAGACAAGAAATAGCTTAGACTTACTTATTATTGCCCTTAATCTTTCTGAGATTAGGGAATGACTTGCGGCGGGTGTGCTGCGAGTGTGAAGAGAATACTAGAAAATCAAGTAAGTTGTTTCTAGTTTTGTTTTGTGAATCAATTAGTTTCGTTTCTCATTGTGTGTCATTGCGTTGTTGTGCAGCCTCAAGTGTCCTCTGCAAGTGTCAATCTCGCAACGGAAACAGCAATAGTATGGCCTGTTTCCGAAGCCAAGGTTTTACCGAATTGGCAAAAAGAATTAGGAGAGGCGTTAGCTCTACAGTTGACCAAATGTGGTTTTAGTTCTAACCTTCGAGGTAATGAACACTCTATCATATTCCTTATCCTGTCACTCTTTGTTGTTTGAATATGGTTTGCGTATTTCTTTTCACCTAGTACTGGATCATGTTCTTGATTGCCATACTTCACGAATCCTGTGTACTGTCAAACTGTTGTGCTTCATTTGGTAACCCCTTTTCTCCCATTTGTTTTGTATTTCATTTGATCTATTTTCTTTTTTTGCTAAAAAGTCAAAAAGTGAGTTTTTACTAAAGGGAGCCTTTATTATTGATAACTTTGTAAAATGCGCTGCTAGAATGTTAGTCTTTTAAAATTCTGTCATGGTAGTAGCATGCTGATTTAAGGACTAACCAAGTATTGAGCCAATAGGGACTTAGACTTACTAAGATCCTGCTTACCGGGGCTCTATTCCATTATGTAGCTCTAAACATTATACTATAACAGAAAGTGTGGTAGAGCTATGTACTCAAGGAGCCCTGTCTAAAATTTGGTCTCATGCACATGGCTCTTGGAGATCACAAGTTTTGCATTTTAGGTCATTCTTTGGTTACTTTGCAATTACCATGTATCAGTCACTGATTTCTAAATCATTGGTTATGAAGTTCCTCGTTTCTTGTAGCTTGAAGTATAATATACTATCCTTCTACTAGTCTACGTAATGAATTGACTGCTTGTGTTATTTCTTTCATTCAGATTCAGGTGGTGATAATTTCTTCAAAATTTTTGAAAGAAAGATGGATGAAAAGCGTAACCGCTTAAAAGAAAGTGGTATATACCTTTTCAGATTATTTTTTCATTTAGAAGATTGTAATAGGAGCACACTGTTGGTTGTATTCCTCTGTAATTCAAGGTTAATTTCTTACTCTGTTATAGGTCGTGAGCTTGCAGTCTCTTGGGCTTTATGTGCTGTGTGCCTCATTGGCCATCTCGCCCATTTTTTAGGAGCTAAGGCTTCATGGATGCATGCATTTCATTCAACAGGGTTCCATTTATCGTTATCTTTGTTTACTTTGCTTGGTCCTGGGCGTCAACTTATCTTTGAGGGTGTGAAAAGCCTTTTCAAGGGAGCTCCAAACATGAACACTTTGGTTGGTCTCGGGGCTTTATCCTCTTTTGCTGTTAGTTCACTAGCTGTGTTAATACCAAAATTGGTAAGCCGTGATCCTTATTCCTACATGTGTAGTCTATACATATTCATCTTTTGTGTATGTAGACATATGAAATGCTATGTTGTTTTTAGCATGTTTATGACTTTAAATTTTTGAACGGAGTGTTATATCCTTTTTTTCCCACTGAAAAATGCATGTTTTGTTGTAAGCACACTTAGACTTCACTTTGCATCATATATCATAAACTTTTAGGTTAAATCGATTCCTATTTCAGTAGTTAGCATCAGCTTCCCATTTTACATTTCAATTTGTGTCAGCCTTGAGAGTAATTATGCATTTAGAGTCAGAGCGTATGATATTCAGATTAGTAGTTATACATTATAGTTCAGGGTTTCCTTGTCTTGTTGACTCTTGTTATTCTTCTTGCCTTACTTCTTCCAGTTATTTTATTTTAACTGAAAATACAGCTTGTATGCGTTGACAAATACCAGCAGTCGCATTCTATCAATATATAAAGGCCAGCTAGTATGAAAAACCAAAGTATCAAATTTTGTTTCTTTACTTGGATAACCCAGTTTTTTCTTTGGTTTGATTCTGATCTATTCCATTAGTTATAATTTTTTATTGATTCTTGCATGCTTTCTATCTCAGGTTGTCCTTACTAAAATGTAAAATTCTAATAAGTTTTATCCTTCTACTTGAAATGGTGGATTAAGCTCAAATACTTCATAAGTAAAAAAATTCCATCTCATGGTTTGAGCTGCAGTTTGAAGTGCAAGTGATCTGGTTTACAGATTCTGGTGCATGATTAAAGTGGGGGTGTAGAGAGCATGTGATGGGACATTTGGGATAGAGACCAGTCCTCTTTAATTGTATTGTGTATGCAGGGTTGGAAGGCATTCTTTGAGGAACCAGTCATGTTAATAGCATTCGTCTTGTTAGGAAGGAATCTTGAACAAAGAGCAAAAATCAAAGCAACCAGTGATATGACTGGACTTCTTAGTAGTTTGCCCTCGCAAGCTCGTCTTATGGTTGATGGTTCAATTGTTGAAGTTCCTTGTAACAGTCTCGCTGTTGGAGACCAAATTGTTGTACTACCAGGAGTAAGTAAATAGACATGCTTTAATCTGGTTAACATCTGGTATCTTCTCGTTTTCCTTTTAGTGATGCCTAATGTTTACCTATTAATAATTTTGTTCCTGTTTAGCAAAGAGTGTAGTTCCTTCCCAACTTAGGACATACAAGTTATTTTGCTGCTTTATTTATTTTTCAAACTTAGGCTAAACAGTTACATGAATTTTGTTTTATTGTAGAAGACTGCTATTTCTTGACAAATATTCTTGTTTTATTCTAGGACCGTGTTCCTGCAGATGGAATAGTCAGAGCTGGTAGAAGCACCATTGATGAGTCAAGTTTTACTGGGGAGCCAATGCCAGTTACCAAAGAGCCAGGGGTATTGCTCTTCCGTTGTAATGATTTATTGTTGTTTGAAAATCCAGATGGTATCTAGTACCATGTTCAGTACATGCATGGTTATAAATTTGGCATTTTTATTCCTTCCTCATGGCCAACTATTTTCCTTCCCTATCTCTCTCCACTTGATTGACTTTACGTCTTTGAATCGCGTCATTTAATGCCAATCACTAAGTCCATAGTATTAATAGCTGGCTCCTTTGATCATATTATACCAAAGTGAAACTTATGTTTGTGCTAGAGTCAAGTTGCAGCTGGAAGCATAAACCTCAATGGAACTCTAACAATTGAAGTGCGGAGACCTGGTGGTGAGACTGCAATGGGAGACATTGTTCGTTTGGTGGAAGAAGCACAAAGCAGGGAAGCTCCAGTACAGCGATTGGCTGACAAGGTTCTTCAATTTGTACCCTATATTTTTTGCTGAACTTAATTCATGCTTCAATGGGCTAAGAGGGTCTTTTTGGTATATATGATAAAGATACACGAAATATTATCAGACAACTTCTTGTTGGAATCAGTGTTAACATGGTTAACCTTGATTGTTTAGTGGTGGAAAATAGGGCTCTAGTCTTTTCTGCACTTCATTCCACATCAGATTCTAAATGGTTTTAGAATCCACTTCAGTTCAATAACTCTGTTAGGCGATTGTTTACTTATACACTTGGTGATTTTTCTTCTTCCCGACATGATTTCTTCAGCCTTTCAGCTCCAAACTAAAGAAGTAATTCCAGAAAGCATATAATGTCTAGGTAAAATTTTGAATGATGTCTATTTGAAGTTTATAGAGGACCAGTAAAACTTTTATTTTTCTTGCATCAGTTTCAAATAATTCAACCTTTATTCTTGCATATATGTAGCTTCATACATGGTTGAAAAATTCTGGTTGATTCCGATCTTCGTGGTTTAGAAGTTAAAAACTCTGACAAATTGATGATCAGTTGATACTAAAGATAATAAAACGTTAATGCCTCCCTCTTTTCTTTAATTAGATTATTATTGAACGTAATAGACCTGTACCCTTGTATAATGTTCTTGTTTAACGGGTGTAATGAGAAAAAAAACCATGGCATGTGTTGTTTGCTTTTGGTGGAAAGGCAATTCAACTTTCTCAAAAGCTTTTTTTTTTTGAAATTCCAGGTGGCTGGACACTTCACTTATGGAGTAATGGCTCTCTCTGTAGCTACCTTTATGTTCTGGAATCTGTTTGGTGCACAAATTATTCCAGCTTCCATTTATCAAGGAAGTGCAGTTTCACTTGCACTGCAGCTTTCCTGCAGTGTTCTGGTATGATACACAGAAATCTTGATCTGTATTGAATGATGTTTGTGTGTTATTGACATGCATTATATAACTAGAAAGTGAAAAAAAGAGAGGAAAATTTGGAATTTTTCTGATTAAGAAATATAATGAATACCTGTTGCTTTACTCCGTAGTCTGATGTAAATGAGGATATTTTGGCATCCATTTTGATGTACTCAGGAATTATATCACTCGCAACTTCCATGTTTTTTTTCTTTACCTTTTCGTCTGTTTGATTGAACCTTTATCTCTTGGCATAGGTTGTTGCTTGTCCATGTGCATTGGGTTTAGCTACACCTACAGCTATGCTGGTAATTCCTTGGTTCACATTTGTACACCGTGTTAGATTAGTGATATATTTAAAAGTTGTAGTTGATATTGCTTTATGGCCTATATTGGGTATTTTCAGGTTGGAACTTCATTAGGGGCAACGAGAGGATTGCTTTTGCGTGGTGGAAATATTTTAGAGAAATTTTCTATGGTGAATGCAATTGTATTTGACAAAACGGGAACCCTTACTATTGGCAGACCTGTTGTGACAAAGATTATAACTCCGAGTGGCATGGATCATAGCGGTTCCAGGTTGAGTGGTTTCTGAATCTTTTAATGTTAAAATGGCTAAAAGACCAGTTCCTAGGTCATAACATGTGTGCTTTGATGTAGACAACGTTCTGATGATATTTGGTCAGAAGATGAGGTTCTTAAGTTAGCTGCTGCTGTAGAATCAAATACCATTCATCCAGTTGGTAAAGCGATTGTAGAAGCTGCCCGGGCTGTAAAATGTCCAAATATAAAGGTACTTTTTTTTCCTTATCTTGATATGGGCTTCTGTTTAGAGATGCACAAATCTACCCTAAACAAGAAACTATGACTTAGCTGTCAATATTATAGCCTTTTCCCGTCACTTTCAGTCACATTTGGATTTTCCTTATCTTCTTTTTTGAGCTTTCAAGCTGTCATAAACTTACAGTGACAGTCATGTTCTTTCTTATTTGTTGAAATGTCCATGTTCCTTAGATCTGCCTGGACAGTGATGATGTCCTTCCCATTTGTCTATTGACTGTGATTATCATGCAAAAGGCTATCCTTGCAGGTGGTGGATGGAACTTTTGTTGAGGAACCTGGATCTGGAGCTGTAGCCGTCGTTGATGATAAAACAGTGTCAGTTGGGACATTCGAATGGGTTCAGAGGTAGTGTATTCATGTTTTTTTCCAATGATTTTCACTAATGCTTCTATATGCATTCTGCACTTGAAGCTGTTTTTTTATGTAGACGTATATTCGAGAATTGCTAGGTCTTAAACTTTTGTTTCCCTGGATATAGAGACTAGTAGATTTCAATCAACATCGTTTCTTTTAGTCACTTCCATAATAAGTAAATGTGCTCTATAGGAACAATTTCTTTTAATTAGAAATTCATCTTTTTCTTTACGATAAATTGCCAATACACTGAATGCCAATTACTTGTTTGTGTTAGAGGACCAATTAATTGAATTTAGCACTGTCAACCAGCCAAGTGTTGATACATACTAGAAGGACTCTTGTAATTTAGGTATCATTAGGTAATTTCTGCATGACATGGGAGTCTATCTTCTGCAGGCATGGCGTTGGCGATAGTTTGGTTTTGGAAGCAGATGAAGAGCTTAGGAATAAATCTGTGGTTTATGTTGGAGTGAATAATACGCTCGCTGGTCTTATTTATTTTGAGGACCAGATCAGAGAAGATGCCAGGCACGTTATTGATTCTTTGCATAGGCAAGGAATCGGTGTGTACATGCTTTCTGGGGACAAAAGGAGCACTGCCGAGTATGTTGCATCAATTGTTGGAATTCCAAAGGATAAGGTAATTTATTCTTTTATTATTGAACACACAATTCATATACTTTAGTACTTGGTGTGAAATTATCTGTTAGATGGTTAAAGCTACTAGGGTTGTTTGGGCTTTAAGAAATCATTGTGGAAGTTAAACGTATTCCGGCTGGTATTAAAAATGCAGTTCTTTTCCCGCTTTTTACAAGTTTATAATGACCATCTACACCATTCATGTCCTATATTCGGGCATTAATTTGAGCTTGATTAAATATAAAAAATGGTACTCTATGGTTTCCAGGTGTTCTCCGAAGTTAAACCAGATGAAAAGAGGAAGTTTGTAAGTCAACTTCAGAAGAATCAAAATGTGGTAGCGATGGTTGGTGACGGAATCAATGATGCTGCTGCCTTGGCTTCGGCACATATTGGAATTGGCATGGGTGGTGGTGTCGGCGCTGCAAGTGAAGTATCTTCCATCGTATTGATGGGTGACCGGCTATCGCAGGTATTGTCTTAAACTAAATCTTGTGTACTAAATGTTTGATATAAAACTTTTGCTTTTTTTTGAATAATTATATCAGTGTAAATTTAATTTCGGTCAATGTCTTGAAATTTTATTCAGGGTGAACAAATATACATACAAAAAGGCTCTTAACTTTTATTGTGTAAATGAATTTCTCAATTTTATTTGTCAAACATATTCCTTGTACATACAACTCAGTGCAATTATTTCAAGCATATTGCCTATGTCTATCACAATTTCCGCATCGTCGAAACGCGAATTGACTCGGTTTATCTAAATGCAGCTGCTTGATGCCTTAGCGCTTAGCAGGCTAACAATGAAGACAGTGAAGCAAAATCTATGGTGGGCCTTTGGATACAACCTTGTAAGAGTTTGTGCATTATTTACATACGAAAAGTGCCGTACGGCTTCTCGCCGACTAAAAAGAAGAATCCGGCTTGTACTATGCAACTGTTCACTTTCATTTTGCTTCTTTTGGCAAACATCTGATGCTGCTTTGGTTTACTAATATAGGTTGGGATACCGATTGCTGCCGGTACACTCCTGCCGTTTACGGGGACGATGCTTACGCCATCAATCGCCGGAGCCGTTATGGGTCTCAGTTCGATTGGGGTGGTAACAAATTCATTGCTTTTAAGATTCAAATTTTCCTTAAAACAGCAACAAGTTCATGGCTCATCACCGCAACCGCATGCAACGATCGGTATTAACGCCGCTGAGTTTGTGGAGGATCATCCAAACGGAAAAGTGAAGAAACCTGATTCTGTAGCATAACTTGCAGCAGCTATTTCTATTTTCTGCCTCTTGCATGGAAAAGAGGTACAAATCCAGAAATGTTAGAAATTAAGGACCCAGCCCAACTATTTTTAACCCCCAGCATTCAAATAAGTTTCACATTTTTTGTAATAATTTGTGACCAAACTCATTGATCCATTGGATTTTTTAAAATTTATTTTTTGGTGCAGTTTCATCTTACTAGTGCTTGAAATAATTGCGCAACATTAATGCATGAACTAATGTAAAAAAAATAGTGTAAGGTAAATAGATTATGCAAAATGATATTTTGGTAGTTGAAGTTTTGAAATTTGGTTAAAATTTTGAATTATTATATGAACCTGACTTATCACGTCATCCTTGATCGTCATTCACTAAAAATCAACCAACTAAATTTTGTTTTTCATGTCATTTGTTTCATTCATAATTAATTTCTAGTAAACTCTCATGCCTAGATTTACATGGTAAAAAAGTGAAAATTCATCTTTGAAAAAAATGACATGAAAAATATAAAAAATAATTGGTTGATTTCTAGTGAATTTTCGTACCGAAATTTATATTCATATAAAATAAGATAATATATACATCTTTAACCACTAGGTCAATTATTGAATCTCCTCGACTCCTGTATTATCTTTTGAGCCCAATTATTATATACTAAAATGTGTTTTATTATTCAAAAAATTGTTTTAATTAAGTAACGAAGATTAAAGTGATTGGTTCTAGAAGCCATAATTAAGCCATTATGGCGAAACATATGGGTTGATATGCCGGCTTAGTATTAAAAGGGTAAACTACAGCAGAGATCCCTCAATTGTGAGTAAGATTATATTTGAGTCACTTAATTATTAAAAATTACTTTTGGGTCTCTCAATTATGGGTAAGGTTGTATTCGGGTTACCCAATTATTAACTTTACATTTGGGTCACTCAGTTATGGGTAATGTTACATTTGAGTCACCCTTCATATTTAAAAAAACATTTCAATTTGTGTATTAGATTAATTAATGATTTCAAATGAAGTACTCTAGTGTTAACGAGGGTATGCAAGTGATTTGGAAGAAAAAACAACTAAATTGATGTATTTTTTTTTAAATATGAAGGGAGACCCAAATGTAACCTTACCCATAATTGAGTGACCCAAATATAACTTTTAATAATTAAGTGACCAAAATGTAACATTACCTATAATTAAGCGACTTAAAATAATTTTTAATAATTGAGTGATCCAAATATAATCTTACCCATAATTGAGTAACCTCCGTTGTAGTTTACCCAAATCAGCCGATGAGTTTCTTCGGAAAGCTTTAAAAATAATTTAAGTATGTAAAAAGGGTAATTCAACTGTATGCCACGCTATGGTGCGGCTACAATACGACACTAACTGAAAATGTTATAAGATTTAAAATATTAAACTGAAAACATTATACTGTTTGACAACATTTTTGATACTTACAAAAACTTAAAATGTTATCGGAAGCTATGAAAGTTTCGATACTCAAAGTTAAAGTTTCGATACTTACCGCCAACTAAAAATATTATCAAACAGTGTAATATTTCCAATTCCGTTTTTAAATTTTAAAATAATATTTTTAGTTGGTGTCGCACCATAATTGTACGTAGTCTGCCGTATATTACACAGACCCGTGTAAAAAGTCTCAGATCCGCCGCCAAGAATTTGAACGCGCCGCCAGATGTCGCTCACCCATTGGTAAAATCTTACTTGCTACTATTCCACGACCTGAACTTTCCTGGTCCTTTCGGCTTTCACACTGGAGAAAAACAATTTCCCCGAAAAAATATCAGCTGAATGAATAAAAAGGAAAAAGATAAGTTTAATAAACAGTCAAAAACAAGGAAAAATATCACATCATCTCAGCAGCTTTCGTGTATACTTTGCTCATCTCCAAAATCAAACAGTAAATTCAAAAACAAAAAATTCAAACCGATTGATCTTTTCGTCTTCTCATGGCGGATCGAGCCTCGTTTAGTTTGGCTCCCCGATTAGGTCAGTTTTCCGCCTGTCTTTTTCACTGACGTTTTTTTTTCTTTTTAATTTTGATGTTTGTTCTTTGTTTTGATTCGCGTACACTTTTAACGCGTTTTAACCTGAATTTGCGTGTGGTTCTGTTATTGATCACTGTTTTATTTTTATTTTATATTTGTACTTGGTAGTTTTCCGCTTGGAAAATATAGTTAGGTGTAAGGTACATAGCTTGATTCTGTAATTGAGGCTGTGCGGGAGGAATTACTAAATTGATAGCAGTTAAGAACTCAATTTATTCGGGAAATCTCGTGAATTAGGGTTTGATTGTCCAATGGCGGAATGACCGGTGATTTTAGCTTTCTTCTGCTTGCATAGAGGACTGGAAAGTATTTTTCCTAGCTATAAAGTTGTTCTGAAGTAGGATCACTTCATATGTATATACTAAGTAACTCTATCAAATAGGTTTAATAAATACAATAATGTGCCGGTGGTATTCATTTCTGATATGCAAAGGAGAAAGTTTCTGCATCATGGACAATTAGCTGTTTTATCTCGATTTATGGTACTGAGGATTCTGGAAAGGGAAAATGAAAATTATGATTTATGTTTTCGTACTAGATGGAATTGGTGCATGATTCGAGTTAGATAATTCTTTTCATTCCTTATCAGACCTTAAGTTCTTTGTGCGAAATATGAGTCAAGAATGGTTTTTGCCATTGAATGATAGCATGAATGAAGGTTTTTGCTAAAATACTCCCCCCTCTCCCGGACATGTCTGAACTCTGAACTAATGAATTGAATTTGCCTTTTATTTTTGCTAGATTCAGGATGTTATTACTCCATTCTCATATGTTTGCTTGTGTATGTATTCTGTTAATTATATTTTGTTTCCTGATTGCAGATATTGAACAGATATTATTGGAAGCCCAGCATAGATGGTTGCGACCTGCTGAAATCTGTGAAATTCTTCGTAATTATCAGAAGTTTCTTATTTCATCAGAGCCTCCAACCAGACCCCCAAGTATGAATGTTAAAGAACATTTTCAAGCTGGATAAAATTTATGATGATATTTATTTTATTTCTGATGGACATGATTAATCTTGATTACCAAGCAATTGATAAAAACATGTAGACTAATTGTTTTGGAAGTAGATTAATCTTGTTCTGTTGTACTTAACATTGTTGAAAACTTTACTTAATTCATTCATTAAGCTGAACAAAAATGCTTTAAGTATGCAAATGAAAACCAAGTAGATTAACATGGGTTTTATACCTTCCAGGTGGTTCTCTTTTTCTTTTTGATAGAAAGGTTTTAAGATACTTTAGGAAGGATGGACATAATTGGAGGAAGAAAAAAGATGGAAAAACTGTGAAGGAAGCTCATGAGAAGCTGAAGGTAAGCAATGCATCTATGAAAATGAAGTTTTCTTGTTCGTATTATAATTTTGCCATTCATAAGTCTTTATTCTGTGGCTCATACTCCTGGATTGGAAAATTTTCCTAAGAGTAACTTCTTTAAAGCAATTTTTAGGTCGGAAGCATTGACATGTTGCACTGCTACTATGCCCACGGAGAAGAGAATGAAAGCTTTCAAAGGCGCAGCTATTGGATGCTTGAACAGTATGGATTGATTTTTATATATGCTTCTTTGCTTTTGCAATTAGTTATGGGCATCCCAGGATGTCATACATCCCTAAATTTGTATTACATTTTGCTCTATTTGTTGTTTTTCTTTATTCTACTCTGAAACTGTGCTAATGCCGGAATGCTAAGGTACTTTAATGCATCCCAGATATGAGGGAATAAAGTAGTATCTCTGATAACAATGTTCAAAATTTTGTTTATGGCTCTGCCTCATGGACCATGTAATACATGTTAGCTTCGTAAGAAGCCTCTACCAGTTGGTGATGGTGGGAATATGTGCTGTGTAATAGTTATGGCATGGTCTATTTTCTTTAGAGTTTCTACTACAGTGAGTGCATCATCTTCTCTTACATAGACTTATAGAGCAAGTTGAGCACTTTTAGGTCTGAAAAATTTATATCCAGTACTTTATTTGCAAATAATGTAACATTACTATGAGTTCTGTAAGCCTTCTGGGTCTATGACTTTATAGGGATTTTTTTTGGTGTCGACTTGTAGTATTTTGGAATTATATACTCACTTTCTTGTCTATAACCTTTGTTAATTTTCTTGAATGATTTTGATAATATTGTAGGGATTTGATGCATATAGTCTTTGTGCACTACTTGGAAGTCAAGGTACTCTTCTATTAAAATCCCTAAGTTTTTCCTTTTAATTTTGAGAAAGACTAGATGATTGATTGTTTGCAAGATTTATTGTACTGTGACATGTAGTTTCTGATATCCACCGTTCTTACCCCAACAACTTTAGATAAAAAAATTGAGCTTTAGCTATTTTGTTGTTTCTTGTTGTATTGTTTTCTGGACTACAATTCAAACTTACCATTGCTTCATAAGTATCAACATTAATTGATTGAATATTCAGAAATGAGTGATATTAATTCTAATTTTTAAACTATTTTTTCCATGCCTAAGTTTTTACTTTTTTGGAAGTTTGAATTTGACTAGGCCACTGTTTAGGCTTTTTAAATAGTTCATTATTCCACGTTACATCAGATCCATATTGTTTTCTTTTCCTTCAGGGTAGGACAATTGGAGGCATAAGAGAGACTAGTGATGTATCAAATTCTCAAACAAGCAGTCCTTCAACTTCTAGCTATTCTGTTAGTCATACAAAAGCACCTTCAGGACATACAGACTCAGCAAGCCCGACTAGCACTTTAACATCCTTATATGAAGATGCTGATTCTGGTATATTTTTAGTGTTTCTGTTCAGATTCATATCTTTATGCCATTATTATGTACTTGTGATCAAGTTACCAGTTTTTCACCTACCTCATTTTCCCAACTTCTGAATGCAATTTATATGAGATTCAATACAGGAGATATTCACCAAGCAAGTTCTAGATTCTGTACATCCCCCCAAAATGGAAATGCTACTGTGATGGGCAAGACAGATTCTGGGTTCTTGAGCCATTCTTCTCCACATAATTATCCAGGTAAGCATTGTCTTTTGTGATTTTGTTTTCATGAATTCTGTCATGCTGGGCGTGATTTTGCATTGGAGCCAGTTTGAAACTTGACTCTTACAATATGATCATGAAGGTCGGTCATCAATTCCTGGAGTGAATGAAATTTCACATCTTCATGGTGATAGACCTGGGAATATTGATTATGGCACTCTTTATTCACCGTCTTGGGAACAAGGGTTGGAGCAATATATGCCAGCATGTGGTGCTGCATCTTCTCACATTTCAATGACTTCTGCTCAATCTGATTCTATGAGCATCAGCCTGCAACAAGAAAACATGATGGACGGCAAGTTATCAGCTGTTGAGAATGCAAGCGAGGAGTTTGGAAACCCCCTAGAGTTGCCCAAATGGCCTACGGATCCATTGTCAAATTTTGAATTGCCATATGATACTAGGTCATTTGAGCAATATACTCATGATTCTCATTTACCAAATGCTTTTAAGGATTTTACCAGTCATGATGTTCTAAATGAGATGCCTGCACATAAAACCCTTCAAATGCAGCTTATCAATGCTGATTCTAATTCCATCACTAAAGCATATCCTGAGAATGATGTATATATGGATGGAAATGTCAACTATGCTTTCTCTCTGAAAAAATCATTACTTGATAGAGAAGAAAGCTTAAAGAAAGTTGACAGTTTTTCACGGTGGGTTACTAAAGAACTTGGTGAAGTAGATGATCTGCAGATGCAATCCTCGTCTGGTTTTGCCTGGAGCACTGTTGAGTGTGGAAATGTATCTGATGATTCCTCTTTGAGCCCCTCTCTCTCACAAGACCAGCTTTTCAGCATTGTTGATTTTTCACCGAAGTGGGCTTACATAGATCTAGAAACTGAGGTATTAAAGTTTTTGTGCATCTGAACTGAAGTTTCTGAGCCACTAGAAAGTTGAAGATTTAATTAGTACTTGCTTATTCACTTGGCCTTTTGACCTTTTCTATATCCAGACTGAAAAATAGATTTCTGACATGTTTTATTGTGCATTTTTCATCTTTATCTTATTGATGCTATATATGCTATGTTACTCGGACTTGGGTGTAAGTGTCGCACACGGGTATGGTTAGGTTTTTCTAAGTTTTTCCATATATTTGGAGGATCCTTAGAGTCATATATCCCCATATTCAAGTGTCAGACACGGGTACTTCATGAAAAATGAAGAGTCCGAGCAACATAGTATTTATGTTGTTGCAAGTATTTTCAAGGTCATGCAACTGCCCCTTCCTCCCTTTGTCTATTCAGTTTTCGATTTCTTGTGACAGATGTCAAGTTAGAAAAAGTGGGCTTTTCCCTTCTCATTTTCTGTGTCATGAAACAGGTGTTGATTATTGGAACATTTTTGAAGAGTCAAGAGGAAGTATCGAAATATAGCTGGTCGTGTATGTTTGGGGAAGTGGAGGTTCCAGCTGAGGTTATTGCTGATGGAATTCTTTCTTCTCATGCTCCACCTCATGATGTTGGGCCAGTCCCATTTTATATCACATGTTCCAACAGGTTAGCTAGTAGTGAAGTCCGTGAATTTGACTACCGAGCTGGGTTCACTGAATACATAAATGTTTCTGATATCTATGGTGTTGCTTCAAGAGAAATGCTGTTACGATTTGAGATGCTACTTTCTCTGAAATCTTTTGGTCCTCCTAATCATCATTTTGAAGGCGTTGTGGAGAAACGAGAGTTAATTATTAAAATCATATCAATGAAAGAGGAAGAGGAAGGCCACCAGATTGTAGATCCCACATCTGATCAGGATTGGTCTGAATATAAAGTAAAGGAGTGCCTCCTTCAGAAACTGATGAAAGAGAAGTTGTACTCATGGCTTCTTCACAAAATAACAGAAGATGGTAAAGGGCCAAATATATTAGACGAGAAGGGGCAAGGTGTGCTACACTTGGCATCTGCTCTTGGTTATGACTGGGCAATAAAACCTACCGTTACTGCCGGAGTGAGCATAAATTTTCGTGATGTGAATGGATGGACTGCTCTTCATTGGGCTGCTTTTTGTGGCAGGCAAGGACCCCCAAACTTACTCTTGTTTGTGTTATATGCTGGCCCAGAGCCTTAAATTTACATGCTGACAAAATTCTGACTGAATTAGCATTAATCTGATTATGTACTCTTTGGTTATGAAATCATTTGATAACATCTCAGGCTTTGTTGCATTAGTTGACAGGCTTATGATAAATTAAATGCCATATTAGAAGCTGAACGTATAGTTTTTTGTATTCAATTATTTTTATTTTGCAAATCTCAGAGAGCAAACAGTTGCAATACTAGTCTCCCTGGGAGCAGCTCCCGGAGCTCTTACGGATCCATCGCCAGAATTTCCTTTGGGAAGAACTCCTGCTGACTTGGCTTCTGGTAATGGACACAAAGGAATCTCTGGTTTCCTTGCAGAATCTTCCTTGACCAGTTACCTTTCTTCTCTCACAATGAATGATCAAAAGGAAGCTGTACAATCAGTTTCAGATCGAATAGCAACTTTTCTGAATGATAGTGATGTGCAAGACATGTCATTGAAGGACTCAATCACTGCTGTATGTAATGCTACACAAGCTGCTGATCGTATACATCAAATGTTCAGGATGCAATCCTTCCAGTGGAAACAGTTGCACGAGTCTGGTGATGGTGTGTATGATGAACATGCCATTTCACTTCTTACTACTAAGGCACGAAGGTCATTGCAAAGTGGTGGGATAGTTAATGCTTCTGCAACACAAATCCAGAAAAAGTTCCGAGGTTGGAAGAAAAGAAAAGAATTCTTGTTGATCCGGCAAAGAATTGTCAAAATTCAGGTTCATTGCTACTCTTATCTTTGCTGGGAAGAGTTTTTTTTCATCATAAACGTGAATTTTAGAACTTCAGTTTCAGGATCTGTTGATCTATTATGTATCTCCTTATGAAAATTTGAATTTATTGATATTTAATTTTATGGTGTGAAGGCCCATGTTAGAGGACACCAGGTGAGGAAACAATATAGAACGATCATCTGGTCTGTGGGAATTCTAGAGAAAGTTATTTTACGGTGGAGGCGTAAAGGGAGTGGCTTGCGAGGATTTCGACGGGATGCAATTACCAAGGCACCTGAGCCACAGAGCATGCCCCCAGAAGAGGACGATTATGATTTTCTTAAGGAGGGAAGAAAACAAACTGAAGAAAGGCTGCAGAAGGCACTTACTAGGGTGAAGTCCATGGCCCAGAATCCCGAAGGACGAGGTCAATATCGTAGGCTGCTGACATTGGTTCAAGGGATTCAAGAAAACAAGGTATATGTCTTTTCATTCGACATAAATTTCTAGTTTATAGCCGTAACAAGTCAATCTGAAGATAGTTCTTTGCACCCTGAACTTGCCTTGTTTCTGTCAGATTCTGGACAAACTTTTGCTTGATTATTAAGAGACTTCGCTGTTTGGATTGTGAATGTGTATATAAATGACTGATTTGTTTCGAGATACTCCTCTACAGGCTTGCAACATGGTTCTGAACAGTACAGAAGAAGTGACTAATGGTGATGAAGACCTTCTCGACGTTGATGCTCTTTTGGACGACGACACTTTCATGTCTTTTGCATTTGAATAACCTCCCGGGACATCTGACCTTGTACTGTACATAGACCGGCAACTCCGTTGCAGCATTTTGGAAGGTGTCTAACTTTATTCTGTCTGTAAATATAATATATCCAACTCTTTTAGGTTCTAATGTATAACTCAATACTCTGCTTGTTTTTAGGTGATATAAAAGAGCAGCCCATATTTATTTTCCGGAGTACCGTGTAAAATCCATTGAGAAGATAGTCGATTTAAGGAGTACCGTGTAAAATCCATTGAGAAGATAGTCGATTTAAGGTTTACAATATGACCGGGGCTGGCTAACTGTGGCCTGTGGGTTCTGATATTTCGTAGAATATAAACGCATATCGATTCTTTGTGTTTTACTTTGTCCGGATGTGACTCGAAACTTAATATAGAGGAAGCTCGGAAATCCTGGTCGATTTTGTAAGTTTCAGCTCGTATTAGAGCCTTCACCCTCTTAAAGCAGTTCAGTAAATTTACAATTGAATTAACTTAAATTCCCTTGCCACTTTTGAATTTATGGTAATAAAAAGGTTAGTTTAATAGATTTATGTTGAGAAAAAGAAGGAAAAGGGGGAATAGAATGGAATGAATATACATGAGATTTGAGAATGTTTAGGTCCCTATGACAGTAAAGTTAGACTGGATTATAAGCATACAGAGGGCTCATGAACTGTTCGATTTCTGTTTCTGTCCATTTATCGAACTAAATGGACTGAATAAACGATCACGAACAAGATTCGAGCAGGCTGCTCGCTTTTTTCTGGAGCAGAGCAGTTCATCTTTGGAGTTGTAGGTACAATACAAATGCATTCAGCTCTTCACCTTATTTGGTGGTATTGTACAGAGATGCGTTTCGGGGGCAATTTTCGAAGAATGAACAGCACCAAAGCTGATGGAAGAATTTCTACCAACTGTTACACCACAAAAAGAGGAAAAGAGGGTAAGTACTCTTCGATACGACGATGTCGATGATCAAGTACTCTAGTTACCATGAAAGGAAAATCACTTATCAAAACATATCGAGTCTTTAAGCAAGTAAACCGGTCTACCGTGGCCGGAAATCCATCTAATTTGTAGCATGAAGAAATGAGTAGAACACTATAAAATCAAATGTACCATGTAATAGATAAGGTTTAGGATTGGATGATCTAGAACGTCGAGCTCGGCTTTTGTGTCGAAGGCCGAGAGTGTCAACTGCAAAATAACACCAAAAGAAGCGGTATCCGTTATGTATGTGTGTGTGTGTGGGTATAAAGATTAATGTAGGCATTTTCTTGTAAATCGAATACGGCTCACCACAATGCATCTTATCAAGAAACAAGTACAGCAGATTCCACTTACAAAGCCAACCTGACACAGAAATAAGACATTGTTAGATTGTTAACTTTCTTTGCAAGCTACCAAAAGAAAAACCAGTCAAAAACACCATTGCACACAAGAGGAGAACCGTGGCGTAAACATTTCGAAGGAGCTCAAATTTTAACTTCTTTTAATTCACAAGGCAAGTTTAATAAATGCCAAATTCTTAATGATACAGATTGCCATACCTCAAACAGCTTTTTATGGCGGCCTTTCGATTCGATAGGGAACCGTCTCAACATGAAGAACAAACTCCCACCATATATCATGAACCCCAATGCAGCAAAGAATGATATAACTGGCACAACAAAACGAAAAGACCGGATATATTCAAATTAACGGGGCGACTGAGCTGATACAAAATCGGGGTGGGGGGGACCTTACCTGAAACAAAGAGTTTACTAATTTCCACGGTAAGATAGCTGTCACTTAATCTTACCGAAATCCATAGGCATGCCTGGTAGCAGAGGAAACAAGTCGGCAAAATTCATTTCCTTCTTAGGTGTAGTTAATAGCTGATGAGTTGTTACATTGTTCATTTTACCTGAGCAAAGTAGATAAGTCCGTTGATGCTATAGTACGCAGGCCGAAGTTTATTAACGGGAAGACTTCTTGCCTAAACAATAAAAAAGAAAAAAATGATTCCATAAGCATCAATTCATACAGTGATGTTGTATACTTTATGTCGAAGGACTTTGTAGAAGGGGATGGTTGTCTACCTGGTGATATATCTCGGCCCAGAAAAGTACAAGCAATGTATATGTCGAGAAAAACAGAAGACCAGGAAGATCCAGAAGCACCATTTCAAGCGCCTGTATCATGGATGTTATCTTAGGGCGGTGAAGCCGAGAATGAAAACATGTACTGTGACCTAGAGACATTGATAATATAACAACTATTGCCTCAGTTGATCAGAAATAATAAACGGAGGGGTCGATTCCCAAAGAGATAACACATACCAAAAAGATGGAGCAAATCATAATGTTACGATTGCAAACTATTTCGTTCGCAGCTATCTTTTGTCTTGCCCTTGATACTTCAATAATCAACTACTCGACTCATTTCCTATTATTGACAATGGAACTTAAACAATATGAACCTTTAGACATGCGCACATGCACACACACACACACATTCAATTGTGTACTTACAAACTTTACAGCCAAATGGTCATTGTTATATGGTTATAACACAACAAGTCACCCGTTTGTTTACTTATATTGCCGCCAGAAACCAAACACGAGTCCCGGAACAAAAAGGAACTAATGTAGATGAACCAAATACTCTTTCAACATAAGTACCACATAAAAACTGGAACTCAGGTACAATGACTCTAAAGTTCTAAACGATGATCCGTACCTTGGATTTAATGAGAAACACACTCTTGTAGAAACCAAATACAACAGCCCTCACTGTTAAAATACAGAAGAAATTGATTAGCACAAGTTATATAGAACAGCTGCTGGTAAAGCTATGGCAAGAAATACACAACCCTTACATCCATTCACAATAAAGTTCATCAAGTGGAAAACTTTTTGTGTTGTCCACCCAAACTCTGGCACTCTCAATTGAATTCGACACAGTTGTACCTAAAAATTGAAGCATTAATGTCATTAGAAAGCATTAGTCTTGTATTGTGCACTCATTAATTAGGACAGAAAACACGAAAGTCGAGCGAAGATAGAAGCGTCGACATTCACATGAATCTCACTATCATATTATAGACCCAACCATGATAACAATCCGTGATATTACAATTGCCAAGAACAACATAAGACTAACACTACAGTCCCTTGGACTTGGGAGTTCTTGAATCCCTCTTCCGGCTTGTTCGGAATAAATTTCCCCTATGTTACTCGAATTCTTCATTTTCACTAAAATATCCTGCACTTCATGAAACTACAAATATATGAAAAAACTTTCGAGTATAAATGATTCGAATGCATATCCATACATTCTTGAAGAGCACCTAAGAACTTTTTACCTTAAGGGAAAAAATGGTAAAACATTTTCAGGGTATTGCAATGAGCATTCTTGAAGCAACATAAAAATGGTATCTAAATGTGAATCACCAATAAAAATAATTATAATTTCAATAACAACTTATGAATACAAAATCACTATTTTCCATCAAACAATCAAGGAACCAGAGAAAGAAAATCCTAATTTGAATGTGAAAGGAAATTGCAATCAAAGATTCAAGCTTACATACCATTACATGCATGATGCATGCATGCATGATGAAAGAAATAAACTCCATTAATGGCTTTTCAAAGTTTCATTTTAAATCACATTATTTCTCTAAAATTCCAGTTCTTCATCACAAATTAAACAAAAAAATAAGTAAGAAATTACCAGGGCAACAATGGAAACAATAGCATATGAAGCTGATAAAAAACAGAAAATGAATCTCTGCCATTCCTCAGACTGATCAATCCCATCCCACCAATCAAACATTATTTCCTCAGTTAAAACAAAACCCTTTACTCTCACCATTTTGAACCCTGCAAACAATGAAACCAAATGAAAAAAAAAAAGAACACAAATAACAAATGAAAAGATCAAAAGGAGAGAAAATAACCCATGGGAAAAGTTTATACAGAATAAAGAGAGATGAACGAGAAAATGTGGGGACACGTGGAGAGAAACGATGGGAAAGAAGACACAGAGAAATAATGGAGGAAAGCAACGTGTGGGGGGAAAAAGGAAAGTTTTTTTAAGGGACGAAACATAGTTGGTGGGATATTCGTTGATTTCGCAACGGACAATGCTTTGGTTATGCCTACAGCTTATGGAACTGTGATTAAATCGATGCTTTGGGGGAAAAAGCTAAGCTTTTTATGCCATCTCTTTGCTTAGAAGCTTTGGGGTTTTTTCTCTGACTCAGTGGGCAATGGCAGCCATGGCCATAAGCTGAGACTTGCCCTGTGCATCATAAATATAACCTCTGGAGACCGGAATGAAATGAATAGCCAAAACCATCGATTTCAGGAAAGTCGAAAAAATAAGGGTAAACTATCCGTTGGCCACCAATCTTTAGGTAAAGTATTAAAATGACCACCTTAAAAAAACGCGTCAATTGACTACCCAAACTATTAAAATGAGATCAATTTGACCACCGGCCGTTAAGGGGCTAACGAAAGGTGACGTGGCAGTTAAAAAATTAATTTTAAGGTGTAAATAGTAAGGACCAAATGTGTAAATAGTAAGGACCAAATGTGTAATTATACTTTTAACTTTTTAACTGCCACGTCACCTTCCGTTAGCCCCTTAACGGCCGGTGGTCAAATTGATCCCATTTTAATAGTTTGGGTAGTCAATTGACGCGTTTTTTTAAGGTGGTCATTTTAATACTTTACCTAAAGATTGGTGGTCAACGGGATAGTTTACCCAAAAAATAATTAATGCTCATTTTCGCACTGAATTAGACGTGGTCGAATAAAATGATTTAGAGCTAGTTGAATTGACAAGTACTACTTTGACTTAAGTCAAATAAGTGCTCAAACTATGTCATTTTTTCATTTAGGTGCCTAAATTTTGTTTCGGGCCATATAATTGTCTAACGTTTCATTCCGTAACCCATTTAAGGTTTTAGCCGTGACGGACGTCAAGTTTTTCCGTTTTCCAATTAGAAGTCAACACGTGGCACTTATTGTCTTTTTCTAAAATAAAACCGAAAATTAAAAAATAATAATTTTTACCCAAGGTTATTACCCAGGGTTAATTTCCGTTCTTTCTTCCTGCTCTCCCTCGTCAAAATCCCCCTTTTGTTTAAAACCTAATCTGATAACAACTCTTCTCAATCGTAGAGGATGTCAACTGGAAGTTCAAAGTCCCGTAACGATTCAAGGGTCGTGAATTGCGATTGTGGAATAAAAACTTCTATTTACATTTCGAAGCGACCTTGGAGCAAAGGAAGAAAAACTAGCCGTTACATGTGCATGGTATAGAAATCAGTTAGGTGGTTTCGAAACCGGTGGTTTCAAAACCTTTAAGGGGGTTTCGAAACCTGTTCCCATGTTTGGTTTCCAGGCCTTACTGCCTCACTGGTTTCGAAACCACTTATAGGGATTTCGAAACCTGCATTAAAAACTTGTAAAATCGACTAAAAATCGACTTTAAAAGATATATTCGATATAGAAACAAAGTCTGCAAAATCTACTAATTTTTTTTGTCAAAATTTGCAAAATTTACTATTCATAACTAAGCAAAATTTGCACAATAATCATTCATAACTTGTCAAAATTTACACAATGAGTTGCAAAATAACCATTCATAACTTATGAAAATAAGTTTACATGGCACAAATTTAAAGACAACAAGAACAGAAATCTGTTTGGCTTACAAGGTAACTGATTCATTTGTCTAAACAGTTTGACATACAAGCATAACTAAACAGTTTAATAACTAGCTCAAAACCACAAAAAATAACACAAAACAAGCAACAATCTCATTCTAAGATCTCCATATGGTAGGTTTAGAGAGAGGCCTTTTAATGTTCAGTTTAGGGAGTCTTGCTGGTGTAGGTAGTTTTGATGCAACAAGCTGAGATGTGACATGTAGCATAGCAATTATTGTAGGTCTCCCTAGCTCATTTGTGTGTATGCCAATTCTATGCATAATTGTTCTCCCTCTTGGTTCATATGGTGTAACATGCTCTCTAGATGGTAGTAGTACTTTATTAGCTGTTACTTTTTTCTTAGGAGAGAAAATTATTTTTCTTGTAACAGGAGGTTGGACAGGTGGAGATGTAAAATCTAAACAAAATTAAAGACAATTAAATATAAAAATATATTAAAATAGACTTTTAAAATAGTATATGAAAGATAATGAATGTATAATAATTGAACTTACCAAGTTCAACAAACCCTTGAACATATGGTGTTGGCATGAACTCCATTTGTAGAGTATGTTTTTCATTATAGATCGCGTTGAACTAGAAAGCAACGACAACATCACCATACTAGGCCAAAGATAAGACCTAATGGTGAAATTTTCAAGAAGAAGAAATTTAAGGGAGCATGCTTCAACTGTGGCAAAGTGGGGCACAGATCCTCTGAATGCAGATATACAAAGAAGCCAAGGAGACTAATGTTGTAGAAGATGAAAATTTGTATGGCTAAAAATAGTTATGGGTAGGAGATATGTATTAAACTCTGTAAAACCTAAGATTATGAATAAATAATTTGTGTTCTTTTTGTTTACATGGCATGGAAATGTTAATTCTTTGCGTAGACTAATTAACATAGAACAAATCTCTTTCACTTCAAATATGAAAGCAAAAAAATATAAAATCGTTTGATCCAAATTATAGCGATGTGTATTCAAACGATAGAACAAATTGATCTATACTTAAGAGCAAAGATACTTCAGAAATTTTTTTCTCTATGAGTAAAATGTTTAAACCCAAAATTAAAAAATTGATTAAATTGAAAAAACTTTGTGTGAGTAATGTCACAACATCAAATGATACAATAATTTTGAAGATAATAATTAAACTTCAAAATGTGCCTAACATGTGGGGAGAGTTGTTCGATCAACTAATTAGGCACCATATGAGTTATGGATGAAAATTAAACCTTCCTAGAACTACATCAAAATGTAGGGTGTCTTGCAAAGGTAATATTTCTATTACCGAAGTAAATAAAAAAATAGACTATATTTTTATTAGCTGTGTAAAATTCTTGTGAACAAATAAATTCACAAGAATGTGATAATGAAAAACAAAGAACGTCTCATTCATTAAAATAGATTTTCTAATTGGTTAGGGAAGTAGGTCCAAGTTTAATAGAACCTTGAAAACTATCAATGATAAATAGTCCATGGTTCAACAAAAAGTTAAAATGAAAATATTATCATGATGAAAAATAAAAGTGTGACAAAAGTGTGTATTATGATACATGATCCTATGTTGATGACACGTTCATTGTTATATGTAACAAATAAAATGGTAAAACATACCAATGACATGTTAAAATTCAAGATTTGACATGAAAAATATGAGAATGACATAATTGAGTTTGGAGATCCAGATCAAACAGTCATCTGAAGGTTTCATATCAACTTAGTCACACTATGTGGACATATTCTTAGGAATTTTGACAAATGTCAAGGTTTTGACCAAGTAAAATATGCAAGAGTCATAGGCAGTCTAATGTACCACATGAGCTGTATTAGATCATATAATAATTTTATTGTGAGCAGTTTAAGTAGATTCACAAGAAATTTAAGTGAAAATCATTGGAAAACGACCGTGAGGGTATTGATATATCTTAGATATACTCAAGATTATGGGTTGCACAATTTCATAGATCCTAAAGATACTGCGATGCTAGTTGGATATTTAATATTTTAGATATTAATGGCACAAGTGGAAGGAAGTCCTCAAGATGAGTGGTTATAACCAAATCCATAATAGAATCTGAGTTCTAAACAAGTCTAGAAAAGAAGTTGAATAGCTTCGAAATTTCATGGAGGATATTTCTAAATGGTCAAAACATGTGCATACAATATGCAAACATTGTGGTGACCATGTCGGTAAAGCACATTGCTTTGTGAACAATAGTAAGTCGAGACATATTGCTCGTCGACATAACACCATTAGATAACTGATGTCAAAATGGGGTTATATCTATTGATTTTGTAAAATTAAATGATAAAGTTGCGGATCCGGTAACCAAAGGGTTAAATCGAGATCAAATTGAAAAAATATCGAAAGAAATGTGACTAAAGTCTATGGAAATTTAATGCGCTATGAGAAGGAAAACCCAACCTAGTTGACTAGAGATCTCAAGATCTAAGTTCAAAGGGACAATCTAGTCACATAGACCTTGTGCGGTCACTGTGAGGGGATTACTCTCTCAAGTCCATTCCTATGATGTAGACTGTGACTAAAAACGGAACAGGCTAAGCATTACTTTCAATGACCATTGTGTGTATCGGCGAGGCCGAGCAACATAAGTCACCTATGTAAGAGTGAAGTGGGGCTGCTTCAAAGAGATTATTAAAGCATAACTCTCTCAAACTCTCGCAGAACTAGGGATGTCCACAGCCATATGGACATAACCATGAGAGCTAAACTCGTGCCAGAGAGGTAGTTGTGTGGGGTATATCATCGTTTACACAAACATCGGGACAGTTCAAGGACGTCACATCTACTGGACAACCAGTAAAGTAAATATACTTTCACAAGGAAGGTTCAAGTCACAATCATGATAAGCTTCGAGTCAACTTACAATCATCAATTTGATTAAACTAACGCCATAGTTTCCAAAGACCTCGTATGTAAGACTCAAGTCACAATCATCTTCGAGTCAAATTCAATAATTATAGACGAAGCATAACACTACTCCGACTTTACCAACATGTCTAAGGCATAAGCGATAGCTCGTAATTAAGCCATATTAGAATTCATCACTCCCAACAGTCTCGAAAACATTGCCAACACACGACCCTCAACATCTTGTAGGACCCATAAGTTTGTATAAACTAAGTTTATACAAGTCTTTCAATTTTAGGGTTTAGGAGTTTAAGTCTTATGGGTTTAGGTTATATGATTACACAACTTGTATATTAAAATATAACCTTTTTTATACATTGTGTATATACAACATTAAATATTTAATATTTTCAGTTAATTGACCGATTTTAAAATCAAATTTAAAAAAGTAATCATTAATTGATCAACTGGGATAAATTTTGATTCGATCGATTAATTCAATTTTATTAAAAAAACACTTGTATAAAGGGTGATTTCAACACGTGACTTACGTAATGTAACATTTGCACTGAAATAATACTTCAAATCAATTTTGTCTTTCATTTATGATCATCTTGGTCAAAATTTCCCTTAAAACATATCAAAATAAAATATTTTACTTAAAAATATTTTTTCTTATCACTTTGATAAAACAACAACAACAAATGTTAAGCTCAATAAAACCCAAAGGTTGGGAACCAAACTGCAAAGAAACAAAGTTTATACTCCAACGTTTTATCATGAAGATGAAGCATAGTTGTTTATAAAGGAGGTTGAAGAAATTTACATTTATTAAGACTGAAATCAATTTTACAAAATTCTGCATCTTAATATTACCGACGTTGAGGAAAATCAACTTACATGCATGTACGAGATTCTAACAAAACAAATGAACAAAAAAAAGAAGGGAAAACTACACCGGTGGTCCCTAAACTATTATCATTTTCTTATTTTAGTCCCCAAACTATATTTTTCGGCAAAATCGTCCCTTCTGTTACATAGTTCTCCTGTTTTGGTCTCCGACGTTAAATAGCTAACTGTTTTGCTGGCGTGGCATTTTTTTAAGAGGGGAAAGAAATGATTAAAAAATATTTAAAAAATGTCACGTCAGCAAAACAGTTAGCTATTTAACGTCGGGGGACCAAAACAGGAGAACTATGTAACAGAAGGGACGGTTTTGTCGAAAAACATAATTTAGGGACCAAAATAGAAAAACAGTAATAGTTTGGGGGCTACCGATGTAGTTTTCCCAAAAAAAACACAAAGTATTGGTCGGCATCTCAAATCAAGTTACAAGCATGCACGAGATTAGAACAAAACCAGAAACAAAACAAGAAACACAAAGAATTGTAATCTTTCTAATTGGTCGGCATCTGAAACCGACAAATAGGGCAGTAATGGCTCTGCTCCAGCCATCTTTGGATGCAACCGCGATGAAAGACATGAGAACATAGCATTTGGGATGCTTCAAATCCAACCCTAAGTTCCTCTAAGCACACCATGCAGTCTCCTTTCTCCCCATCTTCTACTTTGACCATTTTCACCATCTTTTTAACAGACGACTCTGTGGCTCTGACCATGCCATAGTTGTTGTTCTCGAATTCCGACAAAGCTCTGGCCATCAGGGTCTCCTGGTCGGACATGGCCATGGACATGGGTTCCACATACATATCCGAATGCAATTGCAAGGCTCGGCAGTAATGTCCCTGGTCCCGCATCCTACACACAGTTCCAATCCCACATTGGATGATATCTTGGAGGACACCTTCATACTCAGTGGAGGACATGTCGACTCTGAGCTCCTCAAGCTTTGGAGCGAGAACCTGGTGAAGGCGGCGGGGGCTTTGCAGGAGGTTCAAACGGAAACAAAGAGTTCGTTGGGAGAAGAAAGGGTTGGCGTTGGCGTTGGCGGTGGTGATGTACCCAACATTAACGGTTAACACAATCTAGATTGAGTCTCGAGGTATTTCACGGTGGTGGGGCGTGATTTGCACAAGGTAAGAATTATGCCCTACAATATTGAAACCCATTGAAACTATATTTGAGAACAAATTCAAATATGCTGCTAGTATTTATAAAGCACGACAGTGGCAATAGCGGCTTCAAGAACATCAAGAATAACGTTATAAAAAAGTTTTAAAAACACACTGCGTAAAAAAAATTATGGTTCAAGGGTTAGTTTATTGATTTAGGTGGTAGAATTTTAAATTTATATTTTCAGGTTTAGAATTTAGGGTTTAGGATTATAAATTTAGGGTTTATAGGTTAAAACCTAAATCCTCACAATATTATCCTAAAAACTAAACCCTAACCTATAAATTCTAAACCTTAAATTGAAACAACTATCCCTAAATTCTAATCCCATACACCTAAACCCCTAAAAACTAAACCATAACCTATAAACCCTAAATTATAGCCCTAAACCTTAAATTTAAACTCTAGTGACCAAAATAGGAGTGAGAAGAAAGTTTGGCGATGATTGATATAGTTTACCCATTTTTTATTAAGGAAAATCACGTGAACTTTAACGGAGTTAACGGGAGGGACCGTATCGAATGCGAATTAAAAGTTGAATCCGAAAACTTATATAATCTATCAGTTTAGTCTAAAATTATATTAATTTAAACATTATTTTTAATTTTTAGATTAAAATTATAAATTTCTCATTTTTTTTCTTCTTCCAGTCGAACATTTTTTGGATTTTGGAGTTTTAAAAACATGCTATGGACAATCAAAACTATAAGATTTGAAGATTAATGGGGATAATGCGGGGTTCATTGGGAAACTCAAACTCCACGATCGAGATATCAGCGAGAATACGAGGAGTGAAAAATGGATAAGACAAAATTTTATATAAAAAATGGTGTTTTACCTAAAATTAAGATGATGTTTTAAATTGATGAATTTCAGACTAATTGATCATATATATGTGCTTTGGACTAAAACTGTAATTATATCAAGTCACGTCGTTATCTCCATTAGTTTTTAACGGCCGATTACCAAAACAGAATAAAAATGTAACATTAGGTACCATTTTATCAAAAATGATAGCTAGGTACCAAAACAGTAACACATGCATAGTTAAGTACTAAATATGTAGTTCCTCTTATTTTTATTATATTTATTTTGAATTTATGTAGTTTCTACAAGCGCTTTAATTTTAAGGTATAGGCATTAGTTTAAGGTATAGGGTTTAGGGGTTTAGATGTATGTGTTTAGAATTTAGGGATAGTTGTTTCAATTTAAGGTTTAGGGCTATAATTTAGGGTTTAATTTTTAGGGTAATATGGGGAGTATTTAGGTTTTAACCTATAAACTCTAAATTATAATATTAAATCTTAAATCTTAAATTGAAACAACTATACCTAAATTCTAACCCTACACCTATACCCCTAAACTCTATATCTTAAACTAATTCTCTATACACTAAAACTAAGTCGCTTGTGTAAATTTTTAGTTTTCACCATGTGTATTAAATATTTATCCTAAAAATATTACCTTTAGTACTCAGTAAACGAAGAAGAAAAAAGCCGAACCCAGGCATAGAGAAAAGTCAAAAAGGGAAAGCTATTGCCTTTTTTCTCCGTATTTATTTATTTATTCTCCTTTGCCCCTCCAAAGACTTCCATTTCTATCTCAGTCACTGTACTATTCAAAGCTTTTGTCTTTATTTTTCTCTATTGAGAACAGAGGAAATAGTCAACTGAGGGAATTCAAGTTTTGTACAACCTGTGTGGTTTGTTTGTTCTTTTTCTTCTTGGGAATTTGGGTGTTTTGGTGGATCGGTAAGGGAAATTCAAACTTACCCATTTCATGATTTTGTATCGGTTTTCTGTTTGTAGGAATTGTAGGGGTTTATCCTGTTTTGATGATCAAGAGTTTTTTTTCTTTCTTTGATTATGCAGGTTGAGGAATTCTGGGGAAATTTTTGTTTTGTTTTAGATGTTGAGTTATAGCTGAAGAAGGTGAGAAATCTGGAGAGGGGTTGAATTTTATGGATAATCTATGTTGCTTCAACTCTGTATATTCCCAGGTCAGCTTATATTCAGTTCAGTCCTTTCAATTTAAGTTGTTTCATCTTATGTTTATGTTTGATTGGATATCTTTGGTTGGTGATTTTGATTAGATTTTGTAAGGGTATGATCTTGTTTAGTTGTAGCTTTGACTTTATGCCAGATTCTGTGTTTCTTTCACTTGGAGTGCATACACAGACGTAGCTAGGATCAAACGTCGAGAGGGGCTAGAGTCTATTAAGCCTTTAAATCTAAAAATTAGGAGGGGGCAAAGGCCTTATTTGACTAATATTTAAACTAAAAAGGACCTCAAATGCTATTATATGCCCCTCCCAACCTATACATCGCTCCGTCCTTAAGTGCATAGGCTATTGTAGTTGTAGCTAAGTACCAAAGCTTTTCTAGGGGGGGGGGGGGGGGGTGAAAAAGGGAGAAATGAAACATGAAAGAGAATAAGTTTTTTGAGGGTTTCAAATGCAAATCTTTTTCTTACGGAAAATCTATGGATTAGGGGAATATTTGGCTTAGATGATTTTAGTGCATTGGAATAATGAAATTGAGTTAAGGGCGTTTTCTTCTTCGCATTGTTCTAATAAAACAGGAAACTTTTTTCTTGGTGAGAAAACTAAAAATTATGTTTGAAACAGCTCTGATGCATTTTTCTTGTAGCGTTTTCATTTGTTCTGATGCTATAATATGCAAAATACGGAAGACATGTCATACTGCTTATTCTATTTATGATTCATTTAGGGTTGTTATTACCTGCATAACTCATCATTTGTATTCCTTTTATTGTTTGAGTTGGAGGCATCGGAGAACATTACTAGCTTTGTGCTTGTATTCAGCAAATACTGTTTTGCATTATTCGGTTTTGAATTTGATGTCGGTCTCACGAAAACAGGTTCTTGTGAAAATTCACTGATATGGTTTGTAGGTATTAGAAAGATGATAACTTGGTTGTAGTTTTTTCTCCTCCTCCTTTTGTTTCTTTCAAATTGTTTTTGGCTGCAACTTGATTTGAATTGTCTGAAATCATTGACAGTGTTCTTGTCAAATCATGTTTCTGATTTTTTTTCAAGTTACTTTTCTAACTCCATTAAATGCAAAATATCGTAAAAGATTATTTTTTTATCGTTTAGGTTGTTGGAGGACGTTCTTCATGTAGCTCTGGAAAGGGTAGAAGCCATCAGGGCCCTGTCAAGTATGGCTTCACCCTAGCCAAAGGAAAAGCAAATCATCCCATGGAGGATTATCATGTTGCAAAGTTTTCTCAGCTTCGGGGACATGAACTCGGACTTTTTGCTATATATGACGGCCATTTGGGAGATAGTGTACCATCCTATCTGCAAAAGCATTTGTTTTCCAATATCTTGAAGGATGTAAGTTCTCGATTAATCTGAATAATTTGTAAGGGCTTAGAGGCTTTATATACAGCAGTCAAAGAGAATCATTCCTGTCAGTTAAATGTTGCACTTGAAAAGAGTGTTTTTTTATTTTTATTATGGCACCAACTTGCCTTGCGATGCTGGGGATGATAAACGGAAATGATGTTTCTGTGATTCTTATTGGTATAGCCCCAATTTTCGGGCTGTGTTTATTGGTTGTTAAACTATGCCCATGTTTTATCTAATAACTTGCAGGAGGAGTTTTGGACCGATACCGGCAGGTCCATCTCTAAAGCTTATGAGAAGACAGACCAAGCGATTCTCTCACACAATCCCGACTTGGGTCGCGGGGGTTCCACTGCTGTCACTGCAATTTTGATAGATGGGCAGAAATTATGGGTTGCCAATATTGGAGATTCACGTGCTGTTCTCTCAAAGAAAGGGCAGGCGATACAGATGAGTATTGATCATGAGCCGAACACAGAGCGTGGAAGCATTGAGAACAGAGGCGGCTTTGTCTCAAACATGCCAGGTTATTTCACGGCTGATTTTCTTTTTTAGGAAAAAAATAATATTACCGAGCGAAAGTAAATAAGTTCACTTAGGGGAGGCGTACATCTTTTATGGCTTTCCAGGCATAAGCAAATCATATGGAGAGTAGGAGAAATGTTTCTGATTCTCATGATATCAGTTTAGTTATTGCCTCCGAATGCAAATTGATAAGATCGAAAATTGTTGTGTATCATAATGACTTGTTGGTACGATTATCGATTGTTAATTTATCTTGTTGCATTCTTTCCCAGGGGATGTTGCAAGAGTCAACGGACAACTTGCTGTTTCTCGCGCTTTTGGAGACAAGAATCTTAAATCACACCTCCGATCCGATCCCGACATGAAAACTGTTGATATTGACTTGGATACCGAAATTCTCATCCTTGCAAGTGATGGGCTATGGAAGGTGATCCATCTCTCTCTGTGTATGGAACCAACAATTTCTAATTTGTGGTTTATTTTGTTCTCATTTTTTGTATGAACATTTAATCCAGGTCATGTCCAATCAAGAAGCCGTCGATATTGCGAAAAAGACCAAGGATCCGCTGCGAGCAGCTAAACAGCTAATGGCCGAGGCATTGAACCGAGACAGTAAAGATGATATCTCCTGTATTGTAGTCCGTTTCAAGGGTTAAGCGCAAAAACGAGAATGCAACGGAAGAACTGTTCCTCGGTCGCATTCGCATACGATACGGATCAATGGGTAAACACCGAGTAGCACTCTCATTAAAAAAATGCATAATGCTGAAAGTTGTTTTAGATTTTCAATAATCAATATCATTAAGGGCTCCTTTTGGTAGGGAAAAAAGGGTAAAAGAAGTGATAATTCATGATTGATATTTATTAACATAAATGTATGTTATTTGGTTTCTTTGCTCGAATTATTATATTAAAAGTGTACTTTCACACTTGCCCCTATAGCTCAGTGGTAGAGCGTCAGTCTTGTAAACTGAAGGTCTGTAGTTCGATCCTGCATGGGGGCATATTTATTTATATTTTTATATTTCCGAGAAAAAGGCGTGTCTTTCATTTTTCCTTCACTTTCCTTCCTGCCAAACAGAGTGTTAGGTCGTGTGGGTTTGATACTTCAATTTGTACATTTTCATCATTTTCTTATGTATAATTTTTCATTGCAAATCTGAAAGCCATTGGAAAAACTCTTTTTTTAAAACAATTTCCACTCTTTTTGGGCCTTAAAATAAGTTTTTATTAAATAAAAGTTTATTGTTAATTCATGTATTAAAATGTGAGGAGAAATATCAATAAAAACCAATATATAAATGGTGAGTCTAAAGTACTGCCGTAGAGCGGCTAAAAACGGCAAATTTAGAAATTTATCCAATTACTTGAAATGTTAATTCTTTTATAATATTTTATATTGTTTTTCATTTTACTTTTAACATGTTTCAACTTTTGATACTTATTTTTTTGATATTTTAAGTTTTTGAATAAAGCATTGAAATTTATAAAAAATTATAAAAAAATTAACCTAGTTCGTCACTACAAACATGATAATGGTAACCTCACGGTTAATTACTTCATTTATAAATTTTATAGTAATATAAATATATGTCCTACCAAAACAGAATTTGTAATTTGCTATCCTCTTGTCTAGCAGGCAAAGATTTACCTCGTAAAAAAATGTTTCATTCGGATTCACATAGTAATATAACTTCATTGCATTGCCAAAATCATGTTGTATATTTGAAAGAGGTTGACTTCCTTACTTCTCTCATGGTACAATTTTCTTCACGTTGAACTCTCTTTCTCCTCGGTCCACAGAAATAAAATGTAGGACTGACGCCAACAGTTAATTACGAAATAAAAGACTTAATGAGCCGGGAGCACTAACTAATACTAATATAATACTAATAGAATATAATACTAATCTAATACTAATAGAATATAATACTAATCTAATACTAATAGAAAAAATATTATCTAAAAATTTAACACTTTAGGTTTTGAGATAATTTTTAAAATTTGTCATTTTAGCGGTACCGTACCAGAGTTACCCGTATATAAAGGTTCGTGATATTAATTTTTAAAACTTGTTTTATGGTGGTGATGTTCATTATCTCTTGAGATTCGAATTTGAGCACCAATAATACATGTTGTGTGTACCGTCTTTGAAAAAACTAAAAAAATTAAACAAATACTACACTTGCATCACACCAATATATAAAAAAAAATTGCATGACATGGCCCGTGAGATGCGTGTTTTCCAAAGTTTTATATAATATAAGTAGCAAAGATTCATTGAACTTTTTTTGTGTGAATAACGTGCAATGCAAAGCTTTGAACATACGGTGATTGATTGGATAAGATTATGTCAGAAATTTAAAAAAGGAAAAACTTTATATTATTTGTTTTTTTCTAAAGAAATAATAAGTATGGGGTGTTCAAAAATACTACACCTAATTAACTTCGATTATCGACCCGAATTTTAAAAAATTAGATATTTAAAAAGAAAACAACCATGGTTTTTCTTTCACACACGACCAGAGATTTAATGGATGGAAATTCTCTGCCTTTTTTTGGTGTTCCTATTTATGCCACATACTTAAAATTAAACTTAGGGTTGTAGTTAGGGTTTATGGAATTTAGGGTATGCTGTATTTTTTAGGGTATATGATGTAGGGGTTATGATTTAGGGTTAGGGCTTAAAATTTAATTTTGTAGTGCTTTTTAGTGTTGGACATAAGTAAGAGCACCAAAAAGAGACAGATGATTTTTATCTTTTTTTTTCAAGATAGTTGGGCCGGGTCTAGCTTGAATATTTTGGTAACCGGGTACATGACCCAACCCGACCCGAAAACAAGATTAATTTTTTAAATATATTTTTGGTGATAAATTTTAATATATATATATATATATATATAAACTAACTTTAAATTACTAGTTTTTGTAATCGAGTGTTTGAATTATATATTATAAATTTTTAAATTTTATGTGTTTATTATTTAATTTAGTCTATCGTCCTTATGATAAAAAAAAGTCCATGCTCTTATTATAAAATTAAATCTTGCTGTCATTTGAATTCAGTTCGATTGAATATTATTATTAATATAAAACATAAATAAATATGAGATTAAACGCGTGTAATATATTTTGGCAATAAACAAAAATGGGTTCTGGTTGATGTGGATACAGCCTGTGTTTGGCCACTAAAAATGGAAAAAGAAATCATCTTTTTCCAGTTCCCACGCCACCAATCCCTATATTAAAATCAAACACTTCAAGATCAAAACCCCAAACTTCGAACTTTAGAACCTCTCCCTTCCGCTGGCACCGACAAACCCCATGGAGATGGTCATGGACGTGATGGAGAACGCGCCGTCGTCCATCTCCCCTTTGCTCCTCCGATCAATGGCGTCTTCCGCTTTCATTTATGCCGACAATTCATTCTTTAGCTTAGCTGAGAGATTCAAGCCCCTCGAAATCTTTCGCTATCTTCTTGTTACTTCTTTTCTCTTCTTCCTTCGTTTGATTTCCTTTCTTTTCGTCTCCGATCTACCCCCAAAATCGCAACCCCAGTTTTCTCCGTTTAATCCCCTGAAAACCGACGATCGTTACGCGGTTGCTTCCGGGGCTGACCATTCCGGGATTTCTCGGGCGCTTTCGCAGGTTCTTTCGATTGTTAATGATATTCCCGTTAGTTCGAGAAAGTATGCGATTGTTCGATCTTTAGCGGAAAGACTTATAGAAGAGAATCGCAGGGAAGATACCCACGGTTTGCGTGAAGTGAACCGGGCGGTTTTGTCTTCGGCTTTTTCGAGGACGCTTTGTTATCTCGAGGCTGCTATGGCTGAATTGGGGCAAGATAGGGCTGGTGCTCATGATGGAACCGGAGTTGCTCCGGTTCAGTATTTGGTGAAAAGGGCTTTGAAGGCGGTTCGATCGGTTGGGGATGGAGTTTGGGCTAGGGAAGGGAGTGGGAACGGGAGAGAGGATGTGAACCGGTCTGGGAATTCGGCTGAGAAGCTGGCGGCTGAGATTCTTTGGTTGGCGGAGAAGATGGTTGCTTGTGGGTTTGGGGAAGAAGCTGTCGAGCGGTGGTCATCGGCTTCGAATCTGGCTTCGCTTTCGCTCTTGGCTGAGCCTCGGCTTCAGGGTTCACTGGTTAAGGTTTCGGGTATGTTCCCCTTTTTTTCTTAGTTGAGAACAGTTGCGGATATAACATAATGCTATTACGGCCATTACAGATCGCTATCGGTTTCAGATCTGTCGCTATTACTATAGCGGAGCCGGACCGTTATTCAAATCTCTGGAGTTTATCTGAATGTGTTAAAAAATTTCGGAAATATTAGATTGATGTTCTTAATTTTCCGTGTAATTATTCAAATGTGCAGCGTTTTTATTCAAACAAGCAAGGGAAATGGAGCAGGCAGCGGAAGAGACCGGAGAAGGCGACGACCAGAGCCACGGGCAAACGAAGATGAAGATGCTAACGTCGTGGTTGCCGTTGCTTTGCAGGGCTAGCAACGGCACCGACATGCCAGTGCTCAGCCTGAGTGAAAGAGCTGAGCTAGAGAAGGTCTTGGAAGAGACCGTAGACACGCTAGAACACGAGGAGCAAGAGCAAGTACTCTCCCTATGGCTCCACCACTTCGCCTATTGCCCCTCCTCCGACTGGCCAAACCTCTACGCCTCGTATTCTCGGTGGTGTACCGATTCCCGCAAACTCTTGCTCCTCCATTGAAGATGTGAATCAGAAGGATAGGACCATTGATCATCAGGGTACACAACTATTCCTTGTATCAGTTTATTATTGTCGTCACGATCCGAATATGTTCACATCGGTTTACCATGAATCCGATAAATACAAAAGCTAATGTTTATCGGTACATTATGTTGATGCATCAATGCATGTTACAGCAAAGTTTGCTTACAAAGAGAAGTGTTTTCTGTAAACATCGAACTCGGCCGAAGACGAAAGAATCGGTGTCTAGGTACCCCATAGCCATAAGAAATCAAAAACAAAGGAATTGAGCCATGCCTATAGATAAATAATGTTCATTTTATGATTTAAGCCTTAATGGTTGTGAATTTGGATGAGAAAAATAGAAAGTCACCTGTGATAAATGCAGGTTATTATCAAAGAGTCTCCTTAAGATTCCCGAGACAGAACGAGATCGAGATTGGTTAACGTTGTCGAAGGTTTCATGGATTAAATCAAACAAGTCCCCGTACGTCGGCCCCGGAAATTTCTTCAGAATCTCGACCAGCACGTAGGTCAAAGCCCCGTTCTTCGCCCCTGCCGTGAAGGCCTGCACCAGGGTTCATGTGTGTTAATTTCGTGAATTATTAAGCTTTAAATTCAATCCAATATAATTAAAAAATAAGCTTACATAGGTATCAGCAGCGTCTTGATTATCTACACAAGCACTGATACAAATGGCTAATCCACCATTTGTACCTTTATATACACCCGAGGGAGGACTGTTGTCTTCCCATCTTCTCCTGTAAAAAAGTATATATATTTTATACGCGAATATATATTTTTCAAAATTTATTTAATAATCGGTGACGACAACGCAATCGGAGTTCGTATGAATTGTTTATATGAACATGCTTACTGTAGGCTGTTGTATACTTTGGTGAGATCTAAAATGGTTCCACTGTGACATGCATCGACGATGACATGAAGCGTAACGCCGCGAGTGAGCGGACGAACGATGAGAGAATTAAGATCATTATCCACGATCATGCCCACTTCTTTGAAATCAACGGGACATATGGTCTCGTCGAACCCATCGACCTCATCGTCATTATAATCACGTAGTCGTGATCCGTGACCGGAGAAGTAAAATACCAGCGAGTCTCCTGGTTGGCAGTCTTTCACCAACCATCGTAACGAATCTTCGATGTTCTTCCTTGTCGGTATAAACCGTCGGTCCAATTCCTCTTCTGTAAGAATTCTCGAATGATCGTCATAATAAAATCATGCAAAACATTAAATATCGATATCGTAAGAACATATTCGTACCGGTGAGAACAAGGATGCACTCGCTAGGGTACCCGAATTTAGTAACCAACAACTCTCTCATGTTCTTCACGTCGTTAATCGATCCTTTCAGCCTTAAGTCCTTCAAATTGTTGTACGTGATTCCGCAAAGCACCGCCCGCTTACTCGATCTCACCGTCGTGGAGTAAGACGCCGATGGCCAGAGATTTAAGGACGGAGTGACCACAGTTGGATGCATCTTACTTCTTATTTCGGTCGAGAGGGCTCGTATTCGGCTGCGCAGCCCTTGGCGCATGCTCGTTTGTTCACCGGTCGGAATCGGAAAAGAGTTGTTTCTGCATGAAGGACATTCACCTTGGGTCCTTGATTTCGCCATAAAGCTTTGCCTGCACCGAGAGCAAGGCTTGCTTCTTCCCATTTCCATGGCAGCCGACCGGGTGACTTGTAACAAGGAAAGAGAAGGGTTTTGCAAATGTTACGATTTGTATAACCTTGGTTTTTATAGGCACCAAATAATAATGAAGGTTTGCTTTATGTTCAAACCATGATTCAATCAAATTTCGATAACATTAGATTCTATAACCTTGGTTAACTTTAAGAAAACTCTTTTAAATTCGAAATGAATTAAATCATTATTCCATTTTCATCTTGTTAACTTAACTACACCTCCTCTTGAGCATGTGAGGACGGCCTGGTGGTCAGAGCACGTTCACCTGCTCCACTCCCTTCCCCTTAAGTTTTGGGTTTAAGACCCCTCAAGAGCGTTACCTTAACCCAAATTTTCTAAAAAACTACACTCCCTCTTGCATTTTATTAATTCGTATAGGCATAATTTCAAAAAAAAAATTATGACATTTGATTAAATAGTCACTTTAGTTTATATTTTTTTAAAGCACTCCAACCTTTAACGTTTCATTTTAGACAAAAATAACTCATTCGTGGATGAAAACGGTTAGTCAACTGATGGTAAACGACTTGAAATGTCGTGATAAACCTACTTGACAGAATCACACATTAGTCAAAAAAAATAGTTTTATAAAATTATATAAAACATATGCCTTTTGTTTTTGTTGACTTGTCATTCTACTAAGTTATTTTAAGTTGTTTATAGTTAGTTGACTAACAGTTTTTATCCACACGTTGTCATTTTGATCCAAAATGAAACGTTAAAGTTTAAGGTGCTTCAGACAAAGAATTAAAGTCAAAATGACTATCGAATCAAACGTTAAAGACATATTTTTTTTGATATTATGTTATTCTTATATGAACTTAACTACACACAGTAAAACATATATAAAATTTTATGTTAAGAAAATAAATTTATAAAATTTTAAAAGACGAAAATAAAATTTATATAAAAATATTCTTAAAACAATCTATCATATATAAATTTTAAATTAAAAAAAAAACGACCGCTCTCTTAACCCCTCGTCCATCCCTTAACACACCTTTTATATTTTATTGTTTATTTTAACTCCTCTTCCATCTCCTTTATTTAATTTATAAATAAATAGTGGAGAACCAGATTCAGTTTCATTGTTTTTCCCCTGAGGTGGAATAAATATCTTTGAGATAAGATTCGTCCTGATATGCTCGATTTCCGGTCAAATCAACTTTCTTGCTATATCCGTTATCATCTTTAAGCTTCTTGGACTGATCATATATATAGATTAGGGATGAACATTTTATCTGATTTGGCCGGGTTCTGACTCGACTTGATTTATTGGGTCGAGTTTTTTTATGAAAAATTTAGTTATTGATTGGGGTCAGGTTTTTATTAATGTTGAAGTTGAATTGGGATGAACATTTTACCCGAATATAAATTAGGGATGAACATTTTACCCGGCTTGACCGGGTTCTGACTCGACTTGATTTGATTGGGTCGAGTTTTTTATGAAAAATTTAGTTATTGATTGGGGTCGGGTTTTTATTAATGGTGAAGTTGAATTGGGTTCATCTTTAGGGTGGAAAATATCTGACCATACCCGAAATTAATTGTGTAATTTTCCTTAATTTCTTTAAAAATATTTATAATAATACCCCATATATATTTTTTATAATTAATTCTTTAAAATTGAATTTTATTTACAATTTAATCATTAAAATTATAGTTTTTTATGATTAAGTTTCCTAAAATTAATTTTTTACAATTAGGTCCCTAAAATTATTATTTTTATATAGATCGGGTCTGTTTAGTGTATTTATTTTCGGGTCGGATTGTGTGTTTTTTTAAAAGAATGCGTTCGGGCCGGGTTCAAATTTAGGGTATTTATTTTCGGGTCGAATTCGACTGTGCCAAAAACCCGACTCGAGCCTATCCCTAATATGGATAGGATCCTAGCTCTTACACTATGTAAAATTTAAAAGTTTTACATATTTTTTAGACCATTAGATGAATATAAATGGATAATAAGAATAACGGTAAAAAATTGAAGATTAAAAAAATATTATTTCAACACAGGAAACATTGGGTTTTGTTCTTGTGCATACATGCACATCTCAATTCGGGATGGACATTTTATCTGACCCGGCCTAATCGAGTGGAATTTTTATTTTTGTAAAAAATTGAGCTTGGGTTAAGCCGGGTGAAATTCGTATTCTGATTTAAGGTATATATTTTTGTGCTGAGTTCAGGTGGGCCAAAAACCCGACCTTACCCATTCTAATCTCGACTGGCCTAATAACATTTATTTCTTAAACATTTTTTGAAAGCTAAGGTGATTAGAAGTAGTATCTATTATGAATATACTCTCAACTATTTGACAATGCATGTTCAATCACCCTGCTGTAGTTGTTAGTGCTCGAATCTGTGACCTCTAAGAACAACAACTGTCCCCTTAACCACTAAGACAAGTTTTTTTTTAATAAAGATCCCGATAGATATTATTAAATAAAGTAAAGAGACATAATGAATGCCGGCACAATAAACAAGGCAACACACTAAACCGGGTAAGAAAACTCTGGGTCTCCTTTAGTGGAGGGAGAAGAGAAAACTAAAACCAGAGTAAAAGAAACCCAAAAAACCCCGACCGACAAATTCAAACGGCGTTTATCAGCTCACGATCGGCCTGGATTTTGTCTAGGATTTGCGGTGGCGCGTCCTCCACCCAAGAAATATCTTCTGTGTAGTCTTTGCCCAACCGAGCCAACTCATGGGCCGCCGAATTCCTGTCCCTGCCGGAGAAGACGAAGTGACAGGTTGTAAACCGCTGAGCCCACACCTTCGCATCAGCTATATACGATCGGAGAACAGAATAATCTTCCGCCGGGACTGGATCTTCCGAATAACACTGCAGGCATCACTCTCCAACAGAACCTGCATGCATCCCAACTTCGATGCGAATTGAAGCCCATCCAGAACGGCTTGAGCCTCCGCCGCAAACGCCGATGGGATATTCGAACTCAGCCGGATGCAAGAACCAAGCACCTGACCCTCGGAATCTCTCACTATTACCCCTGCCCAGGAGCTTTGATTGATGGAATTGAAGGCAGCGTCAACATTAACTTTAACCAATGGGTCAACCGGAGGATCCCACTTCGTCGTGGCCGCCGTCCGAGGAGGGGACATCGACGTAGATACCTTCTCCAACTCTCGCAGGTAACCTCTACAAAAGGTAATGAGATCGATAGCCCTCTGTTTCTTTTTTTCATGGACTAGTTTGTTCCTAGCATACCATATAGCCCATATAGTTACTGCTATTTCATGTCTTGTGTGGAATGATGCATTCGAAAATATCCAGCAAAACCAATCGAAGGAACTATCTTGATTTAGCCTAGGTGGCCAGGTGATACCCGTTAGAGCCCACACTTCCTTAGCAAAAACACAGTCACGGGTTAAATGTTCAACAGATTCCGCTGCTTGAGAACACCTAGGACAAATAGCAAAATGTTAAACTCTCTTGAAATATAAATTCTGCAGAGTAGGGATATAGTTCTATAAAAAACGCCAAATTAAGATCAGAATTTTAGCAGGGCACGGGATATTCCATAACAATTTATAAATTGGCATACTAGGACTAGAATTGCTATTCGAAGATAATAAGAGCCGATATCCACTATGAACTGACTAAACACCTCTCGGTTCGCCTCCCCATACTAGTAAATCCTCCTGAATCCGATTAGACAATGGAATATTTTGTATTAACTGAATATCATTCTGGTTGAAATGCTCACTGATAAGCTGACTGTTCCAACGTCTCGGATTGGAAAGGATAAGGTCCGAAACTTTGTTTAAACCATTAACCGGGGGGGACATCACAAGCCTCGGAGGACAACTAGGCAACCAATAGGTATTCCATATTGAAACATCACGCCCCGATCCAATGCGCCAAACGAGACCTTTATCAACTAGCGACCGTGCCACCCAGATGCTGCGCCAAGTGTAGCTGGGGTTAGAGCCGAGTGAAGCATTAAGAAAAGAGCCCTGAGGATAATATTTTGCCCAAAGTGTACGAGCTAAAAGGGACTCGGGGTTGTTAATCAAACGCCACCCTTGTTTCGCTAACAACGCAATATTAAATTTTGCCATGTCCCTGGAACCCATGCCACCATCATCTTTTAACTCACAAAGAGATTGCCATGAGCACCAATGTATTCCTCTCTTAGCTGATGATTTCTGCCACCAGAAACGACTTAGGATACCTTTCAATTTTCTGCAAAAAGTGACTGGAAGAAGGAAGCAAGACATTGCATAAATAGGCATAGCTTGTAAAACCATTTTAATGAAAACTTCCTTACCACCTGCGGACAGAAGGCGATTGCTCAAATGATTACTACGATTGAGAACCCTTCCAAACAACTCCGAGAAAGCAGCTTTTTTATTTTGCCCGACAATTGGGGGAAGACCCAAATATCGTTCAAGATTACTGGAGCTATTCACATTTAAAATCCGACAGACATCAGCTCTATTATAATCAATAACATTACCACTGAAATACACCCCCGATTTGTCAAAGTTGATAAGTTGTCCTGAAGCTGATGAATATAAAGATAAAAGATCTCTTAGAACCGTAGCCCCAGCAGCTGTGGCATCTCCAAACAATAAACAATCGTCCGCGAATAACAGATGGGTTATTAATGGTGCATTTCTGGAAATCTTTGCCCCTCTTAGCAAACCCATTTGAACCCTCGAACGAAGAAGAACAGATAGACCCTCGCTACATAAGAGAAAAAGATAAGGGCTAAGAGGATCTCCTTGCCAGAGACCCCTTGATGGTTGAAAAGCCTCACCCGGGATACCATTCAAAACAACTGCATAAGACACTGTGGACACACAAGTCATGAGAAGTTCGATCCATTCTGCCGCGAAACCCAGCCGTTGAAGAATTGAAATGAGAAAGCCCCATTCGACTCTGTCATAAGCTTTACTCATGTCCAATTTTAAAGCGAAAAAACCAACCTTTCCTCGCCTCCTGTTCTTAAAAGCATGAAGAATTTCATATGCTGTTAAAACATTATCAGTAATTAAACGCCCGGGAACGAAAGCGCTCTGCACTTCGTCAATACACAAATGAAGAACCACTAAGACAAGTTAATTTGTGCTTATTTCTTAAATACTTACGTTAATCTCTTACCGTAAGAATTTATATATATATATATATATATATTAAACTATTGATTATTATTCGATTTATAAAGATTGATTACCACATAGGTACATTTAAAAATATCCTCTCAAACTAAGTTTAATTCATTCACAAAATTATTTTCAAATACTTAACTTAAAAAAAGTTAACGTCTCACCCAAAAAGTTAGTTACGGTAAGAACTTATAGACTATAGTATTAGTCTTCGTCAGGGGAAATAATATTTCTTTTATTATTTCATGAGTTATTTTTATTTATTTACCTAGACTATGTAAACTAAACATCCTACTTATTTATACCTTAAATAGAAAATTTATATGTAAAATTTTAAATCATAAATTTTAAATTTTAAAACTTAAATTCATATTTTTTTTCACAAAGCAAAAATTTAATTTTATTAATGTAAACATCATAAGAGCAGCCTTACAAAAAGGACATATAACTCAACTAAACCACACATAAATAAAAAAAATAAATCAAAATTGAAAAATATCGAACTCATACAAGGTGAAGTAAGATGAGTATTTTCCTAATTAATATTGAACCTACATCCTAGAGGAGAGGGGAGAATGTTAACTAAAAGCTTTTTTATTTATTAAATGGAGATGTTGCATTCCCATGCCGAGATTCGAACCCATACAAGGTGAGGTAAGATGAGCATCCTTAGTCACTAGGGCTGTAAACGAACCGAACGTTCAGCGAACCGTTCGTTTATGTTCGTTTATTTACTAAACGAAAAAACATGAACAAGATTTTTTGTTCGTTTAATTAAATGATCGAACACGAACAAATGGCTTGTTTGTTCATTTATGTTCGTGAACGTTCGGTAATCCGTTCATTTATGTTCGTTCATGTTCATGTATGTTCGTTCATTTATGTTCATTTATGTTTATTTAAATTTATTCACATATGTCTAGCGGTGTTCATTATTCGGTTAAACCGAACTAACCAAAACAAAATTTGTTAATCTATTAGATAATTTTAGGTTTCAGCTAATGATTAAGAGTTTTTTCAAATTTCAATTATCGATTAATTCGGTTTAAAATCGGTTAATATAACCGAATTAATCGAACTAATCAAAATTATTAAATATTTAATAAATTATATATGTTCGTTTGTGTCCGTTTATGTTGTTTACCATTTAAACAAACGAACATGAACGAACACGAACAAGCTACATCGTGTTCGTTTATGTTCGTGTTCGTTCATTTGCTCGGTTAAAGTTAAACGAACGAACATAAACACACCCTCATTCGTGTTCGTTCGATTCGTTTACAGGGCTAAGGCCAATTAATAGATTTCTGTAAACTAAAAACACTTAATCACCTGTTTTAGAGGTCTTTGACAACTTATGTATAATATAAATTTTCCTATTTCATTATTGTACCATATGCAAAAATTGTTCATTATCGTAAGTAAATTTGTTCATTATTCTAGAAATTTATCCTCGGTGCATGTACTTATCGTACATCAATTGTACATTGAATGTAAATCCACTAAAAAGATCAATCACTCGCAATAATAAGTTGCATTTAAAAGGTATTCATATTCAGTTGAAAGCAATGTACATTGCTTAATACACAGGAAAATCCAAACGAAAATAATAAAAATATTTTAGACACACGAAAAAATGACAGACGAATTTTATTTTACACAAAATTATTGAAATATGGTCCGACCTTTTTATTTTATTTTATTTTATTTTTTTCCAACGTTTCCATCTGCCGAACAAACATCTCACAGCTCTGCCTCACATATAATGGTTGCACCAAAATTTGCTTACAAAAACAGATGCTTTTTGTAAACGTCGAACTCAGCCGAAGACGAGAGAAGTGCTGTCTGCGTACCCCATAGACATAAGAAACAGTATAAAAGAATTAAGCAATGGACATCGGGATGAGTAAAATTCGATTCGAATCGAGTATTAACTCGAATGAGACAAACCTGTGAGAAACTGGAATCGAAGAGTCTCCTTAAGATTCTTGTATTAGCAAGGCATCCAGATTGATTAACGTTGTCAATGGTTTCACTGATTAAATCGAACAAGTCGCCGTATGTCGGACCGGGCAATTTCTTCAGAATCTCGGCCAATATGTAGGTCAGAGCTCCGTTCATCTTCCCGGCAGTGAAGGCCTGCATGTAGCACCAGTTCATCTCTATTTAATAAAAAATAGCGAGATACATTGCACTCCTAAGAAAAGAATTTAATTTCAAACTTTTAAGACAATATCATTACAAAGGAAAACCACAAATCCCGAATATTGACCATAAAATAAACATGAACTATAATATATCGAAAAAATAGTCTAAAAATAGAAATTTTATAGCTTACAGAGGTATCAGCAGCGGCTTGATCATCTAGGCAAGCACTGATAGAAATGGCTAATCCACCACTTGTACGTTTCTCCGCACCCGACGGAGGAATATTGTCTTCCCATTTTCTACTGTAAATAATAATAATAATAATAATGTTAAATTCTTCCATTAGTATGATATTCTCGACAAGAAATTGTGATCCGAATTTTATATTTTACCTGGTGCGACTAACTTGATGAAAAATAAAATTAGAGAAAAAATATTGATATTTGTGGTGGATGTGAATTCTAAAGTCGCTGTCCGTACACGCTTATACTTCTACGATTATAGTTTGGTTTTAGTTTAAAATGAAAATATATTCGAATAATAATTATAATATAAGGAATCAACAGGATGTTTTGAGTAGTGCCAATCCCTTTCAATTTGGAAAAAAGATGTCATTGCAATTTGCATGCACTAATTCATTGAACTTAGAGAAAAGAATATGAATCTCTTTATAATAAGTTTTGATAAAAAAGATGGGGAAGCTTACACTTTACTGTTGTAAACTTTGGGAAGGTCTAGAATGGTTCCACTGTGACAAGCATCGACAATGGCATGAAGCGTAACGCCGCGAGTGAGCGGACGGACGATGAGGGTATTCAGATTGTTATCGACGATCATGCCGGCTTCTTGGAAATCAAGGGGACATATCGTTTCGTCGAATCCATCGGTCTCGTCGTTGTTGAAATCACGCACCCGTAGGCCATGTCCGGAGTAAAAGAACACCAACGAATCACCCGGTTGGCAGTCCTTCACTAGCCATCGCAACGAATCCTCGATGTTCTTCCTCGTCGGTATGAATTCTCGGTTGTTCTCCTCTTCTACGGTTCCGATTTAATCGTCCAATGAGATTAGAAACATTAAATTAATCAAAAATCGAAGATAATTATAGATATAAGAGTACCCGTAAGAACACGAATGCAGTCTCCAGGGTAGCCAAATTTAGTGATCAGCAGCTCCCTCATGTTCTTGACGTCGTTAGTGGTTCCTTTAAGCCTATACTGCTTCCAGTTATTGTAAGTGATTCCGCAGAGCACCGCACGCTTGTTCGACCTCGCCGTCGAATTAGACGGCGAGGGCGGAACATTCAGGGAGGGCGACATGGTCACCCTCCCTCTAATTTTCTCTCTACAAAAGGTTCGCATTCGGCTGCGAAGCCCCCCTTGACAGTAGCTCGATTGGTCATCGGCTGGAAGTGGGAAATAGTTGTTTCTGCACGAAGGACATTCGACATCGGTCCCCTTGGACCTCGATTTCGTCTTCGCCATGAATCGTTGCCGGCACCGACAGCAACCGGACATGTTCCTTCCTATTTCCATGGCTAAAAGGGGGAAAAAAGAGTAGTGCTAATGTTATGTATTACTGTTTGTAATTCATGGATTGTTAGGTGACTGATATCTGGGTTTTATAAGCATCAACAATGGAGATTTAGTGTAAACAAATCATATATTTAATTTTTTTTTGTTGAAGATTAAATTAAAATATTTGTAAAGCATTTACCCTTTTGTTTTACTAAATTAAATATGTAAAAAAAGAGATTGTTTCGAAGGTATTTACAAAGTATTGTTTAATTGAAAGTGGTGTGATTTGATCATCTAAAGAATAATGGTAACAAGGTTTTTGCTATGTTTAATGGAATCTACGCTCAATATGAATTCACATTTCACATCTTACCTTATTTAAGTACACCCTTTGTTGCCGACAAAATTTTAGGGTTTTTCCCTAAAAATTTAAATTCAAATGTTATCGTCCGTTTATATTTCGATAGTTAATTTGTTCGTTTATACGTTTTGTAATGATTGAAAATAGTTGTAGTTTTATCTAGAGAGGAAGAGGGAGACTTTAAGGGAAAGAAATACTTTTAATAGGTCTTGAACCCGAGATTTAAAAGAAAAAAAAATAAAGCGATGAACAAATTTGACCAACCAGCCATCAACGCTTGCTTAACATAATTGAAAACTTAAAGACTAATATTTTGTGACTTTTCAGTCCAACTTATGTATAAAACAAGGGTAATTGTTCTATACACAAGCGCTTGTGGAAACTTTTTTACACAAGCGCCTTAGTTTTAGGGGTTAGGGACTTCGTTTAGGGTTTAAAATTTAGGAGTATAAGTGTAGTAGTTTTGAATTTAGGGATTGTTGATAGAATTTTTGGTTTAGGGTTAAAATTTAGGGTTTATAGGTTAAAACCTAAATCCCCACCCATATTACCCTAAAACTAAACCCTAACCCTAAACCCTAAATTCTAACACTAATTCCTAAATTCTAAACATGAACCCTAAATTCTAAACCTTTGCACTAAAACCCCTAAACTCTAAACCCTAAACACTAACCCTAAACCCTATAATTAAGGCGCTTGTGGAAATAAAAACTTTCCACCGCCAGTGTATAGGATATTAATCCATAAAACAATAGTTAGTTGCACCATATGTTTACAAACTAAGACCATTATTTTAAATTGGTTCAAAATTTTGAAAGTTTCAATTTCATCCTTAAACTATGACTCAATTCTAAATTAGTTGCTAAACTTTTGAACATTATAGCTTCATCCTCAAATCATCAGTATAGGCTAATAATAGCCCATGTTAATAAAACTGTTATAAAAATCGTTAATTGCCATGTAAACATCAATGTGATAATATAATGGGGCATAGACGATAATTTGAGAACGAAATTGAAATATCTAAAAGCTTGAGGACCAAACTAAAATAGAAGTCATAGTTTAAAATTAAAATATTTAAAAATTCAAAAATAATTTAAAACACAAATCATAGTTTAGGGTCATAAGAAGCAATTAAAGATTCGTTCGAAAATGCTTCTCAAACGACCGTTTAAAACCCAAATTTTACTTCGAAAGCCGCAATTAGGGGTGTTCATTTCAGATATCCGATCCGATCTAAAAATTCGAATATCCGAAAAATTCAGATCACCTAAATAGCGATTCGTATCCGATCTGAAAAAACCGGATATCCGAAAATCCGGATATCCGAATATCCGAAATTTATGAATTTATTTGATTATTTTTTTAATTTAATGGTTCTATCCATGAAAAATTTAGGTTTTCGAATATAAAAATTAATAAATTATTGAATATAACAATATTTGTATCCATGGAAATTTCAATTTTTCATATATAACAAGTAAAAGTATCGAATATAATAAGATTTATACCTATAAAAAATTGAATTTTCGGATATTAGATAATCGGATATCCGATCCGAATGTAAAACCACTATCCGTATCCGATCCAAAATTTTCGGATATCCGATCCAAATTATCCGAAAAATAAAAAATGAATCGAATCAACGGATAATCGAATCAAATCAATCGGATCGGATTTTTTTGAACACCCCTATCCTATCCGCAATCCATAAAAGTTGAAAAATTCACTTCCCACCAAATAACCATTTTCAGTCTAACGCCATTGCACACAAGATCTTCTCTTTCTAGAAGTTTGACTTTTTTTTGTCAAATAAAACGCAGTCGTTCTTTAAGTAGGCTATAGTATTAGTGGAGAAGCTTTAATAGGTATATATGCTTGGCGACGCGTCACGCGGCTTTTAAGAACAGAAAATTGGAAAGAAAGATGAACCTCTAAAACGTACATCTAAAAATTAAATTTATGTTGCATGAATCAACTTGCATCAGTAGTTAAGGAAACTGTTGTTGTTTTTATTGCTTATGGGTTCGAGCACCAACAACTACAGCAGGAAGATTATTGAATATGTATTATCAAATGATTGAGAGTATATTCAGAACAGATATTACTTGTAATCACCTTAGCTTTTAAAATAAATAAATTTATATTCAAATTTTCAAGAATTTAGGAAATATTTTCCTAATGGTGAGCTTCATGTGTATAAGAACAACTTTGTGCTTTCATTTTGAACCGTTGCTTTATGCAAAGGGCCAAAGCTGTAGTACTAGCAGTAGCATCTTCATTTCCATCTCCTCTATAAACAACACTATTTCTGTGGTCCATAATGTAATAGTGTTTTGCTTCTCAGACTTTCTTAATTAGTATAATTTTTTTTTGTTCCCCTCCCGATTTTCAAGGGTTTTGTCCCGTCCTAATTTTCAAGGATTTTGTCCCGACTAATTTGAACCCCGACCCGCGTCGCACATTTATTTTTGGTGAGTGAGTCTTCCAAAGAGGATTTTCTGTATACACAAGGCCTCGAACTCGAGACTTGTTTAAGCGATATCAAACTGTTTAATTAAGTTAATATAGATTTTATATATGTTTGACAATAAATTAAGTTGGACCGCATAATGCATTAATCATGCAAATATTCTATGAAAATTTATTTGATACATTATGATAAATTAAGTTGGATTGCATAATGCATTATAAATCCAAGTGGCAATTCTTATTACTTATAATTTTCATAGCCTTAAGCAATTGCAAAACTCTAGCTTAGGGGAATAATATTTCAAGATATGCCACTATATAAGAAGATATACCAAGCATCACACAAGCCATACGAATAGGATCACTATGATAAAGAAAGCAAAAATAACAAAGGTAGGGCTCCGGAATATTCTAATATAATATTAGTATGACAAAAGTTACCAACATTAGGGAATTCTTGCTCTCAAACTTTGTCTATGAAATGGCTTGACCAAAGGTGGTGAGTGGTCACCACTCATAGCTGGATCACTGTACCGTGTTGCCAAGAAATTTCGATTTGCATATCGGACACATATAACCGACTGAATCTGATTGTATTTCAGAATCAACGGCCTCCTGGTTGAACTCCGTTCCACACCATACACAGAGAGTAGTAAGGTGAGGCTTGCCAGCCATATTTAACACGACTTCGGATCCAATCTGAACTGGGGAACTGTAAGCGTCTTCTATATCCGGATTATTAGTCAACTCTACTGGAACCTCTGGCAATGAGGAAGATACATGCACACCGTCAAAGCTCAAACTGATCTGCTCTGATTCAACGAGCTTCAGCTCATCAAATTCTGTCACACTGCCATGCCTCTCGTCGATGATGCATAAACCATCTTCTCCCTGCCGTTACACATAGAGAACATAAACATTAAAGTAGTTCTTCAGTGAAATAACTTCAACCAACCATTTCTGAGATGATATAACATCTGTAAGAACTACGGGCAAATGTAGCATATAAGTATAACCTGATATAGGTTTGTATCATAACCTTATTTTGTAAACCTTAATTCCATTCAATGTATTTGATTTCTTTTTTTTTCTTAATGTCAACTTTCTGAAACTACTCTTAAAGAAAGAAATGAGGAACCATCTAAGATATTTTGGTAAACAATACAACCAGATTGAACTGATAAAGCAAAAAAATGAACAGTTTTTATACCTTCTCTGAGATGGGAGTTGGTACTGATGTACCATTGACAGGTAACAATAGGGTCGTTGATGATTCAGGGACTTCGGCCTTAAGTAAAATTTCTTCAGATGTTTGATGGATAGTCTCTGGTGCAACATCTTTAGCAGACCCACAACTACTTCCAGAACCAACTAATTCAGAATGGATACCGTTATCCACTTCTTCGGGTTTAGGATGCTCCTTTGTGCCAGCGCCAACTAAACTGACTTCATTCTCAACATCACAGACACCCTGATCGGTGTCAGGAACAAGTAAATTGTTTTGAGAACCTTTATGCTCTTCAATGCAAGATTTGTCAGGTTCTTCAGCAGGAACTGTTAAATCATCTTTGCTGTTTAGAGCTTCAGATGTACGCCCATTTTGCACATCCATAGAATCAGAAACCGTAGCATCAAAAAGACAATCCATATTCACGACATTGATAGCTTCATCATCAGTCTTCACCTTTTCATCGATGACCATAGGCTCACTGGTTTGTTGACATAAATCTTGATCTGGTGTTCTGTCAGTCATGTCATCCTCTGTTCCCGAATCACTTGAAGGCGAATCAGAATTCATTTCATGATCAGAGGTAGATGCAGGAATATCAGGATTAGGAACATCATTCAATTTATCAGGACTTGATCCATCATCAAGTTCATATCTAGGCACAGAGGAACTAGTTTCAAGAATTGAATTCTGAGCAATTTCAATTAATGCATCCATTTTGGAAATCTTCGTGGGCATCTCTTGCTTAGTTGCAACCTCGGTTCTCCTTGGAAGTGTCAGTAAACCAGGTGAATCTTCAATTCCCCTCACAAAGTTCCTAACATGGATCCCTACGTGGCCATTGTACCTACGTCTTTCTTGAAACACTTTATGACAGAACTGGCATTCAAACTTTCCATCTCTAAGTATCACACCATCTCCAACAGAAGAACCAAGCCTGTACCTCCTCGTAGTCCTCTGGTGAAACGACAAAAGGTGCTGCAAATATGCATCCTTCTCATCAAATGTCATATTGCATTTATGACATTCAAAAAGATCATGTATTTGAACTTCAGCCAGGTTATCCATTCCCAGTAAGTTAATATCCTTCTCACGTTGAGCAGACCGCCTTTGATCATCCTCTTTCTGGATTTCACCTTCCTGCTATTCCAAGAACATCAATTGTTAAGTACTTCTCTTTATCTTTCAGGAGTTAAACATGCAAACTGCACTTACATTTTCAGAAGCCATTTGATGAATATGATGACCAATGCCACCATCTTTATCCATTGTCAAGGGTGCATCATGGAGCCCAAAGTGGGATTGCAAATATGAAGAGACTTCTTTACATGATACAAAATGCCGCCCGCCGGGACTGAAAAAGAAACGAAATAACGATGCCTAGGATATATACAAATACATACATTCATGATTAAATATATCTAATTAGGAATGACAGTGTGTTTGATCAGCTAAAACATAACCCAAGCTAAGAAATATGATGCAAAGTTCTGATTTGTTTCGTTAGCAGTTGCAGTAAAACTATAAAGTTTCCGGCAAGAAACGGACAATGTATGACCTGATATATCTCCGGCAATATACCGAAGCGCGACCTTCCTTCCTCTTTAACCCCAATAAAAGCTTCCAGTCTACCGGCAAGATGTCGCCGAAGATACTAGCATCGACAATCTTCCTCTTCCTTCTCCTACTACACCACTGTCCACCCAAATCTCTCATAAACCCTAGCAAAGCCTCTTCATTTCCAGCCATTCCCTCCGTCCTCCTCTTCAATTCCTCGCCAAAAGGATCCTCCAAACCACTCAATGCCACCAAATCTATAGCTACACCATTTTTATTCACAATTTCTAAACCCCGCTCCCTCTCTTCCTCGGAATTAACAGCCTGCACATTGGGCTTCCTCCCTCTCTTCCTCTTCCCGAGACTGATCATGGCATCTTTAATCTCGAAATTTACCAATGTGTCCCTCATCCCGTAACTCACATTCGCGTCCTTAGGGGAGGGAGGAGGGGTAGTGAAGTCCATATGCTGGAATTCGGGGTGGGATTTGAGGGAGGCTTTGAGGGAAGATATTATCGATCGGTTCTCTTGGGCTTCGGGGTCGTGGTGAGGAGCGAAAGGAGCTGCCGGTTTGGGGGCGGGGAGGAGGCCGGGGATACGGTGGCGGAGAGGGTGGTGGTGGGAGGAATGGTGGTTGTTTGGGGAAGGGCGGGAGAATGTCTGGCGGCGGGATCCGGCGGACTCATTGAAACTGGAACGGTCGACGGAAGGGATTACGAGGTTGTCAGAGCAGTGAAGATCGAAGGCGGTTGAGGAACAAAGGGAGAGGGCGATGAGTTCGGATTGGGTTAGTGTAGTTAAGTCGACGCTGGGGAGGGAATCCAGGGATAGTGGTTGATCGGCGGCGAGAGTAGCCATTGGCGGTGGTTCAATGGCGGCGGTCGGGTAATATGATTTGGGTGATTAATCAATGTCTAATGCCCTAGAATTTGAACGGGGCATTTCGCTACAATTGAATTGGGAGCTTAATGCTTACGTTTTCGTGTTAAGTGTTAACAAAAGGAAGAGAAGAGTTATTATCTCGAAATTTAATTTTTATATTTGTGTAGTTGTATTTTTTTTCGTCATAATTTATATTATATCATTTTGTTATTTTTAAGGCTTAATACTAAAATAAGTGTCCGACCTATCCTATTTTTTAGATGCTTAAACTATTTTTTGTTCCTTTTAGGTGCTCAAACTATCTTGTTGTTCTCTTTTAGGTGTTTAAATTATTTTTTGATCCTTTCAAGTGTCCAAACTATTATTTTTGGTCAAAATATGTGTCCAAACTATCATTTTTTGGTTAAAGTATGTGCCTTAGTTTTACCTTAAAATGGGCAAAAAATAATAGTTTGGGCACTTAAAAAGGGCAAAATAATTTAGGCACCTAAAAGAGAAAAATATAATAGTTTGGGCACCTAGATTGAGCACTTATTTTGACATTAAGCCTATTTTTAAATATTTATTTATTGTAATATAAAACAGGGATGGCATGGGGCGGGGCGAGTTTTTGGCCCACTCGACCCGACCTCATTCTTTAATAAACCCGACCTGAAAATAAATATTTTTTATGTATGAATATTATGAGGATTGCTTCGTTTTAAGACTTCAACCTCAAGCCTATAATATTTTGGCTTTGTTATTTAATATTAAGGTAAAGTTCACAAATGGTCACTGAACTTTGTTAAATTATTCAATTTAGTAACTAAACTTTCAATTGCTTCAATGTTACAATTACACTTTTAGTTTTGTTCCAGTTTGGCCACTGAACTGTAACGTTAAAAAGTGTTAACAAAGTTTGTATAATAACACATTTAGTCATCTATATTTACATATTTGAGCAATTTAGTCTTAATTCGAAACAAATTAATAAATTTAACCATCGATATTTACCCATTATTTTAAATTATCCTATTTTTAATTAAAAATATATTTTAATCATTTTATATCCAAAAATTTTACTGCAAAATTTATTATTTTAACTTTAGAAAATTGACAAATATAAACATTTTAAAACAAATTGTATTGAATCAATCCAAAGTAGCTCGTGCTTCACTTTGAAACCTCTTATCTCCTTTCTTTGTCGATCAGAGTTCTTTCTCTTCTTACAAACTCAGATTCACCAAGATTTTTTTTAGAAACAAACTCAGATCAATTTACAGCCAAAATTGTTTCAATGATTTGGGCTATTCAGATTCACCAGCAGAAAATTTCTTCAATGTGGGTCAGAACATAACCTTCGTGGTGGAATTCAGTATGATTGCTTAGCAATAAAAACTGGGTTTTTCAGAAACTTTTATGTGGGAAGTTCTTTGCTTACTTTCTATGGAAAATTTGGGAAGTTGGAGAAGGCTTATAAGGTGTTCGAAGAAATGCCTGTAAAAATGCAGTTTTGTGGACTACTATCGTTGCTGGATTCGCACAAGGATAGCATATTGATATGATAAAGAATTCGAGTTTTAAGCAAACGATTCCACATTGACAAATCTTTTGAGAGCTTGTACGAGTAGTGGAGCTTTGTGGCAAGGGAGAAGTGTCCATTGCCAAGGGAGTTTTTTTTTTAAATTATTTTCAATTAAAATATGATTAATTTAAATAATGAGGGTTAATTTTATTAATTTGTTTTGAATTATGACTAAATTATTTGAATGTGCAAATATGGAGGATTAAATATGTTATTATACAAACTTTGCTAACACCTTTTAAGGTTTGTTATAGCTTAGTGGCCAAATTGGATAAAATTAAAAGTTTAATGATAATATTAAAGCAATTGGAAGCTTAGTTACCAAATTGAATAATTTAATAAAATTTAATGACCATTTGTGAACTTTACCTTTAATATTATTATTGGTTGTTAGAATTTGTTAATAGTAGACTAATTGACCGAATACCCGGTACTGATATCGATTTCCACTAATACGAGATTAGTTCTTAGAAGCTGGGATAATGTCTGACCAAGATGAAGACTGGTTCTAGTTTTTAAGAACTAGTAATTATCAGGACCGAAATTAATTCTGGGCAAATTGACCGGAACCCAGTCTTGCCTACTCCTAGTTGAAACAAACGAGTGATAGAATAGAGTGCACCAAAAATTATTAATGCATTATAAGGGTATTGTTATTAGACCTGGCAAACTTGACCCGAGACTCGAAAACCGAACCGATTTACCTTAACTGAACTTAAAACCGAATCAAACACGCTTACCCGAAATTTGACCCGAAACTCAAAACCGAACTGGTTTTTAGTTGAACCGAAATAGACCCGAACCGAAGACAACCCAAAATAAATAAAAGATATTAATAGAAATAAAAAAAGATGAGATATGAACAATCACACAACTCACCAAAAAGTCAAATATATTGACTTTATAAAGTCATATAAAGCGTGTAAAAACTGACCAACCTAAAAACTTGATTAAAACCGACCGATCTCCCATCAACCAGAAATTGACCAGAACCGAAAATCAACCGACCCGAAAATCAACCAAATAATAGAACCGAACTGAAACCGACCCGAACTGAAGCGAACTAAATCTGAACTGAATGATATCAGACCCGAAATAACTGAAACCAAAATAACCTAAACTGAACCCGAATCTATTCACCCGTTTGCCACCTCTAAATGTTATAATATTAGGAGAAGTCGACAGTATTATAAGTCTACTTTAAGCATAAAAATATATTCAATCGCAGGTTATTTGAGTAACTTCATTGATTATTTTATTTACAGAGCACATCGCTCCAACAAATATCATTTTCAAATAACATGATTCGAACTATTTATACAGAGGAAAGAGACAACTGCGTCTCTAGAGCAACCGTTTTCATCATCTTCACCGACTGAACTTTAACAATAATAGGCTTAACCTTCTCCTTCATCTTGGTGATGCCGAGGAACAAAACCCGATACAAAACAACCATCGTCAACACAATCCCAAGATCAACCCACTTCGACACCCCCATTTCCACATGCCATATATCCCTCAACACATCTTCCCCCGTCAACGGCGTCGCCGGCGCCGCCCCTCCGACGTTATTCTCAAATATCAGCCCTTCAAACTCGTTCTTTAACAATCCCTGGAAAGCATACCTATGGAGAGAAATGTAGTATAAAGGATACTTTAACACTGGCTTTGTAAGTTCAGCCGGTGTTCGGAAGAATCCGGACACCATAATCATTAGACCTTGAATTCCGGCAGCCACTATGATCCCCATCAGGAAATTGGGCACCAGACTGGCGACAACCATCATTAAGCTTTCGATCAATATCATGCAAGCGAATAAAGTGGATATAAAGAAGATAAACTGTTCATGTCCTTTGTGAAGACCCGGAATGTAATAACAGATTGTGCCTGGAATTAGTGAGATCACTATCAGGAATGGCAGACCCGACATCGTGTTGGCTAAGACGAAGGCGGCGACGCCGTAGTGCCCGTTTAACCTTTCTCGTTCGAACACCTAAATGAATGAGATCAAGGGATTTGATTTAGGGTTAATGAAACGAGGTAAAATGTAAAAAAAAAATTATTAAACATTCGAAAATACTTTGATATACAAGCTTTAATTTTGTGATTTATGATATAGGGTTTAGGGTTTAGGAATTTAGGTTATGGTTTAGGGTATATGATTTTAGGTTAGGGTTTAAGGGTTTTGTATGTAGAGTATATAATTTAAGATTTAGGGTTAGAATTTAGAGTTTAGAGCTTAGTGTTTAGGTTGCTAGGGTTTGTGATTTAGATTTTTTTTATACAGCTTGTGCATCAAAATAAAACCCTTAAACATTTAACTGGATAGTCATGATTATTTTTTAAAGTATTTAATTTTTAAAATTTTATTTTGAATCAAGTTAATCCTTTTATGTATGAAAAATTGAAAGTTGTTAGTCAACTAACAATTAAACAATTTGAAAGAATGATATGTTAATAAAAAATAATTTCATACACCTCTGTTTATATGAAACTATTATCTCAACATGCATTGTCTGCCATGTAGATTTATCATGTTATTTCAAGTCATTTATTATTAATTGTCTAACAATTTTCATCCAAAAATAATATTGAAGATTAAAATACTTAAAAAGTAAGAGTTATATGACTATCCAGGCAAACATTAGATACATTTTTTAATATTAGGCCAAACTTGACTTAGAGTTTAGTTATGACTTAAGCCGAACAAAAATTCTTTTCCTTTTTTCGGTGTCACAATACTAAAAAATCTCATCTTAAGCACTAACTTTAAATTCTAAATCTTAAACCATAAGTTCTAAACTCTAAAAAATACACTATACAACGAATACTCTAAACTCTAACTCTAAACCATAACCTTAACATATATATAGACAATAGACATCGAAAAAAGCATGCGATTTTTACTCGGCTTAAAGACATATACCTTCATTTCTTCCATGAAAGAAGGGAATCCACCTATGGTCATGAAGGTCAGAATTGAAGTTACGAACAAAATCAGTGCACCTCTTGCCTGCAAATTCAAAAGTATGCATGTTTTTTTTCATATATATCGGACAAATATGTAAATATGCAATAAACATTCAATTAAACTCATTTAGGGTTTTTATATTTTTGAGGCTCTGTTTATCTCGCACATGTCCAAACTCTAAAACCCTTACGGTAAATACGTATGCTCTCGGTTACCTGAATTGAGCCATACTTGAGCCCGAGGTGGTTAAACATGACGGCAAGGGCTAAAGACAATGCCAAATAGATTGCCAGGCGCAATCTGTAGTAACCTGGATCTCGATACATGTTAATGAACGATCTTCTGGTAAGAACATGACACTGGGTGAAGAAGCTAGCGTGTCTTTTCTCTTCCTCTACTGCTCTGCTGTTGTACTGAAATCCATAGAACCCAACATGTATTAATAATGTTACCATTCCAAACAAAAAGTTGTCTTTTTTTGGAGGTGGATTGCAAACCTGTTTACAAATTTGAGCTATCTCTGTCTGAGCATGTTGGAATATATCAGAAGATTTGTATGAGTTCACCAGAATGTTGATGACTTCCTCGGTGGGAATTGCATTAACGAAACCTTCCTCAATATCCTGATGAATAGAGAAGACGAATGGTAATAACGAAACAAAGAATAGGTCGCAAACAAAGTAAGAAAATAAAGAACACCGAGATTTACACGAAAAATTTAAACGAAAAATAACACACGTAGAGGATGAAAACTTTCACTATGTTGGTTTAAGAGATTACAGGAGTGTGTTGCGTATTGCAATGTGTGTGTCGTACTACGACTTAACTCACTACAATTCTACTCAATATAAAACTCTGAGGATATATTACTACAATGGAAACATGCATAGAAAATAAATATACACAACAGAGTACGAACTAACTTGTCTAGGGAACGGTTGTTGGAGGTCACGGGTTTGAACACCAACAGCTATATATATATATATATATTGAAAGCTAGGGTGATTACAAGTAATATCTGTTTTGAATATACTCTTAACTATTTAACAAATGCATGCTCAATCACCCTGCTGCAGTTGTTGGTGCTCAAACTATATATATACAACAGATCTTGATCACAACTCTAAGCGTTACAATGTTTATATATGCAAGCTTTAATTGCACTAGAAGTACTCAAACTATGCTAAATTAACCCTATATTCAATCCTAAGAGAAAAATTATGAGATGAAGGACCAATTTAGAATGTTAGTAATAGTTTGGTGATGTATGCTTAATTAACTCTATATTCAATCCTAAGAGGTGGTTCCAAGAAACATCGTACCTTGTCGAAATCTTTGTTAATGGTTTTGAGGAAGTGGTCAGATGGGTTCTGAAGAGTCGGGCAAGGGAATCCATTGATAGCAAAAAACTACACATGCAAGTTCAAAATATGAGATTCTAAACTTCATTTTACTTCTAATGGATTGCGTAAGTTACAAAAATGATAACATTTTTATGTAGTAATCTCGAATGAGTAATATTGTTCGCCTTTTTAATTGTATTAATTCAGTTTACGTATTTTTTCAAAATCAACAATGTTATCTCTCTTTTAATTCTTTCAATTTAACTCTCAAACTCTTGAATTACATCAATCTCACTATTAGACTGTCGTTAACTAACAAAATCAATATCACCAGCCGCCTTTGTTAAGCCTTTGTTAAGTCAAACACATTGTTGTTAAATAATTAACTGTGTATGAGTTGACATGCTCACAAATCATTTTCTTAATAAATTAATATCTTCCAATAAGACGATGATAAGTCAAATTTAATGATGTAACAAGATAGTTGACCTGGATTTATTTAAAAAAACTGTAATTTTAAATTAATAAAAATAATGGTGGATTCGATCTAATATTCAATCTAATGTTGATAGAATATAATAATTAAGAATATAATAATTATATTTTCTTTCCATTTTTAAAATTATTTTAATTATTTAATTCTATTTGATTATTCTATTTAGTTTAGAGTTCTAAATAGAAATAATTAGAATGAAACTTTTTTAGACTAAAAAATTCGAATTATCTTCGAATTCGAAATAGAAATGAAATCCAGATCATTCCTAATGGTAAACTCATTTCATTTATCTTTTGTTATCATTCATAAAGGCGGAAGCTAAGACCAAAAAAGAATAGACCGTTCATAAATTAATTCTAAAGCTTTTTACTCCACTTATCATCATCGACATGGTAAGCAATTGACAATAATCATTGATATAGAAGCATATGGTGGTCACAGGCATAGAATTTAACGGTTTTATCACTCAATAACAGTCAAAGGACGAGATTGATCGCGGAAGTTACAAGAACAATACCTCGTTTGCTGCTGAAAGAGCACCGAAGTACACAGTTTGGCCTGCAGATAGAAGAAAAAGATTGTGAAAGAGATGAAAAACTTCACTGCTCGGCTGATGGATGGAAGCAATGATCGTTCTTCGAACCCCGTCTCTTTGATTCAAGCTTGCAATCTTGCGCATCACATGATACGAAGCTGCACTATCAAGCCCGCTGGTGGGCTCGTCCAGGAACAAAAGCTTAGGGCGTGCTAATATTTCAATGCAAATGCTAAGCCTCCTCTTCTCGCCACCGCTCAGCCCTTTAGTTCCCCACCCGCCAACCCTTGTATTCATGGCGGTTTGCAGCCCCATTTCTCTGATTGTCATCTCGGCTCTCTCTTTCTTCTCCGACCGCGACACGGTATCCGGCAACCGAAGCTGAGCCGAGTAGTACACGGATTCGGATACGGTTAAAGTATGAATCAATGCATCATCTTGTGTTACATATGCCTGTTAATCAAGATTGGTTTTTTAAAGTTTGAACTTGTAAACATTGAATCTCAATTCTCATCGTACCGATGTTCCATAAGCCATGGTCTGTTTATGTCCATTGATAAGAATGTCTCCTACTTGCCTTGTCTGAGGATCCAATCTTCCTGGAAATGGAAAATTCAAAGTTTTGTAAGAATTTTTACATTGAAATGTTCTTTTTTTTTCTCCTTTGAGATCAAAATGGATTACCTGCTAAGGCATTAAGAAGGGTCGATTTGCCGCATCCAGAAGGACCCATAATAGCCAAGAGCTCTCCAGGACGTGCAAAACCAGTCAGACCTTGAAGGATTGATCTGCCATTTTTACCATTATTAACAGTGACCCACAAGTCCTTCCATGTTAAGAAAACGGTACCGTTTTCAGCAGCAGCACTGCTACTTTCTCCTGCAGAAACCCTAGGTTTTGAATCAATGGATTCCATTTCTAATGCAACCTGCAGAAACTCTGAGTAATGAGAAAGATTTAGCAGTGGCTTGTGTCCATTTAGTCAAAGGAGGAGTGACAAGGCACGAGCGTTTCAAAGCATGGTGGTAAGGGGAGATTGACTCAGGAGAAGCAATAGTGTTGCAGTGAAGGTTATGTATTGTGCAACAGAAGATGAACTGGATTTTGTATTGAACCTTTATCTTAGTTGTGTTGTACTCTTTTCCTCCAATTAGGTTTAGGGAGGTTTTTAACGAGGCACGCAACTTAAGATATGGATTGTATTCTATAATCCTTAATAAAACTCTTCATTGCCGAGCAAAAAAAAACTTGATATGTCCTTGTCTATGTAGGAAAAGAGAGTTTATATTCGAATTCATTACGCTCTTTTTAAAAGACATGTCTAATAAAAAGTGCTATAATGATGCTTTTTATATTCGACCTCATTTTCTTTTCTATTATATTTACAATAATATTAAATACAGTAATTACATGATCCTAAGTCCTATCATCATCTTTAGAGGCTAAAACATGTGCAAAAACAATAAAAAAAACCCTTCAATTATATTTTATAATTATACTGATAAACTCTTAAAAATATTTTAAATTTTACAAATGGCTCAAGGCATTGCTTCAATCTTTTAAAAATAAAATAACACAGTATTCGTAATCATCACATCGTTTTAAGAAGCAATCAACAAATAAAAGAGTTGACCGGAGAATTGAGAAACATTAAATATGAAATAGTTTATGCAGATTCTATTCAATCAGATCTTGTGGGATTTTTTAGCTGTTTTTGTAATATAAAATCGAAAAACTTTCAATATTGTAAGCACTAAACTTTTTAATTGGATTTTATTATTACAATTGTCATTAAAAAAATATTGATGTGTTGTCTTATCCCAAAAAGAATTCTAACTTTTTAAATTTATAGCCAACAAGATCAAAATCACGATGAATCATCGTCTCAATAATGATAACCGTCCGTTTGACCAGAAGGTTAATATAATTTGATTTCAAGATGATTTGACGTTTAACAATAGTAAATTGAAAAAAAAAAATAACTTTTAGTTTTCTATTGAATTTTTTTAGTAATGATTCACCACTATTAACTATTAAACGACGATCGTTTCCTTCATCGAAATATTGACTTGAGTACAGTTATAAATTTGAAAAGATAAAGTTCTTTTTAAAAAAAGAATGTTTTAATATGTCACATCAATATTTCTTAACGGGAGCTAACAACACTCGCCGTAATGAAAATGAATTAAGAGTCTAGTAATTATAATAATTTTTTTATTTTAGTTATCAAAGCGAAAGCATCATAAAAGTTTAGTGACTATTAACCCGACTTACACTAAAAATAAACATGCATGTATAAAAAAGAACCAAATTATATTTGTGGCAAATGAATGAAACTGGAAATGTAAGTAACAAAAACTCTAAATACTAATCAAATTAATTCATTGTTTCAGCATCTTCAATCCTTTCCCTTATCTTCGGGTTGCATGTAATAATTTGTAGGTTCGCTTAAGCATTTGTTTTTGGTTAAGGAAATGCCTTTCTTTCATACCAAGGAATAGCTTTTTGAGATATATACGTAATGTTGGTTTGTATTGATTTAAGAATCAAAACCAGCTCATGTTTGTCGACAAATGAAAAATGGCAAGTTTGGGGTTTGCTTAAACCTGAGTTCTCTCTTCTTTACTCAAGTTTCGTTTATTGTTGTTGTGGGCAAATACTCGTTGACTGTAACAATCGTTTTGACAAAAATTAAAAAAATTAACTATAAAAAAACGGGCGTTTGAGCGTTAAATTCATGTAAGTAAACGTCCGTTTAGACTAAATCTGAAGTTGTTACCAAAAATTACGACTGCAACAAATTTAGGGTTGCAAAACACAACAAAAAACGAAGCCTAATATTAAGATTTGTTTTCTAAATTATCAACTTCTAATAAGCATTGCAGAAACATTTATTAGATAATATTTGTAAAGAATGATGTGATGGGTCTTTGAGCATTCTTTTAAATATGTGTTCTACGTTCAAATTTATTCGGATCTATGTTTACTTTACTGAATTTTTTATTTTAAGTGTCCATTTTTTTATTATCAAAACATACATTTAATATTTCATTCAGTATATTTTTTTTTATCAAATTAGGTATTTAATGTTTTATGTTTCATTCTAATGAATATGTAAAACATGGCCTTTGGTCATTTTCTTCCTTTCCCCCTTAAATTTTTTAGGAAAATAAATAAAAAAAATAAAGAGGAAATTTTAAAAAATGGTTCATTTTTTTTTTGAATATGCTGGTGCGATGCAAGGGTAGCATCTGTTCAACTTTCTTAGTCTTTTCAAAGACGGCACACACAGCATGGCATAACTGGTGCTCGAACCCGGGTCCCAAGGGATGATAGACATCTACCTTTGCCACCAGGACACAAGGGGATGAGCAAAAAAAAATGGTTCATTTTTAAACAATCTTAAATCTCAAACACTTCGATTTTGAGAATACATCAATTTCAATTTAAGTCTTTATTCTTATTTTTGCCAAAAAAAAAAAACTTCTAAAATATGTGCCAAAAACACTTCGATTACAGAAATTCGTCTATGTAAAAGTAAAATCAAAACTCCAACTCTAAAAAATAGTCAAAACACTTTGATTTTGCTTGTAATGACGAACTGGGTAAAACTTAGAGAAATCATTAACGGAAGATAACGATTTTATAAACGAGGACTTTAAAATAGTTACAGAACGAAACGTTAAACAACTATTTTAACAAAAAAAAAAAATTATACACTGATTTGACTGCTGATGATCTTCCGATCACTGATTTGAATAAAATTATACACAAACAAATATGGTTTCAAGGCCCATTGGGCCAAAACCATGGGCTTAGTGGCCGACATGACCCATGTAATATGTTTTTATGGATGGATAAGATTTGGTAACCAAGATTCTGTCGGTTTTCAGTTAATCTTCCAAACCATTATCCAGACAATCAATATTCAATGCAAAACTCGACAGAGAAATGAACTCATGGTCGCCGGAGAGTTGAAAACCAATGACCCATCATCGTCTTCTTCCTGTTCTACTCAATCTTGCTGTATTCTCCGGTGGGCAACTCAGAGATTGAGACATGTTGAAGCCATTGACGACGGCAACGCTTAGTTCCCCGTGCTTGGTACGCCATGAACACTTCACAAAGCAGTGTTACCTTACAAGGTGAGCTTTTGTTTTCTTTCTCTCCATTGTCAAATTAGTACCCTTTTTTTCACTTATAATGGTGCAATGTTGTTCATGTAATTGTATTTCTTGTTGGTTTTTGGTTTAATCTAGAATTTATTATGGATTTACATATGAACATAGTTGTATGATTAGGTTTTATCTCAGGTCTTGTGAAGTACCATGTTTCCCAAAAGATTCAAAGGGTTCGTTGCGTTTCGATTCCGTTGATCGAAATTATCTCCGATTTGGAAGATTGAAAACCAGGTGCTTGCACCACCAGCAACATGTAGTTCCCAACAGTGCAGCAGACATTTCAGATGGTACTCATCAAGACCACAATGCTGTTTCTAAAGCAACCTTGATATGGAGGGCGATTAAGTTGCCGATTTACTCCGTTGCTTTGGTTCCTTTGACTGTGAGTTACTTTGACACATGGAAGTTTTATCATGAAGAAATAGTTTATGTCTGGATAATACATCTATTGATTAGTTCTACATAGGCTTCGAATGTACATCAACATCATACCGGTCTCACCGGTGATACTTTTTCGTGTTTAGAGCAACCGGGTATTGTTGTTGTATAACTAACAGTGAAACTATGATTGATGATGTGGAAGATGTGCTTGTATTTAGATTTAATTGCTTAGATACAGAGTCCACTCGAGACATTGTACTATCTTACATTGGGTCGGGTGAAAAGTTTGTATTATTGATTTATTCTCGTTTACCGATGAGAAACTTGCGATAATTCACTAATGTGCGTCTGCTCAATCTTATGAGCAGGTAGGTGGTGCAGCTGCTTATTTGCAGACAGGCTTGTTTTCAGCTAGGCGGTATATCGTGCTCTTGGCTTCTTCAGTTCTTATTATTACTTGGCTCAATCTAAGGTGAGTTATGGAGGTGGCAAGCTAGTTATCGGAGCAATCTTTAGGCTGCTAATTAAAATATTTGTGTTTTGTTCATTTTCAGCAATGATGTCTACGATTTTGATACCGGGGCAGACAAGAACAAAAAGGAATCGGTAGTAAATTTGGTTGGCAGGTAACTTGATTCTCTTCTTATTGCCAATGTCTGTATGTTCTTTTGTTTCTCCACTAGCTTTTATATCATCTGATGAAAAAAGACACTGTTCTGTATTGTGCTCGGGACAGCCGCTCAGGACCCCTTATTGCTGCCTACTTATCGCTTGCCCTTGGTTTTATCGGGCTATCTTGGGCATCTGTAGATGCAGGAAGTCTGCGTTCATTGTTCCTACTTGCTTGTGCGATCTTTTGCGGTTATATATATCAGGTAGAGTAAATCTAATTGGAATCACCGGTGCAATTTTTCTCGTGTGAGGGACATGCATGAGGAGTGTATCAGGCATGATTATTTACACTAGGAGCAATGTTTTTTTCAATGATCACTTCTATCGAGGTACCGTAACAATTGCGAGATTCTGATACATACTTAACTTTGGAATCCATTGCAGTGCCCACCATTTCGGTTAAGTTACCAAGGATTGGGAGAGCCTTTGTGCTTTGCAGCTTTTGGCCCATTTGCTACCACAGCTTTCTACCTGTTGCTCGGCAGCACAAGGTTGCTTACCGAAAACTAATGCAACATTTCTATATCTCAGTTTTTTTTCCCTTCAATACATTAATTTCAGGTATATTTGGCAGCGAGGTAATCTTCCTACCGTTGACACGCACGGTTCTTTTTGCGTCACTACTCGTTGGTTTGACGACCAGCCTTATTCTGTTTTGCAGCCATTTTCATCAGGTTAATATTTCCCGGCCTTTTCAACCCTCTTATGTATGAGAATTCACATTTTCATCTTAAGTTTTATACGAATGACCTGAATGTTGTTTATGTCAGGTTGAAGAAGATATAGCGGTCGGGAAAATGTCACCTTTGGTATGCACACTGAATCAAGTACCATAGTTTTTTCTTCATTGCAGAGGCAGAAAAAGATTCTCTTATATTACTTCGGTTGCAGGTAAAGATTGGCACCGAGAGAGGTTCAACGGTGGTGAAAGGGGCAGTCTTGACACTTTATTCTCTTTTATTTGCTCTCGGTCTATTCAAAGCTCTTCCGCTAACTTGCATCGTAAGTAAAAAGTTAAAATTTGTTTAAGAAATTGCATTTAGTCTATTCGCGGTTCATTCGTATGCTTATTGCAACTGTCGTGTTTGCCTTCGGTTTTATCAGGTTCTTTGTGCCCTGACCTTACCTATAGGGAAACTGGTAGTTAGCTTTGTTGAAGAGAACCACAAGGTAAGTTGTAAACCTGGATATCAATCCAACCTCGATGTCGGTCTCCCGAATATCATCTCTTAAGAGTGATTAAAGGAACGAGCCGGATACTAATCGGGATTCTTTCTCGCAGGACAAAGGGAAGATCTTCGTGGCGAAATATTACTGTGTGAGATTGCATGCTTTGTTTGGAGCTGCAATGACTGCAGGGCTGGTTTCAGCTAGGCTACTTGTTAAATGAGTGCTCCGGATTCGAGAGAACCGTGTCATTTCGAACTCGAAAGAGCCGAATCGAGTTGCTCTGGACTAGAAATGAGTGGCTTCCATAAGCTGAAAATGTAGGAGGTATTGACAAACGAGGCCACCGAGCACCTACTCTAAGGCCAACGTCAACCTATTGACCGAAAGCAATGGGGAGGAAGTGGTCGTCCATCACAATCTAAAAGTTTTAATTACTACTACTCTTTTTCTTGCCATCTATTACTAGTTTATGAATTAATTAAAAAATAAACTTTTGTCAACCCCTGTACAATTTAAAATGATCACGAGCAATGCACCAAATAATATTTTATTGGCTAAAAGGTCAAATTTGCCCATGTAGTAATTCGAAATCAGAAATGTTGCCCCTATTTTTTTTTCTCGTAATTTTGTCCTTTGACCGACGTTGACCGATAAAGTGCTAACGTGGCAGGTAACGGTAAAGTCAGTCATGCAATTTTGCCCTTGAAGTCATATGATTGCAGCAATTTTGTCCTCGGTTTATTTAGTTTTTCGAGTTGAACTTTTACAAACAGAATATATAAAAAATTAATAAAAAGTTCGTGTAAATATCCTTTGGGTCTCTGCTAATTTTAAAAATAAACAAAGTGAGAACTCTCACAAAATGATCTTCAATTTTTAAAAAATATATAAACTTAATAAAAATAAATAAGATATTCAAAAATATTAAAAATAAAAACCAATATAAAAAATAAAATATATTAGAAATTATAAAATAATAAAAATATAAATACAAAAATTTTAAAAGTATTTATAAAGTATTAAAAATAACAATTTCATCAAATGATAAAATATAAACATAAAGTTATAAATAAAAAATAATTAAAATTGACGTAGAAAAACGAGAAAAAAATTGGTAAAATTCTTCAATTTTTTAATACTAAATACTTTTTAATATTTTATATTTTATTATTTTATAATTTCTAATATATTTTAATTTTTATATTAGTTTTTGTTTTCAATATTTTTTTGAATATTTTCTTTTTTTACTAAGTTTTTGGATTTTTAAAAAAATTGAAGAATGTTTTGATTTTTTGTGAGAGTTCTCACTTTGCTTATTTTTAATACCGGGGACCCAAATGATATTTACGCCAATTTGTTAATCGATTTTTCATATATTCTATTTGTAAAAGTTCAACTCAAAAAACTAAATTCTTTATGCAATTTTATTCAAAAACTAAATAAACTGAGGGTAAAATTGCTGCAATTGTATGATTTTGAGGGCAAAATTGCATGACTGACTTCACCGTTAACTGCCACGTCAGCACTTTAACGGTCAACGTCGGTCAAAGGGCAAAATTGTTACAATTGACTGACTTTGAGGGCAAAATTACGAAGAGAAAAAAGTAGGGGCAACATTGCTGATTTCGGATTACTACAGGGACAAATTTAACCCTTTAACCTATTTTATTTGATATACTGGCGGCGGAAACTTTTAGTTTCTACAAGCGCCTTAATTTTAGGATTTATGAACTTAATTTAGGGCTATGGTTTAGGGCTTTAGGTTTAGTGATTGTGAATAGAATTTAGAATTTAGGGTTTAGGGTTATAATTTAAGGGTTATAAGTTAAACCCTAAATCCTTAACATATTACCTTAAACTCTAAGCTCTAACCCTAAATTATAAACATAACTCCTAAATCCTAATTTCCTATACCTAAACTCTTAAACCTTACATTATAAACTGAATCCCTAAAACTTAAAATTAAGACTCGTGAAAACTAAAAAAATTTACCGCCAGTATATTGCATATATATCTTTAAATTTTAAACTATTTTAACAAATTGTATAAAGTGATGGGCACAGGTCAGGTTTTTGGCCCATCCGAACCCGACCTGAAAATATATACTTCAAATCTAGACTCGACCCGACCTCACACCTGAAAAAACCCGACCCGACCCGAAAATTATATACTCAAACCCAAACCGACTCGACCCGAGTTATTAAAAAATAATAAATTTAGAGACTTAATTGTAAAAAAATAAATTCTAGGGATCTAATTGTAAAAAAATTAAATTCTAGAGACCTAATTATAAAAATATAATTTCAATGACCTCATTGTAAAATATATATATAAAGAGTGAGCATTATTGTGAATATCCTTAAAAAGTTTAAGGAAAAATTAAACTATTAGTCTCGGGTCAGGTCAGATTTTTTCCACTTTAAACCCGAACTTGACCCGACTCAACTTTACTCTTTAAAAAAAACTCGAATTTTTTATAAAAATATCTAACCCAATCGGGCCGAGCCGGGTAAAATCTCCATCCTTAATTGCATAAGGCTTTTAAATCTTTGAGTCGCTCGTGACTATCACTTTTAAGAGTTAATTGTGCTAGTATTTTCAAATCATCATTCAAAATTTGAATTAGTTTCCTAATTTTTTTAGTTTAACCATTGATATGTCACTAGTCGATTATTCCATATCGATATTGTAAATGTCTGGTATGAAAATGACCTTCCACCCAAGTTAATGTTCTAATTGATTTTTCAAATTACTATTATTGTGGCGTTAAGATTATTTTATAATTCTGATTATTAATTTAAACATTAATGTTATATTGAATATGGCATGAAATATTTTTGAACTCGGTTTAAATTACACATATATGTATGTACATATAGTATTAACAATTTCTTATCTAACATGTAAATAGAAAAAGGCAATGCCATGCAAATTTAAGAAAACTATTTCTTTTACATTTTAAAACTTAAAGGATCAATTTAAAATATAAGTCATAGTTTGGGGGGTATGATAAAATTAACCATTTAAAATTATATATTATTATTATTGTTATTATTTTATTGCCATGAAATTCCAATAAAGTCCCTTTGGTTTTCATCCAAAAGCCAACTCTCATTTCTCTACAACTGAAAAAATCTCTCAAATCTGTGCAGTTTCATTTTCCCATCTTTCTCTGAACCAGAAAAACCATGGCCGCCCCTTCCGCACGTGACGAGAACGTCTACCTGGCGAAGCTTGCCGAGCAAGCCGAGCGCTACGAGGAGATGGTCAAGTTCATGGAGAACGTCGTCTCCGCCGTCCCCGCCCCCGACGAGCTCACCGTCGAGGAGCGGAACCTCCTCTCCGTCGCCTACAAGAACGTGATCGGCGCTCGCCGTGCCTCCTGGCGGATCATCTCCTCCATCGAGCAGAAGGAGGAAGGACGCGGCAACACCGACCACGTCTCCGTCATCCGCGAGTACAGGGCCAAGATCGAGGCCGAATTGTCCGAGATTTGCGCCGGAATCTTGAAGCTCCTCGAGGAGAAGCTCGTGCCGGCCGCTGGTACCGGTGATTCCAAGGTATTTTACCTGAAGATGAAGGGAGATTACCATAGGTACTTGGCTGAGTTCAAGACTGGCGATGACCGGAAAGCGGCTGCCGAGAACACGCTCACAGCCTATAAATCTGCTCAGGTTTGTGGTTATTTCATCATTTCCTTTTCGATCTTGTGCATTTCTCTGCCTTGATTTGCTTTATTTCTAGGGTTTGATCATTCTACGATGAAGATCTTAAATGTTCAACTTAATTTGAAAATTAAAAAATCTTCTTGTCGTACAAGAAAGATCCTATAAAATCAAAGAAACTCACAATTTTGAACATCAAAATATATTTAAATCTACGAGAAAGAAGCATATAAAGTACTATATAAATTCAAATAGATCACTTATGTGTGATGTGCATAGCTGAGTTTCTTGTTAAAACCGAGATTAATTGTGTTTGTATGATTATATCTACTGATCAAAGGCTACCCATTCACTTAGCCCCCAACGATCTAAATTCAAAATCATTTTGGTGGTTTATGTTCGTTCAATTTCCACAGGGAAAAAATACTATTAGATCCTCCGCTTTCTTGAGCCGTTTCTGGTCAGGGAAAAAAAGATGCAATTCCAGTTTATGTAGACCTTTTTACTGCTATTTCCCTTCTATAAAGTTTGCAATCAGTTTGGATCTGAAGATATTATTATTATTATTATTTGCATTTTCACACTTTTACATTTGAATAGAAGATATTTACCTTTGCTAAAGTAATTATGAATTGTGTTGTCTCCATAATTTCGTCTCCTGTCTATGTTATCTGCATCTTTTTGTTCTGTTTTCTTTGTAGGACATTGCGACTGCCGAGCTGGCCCCAACTCATCCTATCCGATTAGGATTGGCTTTGAACTTTTCAGTCTTCTACTATGAGATCTTGAACTCCCCCGATCGTGCTTGCACTCTTGCGAAACAGGTAGCACACCGATGCATTGGAATTTTAGTATAGTCTCTATATTCATCTTATTCTAAAACATTGGTGTGCTTTGTGTTGTGGTGTGTTTTGAATAGTATTACAAACCCTTTTCTGGGTCTTCAAGTTCTATTAGTCAACATCATTTGTTTCTTTTCTCAGGCATTTGATGAAGCCATTGCAGAGCTGGATACTCTTGGAGAGGATTCCTACAAGGACAGTACGTTGATAATGCAACTTCTCCGCGATAACCTCACTTTGTGGACCTCAGATATGCAGGTCAGACCCCACACATTTCTTTTTCTTTTTGACCTTTATATACCTTAATTTGTAGTAATTATTTTTTTTTTTATCTTTTTAGGATGATGAGACAGACGAGATCAAAGAAGCTTCCAAACCTGAGGAGGAGAAACAGGCGTGAAGTCGCTAATCTTCACGGTATTGTTTCGCTTCTCTGGTTGTTTTTGTATGGAGAAGTCGTTCGGTCCTACTATCGCCTTCCGTTACTCGTTTTTAGTAGATCAGGCCTCAATTTAAGAACCTTGTTCTTAAAGTTTCTTAGTATTTCACTTGTTTTTTCGTTCCAAGTTGAAGCTTTCTGGCTTTCTAATTGCTGTGAGGTTATATGCACACTTTCTTAATTGTTTTCTTGACAATAAGGGAACCGACGATTTGAGATGTTTCCTAAGGTTTGGAATATGCTTTCTTTGAATTCTTCGTTTGATATTTTATGTAGCTTTGTTGTTTTATCATATTGATCATGCTTGCATTGCTTTATTCTCCTTATCCCTCCTTTCTGCTTGATGCCGAATTCTCGATATGCCCGTCTTTGGCTTCGGGCCTGTTTTTGGTTGCGTTTGGCAACCAAAAATCACTTTTTTAAGTGTTTTTAGTTAAAACAGACTGTTTTTGGTTGCTTTTAAAACCAGCTTTTCCACCCAAACCAAGAAGCTGGATTTTATAGCTTCTTGGGTGGAAAAGCTAGTTTGAAAATAAAATTACTTTTTTACCCTTATTATTTTATTATAATTTATTGTTAAAATAATGTTTATGCATACATAATTGTAAAATAATATATACTTTATAATATTTATATTGAAAATAAAATTGTTTTATTTGTACTTTATTTTATATTTATTATTAATGTGTAAGTGGTATGCCCGTACATAATCTAGAATGTAGTTTATATTTTCAAATTAAATTTTATAAAAAAATAATTTTTTATTATAATTGAAATTGATTTATTTCATAAATCATAACATTAATTAATTTGAACAATCACCCAAATTCAATTTTATTTTTCAATATCATGTCTAAAATATATATTTTATCTCCTCAAAATCACTTTTTGACATCAATGACAAACACTAACCTGCTTTTTAAAACTACTTTTCAACAGTTAGTTTGAAAATCACTTTTTTCATCGCACTTTTTAAAAGCAACCACAAACTAAGCCTTCGTCTACCTTGCTTTTAACTCTTATGCTCATCTCGGAAACTGGTTTCCTATAGCCTTTTTTTTAACACTTCCTGGATTCTAACAAGATTTGTTTTGGTCGAATTTGTACCAAGAAAATGCTTTTAAACATATTTAAAACATGGTTTGCTATTATTTTAGAGTCCTGCAGCTTGCGTTTAGTGTTGCATTTTACCGTCCAAAAGCACTTTTTGACAAGGGTTTTTTTGTTTGTTTGTCATAAATGAACTTTTAGAAAATGCTTTGGAAGTAACCAACCCAAGAAGCTGAGCTCTAGGTGTTTTGAAAAAAAAAACAAATGGTTTTCAATCGTATTTTCTGAAGTGTTTTTTTAATGCAATACTAATATTAAATAAATAAATATTTTATACACAGGCGATGGAAACTGAAAGCGCCTTAGTTTTAGGGTATATGGAGTTAGTTTAGGGGTTTAGGTGTAATGGGTTAGAATTTAGGGATAATTGTTTTAATGTAAGATTTAGGGTTTATAGGTTAAAACTTAAATTCTCGCCATAATACCCTAAAAATTAAACCCTAACCTATAAACTTTAAGGGTAAACTATCTGTTTGACCACCAAACTATTGTGAAAGTTTTAAAATGACCACCATAGGAAAAAACGCGCCATTTTACTACCCAAACTATTAAAATGGGATCATTTTGACCACCAGCCGTTAATGGGCTAACGGAAGGTGACGTGGCAGTTAAAAATTAAAGGTATAATCACACATTTGGTCCTTATTATTTACACATTCTTTCAATTTAGTCCCTCTGAAGAAAAATCACCCAAATCCTACATAAAAAGACTCTCTCATTCATCTTCTTCCCCACAACACCCAAAGCTTCATTTCTTTCCCGTCCGGCTCCCCACAACACCCAAATCCTACAATTTCCTCCTCCATTGACTCCGCTCTTCCTCCCCAATTTAGTCCCTATTTTTTAAAAAGGAACCCACAGCAACATCATCAAAACCGGGTCCTTTCTTTTTCTTTCCCTCTTCTTCCCGCCTCGTCTACTGTGCGCAGCTTTGGGCTTCCCTTTATGTTTCCTCTCTTCAATTTCGCCAGTTGTGTCCGTTTGATCTGGCGCCGGTGACTTCGACTGCGATCCAGATGGTATTTGGGGACACCGTGGCTATTGCGCTTATGGGGGCTAGAAACTTAACTAAGGAGCAATACGCTGCGAATCATCCCGCTTGGAGGATTGGGAAAAGTCTTATTTTCAAGGTATATTATTTTATTGTTATTAAATACTCCTTTGAGATCAGAATTTTTAATAAATTTAATAATTGCTTCTGAAGATGAGAGGGGTGTTTAATGAATTTTGATAAAGTTGACCCCTGAATTGTTTGATATCGGAAAAAAAAATTGTTCTTTTTGTTTGTTTTGCTCTAATAATTGGTTGATATAAGAAGCACTGAAGCAGTAGAATGATGAAAACTGAAAAAGAAAATAAAAAATGTTTATTGCAGTAATTTTGAATTTTGATGTATTAAAATGAGCTTCTACTTCTAGCATCATGTCATTGTCAACCGAGATTGCTGGACATTTGAAACTGAAATTTCTTCTCTTTTTTTGTTCTTTTATGTTTTCATATTTTTTTTAAATGAAATAAAAACTTATGAGACGAAGTGGGTGATATCAAACAGAAAGACCAATTATGTTTTCATAGACCAGTTTCATATTTCTTCTCTGGACATTCAAATTATCAAATCAAATTATTAGAATGAAATAAAAACTTAAGGTCCCTGTTGATTCCAAATGAGGATCTGTATGTTGTTTTTCCTTTCCTTTTCTCTTGCTAGATGGTTTATTAGAATGATGCAAGTAATTTAAAGGCATCTGCATTGTCAACCTGCACAATTATGGGATCAAGACCGAAAGAGCGTACAAGGCGCAACCCCTCAAGGACTCCTCATAGCTCAGTCTGCAACACAGTGGAATGCCCAATATTCTTGGCGAAAGAGCTGAGAAAAATGTAACTAAAAGAAGTACCCAGAAATTAATTGAATTGCAAGGACCCATATCTGCAATATTCGTAATCCTTTTTAAAAAATAGGGACTAAAGTGGGGAGGAAGAGCGGAGCCAATGGAGGAGGAAATTGTAGGATTTGGGTGTTGTGGGGAGCCGGGCGGGAAAGAAATGAAGCTTTGGGTGTTGTGGGGAAGAAGATGAATGGGAGAGTCTTTTTATGTAGGATTTGGGTGATTTTTCTTCAGAGGGACTAAATTGAAAGAATGTGTAAATAATAAGGACCAAATGTGTGATTATACCTTTAATTTTTTAACTGCCACGTCACCTTCCGTTAGCCCATTAACGGCAGGTGGCCAAAATGATCCCATTTTAATAGTTTGGGTAGTGAAATGGCGCGTTTTTTTTTTTCTATGGTGGTCATTTTAAAACTTTCACAATAGTTTGGTGGTCAAACATATAGTTTACCCAAACTTTAAATTATAACTTTAAACTTTAAATTGAAACAATTATCCTTAAATTCTAACCTTCTACCCCTGAACAATATACCTTAATCTAACTTTTTATACCTTAAAATTAAGACGCTTGTGGAAACTTTCAATTTTCGCTGCCAGTGTATAGAATATTAGTCTATATTAAATTAGTAATACAAAAGAAAGAATTTGAACTTTGAAAAAATTATTATGAATTTTAAATATGAATCATAAAATAGATAATAATATTAATTAAATTAAAGGCTTAAACGTCAGATAGGTGCCCAAACTATACCCTTTTTTCCAGTTAGGTGCCTAACGTTTGTTTTGGGCCACTTAGGTGCCTAACGTTTCATTCCGTAACCCATTTAAGGTTTTAGCCGTGATGGACGTTAAAATTTTCCGTTAAGGGACACGTGACACATTTTTAGGGCTTCTGATATTAAAAATAATAAAATTAATTAATTAAATTAATTAAAAATAAAATTAACCATTAACCCATCTTCTCCCCATCACCATCCCCCTCTTCCCCTCCAGCAACGACAACAATCGACGTCACTGCCACACCAAGCACAAATCCATAGCTTGGATTTTTAGAACCACCGTTGTTTTGAGTGGTATTAGAGCTTCCTGAATTGTTGTTACCGGAAGATCCTCCGGTGGAGTTATAAGGACTAATGGGAGATATTGGCGGAGACGTTACGTATAGCGTTTGAGGAGGAACACCCGGCGTCGATTCATTAGATCCATTTTCTGATGTCTGTGGAGTTCGTTGACTGCGGCGATTGTGAGGTTGTGGAAGAAGGAGAAGAAAGGTTGTTACCCGAAGAACTTCCACTGGGTTGAGATGCAGAATGAGTGTTTTGCGGTGGAGTTTGGTTGTTGGGAGATGGTGGTGGTTTTTTATTAGGAGGTGTAGGAGATGGCTGTGATTGCTGGTTAGTAGGGGTAGGAGTCGATAGGGATTGTTGCATAGGATTGCTTGGAGGTGTTTGTGGCGACGATTTCTGGTCAGGGGTGCTTGGAGGTTGTTCTGGCGGTGATTGTTGTCTGGGAGGGCTGGGTGGTGACTCGGATGATGATGGCGGAAATGGTGGTGGCGAACTTTTCGGTGATTGTTTTGGCGGCGGATTTGGAGGAGAAAATCGCTACCTGCAAGTAGGTGTAAAGGCACCGGGAACGCCAAAAATGATGACCTTTTTACCGGCAGCAAGGGAGTGTACGGTCACCTGCTGGAGCTTATCCTCGGCGTGGTGGTGGTTTTTTCTCTACCGGTGGTGGCGGTGGTGACGCTTTAGGTGTCTCTTCATTCGGGGGAGGTGGAGTTCACGTGTCCCTTAAGTGGGTTAATTTTATTTTTATTTTTAATTAATTTTATTAATTTTATTTTTAATTAATTTAATTAATTTATTTTATTATTTTTAATATCAGAAGCCCTAAAAATGTGCCATGTGTCCCTTAACGGAAAATTTTAACGTCCGTCACGGCTAAAACCTTAAATGGGTTACAGATGAAACGTTAGGCACCTAAGTGGCCCGAAACAAACGTTAGACACTTAACTGGAAAAAAGGTATAGTTTAGGCACTTATCTGACGTTTAAGCCTAAATTAAAACAGGAATAACCGGTGAATATAAAAAAAGTATTATTTTTTCAGTTGGTTAGGAATAGGATTCCCATTGGTAAGTTGGACAATAATGGCCGACGACACCTAAGCCAGCTGTCTCGGTCGGTCACCGTAGCCACACAAAACATGAGGACTGGCAGAAACTTTTGTAGTGCGGCCTCAATTATTATTAGAAGGAACAATGATTTGTTTAATTTTATGTTAAATTCTTCTATTAGCCCTTATACTTTATACAATATGTGGGCTTACTATATATTTTTTAATTTGATTAATTTTAATCTTTGTTCTTTTTAAATCTTAAAGTTTTTATCTTAATTCAAGCAGTCAAAATCTATTAACATTATTAACCTGTCCAATTTAATCATTTTAAATCTATGTAAGTTAGTTATATTGTTTGGATATATTGAAATTTTAATTTTGAAAAGTGGGACTAACTCTAAACTTATTCATAGTACATGGACTGATGATAGAATTTTACCTTAATTTATGTGAATGTAATATGATATAAAAATGGTGAAACATCCAGGTAGTTACTTAACTTTTAAAAACTTCAGTTTTGCCATAAACTTCAATTTTAATCACCGTTGTCATTCATGACAAGATTGATACCAAAACGTGAGATTAAAACCGAGTTTTTATAGAAATTATGTTTGCCTCATGTTGTGCATTGGTGCCTTTAATTAGAGATTATAATAACTGATGAAAGTATATCAAACTGAATAAAGACCTACAAAAACACAAATTCTATTTTAAGAATCCTAAAACAATTTCTTTCAAAACATGCTAAACTTATGGACATGGGTCGGGTTTTTTGCCGATCCACATTCAACCCGAGAATTTAACACCTTTATCTAAAATTCGACCTGACATTTTATGATGTTCCACTTGACCCAACATTTATGATGTTCTATCCGACCCGACATTTTATGATGTTCCACCCGAATCCGAACCCGAAATTTAGAGTAAAAACTCGAGCCCGACCCAATATAAATAAAAAAAATATTATTTTTATTATTATTCGATAAAAAAGATAGCTAACTAAAGATTTGGGAGCATTATAATAATTGGGGAGATCATTCTATTTTTATTAGAATAAAGATTTTGATAAAAAAAAATACAAATAAAGATAGAGCATTATAATAATTATTTTATTTTTATTAGACAAAATAGAGAGATAATTGAAATATATATAATAAATAGAGGGGCATTGTAATAATTATACCTAAATATTTAGAATAAAATTAAACTATGATCGAGTAAGGTATTTTTCACTTTAAACCTAGACCCGAACTACATTAAAAAAAAACTTATCAGGTCGAGTCGGAACCCATCCTGTATATAGTTCAAATGGCCATCCCTACTGTCACCTTTCCAAGCTCCCCACGTTCCTTAACGTCTTGCTCATATGAATTTTGTATTATTCTCGGTTCGACCACCAACATGTTATGCTAAAAGCCTTGTAAAGAAACTTGCTTTTTCATCATATATATACGTGGGAGTGTAATACGATTAGGTCGTCGTGGCAATGTCAAAGTGGCAAAGGAACTGTTCGACGAAATGCCTCAGAGTCTAAATGAAGCTGCTGCTTCTTATACTTCCATGATCATTGTTTATTTGAGAAATAATTATCTTCCCAAAAGCAGAGACGTTGTTTCATTTCTTGTGACAAAATCAGTACCAAAACGTGAGACTAAAACTTTAGGACTCAGCCAGATAAACTCATACACACCTACATATTATATTACGCTGCTCGAAGGTTCGCCAAACACTTGGTTTTAGTAGCTATTCTTGTTGCTCATCCTCTAGGAAGCACCCAACCTGATTTGAAGCAAAAGAAGACAGTGAGGAAAAAACCAAGTGCACCTCCAATACCGAAATTCCAATCCACAATTTTCATCTTCATCTTCTTCCCGGGGGACACAAGCGGAGGAATCCGTTGTGGCCGGCATGGTCTGAGTATGGTAGAGCAGAGAGCATCATTCCCTTCAAAGCTTGATTCAGGAAATGTCAAAAACTGACCTCCTGAAGGTATGCCCCCAGAAAGCCTGTTGAATGATACATTGAATGCTGACAGAAAGCTGAGATGCACCAGAGAACTAGGTATTTCACCAGACAGATTGTTATGAGACAAATCCAATACTTCCAAATTTGTCATCCCTGATATACTATCTGGAATTGTTCCTGAAAGGTTATTCTCTTGCAATCTCAGAACATGCAGGTTGTTCAAGTTTCCAAAGCTTGGCCAGATTGGTCCGGTGAACATGTTCGAACTTAAGTCGACAGTCGGCTGGAAGCTCCACATATCCTTGTATCTCAACCGCGGTCCAGTCCCACCTTGGCTTGTGCTTTTCATCAGTGAGAAGTGCTCAGATGATTCTTTCAGTAGAACTGTGGTATGTACAAGATTGTCTAGTCCGGTTAAACTTTTCGGTATCGTCCCGGAAAAGAAATTATTAGACAAGTCCAAGTAAAAGAGATACTCGAACTTGCCTATCCAAGAAGGAATGGACCCTTCCAATGAATTCCATGACAGATCCAGCAACTGCAACGTTTTGGAACTACTTAACCACACTGGAACCGAACCTGTTAGGTGACAAGCTGGAATGATAAGTGCCTTGAGACTTGTGAATTGCAGATTCAAGTTGCTAGGCATTTCTTCCTGGTAAAAGTTCAAACCGAGGACCAGTATGGTCAATTTTCTGCAGTGTTGTAGTGTCTCAAGTGCTGTGGATATGTTACTGATGCTGGTATTACCGAGAGAGAGGAACTGCAGTGACTGGAGATTTTTGAACTCGAATGGAACTACGCCGCCGAGATTGTTGCGTGCAAGATCCAGATTTCTTAAGCCCCGGCACGAGGATAGACTAGCAGGAACTGGCCCCTGGAAATTGTTAGAAGAAAACAGAAGCGAGACGACTCGAGTCATTGCAGAACAGTTTACTCGGATAGGACCGGATAGGCTGTTGTTGTGCAGATCAATCCTGGAAAGTGAAGCAGAATTCACCAAAGAAACAGGCAACAATCCAGTTAATCTATTTGAGCTAGCAGAGAAGGATTCTAGCTTTGTCAGGTTCCCGAAAACGTCTGGAAGACTTCCGACGAAGTCATTCGAGGAGATGTCCAATTCAACAAGGTTAGAAAGGTTTCCAATTCGGTAACTCAAGGGCCCTGAAAACCAGTTTTGTTGAAGGTTCAGTACTCTGAGATGTTGTAGCAGGAACAGATTGTCCGGGAATGTTCCTGATAGGCTATTTCCATTAAGGAAAACATACTGCAATGAAGTACAGTTCTCCAAAGACAGCAAAGCTTCTCCGAATAAGTTGTCTGCGAGATTAAGATACCGTAATTCTTCGAGAGATCGAAATACTTCACCGACGGTAATTGAATTACGGTCGGAACTGAACCGACGAAACAATTGTTACTCAAGTCGAGTACTTGTAGGTTCCGAAATTGAAACATGTTGGTAGGAAGAGTACCATGGAGAAAGTTGTGAGACAGGTTCAGGATTCTGAGCTGCCCCAATCCGACCAAACTGTCACATATTGTCCCTATAAGTCTTTTGTTCCCAAGCTCCAACCGGACTACTCTTTGATTTAATACAGATGAATTGCCACAAGTGATGCCTGTAAAGGAGCAGCAACTGGAGCTGTCCCAGTTCCACCCGCCAATGTTTGATTCTAAACTCCGGGAGAAGCCTTGGAGGGCCGTTATGTCGTTAAAATGGCACGCCGGTTGTCGAGATCCTTGTACCGTCTGCCGGAACATGATAACCAACAAAATGTATGCCAAAAACGCCTTTGGGATGCCCATGGAGGTTGGTTCTATGATCTAATGACTCTGTCAAACTTACAATGCGTGAATCAACTAACGTTTTCCTCTATGTTTGCTGACTTTCTTGTATAAACGTTTTAAAGGGACAATGCATGTAATTTGGTCATTGAACTTAGATTTTTAGTCCTTTTAATGACGTGGTAATATGTGATTATGTCACGTTATCGCAAAAATAATAGGAAAAACATATCTTGCACGAGCAATGAAATTTTTTTTTGTTCTATAATCACCTTAATTTTAAGGTTTACGAATTGAGTTTAAAACTTAGTATTTATGAATTATGATTAAAATTTAGGGTTTTAGAGGTTAGGGTAATATGTTAGAGATTTAAGATTTAACTTTTAAACCTTAAACTCTAAATAATATGTTTTTTTTAATATGTTGGTGTGATACAAAAGTAGGATCTATTTAACTTTCTTAGTCTTTTTTTAATAAGGTACACATACCGTGTAAAATTGGTGCTCGAACCCGGGCCACCTAGATAAATTACATCATCTTTTGTCAGTAAGACAACAAGGAGTGACCATTATTTAACAAGAATAGCATCTGTTAAATTTTTTAATTTTTTAAAATATTATATAACATATTAATTATATAAATATAATTTATCCGCTTTGAAAGTCAAGCTCGTTAGAAGTTCCGACCATGACTTTCAATTACACTTCATCCTCATATTCTAATTAGATAGAAATATAAATTTTTTTATTATTTAGCTGACCGATTGTTTCGAGTTGAACAAAACTCGATTTGATTTAATTCAACTTAAATTTTGTAAACACGCTGGATGTATTTCTCGGTAAGTTACAAACTGAGATGCTCTTTTTAATTGATCAATTCAATAAACAAATTTTAAATTTTAAACAAAATTTTTAAACCCTAAAATCATGTGTTTCTATAAACAAAATTACTGCAAATACTTGCGCATGAAATACTGAAATAGTTACCCATTTATTAATTTGAGCATTATCTTCTTAGTATATTTTAGACTAGTTTTTAATCCGATTGTTCTGTTTTAAGAGAAATGATGACCCGTTAAATTTTCAAGTCAATAATGAAGTATATATGAAATTTCATGTGAGATCAAACATTAAATAAATTTGACTTGAAAATTTGACTTGAAAAATAAATAAATTTAAAAAAAGAAACATTAAATTGACAAAATGTGTATAGATTAAAGATTAAGATGAGATTAAAATCAACTGTGAAATATGTGTTTGAATTTGAACAAAATTATATAGATAAGGTGAGAATAGAAAATGACCGTTAAGAATAGGATTATTATCCCGTTGATGTGGAATTTTTTTATTTCTAACCACGCCTTAATTTTAAGATTTATGATTTTAATTTAAGAATTTAGTGTATGTGTTTAAAATTTAGGGTTTACAATTAGAATTTAAGGTTAAAATTTAGAGTTTAAGTTTTTAGGGTAATATGGTTGAGAATTATGTTTTAACTTATAAATCCTAAATTTTAACCCTAAACTCAAAATTCTATCAACAATCCCTAAATTCAAAACTACTACATTTACCCTTAAACTATAAACCTTAAACGGAGTCCTTAAAACTTAAAACGAATGTCAAAAGTTTTAATATGGCTAGAAGTTTTAAATTATTTTAATTTTTTTAAAAAATAAAAATGTGTTAAATTACAATTTTATTTATTTATATGAAGTAGGATGAAATATTAACAAAGTCAAGTTGAGGAAAGTAATTAAGGATTTATATTCAATACACATATGATAAAAAAATTTCACATGTGCTTTAATTTTAGGGTTAGATTTTAAGGTTTAGAATTTAAGTAGTGTTGCTATCATTAAGAGTTTAGAGTTAGAATTTAGGGTTTAGGATATAGAGTTTTGTGTAATGTGGTTAGTGATTTATATTTAAACCTATAACCCTAAATCATAATCTTGATTCCTAAATTGTAACCACAACCCATCAATTCTAAATTATCAAACTTAAACCCCTAAAATTTAAACCTTAAAATCTAGCAATAAACCCTAAAATTAAGACACTTGTGTAAACTTTTTGTTTCCACCCATGTGTATTGAATAATTATCATTCAATTAATTATTGGGTAATTATTTCATACACAGACGATGAAAACTTTTTGTTTCCACAACTAGTTTTAAGGCTTCTGGCCAAATTTTAGGGTTTGAAGGTTAGGGATTTAGGTTTAATGGTTTAAAATTGGTGGGTTATGGACTTATGGTTAGAATTTAGGGATTGAAATAATAATTTAAGGTTTATATGTTAAAACCTAAATTCCTAACCATATTGCACTAAAGTCTAAACTCTGAATTCTAACCATAATCCATCAATTATAAACCCCTAAACATAAATCTCTTACATCTAAACCCTAAAATCAAGGCACTTGTCATGATCGAGTTAGAGATAAAGTTGATATTCGAGTGTGAGACTCTTTTTAGTTCATCAACAATCTTTGATGAACAACAAATGAAAGAAGACCTAACAAGTCCCTGAACATTTCTAGAGATTTCAAGTAGCCTTTAAACTTCTTGGAACATAATTTTTTTAAGGTAACCACCAAAAAATTATAAAAAAATATAAAAAATAACGAGTTACGAATTTATTGAGTCAAGTTAGACCTTGTTCGACTCAACTCGCTTAAGATCTCGAGTCAAGCTAAAATTCTAGTTGCGTCAACTCAAATCAAGCGTTGATTCAATTTTGACCGAGTCGAGCTCAAACTGTTTACGAGCCTTCAGTGTTAAATCCTGCAATAGTTGCCAAACCCCACCTCACCTCGCCGGAGGTGTCCCAAAGGGAACCTAACTGGAGCTGCATTTCAGTTGAAGAATACTTTGCCTTTAGGATCATTCACACTGGAGCTGTGAAGACATCCAAAGGAACCCTAAATCTCTCATTATGCCATTCCTAGCAATGTTCATAATGTGCTTATTTTACTTGATTCTACCACCCACCAACAATTGACAAAAGGCATCCCGGAGATCGACGGTATGTCGGTATGGCCAGGTCATTTTCTGGAAAACTGAAGGAGTAATTCTGTTCCTTGGTATCTGTCATTACCAGAAATCCATGTCTTGTGGCCGTGGGTGCTAAGTAAACGCAGCGATAAGACGTGTTGCACTCCTTAAGAGGGTACTGAGAAATTGTCATGACAGTCGATCGAAGGCATCTGAATCACATGTGACACGAACTCAGACGATATATGGATTTGAATCGTATAATCAAGATAAACCTGCTGAAATGTTTAACAGACAGTTAAAATGAGGCAGACAAAAAAATAGGTGAAGTTTGTAATTGTAACTGTGAATTTTTTCTGTGAAGTAAATTCAAATTGAGCTCAATTTGTCCCCAAAAATATGGCTTCCTACAACAGGGGAGAATGACACTAACAGGGTAATTAAATCAGAAAAGACCCAAAAATTTCCACCAGAAGCTTCCAACAACAACCCAGACGATGGCATTGATAAAAGCCATTACAAATCCCATCTTGAATACATCAGGCAGGTCTACGTATCCGGCTGTAAAAACAAAACAAAAGCATTCATCACTTACCCGGTGCAAATCCGAGTATACTCTCTATTAAGATGTTGGTATATTTAGCAAAAACAATTGCAGATAAAAGCATGAAGAAAAAGAGACGCACCTCCATAGTAGACAGCGGCCTGACCGCTGCTGTAATGTGTTATGGCACCGAAAAGATTGGTGTTGTAAGCAAGAGCCAGTGCTGCTAATATACCGGGTACTCCAGCTGCCAAGTGCATGGCAAGAAAAGCAGAGTATAACGCACCTACATGACCGGTTTGACTTGCAAATAGGTAGTGGATAAAAAAGTAGGATGCCTGAAGAACACCGAATGCAGCCGGCCAGCTCAAAGAGAAAGATTGGAGGAATTTAGCTACACAACCAGACATCCAGCTCACTATACCAAGATTTGTTAATTGGCCTGCCATGCCTACCAAAACAGCAAACCAAGCCAATGTATCCCAAGCTGATTTTTCGCTTAAGCAGTCATTCCAGTCAAGCACGCCTAGCAAAAGGAGTATCGACAAACCAATCATTGCAGCCACAACGCTTGGTATTCCAAGTTTCTCTCTGTATATGGTTTACGAAACATCAACAAATCAGAAAAGTAATAAATTATGTTACTGAAGCAAATGCCAAACCACAAAAATCATATCTACAAACTTGAGGCGTATGAGCATGCATGGAGATTGTCTATAAATGGTACAAAAAAGTTTAAAGGATGCATGCATAAAGCTCAAAATCTAAGAAAGTTCTCTACTGCCTTGAACCATGGAGGGCAATGTGACATTAACATGCAACAAGTTACAAGTTAAAATCTTATTCGCATTTTGAAGCTAAAATCAACTAAAGAAGGGCAAATGAGCGATAGATTGCTTATTTTTCTCAACAGCCATGCTTCAATAGTTCAAATTACATTTCTCGAAACAAATCATTTCCTAAACATTAGAGTGCACAACTGATTGAAGTTCAACTTCATTGATGATCCACCTACAACTTCCTCTACCTACAACTTCAATAGCTCAAAATACGCGTCAAAAGTAATACTAGGCGGTATACTCATTTTAACATTCACATGACAGTAAACATCACATCTGCACAGCTTAACAAGAAAGGGTAACAAGGTATTTCCATGTACACACAAACATTAGATGCAAAAACAGCAATTTCTTATCTCAAATAGAAATGTGAATCAGTATGACGAATTGCCGCTTATGACTTACCCACAGACCCATAGAGTAACTGCAAGAAGCATTGTTCCAACCATTACCCATTCATTCCTTGTGATAGGACCCATGTTCTCTAGTTTCTTTGTCGCCATTGCAGGAGCATCTGGTGTATCTTTGGTCTCGGGAGGATAAAGCTTGTACAAAATAAGCGGAGTAAGCAGTAGAGAAACAAGTGCCGGTACACTAGCAGCCTTGAACCACGAAACCCAAGGACTCGAAATAATAATCCCAAGCTCCTCTGCTAATTTTAGGCATAGCAAATTCTGAGCTGCAGCAGTCAGGAAAAGAGCACTAGAGTTTCCAGCAGCCTGGCATAGACGATCCACAAGTAATGCATAAGTCAAAGTCCCAAAGCTACTAATGCAACGAGGAACGAAAGATATTCACAAGTTCAAATGACATACAAAAATCAAAGAGCCAAACTATATTAAAAACCAGAATCCAGAATAATCCAACAGAGTAACAAAAGTCTACCTCCAGAAAGTATAGAATTAATTATTCCCACTCATGAATTCAAGCAAACAATATAAAGAAAATAAAGGATATTCACTAGTTCAAATGGGACAGATATATCAAAGAGCCTAACTATATTAAACAGGGTAAACTACACCGAACTTTAAATTAGTATCGATTATACCACTGAACTAAAAGTCGATACTATTTAGCAACGGAACTTTAGTTTAGGTATCACACTAGGCCGTATCCCTCTACGTCATCTCACGCTTAATATATGTCCACTTCTTCGATTTTAATAGTCCACTTTTATTGAAGGCTAAACTAAAGCTCAGTGCTAAAATAGTTTCGATTTCTACTTTAAGAATCTAGCATTATGAAATTAATCACCCCCACACATATATTCAAACTAGCAATATAGAGAAAATAAACTAAGAAGGTGATGATTACTAATGAACTAGAAATAAGGCAAACCTGAAACTGCGATTGAATTAGATAACTCCCAAGCTTCTTAGATGAAGAATCTCCGGGCCGGCTTCCGGCAGACAGAGATAATGACTTGATAATGGGCAAGAAAACCCCACCAGCTCTAGCCGTAGTACTAGGCATCGCCGGCGCAATCAATGCCTCACTCAAAGTGAGCCCATAAGACAAACCCAACGTGCTTTTGCCCAAACATTTGACGAAATAAGTAGCGATCCTATCACCGAGCCCCGTTTTAACGAATCCGCGAGCGAAAAAGAAGGAAATGACGATCAACCAAATGACTTCATTGGTGAAGGCACTGAAGGCGGATGCAAACGGCAGCGTTCTGGTGACAATTGAAGTTGTTAGGCCGATGAAAGCCCACGCTCCGACGGGTAAAGGGCTCAAGACTAAACCGGCGATTGTGGATAAAAAGATGGCGAGGAGCTGCCATGCTTGTGGGGTTACTTCAATGGGTTTGGGGACAAGGAAACGAACAATGAGGCCAATTGAAACTGAGAGAAACAAAGGAAAGAGCTTAGCTCCTTGGGGCGGTGGAGGAGATGTCGTTTTAGACGGTGGGTCGTTGTCGTTTTGAGAAGCGGCCGCCCGGATTGGTGAAACGAGAGGTTTCAGTCGTTTGGGTAGCGCGGCGAATGAGAAGGGCTTGATCGGAGATCGGAGGGTGGGGATCGAAGATGAAGGGGAAACGAACGGTTGGGATGATTTTGTGATGGGTTTAGAGCGGCGGTGAAGGGAAGTGCGGGAGGAAAGAGAGAATGAAGCGGTGGATAAAGAGTGGAGGGCTAAGCTCTCCATTGTTTGGATTGAGAGAAAATGAAAGAAAAAAAAAGAAAATGAAAATCAAGTGAAGGGAAAATCGAAGACTGAACGTGAGTTTTGATTGTCGTAAAGAACGGAAATTCCAAAGAGAGTGATGAATCTGATTCTCCGAAACTGGTGATTGGTAGTGAACCGGGTCGGGTTTGTCCACTTTCCTACTGGAGGGAAATTTATGAATTTATTTATTTAAAAAAAATTGAGGCTCTGTTTGTTTCGAGGGAAAATTTCATAAAATTTGTGCGTCCATGGATTCTTCTCTGGTTGGATAAAAAGACAAATTATCTTTTTCTCCATCAATTTTTGTAGCCATTAACAGTGGGTCAGTGGCAAACGAAAACAATTTAGAAGCCGTACCTTTTTGGAATTGTTTCTATTCCATTGTTGCCTAGTCTGATAAATAAATTTTATTTTTTATTATATAAGTTAAAATAAATTTAATAAAAAAATATAATTGGTAGATATTAGTTTGATTGACATCGTAGTTATAATATATTTTTTTTAAAATAAATTGGATTATATTAAAAGTGATAGGATTACAAAGGATCACCCCAAACATTGAAAATATAATGTATAAAGATAAATACAATAAAACCTAAGGGTATGAAAGACATTAAAGAACAAATCTATCACTTTTAGAAGGACTTGAAGCAACTTCTGAAAGAAATTCAAGAAACTATAGCTTTAACCAGAGTGCTCTATGAAGACAGCAGATTCTTTCGCTACTTGTTCTTGGCTTATCGGCACAACCACAACAGGGAATCATAAGCATTTATATATCGGCCTCCTTCGCTGAAAAACGCTCGCTGAAATTTCGTCACTCGAACGCTATACTGTCAAAAGACAGACTAAAACTGCCATAAAGGCAGACGAAAAAACTGCCATAAAAACAGACAAAAAAAAATGTCATAAAAGCAGATTTGATATAAAACTGACAAAGCAAGGAAAAACATAAAAATAAAACACTCATCACCAAAGATGAAAGTTATTTATATACAAAACCAGCAAAACGGCCAAAGGTCGTTGCCGGTGTGAAGAAGATCAACGAAGAAGATGAAGAATTTACAAACTTCTTGTAATCGCTGCAGAGAAAATAAAAAGAGTAATTTTCTTTATTTTTTATTTTATTTTTAAAATGTTTTTCGGTAGTTATAATATTTAAAAAGATATAAATATGTTTTAGAACAGATATTACTTGTAATCACTTTAGCTTTCATAAAAAAAAATATAAATATGTGTATGTTTAAACTTATGTCATGTCCTCATGAATGTTGAATAATGAATATGATGTATTTAATCAGAATTTGTAATTTTTATAAAGTAGAGAGATAATTACTTTCACAAAATAAATATTTATATTTAAATTAATATAATTTGAAACAACAAGAGCATTCTTAATCACTTCTCTAATTAATGATACATGCTTGAACTAAAAATACAAGAATTCGACAAACCTTCTTGTCAGAATCTTTTAAATTAATTCTTTTTAAGTCAGTAGTGGCTTGTCTTAGGTTGTTAGCCGTTTTTTCTTTCAAATTTATTTTTTTCAATCAAGTTCCAATTGTTTTGCTTTTTATCCTTTTTTTGATCGATATAAGCTCCACTGAGAATCGTTCGAATTTTTTATCTTTTTTTTATTCTTTAATTTTTTTCGTTTATTTTTGTCAACCGATATTTCTCTCTTTAGTTCGCTCAATAGTTCTTTTTTCTTGACATTCAGAGTTTCGTCACAATAACTTCTTTCGACGAAATTGAAGGGTTTTCGTTTTGTAGGAGATGGAGGTGCATGAGGTGGAAGCTTTGGATTTCTCCTCTTCTTCTTTTTTCTTTTCAACATTTATTTGTTTTTTTTCTATCGAATGCTACAAATGACCCATTTGTGGCCTAAAACAAATTTAAAAAACAAGCATATTTGATCACATGAAAATAAACAACCAACATGAACATAAAAAAAAAACAATTAACTAAAGTCACCCAAGAAAATAAACCTTTAAAAACTTTAGAAAATAAACGGTTTAACAAAAAGATATTTTAGTAATTTCATAAGATTTGAACCAAAAAAATTCAAAACTTAGATAAAGGTTTAATATAAGTACAAACATTATATACCTCTGTTTTGTTAAAAAAAAGTTTAAATCAAAGTAAATTTAACCGAATTGAGGTTTAGGGATAAAATGTAAATAATTTATAAGTTGAATTTTAAGTTAAAAACTCAATTACAGGTTCGTTTTAGACTCATTAATTCCAATTAGACTTAATGGTTAATTCGTGTTCAAATCAAATTTGAAATAGAGTGTTAATTGAAACAAAAAACAAGTAGTTTATGAGCCAGTTTGAAAACATTCATAAAATACAAGGGTAAGTTTTAAAAAAAAAGAGTGAAATTAAACATTCATTTATGAAATAAATATCATCGTTGACATATAGACCAAGTTTTAGGTTAGTCTGAGCTAAAACAAGTCCTTAATTGCAATTATAAAATTAGTGACTGAAATGTAAAGTTTATAAGATAATGGACTGAATTATAAAATAAAGGTCAATTACAAATTAAATAAAATTTTAGGGATTAAATTTAACAAAAATAAAATTATAGTAAAAATATTGAATAAAATTATAAAAATTAGAGGCAAATATTGTTCAATTTTAGATTAAATAAATGTTTTAGGGAGTAAAGTGAACAAAAATTTTATTTTATTAATATTATTGAATTTAATAATAAAATAAAAAATAAATAAGGGTAAATTTTATATTAAATAAAAAATTTCGGAACTAAACTGAACAAAATAAAATCATAATAATAATATTTGATGGAATTTTAAAAATTAATTATAAATATGGTTAAAATAAAATTAAAATTTTTTAAACATATTTTTATTATTTTATTATTAAAGTAGGGTAGCTTTCACTTTTCTTTCTTGTTTTCCACTCAGTTTGGAGAGAAAACTATTTGTATAGGAGCAAAAAAAACTATTTTCCCTCCTATTTTTTTCCTTTTAATTTTTCACTCTACCAAACAACTTTTAAATTCTTTTTCTTTTTAATTTTCTCTTCCCTCTTTCCTCCCTTTCACTTTTCCTCTATACTAAGAAAAGTCTAAAAGTCTTTTTTGCACACCTTGAATTTTTCTTTTCATGTTAGATCCATTATCATATCATTGACATCTCACATTATATATATATCTAAATTATGAGATTTTAACGCATTTTCTAACACTTGAAAAAATTCATCTCCGGTCATATGATCAATTTGTAAAATACAATAAAAATAACTCTTCAATTCTAAAAGAATTAAAAGTTCTATTAACACACCTTAAAATCAATGACATTTGTTTTTGATGGCTAGCATCATGAGTACAATCCAACATCATAAAAAAATATTTTACTTCTTTAATTCTTAGAACTAATTTTAGAAGAAAGTATAAGTGCTAACTCATTTGAATATCTTTGCTTAAATAATGATGACGAATCTTGTCATTATTAATACACTAAACATGCTCTTTCATTATAGGGTTAAATTGCGCCAACATCTCTATTAACCCTAAAAATTTCTATTACCACTATGATATAATTTTTTTCTCACGAAATGCTAAATTTTTGTTTAACAAAATACTTCACAATTACAATAATTATAATAATCATATTTTTTAATATTCCTTTTTTTTTTGAATTGTTCTTGAACAGCTTTATCAATTATTTTATTTTGTTGCAATCTATTATTCAACAAATGATCACCATTTGTTTCATGATCTCTAAGCCCAACGCTTAGATCTGACCGGTCATTAACTCCTTCATTAGACAAAAAAAATTAGTTTTTTTTTAAATTATAACAAGAACAAAACACTTTATCTAGTTCCTTTGAATAAACAAGCTAATTTTTATCGTAAGTTTTGTCATTAAGCAAGCGTCTTATATAAAAATTTAAAAAAATAAATCTTTGAGAGTGTTTATTTTTAGAGCTTTTTACTATAGTCATATCTTGTTTAGGACCATTTACTGTTAAAATATCAATTAATTTCGAACAAAAGCATTCTAAATTCTTGGATCGTATATCTAAAAAACTAGACCCATTTTTCTCAACATCTTGAGCGTTCTCATCAGGTTTTTGTCCTTCATTTTGTTCATAAACTTGTACACTTATAGTACTTTCTATATTAACATCATCATTCACGTGCTCTAGTTGTTCAATATTCTCATCGCCAATATTATTTACATCGACCGCTTTTACATTATTAGAATTTTTACCTATACGAGACTCTTATTTTTTTATCTAGAGCGCATTTTTGAGTTTGAATTAGTTGTTCTGTTTTGTTTTTATGTTTTTCACATCTAGATGGATAATTACAAAATATATTAGCATTAAGTAAAATTTTAATCTAAACAAAATAAAAAATAAAGAGAAATCAAATAGCATCGAGATTGTCGTAAAAATGCATCATCGAGCCATTTGAAAGTTGAGACCACAAAATAGATGGAATAAAAAATAAATCAACATGTAAATATAAAATATAAAATAATTAAAATAACAAATCATAAAGTATAATAAATTATTATTTTTTTGCCACAAATACAAGATTATAAAATTTCCTGTAATAAAAGAAAGGGAAGATATTTGAAAAAATCTATTACCAATCGTACTATCAAAAAGCTGAGATAAACTACCAAAGAACTGAGAAACGAGAAGTATGAAATTGTGTAATAAGGATTTGAATTTCTTTTCTTAAGCAAAATAAACAAAGGGGCTATATGATATTGTATATAAAGAAAATGAGAAATGGATCAAAATAAATTATAGCCGTTAACATAATAACTACACTCATTAAATAGCACACATAATTTTAAATTTCAAAGATTTTCAATTACTACATTTTAAGTTTCAAAGCCGTCTTTCATTATAGCAACTTAAAATTCATTTATTCTTATTCGTGCTATTTCTAGGCTAGCTGGCAATGTTAGCTTTAAATTAATTTTATTTAGATAATCATATATATAGAGTTATGATCAACTTACACAATGTAAAACTCTTTAAGTTTTACACGTTTTTTGGATCGTTAGATGAGGAAAATGGGTGGCTGAGAATAACTCCTTACAGAGTATTGATAATAAATGTTGAAATATCGAATCCTTGCTTTAGAATATATTGTTATAGGACCTTAATTGAACTTATTCGTAGTTAGAAACCTCATTGAAAATGCATAAATAATGTTTTTGAACTAGGCGTTTCGATACAGTCAGACTCGTACCGAAACGACCTAGGTAAGGCGTTTCGAAACGATTGTAGGCGTTATGATACAGTTCCAACGGTTTTAATTAACTTTTAGACTTTTGCTCAACCGTTTCGATACGGTTCTACTCGTTTCGAATCGGGACCCATGTTTTGAATATATTTAAAGGAAAAATTGAGAGAAAATGATAAGGTGATGACTCACGTGCTTATGCTGCCCTTCCTATGTGATTTTGATAAGAAAGAATGACTTGAGGTCATCTATATAGTTAATATTGAAAAGGTATAAAGATGAATATTATTTTATAAAGCTTACCCTTGGTTGAGGGAAACCTTTTTGTTGGTTTAGGGGAGGTGGAGAATGATTAAAGGATATAATTGTTAAAGTGAATAAAAGCAAAGCTTTTATCTTTGTGTTGTTTCACTGAGACCAAAAACTCATCCTTTGGTTTAAAAGATTAAGCTCACAACTCCATTGTCATCTTCTCCATTAAGCTCAAGCATACACCTCCCTAGTTGAGCTTCATAAGCTTAAGTTTTTCTTGATTTGAGAACATCAATTCGTAGCTATCGATCGGGTAAGTGGAAGCCCTATGTCAATCCATCGTCTCTATCGAAAGCTAGAAATAAGGATATCGCCTTTCGAGAGCTTTAGAAGCTTCAAATTATCGAGGTGAGTGTAGTCGGAGTCTCAGAATTGGGCGAGGAGCCTTTCCGAATTTATCGTTATTGATTTTATATAGTTTGCTAACTATTAAATTAAAGAGGCTTTGTATAAAGCATCATTGAAAACCATATTGGTAAGTTTGGTAAATTTTACACCAATTCATTTTCATAACATTGTTATTGTTGTCATGGAAACCATTGAAGCATTGACACGAGTTATTGCTATTTGTCATGGAAATTATGATTATTGACATGATGCTATTTCTATCAAATTGTTGTCATTGATATCGAATTATTGTCATTGAATTGTTGATATTAAAGTATTGTCATTGAATAATCGATATTGAGCTATTGTTATCGGATCTTGGGATCAAAGTATTGGATACAGTTGGCATGTCATATAATTCATGAGCTCAGTGAAACGGAGATTATACGGTGTAGTGGAGGGATGTGATTTGTGTTGGTCAAAATCGGTGTAGTGGAGGATATTGGACCATATTGTTCATTGTTGGTGTAGTGGTGGAATTCGTATATCCAAATACGGTTGAAAATTGAAATCGATCCAAGGGAGAATATTGATTATTGATGTTGCCATTGATGAAATGATTATTGATATTGCATTGTCATGATATTGAGTTATTGATATTGGTGAATTGATTATTGTTGCAATGATCATTGTTTAGTTAATGTTATGAATGTCATCAACGCATAAAAACATACTAAGTGCATTTATTGTTATTGGCTACCTCACTTAGACTATGTAAGTCTAATGCATTCATTGTCTATACATTTCGGGATAAAGAAAGTATCGGATCAAGATCGGGATTAGCTGGAAATTTGGCAAGTTACCACAGGATTAATGTAAAGTACTTTTGTCCTTTTGAACTCCTAGAATGGTGGCAAAGTAGTTAAAGTAGTCAATGATGATGTTTTGTTTATATGTATAAAGGCTATGTGTTTTGTGTTGCTATAGTGCCCTAAATGACTTGTTATGTTTGCTTGAAAATGGCTTAAAATGCATATTTGGTCTAAAAGGATGAAAACATGGTAAACGTAATCGAATGATGATGAAAATTAGCATGACAGTAGTTTATATCATTGGAGTATGGTGTATGAAGTTTCATTACATTTGGACATTGTTTGATATGTTAAAATGAATAAAAACCAGCAAGAATCTGTCATTACAGGTTAGGCCGTATCGAAACGAGTGATGGCGTTTCGATACGAATAAGCATAATTAGAACCGAGAAAGTAGGAAGTATCGAAACAGTCTAGGATCGTTCCGAAACATTTTGTCTCTGAAATTCCTTGTTTCGATACGAGTTCATAGTGTATCGAAACGGGCAAAAAGGAAAGTGACCATCATCCACCCGTATCGAAACGGCCTTGAGCGTTTCGATACATGGTTAGTTAAAGTGGTTAAAAGGGCTTAATCTGAAAGATTGCACTATTTACAATTTAGTCCTTAAGATTAAAATGATTAAATTGGATGACTAAATGATCACCGTTATGCATGAAATCTTGCAGACTAATCAATGTTGATTTGAATTTCTTTGTGGTATAGCCTAATGCATCGAAGGATCTCTAGTTTGCAAGATTTATAGAATAGTCCCTAAAACTTGTAAAAGTTATAATTTGGTCCTAAATGGTTGTTATTGCCTTCTTATGAGTAAATTGGACCAAGACGTATATCTGGTAACGTTTTGTTATGAAATATTGATTAAGTGTTGTTAATAAAATGAAATTTTATCGCACCGATCACCGTACCGTTCACCGGTAACACGCTCCGACCCGGTTCTCGACCAGGCCAGGAAGGGGTGTTACAATTGTGGTATAAGAGCTAGAGTTTAGTTGGTTTTGGACTAAACCCATGCATGTTTGTATTGTTTATTGTGTTACTTTGCCACCTGGGAGTTATATTGTTGTATTTTGTGACTTGCCGGCTAATCCGATATTTTATTTATAGATGTCTAATTCCAATCAAGCTCAAATAGTTGAGCATAGTACTGATACCTCAACTCATGGTGAGGAAGTTAGGGGGAAGAATCCTTTGAATCCGCAAAACCCTTCCGTACAAAATCATAAGCCTGAAGTACAATCAGCTCATACTGAATGCTTTAGAAACATGGCTGATATGTTCAAAGTATTCATGATATCGATGAAAGTTGACCAAACTTCTTAAACCCCTACTGTTGCTATTTCGAGTACCTGAGCTCTTATTGATAAGTTACCTCAACATCGGGCTTACTCATTTACCGGGCAAAATGATGATAACCCTGAAATTGCAGAGTATTGGTTAGACAATACTTTGCGAATTCTGAATAAGTAGTTACAGTGTTATGATTAACACAAGCTCGAATGTGCCCTCTCTTTGCTAACTGATGAAACATTGTATTGGTGGGAAGCAACGGTCTTGACAGTCCCTGAAGAGGCTGTGAACTAGGAGTTCTTCATACAAGAATTTCGAAAGAAGTACATCAGTGAATATTATATTGCTGAGAGATGCAACATCTTCCTTCATCTAAAGTAAGGTGATCGACCTATTGAGCAATATATTCGTGACTTTTTAAAGTATTGTCGATATGAGGTTGAATATATTAAGAAAGAAGAAGAGAAGTGTAAGATGTTCATCAACGGTTTGAATGATGAACTACGTCCTATATTCACGGCTTTGTGCATTACTGATTTTCAAACTCTTGTGAATAGAGTTAAAGCTACCGAAGGTGCTCAAAAGGCTCACATTAATAGTGGGTCGAGAAAATCCAAGAAAAGACACCGAGATGAACCTTATGAATCTTTTAAGAAAGAAAAGTATCAAGATTCAAAACCAAGTGTGTATTCACAGCCTTCCCAGTATAAATACCTTGCTAAACCACAAGTTATAACACATTTCTTCCCTAGTGCTAAATCTGTTGAAAGCATTGATGGCTCGAAACAAGGAACGAGGTTTCCAGTTTGTAACTTCTGTCGACACATGCACCCTGAGGGACAATGTCGCAAAAAATTCGGAGCTTGTTGCTTTTGTGGTGAAATGGGACATCTTAGACGAGATTGCCCTAAAATCAGTTTGCTAATTCATCCCCTGCTCAATCTTTTTGGGGCAAGGGAACATGACAATGATCCTTCGGAAAGTCTGGAGCTTCTTCCAAAGCATCATACCGACATGAATCTAAAGATTTTGCACAAATGTACCATATCAGAGGCAAAGAGTAAGTGGATGATCACGACGACATTCCAGGTAAAAATTTGAGGACGATTTTTTTAAAAAAGGGGGATAATTGTAACACCCCGAAAACCGATCTAGTCAGAATTAGATTCTGATAATCAGAGTATTGATAATAAATGTTGAAATATCGAATCCTTGCTTTAGAATATATTGTTATAGGACCTTAATTGAACTTATTTGTAGTTAGAAACCTCATTGAAAATGCATAAATAATGTTTTTGAACTAGGCGTTTTGATACAGTCAAACTCGTACCGAAACGACCTAGGTAAGGCGTTTCGAAACGATTGTAGGCGTTCCGATACGGTTCCAACGGTTTTAACTAGGGATGGCAGACGGGTACAATTTCATGGACTCCGCACCACACCTGTCCTAATTGGGGCAGGGATGGGTATAAGTTTGGTGGGTAGTGGACGTGTGTGGATGTAAAAAGTCATACCCGCCGCGGGTAGTGGGTAGGTGGTGGATTTAAAACCTTGCCCGCCCCGCATCCTACCTGCCATATAAATTTGGACCATTATGAATTTAGATGTAATTTCACAAACTATTCTATAAATCATAAATTTTTATAGGATATTGCTTGTAATTTATGTTTTGTGATTGTTCTTGAATTTATGTTTTATGTGTATGGTTGCTGCCAAGCGGGTTAATAGGCGGGTACGTGCGGGTACGAGATGGGTAATGGCTATCCAATTGGGTGGTGGGTGTGGAGATGGATTTGAGAATATACCCGCATAGGCGGTTGTGGATTTGGAAATTGTACCCGCCGTGGGTGGTGGGTAGGTGGTGGATATGAAAATTTTAGGTGGGTATAGGGATGGGGGAGGGGGTATCCGCACCCGCCCCGCCCGTTTGCCATCCCTAGTTTTAACTAACTTTTGGACTTTTGCTCAACCGTTTCGATATGGTTCTACTCGTTTCGAAACAGGACCAATGTTTTGAATATATTTAAAGAAAAAATTGAGAGGAAAGGATAAGGTGATGACTCACCTTCTTATGCTGCCATTCCCACGTGATTTTGATCAGAAAGAATGACTTGAGGTCATATATATAGTTAATATTGAAAAGATATAAAGATGAATATTATTTTATAAAGCTTACCCTTGATTGAAGGAAACCTTTTTATTGGTCTAGGAGGAGGTGGAGAAATGATTAAAGGATATAATTGTTAAAGTGAATAAAAGCAAAGCTTTTATCTTTGTATTGTTTCACCGAGACCAAAAACTCACCATTTAGTTTAAAAGAATAAGCTCACACCTCTATTGTCATCTTCTCCATCAAGCTCAAGCATACACCTCCCTAGTTGAGCTTCATAAGCTTAAGTTTTCCTTGATTTGAGAACATCAATTCGTACCTATCGATCGGGTAAGTGGAAGCCCTAAGTTAATCCATCGTCTCCATCGAAAGCTAGAAATAAAGGTATCACCTTTCGAGAGCCTTAGAAGCTTCGGATTATCGAGGTGAGTGTCGTCGGAGTCTCAGAATTAGGCGATGAGCCTTTCCGAATTTATCGTTATTGATTTTATATGGTTTGCTAACTATTAAATTAAAGGGGCTTTGTATAAAGCATCATTGAAAACTATATTGGTAAGTTTGGTAAGTTTTGCACCAATCCATTGTTCATAGCATTGCTATTGTTGTCATGGAAACCATTGAAGTATTGACATGTAGAATCATTGACACGAGTTATTGCTGTTTGTCATGGAAATTATGATTATTGACATGATGCTATTGCCATCGAATTATTGCCATTGATATTGACATCGAACTATTGTCATTGAATCATTGATATTGAAGTATTGTCATTGAATAATCGATATTGAGCTATTGTTATCGGACCTTGAGATTGAAATATTGGATACAGTTGGCATGCCATAGAATTCATGAGCTCAGTGGAACGGAGATTATACGGTGTAGTGGAGGGATGTGATTTGTATTGGTTAAAATCGGTGTAGTGGAGGATATTGGACCATATTGTTCATTGTTGGTGTAGTGGTGGAATTCGTGTATCCAAATACGGTTGAAATCGATTCAAGGGAGAATATTGATCATTGATGTTGCCATTGATGAAATGATTATTGATATTGCATTGTCATGATATTGAGTTATTGATATTGGTGAATTGATTATTGTTGCCATGATCATTGTTTAGTTAATGTTATGAATGTCATCAAAGCATAAAAACATACTAAGCGCATTTATTGTTATTGGCTACCTCACTTAGACTATGTAAGTCTAATGCATTCATTGTCCATACATTTCAGGATAAAGAAAGTACCGGATCAAGATCGGAATTAGCTGGAAGTTTGGCAAGTCACCACGAGATTAAGGTAAAATACTTTTGTCCTTTTGAACTCCTAGAATGGTGACAAAGTAGTTAAAGCAGTCAATAATGATGTTTTGTTTATATGTATAAAGGCTATGTGTTTTGTGTGGCTAAAGTGCTTTAAATAACTTGTTATGTTTGCTTGAAAATGACTTAAAATGCATGTTTGGTCTAAAATGGTGAAAACATGGTAATCGTACTCGAATGATGATAAAAAATGGCATGACAATAGTTTATATCATTGGAGTATGGTGTATGAAGTTTCATTGCATGTGGACATTGTTTGATAAGTTAAAACGAATAAAAACCAGCAATAACTTGTCTTTACAGGTCAGGCCATATCGAAACGGGTGATGACGTTTCGATACAGATAAGCATAATTAGAACTGAGAAAGCAGGACGTATCGAAACAATCTAGGGTCATTCCGAAACATTTTGTCTCTGGAATTTCTTCTTTCGATACGAGCTCACAGCGTATCGAAACAGGTCAGTGAAAGTCAAAGCAAGTCAAACTGTACCGATACAAGGCTTGCACGTATCGATACGAGCAAAAGGAAAAGTCAACAAGGTTGACCATCGTCCACACGTATCGAAACGGCCTTGAGCGTTTCGATACATGGTTAGTTAAAGTGGTTAAAAGGGCTTAATTTGAAAGATTGCACTGTTTACAGTTTAGTCCGTAAGATTAAAATGATTAAATTGGATGACTAAATGATCACCGTTATGCATGAAATCTTGCAGACTAATCAATGTTGATTTGAATTTCTTTTTGGTATATCCTAATGCATCGAAGAACCTCTAGTTTGCAAGATTTACAGAATAGTCCCTAAAACTTGTAAAAGTTGTAATTTGGTCCTAAATGGTTGTTATTGCCTTCTTATGAGTAAATTGGACTAAGACGTATATTTGGTAACGTTTCGTTGTGAAATATTAATTAAGTGTTGTTAATAAAATGAAATTTTATTGCATCGTTCACTAGTAACACGCTCCGAGCCGGTTCTCGACCAGGCCAGGAAGGGGTGTTACACTTCACATATTCTACTGTTAATCTCATCCATCTGTTTCACCCATCCAACGATCCAAAAAACGTGTAAAACTTAGAGAGTTTTACGCTGTGTAACTGGATCTTGTGCGGTCGCTCATATTGCGTCTATCCAGAACCGCTATTGGACATTATAAACATAAAAAAACAAAGCATGAAAAAGAAAATAAACATTTTCTTCTCTTTTTTTATGCTTCAGCCTAAAAAAGGGGAAGCTAAAGATTCTGGTGTAAAGGTCAATAGACAATGGACATGGAACGCTGAATTGCATGGAATGTTGTTTGATTGGAAGCTCCAACAACGGCGGGCTTTCGACGACAGACTCGACCGGTATGCTATCAATCATGCAATGACATATACATCGACAAGTCTTTTATCGTAAAAATTGATGTTTTAAATATCAAAATTATTCGAAGGCTGTTTCGGCCAAAATTATCGGAAGTATGCCCCTTTTTATGCCTACACTAAAAGAACACTAAAAATTAAATTTTAAATCTTAACTTTAAATTTCACATCTTAAATTTTTGGGTAAACTAACCCAATGACCATCATACTATGATAAATGTATTAAAATGACCATATTAAAAAAATCGACTCAATTGACCACCCAAACTATTGAAATTGGATCAATTAAAGCACCGGTCGTTAATGGGCTAACGGAAGGTGACGTGGCAGTTAAAAAAATAAAGGTATAATTACACTCTATTAAATAAAAATAATTAAAGTCGTCCAATAAGGTGGTGACACGTGTCACAAGAATGGAGAAGGAAAATTGAAATCTAAGAATTGGGGTAGGGGGATTTGAACTAGGTTGGAAGGACGCTGGGCTTGTCAGTAGGCCAAGCCTATTTTTTAGTTATGAAGTACCACATATATTATATGTTTATATCGTTATTAATTCTTAGAAAATTTGAAAGTAACAAAATTGTGGCTGGGGATTCGAACCAAGGATCCCTTGGTAAAAAGAAACATGTGCTTGCCACTAGACCAAGTTTATTTTTATGATATGAAATACAACAGATAATATATTTCTTATATTACTGTTAATGCGTGGAAAATGAAAAACATGCGGTTTTAGGAAACTCGAACACAACATACTTATGATGCATAAAAACATTTAACCCAATTAAATAAATCTAATAATTAAATTAAAATTAACAATATTTTTTATATATTTTAAATTATGTTTAGTGCACGATTAAAATAAAAAAAATTAATTATATGATTTTTTTATATAACGATTAAAATATATACAAATTTAAAATATACTCAAATTTAAAATAACGACAATCCTGCGCTAATTAAATTTGTAAAAAAATTAATGATTAATTTTTTTAAATGATTAAAATATATACAAATTTAATTTTTTTACAAATTTAATTAGTGCAGGATTTTCGTTATTTTAAATTTGTATATATTTTAATCGTTATATACACAAAATTTCATATAATTTTAGATTTTTTATTTTAATCGTGCACTAAACATAATTTAAAATATATATAAAATATTGATAATTTTAATTTAATTATTAGATTTATTTAATTGGGTTTGATGTTTTTATGCATCATAAGTATGTTGTGTTCGAGTTCCCCAAAACCGCATTTCTTCTATTTTCTTTGCATTAACACTAATATAAGAGATATATTATATGTTGTATTTTATATCACAAAAATAACATTGGTTTAGTGGCAAGCACATGCTTTTTTTCACCAAGGGATCCTTGGTTTGAATCCCCTTAGACCCAATTTTGTTACTTTCAATTTTTCCAGGCATTAATAACGATATAAACATATAATACATTTGGTACTTTATAACTCAAAAATAGGCTTGGCCTAGTGGCAAGCTTAGCATTTTCCCACCCTTCTAACCCAAGTTCAAATCCTCCTACCTCTAATTCTTTGATTTCAATTTTTCTTCTCCAATTTTGTGACACTTAACTTATTTTATTAAATTAAAATTAGGGTTTAGGGTTTAGAGTAACGAGGACCAACTGTGTAATTATACCTTTATTTTTTTAACTGCCACGTCACCTTCCATTAGCACATTAACGGCCGGTGCTTTAATTGATCCAATTTCAATAGTTTGGGGGTCAATTGAGTCGATTTTTTTAATGTGGTCATTTTAATACATTTACCATAGTATAGTGGTCATTGGGTTAGTTTACCCTAAATTTTAAACCTTAAAAATACACTATACACATAATTCTCTAAACTTTAACCATAAATCTTAATTTTATACCCTAACTTTAAATTCACTTTTTAAAATAAGATATTTAAAAAAGGCATAGTTAAAGGGGAGACGATTTCTATCTTAGTTTCAGTTTGCCATAGGTTTATTATTCAAAGGCATAAATTAGTATGTGATTTGATTTGACCGTGTTGTTCTTGGCATAGAAATTCATATTTTCATATTAAAATATATTAAATAAAATAATAAACTATGTATTTATCTCATATATATGTATAATATTTCATGATTGACGGTAGAAAAATTATCTCATTTGGCAATTGTGTTTTAATTATATAAAAAAAAACATAAAATAGCCATACTAAATACTAATGTTTGAAATAATTTCTCAGTATAAATATTGATAGTATTTTTTGAAGAGATATTATCCTCGTACAGTCGTACATCGTGTAAAACTTTTAAGTTTTATATTTTTTTAGAATGTTAGATAAAAGTAAATAAATGACTGAAATTAACAGTTAAAAATGAGTAGATTATTATATAGAAAAAATGAAAATAAGCATAGTCATTTATTTACCATCACTAATTAATTTTAAAAAATATATATATAAATAATTAAATTTTATACGGTATAAGTTGATTTTAAACTATTTTTTTAATATTTACTTGATAAGCATTGCTTATCAAATAAGTTGAAGAAGACTAATAAATGTTAGACTTTTTTGTTCTAAGGTCTTTGGTCAACGTTAAAAGTCAGGGAAAATAAAAAATGGCGGCTGGCTGGCTGGCTAAGTTATTTATAAATGGATAAATAACTTTTAGCCTTTAAGTTTGATAATGTTTTAAAATTTAGTCCTTAACTTTTATTTTTGTTTCCGTTCACATTAATTCTTAAATTCGATAATTTTTATTTTATTTTTTCCGCGATGCAACACTCTAAAATTGTGATACATAATATACTATCAGAATATTACATCATTAAAATAATAAAAAATTAAAGATCATAGACTAATACGAATAAAAAGATCGCGGACCAAATCAAAAATATTAACAAAAAATTAAGGGTTTAGGGTTTAACGTTCTGAGGTAGCTTTTTTTTCTTTCTCCTCTCATTTTTTAATTATTTTAGGTAATAATTGCACCCTCATTATTGTCCCCCTACTAACTCTCTCTCCTCTTTACATATGCTGATGTAGGCACTGATGTCAGCGAGGAGCTTGATTCATGTGGAGAGTGAATGAGCCTATGACCGACTGCCACATGGAGTTTAGGAAAAGAAAACACAAATCTTATTTGTTTTTGTTTGACTATATTTTTTTTTATCAATTTTTGGTGGGAATGAGCTGTATTGGATTGAGGATTTGGGCTTTGAATATGTAAAAGGAGTTTGGATGTAAAATGGACTTTATTATGGATATTTGGACTATTTATTGAGTTTATTTATTTATATATTTTGGTCTTACATATATCGAATTATTAATATTAGACTAACCCGAACAAAATACGGGTTCTACACTAGTTAATACCAGAAAAAATGGATTAAGAGAACTTAAACATAACAAACTTGGAAGTATTCCAAGTGTAAAAATATCTAAACCACTAGAAAAAAATCTAATAATTAAATTATAATTGACTATTATAAGATTTATTTATTTTTAAACTAAATTAAAATATTGACAGGTTGACAAAGGAAGTTATTTAAACATCAATATATTTGTATGAAATGAAAAATGAGTAAAAATAGGAGAGTGGTTTTTTTGTTTTTTTATTTTAAAAAATTATTTTATTATTAATAAATTACTTTACTCTGTTAAATTTATCATTATTTGTTTCTGGTTAACTCTAGGAGTCTTGGTTAATTAAATAAAAATATGTAATTAAATTAATGTAATACTCCCTCCGTCCCACTAAACTGTCACATGTTGATCAAAATTGTTTAATTTTGACTATAATTTATTTAATTAATTAAAATTTATAAAATATATATTTAAAAACTATTTGATTCAAGGTTTTTAAAATGTATTTTTTTTATATTTTTATCAATAATAAATTTTAAATTATAAGAAGTCAAACTTAAAAAAGTTTGACTCAAATGTGACAGTTTAGTGGGATAGGAGTACTTGTTAATATAAATTATTTTTTTTACCTTTTTATTAAAAATACATTTTTTTAATAAACTGTTTGCATAGAAAAAGTTCTTTTAACAAACATAATCCAATATTCTTAGAAAATTTCTTTAATTCATCAAGTCATAGATTTTGGGTCAATATTAGTTCAGGTCAACAATAGGTCGAGTCACATAACAGGTCGGGTTTAAAATAGGTCTAGTTCAAAACAAGTCGGGTTTAAAACACGTTGGGTCCAAAACAGGTCGGGACCAAAATAGATTGGGTTCAAAACAGGTCAGGTTCAAAACATGTCGGGTAAAATCGGATCTCGGGTCAATTCAGTCGGATAAAATCGGTTATATGCCAGGTGGGCTTCGAGATTCGTTTCAGTCGGGCGCAGGTCGGGTTTCAGGTCCACAGTAACAAGTCCAATTCGAGTTCGAGTCGTTTTCAGTCGGACGCAGGTCAGGTTCGGTCACTACAGTAATATGTCGAATTCAGGTTTGGGTCAACAACAGTCGGTTACAGATCAAATTCGGGTCATTAAATTTTTAAATCAAATCAAGTTCTGACTTAAGCAGGTTTCAGTCGAATTTTCGAATCGGATTAGCTATTTACATCCCTATATATATATATATATGGATTAATATCCTATACACTGGCGGTGGAAAGTTTTTATTTCCACAAGCGCCTCAATTATAGGGTTTAGGGTTAGTGTTTAGGGTTTAGAGTTTAGGGGTTTTACTGTAAAGGTTTAGAATTTAGGGTTCATGTTTAGAATTTAAGAATTAGGGTTAGAATTTAGGGTTTAGGGTTAGGGTTTAGTTTTAGGGTAATATGGGTGGGGATTTAGGTTTTAACCTATAAACCCTAAATTTTAACCCTAAACCCAAAATTCTATCAACAATTCCTAAATTCAAAACTACTACACTTATACCCCTAAATTTTAAACCCTAAACGAAGTCCCTAACCCCTAAAACTAAGGCGCTTGTGTAAAAAAGTTTCCACAAGCGCTTGTGTATAGAACAATTACCCTATATATATTAGTATTTTTATTATTTAATTTAATTTGTTTGTTGGGTGGGTAGGTGTGCGGGTTGGGGATTCTCGATGGGGCTAAGCATCTCAATTTCAATTACCAGCACAATTCCCAATTTCCCATCACGATTCACGTGTCAACTGGGCCAATACTACTTCACTGACCACCATTCACTATATTATAGGAAAAGTCGCGATTTGACCATGTTATTATTTTTTAAAGTAATTAAACTATCAAACTATTTAAATGATATCAATGTGATCATCAATTGTTAGAGGTTAACGGCAGGATGACGTAGCAGTTAAAACGGTAAGTGTATAATTATATATTTAGTCATTATTATTTACACATTCTTTTAATTTAATCTTAAATTTAAACTAATAAAATAAATTAATTATTTAATTAGGCGATGATACATGTCAACACCTTATTAGAGGACTTAATCACCAAACACAACATTGTGTTGTAGAATACCAACTTTAATATATGTCTTATTTTTCCTTACATTTATTCTTGTAATTTCACAAATAAAATCATCCAATTATTTTTTAGTTTAATTAAAAAGTCTCTATTAGATTATTATATATAATAAATTAAAAATTTTAAACTATATATAATTTAAAGATTTTGAAAACTATATATAATTTAATATATATATAATAATAATAATTTAAATGATTTTTTAATTAAATTAAATATAATTCGCTGAATAATTTTATTTTTTTAATTTATTATATATAATTTATTATATAGTTTAAGTCCCCCAAGTGCAAGGTTGGAAAATTTTATTTTTCTCTTCTAAACAGGTGATGACACGTGTCATCACCTGATTGGGGGAAGAAAATATATTTATTAAATCAAATATAAATAATTAAAATCTTCTAATAAGGTGTTGACACATGTCACCGCCTAATTAAATAATTAATTTATTTTATTGATTAAAATTAAGATTAAATTGATAGATTTTTTATATATAGGGATCAAATGTGTAATTATACTAATTTTATTCCCGTCAACTTTTCTGTTATTTTTAACGACTAGTGGGCACATTGATACCGTTTAAATAGTTTGGTGGTTTAATTGCTTCGAAAAAAAGTAATGTGGTTAAATTGTAACTTTTTCAATATTATGGTGGTCAATAAAGTAGTTTACCCTTATTTTTAACATTAATTCTCTTTTTAACTTTTACAATTTTTATCTTTTTTTTTTCAAAATAAGAAAGTTAACGGCTTACAAAAATTATGGTTGTCGATAAGAATATGACAAATTACGTCACACATGACATGGATAAAATACTCTCAATAATTAAATCGGTATTTTTCGAGATAAAACGATAATTAAAATCAATAATAAAGAAAATTTGATATCTTTCGGATAATAAAACTCTAAAATTATAATCTTTCAAAGTTACACTGTATTTATAGTTCAAATAATATATATTTTTTTAAAAAACACAATTTTGTTGACGTGTCTTAATCTCTATACTTTTCATTTTGATCTTTATAATTTTATTTTATTTTCAATTTGATCGCAAAAAATAAACAAAATCATGGATAATTATCAATAATTTTAGGTGTTACTGTAACAATCATATTATTTCTTTAAATGATTTCGCATGAACATCATCTCTCTATTTTTTTTTTTATTTTCACCATTTCCCTAATTGTGCTATCTAATAAAAAAGGGTAAATTAAATTTTTATCACTCTTTTTTGGAGCTCTAACGTTTAAATTCTTTAAATTTAAATACTAGACTTTCAGTTTGTTCCTTTTTTGATCGCTCTGTCGTTAAACATTTAACGACGCTATGACTAAACATTTGTCTTTTATAAATTTAAAATGGCCACAAAATCTTTTTCATTTGTTGTGAAAAAACCTTATACTTTTACATTCTCTTTGATTTTTCGGCGATGGAGCATCTTCTTCCAAATCCAACGGTGGGGAGGTGGAGAAAAAAAATGAGCTATATATTTTGATTTTACATTGACCAGATGATGAATATTATACATTATAGTGGTTTAGGGTTTTGTGAATTTTGATTTTGGGTTGAGTTTTGTGAGTTTTAAAGTGATTTTAGGAGAATGATAATTTCAATGCTAGCGTGACACAAAGATAAAATTATAAAACATTCATTTTTGAAAAAAAAAAACGCAAACGACACATAGCTGCAATGTCCGCAAAAAGAAAGTGCATATCAACACTCATGGGATGGCTACCATGACACCATTCTATTTTTGATTTAACGCCCAAGTGGTCAAAATAAGAGTAAACCGAAACTTTAATGATTAAATTGAAAATGTGTTAACTTGAGTGAGCAAAATAAGAATGTAATCAAAGTTGTCTGGTGAAAATTGTAATTTACCCATAAAACAACTTCAAATCGCCGCCGTCCTCCAGTTACCTTGCCTTCGGCTTCTTCCATTCTACTTCCTCCCCATCGACTCTATAAATATATACATATAAACACAAAAATGGAGCAAAAAGAGAAGAAAAACCATTTCAACAAATCTCAATAATAAAACCCCATTTCCATTAAATTTTTAGCCTCTTTCTCCGGCTGCCAATGGCTTCTTTCAACGTTTCTTCTCCTTCAACTGCAGCTCTTCCTCATCTTCAGTAAGCTCTATTCTCTGATTCTTTATGTTTTTTTGCATGTAATTTTCATACTTTCTTTCGTGTATTAATCCTTTCGTTCAACTGAAATTTTCTTTCGTGTTTTCTTTGGTTCTTTCTTTATGGTTAATTGTTCCGGTTTCGATCTTATACAGATGCCGTGTGTTTTTCTTTGATTTAGTCGCTGACTTTTATTTGCATCGGTCGTTGACTTTTTCTTTAAACAAATCAAGGCTTCCGACGGCCGGTGATGTGAAAATTTGGAGAATCACACCTTAGAATTAGCTCTTAAGTCATAAGAGAGCCTTGGTCCGTATAAATTTCTAAGCAAATCTCATACTTCTAATGTAAGATCTAGGTCCTATGCTAATTAGTTATATATTTGTAGTCTAAGGTGGGATCTTAGTCCTAATGTCCTATACCTTACAATTATGTACATATTAGCTATGTTGCAATCATATGGATACCGGGACCGGGACCGGTAATGACATTAAAGATAGGAAAAAAAATAGTATATAGTTGAATCACGTGAGCAAGAGAATGTCGAAAAGAAATAAGAAAAAGACAGAAAAAGGCTGAGATAATAGAAGGAGAAGAAGAAAATAGGGACATGAAATACTTGAGGTACCTAAACCGTGCCCAATATGTCTTCGGTACGGGGACGTATTGGATATGAGGTACGGTTTAGATTGTAGTACCATGCTTCATAGCATATTAGTCCACCGTGTGTTTCTGTTTGGTGGCTTTGGTGTTTATGTTGGTTGGTTTTGTGCTAGCTTAATCTAGCCTTGGACGAATATAATACCATAAGATTTGCAGGTTTGGTTTTCATTAGTTTTATTTATTTTCCGACCTCAAGCAAGTTGCAATACTGATAGTTGTCGACGGAGAGGATCTTTGGAGAACCACACCCGAAAAGCTAGTTGTTAGGATGGAGAGGCTAGATTCATATAAATCCACAAGAAATTCCATACTGTACTTTTTAATTGTGTGAGGTCTTACATAAGTTGGTTGTGACCAGAGGCTGTTACATGTTAACTTAAAACCGTTAGTCATTTTGACCGATTGTATTGTCTTCGCATCACGAATTAGCCTAGTCTGGAAAGCAATGTTGTGGTTTTATAGTTATTTATTTGAACTATGGAATGTCTACGTGTTTACTGATCAGAAACGGTTAGAACTAGAAAGTAACAAAAAGGTTCGACTTTGGCTTAGCCACACAAAAGTATAGCCTATACAAAGTTTGTTTGTTTCTGTTGCAGGTTTTGTTTGTTTCTGTTGCAGTTTTGCATATGATTAATTTGGTAGGCAATTGTCAGATCATTAAAGTTTTATCTACATACTATTTCTATGGTACTTTTTTTTGATGCATTTAGAGGGTTCTAAGTCTGCTCGATTTCTTCCTGGAGTTATCAGCTTGTTGAAAAGATTTTGGGAGATTTTGTCCGGATGCGTCCCCATTAATTGATATTTAATGCCTTGTCAATGTTGTACAATCTTTACAATTTTCAGTACAACTGGATTGTGTGAAAATCTTAGTGACCTTTCTTTCTGAACAGGGCATCCAAAAGTTCCAAATTCTTTAATGGATTACAGAGCACAAATCTATTCTTTAATGGATCATCCTTTGTTATTAAAAGTGGCGTCAAAACTAGAGCTGCTTTTGTATCTGGAGAAGGCGACATTCTGTCTTATTCCAATAGCAAGGATGCTTCAACAAATGGCAGTCTCTTCCATGATAAATCGGTAGGGATTGAAGCACAACAGGATGCAATGGCATTTGAAACTCTTGCAGCAGATACTGCTCCCATAAGTAATGGTTTTCCCATTGATAATGATGATTTTGATTTGGATCGCCCCACTGAAGGTTTTTCTTCCATCCCTGAAGCAATCGAGGACATTCGCCAGGGCAAGGTTTGTTGTTTTCTGGGATGCTTCTTGTTCCCTGGGCTGAAGGTTTTAATCTTTACTAATCTGAATTCATGCTGCAGATGGTATTGGTTGTAGACGATGAGGACAGAGAAAATGAAGGAGATCTTATAATGGCAGCTGAGTTAGCAACACCTGAGGCTATGGCCTTCATTGTGAAGCATGGAACTGGGATTGTTTGTGTGAGCATGCTAGAGGAAGATTTGGAGAGATTGCAGCTTCCTTTGATGGTGAACCAGAGAGAAAATGAAGAGAAACTCCGCACTGCATTCACAGTTACAGTGGTATGTTACTTTGTCTCATATCAATATATGATACATGGGTAGTTTCATTTTTAGGAAATAATAACTTGTATGGAAAAGAGTTCCTATCAATGATTCTAACTTTGTGGCTTAATTGTTTTTACTATTAATTGCATTTACTGTGGTATCTATTTGAAAATCATAGCCTGATAGCCACCTAGTACTAGGGGTTGAATGTGAATCCCGAGGATGCTAGATGGGAGATATTGGTGATCTTCATGCCTATAAACTGTTGATAAGCTCAAAATACAGTTTTTGAAATATCTTTATGATAATTTGAACAAAACACGATTAATAGTTAGTTGGTTTTAGACTTTTAGTTCCCAAAAGATGGATGAATACTGTCTAGTTGGGTCTCATTTTTTTTTGCATGAAAACCAAATTTGCAGGATGCAAAACATGGTACTACAACTGGTGTATCAGCTCATGATAGGGCAACAACAGTATTGGCCCTTGCTTCTAGAGATTCCAAACCTGAGGATTTCAACCGCCCGGGTCACATTTTCCCACTGAAGTACAGGGAAGGAGGTGTCCTGAAAAGAGCTGGGCATACTGAAGCTTCTGTTGATCTTGCAATGCTAGCTGGGCTGGACCCTGTTGCAATTCTCTGCGAGGTTGTAGATGATGATGGGTCCATGGCTAGGTTACCGAAGCTTCGTCAATTTGCTGAGCGGGAGAACTTGAAAATTATTTCCATTGCTGATTTAATCAGGTAAATAAATGAGTCATATCCAGTGCTTTGCTTTCTACTTATCTTTCATGCATCCGAAGGTTAAGTTGTGCGTTTCTATTCTTGCCAAAAACTATTATCAATTGTATATCGAGTCCTTTAAGAATGAAAGAGGAAAGAACTACTTCTAACTCTGCTTATGATCGACAGGTATAGGAGAAAGACGGATAGGTTAATTGATCTTGGTGGTGCTGCTCAGATACCAACTATGTGGGGGCCATTCACAGCATATTGTTACAGGTCGATATTGGACGGGATTGAGCATATAGCAATGGTTAAGGTGAGGATATAGAAAATACTTATGTACGAAATTTCGCTTCCATATATCATCTGCATGAACCCTATATAATTGTTTTTCATGTTGATCAAGTCAGAAATGTTAAGGTGATGACATAGCAAATTCTTATAGAATTTTTTTTCTCATCTGCACGAACCCTTTAGACGATTGGTTTTCTTAGTTCAAAAGCCTTCATTATGAAGAATATAGCATGATTCCTTTTTATGGTGTAAACAGGGTGAGATTGGAGACGGGCAAGATATTCTCGTGAGGGTTCACTCAGAGTGCCTCACAGGAGACATATTTGGATCCGCTAGATGCGACTGCGGGAATCAGCTTGGCCTTGCAATGAAACAGATTGAGGCTGCTGGCAGGGGTGTTTTGGTATACCTTCGTGGGCATGAAGGCAGGGGTATCGGTTTGGGCCATAAGCTCCGTGCATATACCCTGCAGGACGCTGGTCGTGATACAGTAGAAGCAAACGAGGAGCTTGGATTGCCTGTTGATTCAAGAGAATATGGCATTGGCGCACAGGTATAGATCTAGCATACTTAAGTTGCTTTGATACGATGGATATCACTTAATTCTTCCCTCTCGGTGAAGTTTGTGAAGCTTAAAATCTAATACTTCTTCGCAGATACTTCGGGATCTCGGCGTGCGAACGATGAAACTGATGACCAACAATCCGGCCAAGTACAGTGGACTCAAAGGCTACGGATTAGCTATCGCAAGCAGGGTTCCACTAGTGACTCCGATCACAAAGGAGAACAAGAGATACTTGGAGACAAAGCGCGCAAAAATGGGTCACGTATATGGCTTAGACGTCAATGGCAGCTTGAACAGTCTCATCATCGGCAACAACGGTAATACGACTACTCCAGTGGAGGCTGCATCTGAATCTTAGGCTCTGCCGCCGCTTAACTCGACGACATGAAGCCCTTAACTACAAATCGACATGATAACCGTAAGAGAACATAACCTCTCTGAAATTGGTATGCTAAAAGTAGAAACTATTATGCGGGGTTTCCTAAACAAAGTGAAGAAGATTCATTGCCATTCATTCTTTTTTCTGCAACTTGTCAATTTGGGACAAAACAAAGTTCATTCCATTGAATAATTTGACCTTCTTCTAAATCATGTCTCTCATTTGTTATTGTTGTAATTCGATTTCATATTAATAAATGTATAATGAAAATGCTTTTAGAAATCATTTGATATAGAAACACGATAATAAGGGGATATTGATCTAGAAATCATATTATGCTATATTTCATGCCTAACGAAGAACATCGTTTTAGTTCTAGTTGGTTTTACGGGTGGTCAAAACCCGACTCGAAAAAATTGAATTATTCGACTTGTCTCGATGTAAAAATATTTGACTTGTATTAACTCACTTGTAATTTTATAAATTCGACTCGAAAATATTTTGAATAAAGTTTGAGTTATAAAATAAAAGTTTGAATACCTCGAAATTTTTAGTAATTAATTGATCAATTTTTAAGCTTGAGTCGAATCTCTCAATTTTACCTAATATATATATGAAAGAATATGAAGAAATATGTGTATTGTATATAGTAGTAGAAAGGAAAATTCTGCCACACTCGACGACTAACGACGAACACCGATGAGCATTATTAATTCAATTTATAAAGATTAAAAATCTAAAGGACTCACCGTATAATTTTAAATTATTTAAAAATTAAAGGGTAAATTAATTAAAATATATTATTTAATTTTAATTTTTTAAACATAGATCAACATATCTATTTACCCCTAAATTACAAAACCCTGATTTTTGTTCATTTGAAATTCAAACCGCTGCCGCCACTCTAGCCGATAACGGTAAACCACCCGTATAATTATAAATTTATATTTCTCGATTCGATTTCTTGTTTCTTTACGAAGTAAGAAATATAATTTCTCCCATTTCTTTTTCAATTTTCAAATAAAATTCTTCCATGGCTTACAAAGGTTTACCGGTTAAAACTCGTCATTAACCGGATTAAGCTATGGTTTTAGATTAATGTCACGCCCCACCAAAGTGCACTAGGACCGACCGAGGAGTGCCCCCTAGGTGCACTTGGGCCAACCAAGGAAAAATGAAGTGCCTTGGGCATTTTAATGCTAGTGCCGCACGGATTGAGTTCGAGAGAAATAAGTTTGTGACAGTTGGTATCAGAGCGTGTTACAATCATTGGGAGCATAGCTAAATCAGGCAAGAGCTAAGTGGTAAGCTCATCTGACACTGAGGTCATGAATGAGCAACGAGGGCGCGAGGAGATGGTCGACCTTACGACGACAAGGCTAAGGGCCAAGTCAAGAGAAATGATCTCTAGCTTGGAGACCCGTCTAACCCACGTCGAGGAGAACGTGGTGGGTGTGAGCACCCAGGTGGACGACCTTACCCAACGAGTGGAAGGCCTAGAGGTGGAGGATGCCAAGATCCACACAGCTGTGAGGGTAATGAGGATCAAGCTAGAGGAGACCCTGGGCGCGGAGATTGGGCAAATTCGCGATCTTCTCATGGGAGAGCTCTCGAAGGTACGTGATTCTTGCCAACAAGAACTTGACAGTATGCGTGCCAAGCTTGAGGAACTACAAGGCGATGTTGCCTTGTGTAAACGTGCTATGGCAGGCGGGCCAAGCACCACCGTTGAGGCTAGAAGGGTCGAGACGCCCAAGACTCAAACCTTTGCGGGATCACGCGACGCTAAGGAAGTAGATAACTTCTTATATGGCTTAGAGCAATACCTTGCCGCGATGGGTATTGTGGACGAGGCATCCAAGGTTCAAACTGCCTCACTTTACCTCACTGACACCGCCATGTTATGGTGGAGAAGAAGGCGTCTAGACATCGAGAGAGGTACGTGCACCATATCTACCTTCAGTGATTTTAAGAAGGAGCTCAAAAGGCAATTTTATCCGGAGAATGACGAAGACGAGGCAAGGGCACGCCTCCGTCGACTCAAGCAAACAGAGAGCATCCAAGACTATGTCAAGGAGTTCACAAGCTTGGTGCTTGAGATCCCCGACCTCTTCGACAAAGACTCACTCTTTAACTTTGTCGATGGACTCCAAACGTGGGCCAAGACCGAGTTAAGGCGTCGTGGGGTGAAAAACCTTGTCGATGCCATCGTCGTGGCCGAGAGTCTTATTGATTATTCAAGCCACAAAGAGTCCACCCCCAGGCCAAAGGATGACAAGGATGGTCATACCAATGGTGGGGGAGAGAGGAACCATCGCAAGAAGGGCCATCAGGAAGGCCACTCGCCTAGGCACCGATACTCGTCCCCTTGGAAGGACAAGGGTAAGTCCAAGGAGTTCCAAGGAACGAGGAAGTCACCGCCAAGCAGTTGCTTCATTTGCGACGGCGACCATTGGACTCGTGAATGCCCACAACGAAAAGTCCTTAGTTCGCTTCTAGCCAGGCATCAAGGGAGAAGTAATGCCGATGAAGGTAGTGATGTCGAGGATGGGCAAGGTGCACAAATGGGATCCATGCAGATGATTTCAGCACTTCGATTGGTTGTGAACACCGATAGGAACAAGGGAAGTTCCATCCATAAGGGACATGACACTGAGGGACTTAAGCTAGGGTCGATGCTCGACGTGGAGCAAGAAGATGACCAACCATCTCCAAAGGCCGAAGGTAAGGCCGAGTCACCGACCAAGCTTGCACGGGGTAAGCAAGGTGGCGTCAACAAGGGTAAGCCCACGAGAGGGAATCATGGCAACACGAAGGCTAAGTCCGCGCCAAAGGCTAGCACAAGGGTGAAGTGCTACCTATGTGAAGGACCTCATGTGATGAGGTCATGTCCCATACGAAAGCGACTTGTTTCCTTCATCAAAGGAGTTGATGGCAAGGCACAACTTGATACGATAGCCCAGGATCAAGCTGTTAAGCCGAGGGTAAAGGCGAAGCAAGCTAGGAGCCGAAGGAGGCACACCAGCAACACCCCATCATCTCAACCGAGACGCGATGAGGGCGTCGTGAGATCAGATGGGGGAGAATGTCACGCCCCACCAAGTAAGGTTCTAAAACAGCTTAGAGAGGCCCACAATCATCTTGAACGTTCCCACAAGGATCCAGGAGGTTCTCCAAAGGTCTAGACTCGTCCGGAAAGCCTTAGAAGATTCTAGAACACTCTAGAAGGTTTTAGAACATTCTAGAAAGACCTGGAACATCCTAGAAGCATCTAGAACATTCTAGAAGGATCTAGAATGTTAAAGAAGACCTTGGAAAGTTCGAGACTACTCCGGAAGTCTCTGGAACTTTCTAGAAGTTTTTGGATAGTTAAGGACATAACTAGATAGTTGTAGAATATTCTAGAATACTTTAGAATGCTAGAGACCTATGTAGATAAGTATGGACTTATCTAGAAAAGTGTAGGTGTTGTAGATATTTTGGGAGGCAAAATGTCAACTGTTGGATCAAATCAATCTCCACCGTCCATTGAGGAGGTTGGAGACTATAAATAGGCTAGCTAGGGTCATTTGTAAATCATTCCATAAATCCCATAAGTCTCCAACTTGTATACTCTCTTGTAAGCTTTCTCCTAAGCTTAATAAAGCTTTTCTTTCTTAAGTTCTCACTTGTTTTGCCATAGCGCTGCGCGAGTAAGGCTTACTAGCATTGTGTCGGGAGTGCTAGTGCCACACGGATTGAGTTCGAGAGAAATAAGTCCGTGACATTAAGCTTTAAAACACTTTCAGTTACCGGTAAGAGTGGCGGCGGCAGCGGCGGTAGCTTGAATTTTAAATGAACAAAAATTAGGGTTTTATAATTTAGGAGTAGATAGGTATTTTGATCTATATTTAAAAAAATTAAAAATAAAATAATATATTTTAATTAATTTACCTTTTGATTTTTAAATAATTTATAATTATACGGTGAGTCCTTTAGATTTTTAATCTTTATAAATTGAATTAATGGTGCTAATCGGTGCTCATCGTTAGTGGTGCTCATCGGTGCTCGTCGAGCGTGACAGACTCATCCCTCGAACTCGACTTGAATCGAAAAAAATTCAAATAAAGTTTGAGTTATAACTATAACTCTTCAACTTGATTAACTCAAAAAAAATTTACTAAATTTACTTAACTTAATCAAATGTCCACTCCTAATTGATATTAAATTATAGGATCAATCTCGAACAACTATTTTTCTTATAAAATAATTTAGCCATCCAAAAGAGAAGAAAAGAAATATTCCACTTAAAAGTATTTAGTTGTTGATTTATAAATAAAGGTTTGACCCGTTCTATGAGTACATTTTTTATATATATTTTTTGAAAGATTTTTTTAAATTAAAAGATTTGAAATTTTTTTATTCGAATCTCTTATCTTTAAAGTGGTCATGATTCCAATAATAAATAGTTAAGTTTACTGCTTCTTGTAGATATCGCTAATCGCTATTCAAATTTTATAGATTTAGATAATATTTTAGATGATCATTTATAAATTATAATTTCAACATAAATAATAAATAGATCTAGATTTTAAAATAAATTTTTATTATAAAAAAATTATAAATATGCTTCACAAAAAATGAAAAATCAATTTCTAGGTGCAACAATATATCCAACGGTCATTAAAAAATTCTAATCTCTATATAAACCCCGTCTTTCTCCTTTTATTATACACAAATCAACCCCGTTTCATTAATTAAATCTTCATTTGCATATTTTATAACAACAATGGCTCTCTCTCGTTGTCTTTCGTTAATTGCAGTAGCATTGTTTGTTTGCTCCGTTACAGCTCAATCTCCGATGCAATCACCGGCTTCGTCGCCGAAGAAATCTCCACCTTCCACTCCGACACCACTCTCTTCACCACCTAAAGTGTCCGCATCGCCTCCATCGAAAACTCCGGCAGCAAGGGCACCATCTCCGCCAACTATTGAGTCACCTCCATCTACTTCTATGTCTCCGAAAACCGATTCTTCATCGATTTCCGAATCTCCTGTCGTAGCTCCGGCGCCGGCAAAAAACAGTGCCGTTTTGAACTTGAATAGTAGGTTTGGTGCTGCTGGAGTCATTACGATTGGACTGTTGATGGTGATTACGATAGTGTACTATGAGTTTTAATATATATAATTATCTTTATTAGTGAAGATTATAAGTATAAATAAAATTTAATATATAATGTTAAATATATATAATTATCTATGAATTATGAGTTTTGATTTTTTTTGTTTGGAATTATTAGTTTTGATTGTAGTATTTAAATAGTTTGAGGATGAATTCTTCTTTCATTTGGTTTCATTTTCTTTATTAATTTTGTAATTGATGCCAAAACAAATGGAAAATATTATGAATTATGTTTTTTTAATACCATGAATGTTAATAAAAATCCTTAAAACCATGAATTTTATTTTATTTGTATGTATTTCTTACTCCATTATATTTTGAGGATTTTGTCATTTGAGATTTTGAAAATACATTCTTAGACTAAAATAAATCTTTTTAATAAAAAACATACAAGATATCTCAAGAAAATCAAGGGATACAATATAATGAGGATCAAAATTTAGATAAATTTAAAATCTATTCTTAAAATAAAAGAAATCTTTTTAATAAAAATATATCTCAAGAAAATCAAGGATATGATAAGATGAGGATCAAAATTTAGATTCATTTAAAATATATTCTTAGAATAAAAGAGATATTTTTAATTAAAAAAACAAACAAGATATTTAAATAAAAGAGATATGATATGATGATGATTGAAGTTTAAATTTGATTTTTTTAATTATATATTTTAGAAATTAATTATTAATATTATATACTTATAAGTCGCCCGTGTTCCATGTCAATTTATTTAAAATTATTAAAGTTTTATTAAAATTTAATTATATGATACATCTTTTTATTAAAATGAGCGTCTTGTGTTAAATTTTGGTTTTATCTTTGACCCGACTTGCACTAAGGATTCAATGATATATTTTTTTGAAATTAAGGTTTTTTTTAATAGAAATTAAGGTATCCATAATTTATATTTGTGATTTTTGTTGTTGTGATATTCTCAATCTCGTATTCAAAAATAAATCTAAGGCTTAACACTTAATATTACCCTCGAATTATATATTTTTTCTTACTTAAATATTTGATTTTTTTATCTGTTTTGATAATTAAATTATTATGTCTTTTAACTTACTAAAAAATATAATGGTGATAAAAATAATTTACAATACTAGCAAATAAAAATGTGACGGGTAACATATCACATCATTTAGGGATGATATAATGTCAAAACATGCCCTTAACGTTTGACTGAAGAGTCATTTTGACTCAATTTTTTTTAAAATCAATTTAACCTCGCGTTTTATTTGTAACCCCCTCGTCCCGGCCTGGTCGAATGACCGGTCCGAGTGGGCCACACGGGGAAAACCGAAGCGAAACCCGTTAAGGCTTCCCCTCGGTTAACGACCCAGAAAATTTCTTTTAACTTTAGTCTTATCTAGATGCATATTTAATTCTTATGTGGAGCACAACAGCGGAAGATACAAGCAACGAAACATTTACCGACCAAACAAAAGTAAACAGTCCATTTTACTTCATTACAGCAGGCCGTTTCGAAACACCTATAGGGTGTTCCGAAACGCCTTGACCTAGTCAACGGGCCTGGGTCAACCACAAGGTGACCGTTCCGAAACAGGGGAGACCCGTATCGGAACGACCTTGACAGTCAATATCTCGGGGTCAACGAGATTTGACCGTTTCGAAACTTCAAAGGCCCGTTTCGGAACAGCTTCATCTCGCCAATTTCTCAAAATTCCAGTAGCCAAAATGTTCCGAAACGACCCTCATCTGTTTCGAAACGGCAGGCCATTTACACAGGGACCGTTCCGGAACAGGGGGACCCGTTCCGAAACACCCCCTGTCTGCAGACTCGTCTGAGCTGTTTTGAGGCACAAGGATGCCCCAAAACACCACCAAACCACCAAGCAACTTCAAGACAAGACAATTTAAGGTATAACAACCATACTAGCATGCTTCAACAATATTTAGACATGTCTATCACTATGGCAACAACCCACAAACATACATTCATATAATCATCATTCAAGTACATACATGAACTCCTAAAGCATAAAGCTAACAACCAAAGTAAGCAATTAGGCATGAGTAACATTCAACGTGTCAACACAACCATGCAAAAGCAAGATACTAAGGAGTCTAAACGTGCTCCTAGCAACCATCAACAACCAACAAAGCATTACACGTCCCATTGCTTAAACCATTACATGTTCAACATTAAAATCCATACTTGATGAACTCAAGTCCAAAAACCACACTTGGAGGCCCTCCACTTGCCCGAGCAACCCACGAACTAAGGATCTGCAATGTTGAACAAAGAGAGCGTAAGCAATGATGCTTAGTGAGGGTAAGCTCTAAAAACAAACCTCAACATTGCAGGGTCCGAGCACGATCTAGCCAAGGTAAAGCACAGTCATACCAAATGTCCACAAGATAGAATGCATGAGTAATAGACAATATCAATGCCATGATCATAAGCTCAATTCCCATGATACATGTAATCACAAACAAGTATTCCAACAAGAACCATGAAGCTCAACACATTAATATACACTTCAAACAACATTGGCACCTAGTTAAGACCCGAATACGCGGATAGACAAGTTGGAAACTCATATCCAACAACCACATTACCTCACGGTGGGATTTCACTCATCACCGGTCTCGCGGAGGGGATTCCACTCATCCTCACGCCCCGTCAATGAGATTCCACTCATCACCGACTACATTTAAATACAATTCCGGGCGAACCCGTACTCCTCCTTGGTGACTCAACGCCACCAAGGCCACGCGCGACTTTAGACTCATGTGTACACACTAACATCCTAATGATCGATCATTTGTATTCAAGTTTACTAGTGCCAATATTTACCCACATCACATTACTCATTTCATTAACCTTGTGCTTAGCACATACTCACCAACAACCATCATTATGCAAGTCTCAAGCATCATAAATCCAATCTCATTTCACATGTATAAAGCAATATACATAGGCATTCATACCACAATTTATACGAGGCATACACAACCATATAACGAGTTCAACCAAAGGCTCTAGATCAAGTTTAGGATTAGGCTACCACCCTAATCCTAACTCTAGGTGGGTCTACCAAGCCCAACCTAGTCCATATACTCGAACCAACCAATTTAAAACCGTTTAAGACAATTAACCACTCACCTAAGCTTCCAAGCACAAGACCAAGCAAGCGACAACCTTCAATTCCCCGGATTCACTTCCGATGCTTCGTCGATGCCCAAACTCGATTCTAATCAATCCCAAACACAAATAAAACATCCACAATCAATAACTTATCATCGAAACTAACCCGGAATGCAATTCAACCACAAACTACTATGTTGCAAGCATGAACAATATCCATTTTTCACCAATTCGGATGGCCCCAAAACCTTGTCCAAAAACCATGTTTTCAACTTCCATTACACCCACCGATGATCCCAATTCAACCCCTATCCATAGCACTATCAAAAGCCTATCAAAACCCACTTAAAACAACCCCCCAAACTCACCCAAAACCTCCCAAAAAACCCATTTTCACCCAGGTCCGAAAATTGCTCAAAACCCTTTGAAATTCATATATGCTATACCATTTGACCTCTATATAACTTATCTAAACATATTAAATCAACACATTTACTTTAACAACATAAAGCTTTCATTTTTAATCCCAACTTCCAAAAATTCCATTTTCTAAAACTCTTATGAAAATGAAAATAGAAGGTACTTTTAAAGAGGGGAAGATGAGGGGAAGTCAAAAACATCCTTACCTTTCGATTTGGAGTTGAAATGAGGAAGCTTTGGGATGGAATAGTAGATTGGGGAAGATGAGTTCTTATTTCACGTTGGAAGGAATGAAGAAGAAAGTGAATAGTGGGAAGATAGTAGAAAAAAAAGGGATTTAAATTTGGGTTTGGGCAAATTACCCAAAAGGCCATTAATGAAAAGTTTTCCTTGTTTTTAAATTAGCTCCTCAACTTTGAGTCTAAAACATTTAGGTCCCATTTTAAATGGTAAATTTTATAACCCGATATTTTAAAAGGATCGTTTCCAAAACCAACCCGAGCCCAAATAATATTAAAATATTACTTTCACCTAACCCCTAAACCCGGGTGTTACATTATTTTTGGTCAAAATGATCACTCTAAGAATGAAAATTGTTAGTCATAAAATAACAAATAACTTGAAATGACTTAATAGAATGATAAGACAAATTTTTTTTTGACTGATGTGACATTCTTTAAAATCAAACACCTTTATTTATATGACATTGTCATGTCAACATGCAATGTCATGTAAGTTTGTCACATCATTTCAAGTCATTTACTATTAGTTAACTAACAGTTTTCATCCGCGGATAGACCATTTTAACCAAAAATAAAATGTTGGGGGTTAAATTAGTTTTTAAAAAATATATACCAAAATGATTATCCAGTCAAATGTATGGACATATTTTGACTTTATACCTTTATAGATAGACAAATATGTGGCATGCTCAATTTCTTTTCCTTCTAAATATCATAGATTCATTGGTAAATCGAATTGATAATTCATGTATTATTTTAAGGGTAAACTACATAAATGGTCATTAAATTTTTAGAGTAGATTTATTTTGGTCACCGTACTTTTAAAATATTTGATAAGATCACTTAATTTTTAGTTTGATTTTAATATAGTCACCAAACTTTTAGGGTAGATTCATTTTGGTCACCGCACTTTTAAAATATTCGATAAGGTCACTAAACTTTTAGTTCAATTTCAATATAGTCACTGAACTTTTAGTTCGCTTTCAATATGGTCCCTCCTAGGCCTGTAAACGAACCGAACGAACACGAACGAGGGTGTGTTCATGTTCGTTTGTTTAACTTTAACCGAACAAATGAACGAACACGAACATAAACGAACACAAAATTTCTTGTTCGTGTTCGTTCATTAAGGAATGTAGCTTGTTCGCGTTCGTTTATGTTCGTTCGTTTAAATGGTAAACGAACATAAATGAACATAAACGAACACTAAAGAACACAAACGAACATATATAATTTGTTAAATATTTAATATTTTTGGTTAGTTCGATTAATTCAGTTAATTAACCGATTTTAAACTGAATTAATCGATAATTAAAATTTGAAAAAACTCTTAATCATTAGTCGAAACCTAAAATTATCTAATAGATTAACCAATTTTGTTTTGGTTCGGTCGGTAAGTTCGGTTTAACCGAATAATGAACACCCCTAGACATATGTGAATAAATTTAAATGAATATAAACGAACATAAATGAACGAACATAAACGAACGAACATAAATGAATGAACATAAACGAACGGATTACCGAACGTTCACGAACATAAATGAACGAACAAGCCTTTTGTTCGTGTTCGTTCATTTAATTAGACGAACAAAAAATCTTGTTCATGTTCGTTCGTTTAATAAATAAATGAACATAAACGAACTTCCCGCCGAACGGTTCACGAACAGTTCGCTAAACGTTCGGTTCGTTTACAGCCCTAGTCCCTCCCGTTACCTTCCGTTAAAAGATGACGTTAGTTTTCGTTTTTCCTTAATAAAAAATGGGCAAATACACCAATCATCACTCAACATTCTTCTCACTCATATTTTGGTCACTAGAGTTAAAAAAATCAATTTAATAACTTAACTTTCGAATTGTTCATATTTTGGCCACTCTCAAATTACATGTTTATACAAATAGAAAAATTTGATTAATCCTTAAAAGATTTATTTTGGTTATTGGCAAATTTATATTATTCAATTCCCGATCTTATATTGTATCAATTAAATCAGATAATCGATTAACTAGTTAACTGAAATATTTGATTTTGGAAATGATTTTTTTACCTTGTTTATTAAAATATCAAATATGATAATATGGTAGATTTAATAAATTTTCGGTTGCGATAAAAGTGTAAAAACAACTAGAAAGTCAAAAATTGAAAGTTCACACCTATTAATTATACTCAGAGCCAAAACTTAAAAAAAAAAACAGGACGATATCAAAATCAATAGACTATAAGATATTGCAATGCATAAAATTTAGAAATATTATATATACTAGATCAGATCAGTTAATCAATTTTGCTTAAAACTGTGAACCATAAACGAATCGAAATAATTTATTTTAAAAATTTGTACCGAAATCGGGTTCAATTAATCCTTAAAAATTATTTTGGTTATTTGTTGAATTCAAATTATTCAATTCTCAATATTATATTGTACCAATTAAATCGGATAATTGATTGATCGGTTAATTGGAATGTTTGATTCGAGTAATAGTTTTTTACTTTGCTTATTAAAATATCAAATATGGTAAATTTAATAAGCAAAGTAAAAAAAATCATTACCCGATTTTTTTTAAGGATTAATCAAATTTTTGTATTTGTACAACCATGCCATTTGAGAATGACCAAAATATGAACGATTCGAAAATTAAGTTATTAAATTGAATTTTTTAACTATAGTGACCAAAATAGGAGTGAGAAGAATGTTGAGTGATGATTGATGTAGTTCACCCACTTTTTTTATTAAGGAAAAACAAAAACTAACGTAAGCTTTTAACGGAAGGTAACGGGAGGGACCATATTGAAAGCGAACTAAAAGTTTGGTGACTATATTGAAATTGAACTAAAAGTTAAATGACCTTATCGAATATTTTAAAAGCACGGTGACCAAAATGAATTCGCCCTAAAAGTTTAGTGACTATATTGAAATCAAACTAAAAGTTGAGTGACCTTATCGAATATTTTAAAAGTACGGTGACCAAAATAAATCTGCCCTAAAAGTTCGGTGATCATTTATGTAGTTTACCCTTATTTTAAATTTAAACATCAACCTATCAAAGTAAGAAAATGAGTATGATTCAATAATTACATAAAAATAAATCTTAAATCAACAACTTCATATTCCCAAGAGCTGAAGGCACTGGATAGAGCTAAAAATAAAGTAGTAAATAAAGCTAAATATGTTAACTTTAAATACATATTTATACAAATGGTAGAAGAATGTGACACTATATTCTTGAATTGGTTATGAGCTTAATTATTAGGAAAATGATTAATTTTCTTGGGGTCCTTCCTTCACGATCTTCTGAACAATGGGTTCAACCAATGCCTCCAAGCTATCTAGGTCATGCTTTACTGCCCCAACCTGTGTATATATAAAAACATTGGGGTCAAATTGTCTAAATTCGAAATTGACAATAACTTAAGAAGTAATTAAACTAAAATAGTTTGGGAGCTAGAGCTCAATTTATATTTCAAAACTTATGTGGACCTAATAAATATTTATACAAAACGATGGGGGTCATGAATTAATTTGACAAATTTTAAAATTAGTAGGGACCTAATATATAATTAAACCAGAAAAATTTAGGAGCCAACTCATAGGGGTGAGCAAAATTCGACTTGACTCAAATTATAACTACATAAACTCGACACGAAAAATTCAAATAAAGTTTGATTTATAAAACGAGACTCAAAAAACTCGAATCTTTTAGTAATTAGTGGATCACTTTTCAAGTTCGAGTCAAGTCTCTCAATTCTGTCTGCTATATGTATATCACATAAGAAAAAATATAAATAAATATATGTATATTGTATATGGTTATATAAAGATATTTAAATTAAAAAACTTTGACTAGACTCGATCAAATACTTACTCCTACCGGCCAAGGTTTGATTTGATTGACTTCAAAACATATAGGGACCTAACGAGTAGTCAACTCTGAATATTTTTTAGTAATATATATGTTCATCTTATAGTCCATGTTCGGGGTGCGTTGCTGCCCCTTCCAACAATGTCGTCTCCAAGGTTCGAACTCACGTCCTCTCCTTGAGAGTGCAATGTGCCTTACTAATGCACCCAACTCTTGTTGGTTGAACCCTAAAATTTTGATTACCTGTTGAATGAATTGTGTTGTCGCATGAGCATCTTCGGCAGCTATTTCCGAAACATGTTCCACCACCATGGCTGCCTTTTTGAGCTTGCTATCGTCGGGAAGCTTTTCCGCCGCCTCGGCTGACATATTCTCGGCCGCCGTCGCTACCTTTTCCACCACCTGCGCCGCATTTTCCGCCACTTCCACCACCACCTCTGCTTCTCCTGCAAATACATAATAATCACTGTATTATATGTTTTTTTAAGGGGAAACGATTGTTTAATGAGTTTTTGACATATATATATATATATACCTTCAACCCTCTTCAAATATGCCCATTTTGACTTCCAGAATGGCAGCAAGAAACTTAACACAGACCCCAAAAGCCATCTTGCCCTACCATGCATGAAAAAAAGGTTATTTTCGGTATCAACTTCGGGTTTAACACATTGGAAACCCATGGTCAAATTGTGACTTTCGTCCTTATACTATTTTGACTTTTTTGTTTTGGTCCCTATACTTTGATTTGGTCCTTATACTTGGTGACAGAGCTAGGATTGGGGTGGCAAAAAACCTTAGGAACCTAAAAAGTATTTAAACCATTTTTTAAAGGTTCAAAGCCTAATTTGATTAATATTCAAACTATTAGGGGCTATAATTAAACTAAACAAAAAGATTTAGGAGAGACAAGTGCCCTTCTGTCTTTCATTTGATTATGTCCTTGAGTCTCTTAGAAATAACACTTTTAAAGAAAAACGTCAACGTCAATATTTAAACAAAAATAGTGGACTACGTTAACTATTTGGACTAAGTAACAAAACTATAAAAATAGTAGGATCAAATCATGATAAATAGGGACTACATATCAAATTTGAACATAGTAGAGGGACCAAAACATCAATTTGACGGGTTCATTTCATACCAGGGGGAGAACTTGATCTTGGAAGAACCTCCCGAGCCAGCATCCGGTGAGCTATCTTTCACCCTCTCATCCTTTTTGCTACCACTACACAGTCAAAAACATAACGAAAAATTCCGTAAAACCGATGTCGAAAGCCGGATAATGTCTGTTAGAAAATGGAAATTCCAAGAAGATTGTGTAATATAACCAACATGTCAGCGTCCAGTTTTCTCCATTCTCCCATTTTGTTGCAGATGAATCGCAGCCCTTGGTTGTTTTTGACAGGGAAATTACCAGACAGCTTAATTGGAGAGTTTCTCAATTTATAAGGATGAAACAGCAATTCAGACCGGTTTTGCGCCCTGTAGGAAGAATACCAAATTGTTGAGATCATCTTCATATATATATATATATATGTTTACATACCAAATCTTATCAGCTGAAATCGGATGGCTAGATTTATATGCTTCGTTGCATGTTGGTATCGTTTATGTAGGTCTCAAGTTTGAGAATTTGTGTATGTAGAAAATCTTTGTTAGGATTGTCACTCACTAAAGTTAGGTATGCGACGTAATCGATCTGAATTAATCAGAGAAAAATTCTAAGAACCGAGAAAGCAGAAAAAAACACAAAAAAGGTCCATGTATTATCTCAAAATTTGAATTTTAGTCTCGTATTTTAATTTTGCAACATTGAGTCTTTTTTATTTGAAAATTTTAGTTCATCACTAACTTTTGTTTAGTTTTATCGTTAATTATTGATCTAGCAAAATTAAAAAGAGTAAAATAGTGCCAAATTAAAGAATGCGATGGTTTATTCTCCGGGAAAACAGGAAAATTCAGAAAATCAAAACCCTAATGTCGGCATGGAGGGTTCGTCGGGGGTTTTGGGTATCATTGACTCTGGTGGTTGTCCTTCTATGGTGGGGCGGCATGGTCTTGCGGAGCAGGTGGGGATGGAAGGGGCGGCTGCAGGGTTGTCGGCGCTGCTGGGTCCTAGTGCAGGTGTGGTTGGTTCCCCTGGTTCATCGCATGGGCTTGATGCAACAGGTGGAAAAGGACTGGAAGGGTTTGGGATGCCTTCGGTTACACAGGTTACACAGGGTGCGACGGGTGGGGCTGATTCAGTCGTTGGTAACGAAGGAGATCAGATGCATATCATGGGCAACCCTATCTTTGAGGGTATTGTGGATGTCGACGTCAATATGGGTATTAGAGATATTTCGACTAAAGCTGCTAGTAAGTCTCGTACGTATGCTAACATCTTTGCGGGTACGAAGGAAAACAAAGGATCAGATTTCTCTAACATATCAGAAGAGGGCATAATTGTTAGTGATGAGGATGTTACGGTTAATACCGGTGGTTCGTATCCGGTTATTAAATTCTCTAAAAGGGTGCATGAGTTGTTTGATCGTAGCATGGATAAGGCCGTGGTTGTTCGTCTGCTTGGTCGAACTATTAGTTATCGCGTGCTATGGAATCGCATTCAATCATTATGGAAGTTGGTAGGTCGTTTTCAGTTGATTGACCTTGAAAATGAGTATTTTCTGTTTAAACTGGAAAAAGTGGAGGATTATGTTCAAGTTTTAACTGCAGGGCGATGGACTATCTTTGATAGTTACCTCACGGTACAACTATGGAGTAGGGATTTTTCTACCACACAATCTTACCCCTCACATGTTGTGGTTTGGGTTCGGCTTCTGGGATTGCCTATTCGCTATTATTCAAAAAGTTTATTTTGTCGCATCGCAGAGGTTATTGGGAAGGTCGTCAAGGTTGATTATAATACTATTGCTGGGGAACGTGATAAGTTTGCTCGGCTTGCTGTTCTGGTTGATCTCTCTAAACCTCTTCTTCCATGTATTGGTATTGATAATATCCTGCAGAAGATAGAGTATGAGGGACTGCAACTTATCTGCTATCATTGTGGTGTGTATGGACATACTATGAATTTTTGTGCAAAGAAAGTTGCGGAAGTAACGAAAGAGCCATCTGATACTTTGAAGACTCCTGACCAGGATAGTGAACGTGCTGAGTTTTATGGGCCTTGGATGGTGGCGAAGAACAGAAAGCGACGACCACAGAAAACTGGGGAGAATGGAAACCCTGCAAAAATATTAGTGGTAATGTTGTATCGTCAAGGTACCATGTTCTTCGGGAACTTGATAATAAAGAGATGTCTCATGATTATGGAAATAGGGGTGGCAATGCGAATACCAGCAGCCGTTTAGTCTTGGATAAGGGTAAGCAAGTGGTTATTGTTGACGATAATGGGGGTGATAGTCTCGATCAAACGTTGGGTAGAAGTGGGAGTAGTGGTGATAGAAATTTACGTAGGCCAACTGAAGTGGCGCAATCAGAGAGTTTGAGGAGTGAGCCGTTGAATTGGAATGTTGCTCCGACTGTTCCAGGGGTGACGCCGATAGTGGTTGAACACAAGGATAGCACTGTCGGACCAAGTCATGTAGCGATCTCTCACGTCTCTCCTAGCACAATGTTGGTGGATTAGGTTCCGTTTTTTTCCTCGTTTTTTTCTTAATGGTTAGTGTTCTGATGTGGAATATTCAGGGAGCAGCTAGTTCCTCGTTCCGTGATCATTTACGTAGGATTAATGCGTCGTCAAGACCTTCGATTGTTGCTTTAATGGAAACTCGAATTAGTGGAATGCGAGCTGATCACATTGTTAGTCGGTTGGGATTCCAATCTTCTTTCCGTGTGGAGGCGCAGGGTTTCAGCAGCGGTATCTGGTTGCTTTTGAATGGTGATTTGAGGGTTCAGGTTCTTTCTGTATCCAATCAATTTATCCATATGACTTTGCAGCGAATGACTTTGTTGTGTCCGGTTTTTTTGACTATGGTATATGCTAGCCCTCGTGTGCAATATAGAAGATATCTCTGGGATCAATTGGAAGCGGTTAACTCTGGAATCGATCAGCCATGGCTTCTTGGGGATACTTTAATGCCATTTTACACTTGAATGATCGTCGTGGTGGTCAAGTTCGTCGTCACTGTGTAAGTAGGGATTTCAAAAACTTTGTTTTTACTAATGCCTTGCAGGAGGTTGAGTTTAAAGGGTCGCGTTTCACCTGGGTACGTGGTGATCTCTATGAACGTCTTGATCGCTGTCTTGTGAATCTGAAATGGTGGGATTATTATCTGAATAATTTAGTTCGACATCTTGATAGAATTGGATCTGATCATCGACCTATCTTATTTTGTATGGATCATTGTGATTTGAATCTGGTGGGAAAGCCTTTCCGTTTTGTTTTCGCCTAGAAAAATTCGGCGGAGTTCATTACCTTTCTGAAGAGCTCGTGGGATAATTTTCTTTCGTACGATGAAAATATTGAGCGGCTGCAACAGAATTTATCCAAGTGGAAGACTCAATGTTTTGGTTCTTTGGGTAAGAGAAAGAAACGCATTATTGCTCGACTGCAGGGTATTGACAAAGCCTTGGGTCGTCGACATTCTAGGTCTCTTAGTGATCTCGAAAAATCCCTTAGACTTGAGTTGGAGGATATTCTTGCCATGAAAGAGAGTGCGTGGCGGCAGAAAGCTAGATGTGATTGGATTAGTGATGGTGATCGTAACACGAAATACTATCATGCAATAGCTAATGGTAGGCGAAAGCGTAATGCTATTTTATGTCTCAAAGATGATTGTGGTACTTGGGTTTCAGATCCGGAGATTTTGCAACGGTTAGCATTGGGCTTTTTCCCTACCTTGTTCTCTTCTGAGGGTGCTAATGGCTATTCTTTTAATTGTCGTGGGAATTTCCGCGGGATTGATCAATGGGATAAGGTGGCGTTGGAGATACCTGTTTCACAAGATGAGATTCATTCGGCCCTGTTTCAGATGTCACCGTCAAAAGCACCTGGAGTAGACGGTTTCCATGCATCTTTTTATCAACGACATTGGGACATTGTGGGTGATGTTATTTGTAGTACCATTCAGCGTATGTTCACTACTGGCTTGGTTGATCCTGAGCTGAATAAAACTCTCCTTGTGCTTATTTCGAAAGTGGAGACTCCGGAGTCGATTTCTCAATTCTGGCCTATTGGCTTATGTACCGTAGTCTACAAAATCCTTAGCAAGATTGTGGTTAATAGGTTGAAGCATTTCTTGCCGGGTTGGATATCTGAGAATCAGACTAGTTTCGTCCCTGGTCGCTCGATCACAGATAATATTGTTATAGCATAGGAGATTATTCACTTCATGCGTGTTGAGAAAGGAAAAAAAAGGATGGTTTGCGATTAAAGTGGATCTTGAAAAGGCTTATGACCGTCTCGAGTGGTCCTTTATTGATGATACCCTTTCTGATATTGGTATCCCCGATCATCTGAGGTCCCTTATTATGAGTTGTGTTTCTACGCATATTCTGTGGAATGGTAGTCCGACTGTGAGCTTTCAGCCTTCTAGAGGGATCCGCCAGGGTGATCCCCTGTCGCCCTATCTGTTTGTTTTATGCATGGAGCGGCTAGCGCATGCTATTCAGCGTGAAGTGGATCAATGTAACTGGAAAGCTTTTCAATTTAAGAGGAAGGGTCTTTTGATTTCTCATTTGTTCTTCGCGGATGATTTGGTTTTATTTGCGGAAGTATTCTTGGACCAATTTGATGTTATTAGTCGAGTTCTCAGAGAATTTTGTGACTGCTCTGGCATAAGGTTAGTATATTGAAGACAAATATTTTTTTCTCTCATAATATTCATATTGCTCTTCAAAAGGATATTAGTGATGCTTTTGGATTCAAGTGTGTATATGATCTCGGAAGATATTTGGGAGTTCTGCTTATCCATGGGAGGATCACCAAAGCAACTTATCGTTACTTAATTCAAAAGGTGGCTGACAGATTGGCAGGTTAGAAGGCTCGGTTACTTTCCTTTGTTGGGCGAATTATTTTGGCTAAATCTGTCCTTGCATCCATTCCGATGTACACTATGCAATCGGTCAGGTTACCTAAGTATGTGTGTGATGAGGTTGAACGGTTAATCCGAAATTTCATTTGGGGTCATTGTAGCAACACTAGAGGCGCTCATGTTGTTAATTGGGAGATGGTGTGTTCTCCAATTTTAAATGGTGGGTTGGGTCTCAAACGGATTGAGTTTCAGAATGCGGCATTTCTTCTGAAGTTAGGATTTATTATGCTCTCGGAACCTAGTAGATTATGGGTTAGAGTGATGCGTGCTAAGTATGGCATTTAGGAGTTGGCGTCGGCTTCATTTCCGAACTTGCGAGGTTCGCGCCTCTAGAGAGGTATCAGATTACTTTGCTCTGATCTTAGACAAAATATTGTTTGGAATATTGGTGATGGTCATCAGATAGATTTTTGGAATGATGCTTGGGTGAGTACGTTTGGACCTCTTCGCCAATATATTCCGTCAGATAATGGTGCGATTATGCATAATAGGTCTGTTCGGGAGATGGTGGATAGTAGCGAACAATGGAAATGGGGGATTTTAATGAGGTGCTTCCCGACAATGTCTTGCAGGGTATAGCGGCAATTAAGCCCCCGGTGGCTATGGGTGTTTCAGATTGTCCTGGGTGGGCGTTGGAGGAATCTAGGCGATTCACGGTGAAATCGGCATATACTTTGAGCATGCGTACGAGTGTTGCGAACGAGGATCCGGTGTGGGCAAGGTTGGCGAAGTACCATGGCTTACCTCATGTGAAAATGTTTCTGTGGCAAGTCTATCATGGTTGAGTGATGACAAATGCGGAATGCGTGAGACGGCATCTTGCGGATGATGCGGGCTGTGTTTTGTGTGGCGCTGCTGTCGAGGACATTTCCCATATCCTACATGAGTGCACGGCGATTAAGTCGTCTTGGTTACAAGTTATAAAAGCTGATGTGGTTACTGATTTTTTTGGCTCCCCTATCAAGTAATAGATCTATGATAATCTTGTAGATGTGCAGCGATACCCTCTGAACGCAGTGGACTGGGATTTGTTGTTTGGCACGTTGATATGGTTGGCCTGGGGGCAGCGAAATGCAGCCGTGTTTGGTTCACCCTTCGGAAGTCAGAAGACTTTGATGTAGCACGCTCAGAGACTTTGCAACGATGTGTTGCGGGTAGGTGCAAGGCAGGAGCAAGGCGTGGCTGGCAGGGGAGATTCCTGCACTGCTGCGCACTTGATGAAGCCCCCAATGGGCTGGATCAAACTGAACGTTGACGGTGCAAGGAGCATGACTTCCAGGTTCGCGTATTGTGGTGGTTTAGGACGTGATGGTGCTGGGCAATGGTGTTTCGGATTCTCGAAGAAAATTGGTATTTGCTCTATTTTTTAGGTTGAGTTATGGGCGGTGTATGAGGGTCTTTCGACGGCTTGGGCGCTCAGTTTTACTAGAATGATTGTCGAAACGGATAATAAAAATGTGTATGAGGGTTTGGTTATGAGTGATCCTTTACGGTTCTCGTCGAGTCTTCGGGTTCACCTTAAGGAAATCGTGTCGAGAGCTTGGGATATTCAGTTTTCTTGGGTTAGACGTGATGTGAACGTGGTTGCGGATACACTTGCGAAATTTGCGAAGGATCTTCCTTTGGATTACTATCGTTTTTTTGTCCTCCTTTGGCTATCCGAGAGAGTCTTCAGAAGGATTTTTGGTTGATTGTGTTGCGGAGGGAGTTGGTTAATTGCCTGAGTCTTGATGGTGGTGGTGGCTGGTGGATGCTACTTTGGGAAAGCCTTGATGACTGATGTTGTTTGCTGTAGGAGATGGAGATGTCGGCTGCTGCACATGTTGCTTGCCTGGAGAGCAACTTATGGATTTTGCATTGTTCGACCATTTGTGGTCTGGTTATGCTTGTTTCTTGCGTGAGTCGTGGTTTTAATGTCGCTCTACTACATGCACTCTTTTTCCTCCATTAGGTTTAGGGAGGTTTTTTAACGAGGCGTGTAGAAGATGTCTTTTTTCATTCAAAAAAAAAAGAGTAAAATAGTTTTTTTAGTTCCCTTTGTTATAATTAGGGATGGCAACGGGGCGGGGTGGGTTTTTGGTAGCACTGAATCTGCCCCGAAACTCTTAAACCTAATATCGTCCCACCTTGAATTAAAATATTAATTTATCCGCCCCGCCCACTCGATCTAGTAACTCTTAAACCAACCCCGACTTGACCCAGATTTTTTTTTTAAAAATTAATCTTTGCTGACGATAAAAGTTAAATTCGGTGAATCCATCATCACGACCACAAATATATAGTTTCAAAGGATTTTAAACCTATATAAAAATAAAATAAAAACTCTTTTCAAAATAATAAATAAAATAAAACCAATTTTAAATTACGCACATGAAAAATTATATATTTAAAAGAATAAACTTGAACCATTAACCGTCAGAATCGGATATGTTAAAACTTGAACAACATCTAAAAGAATTACGATAAGCACAAACAAAAAAAACAAATAAAGTTAACTTAACAACCATAAAAGTGCTTATATATATTAGTATTTTCATAAATATAATAAAAAATATATATTTATTTAAATATATACCAGGGTGGGGCGGAGAATTTCTAACATATACTTGAACCCGCCCCGACTCGGCACTTACAAAAACCTGCCCCGCCCCGATCCTCGAAATTCAAAACTAAAAATCAGATCAGATCGATAATTTTACCATTCCTAGTTATAGTTTTGATCAATTTGACCCTTAAAAAAGTATAAACTTAGATAATCGAAAAACTATCTTGTTCAATTAATGATAACTTTTAATTAACTTTTAACGGAGGAGGAAAAGGTTTGTTTTTTTCTTACAACTGCTAGGTCAATAGTTATCGATAAATTTAAGGGTAAATTATCTCAGTGACTATCGAACTATAGGGGTGTACCTATTTTGACCACTGAACTATCAAACTCGTCAATCAAATCACTAAACTTATTAAATTGGCCTATTTTGACCACCGCCATTAAAAAATTAACGGAAGGATAATTGAGGGGTGACATGGCAGTTAACAAAAATTTATAAAATTACACTTTTGGTTTATGTTGTTTACCTATTATATTAATTTGATCCTAATTATTATTTAATTAAATAAAATGACTCAAACATTTTTACCCAAATCTGGGCTTAAGGATGCACGACGAAGGGGAGGTCATGGGGGCGGTTCAGTGAACTGAGGACAGGGTTTGACTCACGGGTGTACCAGAAACACAATGATGGTGTTGATGTCGCGAATAGACTACCGACGACGGTATAAATGGCCAAAAACAGGGAGGAAGCATTGGGTTTTTGCCGAACCTTTAGGTGGTTCAACACGCAGACGATAGCGCGACACCGCGAGTGGCTCTTGGGTTTTGATCGGAGCGTGGCGACGGATTCGTTGGCGGTGGCGGTGATAGCCACGAACTGGCGGTGGCTGAGATCAGAGGTCAGACGAAGCTGGGAAGGTGGAGAGTTTGTGGGGAGAAATATTTGGATATTATTCATATCTAAGTGGGTGCAACTCATATTAATAAGAGTGGTTTGGCGTGTTGGTTAAGGTTATGGAATAACATCCACAAGTCCTAGGTTTAATCTACCACAAGGCTATTTCATGGCTCTTTAATTTTCCTTTATCCAGGTGGTGACACGTGTCATCACCTGATTGGAAGAAAAATATATTAAATAAATTAAATTAAAATTAAGGAAAAGTTATCCAATTGAGAGATGACACGCGTCATTATCTGATTGGTTGATTAATTTTATTTAATTAAATAAAAATTAGGATCAAATTTATATAATAGGTAAACAACATGGACCAAATGTGTAATTTTACAAATTGTTGTTAACCGCCACGTCACTTTTCTTACCCTTTCGTTAATTTTTAACGGTGGTGGCCAAAATAGGTCAATTTAATAAGTTTAGTGGTCTGATTGATAAGTTCGATAGTTCGATGGTCAAAATAAGTATGTCATTATAGTTCGGTGGTCACTGGGTTAGTTTACCCTAATTTAAATAAAAGTTAGGGAAGAAACCGTAATTTTCAAATAAAATAATATATGGATTCAATGTCGTAAAATCAAAGTGTGGGGATTAAATAGTATAGGGACCCTGGCATATTTAAACCGCTTTGTTAAAAGGGGAAAATAAATGACTTGGATGTTGATTTTGACCCTGAAATATACTCGTTTTCCCACTTTAATATCTAAATTTTTTTATCCCACTTTTATACCTAAACTATCATTTTTTTTCATTTTACCCTAAACAAAATAGTAATCGATAAGCTCATTTCCTTGTGTCCTGATGGTAAAAGTAGATGTTCATCATCCCTTGGGACCCGGGTTTGAGCACCAGTAATACATATTGTGTGTGTCGTTTTTTAAAAGACTAAGAAAATTGAACAGATGCTACCTTGCATCACACCAGCATATTCAAAAAAATACTAGTCAATAAGAACGTATCACATGATACATTCATTCTTATTGGACGTTGATAATTTTTAGGTAAAACGGGACAACGAAAATATGATTTAGAGGTCAAATGAGCACTAAGCCAAAACAAAAGGACCCAAAGGGTATTTAGACACGCCCAGGGATGATGATGATAACGACGACATAGGTTTCACATGTATTTTTTGTGGAATAATGGTTGGATCAAATTTTCATTTAAAGCTTAAAAAATATCAATTTTTCCAACATTTTTTTGACTCGTTCCTTGCCAGTTAAAGTAGTTGTTTCAAACTAAAGCTTAAAGGCAAACCCTGAATTTCTTCTTCATGTTCCTTACGAGCCAAACCTTTACTAATTTCAGGATTAGTAATAATCGTACAAGTTATATACTTCTTTGTGGTCTTATCCCTATCTCAACAGTTGATTCATTTATTATAATTTATCCCTTTCAGGGAAGTCTTTAGTATTCGAATATAATCTTTTCTGGTATATCGATCTGTATTCGATTAATTGATTGATTAACTCAAATTGAAAAACGTAATAGTTCATTATAAAAAATAAGACTGATCAACTCGACTAACTCCTTAAATTTTATAAATCAGCCTCGACTTTGTATTTTAAAATAAAATTTGAATTAAAAAATAAGATTCATTAACTCGACTAACTCGTAAGATTAGACTAAAAGTATGGCTTGCAACTATAAGCCAGCTTCCTAATGTGGAAATCTACAACAGCTCGTCGAGATACAAAAATCTGTGTCAACTTTTTATCAGTTCTTCATGAATCAACCTCGATGAACCCGTCGCGGACGAGGACAAATCCTCCGAATTTCGGGCTCTCGTGAAGGTATCGGCAGCATTTCGGATTTCATTTCCGACTAAGTTCACCAAGTGCAGCAGCAAATCCGAATTCTCATCATCATTTGCTGTGAATCGAACAGTAACATTCCTAAACAGGTTGCCTGCTGCATTTGTTGGTATTGGTAACCCTGTTTTTCCACAAGAATTAAAGGTAAAATTATGTAACCAATCCCTTAACGATCCATGTTTCGTTTGGTCAATGCAATCCGAGACTTCCATGAGTGAAATCAAAACTCGTGCCCTGGAAAATCGGGAACTATCGGCAACTAAAGGAACGAGTGGCCGAACTTGGTACGAATTTAGGGAGGCCATCTTAAAACTTTTAAAAATTATAGGTTTAAACTAACATTCTCAAAAAAATTGAAGAGTTTAATTTACTTTTTTCTTCAAAAATTTGAAGTATGACCAAAAAAATAAAAATTGAGAGGCTTAACGAGAATTTAAAAAATTATGGGAGGGATTTAATTAAAATTGTTAAGAAAAACTGAATATAAATTTCTAAAAAAATTATGAGACTAAATAATTTTTTAAAAAGTTTTAAGGGACTAAATACTAATAAACCTCTTTGTGATCAGAGTTTCTGATTTATCTTCCGGGACCGGAACTTTCTGCTTTACTTCAAATTGGCCCATATAACTTGAACCTTTACCCTTTTGAGGTCCAATATCAATTAGACCTATACTCATCACAATATCCAATTGAACATATTTATAATTATATTATAAATCTAACCATAAATATTTATTTGTTTTTTTTTTTGTCCGAGTCTTAACTCAATGGATATTGTTACTATTACAACTCTTATAGGTTATATGTTCAAGCACTTGCTTAAGCACACTATATTCTCCGATTTAGAGGTTTGAAATAGTTTACGAACATAATCATTTAATTTACACGAACAAATACCACAAATCAAACACAAATAAATCTAAAAACAAACAAATAAATATAAGTATAGATATATTCAATCAAATCTGTTTTTTAACAAAAAGTATTTGATTTTTTTTATTAAGTCGAGAATATAACATTCTCAAGTGCATGTCCATTTTACGGTTTATGTTCGGGATGCGAGGCTGTCCCACTCAAATTTGATTTATTTGCGATCCAACTGTCCAAAATTTATAAATTTATCCGTATGTTAACACAAAACTCTTTAACATCCCCATGAGATTAACACTCGAGAAAGTGCAAATGGAGCTTTAAATAACAAAAATGAAAAGAATATGTTGAAATAATGAGAGAGGTGGAAATGTTGGTAAATAATTCAATATAATTATCGATTTCTAATTTAGTGGTCGTCTAATCTGAATAGGATACTATAAAGATTTATTGTAAAGGATTTATATTCAATATATCGTCAGTGGAAACTAAACAAGTGCCTTAATTTTAAAGTTTAAATATTTAGTTTTGAGTTTAGTAATTTGGGTTTAGGGGTTTAGAGTTTAAGGATACCGATTAGAATTTATGCTTTGGGGTTAGGATAAGGTTTAGGGGTTTAGAGTTTAAGGATACCGATTAGAATTTATGTTTTGGGGTTAGGATAAGGTTTAGAGGTTAGAGTTTAGCTTTTTAGAATAATATGATTAGGGATTCGGGGTTAACCTATAAAACAACCATTCTAATTTAATTTGTTTCATTCATAACATCGAGATTCAAACATTTGACCTTATTTAAACCAATTGCGAAAGAAATAAGATAGAGGAGTGGGTTAAGAGGGATTTCAGAAAATCTAATGTTTGGCCGATCACCAACATCTGATCTTATTCATAATTTCGAGATTTAAACATCTGATCTTATTTAAACCGATTGCGAAAGAAATAAGATAGAGGAGTGGGTTAAGGGGGCTTTTAGAAAATCCAATATTTGGCCAATCACCAACAAGCAGAGGGGACATGCATGTGGGTGTGATACGTGGCTCGTTTCCCACCATTGCCTGCGCCATCACGTTCACTCATAAGTTTCAGTTTCCTAGGAGCAACCATTATTATTATTTTTTAGAAGGCAAAATTATGGATATATATTTTATGTGAGAAGATGCGAACTATTTAGAATTAAATTTTAGAAAATATATTACTCCCTTCAACACTCTTTCAGTCCATTCTTGTGTCAAGATTAAATCAACATTGTTGAAAGTTGAAATAAATGTTTAAAGTTCTGAGAAGGACGTGGTTATTAAAGAAAATTTGTGCCGCTACTTTTTTTTGTTAAGTGAATATTTTAATTTTGTTAATTTAAATATTTATTATTAAATCTAATAATGCACAACTTGATTTTAGATATAATAAAAAATTATAATAATGCTATATAGATAAAAAAAATAGTTTAAAATGTGTTATATATATTAAATACTCGAAACATAATTATAAGACAATAAAAAATAGAAATACATCCAATTTAGGTATCAATAAATATTCATTAATTATTATTCCTTTTGCAGCACCACTCATTCCTTGCCCATACCCGAAAGCTCACCCTCCAAATTTATGTCAATTCTGGCACCTGGGACCTGGCGTCCTGCTCTGGGTTGTTTGTTCTATGGTAAATCACACTGCAGTTCTAATCCAAAGTTTAAATTAAAAAAGAACGGTTGTAAATTTTAAGATAAAAAGAATGATTTATAAAAATAATATCTCTTTTTATATTTTATTGTTGTTTAATCTATTGATCAATTAATTCATATCAGATATTGTAGAAGTTTAGTACGAAACCTAGGGACAAACATATAATTTTATGTCACGAGGTGCAAAGTCGTAAGAAGTTATATTAGAAATTTAGGGACGTAAAATAACAAAAATTTAAGGGGTGTAAAATTAGATTATTAATAAAAAATACCTAAATTATATGAGAATTTGAAATTTCTAATCAACGGGGTTGATCCAGTTTGATATCACTTAAGCAGGTCGCGACTTCGAAGTCTTGTGTATGCAAAAAAATCTCCGCTAGTAGACTCACCCACCAAAGTCAGGTGTGTGACGCATGTCGATCCAGATTAGTCAGAACATAAGCCGTGAAAAATCGAGAAGACAACTAAAAAAGAATTTAAAATTTTTAAGTGTGTGACGACCATACCCAGTACACTCTTGATCCATCCATGATAAAAACGACAATTTCACCTCGTTTTATTTTATTCACAACATCAGAATTCGTTGCACACATAATTTCTTTTTATCAAATTGTATGGGCGGTGGGCCAAAATCAGCAATAAAAATAATAAAGGAATTGCAATAATAAAGGAACTGTAGAAGTATGAAGTTTTTGTAGGCTGTTCTGGGGACGCCATGAAATCAGCTAAGAATTTTGATTGTCTTCAAATATAATATAATAATATAATGATATGAACAAAAAATAATTCTTTACACACTTTTTGTGTATCTATGACTATATGTTTCTAACATGGTGGCAGGCCACTATAATTTCAAAGTAAAAGACAAAGTCTTTATAAAGAGATAATTACTAAGATTATCTTATTGATGATTGAATAGGATAATATTAAAAAACCCCTTAAAATAATTATTATTTATTTTTTAAAAAGAAAAAAATGGTCACTATCATTTAGGATAGAAATCACATGTTCTTTTTTAAGGTGTCCCTATTTATGTCCCACGCTAAAAATTAAGTTTAGGGTTTAAATTTTAAAGTTTAAAGTTAGGGTTTGTGGTTAGAGTTTAGGGAATTTGAGGTAGGGTGTATTTTTAGAGTATAGGGGGTAGGGTTTAGGATTTAGGATTTGGGGTTAGGACTTAAAATTTATTTTTTTAATATTTTTTAGTATTAGAAATAGAAAAATACACCGAAAAGAGGCAGAAAATTTTATCCATCACTTGGATTAATTGATAAATATTCATTAGTATCTTAACAAACAATTAAGTTTGCGTTTCATCAATAATTTTTAAAATATATGATTTTTTAGATGTTTATGTTATTTTTAATTTTTTTTAACTATTGGTATTTGAATGACCAATTAATTCGGATCAAATTTTGGAGAGGCCTAATATGGGGGCGACCATCTCAACACAGTTTAAACATTCACAATGTTAGGATTCAAACCTCTAACTACCTTATTTAAGGGACCTAACGTCTCATCCTATTAAATCAATTGATTGTTGGTGGTATTTTTATTTTTTTAAGATTATTATTTAAAAATTTAGAGACAAAATTGACATTTTAAGTGTAATTTAGGGCCCAAATTGAGTTTATAATTCATAAACCACATAGTCACTCCATTGATTGAGTTGATCAACAAATGGCAAAAATATATAGGGTAAATAATACCATTGGTCACTAAACTATTATTTTTGACAAAATCATCATTAACAATACTTTTTTTTATTTCGGTCACCCGCCGTTAAAAAAATTATAAAAAAAGAGACTGGTGACCAAATCAGGAAAGAAACACTAAATTGGTGACCAAAATAGAAAAAAATAACATTAGTGACTAAAATAGAGAAAAACGTAATGTTAATGATGATTTTACCAAAAATAATACTTTAGTGACCAAAACAGAAAAGTAGAAATAATTTAATAATCAACGGTGTTGTTTACCCAAATATATAATGTCTATAATATTAATAACAAAATTGTAACTTTACATAATTAGATGATGAGATGGATAATATTATTTTTATTAATGAGTCTTTATAGTATCTAATTCGAATTAATTGATTAAAATTGTACATCAATAATTTTACCAAAAAAATAACTTCACATAATTAAATGATCAAAACAAAAACTTACTCAAATGATTTACGACATACTTTACCTCAAAAATAATATCCTCACTCGATATATAAGACTATATTTTTTTATTTAATAATTCTTTAAAATCCAACAAACATATAATTACAGTTCGATCAAAGTGAAGTTTTCTAAAACTGTTTATAAACAATATGTTCTTGTTTTTTTGTTCGATTATAATGTTTATTCTGTTTTTTTTTTTTCTGAATCTTAGGTTAGTTTAGATTTTTATTTATTATAGGTATTTTATTCGAGTCGCCTTGTGTGTACTCTTGTTTCTACCCGTTTTTGTCCGGATTTATCGATCCATTGTTGTTGTTTTTTTATTTACAAGACATGAATATAAGACTTTACTTAAAAAACATCAAACTCTTCACCACTCAAAGTCTAAACAAATGTTGAGGTTCATTAATTTGTTGAGTGATAAAAAAAATGTTTATGTTGACACATTTTGTATAAATTCGAATCTCGACATTTACCTTGTGAATATAAATATGTTTATACTTAATAAAAAAGTCCAAACAAGCATCGGTTTCAAAACTATTTTTTTTACCAATTAAATGGAGCTATATTTAGATATTTGAAGAAAAAAGTAGCAAAGGGCTAAAGCTATAGGTGCAAAAAAAGGAAAAAATACACAAAATGATCACTAAACTATATTGAAATTATTTTTTTGACCACTGAAATTTTAAAAGTTATAAAATAATCATTAAACTTTTGATTCGTTACAACATAGTCATTTGATAAATTTTGATATGTTTGAATGATTATTTTCTAATTTTTGAAAGTTTAGTGATAAAAAAATCATTTCAACACAATTTAATAACCGTATGTGTACTTCCCAAAAAGAAAAGTGAAAAGACCCATGTATACAAACAATACAAGTGCCCCCTTACTTGAAAACATTCTCCAAATATGTTGTTTTTATTATTAAATAGATATATTACATTACTAAGATAAATGTCGGGATTCCAATTCATATAAGATGTGATAGCATAAGTATCCTTAAATTTAATTATACGCTCAATTATACGCTCAATTACCAGATCTCACAAAAGATGCTTTAATTTCTCCTTGACAACATCTCATCCAATTGAATTTATGTAGTATTTCCTTTGTCATCTTTAGGCTACAAAACTTTATGCATGGCCAAAAATACACATGCATGTGTACTTTACCCATCCCCAAGACTATATCTTAATTGATATATTTATCGAAACAGTTGAATCGAAAATCGAAAATCAAAAATCGAAAATCGAAAATCGTACTATGTAACACTTGATTGAAAGATAGAAACAATGGCATCATCAGCCATTGGCCCCATTATCCTTAATTTCATCCATCACTCTCTCATTGACTTATTGAAGGTTTGTGTTTAATATTTGAACATTGCCTTATAATCTATCTCTCTTATCTGAATTATTTGTCGAGGGTTTGATCATGTGCACTCTTTTTTTCGACTAAATTTTAAAAAGAAATTTAACTAATCACATGATAATAATTTTTTCATTATAAAAAATAAATTAAACTGTCGTTTTATTAAAATATTTATACAAAAAGTTACTGAAAATGTAAAATTACAAGTGATTATCAAAATCCAAAATGAGTTGCATGTCTACAAGAGACATTATGAAGATAAAAGAGGGTGGAACAGTGAATTAATTAAACATAAAATTAAAAAATATAAAGAATCAACAACTAGTTGGTTTAATAGGATGAAATATTAAATTCCTTAAGTAAAATCAAAATTCGAATCCTTACATCGTAAATTGAGTTAAGAAGACCGTCCGATATTAAGTCTATAATATCGGATCTTAATTAACCAGCTAATAAGTTAGATACAGACGATTAAACCAAAAAATTCAAAAAAAAGTTATCATATTGTTTTCAATTCATTTAACATGTAGAGTCTAGGCTGATATCAAAATGTTCTTTCCTTAACTTCCGGGGGTCATTGGGGTACCAATTATGAAAATAGCAACATGCTCATTAGTGCCTCTAAATGAATTTGTTCCATGTTGATTCAGAAATTGAAATTGAAAATTTTTATATAAAATAATTTAATTACATTTTTAGTTTCGATTTTTTTTTAAAAAAAGTTATTTTCAGCCTTTAAAACTTTTTTCGTCTTTTTATATTTTTAAACTTTAATTTTTTTATCAATGATAAAAAATAACAAATTTATTAAGCTAACATCAAATATTTTGAACTTTACCAACTTTTATGTTTTTTTTAATTTTTTTATCATTTTTAAGTAATTCAATACACACTGTAGTTTTTAGACTATATAATATTTTTTGTTGAAGTTAGAGACTTAATTTAAGGTTTAGTAGTTTTAATTTATATGGTTTGAATTTAGGGTTTATGATTGAGTATTAAGATTTTAGTGCTAGTAATTAGATTTTACTTTTTAAATAAAAACATATAATTGTTATAAAACATATATAAAAAAGGGGGGAAATTATACAGCCGCGGTGGAAAATTTATTTTCCGAGATCTAATTTAGAGTTTAGGAATTTAGTTTATGGTTTAAGTTTTAAAAATTTATGTGATAGAGTTTAGGGTTAAAGTCTATAATTTTAATTTGAGTAAACTACAACGAAGGTCACTCAATTATAGGTAAGGTTACATTTGGGTCATCTAATTATTAAAAGTTACATTTAGGTCACTCAATTATAGGTAAGGTTACATTTGGGTCACCCAATTATTAAAGGTTACATTTAGGTCACTCAATTATGGGTAAGATTACGTTTGGGTCACCCTTCATATTTAAAAAAGTACATCAATTTAGTCATTTTCTTCTTCCAAATCACTTGTAAACCCTTGTTAACATTAGAGTGCTTCATTTGAAATCATTAATTAATCTAATACACAAATTTATATACTTTTTTAAATATGAAGGGTGACCCAAACGTAACCTTACCCATAATTAAGTGACCTAAATGTAACCTTTAATAATCGGGTGACACAAATGTAACCTTGCCTATAATTGAGTGACCCAAATGTAACTTTTAATAATTAGGTGACCCAAATATAACCTTACTCATAATTGAGTGACCTCCGTTGTAGTTTACCCTTTTAATTTACAAAAATGTCTAAAATAGATGATGTTCATCTTAGAAAATTCGGGTTGAATCGCTCAGTCTAAAAGTTGTTTGTACATTGTCAAAGTATCAAAGAGTTATCAAAGAGTGAAAAATATGTATGAACAAATATTAACTTGTAATTAACTTTAGACTATTAAAAATAAAAAAATAAAATGTACTATTAACATAATTTTAAATAAGTATTTAAAATATTATGGTCATGTTTGGTAAATAGTGATTTGGGCAAAAATTAGAGGTTTGAGGTATAATTAGAGGTTTGACTAGTCAAATCCGCTAATATTGATGTTTGGTAAAAAGTGGATTAAAATAGCGGATTGGGGTAAAAAAAATTAATTTTAAAAAAGCTCCTACTATGAACTTTTTGAGATTAGAGGTTTGATATTAAAATTGTAATGACTCTTTTACCCTTAACAATTACCAAAAATATCTAAATAACTTAAATTAAATAATAACATTTTAAATATAAATAATAACATATTAAACTTATTTGTTGTTAATACTAATTTATATGGTGACATTTGTAAATTAATTCTATTTTTTTATTATCACATATTTATATGTGCATATAATTTTTTTAATAATTATATAAATAATAAATTAATATATAAATATTTTAAATATGTTTAGAAAATTTATATTAAAAATAATTTTTACAAATTTAATTAATATTTATTAGATACAAAATATTTATAACTGATAAATTATTCAAACAAGTATTGAATATAATCATGTCTTTATATGTCATTTTGCTTGTTTAAATAATCAAATAGCTATCAGCTATCAGTTGATTTTTATCAAACATTTTTATACAATCAGTTAATGTAATCCGCTATCAGCTATCCGCTAATTGCCAAACATGCCCTACATATTTATAAGAAAAAGAAATAGTAATTTTGTAATAGTTAGGTAGTTCAAAGTGTTCGCCAGACACCTTTTGAGTGTTAGGTAATCTTAGCTCAGTTCCATCTCTGTCAAACTGAAGAATGTGTTTTTTCCTCTTCAGATTATATATATTTTTTTAAAATGAAGAACAGTAAACACAAGAATGAAAAAGAGAAGAAAATAAATCGAATCTCCCACTGTTTTATTTCTTTTTGCCGAGAAAAAAGCATAAAAATTTTCCAAGAAAAAAGAAAAGTTGAATTGAAATGCAAAGCAAAGCAAAACCATACAAAAACAGTAAGATACTATACTACTACTACTACCACCCATTACTTCACAGCCTGTAAGCAAAAAAAAAAAAGCTTGAAAATCCGTGAGAAACCCGACAATTTCAACATAATTCCAAGCATCCCATGTGGGATTCTTCCTTTTCTTCCCCTCACCACCTCTCCCTTTGTTGTTCTTCTCCAATTCCTTCTTTCTGTATTATTTTGTTGTTTTCAGCCAAAAAAACAAAGAAAACCCAGTTTGAATTCTTCGTTTTTCTTCAGTATGTGGGAATCAGAGACTGAATCCGTTAGAGGAAGAGAGTACGGCAATGGTGTTCTTAGCTCCAGTAAACATGGCCTCAAGACTGATGGCTTTGAGCTTCGAGGCCAGTCCTGGTATATATGTTCATAAAAATCACTTCTTCTTTTTTTTCTGGGTTTGTAATTATATATATATTTGAATTTGCAGGTATGTTGCTACTGATGTTCCAAGTGATCTTCTTGTTCATGTTGGAGATATTAATTTTCACGTACACAAGGTATTTGTTGATATGCTTGAATGGTTTTTTTCTGAATACAATTTGTTGGGTTGTAAAAATCATTATTTTCTTACTGAATTTTTCTCTCGAATTCTGGGGAAAGTATCCCTTGCTTTCCCGTTGTGGAAAAGTGAATAGGCTTATATATGAATCAAACAACCCAGAGCTAAACAAAATTGCTTTTGAAGATCTTCCCGGAGGACCGGAGGCGTTCGAGTTAGCAGCCAAGTTCTGCTATGGAATTGCGGTCGATTTAACAGCCGGGAACATATCTGGTTTACGGTGTGCTGCAGAGTATCTTGAGATGACAGAGGATTTGGAAGAGGGCAATCTGATATTCAAAACCGAAGCGTTTCTCAGTTACGTGGTGTTGTCGTCGTGGAGGGACTCGATACTCGTCTTGAAAAGCTGCGAGAAGCTCTCGCCGTGGGCGGAGAATCTTCAGATTGTGAGGAGGTGTAGTGAGTCTATAGCTTGGAAGGCTTGCGCCAATCCGAAAGGGATCAAATGGGCGTATACGGGGAAGCCGGGTAAAGTTTCGAGCCCCAAATGGAATGATTTGAAGGAGTCTAGTCCCAGTAGGAGTCAGCCTGTGCCTCCTGATTGGTGGTTTGAGGATGTTTCGATCCTCAGGATCGATCACTTTGTGAGGGTTGTTACTGCGATCAAGGTGAAGGGAATGCGGTTCGAATTGATCGGGGCGTCGATAATGCATTATGCAACGAAATGGCTTCCGGGTTTGATAAAAGATGGTCATGGTCAGGGTCAGGGGCCAGCTGATGATGTGATGAGCTTTAGCAGCAATAGTAATAGTAGTTGTGGAAGCAGTAGTTGGAAAGGTGGACTTCATATGATTGTAGCCGGAACAAAGGATGAAAATCCGTCGATTCAGGCCAAAGATCAACGGATGATCATCGAGAGTCTGATTAGCATAATCCCGCCGCAGAAAGACAGTGTTTCCTGCAGCTTTCTCCTTCGGCTTTTGCGGATGGCGAACATGTTGAAAGTGGCACCGGCTTTGGTAACCGAATTGGAGAAGCGGGTTGGGATGCAGTTCGAACAAGCTACTCTGGCGGATCTTCTCATTCCTTCTTACAATAAAGGCGAAACCATGTTCGATGTGGACCTTGTTCAGAGACTGTTGGAACATTTCCTTGTTCAAGAACAGACAGAAAGTTCCAGCCCAAGTAGACCACCTTTTTCGGACAAACACATGTATGATGGAACACAAAGGGGCAATAATCCAAATGCCAAGATGAGAGTTGCCAGGCTTGTTGATAGTTATCTTACAGAGGTTTCGAGAGATCGAAACCTGTCGCTGACCAAGTTTCAGGTACTTGCTGAAGCTTTGCCTGAGTCCGCAAGGACATGCGACGATGGTCTTTATCGAGCTATTGATTCGTATCTTAAGGTAATTTCCTTATCCATACTGCAAATGGCATATAATTGAGATCAAATGATAGCTTGAGGCAATGTAGGTAGTAATGTTAACGTTAAATTTCGACGATAGTTCTTCGAATTGATAGCAATAGTTTCGGAGTTTGATGTAACAGTTTTGTTTTGAGATGTGATGTGATGATTCCATTGATTCAACATGAAATTTTTGCTCATTTGTGGGGTAACAAAATTCAATTGCAGGCACATCCGACACTCTCCGAGCATGAACGGAAGCGACTCTGCCGTGTAATGGACTGCCAAAAGCTCTCGATCGATGCCTGCATGCATGCCGCTCAAAACGAACGGCTCCCCCTGCGAATCGTGGTGCAAGTTCTCTTCTCAGAGCAAGTCAAAATAAGCAATGCATTAGCCAACAGCACACTCAAAGATCCTGCAGAAGCTCAATACCAGCCATTGATACCGAACCACAAGACATTACTCGAAGCTACCCCGCAATCGTTCCAAGAAGGATGGGCGGGCGCCAAGAAGGACATCAACACACTCAAATTCGAGCTCGAGAGCGTAAAGGCCAAGTACCTCGAGCTCCAAAACGACATGGAGAACTTGCAACGGCAATTCGATAAGATGTCGAAGCAGAAACAAACATCAGCGTGGACCACCGGATGGAAGAAACTTGGCAAACTCACTAAGATGACACCAGTAGACGACATCGGACCCCAAATGTCGACCGCAGCAGAACAGACTAGAAAGGCACCGAGAAGATGGCGAAATTCGATATCGTAAACAAAAAAAGGGGTGCCTTAAAACTCTACATTTCCATCCTGTGTTACCTGCCCTTTTCTTTTCTAAAATTTGAGGACCTGCAGTGTTCATGTGTTACAGTGATTACCATGATAAAGAAAAATAACTTGAAATTGTCATTCATAATTTGTTTGGTGTTTCTATGTGTGAATTCACAGATTTGTTTAGTGTGATCATTCTTCTATAATTTTTCAATTTGGTCCGACCTTGAATCATATTGGCATATCTGTATAATTACAATCATAATCAATCAACACGATGCGAACTTGAATCCGATCGACATTTACGATCGTGTTTTCTTCCGACGTTGAATATGAATTGTCTAAGCTTATGAGAAATCATTGAAACCACACTGAAAACAATGGTTTCAATGATTTCTTATAAAAAAAAAACAAGGAAAAGACAGGTCTCCAACAATGAAATCGCCATAGAAATATTTCTTTCCACAAACATACATGCGAACATGAAATGGACATGACAACAAGAACGAGAGTGACTTGGCAGATCACACGAAGAAAACAACAATTTTTGCCTAAATCAATTATGTGACCTTATATTGTTTGTCCTTTCAAATCTTTAAATTTTACACTGTTTAAGCGTTTTTGGTGATGAATTGTACTGATGGTTATAAACCTCGTAAAAAGGTTAAACGGATTCAGATCAGGAATAGATCGAGGGGTGTTGGGGGCGACTCCTAAAAATTTTAAATTACCTTATAGTATATGTATTTTTGTGTATTTTGTTGTCAATATCTAATTTTGCACCCCTAAAAAATTATAATTTTGCACCCCTTAAATTTCATTTGAGGTAAGCCGAGGAGAAGAATTATAATTATGATTGTTATTTTGCATTGACTTGTGTCACCATAGTTTATATAAAAGTTCGCCCCCTAACATAAAATTTTGAATCCGTCTCTGATTCGGATAGTTATAAGTTCTTACAAAATTTAATTATATTATGGAAAATATCTCACGTATGGGTGGTAGAAATTTTTTGTTTTTACAAGCTTTCTAGTTTTAGAGGTTATGAACTTAGTTTAGCGCCTAGTGTTTAGAGGTTTAGAATTTAAGGATTATGGTTAGAATTTAATGTTTAGAGGTTAGGGCTTGACTTTTGAGTTTTACTAACATGTTAGGGATTTATGTTTTTACTCATAAACTATAAATTCTAACCTTAAACCCTAAATTCTAAGCAATCCCTAAACTCCTAAATTAGATCTCTAACCATTAACATTAGGGTGCTTGTGAAAATAAAAAATTTCTACAATCAATGCATTGTATAATTACCCTTATTTTTAGGTGTTTATTATCATCCGATTCATAGATGTGATTAGGGGCGGGAATTGTCGGCTACCCGAGTTTTCAAGTACCCGGTTCATCCGGGTACCTCAATCTTCGGCCCGTATCTCGGCCCATTTCATCTGGGTACCCGAGTTTTGGGTACCCGAAACACCTGGGTACCCGTATATATTTTTTTATTTTTTAATTCTAATTTTTTTTTAAAAAAAACACATATTAAATACAAAAATATTTTTAAAAAAATTAAACTTAAAAGTTAAAAGTATATAATACAAACATAAAAAGAAATTAGGGGTTTAAATTTAGTTTTATAGTAAAAATATTAAGAAACTTAAAATAAAAATATAATTGAAAATATAAAAAAATATATTAAATATTATCGGGTCGGGTCAAGTACCCTGTAACTTAAAAATCCCGGCCCGTGTCCAGGGAAAATTCTCGGGTCGGGTAATTTTTTTTAGAGAATTACCTGGTATTTTTAAGTTCGGCTCATCGAGTCGTCGGGTCGAATTAACCGGATCGAGTATTTTTGCCCACCTTAAGTGTGATGTAATATAAAAATAAAAATAAATAATTATATATCAAATCAAGTCGCAGTCAAGTTTTTACCTTAAAATCTAAATTGAGATAAGATCGGATGACACATCATCAAATGTCTGAGTTTGACGAAGGTTTTGAATTTTCAAATCAAGTGCGGTTAGGCCAAAACCAGACCTGACCCATGAATTGTTGCCAATTTTGGCTTTTGAACACTAAAGAAATGACAAGCAAATATTATAACATCCACACGACACTGAAAATGACAGTACAACAAACAGTCGTGGTTTAGAGCTCAAACTCCCATTATTAGTACAAAAAATCATCAAATTACACAAACAAAAACCAGACATAGCAAAAGCCAGAAAGTCCACAAGCCCAGGAAGGACTATGATTTACATACATACAAAAGTTGTACAAGAACCAGACCAGACACTCAAACACACACACACGTGAGGGAAAAGACCTAACTTTTTTACTACAGGATTTGATAAAAATACCATCTTCACTTCATGCATGCCTGTACATCCCCACACACCATGGGAACGTTTGTCTTCGCACTTGTAGTAGAAAGGTAATAAACAGCAAACATGATGTGTTCTCAAGGTAATAAAAGGAAAAGGGGGCACCCTCAGGTCGGGTCGGGTTATAGGACCCGAATCGGCCTAACGCGCATATACTAAATCCATAGGCCATGGCCGTGGAAGCTTTAAAAGACCGGTGAGGGCCACCCCCCCCCCCCCCCCCCCCCTCCCTCCAAAAAAAAAAAAGAAGAAGAAAGAATTGGATTTTTTTTTTGAAATTTTTAATTTGGCCCCTCAGAATTTTTAAAAATTCATATTAAACTTCAAAAATTTGAATTTTTTAATTAAATTCTCTCTCAAATTTTAATTTTTTTGTTAAATCTCTTTAAATTATTAAAAATTTTAGTTAAACTCTCAATTTTTTTTAAAAATTTTCGTTTAATCCTTCAATTTTTTTAAAAAATTCAAGTTGGCTCCCTCAAACTTTCACTTCAAGTTCCGCCACTGGCCATGGCCATAGGAGGCTTTGTTTTGCAGCACATACCACACTAGTAGCAGCCTCTCCCCCATGCGTTCAAAGCATTGGTGACTTCCTTTTATTATCAAAGATAATCATTTTAGCGTTGTGAATGAAAAAAACTGCATTAAGAAATTTTTTCATATAATAAGTTTATATAAAACTCGATCCGGATTAATCGGTCAATGATAGTCTATACAAAATTCGATATAGGACAAGAACGGACACAAATTCACTTAGGTGTAAGACAAATAAAAACTATGTTAAGGTTTGGGTCTCTTGTTTTTGCAAGAAACCGGGTCTACATTGCTAATATAACATAGAACAATTCTAACAAATATGATTTGATACATCTTCTTCCTTAGAAACTATGTTAAGTTGTTAACTCTCCTCGAAAGTAACTATGTTCAGTGGCGGATCCAGAAATATTTTTCAGGGTGAGCATAAGTTAAAAATATTTTGAGGGTAGACACAATAATAAAAAATTTCAAAATTTCAGGGTGGGCACAAGTCAAAAAAATTAAGGACTAAATCATAAAATTTAAAAAAAATTAAAGGCAAATGTGTAAATTTTAAAAAGCTTAGGGTGGGCCCGTGCCCACCTAAGCTAACCTTTGCATCCGCCACTGACTATGTCCGACACATATTCGGACATGATACAGAGTTACAGTCCTCCAAATATGTGGAAAAACTTAGGAAAAAACACGAGCAACATGTTTCGGATATCTGTATCCGACACTTTTACCACTACATAACTTAGAGTTGTTAGAAAAAGAATTCAATTCCATTTCTTTCCCACCATTCCTCATATGAACATTAACAATCATTAATAGATTTTGGGTTTTTTCCTCCTCAATTAATGGCATCAAGCAATATTGGTGAAATCAACTCCCACACTAACTGACTATATTAAACCTAGAGGTGGAAAACGGGTTAATCGTTTCGGGTTCGGTTCGGGTCATTTCGATTTCAGTTATTTTGAGTCTGATATCATTTGATTCAGATTCAGTTTTAGTTCGGTTCAATTTTAGTTCGGTTTTATTGTACTTCGGGTTGTTAATTGTTAACGGCGCACATTGACATAATTGAATTAAAGTTTAATACTTTAATTAAAACAATTGAAAGTTCAACTATATAGACGACATAACATATTATTAGCCTGTTGGTTGGCTTATAATTGTTGTGTTGTATTATTTAACATGTTTGTATTATAGAAATTATACATATAAAATTTAATGTTATTTGATGTAGTTTACCTAAAATTAAAATGATAAAGAAAGAGTTGAACAAATGACAAATTACAGCTTTAATTAAAAGAATTAAAAATGTTAAAACCTAGAATCAATCACTTGGAAATTTCGAGATTCACTAATTAATTTGACTAAAAATAATTATATTATCCCATTTTATACGAGTTCGAATCTCAACTCTTAATATTTATTTATTTAATTAAAAAAATAACTTAGCAATTCCATGGCCATGGTGAAATTCCACAAATATTGCTTTTATTTTTTTTTAACAAGTATGGCACAACTCAAATTATTTTAAAAAATATAGCATTTGTTACAATATTTTTGAAGTCGGAATGCTTAGAATCCGACTTTAAATAGTAATTTATTTATTTTTTATTAAAAAAATACTCCCCTACCACCTAACTACTACCACCTAACTACTGTATTTGTCAAAGACAAAAACTAAAGACGGTAAGCATGCATTTTGTCTTTTAACAGTGACCTTCATAAATGACTGTCACGTGACGAAGTTATACTTTTTTATTTAAAGGCGATTTGTAGAGGATCCGTTTTTAATATGGATAAATATTCTATACACAGCCGGTGGAAACTGAAAGTTTCCACAAGCGCCCTAGTTTTAGGGTATAGGGACTTAGTTTAGGGTATAGGGTTTAGGGGTTTAAGTGTAGAGGGTTAGAATTTAGTGATAGTTGTTTCAATTTAAGGTTTAGGGTTATAATTTAGGGTTTATATGTTAAAACCTAAATCCTCACCATATTACCCTAAAAACTAAACCCTAACTTATAAACCCTAAATTATAACCCTGAATCTTAAATTGAAACAACTATCCCTAAATTCTATATCCCTAAACCTAAACCCCTAAACTCTATACCCTAAACTAAGTCCCTATACCTTAAAACTAGGGCGCTTGTGGAAACTTTCAGTTTCCACCGCCTGTGTATAGGATATTAATCCTTTTAATATTACTGAAACAAGTAAAGTCAACAAAAATATTTGTGCAAAGCTTCCTATGGCCATGCTTTATAACGAATATATATTCAAATTTCAATATCTAATTATAATTGTAAAATTGAAGTTCGTTATTCATCGATCAAAAATCTTTGAGTAGCTTCCGGACTTGCTCCAATGTCACAAAGAGCACCACCGTGAATGGCCCCTGCCGTGAAATCGTGGGGATGAACCCTTTATACAACGCCATAGGCCCCTCCGCCCTTACCGTCTTCAACGCACAATCCAGAGCACCCGAGTACGGCGGCTCCGCCCCAGGCGCCACCTTCATATTCATCACCCTTGTCTTGATCACGTCAATGGGGTTCGATGCCACTGCCGCCACGAACCCCGCCGTGAAGCTGGCCGTCACATGGGTTCCTATCCCATCACCCATCACTCTTTTCTCTATTATCATCTCCTTGACCTGATCGTACGTCGCCAGCTGCGACGCGGTGACGATCATCGCTCGGTTCACCGTGAGCGCCGACCCCCGCCACAAGCCGCCGATGCCTTCTTGTTTCGTCATTTGACCCAATGCATCGATTACACTTTTATAGTTTCGCCGTTGGTCAATGGGAAGACGCCCGTCAGCTTGCATTCGAACCATCGCTACGTCGGCCGGGTTTCCAACAGCGGCGCCGACGCCACCGGCGATAAGGCCAGCCACTATCTTGCTCGTGAGCGGCAACTTCCCTGTTTCATTATCCGTCCATTTGTTTTTAAGAATATCGTAAAGTCCCATACGGGTAGTGGAATACAACGTCTGGCGGAGTATGGTGGCGGAGACGCCGGAGAAAAGCGCGGCAACACCTTCCGATTGGATGATACGGACACCGATAGAAACAGGACCAACACGAGGCTGCGAAACAGCTTGAGAGATCGAAACATTCCCGACGGCGGCGGAGTTCACGGCGAGCGCTGCCGGACGGTAAACTTGAACGGAAGGATTGGGGACATGGGATTCACCTTGAAGCTGCATACGGACCTTGATGAGGTCCAGAGGATGAGTGGAAGCGCCGGCGACGATCGATGCAATGCCGCCCTCCACGAAACCTTTCAAACCCATGATTCTATTTCGGTTGCTGAATCTTTCTCCGACCAAAAGAATCAGAATTTAATCTTATTACAGTGCGAGAAAGCTAAGGTTTGAAGAGAGACAATCGGAGAGATTGGTTGTGTCGGAAAGAAGTGAAGCGAAAGTAGATTTATATACAATGGTGGCGGTGAAGAAGACGAAAGTAGATCCAATTATTGAATGTTAACGCGGTCGAGGTAGACTCACTATCTTGACCATTCCAACTCGGAATTGTATCTATTATTATTTGGTCAAAATCTATAAAAGGTCCCTGAATTTTTCTTTTCTATGAATTTTAGTACCTTTACTATAACTTGATTATTTTTAATATTTTACTTTTAAAATGTGTGTTTTTTTTTTCTCAGGCGAACTCTTTTCCAATTTTTTGGGTCAATTTCATGGTTTATTTTTTAAAATATATAGTTATACAACACATGTACCTTCACTTTTTAATAGTTGGATAAAATAAGTACACAATTTTCTCTTTTTTTGTTTTCTTAAAATCTATTATCTTAACTTTTAAATCCCTAAATCTTACACTCTAAACTAAATCCCTAATCGCTAAAATTAAAGCAATTGTAAAAATTAAAAGTTTCCACCGTCAACGTATTGAATATATATATATATATAATCTTGACTTTATTTTTTATATTTCCGATTGCAGTGTGTTGACTTCTAACTTTTAAAATTTAAATTTTAGTTGGACTAAAAGGAAAGTCAATAGATCAACCTTATTTTATTTAATAAGTCATGAATTCGAGTATACTTAAACACAGTTGACTCTAATTCGAAGATTAGAGGTTATGAATAATTAAGACATTGTAACATGTATTAAAACACAAAATGCTTTACCCATTAAAAAAGTAGGATTAAAATAACAAAATTTCTAAAGAAAACGTATATTACAAGAGCCTTATGTGCAATTAGACCTTATTATTTAAGTAATAAGCCGTGTGTTATTGACTTCGGCCTTCTCTTTGGCTCTCTATTAAGAGGTCATGTGCTTGGAAGGTTACACATATTGGCCAATTGACCCCTTTCAAATTTCAACGATCTAATAGGTTGCCGTCTCCCTTTTGGACTATTTCCAAAATCAGTAGAATTTGGGGTCCTTCACATTAAATTTTTGCATGGCAATTTGCATTTTCTGATAAACATCACTGTTGAAAGTGGAACCGATCAGCTTTACCGGTTAGAAGCCAATCAAGTCCTGGACCAAGTAAAAGGTATTACGGTCAGGAATGGATCCATAAGGTGTTAGGGGATAGTCATATCCTTCCTTAATAAGTTCGTATTTATAACATAAAATTTTGTATATAATTTATGTATTTTTTTAATGATTTAAGTTTATACATTTTAAAATTTATAATATATTTTCTTAATAAGTTCACACTCATAACATAAAATCATATATTTGTTGGAGTTACGGTCAAAAGTGCACCTTTAAATAACCCACAATCTTTACAGATTCTTATAACCTTTGCCCTACTGTTGAATCGGAATGAAATCAAGATAGAAGAATCATTGCCACCTTTGTTGCCCTTTCACGCAGGAACTGGGGCACATATAAGCCGTGAGGGGGCAATTGCCAATCTATGTAGGGTTGTTCATAGTAGGTTAACTGTACCGTTTAACTTAAACGATTGGTTAACTATTATAGCGGTTATTATTCGTAACTTAATTGTTATTAATTGCTAAAAAATAGTTAACCGTTAATTTTTTAAATGTTTAACTATTATAGTGGATAACCGTTAAGGAACGGACCGGTTACAAGTTAACCGATAACCTATTACGATTTTCTTTTCAAATGTTTATTATTTCTTTTTTAGAATAATAAATATATATCTCCGATAAATGAACGGTTATACCAATCAACTGTACCGTTAAAGAACGGACCGGTTACAAGTTAACCGGTAACCTATAAAATGAACGGTTTATTTTGCACACTCCTACCTCTCTCTCCCTGGAAATCTTAATGAGTTAATTGTATTTTAACTCCTAATAATTTTAAAATTATTTTAATTAAACTATTATTCTTCCCAAAAATATTTTAGTTTATTATTTTTAGGATCCTGTAAATTTAAAATTAATAGAAATAAGTTTTAATTTCTACTTTTTCTAGTTTAATTTATTTTTAAAACCTTTTAATTTAATTACTATTTAAAACCTTATTTGTTTCAAAATTCAATTCTGACTCCATAATTACTCATGGACGACTCTAACTTAACTCACCTATCTAAAGCTTGGGATTTAATTTTATATGTTCAATACCCATTAAGAGTAAAAATTTTCTCCCTTGCCCTAAGTAAGAATTGTTATAAAAAATAATTTCAAAGTCTAAGCTTCGTATATGGTAACTTATTAATTGTTAAATGAAGCTCAGTCTTCATCGTTACTTGATCAATAAATATTCTTCGAGTAGCTTCCTGACTTGTTCCGGTGTCACAAAAAGAACCACCGCGCATATCCCTTGCCTTGAAATCGTGGGGATGAACCCTTTATACCCTCCGACGAAGCATGACGGCTCCACCCCAGGCGCCACCTTCATGTTCATCACCCCCGTCTAGAATACGTCGACGGGGTTCAATGTCACAGCCATAAAACTTGTGGTCACATGGGCTCCATCAGCTTGCATACGAAGCATCGCTACGTCAGCCAGGTTGCCAACGGCGACGCCAATGCCACCGGTGATATGGCCAGCCATTATCTTGCTCGTAAGTGGCAAATTCACCTTGAAGCTGATGCATACCTTGATGAGGTCCAGAAGAGTGGAAGCGCGGGTGACGATAGATGCAATGCAGTGTCAAAGTGAAGGTAAAGTGTAAATTTATTCGCGATATAATGAGTTGCGACAGGCAAATTGTTCAGGATACAGATTATTTCTCAATAATACTCATACATGATGCTACTCGATAATATTGTATGTTCATGGCAGGCAAATCATTCGAGATACATATTATCTCTCAATAGTCACTAAATGGCTACTACTCACTGTGCCCTTAGGACTTCAATCTCGAAGTCGAGAACCGAGTTTGGCTGTATTCCCCATGCAGGAAATCCACCAGCACCATATGCATAGTCCGGAGAGCACTGCAAACATCAAAAAGATCCATCAGAAGCTTCGACAAAGAATGAGTTTCTCCTCGATGTACCAAGAGAGAAGATACAAGTGTCGATAAAACATTAATAGAAACACCAAGTACACTCGAAATGGATTCAGAATTCAGTAGAACAGTACCCGAAGACGAGCAACTTCTCCCACTTGCATTCCCAGCACACCTTCATCCCATCCTACAAAAGATTGAGCATAACATTTAATTCTCCTAAATGGGGTATTAGGTACTGCACAATAAGGAATGGAAAGTATATACACGCAGCAAGAAAAAAGACAGATTTGGTATTAAAATGGCGATTGCTACAAATGAGTAATTCGCACAATCTATGTTTCAAAAAGCATAAGTATTCTTTCTTTCTTTCTCCCTTTTCTCAATCAATATTGAGTTCAACCTACATGCACATTATAATCCTGTCGTAAATAACATTTTCCTTTACACCATCTCAATACGAGACCAACTCTTCTAAGATGAAACAGGTATGCCGCCAACCAATAAGGTGGTTTGTGGTCTCACATTACGCTATTAACGCACATTTACCTACCTTTTAATCAGGAAGAATGACTCTCTTCTCATGTAAACATACCATCCATCATCTATTAGAAACATCTCAATGGGAAAAATTAAAAACCATGAAACTTCCTCAATCTCAAACGTCAATGTGGTCGATGTCAACATGAAAAACAGACACTTGGATCAATCAGAACCAAAGAGGTAAGCATATTCTATACAACGGTGTACTTTCTCTTCACATAATAGAATCATATTCAGCCCAAGAATAACAAAACCTTGAGAAACAAGTGGAGTTTAGCTTTAAGTTTTTTTCTACAACTCACACCCCCCCGGCACAAGCATATCACTGCCTCACACGCACACACGCACACACCATAGGCCATGCGCTGACATTCGAGAGAAAAGATTGTACAAAATATCAGGTAATAAGCAATCAGACAAAATCCAAGGCGTGGCAGATGACACTCATAAAAACTTTTACTAGATCACAACCACCATTCAAGTTGGAAATTCCTATACACCTAACTTTCACATGCATCTCAAACCAAGTGTTTTTTTAATTTAATTTAAAGTTGATCTGAATGAAGATTCACTCGGTAAAAAAAATTGACATGGAAAAAATTAATCAAATTATGCTTTTTATAGGTTGGGACCATGTATGACGTGGCGAGCCGGGACTATGATATAATTTCTCCAAACAAAAGCATTCACATTCATTAATCAAAATACACCAAGAAATAAGCTTTCTACTTTCTGAAAAAAACCATAAATAGTTGGACATCCGTATGGAACCAAACAATAGGCAATTAAGATTTACCTTTTATAACAGAACCCTTCCCGATTTGAAAAGAGAAAGGTTGCTGTCCTGGATCCTTTGTGCTAAAAAAGGACAGACAAAAAAATTAATAATTCAAAACCAAGAGATTTATGTAATAAAACCCAATTCATCCTTCTGGTAGAAACAATTACTCACCTCCAGAACTTCTCAGACAAATTCCCATTTTTCCCTGCACCAGAAATAATAAAAAGAAAACACAATTCATATAATCAAACACAGCACCCAAAAAAAACAATCTTTTATCAAATTAGGGCTTTTAGGAAAAACCCTTTTGATTATGTAAGAAAATATCGATGATTCAGAAAAAACCGAAGCAGCTTTTTTTTCCAGGAAAAGTGAAAAGCTTGAAATACATATGAAAGTAATAGAGAGAGTGGAAAAGGAGAGATAGCAACCGTAGCCAGTGCAGTGAACGGTGACGGTCTGACCGGGAATCGGTTTGGGGCCGGTTCCGGGCCTGATGACTTGCTTCTCTACTCCCATTTTCAAGCTTTGGTGATCGACTGGATTTTCTTAGGGTAATGTCTCTGTTGTCGGCGGCGTTATCTGATTGTCAATAAATATAGTGCAGAACCGGGGGGTCTGAGCCAGAACCGGGGGGTCTTGGAGAACCGGGTTACTCTTGTTGTAGAGCCGGAACGGGCCAGGCCCATTAAAGGATAAGCAATTGTTTTAGTTTAAAATTAGATGGTTTAATTGTTCTAGAGCCCCTGTACTCTTTGTAGTTTTAAAATATAGTCTCCACTCTGATTCCAAATTTATCTTAAAGTTCAATGAAAGGACAATGTTAATGAATTTCTATTGAATTTCAACATGTGACATTTTAACATAAAAATGTTTAATTTAAGAATTAAAGTATAATTGATAACACGTATTTAATTTTACAAATTACATGCCTACAAAAATCGTAACCTTTTTAGTATATGCATAAATATTATGACCAATTAAATATCATTGATTATATTTTTAAAGAACATGAATATATTCACTAACTTGTTTGAATAGTTTATTAGTTATCAATATCTTGTATCTATAAATATTAATTAGATTATGAAGATTATTTTTTAAAATAACATTAATAAGCATATTTAAAAGATTTATATATTAAATTATTATTTATATAGTTATTTTTAATATAATTTGATTAATTATTATATGTAAATGAAAACAACAAAGGTTAAATTTAAGTTATTTAGAGATTATTTATAATTGTTAAGAGTAAAAGAGTTTTTATAACTCTTATGTCAAAAACTTATGATTTTAAAAAATTTATATTAACACTTATTTTAATTTTGGACAACATTTGTAACATTATTCCGTTTGGTTATCGTGTTGCAACCTTCCTTTTAAGATTATTCATATTTTAAAAGTTCTTTAAAAAAATAAAGGTTTAATAACAAAATAAGTGTCCAAACTGTACTTATGGCTCATTTTTTGTGTATAAATTATTTTTCGTTTTAAATAAGTGTTTAAAGTTTCATTTCATTGATTTTAGATGCCTACCCATTAACTAGTTATTTTTTAATAATAGTTTTTTATTTTATTTCGTTTTAAATTTATTTTATTTTTAACTTAATTTTGAAAAAATCCTAAATTTCCTAAAACTCACAAAATACCTCAAATTCGAAATCCCTAGCTTCCCCAACCGACTTCGCTGCGCTGGACACGTTGTCGCCCACCATATTCGTCGTCAGACCACCATGATCATTCCCCCAACCACCCACCGCTGGTAACTGATGTTAGGTGTGTCGATCGGCTTCCTAAGGTCGAAGAAAGCCAAATTGCGAAAAGGAAGTCGGTCAGCACACATATCGTCGGTTACTGACGATTTTTGGTTAGGAAAATTGTCGTGGTGGTCCGGCGGCGGTAGCGGTGGTCTTCGGTGAGGCAGTCAACGACGGTAATTTAAGGATTTTTGGTTTTAGGTTAGAAAATTAGGACTATTTTGTAAAAATTTAAAATGATTATTTTTGAAAAAAAATGAAAATTATTTAAAAATTAATTATAAGAAATCAAAAAATAAAACATGTCACGTGCACATTTTAATTTGCTAACGGTTTTTTTAACAGACATGCACTTAAAATGACCAAATTGAAACTTTAGACACTTATTTAGAGGAGGAAATAGTTTAGGCACAAAAAAATGAGTCACATGTATAGTTTGAATACCTATTTAGTTATTAAGTCAAAAAAAAAAAATTTTGATTGAGCGCATGACATAAGAAATAAAAAGAGATGAACAATTTTAATTTATGGGACGATAAATGATATAATTATTTATGAAATTAAATTCTTTCTTTTTTATAAAATAAAATTAGAAATTTAAAAATCATTTTTATTATAAAGAAAATACACTACAAAATAAATAACCTAACCCTTTTTCATCTTAACAAAAGTTGACTTCTTTCATGTTTCCCCGACATAATCCATGAAATATGGCATAAATTCGCATATATTATAATACCAAATATAAATCATAACTTATTTTGTAGAAGTTTAAATATATTGGTTTAATATTATTTTTTCTTTGCATTTTAGTTTTATTCTGAGTTTAATCATTGTACTTTTTTTCTTTAATTTCTTTATATTATATATTTTGGTCTATCACTTTACTCTTATGCTGCTAATGTTAAAGAAGTATTGTTGAACGCAGCTTACATATAATAAAAGTTTGGTAATTATTTAAAAAAAGTGTAAAAAAATACCAAAAAACACTCGATAAAATTTATAAATCTTTAAAATTTTCAAAATTTATGATTTTTAACTGTAGTTATCCTGGTTTTTTTAATAAAAAAACTAGCGACAGCCTCTCTTTTTTTAATAAATTGTAATCCTAAAACTACTTCGAGGGAAGGGTAAAAGAACAAATATAAGTAGCTTAATCAACCGACCAAATATACTTGCTTTGTGACAACCTATTTTTTAATGTTATTGATGACGAGCCAAACTGATAGACAGAATGGTAGTACGAAAAGGTAGGAAAAAATAGTAATGGGTCAAATTGAGAATTTAAGTAGAGTATAAGGACTAAATATACATATTTTTTTACAATATTTTATCACATGCCATTGGAAGATTACTTAAATCATGCACTTCATTCTCAAGAAAATATAAACAAAACAAACATAAAAGACAACAATCTACACATCAAACACCTAAAATAAAGAGAAAAACTTGTTTTATTTGGGGGAAATCACATACAAAGTCCCCCACATGGACTCTTAAACATAAAACATTAATAAATAATAATTAATATCACACTTTAACTCCTTCATTGTTTAAACATTCTCATTCCCACCATTGATGAACTGCAACACCTTCATCCCTAAGCTTACCATACAAAGCTAAGCATTCCCAGTAAGCCCTTTTGCTCTTCTTCCTCACATTCTTCTTTCTATTCTTCTTGTTCTTCGCGTTGTTTTTCGTGTTCTTCGTTTGGTCTTGCCACTGATTGTTGCACTCGAAGAACAGTTCGTCCACCAAACCGATTACTTTCCTCTCGATCATCTTCTCCACCACTTCGGCTTCGGCTTTCATCACGACATAATCTTCTTCACCTATGTTCTTTGTCAACCAATTCGAAACGTCGATCCGGTCACTCACCGTTTCGGAACCGTATACCTCGAACTCTTGGTTCCTTTTGGGATAGTTCTTCTCGAACCATTTCATCACAATGTTGTTGTTATTGTTGTCGTCATCGGATCCAACGTCGATGAATACTCTTCGAGGGTAATGTTCGAGGGAATCCCCTAACAAATCGGGAAGGAAATTCATCTTCTTCGAGTATGCAGCTCGTTTTCTTGGAGGCTCATATAAAGCATCCTCTAAGCCTCTCAATGCTGCCTTCTTAGCCTCCATTGTCATCACGCAAAGCTTTCTCTTCGCCGTGGAATCGAGCAAACGGTTCTTCGGGCCGAGCTTCTTCATCGCGACTATCGTGGAACGATACTTCTTAAGATACACGATTCTATAATCCGATTGCTTCTGATACCCGGTTGAGATTTCATCACCCAATTGCATAACAACAATGCCACCAATTTTCACTAAACGATCCACGAACTCGGAATCGATCGACCCCGACACGAAAACGAAATCAAACCCTTCTTTCGGCAAAGAACTTTGCGAACCGAAATCGGGTTCAAACACGAGATCGATCCCATCATTGTTCATGAACACAAAACCTTCATCATCATAATCAACCCCTTCAATGGCAGAGTTCAAAACGAGAGCTTTCTGCCCTTTTCGGACAAGACCCTCGGCGACGAAATCTCGCCAGAGCAAGTTCCAGTACTCCAAGCTGATTGAACCGGAACAATGACGAGACTCCATTGCCGCCGAAGGTCCTTTCAAAACGGACCTAATGCAAGGCAACGTGAAGATCACCGTCGCTAAAAACAACGAACGCGACAGAACAAGCAAGAACCTCGGATCCGGAAGCTTAATAACCAAAAGGGTGTCGGGATTCAACGAAATCCTCGGACTTCGCAAGTGATTCAGCCGATTGTAGTCGCGGGGTTTTGGTCGAGGCGGCCGGCCCGCCATCTCCGCCGGATCTGTGTCTGAAAACAAAGCCAAGAAGTGCTTAAATTTCGCCAAATTTAGCCGAATTCGACTAAAGGGTATCTTCCGATGACAAAATTTTCCGGGAAAAAACCCCAAGAAAGTTCAAACAGAGACAAAATCTAAAGAACAGGTTAGCAAAAAGATCCTTTTTTTAGCGAGTGCAGAACCTAGCAGCAGTGTGGTTTCCACCCAAGAGAGCAGCACGCGTGGGTCGAGCTCTGCAACAAAGGGAAAGCAATGACCTAAACCTATCAATCTCCATGGCTGCTTCCACTTGTAAAAAAACCCTCTTTTTTCTGTGCTTTTTTCTCTGTTTATGTGAGATCAATGGAGGTCCAGAAGAACCCAGATCGAAGTTTCGGTACCATGGATTATGAGACGATGAAGATAGAGTGATAAAGGGAGAGTGGTGGTTTTGTCGGCTATCAAACCGGGGAAAGTTAGGAATTGTAAGCAAACAACACGGTTTGGTTCCTTCGAATATGGGGTTGAATTGATGTGCGGCTGATATGTGATCGTCCTTCGGCCTTGATTTCACTGTCATGGTTTAATGTTGTTTTCCATGCCGGACCACTTTGTTTCATGAGACATGTTTCTTCATCTCCAAAGTCTTTTGCTTTTTCGTTGGTCTTTTAGGAATTTGGGCTAAAATGACCCAATAGATTAAATATAGCTTTAGGCTGCCCACCTTTTTATTATCAAAACCTAAAATTTAATAAAATTGTTGGTGAAATTAGAATCTTGGTTTGAATTGAAGGTGTTAATGTGTGTATTCAATCAATCGAATCAACTTATGTTAATGATCACTCATTGTCTTTATGTATGACTATTTAAAAAAACCACAATCATTTAATGTATTACAAAACCTTAAAAAAATATATTAAAAAATCTCATTTAATGTTTTAGAGTTTAAGATTCATGGTTTAGGGTTAGGTTTTAATGTTTAGGGTTTAGAATATATAAGATTAAGGTTTAGTGTTTTATAATTTTATGGTTTATAGTTCAAGATTTAGGGTTTAAAGTTTATGGTTTATAGTTTAGGATTTATGGTTCTAGGGTTATGGTTTTAATTTTATGGTTTTAGGGCTTGCGTTTAGGGTTTAAAGTTTATGGTTTATGATTTATGATTTTAATGTTTAGAATTTATTATTTAGTGTTTAGGGTTAGAGTTTAGGTGTAAGGTTTAGGGTTTATGTTCATATTTAAAATTTAGAGTTTAAGGTTTACTACATTGAAATAGTGTTTTTTCACTAAAATCTTTTAGGATTTTGTAATACATTAAATGATTGTGTTTTTTTTTAAATAACATCTTGTATTTAATGAAGTTTTTTAAATAACACTTAACCTATACAGGTATGCATAGATTTGACAAATCCTACTTATAATTTCATAATTTAAAGTTAATGGCATCAACATTTAAGTTGTGTTTGGACTCTACGATGTTATTACATGAAAGTATAGTTTTTTTTATGATATAGAAAAATCGAGAGTTGACCCATTATGGACTGGTCCTTGTTGAGTAGCTCCACCACCTCACGAGGAAGCAATGTATAGACGGACAAATTAGATGAACGGACCGACTGAATGGACAAATATACGGATGGACCAGGCAGACCTACAAACGGATAGATTCGAGGGCGAACAGACCGAACGAACATAAAAACAAACAAGCTAACAAACGAATCAGACGGTTGAGCTTAACGGACGAACAAACGGTCAAACAATCGAACGGACTAAATGGACAGACGGATGAGATGGATGGACAAACAGATGGACCGAACAGACCTACAAACAGATAGACTCAAAGACGAACAGACCAAACGAACATAAAAACAAACAAACGGACAGACGAATCGGACGGATAGGCTTAACGGACAAACAAACGGTCGAACAATTGAGCAGACTGAATGGACATACGAATCAAATGGATGAATAAACAGATGGACTAGACAGACAGATGGTCGGACACACGGATGAATGATCGAACATACGAACCAGATATACAGACGAACAGATAGATAAACCAGAAGGGCGAATGGACTGGATAGACAAATATACAAGCAGACGTACTAGATAGACGAATCAACGGACGGACAAACAGACCAAACTGGAGAAATGGACGGATGGACAGACGAACCATACAGACTAGGGGTGAGGAAAACTCGACCCTACTCGAAAAAATTAAAAGTTTCGACTCGACTCGAGGTGAAAAACCTCGACTTGTCTTGATTTGACTCGTCTCGAAATTTTTTTTAAATAAAATTTGAGTTATAAAATGAAAATTTGAATAACTCGAAATTTTTAGTAATTACTGGATCTATTTTTAAGTTTGCATCGAGTACCTCAATTTTTCTTGATATATATACCAATATAAAAATATATGACACATATAAAAATATATGAAGAAATATATATGCATATCTTATGTGAGTAGAAAAAAGTCATTTAAATTTGAATCAAATTTTACTATAACATGATCAATAATTACAATTAAATTTGTATAGGAACTCGAAAACTCGAATAAAATTGAACTCGATTCGAATAAAAAATTTAAATAAAGTTTGAGTTATAAAATATGATGCACCAAATTGAATAACTCGAAATTTTTTGACTCGAATCGACTCGATCGAACGCTCACCCTTAAAACAGACGACTTACAGACCGGATAGACGTACGAATAGTCGGACAGACGGACGCACATACCATACGGACAGACCAACGGATGATAGATTTCAAGGACTGGGAGCAGAATTAGACCAATTATGACTGTACGGGACTCCGCACCTACGGCTACGTGTTGTTGTCGAAGTTGTTCATGCATTGCACCACACGCGTATGAAACAGCGTGAGTTTAGTACTTTCCGAAGGCGCTTCTCTCTCCTCAATTCCTGCTAAAGACCTGTTCCAAACTCATCACTAACAAAGAAACCCCTTCTCTCTCTCTCTCGTATACACACAGCAAAAAGAAGGAGAAAAAAAACATATTAGAAAAAGACGAAATATTGAAATCTTTGAGAGAAAAAAAAACATTTTTGATCAAGTTTTTCAGACATGGATGAAGAGTACGATGTGATAGTTCTAGGAACCGGCCTCAAGGAATGCATTCTCAGTGGCGTTCTCTCCGTTGATGGACTCAAAGTAAAGCACTTTTCCCTTTTTATTAATTTCTAGGCAAAATGACAAAAAAATATCCCAATGTTTGCATGTTTTTATCATTTAGCCTTCTATTATTTTTTTGTCTGCCTCAACGTTTGTTTATTTTATCATTTGGCCTCCTATTCTTTCTTTTAGTCTAAATATGTCCAAACGTTTTATTCGTAGTCTAAATATGCCCTCAACGTTTTAATTTGGTCCAAATATGCCCCAACGTTTCAATTTGGTTCAAATATGCCACCATTAGATGGAAACTGTCACCTGAATACGAATGAAACGTTAGGTCATATTTGGACCAAAAGAAAGAATAGGGGGGCAAATGATAAAACAAGCAAACATTGGGGGCATATTTAAACAAAAAAAAGAATAGGGGGCCAAATGACAAAACATGCAAACGTTGGGCATCTTTTGTCATTTTACTTAATTTCTACTATGTTTATGTTCTAGTGATTCAAAAGCAAATATGCAATCTGGGTTTTCGTATTCGATCCATGTTACTTACATATTCTATTATATTCAAAGTTAAGTCAAATCATATCTTTATTGGAATATGAGATTTTATTTAAATGACATCGAACTTTTTATCCTTCGGAATACTGGTATATAATCTCTACATTTCAAAACAGGTATTGCACATGGATAGGAATGACTATTATGGTGGAGAGTCCACTTCTCTTAATCTTGTGCAGGTCATTGTTTTTTGATTAAAAAAAACTTTTTTTTCATCTGGCATTTCCCTTTGCTATTTTCTGAATCTACTCTTTCTTTTTCTGTTATTCCATAGCTTTGGAAACATTTCAGGGGAGATGATAAGCCTCCAGAAAAACTGGGCTCAAGCAGAGACTATAATGTTGATATGATGCCCAAGGCATGTCTATGTTACATATACATGTACATGTACAAATACGTATACGTATATAATGAAAATGATTTAATTGATTGGTTGTACAGTTCATGATGGCCAATGGAGGTCTGGTTCGAATTCTGATCCACACAAATGTTACCAAGTATCTTAACTTCAAGGCTGTGGATGGTAGTTTTGTGTACAATAAGAAAAAAGTAAGATTATTGTGTGTCTGTGTATAGATATTGGTTTGATTTGTTTATAATTTTAGCAATTACCATAACTTGTAGATCTACAAAGTTCCGGCAACCGATGTCGAAGCACTGAAATCGCCATTGATGGGGCTGTTTGAGAAGCGCCGAGCCAGGAAGTTCTTCATTTATGTGCAAGACTACGATGAAAGTGATCCGAAATCTCATGAAAAAATGGACCTGAATAAAGTAACAGCGAGGGAACTTATCTCGTGTGTATCCCATCCTTGTTTCCCTATATAAAAGTTTGCTCTCTAATGTTGTGTTTCTCGGACTTGGGTATCGTACACGGATATGTTCGACCGTATTAATTACCGTATACCGGTCTTGATGTGTGCTAATTTTTTGCAATGTAGAAAATATGGGCTTGAAGATGACACAATTGACTTCATTGGCCATGCCTTGGCACTCCACAAAGATGATGGTTACTTAGATCAACCGGCTCTGAGTTTTGTTAAGAGAATGAAGGTAAAAGTTTATCATGTACAGTCTACGGCCGATGGTCGATTCTTCGGTGCGTGCCCGTATCTTTCTGTTTTAGCATTATATTCAGTGCATTTCTGCATTTTGTTTTGTGAAGCTTTATGCAGAGTCGTTGGCACGGTTTCAAGGAGGATCTCCGTATATCTATCCACTCTATGGACTAGGCGAATTGCCTCAGGTGTGTCGTTATCTGTAGTTTACGCTTCGAGATTAGTACAAAAACATTTGTTAGTTTCAACTTGTCACTGTGCCTCTATTGGCAGGCATTTGCACGGTTAAGTGCGGTTTATGGCGGTACATACATGCTCAACAAGCCAGAATGCAAGGTAAAGCATTTATGTTCGGTTTATGGCGGTACTTGTCGCCGAGTTAAGCTCTTCGGGTGCTCGTGGTGCGTCCATTTGAGTAAAAGTTTTATGTATTGGATTGCAGGTAGAATTTGATGCTGATGGGAAAGCTATTGGTGTGACTTCTGAAGGAGAAACTGCTAAGTGCAAGAAAGTTGTTTGTGATCCATCTTATTTGCCTGATAGGGTAACCTCCAATGAAACCTTTGCCCTTCTCTCGTTTTTCTTTCGTGGACAAGTTTGCATTCGAAGGTTGATTATATCGCCTTTGTTCGGTCATTTGGTTTTCGATGCAACAGGTTAAGAAGGTCGGAAAAGTTGCTCGTGCTATATGCATAATGAGCCACCCTATTCCTGATACCAACGAATCTCACTCGGCTCAGGTTATTCTGCCTCAGAAGCAACTCGGTCGTAAATCAGACATGTATGCTACTAACTTCCTCAGCTAATTTCTAGTTCTTCTGTTCAATAAACGTAAATAATTTTATATCCGACACTCGTACCGAAGTCTGTTCAACAACAAACAAGTGTTACAAGTCCATATTCTGCAGGTACCTCTTTTGTTGCTCATATGCTCATAATGTAGCACCCAAGGGAAAGTACATTGCTTTTGTTTCAGCAGAAGCAGAGACTGACAACCCTGAGGTAGAGTTGAAGCCCGGTGTCGACCTTCTGGGAACTGTAGAAGAGATATTCTACGAAACTTACGACAGATACGTTCCCACCAACGATCATACAGCCGACAACTGCTTCGTGTCTTCTGTAAGAAAACTTCTATGCATATATCTATCTATCACATTGCATATTTCTTTGGAGAAACTATTGAATGAAAAAGTACCCCAGCCCAACTTTTTACAATGGTTACCTTGTATGACAAGTAAAAGAACCTTAGGACTTCCAAATCTTACTGATTCCAAGTCTCAAATTTTTATTTTGCAGAGTTATGATTCAACAACTCACTTTGAAACCACAGTGAACGATGTGATCGAGATGTATAGTAAGATTACTGGAAAGGTAGTGCGGTTCATTTTCGAATATGTTCTAGAGTGTGTGTGTGTGTTGAAGAACCGAAACACTCTACGTTTCATCTCCCAACTTCTAAAAGATCCTAGGGATGCCTCTTGAAGTCGTTGTAGAGCGAAACGATGGCCCTTCAAGAGTGAGACTACATAGCATGGATCGAACGCTTGCCAACTTGACCTCTATACCCTAGAGGTAGTGAGTTCGATCTATGCCGTGTGCTCCTCGCTTTTCCGAGGTCATGGCTCCGCTATTCAGTGGCTTCAAGAGGCGCATTCCTATGCTCTATTTAGACAGGGGACAAAACTTCGAGAGTGTGTCGGTTCGAGAACCGTACTTTGTATGATGATATGTATATTTGTTGGCAAATGGCTGATTCTCTTGTCATGGTGTGCAGGATCTTGATTTATCTGTGGACCTAAGTGCTGCCAGTGCATCAGCTGAAGAAGAATGAAGTTCTTCAAATCGGATTGATTTCGTGCAAAAGAAGAAGAAAAAACCATTAGTAAAGGAATTCTATTGTTTATTTCTGTTTTCAAGTAGAGGAATTCATTGTTGCTGTTATATGTGATGTGTTCCAAAATAATGATTGGATTGGGAAACATAACATGAGGAATTCATTATTTCACCCTTTAGACCAACGTTGATGGTTAAATCTAACAAGTTTTTGAATAAATTAGTGTAACATGTCGTGTTACAGTGTTGATTGTTATAATGTTATATGCAGGGACGCACACGTGATTTTATGTTAGAGGGGTAAATTTATAAAATTCTAAGGGGCGAACTTATAAAATTTTAGGGGACGAAAATAATTTTTTAATAGAAAATTTCTAAAATAAAATTTAAATTATATTTGTATTTCAAATTTTTAAGGGCGACTGCCCCAACCTCTATGGGTCCATTCTTGGTTATATGTGATGTGTTCCAAAAATTCATGGGATTCAAACACCCTTAAACCTTTTTATTTTCAACTCAATTATGAGTGATGTACAAATAGTGTCGGATATTGGCAAAATAATGGGGAGAAATTTTGATTTTTTTAATTAAGGGGTTCAAATGAGAGTTTTAAATTTTTTTTAAGGATTTAATTTTTAAAATTCAAATTTTTTTAATATTTAATATAAAATTCTCATATTGCGGGTGAAAACATATTTTATGTAAAAAATATATATTGTAGGGTTTAGGGGTGTAAGTGTAGGGATTTAGAATTTAGGGATAGTAGTTAGAATTTAGGGTTTAGTTTGTAGGGTAATATGGTGAGAATTTAGGTTTTGATCTATAAACCCTAAATTACAACCCTAACTATAAATTTCAACCACTATTCCTAAATTCAAAACCCATACACCTAAAACCCTAAACCATACACCCTAAACTATAAATTTCAACCACTATTCTTAAATTCAAAATCCATACAACTAAAGCCCTAAATCATACACCCTAAACTAAGTACATAAACCTTAAAACTAAAACCCTTGTGAAAATTTTTAGTTTTCATGTATCAAATAATTACCCAATATTTATCTATAAATCTATCAATTTTGTATTTAAACTTTCAAAAAAAAATATTTTTTTAAACAGAATTGATATTCGATTAACATATACGTTGACTTGACCGGATTCCCGAATTCTTTAGTTTTGTTTCCTTCTTGCGGAAGGAACTACTAATTGTGTGCGCTCACTTAGGAAAGGAAAATGCTACCACTATTAGAAAAAAAATATTTTTGAGAAAAAAGAAATTATTCATTTCCGTATTGATTCGATTCTGTGAGTTCAAGGGGCGATCAGATAATGAGTCGGAGGGCGAGTCAAAAGCGCCAGCGTTTTGATGTCTTTGACTTCGCCGAGGAGGATGAGAGAGTTGAGATCGAGTCCGCGGCGATTCTCTCAAGGTTTAAGAACCCTAATCATGGCCGCAAGGCATCTGCCCCTCTCAGCAAATGCGACTTTCTTCAATGTTGTAACTTCCCTCTCGCTTTCTCTCTCTTTATTTGATCTGTTGATTACTCTGGTTGGTGAACCGAGAAAGTGCGGGAAAAAATGTTATCGTCTGAAAATTTTTATATATCTAACGTGCTTTCAAAGTTTTAGAGAAATCATTGATTCACTAATTGACCTAGTGGCTAAGGATGCTCATATTGTCTCATATTCGAATCTTGGAATGTAATATCTCTCTATTCAATAAAAAAAAGTTTTAGGAAAGCCAAAGATTACATTAAGTATTTACATCTATTTAATTCCTAATAATTTGCTGAATCAAATAGCTGATATTATGTATATCACAACTACTAACATTTTTCTTTCCTCTTTTAGTTTCCCGGAAAAGTGAAATTATTGATATTGACGATGAAGGTATGAATTAGGTTTAGGTTTAGGCTTAGTGTCATTTTCACTCTTCTATCCATATTTTGATGTGTTATATGTAGCTGTTCAATCATTTTCTGTCTTGTTGTACTCTAGTTCCAGATTGCAGCAGCACTACGAATATGGAAGTTAGCAATGTGCCGATTGAAATCGACCCCGAAGTTACAGAACCTCAATGTGGGTTGTTCTTGCTATTTTTATTTTGGTTTATAAATTGTATAGATTTTTAGTATGATGTTTGATCTTAGTTGGTTTTTGATTTCATGTATTTCCTTGCTTCAGACAACATTTGTGACAATTTTGTGAGTTCAAGGGGCGATCAGATAATGAGTTGGAGGGCGAGTCAAAAGCGCCAGCGTTTTAATGTCTTTGACTTCACCGAGGACGATGAGAGAGTTGATATCGAGGCCGCGGCGTGTCTCTCAAGGTTTAAGAACCCTAATCATGGCCGCAAGGCATCTGCCCCTCTCAGCAAATACGACTTTCTTCAATGATGTAACTTCCCTCTTTATTTGGTCTGTTGATTTGGTGATTACTCTTGTTGGTGAACCGAGAAAGTGCGGGAAAAAATGTGATCGTCTGATTTTTTTATATATCTAACATGCTTTCAAAGTTTTAGAGAAATTATTTATTCACTAATTTACCTAGTGGCTAAGGATGTTATTATTGTCTCATATTCGAATACCGCCATGGGAATGTTATTCAATTAGAGGAAGTCATAGAGGACTTAAAAATCTTTTTCAAAGGTAATTTATTCATGATTATTTTCATAAGTAGTTACTTTGCTATTGCTTTGGAACTTAATACAGAAAGCCATTGGGGTACATTCTTGTTTTTTGTTTGTGTATGTGTTTTCATCGACATTATTACCCAATTTTTTTACAAAATAGTTTAGTTTCATTCTGTTTATCTGATATTTTATGCTTGCTTTCCAATATTTCTAGCATACTTGAGTAAACAATATTTTACAGGACTTGAGTGGAACCTCTTGAGCTACACTTCACACGACTATGTCCATACGTTCTCAACTCTTTGAAGTTCATTGAGCTGCCAGTCTTCCTATGTGTTTTGAATACCTTTCAATCCCTTTTTATCTCTATTTTAAAGGAAAAAGAGTGGCACACATGCCCGCCTGTCATTATGACATCTTTTAAGTTCAAAACATACAATAGATGCATGAAAACCATTGACCAAAACCCGAAGTAGCCCATTGACTTCTTAAATGTATTCCAACTGCAAAGGGTGCCTTTTGCAGATGAAGGCCTAATGGTTATCCTTCACTGTCTTATCTTACTCAATTAATGTTGTTTAGCAATGAAAGTAATAGAATGGGGTGTTTGCACTCTAAAAGTTATGTTTCTCGGACTTGGGTATCGTACAAGGATATGTTCAATTGTATCCTCGTAACTATGTTCGAGTAGACATAGCTCTAGGTTGAAGATATGGCATTATTTGAAGGATCATCATTAGCTCGTATTAATTACCGTTTACCGGTCTTGATGTGTGCTAATTTTTTGCAATGTAGAAAGTATGGGCTTGAAGATGACACAATTGACTTCATTGGCCATGCCTTGGCACTCCACAAAGATGATAGTTACTTAGATCAACCAGCTCTGAGTTTTGTTAAGAGAATGAAGGTAAAAGTTTCTTTTCTATAGTCTACGGCCGATGGTCGATTATTCGGTCCATGCACTTATCTTTATGTTTTAGCATTATATTCAGTGCATTTCTGCATTTTGTTTTGTGAAGCTTTATGCAGAGTCGTTGGCACGGTTTCAAGGAGGATCTCCATATATCTATCCACTCTATGGACTAGGCGAATTGCCTCAGGTGTGTCATTATCTGTAGTTTAAGCTTTGAGATTAATAGAAAACATTTGTTAGTTTCAACTTGTCACCGTGCCTCTATTGGCAGGCATTTGCACGATTAAGTGCGGTTTATGGCGGTACTTACATGCTCAACAAGCCGGAATGCAAGGTAAATCATTTCTGTTCGGTTTATGGAGGTACTTGTGGCCGAGTTAAGCTCTTTGGGTACTCGTGGTGAGTCCATTTGAGTAAAAGTCTTATGTATTGGATTGCAGGTAGAATTTGATGCTGACGGGAAAGCTATTGGTGTGACTTCTGAAGGAGAAACTGCTAAGTGCAAGAAAGTTGTTTGTGATCCATCTTATTTGCCTGATAGGGTAACCTCCAATGAAACCTTTGCCCTTCTCTCGTTTTTCTTTCGTGGACAAGTTTGCATACTCAAAGGTTGATTATATCGCCTTTGTTCCGTCATTTGGTTTTCGATGCAACAGGTTAAGAAGGTCGGAAAAGTTGATCGTGCTATATGCATAATGAGCCACCCTATTCCTGATACCAACGAATCTCACTCAGCTCAGGTTATTCTGCCTCAGAAGCAACTCGGTCGTAAATCAGACATGTATGCTACTAACTTCCTCAGCTAATTTCTAGTCTTCTGTTCAATAAACGTAAATAATTTTATATCCGACACTCGTACCGAAGTCTGTTCAACAACAAACAAGTGTTATAAGTCCATATTCTGCAGGTACCTCTTTTGTTGCTCATATGCTCATAATGTAGCACCCAAGGGAAAGTACATTGCTTTTGTTTCAGCAGAAGCAGAGACTGACAACCCTGAGGTAGAGTTGAAGCCCGGTGTCGACCTTCTGGGAACTGTAGAAGAGATATTCTACGAAACTTACGACAGATACGTTCCCACCAACGATGATCATACATCCGACAACTGCTTCGTGTCTTCTGTAAGAAAACTTCTATGCATATATCTATCTATCTATCACATTGCATATTTCTTTGGAGCCTTATATATAGAAGGTAGACCTCGATCCTGCGAAACTATTGAATGAAAAAGTACCCCAACCCAACTTTTTACAATGGTTACCTTGTATGACAAGTAAACGAACCTTAGGACTTCCTAATCTTACTGATTCCAAGTCTCAAATTTTTATTTTGCAGAGTTATGATTCGACAACTCACTTCGAAACCACAGTGAACGATGTGATCGATATGTATAGTAAGATTACTGGAAAGGTAGTGCGGTTCATTTTCGAATATGTTCTAGAGAGAGTGTGTGTGTGTTGAAGAACCGAAACACTCAACGTTTCGTCTCCCAACTTCTAAAAGATCCTACGGATGCCTCTTGAAGTCGTTGAAGAGAGAAACGATGGCCATTCAAGAGCGAGACTACATAGCATGGATCGAACGCTTGCCAACTTGACCTCTATACCCTAGAGGTAGTGAGTTCGATCTATGCCGTGTGCTCTTCAACGCCACGAATTTTAACCATGCGTCCTCGCTTTTCCGAGGTCATGGCTCCGCTATTCAGTGGCTTCAAGAGGCGCATTCCTATGCTCTATTTAGACAGGGGACAAAACTTCGAGAGTGTGTCGGTTCGAGAACCGTACTTTGTATGATGATATGTATATTTGTTGGCAAATGGCTGATTCTCTTGTCATGGTGTGCAGGATCTTGATTTATCTGTGGACCTAAGTGCTGCCAGTGCATCAGCTGAAGAAGAATGAAGTTCTTCAAATCGGATTGATTTCGTGCAAAAGAAGAAAAAAAACCATTAGTAAAGGAATTCTATTGTTTATTTCTGTTTTCAAGTAGAGGAATTCATTGTTGCTGTTATATGTGATGTGTTCCAAAATAATGATTGGATTGGGTAACATAACACGAGGAATTCATTGTTTCACACTTTAAACCAACGTTGATTGTTAAATCTAACTGGTTTTCGGATAAGTTGGTGTAATATGTCGTGTTACAGTGTTGATTGTTACAATGTTATTTACAGGGACGAACACAAAATTTATAAAGCTCGATGAGATTTGGCAAAATAATCGGGAGAAAATTGATTTTTTTTTAATTAAGGGGTTCAATGAGAGTTTTTTTAATGAGGGTTTAATTAAAAAAATTATAAAGCTCGATGAGATTTTTTAAATTTTTTAAAGGATTTAATTTAAAAAATTCAAATCTTTTAATATTTAATATAAAATTCTCATGGGTGAAAACATATTTTATGTAAAAAAATATATTTGAATAAATTATTTAACAATTACATGAAGTGATAAATATTTATGGATTATTACAAGCTCCTTAGTTTTAGGGTTTAGAGGCTTAATTTAGAGTGTAGGGTTTAAGGATTTTGGTGTATGGATTTAGAATTTAGGGATAGTGGTTAAAATTTGGGGTTTAGGGGTTAGGATTTAGTTTTTAGAGTAATATGGTGAGGATTTAGGTTTTAATCCATAAACCCTAAATTACAACCCTAAAGTATAAATTTCAACCATTATCCCTAAATTCAAAACTCATACACCTAAACTCTTAAATCATACACCCTAAATTAAGTCCCTAAACGCGATTGTGTATCAGAAAATTACCCAATATTTATCTATAAATCTATCAATTTTGTATTTTTACTTTCAAAAAAATTATATTTTTTAAACAGAATTGATATTCGATTAACATATACGTTGACTTGACCGGGTTCCCGAATTCTTTAGTTTTGTTTGTTCCTTCTTGCGGAAGGAACTACTAATTGTGTGTACTCACTCTGAAAAGGAAAATGCTACTACTATAAGAAAAAAATATTTTTGAGAAAAAAGAAATTGTTCATTTCCGTATTGATTCGATTCTGTGAGTTCAAGGGGCGATCAGATAATGAGTCGGAGGGCGAGTCAAAAGCGCCAGCGTTTTGACGTCTTTGACTTCGCCGACGAGGATGAGAGAGTTGAGAGGGAGGCCGCGGCGTTAAGCTCAAGGTTTAAGAACCCTAATCATGGCCGCAAGGCATCTGCTCCTCTCAGCAAATACGACTTTCTTCAATGCTGTAACTTCCCTCTCGCTTTCTCTCTCTTTATTTGATCTGTTGATTTGGTGATTACTCTGGTTGGTGAACCGAGAAAGTGCGGGAAAAAATGTGATCGTCTGAACTTTTTATACATCTAACGTGCTTTCAAAGCTTTAGAGAAATTATTGATTCACTAATTTACCTAGCGGCTAAGGATGCTATTATTGTCTCATATTCGAGTACCAAATGTTATACCTCTCTATTTAACTAATTTTTTTTTAGAAAAGCCAAAGATTACATTAAGTATTTACATCTATTTAATTCCTAATAATTTGCTGAATCAAATAGCTGATATTACGTATATCACAACTATTAACATTTTTCTTTCCTTTTTTAGTTGCCCGGAAAAATGAAATTAGCAACAGACCAATTGATATTGACGACGAAGGTATGAATTAGGTTTAGGCTTAGTGTCATTTTCACTCTTCTATCCATATTTTGATGTGTTATATGTAGCTGTTCAATCATTTTCTGTCTTGTTGTACTCTAGTTGCAGATTGCAGCAGCACTAAGAATATGGAAGTTAGCAATGTGCCGATTGAACTCGACCCCGAAGTTACAGAACCTCAATGTGGGTTGTTGTTGCTATTTTTATTTTGGTGTATAAATTGCATAGATTTTTAATATATTGTTTGATCTTAGTTGGTTTTGGGTTTCATGTATTTCCTTGCTTCAGACAACATTTGTGACATTTTTGTTTTCAGTGTTTCTTTACTTCTTAAATCCTTTAACTTTTGCATATTGTAATTCATATTTCTGTCGATGTAATAAGCCTTTACTTTCCTTTGTAGTACCCTGGAAAAATAAAATTGGCAACAAACAAATTGATCTTGACGTCGAAGGTATGGAGTAGATTGAGGCATAGTGTTATTTTTAATCTTTCGTCCATACTTTATTGTAAAAATGTATGGTTGTTCAATCATTTTTTTATTTCATGTTCTCTAGTTGCAGATTGCTGCAGGACTAAGCAGAAGGCAGTTAGCAAGGGACCAATTGAACTTGATTCTGAATTTACAGAAGTTCAATGTGAGTTGTTATTGTTGTTTTTCATTTCCTCTTTTTGTTTATGATTTACATATTTTTTTTAGAATGTTATTGACCTTGGTTCATGCATTTCCATTATTTCTCTCAATGCATTTGTGACATTTCTTTTTCAGTGTTTTTCCCTTCTGAAATTCTTGTTCATGGTTTCGAATTATGTCTTTAGTCTTCTATCCATGGTTCATTGTATGAGATGTAAATGTTGAATCATCATCTCATCCAGTGTGAAAGCTATCTTCTCTGTATATTTGACCTTTGAGTCTCTGAAAAATATCTCCATATTTGTAATATCCCTATTTCTCATTTATAATTTATTAATGGATGCTTTCATCACTTTTGATGTTTTCTAGATTGTTTTTGTTGGGCATCTAGTTCTCTGTGCTGTTACCCCACTCTTTTCCCCTGATAGGAAGAGCAGTGGAATTCAACTTGGTACTTTAAAGGAGAGTTGTTGTGGCTAATGAGGCCTGTCCATGTTTGACGTTGCCATTAGCTGCCGTTTATTGCAGTGGCAATGGGCATATGCGTTATACTTACACATTCACTAATTACTTTGTTTTTTTCTTCTTCTTGTTCTTCTTTTGATAGCTTTTGCACTCTGTCCTTATTAATGCTATTTAGGAAGACTGAATTATGAATAAAACAGCAAAGGAGTTTGAATTTAGTGTAAGACAAATATATAAATTAATCAGAAAAACTTTGAATGACGAAAATAATACAGTTATTTTTTTATCTTTTAATCACTCATGTAATAATATTTATTTAACACACACCTATACTTCTTTGTCTTTGTTTGTAGCTTTACAAAGTCGCAAGACTAGGAAAAAGAAGATTGATGGACCAATTGATGTCGATGCTAAAGGTACATGGCATTAGTGTACATCTTAAGTTTCGGTGTTAAAGCTTCTAATGCTCTTCATATAATTTTGTAGAAGTGCAAGCGAGCAAGACTGCAAAAAATCAATTCACATTTCCTGCATACCGTTCTGTGAAGGTGAGACGAGGAGATTTCTGAATTGGATACATCTTTGCAATATTTTTCTTTGAGCTATAAGGTATAGGTAACTACCCTTAATATATCGAGAACAATAAAATCAAATGGCTAACATGGTTTAGACTGCACCAATTATCTTAAATGCAACTCAGGCTTCTTCTCTTTGTGATATACAAAAAAAAGGGGATCATAAACCTTCTAGTTATTGTTCTATTAAATTGGCTGCAGCATGAGCGAGTTGGTGTGCTAGCAGATGACGATGACAGGATTGAAATTATTTCTTCATCTGCTTTTGCTTCCTCTCATGTCGAGTGTAGAGGTATTTTTCTTATCCTTTTGAGTTTGCTTCATAAGTTACGATACCATTTTTATCTCAAGCTTACTGTATCTTACTGAGATCTTATACAACACCCTGCATCTCTCAGATTATTCAGAGGAGCAACTTTCAGTTCATGCTTCTGAAGGACATGAAATTGTAACTTCAGCACTCCCTTTTGCATTAATAACTAAGGATTCTTTTTTCTTTTGATTGCTATTAATAGGGATGTTATTGAAAATATTAACAACCCAGTTGTAAGTTCATATGCGTAAGATACAGTTAATGTTTTTGTCTATTATGGCGTTTGCTTAGTTTTGATTTGTTTCCTTTCTATGATTATTTTCTCATATTGCTTATCATAACGACAGAATCTTTTGTTTTGAGTTCTCTAATTTTCGCATTCTACTAATTCGTCTTGCTAATATTACATTTCTTAATAGGCCTTTTCTTAATTTATTTTTAAACTTGCAGGAAAGAGAAAATGTGAAAGTTGTCATTTCCCCTGATTTTATGTTTTATAGAGGTATGCATTGCACAGAAGGTCAGTTAACTTTTTCAAAAACCTGCCTCAAGTTTGAGGGATCAACTGTTAATGGGACCAAGAAAAAATTTAGTTTTGTATGGACTGTTGGTGACGTCATCAGTATTGATGTACAATGGTGTGAAAGGGTGAGTTACAATATCTGTTATTCCTCTCGGTTTTTTCTTTAAAATTTCTAAGATATACTCTGAGAATATAGTCTTTGCGCTTGGTGCTGGACATAGGTTGAAACAGCCATTATGAATCTTGCTCTATTGTCAAAGAATTCTAAGAAAGCTGGAAATCCAAATGAAACTTCAGGTTTGTGAATTTTCAGAAATGATTTGCATTGAACTATTTCTTTAGGTGTACCATGATGTTTCATGTTCTGAGAGAGAGTCTTGAACTCTAATTAAAACTGATGCCCTATACTTTGACCTCTTTCAAAATATCACATTATGTAGCTGCCTGCTTGCCTCATGACCTTCTATCTGCATTACATTTTTATTGTGACATCTCTAAGAAGTTTTCTTTAAGACTCTAACTTACCTGTTTCCAGTGGGAATTGTTTTAGGGGAAGCTCTGATCTCTTTTACTGATTGTTCTTCTCATTAATAAATTTTGAACTAGGATATTCTTGATTGCTGCAGCCATTGGGTTGTTGAAGTTTTCAGTTTGTGATCCTTGCTGGTCTGAAAGGGAGAAATCAATCAAATCATTGAGTGTGAGATACAAGGATATATGGCACACTATTTCTGAGTAAGATTTTTTCTGATATTGTTTCTTATCAGATTATTCTCAAATTTTTAACGTAGATTTACAAAGTGATGGTTTTTTTCCTCTTTAATATTAGATTAAATAGGCATTTAATTTTTTTCAGTGTAGCTTTTCTCTCTCGCTACCCTTAACAAAGAAAATGTGGAATTGTATACATCATTTGGTTTGAGTATGCTTTTTCTTGTATTATAGCTCAGATTCTTGCTCTTATTTTTGTTTTTCACTGTGTTTTAGTCCCTCACGCCTAGTGTAACTTCCTATTTAAGGTAGATTATTTTTTATTGTTTAATTGCATAGATTTAACCATTCATGTTACCTCTTGTAGTGAAAATGAAGAAAATGCCTTCATGGGGCAGAGTAGCAGGTCCTTGTCAAAGTCATATTTTTCTGAGTAAGCCAAAGAATGTTTTATGTTATTTTTACATTTGTTAATTGCTTTATTAATGCATTTCAATAGCCTTTTGTTTGACGATTAATAATGCTCTATGCCATTTTCCTTTTGGGGGGTACAAGCTCTTTTGCGTTTTGGTTTTACAGATTTACGTGTCTAGTTCCCTCCCCAAAATAATAAAAAAAAGAGGAGAAAATTTAAGCTTTCTATCAGAAGCGCAATATTCTGTAAATGCCCTCACCATTGTTTTTCTTTTAGGTAGACTATAACTGTTGTATGTTTCAGCTCTGCCTTTTTCTTTGAAGCAGTTTCAAGAAGCATCAAAATATACCCCCATTCGAAAGTACTACTACAGAAATTTTACCATAGATCACTTATTAGTATTTTATGTGCATGTAATGCCAGTTGTTCCTTTTATGTAACTTATTTTCCTTCTTTTTTACATGTATATTTCTGTGTGTGTGCTTGTGTATAACATAGGTTTAGATGTAATGCTTTAAGCCTTTTATGCTGTGGGATTTTTTTAGTTATTAATCACTTAACACTTTTTTTTTGAAAATCTGCAATCGATGCATCTAACTATTTTGTTGTACAGTTTCCATGAACATTTTGAAGAAGTTATCTATCCAAAAGGTGATCCAGATGCTATTTCAATTAGCAAGAGAGATGTTGCACTTCTACAGCCACAGACATTTATCAATGATACCATCATTGACTTCTATATTAAGTAAGCTTGAAATATAAATTCCATGTTCATTTTTTTATCCATGCTCTACATGTTAATCTGTTTCTTAGATCTCTTATGTGCTAGTTTTAGTTCATCCTTGAGGATTGGGGTATGAAATACACATGTGAAATATATTGGAGTAGAAACATTTTCTATAGCTATTCTCAAAGTTGCATTTTCATGTGAAATGCACATGTTAATCTGTTTCTTATAATTATTCTTTCTTGATTGAGTTTATGTAGTTCTTTTGATACTTTTGGAGTAGTGTTCATTTTTCTTTCATCAAAAGAAGTTTCATTGCTTTATAATTTCCAAAATAGTGATTTGGGCTTATACAATAGACATAAATTGAAACTATCATCTCATTTTTTTGAATTCAACTCCCTGATTAAACATCATAACCATGTTAATTGACTAAGTGAGTTGTGAGAGTTCATGAGAAACCTTCCCTCTAATCATCCACCAAAAAAAAGAGAAAAAAGAACCTTGGTTCAGTTTACGACTCTGATTTATTTCTGACTGGTTCTTTTTCATGATTTTCAAGGATTGACGTTTTCTGATCCATGGCAGATATTTGCAGAACAAAATTCAACGTGAGGAGCAACATAAGTTCCACTTCTTTAATAGTTTTTTCTTCCGCAAGCTTGCTGATATGGATAAAGGTTTATCTAGTGCTTGTCAAGTGAGGGCGGCATTTGAACGTGTTCGTAAATGGACTAGGAAGGTGGATATATTTGAAAAGGATTACATTTTCATTCCCGTAAATTACAGGTGATAAGCTTATCTGTTTTTTCTGCAAGGAATGAGAACAAATCTTTATTCATGTAGCTCTCTAATATGAGTTATAAACACATCTCCGTGACAGTCTCCATTGGAGTTTGATTGTCATCTGTCATCCTGGTGAAGTGGCTAATTTTAGAGGCAAGATCTTAACAGAGTGTTTCAGCTTGCTGTAGCAACTAGGACTATCTCCATTTTTACTTTTCCTTCAGTTGTCTTGCAGATGACGAAGCTGAAAAATTACATAAAGTCCCTTGCATCTTGCACATGAATTCAATTAGAGGAAGTCATAGAGGCCTTAAAAATCTTTTTCAAAGGTAATTTATTCATGATTATTTTCATAAGTAGTTACTTTGCTATTGCTTTGGAACTTAATACAGAAAACCATTAGGGTACTTTCTTGTCTTTTGTTTGTGTATGTGTTTTCATCGACATTATTACCCATTTTTTTTTACAAAATAGTTTAGTTTCAATCTGTTTATCTGATATTTTATGCTTGCTTTCAATATTTCTAGCATACTTGAGTAAACAATATTTTACAGGACTTGAGTGGAACCTCTCGAGCTACACTTCACATGACTATGTCCATACGTTCTCAACTCTTTGAAGTTCATTGAGCTGCCAGTCTTCCTATGTGTTTTGAATACCTTTCAATCCCTTTTTATCTCTCTATTTTAAAGGAAAAGAGTGGCACACATGCCAGCCTGTCATTATGACAGCTTTTAAGGTCAAAACGTACAATAGATGCATGAAAACCATTGACCAAAACCCAAAGTAGCCCATTGACTTCTTAAATGTATTCCAACTGCAAGGGGTGCCTTTTGCAGATGAAGGCCTAATGGTTATCCTTCACTGTCTTATCTCACTCAATTAATGTTGTTTAGCAATGAAAGTAATAGAATGAAGAAACACAAAACTTGTTCGAGAAATGCTGTTGTCTAAAAAAAACTCTCTATTGTCTCCTCGGTTTGAAATAGTCATTTCTCAGTTCCGAAAGATATTGTTGTTGATTATTGTTTCCCCGTTTATTTCTTACGATATGACATAACAGCTACTTGTCAGAAGAGTGGAAAGAGAGGCATAGAGATGTAGCAGATGATGTTTCTTCAGATTTTTTACATTTACAGTTTGTCCAACTAGAGGTATTTCTTTTCTTTATACACCTCATTAAGTTCCTGCACCTAAAAAACCCCCTTAAAATGGTCACTCATACAGGGAGCCTTTTTTAGGCCAATTTTAAAATTAAGCAAAGTCTTTGGTTTTATTGGGGAATAGTAGCTGACGTAAGCACAGCACATAAACAACTCTATTTTACATGGGATTCCCCCTCCCCCCTAATCTGCAATTAGCATGTTACGTCACTTGGATTTATCAGAGAGCATCAGTTTATTTCACATTTGCTAAATTGGTTGACTGTTATTTTTTAATTTTCATTCTGTATGATTCAGCTACCGCAACAGGGAAATTCATTCGATTGTGGCCTCTTCTTGCTTCATTATATGGAACTCTTTCTTCTTCAAGCGTCAACTAACTTCTGCCCTTTCAAGGTAACAAGATTTTCCTACTTTGTTACTGTTTTATTGCACCTTGAAAAATGTTATTCTCGTTGCAAGAATCGTATCATTGCTCGGGACTTTTATTGTTTTGTTTCTTGTTGCTGCTTGATTGACCCTGCTAGCTGCCTTAAAATTATTAGGGTTGATTATTCGTAGACTGGTAACTTGATTTCCGGTGTGAACTTGCAAATGTTGTCCTTTGACGCAGCTTTGTTACTTACACGTAAACTGTTTATCATATAGAACTCAAACCTCCCACGGAGAAATTTGTTCGTCTTAATATGAAAATTGTCGGTAAGGTTTCATATTTACTTTTCACCTCTACTGATATTATTTTTGACCCTTTCTTTCAGCTTAATAGGCATTGGTTTCCACCTGATGAGGCTTCTTTGAAACGCTTCCATATCAAGAAATTAATCTATGAGATCCTAGAGGAACAATCTCGTAGTTCCGCATCAGGTGATGGTTTTTATAATGATTCATCCTCCCTTGTACCTGACCGAAGTGAACAAGAAACTGCAGCACAGATTGGCAATTCAGCAGAAACATGTCATGGTTGTTCCTCAAACTCCACTGTTAAGCACGGGCCTAACAGTTTTCTGGCGTCCCCTCCGATAGTTCGAAGAGTTCGTAAAGACTCAGGATTGGGAAGTTTTAAATGTTACGAGGTGGAAACGGGTGGACTGCTCTCTCATGGAAATTATCAGCAGATTGACACACTTGGTAAAAGAAATGCCATGTCACCTATAGAGGTAACTTCGATTTCTTTATTACCAACAGCTAGAAGCTTAAAGCATGAATATATTAAGCAATTTGCTAATGAAAAGTATGCTCTGTGTGATTCACCTTTTTCTGTATGTGTCTTTCATTGTTAACGTTATGTAAACCTCGTCTTTTTCCACCAAATGAAGCTGTTTATAACAATATCGTCTTCGTGATCGAGCCTATTAGTGACTTAATTAAAGATTAAGACAGTTAATTTACTTCAAAGTAAATTCATGGTTCATGAAGTTGCCATTGAGTCTTGACGTGTAAACCCGAAATCGTAAAATCCATGGTTCATGAAGAATTTTGGTCTGAAATTGTTGCATTTTCCCCTCCTGCGTGAACCAGGAAACAGAAGAGAGCAGTGAAGAAATAGCTGGTGATTTGCCTTTGGATCTAGATGATCAACAAGTTGTTGGACCGGTGACCGAATCTCGCGTACACATGCGGTATCCTAGTAAAGATTTCGGATCGAGAACATCTTGTAACCAAAAAATCCCATTGCATTTCGAGGATTCAGCCTTACAGAAATTAATTGATTCTCTAGAATCGTCAGAGATGGGGCTAGCAGATGCCGAACTTCTTCCGGAGTTTGATGTATCTTCTCAACAGGTAGAATCCAATAAACCCGAGCATTGCTCGACCTCAAATGAAGGTGGTTCCTCCGATTGTATCGTTGAAGATTCCCAAGAGTCGAGTGACATTCATAATGACATTGAGTTCGAGAGTACATGTTCACCTTCCTTTCGGAAGGACATTTCTGCTGTATTCAATCAACAAGAAGATATAACTACACGAGTTGATACTTGATATTGAAGAAAGTGGCATGCCAACATGCGATGGAGATCATGTGTCCGAAGGCGATGAACAGCAAGTTGCAGAAGCTTCGTAGGCAAATAGTCTTGTTAACGGAGCGACGAACACAGTCGAAAACGTTCGGAAGGCATTTGCGGACTGCGGTGGCCGCATTATGCCCCATCGTATTATGATCTTGAGTTACTCAAGTTAGTTATTATAGAATTAAGTGTTAAATAAGTCATTTATCTTTTGATTAAAATCTTAATTTTATTTTAGTTCGAGTTATTCTTTAGTTATTAAAAAAAGCTTGACTCGATTGGACTCTACTCGAGCTCGAACTCGGCTCGAGTTCTTGACGAGCCGAGTTACTTGATACTCGACTCGAAAAACTCACGAGCTACTCGAAAATATAATATATTATTTTTTATAATTTAAAATAAAATTTTAAACTTAAAACCCTAAATATAAACCCTAAACATAAGAATTAAACCTTAAATTCTAAGTCTTAAATTCTAAACTAAACCTCTAAACCTTAAACTAACACCCCAAATCCTAAAATTAACAAGTTTGAGTTTGCACAAGACAAGTATCAAAGTTTTTTCTTTATAAGACTTTAAATGAGACGTGACAGATGAAGAGTTACTCGAGTCCAATGCGGTTAAAGATCGGTCAACATTTGACTTGATTGGGCTCGAATCAAACTTGAACTCGACTCGAAATCTTAACGAGCCGAACCGAGCTTAGCACTACTTGAGCTCGACTCGGCTCGTTTTAACCCCTATGTATAAATTTAAAACTAAAATGTTGCAAAATTAAATTATTAAATTGAAATACATCAATAAATTACTATTAAAAAATGGAGTACACAATCTCGTTGTTCAATATATTTATACGGTATCTAATTTAAAATTAATGAATCAGACTAATAAAAAATATATAAAATCATTGGGGTTTTTGAACTTCAATGACGAAAATGGAAAACATTCTTTTATGAACCTTGCGTCTTCCTCAAGGGAATACAACACAAGGAAACCCTAAACCTTATATATTGCCGTACAAGATTTTCGGTTCCACAAAGCTTGAGAAGATGGCGCCAACTGGTAGATCTCCATCTCTTTTTCTTTCTATTTTCTGAATTTATTTATAAGCAGCATATTTCCCGCTCTATCTCTCTCGATTATTGTGTTTTTTTATTATCGAAAACGAAGAAAAGAGGTTCAGATCGAGAAACAAAGAAAAACGGCGGAGAAAAGAAAGTGAAAGAGGAGGCCATTCGTATCATTGAGACATTCCACGTTGTTCCTCGTTTGGTTGTTTTTGATCTCGATTACACCCTTTGGCCTTTCTACTGGTTTCTTCATTTTCCCTTCTTTTCGATCTGTTTGGCGGATTTCCCCCCTTCTAATTTCTGTTTCTGAATCGTTGTTCAATTTTGACGTTTTGCAGTGAATGCCGAGCGAAAGGTGAGCCATGTTTGTACCCAGAAGCTAAAGCAATTTTATGTGCACTCAAGGAGAAAGGGATTGATATGGCGATCGCCTCTCGCTCTGCCGCTCCAGATTTTGCCAATGCGTTTCTTGAAAAGCTGGGAATCAGGGCCTTGTTTGTCACCAAGGTCAGCCACATTTTAACCCCCTTTTTGTTTGTCACCAAGGTCAGCCACTCAAGGAGAAATGATGTTCACATTTGCATGAAACGTCTACATCTATAGGTGTTATGATAAAGCACATTTCATGCTGCTCCGGCTCACTTATTCTTTTTTTTTTACTAATGTTCAATTTAACATTATAAAAGTATAAATTTATACTTTAGTACGTGAATATAAATTTTATATACATAACTCTTTAGTGTGTATACAGTATATTTAAGTATGTATTATAATCGTCAACCATCTTAGAGCATGTGGTTAAAGTTCTCAGTTGACATTATCTCTTCTCTTTAGGTTGTGTTTTCAAGAACTTCTCCCAGCTTTAGGTAAAAATTGTTTAAAAAAGTATGGGTTTTAATCCCATACGCGTGGGATTAAAACTTTTTACTTCTACAATTGCTTTAATTTTAGGGCTAGAGTTTCAGTTTAGGGTTTTAGCGTTGGATTTAGAATTTAGAGTTTATGGATAGAATCTAGGGATTAATGTTAGAATTTAGGGTAATATGGTTAGGGATTTAGGTTTTAACCAATAAACCCGAAATTCTATCAATAACCTTAAATACAAAATTACTACACTTAAATCCCTAAACTCTAAACAAAGCCTATAAACCCTAAAACTAAGTTGCCTGTGTAAACAAAGTTTTTACATGCGCTTGTACATAGAATAATTAAAAATAAAAGGCTTAAGGGTGTAAGAAGCCCTTGAACTTTTGAAAAAAAATGAATTAAGCCCTTAAACTTTTTTTACACCTAATTAAGCCCTTGAACCATAACATTTAATCAATTAAGCCCTTAAACCAACAAATTGAATCAATTAAGCCATTTGACCAACTTTGACCATTAAATCTTAATAGTTTTATTCGATCCATTGTTGTAGTGCACTATGTCACAATGTTTCCACTTGACAGTTTTCAGAATTCTTTATTTTATTTAAAAAAAAATCTTTAAAGGTTCTAAAAATTCTAAAAAACTTATAAAATTTATAAAAAATACTTTTTGAATTTTTTTTGTAAATGCCGCATGATGAAACTGCAGTGTATCATGTGCCGGTAATATCTGAAGAAAAAAAGAGTCAAGATTTAATGGTCAAAATTGGTCAAAGGGCTTAATTGATTCAATTTCTTGGTTCAATGGCTTAATTGATTCAATTTGTTTGTTCAAGGGCTCAATTGGGTGCAAAAAAAGTTCAAGGGCTTAATTGATTATTTTTCAAAAGTTCAAGGGCTTCTTACACCCTTAAGCCAAAATAAAACGAATACAAATAATGTTACTAGGTTAACTTTTAAGGAAAAGAAAATTTTTGTTTAGACCAACGTGAATTGATTTGAATTGAACATATATATATATCTAACACTAGTATTGAATTGAGATGAACCTAAAATATATTGCATGTGTTGACTTATAATTAGACCAATCCGCAACATCAATTAAAAAAGTGTAGGATTAATTGTGGAGAAAAACTTCTATACACATGTTGGCTTTTTGTTTTAAGGGTTAATGATTTAGATTAAGATTTAGAGTTTATGACTTTAGTTTATAAAGTTTAGAATTTAAGACTTAAGATTAAAGTTTTATGATTAGATATTTATATTTTATTTTTTAAATAATAAATATACATATTTATATAATTTTTTACACGGTACGAATATAAAAAATTACTCTTAATTTTTTTACAGGAGATTGGTCACAGCTCAACTCACAAGAGAGATCATTTCCAGAGAATTCACTCAAGCACAGGGATTCCTTTCAACTCCATGCTCTTTTTCGATGATGACACTAAGAACACACAAGCGGTAATTGGATACTCCTATATAATAACTTTATACATAGAAAAAATATTTGGAATATTTTTTTTCACAAAACATATTTTAAAATTTTAAAGTTATTTTAAAGTTTACGGGTTTAGGATTTTAAATTTAGAGTTTAAGGTTAAGTTTTAAGTGTCTGAGTTTAAGATCTTATGTTTTAAAATTAAGAATTTATATTTTGTATTGTGAAGTTTAAATAGACATATTTGTGTAAGAAAATTACACGGACAATAGGTTGAATATTAACTCGTATACATCAACTTTTTGTAACTATAAACGACAGGTTTCTGATATGGGAGTGACCAGCATTTTAGTTAGCAATGGGTTGGATCTGGATGCAATGAGTCGAGGGTTAACAGATTTCTCTGCAAACTGGAGGAAATCTGAGAAGAGCAGGCCGACATGAGTCTATAATCTCAAAATTTACTAAATCATGTAGGTTTGTCAATTATTGCCGAGGAGATGTTAGATTGAGTTTTGCAGGTTTAAACTAGTAGACCGAATGTTGAACATGCATATATATATATATATATATATGGGGATAGGATCCGTTTACACAGTTTTTTGAAAAAAAAAAGTAAGGAGTTAATCTGATCCATCTATTTCTCCATCTAACAATTTAGAAAACGTATAAAACTTAAAAGAGTTTTACATTGCGTAAGTTACCCTAACTATATAGATTCATTGTCCTAAGGTGGATATTATTGTGTTACGAGTGTTATATTTTGATATACAATATATGCAAAATTATTTTAGACGATAAAGTAATATGAATGTCTGCTCAGGATATCGCCTTTTAGTACTGATGATTGTTCTTTGTTGTTTTAATTGTATTTAATTTGTTTTCAAACCAAAATAATACTTTGATACACTATGCCTTTTAATTTTAAGATTTAAATATTTATGTTATGTTTTAGCCTTTTAGGGGGTTTAAGTTGTAGAATGTGGTTTAAGAGTTTAAGTTGTTGGATGTAGAATTTAAGGTTTATTGTTAAATTTTAGAGTTTAGAGTTTTGGGTTTAAGGTTTAAGTTTTAGGATGTTAGGGCTGGGGATTTATATTTTAGATTCTTTAGCTTAAATATGAAGGGTTGTGTAATTTTTTTTATACAGCTTGCGTATTAAAATATAACACATATTAAATTAACGGCTCAAAGTATTGAAATATATATTTTATACAGGGGCCATTTTTAAGTTTTCCTTTAGGGCCTGAAAATATCCAAAACAATTCTTAAAATGTGTAAAAACAACTCTTCCCATCCAAACTATTTAATTTTAAATTTAAATCTCTAAATTAAAAACATAAACTCTAACTTTGAATTCTAAATTTAGTCAACAAATACAATTTAGGGTCATTCTTAATAAAAAATGTCGGATTGTTCTATCATAAACTAGTAAGTCAACAAATTATGTGTTTAATTACAAAGGGTCATTCTTTTAAAAAAATACAATTTAGTCATTTAATTAAAATTTTGTTACAATTAATATTGATATAATGATAGTTGTAGTCATTAAAATTTGTACTACATTCTATTAATTTGGTTACAGTTTTAAATAATTCAATAAAGTTAACTATTTGTATTTAAAGTTTTATTGGTGAAATGATTGTCTATTAACCGGCGGTATTAGGGTCGTCATGAATCTATTCTATTAGTTTATCAGTTATCCAGTAATGAAGTGATTATGTCTATCAAATTATCGCATATACTAATTATCGAGCTCATGGATAATAGATTACTAAGCTGATGGAAAATAAAAAAAAAAAACAAGTGCTTGGAGGGTGTTTTAGAGGATGCAATAATGAAATTGTCAAATATAAAGTGTTAAATTTATTAAATTATTTTAAATTATGATCAAAATAATAGAATGTATATTTTTGGGACTAAAATTATTATACCAGAACACGTTGAACGTTTATTTCAATTTTAACTGTAAATGACTTATTTGTAATGAAATTTTATTTGAATGACTACATTGTAACTTTTAAAGGAAAAAAATGACCTTTTTTAACCAAACTTATGATAGAGTGTCCTATAATGTATGCAATAATGAAATTATCAAATATGGAGTGATTTGGAAGGTTTAATTCAAGTGTACATATGACATAGAAAAAAATGATGTGAATTATTTTAATTGGGTAAAGAACATGAATGAGGTGGTGGAAAGAGTGTATTAAATCATTTCTCATCTTTCATACCTTTTGAATTTTATTATAGCATTAAATTTTTAATGTTTCATTGTGATTCTTGTTAATCCTTTCATTTTGAATATAATTCAGTAAATATCTCTCGTTTAAAAACAATAATTCCTTTTTATACAATTTTCAAAATTTCATTATCAATTTTAACAGCGATGTTTTTTTTATCGACAAAATTCGAAGACTTTTAATGTCGGGCTATTTTGGGCTTGGAAAGATACAACATAACTGAAATGGTTTCGTTAAATAATTTGGTCATAAAAGACAATAATTTGACCAATAAATGTGGGGTGCATTGGTAATGTACATTGCACTTCTAAGGAGAGTATGTGAGTTCAAATCTTGAAGACGACATTGTTGAGAGGGACAATCATGCACCCCGAACATAAACCGTAAAACAAACATGCATATTACCAAAAAAAAAAAGAGAATAATTCAAATTCTTGTCGATTTAAATAAGCAACATATCAAATATCAAGCGATTAAAACTTAAGATGATTTAAACTTATAATAATTCGATCGAAAAGATTCAGTCCCAAATTTGAACGATTGAAACTTAGAAACAATCTAATGATAATCCTAAAATTAACATGGTGATGATTTACGTTTTAACCTATAAACCCTAAATTATAATCTTAAACTTTAAATTGAAACAAATATCTTTAAATTCTAACCCTCTACACCTAAATTCTTAAACCATATACCATAAACTAACTTCATATACCTTAAAATTAAAACGTTTGTGGAAACTTTTAATTTTCACCGCCTGTATAAAATATTTATCCTTATAATAAATCACTTTTAAAGCGTCACCCTCGAGCTTTTAGACAATTGAAATACTAGTCAACCGTAGAAGTAAACAGTATTATCGAATATTGCTATTTAAAAAAACAGTCTTATCGAATTTAATTAAACTTTAATTACCCGGTTCCTTAGCAAATCCCAAGAACCGTTTTCTTTGTAGAATCCAACGTCTCCAAAAACAACACTCAACCGATAGATCCAAACACTCTTTGCCGTTTCGCATCATTTTCAAAAAAAAAAAAAACCATCAAAATTCACCGATCGCTTCATCGGCAGGAAACTCGCGACTTGTCTTCGTTGAAGTTCGAGAAACTCTGTAATTTAGGGTTTTTTTGTATACAGGGAAGGCTTTAAACGGAAGTTAAGTGTTTGCGTTGGAATTGATGGGGTTTTTTAGTGCTATTTTCGGTTTATGTGGATTTGGAGTTGGGATTTCAGTCGGTCTTGTGATCGGTTATTATCTCTTCATCTTCTTCCAGCCTAGCGATGTCAAGGTACTCTTTGATCTATGTGTGTTTATGTATTGTGCTGAATTTAGTATAGAACGTATTTTATGCTAACCGCTCTTTATTAGATTCGATGCTTAATTATTTTTCTGCATCTTTCGTTGTTTTGCTTCATGTTGATTTGGTGTGGATGTTTGATACTGTTATTGTTGTGAATTGACGGCGCTAGAAATTGTTTCTGTAGTCATTTTGCATCGCTTGAAAGATTATCGTAACTGGTGGAAGCCGTTCTGCCGTAGCAATCAAATGCAAGTGGAATCATATGGGACTAATCATATATGCACTCAGGGACTGACGTAGAACTCTATGTTAGGGGGACGAACTTATACAATTTTAGGGGGGGGGGGGGAATAGATTTTCAATAGGAAATACATAGAAAATTTCTATAAAAAAATTAGATCATATAGGAATTTCAAATTTTCAAGGGAGCGGCTGCCCCCTCTAGGTCCATCGCTGTATGCACTTACATTGTTTGAAATATTACTTGGTTATGATTCTAGTAGCAGCGTTCCTAGAGCTGAGCTTAACAAAAGTAAGCCACGGTTCAGTGACCATACGTAGATATGGGTATAGGACATAATCCTCCCAAGAACTAACAACGTGAAATCTAGGGGGGAATCTGAACATACTTGCGTTAGACATGTCTGTGTCTGACACTCGCACCAAAGTTCGAGTAACATTGCCTCCCGAAATCTTTATTTCATTTGTTCGTAAATGAGGAAAAACAACATACACGGAGAGCTGAAGAAAAGAATGTTATATGTGCTGCATCTTGTCAATATTTGATATCTTGTACCTTTATTTGGATTTTTTGGAGTTCATTTTGGCACGTGTTTGCTTTATCAGGATCCTGAAATCCGTCCATTGGCTGAGCAAGATTCAGAGACTTTACAAAGGATGCTTCCAGAGATACCACTCTGGGTAAAAAACCCAGATTATGATCGTGTACGTCAATGTCATTAGTCTCTCTCACATTTTTCCAAGCCATTCTACATATGTTTTACTGCCTTGTATTATGATTACTGCATTTTTCTTTTTGTTGTGGTATATGTGAAGGTTGACTGGATAAACAAGTTTTTGGAATATATGTGGCCTTATCTAGACAAGGTTTGACCTCTGGTCCAAACAAACTTCTATTTTATCAGTATCTTCTTGCTTCTTTATATGTTTGTTCTTGGGTCTTTTCCCATTTACTTTTAATTACTCCTTGTAGGCCATTTGCGCGACTGCCAAGAACATTGCCAAACCCATAATAGAGGAGCAAATTCCCAAGTACAAAATTGATGCTGTCCAATTTGAAAAGCTTACATTAGGATCTTTGCCACCAACTTTCCAAGGTTAGTCAATCAATTACTTTTCAATTTTAATTCTACCTCTTGCAAGTATTATGCTGCTTATATTTTACTTAGAAAGACATTAGCAAGAGAAGCATATGCATGGATAAGTCAGTTTTTCACAAAGACAAAAAAGTGGTAATTGTCTATGCTAATCCAGATAATTTGATCCAGATTCTGAGATAAATTTTGGGTCTCAACCAAAGTAAAAAAAAAAAAACACCCCACGCACGCACACATACTCCCAGAAAGCCTTGGTGCTTAATTTCTTGGTCCAGTGGACCTAGATTTTGAGATCAAAAACCATATTTGTGCAGCTTTTATGTAATTTCTTTCTTCCTTATTCTCCCCCCCCCCCCCCCCCCCCAAGATTTTGCACTGACCGTGTTGTTGTTCTTCCCCTTGATAGGTATGAAGGTGTATGTCACAGAAGAAAAGGAGTTAATCATGGAACCATTAATAAAATGGGCTGCAAATCCTGATGTTACTCTTGCTGTAAAAGCATTTGGGCTAAAGGCAACTGTCCAGGTTATTTTGTCCCACCATAAACAGGAATATTTTTTGACAGTTGACTGCTTGTGTTAAGAGAGGAGAGAGTAGGCTGTTTGTTAATTGTGTGTTTCTTGGATTATTTCAGGTTGTGGATTTGCAAGTGTTTGCCCTACCACGAATTACCTTAAAGCCTTTGGTTCCAAGTTTTCCTTGTTTTGCAAATATCTTTGTGTCCTTGATGGAGAAGGTTTGAGATCATGGATGAATTAAATTGTGTTTCTATTGTTTAGATCTTTGATGCATCTGATATTTTCATTGACAAAGTATTTGTTACTGCAAATGCTGTGTACATACCTTACTTGCCCTTTAATAGATGTAATTAGTCATTATAAGTAAATTAATTTGACAATATTTTTAACTTTTTGACGAGTCATGATTAGCTCTTTTCTCTAAACATTTGTCTTCTAATTTGCAGCCCTATGTTGACTTTGGATTGAAGCTTGTAGGGGCTGATCTCATGTCCATACCTGGTCTTTACAGGTTTGTTCAGGTAAAATGCCATATGATGTTCCCTCTTAATTCTCTTTTCCTAGTTTCTCATCCAAGCACTTGATATACGTTGCTTTATTATATGTTTGAAAGTGCGTTCCTTTTACCAAAAGTGCAATCTGTTTGAGGCATTGTTTTCTTTTCCCTTTATATGCACAATTTTTTGCATAGAAGCTGGCAGACCTTTTGTTAGTGATGGTTGTATCTGTGCTAACTTTTTCAAGGATGACACCATATTTTGTAGAGATAGGAAAAACTTCTCGCCAATGCCTCAGCTGGCATTAATTTTGTAGTTTATTGCTTTGAATTTTAGAAAAGGGATGTATGTGATGCAGGAACTCATCAAAGATCAGGTTGCAAACATGTATCTTCGGCCTAAAACCCTGCAAGTACCAGTTCTGGATCCATCGAAGTATGTTTCAAGGATGCTCTCATATTCTATTATGCCTTATTTAGTCACTTTTTCTTTCACTTCTTGGGTCTTGTCTTATAAATCCATTTGAACTTGCAGAGCTTTTAAGAGGCCTGTAGGAGTTCTCCATGTGAAAGTTCTAAGGGCCATGAAGCTAACTAAAAAAGATCTTTTGGGTGCATCAGACCCTTATGTTAAACTGAAGCTAACCGAGGATAAGCTTACATCTAAGAAAACCACTGTGAAGCGTAAGAATTTAAACCCTGAATGGAATGAGGAATATGATATGATTGTCAAAGATCCTCAGACCCAGGCCTTGGAGCTTCATGTTTATGACTGGGAGCAGGTAAGATTTACAATTTTTTTCCTTTCAATTTATTTCAAGTTCTATCATTTGTTTCTATCGTTACCTTAACTGTTTCTTCCCGTTCTCAGGTTGGGAAGCATGACAAGATGGGAATGAATGTGGTTCCTTTGAAAGAACTTACTCCTGAGGAGCCCAAAGTTATGACCCTTGAACTTCTTAAAAATATGGACTTAAATGATGCTAGAAATGAGAAGTCGCGTGGGCAGATTGTGGTGGAACTAACATATAAGCCCTTCAAAGAAGATGAAATACCAAAATCTTTCGATGAGTCAAAATCACTGCAGAAAGCTCCTGATACTACTCCTGATGGTGGAGGTGTGCTTGTGGTCATTGTCCACGAGGCACAAGATGTTGAAGGAAAGCACCACACGAATCCATTCGTGACTGTTCTCTTTAGAGGCGAGAAGAAAAAGACTAAGGTACATTATGACAGTAGTATTTAAAATAAGCTCCTTTCAGAAATAGATATCCCCCTTTTGGTTGCTAAATTTATTTGCAGTTCAGATTTCTTTTAAAAGGGCTTCCTTTTAAGGTTGAACAATCGTTATACTGAAACTGTCGTTTAATACTCAGTTGTTTGTATTTAACTACTATTTCCTATAAATGACATGTTTATCGAATTTTATTGGTACAGCATGTAAAGAAAAACAGAGATCCAAGATGGGAAGAGGAGTTCTCATTTGTACTGGATGAACCTCCTGTTAATGATAAACTGCACGTGGAAGTTCTCAGCAGTTCGTCGGGGATTGGCTTGCTGCATCCAAAGGTACTCTTTTTGCTTCATTGCTTGCATGCTTTGTGGCAATCAATTTATTGTTGCCAAATTTCAGTATGGCGTTCTATAGGCATAATCGCGTAACATATGTTGTCCGGAATTTGGTTTGGGTGTCAAAATTTCGTAGTTGTTTTCCTTGCATTGAGATTTGGTAGATCTTATCTTGGATATAGAGTTGGAAGTCTATATCGATTCTAGATTATAAAAACTGTTTCTTTTTCGTGTTTAAACTTTGAAACTTTAGTTTGGGGGTTGTAGATCAGGGAGTTTGTGCTTGTTTTCTTTAGGCAAATTGTTTAGCTGCCCCGATTTATTGAAGCATGTATACCGTTGGTTGATACGTATTTGAGATTTATGCGGTTTCAAACTCCGAACACATGTAAATAGAATTTATAGATGGTAGTATACATACACATGCATGTGCACCACATTTTCAGGTTCGTTTTCCCCGGTCTTACGTGATTATTGTTTGTATTGAAACAGGAAACACTAGGCTATATCGATATAAATCTTTCTGACGTTGTTAACAACAAAAGAATCAATGAGAGGTACCATCTGATAGACTCGAAGAACGGACGGATCCAGATCGAGTTGCAATGGAGAACAAAATGAGCCATTTTCTCGGATTCGAGATTACACCAACGGAGAAAATCCATTCCTGTATTTGAGATTATACTTCATTGTTACATGTTTGTTTTCTGTACATTAAATGTGAATGTAACAATAATAAAAACATAAAACTGGAAAACTGGACAATCCTTTGTCTTTGCGTTTAAAAGATTCTTTTTGTTTTAGCTTTGCTTTGTCTTTTTTTGCGTACCTCTTTCAAGTCTCAGCACCCCAACCTGAAGATTTTAATTTTAAAAAAATACTCACTTAAATCTCTAAAAGAGAAATTAATTTCTTTTTAGAATTTGACCCCAAACCCGCATCGATTTATCTGAACCGAACTTGAAATCGAACCGATTATGATGATCTAAAATTTGACCCGAAAATGAACTGGTTTTTAGCTGAACCGAAATGGACCCAAACTGATTAGACATGAACCGATGGACTCGAACTGATTAGACAATCGCACAACTCATCAAAAAGTCAAATATATTGGTTTTATAAAGTCATATAAAGGGTGTAAAAAATTGATCAACTTAAAAACTTGATTAAAACCGACCAATCTCATGTTATCCGAACTGAAAATCAACCGACCTGAAATGACCCGAAGCACAATAAAACCGAACTGAATCTGAACCGAATGACATCAGACCTAAAATAATTGAAACTGAAATAACTCGAACCGAATCCACACCGATGGACCCGTTTGGCGTTTGCGACCTCTACTTGCTCTCGGTAAATAACATATCATTAAAGAATAAAATAAAATTTTCTTTACCTTGTTCTAATACAACGACATCATCATAATAAATTAATATATCAGATAATAGAAAAATATAGAATAGAATATTATAACTACTATTAGTATTAAGGATTTATATTCGATACACATGCAGTGAAAATAATATTTCTATCGATGTTTTAATTTTAGGGTTTAGTGTTAGATTCTAGGAGTTGTGGTTAGAATTTATAATTTACGTTAGAATTTAAGATTTAGAGATTAATATAATATTATATTTAAATTTAAATTATAACTATAAATTTAAATTATAACTATAATCTCTAAATTCTAACCACAACCCATCAATTCTAAACTACTAAACAAAACCCCTAATTTTTAAATCCTAAAATCTAATCTTAAACTCTAAAACTAAAACGTTTGTAGGAATTTTTTATTTTCACCGCGTGTATATTAAATAATTACCCTAATATTAATAAAATATTTGTCAATTTAGCTTTATTACCCGAATTTGCTCACATTTTACTTACACTATCTTAAATACTTTACCTACTAAATCAATCTCTCTTTCCATATTTTAATCTTAAATAACCATTTTCAACTGCTTTATCTCTCCTTTTTTCTCCCCTAATTTCCTTGCTTCCAACTTCTAGGGTTAGGGTTTTAGGATTCTTCTCACTAAGTTCTATAAGATAAAAGAGCGGTTACTTTTGTTTTGAATTCATATAGGGTCAATTTTTTTTGTAGTATAAGTGGTGTAGCAATGGATACAGTGAACCAACAGGAACTGGCAGTGAGACCTTATGGATATGAAGATGATGGAGGATTTGAGAAGAAAGGCATTAGAGAAGCTCGCATGGCGGTCATGAATGGAGCAATGAGTTCACTAAGCCATGGGAATGGAATTGTTGGTGGAGGTGTTCTTCAACATGCTCGAACCAGTGAACTCACCATTGCTTTCGAGGGTGAGGTCTATGTCTTCCCCGCTGTTACTTCAGAAAAGGTTTGATTTCCTTTTGTTTATTTTAATATTTTTTGTTAATTGATTAAACTGTTTATTTGTTAACGTGGGGATATAAGCGATTAGAAAGAAACAGAGGTAGCTCTTGAGGATTTTGAATTAGTATGGTTCATTAACTTTGCTTATATATTGTTATTTTTTGTTATTGACAGGGGATACTTTGTATTTTACAGAGGGCTTGTTTTTTTATATGTGATTAGAATGGTGTTGATGATGATTTCACTCAAAAGTGATTTTGAGACTTAGGGTGTTGCTTAATCTCTAATAATTTCCATTGCCCCCTAGGATTGATTTGGAAAGTCTTGGAATGTGATTAAATCGATTAGGCTTAGACGCTTAGTTGAGCGGGCCTTTTATTTCGTTCATCGATGTTGAGGGCTTCTTCAGTTGTTAGGGGAAAAGTTCCATTCCATTGATGGAGTAAAATCTGCTATTCCACTTGTGGCATAGGGTGGGTAAATGAGATTGACATTATCCATTTCTTACTGGTATGGGGATTGACTAAAAGTCTTTCGGGGTTAAGGGCAGTATTGTTCTGCCCGAACAAGTTATCCTCTGTTACTCTGCTAGATATAAGGCTTTTCTCCCTCTTGTTGTTTCTCTGTTAGCTGGAAATGGGGTTCTAGTTGATTTTAAAGAATAAAGCTTAAGGAAAGATACTTCAACTCTTTTGATTTGCTTCCGTTGATTTTATAGGTGCAGGCAGTTTTACTGCTACTGGGAGGATGTGATGCATCAGTTAATGTGCCCAGCTCAGAGTTCCTACTACAAGAAAAGGTCAAGGTATCCTATGGCTATATGCATATGATGTTGCTTTGTGAAATTTATTTGAATATATGATTTTTTGTTGCTAATATTTCCTTAAAATATGTTCAAGGCTGTAGATGATTCTTCACGAGGTTCAAAGCTTTCGCGAAGAATTGCCTCCCTAGTAAGATTTCGTGAGAAGAGGAAAGAGCGATGCTTTGAAAAGAAAATACGTTATACTTGCCGGAAAGAGGTTGCTCAGAGGTATATTCCCTTGTTTGTTGATAAGTAATTCTTATACTCTAGGACTTGTAGCATAACTGAGGTTTTACTCATAGGAAGTTAAATAAGCTAATTTAGCTTGTTCATGTGATAAGGCTTAATGCTATTGCTCTTGAATTATGGCATATTACGTTTTCTCAAGTCTTGGTTATGGCTGCATGGTCCTTTTTATAGCATCACTATAGCACATGTTTACTGAAGTTCGCAACCTATTAGAAATAGCTTTATGGTCCTTAACCAAACTGATCTTGACATCTCAGTTTGGGTCTCCTGGATGCTTGATGTGTTCCTCTTAAGACAACATTGGTGTATAGTCCAGGCTTTTTTACCTTTTTCTTTGATTGTTTTACTAGATAGGGGGATTCTGCAAAGATAAGCTTTTAATTTCGGGCCTTAAAATAGTTTATTGCATGCTCAAGAGATGAGCTGCTAAAGAAATTAATAGATAAAAATTGCTTACTAGTGTTCTACAAATGTGCTAGTTCTCCTTATGCCAGTAAATTAGGAATTATCTCATCCGCAAATAACTTTTATTGTTTATTCACTGGTTTTCTAAGTGGGCTTTAAATTTTCTTGTTTGCTAGGATTGTGAGCAAACATATTATTTTTATTAAACAGTTTGTCTTAAACCAATGGTAAAACGTATGTATTTATACACAACTACAGCCAATATGAACTAGGAAACTATAAAGGAACTTCCATTTCCTAAAGTTTGTCCTAAAATGAAGCTTAGATCAAGCCTAAGATGAAGATCTTGAAATCTCTACAATTATTACAATTTCCTGAAAATATCATTTTGACCAATCTCTACAATAACATGTATCTTCCACAAGGATGCAACGTAAGAATGGACAGTTTACATCATTCAAGGAGTCCAATTCAGCTGATGGAAGCTGCGATCAAAGTGATAACACCCCTGAATCTGTGTAAGTTTGAAAGGAGCTTATTTGTTTCTTTCTTGTTGATGTTAATTGCATTAAAAGTGTTTTTTTCTCTTATTTCGTTTCTTTTCTTAGAAGTTTGCGTAGTTGTCAACACTGTGGGATCAGTGAAAAATCAACTCCAGCAATGCGTAGGGGGCCAGGTGGTCCTAGAACACTTTGCAATGCTTGTGGCCTTATGTGGGCAAACAAGGTTGGTCTAGAAAAGTCGGAAGTGTTCTTTTACTTAAATTAGCTTTTGTGGACTTTTTATGCAGGTTGAGACATTCAAACTTAGTTTTGTTTTGTTATGAAATTTATTACTATATTTTATCATATCTTGTTAGTCTGTGGGGTGTGTTCTTTTGCAGCACTCATAGGTACAAACCATCTCAATTCTTACTTGAGATAACCTTATATAATGTCATTTATCATATTTGTGAAGTATTTGGGGATTGATTTTCCTTTCTATTGGGAAAAGTTAACTTATTGCCTTATAATACAGTGGCCCTACCCCTTTTATTATTTCTTATTGAATCTCTTTGGCTTGGTAACTTCGTTCTATAATCAACCTGGTTGTTTCCCTGATGATATCCATAATAATAATTATCATCTTTATTTGCAACTTACCGTATTGTTTATTTTATTTTTTGATTTCAAGGGAACACTGAGAGATCTTAGAAAAGGAGGAGGGAGGAATACTAACTTTGATTCAAATGAGCTGGTATGTATATGGAGATCTGATGTCATGTTCGTTATAGTAGGGTTAAATTCTTCACTTAATTTAGCACTCTCATTTTTCAGTTGTTATTACTTATTAGTGTTTTCCTTCTTGTTGTGAACCAAATTAACATTTTATTCAATTCAGTATTAAGTCTTTTTACCTTTCAGGAAGCTCGATCTGAAATTAAGCCTTCAAAGATGGAACCAGAAAATTCTTTTGCCAACAATGATGAGAAGGTATTGATTTCCCCGGATCACTGCAGGCAAATATGGGTGTAACATGATAATTTGCAAGTGCAAATTTCGTTGATGCATTTCATTTTAGCTAGGTTTTGGTTTTAGTTTGTTTTCCAATCCAATTTATGTTTGTTTCAAAAATGGAAGTTATCCTGTCACGATTCTTTACTTTCCCGTTTTCTATCGTCAGGGAAGCCCAGAAGAGTCCAAACCTGCACCTTTGGATTCTGAAAATCATTTGATAAGATCAAACGAACAGGTGAGGTTCTATTAATGATGAGTGCCCGATAATTTTTTTCCTCTAGTATAAAGTGAACTCGATATAATCCAGTCCGGCAAGGATGTGGCCTTGTTAGAATCCTGCCATATATAGATGCATAAGCTATGTAAAAGAAGTGTGCTCCCATTACTTTTTACTTTTAATATTTTGTTGTCTTGTTGTTGCATGAGTTCAATGGCTAGAACGATCAGTTTGCAAGTGACTGCATTTTTTGATTTACCAATATATTGTCCACCGGCATGCAGGAATTTGCACAAAATTCTCATCCTTTTCTCATCCAGGTGGAGAATTCCTCGGTCAACCTCGATAATGAGGTATGGAACTGGTCACAAACAATTTCTTCTGTTTTATTTTTTCCCGATACAAGCAATTTCATTTTAATGGGTTAGACTTTGACAATTGCGTTATGGACTTTCTACGTTCGTTTACATGGCATTAGGACATGCAGGAAACATTGGAGGAGCTTGCCGATGCTTCCGGGTCGGATTTTGAGATTCCTTCGCATTTTGACGAGCAGGTAAGTGTTTTTCTCTAGCAACCTGGCATCAACCCTATAGGAAAAGTTAACCGTATAAAGCTGAAAATGTTATTACTTCCTGCAAGTTCATGAAATACAAAACTTACAGGTCGACATCGATGATACAAACATGTGGCCTGGGACTTAAGATCATTGCCAATCCTCGGAGGTGAAGATTTTTCTTTCTCTGACGTGTTTTGATCAGGCAAAAGCGGGTATTGACTAACTATAGATTTCCGGAGATCTGTTGTTTATAGACACAGGATGGGGATCATCCCTTTGTATGTGAGTTGCTAAACTTTAACAGTTCCTTTGTTTTTGTTATAATTATAATGTGAATAAAATAATATTATGTTTCCCTATTTACCCTTCATTTCTGCTTCCATTAAGTCACTGTAAATCCAACAGGCAATTTATCAGCCAGTGTTTTGCTTAATGTACTGTGATTAAGCCTTGTTAAGTGGGACAAAATGATGGATTATATCTAAAATTTACACGATTGGGGAGAGGTTAGAGTAATTTATTTTAGTGAATTGGATTCGAACAGCATTATTTGTTAAAGATAAAAAAATATATAAATAATATAGAACGTTTAACAAAAAGGAAAATTCAAAATCGCCTTTGTTGGACTATGGTTTTGTTGTTTAGGTAAACTAACCATTAATCGTCGAATAATCGGTAGGTTCAATTTTGGTTATCAAACTAAAATATAATCATTAAATTAACGTTTTGGTTTGAAACCAATTTTTAATATTTTCTACGTTAACTATTGTTATATAATTACATTTAGTTTTAACTGTTTCTTATTTGACATATAGAGCCCTTTACCATTTCTTTTCGAATAAAAATCATCTGCCCCTTTTCGGTGCTCTTATGCCTCAAACACTAAAAAATACTACAAAATTAAATTTCAAGCCTTAACTCTAAATTCTAAATCCTAAACCATACACCTTGTACCCTAAAAAATACACTCTACCCTAAATTTCTTAAATCTTAACCATAAACTCTAACATTAAACCTAAACCTAATTTTAAGCATGGAGGAATAAGTAGGAGCACTGAAAAGTGGTAGAAGATTTCCATTCTTTTCATATAGTTACATTATAGAAAAAAAATATAATGTTGAAAAACATTTTATTTCCACAAGCACCACTATTTAAGGTTTATAGTTTAAGGGTTTATGTTTAAAAATTTAGAATTTATGATTAAAATTTAAAATTTAGTGGTAGGTATAGGTTTAGAAGTTAGGGTTTAAATTTTAAAGCAATATGTTAAGAATTTAAGTTTTTACCTATACACTTAAATTCTCACTCTAAACTCTAAATACATACTAACCCCTACAATTAGGACAAAAACACTTGTAAATACAAAATATTTCACCGTCAGTGCATTGTATAATTACCAAAATTATATATAATATATTCATTAACTTAAAATTTCGATGTTTGAAACAAGTTTTTAACATTTTCTATATAATTACATTAGAAAAAAAAATATAATTATTAAGGAAAATACTTTGATGCACAAGCTGTGTAAACTTTAATTTACACAAGCCTTTTAATTTTAGGGTTTAGGGTTTTATGTTAGGGTTTAGGGGTTTAGCATGTAGGTTATATAATTTAAGGTTTATGGTTAGAATTTAGAGTTTAGAGTTTAGGGCTTAGTGTTTAGGGTTTAGGTTGCTAGGGTTTGTGATTTAGATTTTAAATTTTATAAAAGGATTGTGTAAAAAAAATTACACAGCTTGTGCATCAAAATAAAACCCAATTATTAAACTAAGTTATTTAATCCAATTAATAGCTCTAAATTTTAATTGCATACAAACATTTATATGTATTTAATTGAAACATGTTTGCATGTATGTTTTACAAGTTTTTGTTAAGAAATTAAAAACTGCCGGCCAAAAACAGAAATTAAAAATTAAGACTGAAATACCGAAGACGAGGGCATTCAAATTACTCATCAATACTAAAAAAATGAAATAAAATTGGATACGAACACCATAGCTAACATTCTTGATCTGAATACATTCTGTATCAACAAATATGGGGAAATAAGACTATAAGAGAATGCAAGGAAAACATAAAGCAATTTTTTCACCCCACCATTATTATTTCGGGAGCGATTTACGGTAGTCGAACAACGGAATTATATTGAGCAAAAAAGCAAATGCAAAATAGCCGACTTGCGGACATCTAGGCGTAAAAAACAACACTAGTTTACCATTACGCTGGCTTTGGTTGGAGGAATTCCAACCGATATATGGGGAGAAAATGAATAAAATGCATCGATATTTGATAAAGGGAACCGGAACGAGTTGCAAAATTGCACGTTCAAACAGCTTACAGATCAAGTGTAGGGTAGAGGCCCGGCATGTAACTGCGTCCGTTTCCATTCGAATCTGCACTACCAAACAAGTGTGATTGTAGCTCCCCCGAGTGAGATGACTTGCGAGATTTTGTGTTTTTAGGAGAAGCTGCATAGGAATCATTTGAACCACTACTTGTGGAATACATTGATGATGTTGGCAGTCCATGAATCTTTGGCAAGCCTGTTGGATCCGAACCCAAACTGTATCCCCTCTCAACTGTTTCAGCTTCCAGCGGCAGTTCGTCCAATGTCTATTCAAAAGTATTTAAAAGGACGGTAAATACGGCTTTATGTTGAGCAACCAGAATTAAACAGACGCGAGATTATAACATGTTGATACACAGTCAAGAGAACCCACCCTGAAAGCCTGTTGGAGAACTCGGAGTGTTTCTCGAGTACGTTTCCTCTTAGAAGCAATCTCATCAGGCTCCTGTAACATCTCTTCGAACAGGTTTTCTCTGTTTCAGATCATAAGATATACAGGATACTCACCAGTCAACAAGATTGTCAAAAGGATAAATAATTAAAATCAAGTCTAAAGACACAAAGCTCTATATCACCTGTAAAGCTTTCTGATAAAAACATTGTGAAGCTCACGTTTCGAATGGTTTACCTGGATATAGATATTATCGACAGAGATTAATAATCATGCAATACTTCGAAGTAACATTGCACCACAAACTATTGTTAGCATTGCACATTTTATACTCACAGAAAACAACAACATTTTAAGGTTCCAATATTAGGAACATATGGCACAGCTAAACCTCTTAGAACTCGAGTAAACTTTTTGACAAACTGGCTAGGTGCATGCTTTAATCGGACAAGCATACTACATTTATACAGCCATGTTTTGAGACCAATCTACTACCAATTAAAACACATTAACCAATATAAACAGTAACACTGTTCAGCGTGCTTGATGTGTACTTCTCTCCCTATTGAACTAGTGATGGGTGGAAATCAACATATTTAGCACCAAATATTGTTTAGGTCGAGACAGTTGCTAACCCGATATAGAGGTGAAAATGGAAATTAATTTGGCCAGAACATAATGATATACAATCTCCTAATTGCAGCAAAATAATGCTTTCAGAATTTTAGTTATCGGGAATTTGAATGTAAACATGGATAAATAGAAAAAAGACACAAGGATGTATAATTAACAAATTTACTCGGTCTAAAACTTACCAAGAAGTGCATAATTGCTTTAGGCACAGAGTCCTCTATATTCTTCCTAACAATGTCATAGTATGATCTTAAAAGCAATTTGGTAATAGCAATTTCAATAGCTTCAGTTTCTGAACATTCTGAAGGCCTCAACAGAGTCGGGGGCTGAAAAGAATAAAAAATGGTTGTCAAGATAAACACTTTATTTATTTATTTAACACAAGATATTGATGAATTGATGTGTATGCACCTCTCTCAAATGGATCATGGAGAAGGAATGTTCAATGTTTTGAACAGGTTCTGTATATGGTTTGTTTGTCAAGACCTCCTTCACGGATGAGCGGTTATCATTGCCACCAAATATTGAAGAGATACCCCAAGTTGACCCACTTGTGCTTCCTGATAAAACCCACATATAGAACATCATTATTTTACTCTTATGTTGAAAATTCACATAATACAATCCCCCAAACCCTATTTTAAAAGAGAGAGAGACGCCTTAATACTTGGCCATCGTAGCACACAAGTATCACAGAAAGAATATCAAACATTAGCACAAAGTATTTAACTAATTCATAAAGACAGCCATAAAGTATTACCAGTCGATGGAACTTTCTCAACATCTGCAGGACGGACTACCTGCACACAGTAAAAAGCTGCAATTAATAGATGACTTATGATGAGAGAAAAAAGGATTGGAAAGGCAAAGCAGGAATATTGGGCAGCAGAAACCAAATTTCCATGCCTGCTCAGCCGCAATTCCATTAACTTGTCTTGCAATAATAGCCCGAGATTTAGTACTTCTTTCAGAAGTAGGTGCCTTATCAGGCTCCAAACCATCCTGATTAAGTCAACAAAGAAACATGGAAAGAATGAAAATCAAGACGAATCAGGAATAAATAAAAGCAATTATACCAGAGAAATGACTACTAGTGGAGAACTACCTTTCCTTTAGATACATTAATAAGAACCTTGGAATTCTTTATCTGCTGATTGGCAAGCTCTACAGCTTTGCTTCCGCCAATAAAATTTGGGTGAGAAGTATTTATGTAGTCCATCTGCAAAATTGAAGAAGGGTGTGTCCAAAGTGACTAAAGTGCTCGGAAAAGATAATATGAGCATAACAAGTATTGCAATCAACATTACCAAGTTCACGACTTATAACACAATTAGAAACAGAAACATAAAATAAACAAAAATTAGCAGAGCTATACCTCCATTTCAATAATATGGCCTATCATTGTCTCAGATGGTTCAAGGCCTTCTTGGAGAAAATTCCCAATAACTTGGTCCATATGCTTTCTTAGAACAGGAAATCGCTGCAGTTCATTCATCATACAGCGATGGCTAATCTGGATACAAAATAATTCCATTAGAAAACTTAGATTGGCAAGTGATAGAGCTGTGAGACTACAACGATAATATGGAACACAAATCACCTTCATTAACTCATCATATATGAACCTGGCACATTGAAGACTTGGATCTAGCAAACGTGCTATTTGCCTTCTTACAAGCACTTCAAACGGGACCTATATATCAAAGTTGCATTACAACAATATGCACAACAGTTTGGGGGGAGATTGTTCTTAGATAAAAAAAGATTTAAAGTATGAGCCAGTAGAACGTACTTCAGGTACAAATAGTGCAGATCGAGGACCAGTTGCATTCTGAATGGCAGTCCGAATGTCATCATCAGTCAAGCCTTCACATGGATCAACCTCCTGTACAAAAATCAGTTAATAACAAAACTCAAAACCAGCATCAAGCGAAGCAATTACATAAAGGCTAACATTCAGAGGCGCATCCGAGGCTCTGAGCAATTTCTAAAGTTGCAGTGTAATAACTAATGTGTCTATGTTTTGCATGAAACAGTAGTACAGAAAAAGAAAATAATATCATAAAACCAAACAGCCACTTGTATCAATGAGGTTTTGTCATATTTATTTGAAACATCCTTTCCTTGCAGACAACTAGTGCACAATCGCATGGGGGAGTGAAATGCACTCATCACTAAAATCAATAGAATATTAATGATAAAGAGATGTATAATATATGCACCACTAACACGAAATGGAAAAGAAATCCAGCAAGCAAAAATCCTAGGTGGAAAGCGCATTCTAATATCAAAGGCACAAATATTAGTCTACACACCTCTAAGCTCTTAACAAAGATTGATTGGAAAATATAATGAATCCTTGCTCCACCAGACAGCTCAGATGTAGACATTTGTTCATTTTTCCCTTCAACCATTGATGAGAAAGCTGTTTCCATCATAGCATTGATTCATGGTATCATACCAACATAGTATAATGTAATAATAGGTGTTTCAAAATATTAATAAGAAATTTACAGAAAGCCAAACAAAACATTTACCCTCACAGTACTTCGAAAGAATATTCAGCAGAAGAGCCCCCTGGCCAGCCTATAGGTTACAAAACCATAGTCTTGTCATAAGAAAGTCATTTTGGGTGCTTTATGCACAACCAAGTTCATGCTAAGCAAACAAATATACATGCCTTTGATTCAGTGATCTCTCCATAGCTTGCATGCTCCTTTGCCACAGAAACCAGTGCCGAACTAATGCGTGATTTCAGCCCAGGAAGTATTGCCTTGATATGTTGTACTAAAATCTACACAGGAAACAAAAAAAAAGATTCAGCAGAGAAATAAAAGAAATAAAAAATCCCTAATGCCAAGCATACATTGCTCAACAAACAGGATGCAAATAAGTCCTCAACTAGCATAAATCCTTAAACAACTCTTTAGAGCACAGACTTGGTTCAGATAGAAGGTACAAGGAAATCAGGAATACTTGAGATAATATAAATAAGGCTGCAGAGTTAGATAGAGTGAGATAATATAAATAACACTAAATAGGTCCGTGTTCCAATCTGGTTGGAAGTAAAACGTAGAACTTTTTCCCACCAAATACATAAGCTAAACAAGGGGGATAGATACAAACAGGACTATGTAAGCATTTATAAGAAGTGTGAGTACAGTACCCGAGGGTTCACAGGCAGCTGATGTTTATTACTAGAACGAAGTACTGACGTGAAATTTTGAATTATATTCCATAAAAGTTATGAAAACTTCATCTTGCAAACATTTTACCTGGTTCAGCTTCTTCGCCAACTGAGGCACACCACAACGATCAGTTAAACCGTTATATACCTATTTGAAAATTAAAAGGCATAAGCAAATAGATTGTGGCAACTGTATCAAACCATGAACAATAGTTAAAGATTGGGTCAGCCATACTGGACGGCTGCGGAAGAACTTTTCCTCTGCCACAAGGGCATCCTTGATACTCCGGTTCAGTAAAATATCCTGTTTAGAGAATACCATTAACAGCGCAACCAAATTACTAGCACACTAGTAAAATAAGATACCTGAGAAGCAGTACATGAATATAAGAACAGAAAGAAGTCACCTAGAAGCAAAACTATGAGAATTTTGTTGAGAGAAAGAAATAAAAGGGTTTTGGTTTTCTGAGGCATTGAGTTACCCATATCAAAGCTCTTGTATACATTTTCTTCACTTGATTCCTGGTCTAGTACCAGCCATTTTCAGAAATTTGAATGTCTTTAGTCTTAATTGATATGTTATTCTCTAAAATCAGCTGTGTACTTCGGCATTTGCCACTTTAAAACTTTCTAATGATTCTGTTTTGATGCCTTTGACCAGTCATCTAGGTTTATCAAATTCAATCTTGATCTATTCCAAGTATACTTCAGGTTGCATAAAACATAAATCAAAGATATCATGCACCATTTGAAACAAATAGAGAATTATGGCATGTGATCACAAAAGAAAATGACAGGACATGTAAATAATCAGGAAGGCACCACCACGCAAAACGGTAGAAAAAAATCTAATATATGTTCTAACTCAAGGAAACAATATGATGAAAGACCAAAATGCCTCTAGCGCATCGAAGCAAAGACTATAGCATAATACTTTAGAAAAACAACTCTAAGAATGGTAAACCATCCACATTAACAATGTATTCAGAATAGTTTATTTAAAGAGAGTAACAATATCTTCATTTCTGTAAGGTTACTCATATCATTACCTCTTGACTACGATTCACAACACCTATGTAACCAAGCCGAAGAGGAATTACTTTTCCAAGCAGTAGGTTACGAGCATCCGTACCTCTGTCCATTATATCCAACTGATTCATAAACAGAAAATAATCAGAAAACTAAAATAGCTGATATATAGGTCACGTCATAGATTGAAAAGGGGATTTCACATTCAAACAGGCACCTTTGTGATTACACCAATGGTTCTGTAACCTGCCCCGAAGAAATTAGCAAAAGGATTTAATTAGAATATATATATATATATGAAACAGCAACTCAAATGCAGAAATTTGGATTTTGATAGTAGAATTCACCATCAGGATCAGCATTTCCAGCAATTTGAAGTGCATCAGAATTTGCTAAGTCAGAATTTGCTGGAGTAACAGCTATAATCAAACAGCTTGGCTGTTTAATGTATGACATGATCATCGTTCTAATTCGAGCTTCAATGTCAGAGGGCTGGTCACCCACGGGAACCTTTGTGATTCCAGGCAAATCCACGAGAGTGATATCAAGAACATTTGGTGAGAAAATCTTAAGCCGAATCTGCTTGTCAGACACACCTTTGTTTCCTCCAGCCTCCCTATCCGTCTCAGCCTGCCATCAATTGAGACTTCAGACTTTTTTTCAATATTTAAAAAAGAAAGAAATGAAATCCTCAATGCAAAAATGGATAGAGTTTTTCTGAGAACCGAGTGGGGAAAAAACAATAACATGTAAAGTAAGATGTATTTTCTGCTCGCTCTGACTTCAGATCATCTAATTAATATGTTTTTCGCTTCAATATTTATCTTAAAATTCTAAAACATCAAACAAGCAATCAGCGAAGGACACAAAAGTAATAAAATGGCTAAATTTTGATCTTATCAATCACGAGAAACAAGCAATATGAACCTGAATCTCCCTGCGAATCTCAGAAAAGTCATAGAAACGCTTGCCGGGCAAGTGAAGAAACTCGCCATATTCTTCCTCGGAACCATCAGGTTTACGCTTGGTCTGAAGAAGCTGGAGGACAAGAGGGCGGCGTGTACAGATATCGGAACCGCGCGGCAAGAAATCGCGGCCAACGAGTGCCTCTAACACGCTGGACTTGCCACTGCTCTGGCTTCCAACCACCGCCACCTGCGGCAACTCTATGGTGGACTGGCTACCAAGTTTAGCGAAGATGTCCTGTAGCTTGTTCACTAAAGGTATAACGGAAGATCCCAACGGTGCCGCAGATGATTGAGGCGGCGTCAATGCTGCTGCTGCTGCTTCTTCAGCCATTGGTTTCAATGTTTAACAAACTGGTGAAGACGATCAGAGAATCAGAAGTGAAATTTTTATGAATCCTAGGGTTTTTAGTTTTTTTTTTAAATGCTATTTGAAATTGGAGTTGGAGAGATATTGAATATCTGATAAAGGCGAACCTTTTTCTTTTGGGCAAATTATTGTTATTAAACTATTTCAAAATATTATTTTAGTCATTAATTCTTAAAAATCATAAAATATGTATTAAATATTAAATTTTATTATAAAATAGACATTAGATAACAATAGGCTAATTGAGTACTTAAAGTAATGTATTAATATCAATAAACGTCTGGTGTATTAGTATGGTACATTGTAATATTAAAAAGATGACATGAAATTAAATTTTTGAGACGATATTATTTGGAAGAGTAATCTCGCATCTCTAACAAGAATCGTAAAACGAACATACATATTAAACTATTTAATTGTTAAAAAAATAATTAGTTATTACAAGTTATAATGTAATTTTTGTTGTTGTCAAGTTCAAAATACTTTATTTCCAGGAATATTTCAAATGAAAGGAGGAAAGGTTTTCGATTTCTATAAATGTTTTTTAGAAGAAAAAAATAATTTATTTAATTTAAGGGTAAATTACAACCGAAGTCATTCAATTATAGGTAATATTATATGGATAAATATTCTATATACAGGCGGTGGAAACTAAAAGTTTCCACAAGCGCCTTACTTTTAGGGTATAGGGAGTTAGTTTAGGGTACATGATTTAAGGGTTTAGGTGTAGGAGGTTAGAATTTAAGGATAGTTGTGTCAATTTAAGGTTTAGGGTTATAATTTAGGATTTATAGGTTAAAACCTAAATCCTCACTATATTACCCTAAAAACTAAACCCTAACCTATAAACCCTAAATTATAACCCTAAACCTTAAATTGAAATAACTATCCTTAAATTCTAACCCCCTACACCTAAACTCCTAAACCCTACACTTTAAACTATCTCCATATACTCGTCCCTAAAACTAAGGCGCTTGTGGAAACTTTCAGTTTCCACCGCTTGTGTATAGGATATTAATCCATATTATATTTGGGTCATTCAATTATTAAAAGTTACACTTGGGTCACTTAATTATGAGTAAGGTTACATTTGGGTCACCCAATTATTAAAGGTTACATTTTGAGTCATTCAATTATGGGTGAGCTTACATTTAGGTCACCCTTCATATTAAAAAAATACATCAATTTTATTTTTTTTCTTCCAAATCACTTATATACCCTTGTTAACGCTAGAGTACTTAATTTGAAATCATTAATTAGTCTAATACATAAATTGATATATATTTTAAATATAAATGGTAACCCACATTTAACCTTACCCATAATTGAGTGACCCAAGTGTAACTTTTAATAATTGGATGGCACAAATATAAATTTATCCATAATTAAATAACCTAAATATAACTTTTAATAATTTGGTGATCTAAATATAATTTTATCTATAATTGAGTAACCCGTTGTAGCTTACGTTTAATTTAAAAAGATTTTTAGAAACAAAAAGGTATCAATTCCTTTCATTTAATACGTTTATGGAAAACAAAAAAAAAATTTCATTCCTTCGCTTGAAACATATCTAAAACAAAGCCTCGTGAAATTAACCATAAAAAATTGTAGGATAACATATGATAACCAACCATTCATAACAATTAAATTATTTAATGAATATCACATCGGTATATTTAGAAAAAAATTATTTAATGATTATTTTGTAACAATTAAATGGTTTAATTATTATTATGTAACATTTATAAAATTTTATGATAATTTTATAACAACTAATATTTTAATTATCCAATCAGCTCGTCATTTAGACTATTAACGATATCTAATAGTTCAGTTCTCATTTTGTAACAAAATTTAAAGTTGAATATTTATTTTGTAACTTCTAAAAATAGTGATTAAAATAATTGTTTTTAGATAGTTTAGTGATATATGGACATTACCAATTTATTTTTTCGCATTTTAAAAATAAGAGTACAATATCTTAAAAAATATGTGTAGTTTTTTTTAAATACATATAAATTGTATTTTTTATAATTATCAATATTTGATCTATTAACATATTAATTCATATTATATGTTACAAAGGTTCATAATTGACTCTCTACTTATTCACAATATTATAATTCAAATTTCCTATATATAACTTTATAATTACACATTAAAAAAATCAATATTTTATTAATTAATCATTAAAAAGGAAAAAAAATCTGACCCTAATCGGATCTAAATCTGTCTAGTCAAAAAAATTATCATCCTTACAACTATCGCTATTAACGTTATCATGCCAATCTTATGACGATTTTTTTTTATTATATGCATGTTCGTCTTATGGTCCATGTTCGGGGTGCGTGGCTGCCCCTCCCAACAATGTCGTCTCCAAGGTTCGAACTCACGTCATCTCCTTAAGAGTGCAATGTGCCTTACCAAAGCACCCAACCCTTGTTGGTTATGATGATTTTTCTTTAACATAATCTTATGACTTGCCATACACCTAAATCAGAACTTAACACTAAGCATTGCTTTTGGGGCAAGGGATCATGCACATCTTATGACTCACCATACACCTAAAAAATCTAAGTTTTAGGGTTCTTTTTGCAATTTTAACTTTTATTGTAATATGTTATGTTCAAAAATAAACTTTATTGTAATATGTTTCATGGTTTTGGTTTTTTATTCGTAATAATTTTAGGGTTACATTTTATTCTCAATATCAATTTCAGTTAAAAGTAATATTAGGGGAACACAACAAGTGGTATCAATAGAAAAACGGATAATGTTCATTCTAAGAGACTCAGATTCAATCGCAATATCTACAATATATGTGTGCATGTCAAAGGATTAAGAATATTTATAACCATCTTTAGGCTATTAAAAAATAATATTAGGAACGATACACTCGTGAGTGTAAAATAAAAATATATATACAAACCAAAAAAAAAAATTGGTTTTGACTAATAAAATTATAAAAGAACATAATAATTTTTTGACTAAAGGGGTTATTTTGCCCCTAAGTTCGACCAAAATTAGTAATGTTGTCCCTCGCGCGAAAACGCGTTCAATTAGGTCCTTCATTGCAACAAATTAGCCTATTGACTAACGTTGACCGGCAAAATCATTAATCTTTAACGCGTCAGCTGTATTTGCCACATGGCATGCCATGTCAGCATCGAAAAATCAAAATGCTGACGTGGTAAATAAATAAATAAATAATTAGTTTTACCTTGTTTTTCATATATATAATTTTAACCAATCATATGATGACACGTGACATCATCTAATTGGTTTTAAAATAAAGAGTTAAAATAAATTTTAAAATGCAAAGGCTAGGAATTGAACCCAAATATCAAGGAAAAACAACTCAATGTTTTTACCACTAAACTAACTTCTAAAGCTTGTTATTAAACACCAAATATTGTATATAATCTCAATCACACGGCGCAAACCTGCTCGAAACAGCAGCAATGGAACAACCGGTGGGAGCAAAATTTTCAGTACTATAGAGTAGGCTTTAGCTTCAGAACAAATTATTCTCAAATTACTAGCAGCAAGTCTGATCAAAGTACTAACCAGCGCACCACTCAATGCACTTCTAACCTTTGTATTCTCTGATCTTCAAGTTCAACTACTTAAACAATCATCTATAATACCCACAAATTGTTCTGAAAAAAAGAAATTGAAAACACATTGCTTCCAACAATTTAAATTTTATAAAAATTTGAGAGACACAGATTACCATAAGTTGAAGGCACCTATAGCGAAGAGAACAGTCCAGGTTTCCCATTGGTCGTTGGGAGAAATGAGAGGCAAGTTTAATTTAGATTTGACTATAAAGAGTCGGGTAGAATTAGGGTATTGATCCAACCATTTAGGGGAGAGAAAAGTTTGGGTTCTTTTATGAGATAACAACCTTGAAGTTGACAGTGACGAGTGCTGGGAAAATGAAGCTTCCTTTATTATTGTCGATTTGGCTTACAAAGGTAATGGAGAAGATGTAGCAGCCATGCTATTTAGATGAGATTATATACTACATGTGCGGATTAATAACAAGCTTAAGAGGTTGGTCTGGTGATAAAGTATTGAGTTGTTTTCCCTTGAAAGTTAAGTTCAGATAATGTCATTTGTCATCATATGATTGGTTAAAATATAATATAAAAATAAATATAAAAAATAAGATAAAAAAAATATAATTTTGTTTGTTTATTTATTTATTTGCCACGTCAGCATTTTGACTTTTCAACGCTGACATGGGATACCATGCGGCGAAGACGGCTGATGCGTTAAAAATTAACGGTTTCGTCTGTCAACGTTAGTCAATGGCTTAATTTGCTGCAATATGCGAACTGAAGAACTCAATTGAACGTGTTTTTGTGCGAGGAGCAACATTATTAATTTAGATCGAACTCATGGGCAAAATAACCCATTTAGCTAAAAGAAATCTAAAGAAAAATATTTTTGTTTACTTTTAAATTTAAAAGCGTTATTATTTTATATATAAAATAACAAATAATAACTTACATAAAATCTAAAGAGGTGGTCTTTGTATGAATTATGAATATAGACCATAAAGAAAACAAGAAGAAAAAAAGTATTGATTTTAATTTTCAAAAGCTTCTTTTATTAAGATAAGACAAATGTCAAGATTTAAATTCATAAGATAGAATTATATTAGCATCTTTGATCACTCAGTCAAATAATAAATCTCTAATTTTCAAAAAGTTTTAATCATGCTAATTATACAAAAACTTGGTTGACATAGAATTAACTGGCTAATTAATCTAATAAAATGTATATAAAATTCTATTACTAGCTCTTATACTATGTGTAAATTGTAAATATATTTCATATAATGTAATTAATTGTAACCTATATATTTCTTGAATTTTAAAATTTTATTTTTCAACTCGACGTATAGGGAGTTATATGAACTAAAAATAATTAATTTGAAGAACATAAACTAAATCAATAATTTACACACAATACAAAGACCGATAAACTTAACTTAATAGATTTACTCAAAATATCAAACAAAGTCCTAAGATTTTTTTTGGGGGGGGGGGATTACTCAAATTTACTGAAAGAATGGTCTAAAATTAGAGAAAAAACTCGTGTTTTTCTTTTTTTATTAAAAAATATTCAGCTCATCAACAAAGTTGTGAACTATCACTTAAACTATTACGAATGCATCATTAAATTTAAACGGTCCAATCCGGTTTTTCATTTAAAACAGAGCATTTTGTCTAAATTTTGAATGTTGAGAGTCAAAGTGATAAAAAAATGGAATAAAGTGATAAAAGGGTGAATGTTAAAAGTTAAAATTCTCATTATGTTAAAAGTTAAAATGGAATAAACTATATATATATATTTTACAAATCTTAAATTTAATCTTAATCCTACTTAGAGAGAACAAAAATAAGAAATTCTAAAGGAAGGAATGAAAGTCTTCTTAGTGAGTCTAGAACTCATAACTTAAAAGAATACGATAAAATAAATATAAACAACTTAACAAACTGACCAAATGTGTTTGGTCATAAAAAGTGTAATTTTAAGTTCACCAAAGGATTTAAGCTTTGGTATTATAGTTGGTCAAGTATTTATTAGTATTTTGATAAATAATAAGATCTTGATTTTTTAATAAGTGAGAAAGCATATTTGATTGGTTCTTTGTTCTCTCGTATTTTCTTAAGTCATAACTTATAAGCCCACTAAGAGCACTTTCTTCCTTCCTCTAGAGTCTCGTTTTCCCCCTTTTTTTTAGGTATGATTATGATTAGAACTATAATTTGTCAAAAAACTCTTTATAATAAGTAAATTCAACAAGTAATCCAAGTAAAAGAATGATGTTCATTCTAAGAGTTCTGAGTTTAAATCGCTAAATCCGCAAAGTGTATGGTTTTTCAAGTGAAAAAACTGAAAATTTATTAACTTGTAGAATGCATCAAATTAAAAGTTTCAAACTAAGCACAGCTCTTACCTTCTTAACGCAGCCTTGTTCTTTTAGCATGTATCCGTGCTAAATCTCAAACCCTAAATTTCCATAAACTCTTAAAACTTCTCCAAAAAAAGGGTTCCTATTTACATTTCAACTCTTTGAAATTGAAATCATAATCTACCCTTGAGGAAACTGGTGCACAGCTTCTTCCATGCTTCCTTATCAGGATCCACTTTCACCAGCTTTGCCTTCAGGACATCAGCATACGATTCCTGCATTAGATATAAAATTGTCAAATACTTGTTCATCTAAATCATTAACATCATCAAGGAGCTTGGAATTGGTCACATGGCGGGTGTACATACCTCGATAAAACTCCGCTGCAAGAGACGGTCGATCAGGTGAAGAAGAATGTCTTTGGTGTACTCAGGGTGGCCTTGGATGCCGAGTATATGATCACCGTACCTAAACATCTCGACACCGGTCTTCTCCGACCATGCTATCACCTCTGCCTTCGGTGGCAACTCTCTAACCTATAGGCATGTTAGAAAAGGCCGTTTCAAAACACAAAATGTAAAAAATGATATGATTGATTATTTCGGAAGGTTAGACTTAGACCCGAACCTCGTCACGGTGGCACTCGATCACCGAGAGGGTGGTTGGGATTTTCAGAGACGAGAAGAGCTTCGACGATGATGAAGACAAATGAATGGCTGTCACCCCAATGTCCCACCCTGAGATGGCTCGCCCTGTTTTCCCTCCCAGTGCTCGACTAAGAATCTGAATCAAATAACAAAACATTACCTACCCACATGCTCAAATCTCTGTCTGAATTTTACAAACAAAAACTGAAGCAACAACCACAAGCATACACACATGTTTGTTGATCTTATCAACCAACAAAGAATGGAGCAAAACTGCAAAAGCATACGGATTCCATGAACCGACAAAAAAGGGAACACAATGAAGTGGCAACCACGTTGTTTTTGCATGGGATTAAACTTGTCTTGGCGACAAGTTTAATCTGCCATGCATATTTTAATAGGGAGTTTGTATTATTGCGAAGAAACAAAACATAGAAAATACAATGCTGCTGATTGGAAATACATTCTAGAATACGCAAGCAATCATGCATCTACAGGAAGGCAAATCCAATTTCATCCAAATATTAAATCCAGAAACCCCACAGGGACGGACCCAAGACTTTAGGTCGGAGGCGAACCTAAAATTTCTAGAGAGGCGAACTTATAAAAGTTTAAGGGGCGAAAATAAATTTTTAATAGAAAATATATAAAAAAATTTAAAATTTTTCTAAATCATATATGATTTTCAAAATTTTAAGAAGGCGGTTGCCCCACCAGCACTCCGTCCATCCCTGCCCACAGCATTCAATCAGCCATTGCCATATACATCATTAAAGAATTACAGAAAGGCAGAGCATAATAATAAAATGATGGAAACTAGTGGCTGAGAAAGCTTAAGCAGCATCTGAGTTGTCAGCAGCATTATTAAGAGTGTTCTAAACTATAGATCCCCATTTCAAGTAGTAATTTTCGGGATAGTAATAGTAGCATTTAACAATTAGGGTTGACTGTACTAAATGTCTTCAAACTATTATCTAAATTCTATTGTTTTTAGGTATAAAATGTTAATCATTTGACAAACAGAATGGAAAAAATAACTCCCATCAATTTTATTAAGACTTTTTAAAACACGTCAGATCCTAATTACCTATGCGCTAGATATATAGTATTTACAATTAGACATTTAGGGACCAAGTTAGAAACGAAACAAAAGTTTGGGGATGAAATCTTTCTTATAAAAATGAAATTCAAAAAGGAAAAGGGTTTTGATTAAATTTGCCCTTACTCATTATTCCATGATCCTTTCATCTTCTTTTAGCATGTGACAATCTATAATTGGTCAACATGAAAAAAAATACTATATATGCAATAATAGATAATCATATGACCCCTTGAGGAAATTATAACCCAACTATATTGACAAAAACATTTTACACCTGATGTAACTGTCCATTTAACCTATATACTCACCTTGGAATTTCACATTTTCCAATAAATGAACTTTTAGAAATATTAATTTGTAAAATATATGTTGTTCACATGGCAACTTACATTTACATGTACGATAAATTTAATTTTTTTTTATGAAAGCTAAAGTGATTACAAGTAATATCTGTTCTAAATATACTCTCAACTATTTAACAATTTTTAATTATATTTAATTTCTATTTAAAACATTAAACGTTTTTATCCAAGTTTTTAAAACTATGATCAAGTATCTTTCTACTCAGGCACGGAACTATGTAGTGCCCCCACTCACCCTGAATTTTTTTTTTCATCTTTATTCCTTATATAATTTTTTAAAAAATCGTTTATTTATGAACTTGTCCCCTCTCATAATAATATTTATGTTTTTCCTCAACCCCAAATCCTAGCTACGTCCTAATTTCTACTTGTATTTTATTTAAAAAAAAAATTAATAAAAACCTTGAGTTTTAAAAACTATTAAATCTACCACAATTTTAATCTAATAATAACAGCCTTAAAAAATATTTATCACAAGTGTATATTTAAAAAATTAAGAATTAAAACGACATGGTTAAACAAATATTTCAAGTGGTAAAACAGAGTTAAAGAACCCAAAAACCCAAAAAAAGTAAGTAAATAAATTCAAGTTTAATTAATTCTTCATAATTATTAATAAAAATAATTTTAAATTTAAGTGTATTAATAAAATAATTTTTATTTCATGTATATTAATAAAAATGTAATCTTTATATATATAGTACTACATTTTGATTTAGAATATTAAAAAATGAAAATAAGCATAGGACACGTCATTATACAAAATTAGACGATCGATCTCTATCCGTGTAATAAGCAACTGTTGTGTGACTCAGTTCGGAGGGCTACGGCTGAAGAACCAGCCGGTATAAACTGAGTTGAATCACGTTTTATCAAACACTTGGATAACTCGGCGCTTTCCATCTAATAAATAATTTCAGTCATCAGAACTGACAAAAAAAACTACAGTATTTTGTTTTTACCCCTGTTATTAATGTCGATTTCGATTCATCTGCAGACTGCAGCTAAGATTTTCCCGAGAAAATTACCAAAGAAAATCACGGATTTGAAGGGAGGGAAATAATACCTGATGGCCGAAGCAAATCCCGAGAACTTTTTTATTCAACGAATCCAATTTGTTCAAAAGCGCAATCAATTTGCAGATCCAAACATCGTCCCCGTGCGCGTCATTGCAACTCCCGGTTATAACAAAACCGTCAAAATTGTCGATCTCGTTATCGTCGGGGAACTCGCCATTGGCCACCTTGAAAACGTCCCACGTCTCGCCTTCCTCCGCCAGCATTTCGACGAAAACGCCGTAATAGCCACCGTACCTCTTCTTGACGTAATCGGAATCCTCCGCGCATAGAAGAACAGCAAATCTCTTCCCACCACCCATGATAATTTCAAAATTCCCTTAAAACAAAACAAAATCAGAATCAAATCAAATCAAAATCAAAACAAATTCTCTCCCTTTCTCTTGATAAATAAATAAATAGATATTGAAGGCTTAATGGTTGAGATTTTGCAAAGGGAAAGAGATTAAAGTTTTCTTTCTCTTTGATTTTCAGAGTGGGGGATTTAGAGAGAGATTCACTGTTCTTCTTGGTGTTGTTTTATAGGGAAGAATGTAACAAGATTTTTGAGTGTTTTGGATTTTTATTATAGCAAGGTTTTTAGGTACTGTTAATTACAAATTTGGCCTTGGCAAAGCTGGATTGCCTTATTTGCCTTTATTAATTTGTATTAAAAATAATATTCGAAACTAAATATTGTTTCGTTGTAAAGTGTGACATGTTTTATTTAGTTAAGTACACGTACACTTATTCAGATTTAAAATCAAACAATATTATCTTATATTTGAATAAAATGGTAAAAAAATATATTGTATGAATTAATATAGCTAATTAATTATTGGAGTGTCACACCATTTTCATATATGAATTTCATTTATTTTTAGATGTAAATACTAATTTGAAAGAAAAAAAATTGTCAAACCTAAAAATATATTGAGATAGTTTTATGGATTAATGTCCTATACACAGGCGGTGGAAACTGAAATTTTCTACTAGCGCCTTAATTTTAGGGTACATGAAGTTAATTTAGGGTATAAGGTTTAGAGATTTAGGTATAGTGGTTTAGAATTTAGGGATAGTTGTTTTAATTTAAGGTTTAGGGTTATAATTTAGGGTTTATAGGTTATGGTTTAGTTTTTAGGGTAATTTGGTGAGGATTTAGGTTTTAACCAATAAACCCTAAATTATAACCCTAAACCTTAAATTGAAACAACTATCCCTAAATTCTAACCCCTACACCTAAACCCCTGAACCTTATACCCTAAACTAACTCAATATACCCTAAAACTAAGGCGCTTGTGGAAACTTTCAGTTTCCGTCGCCAGTGTATACCCTAAATTAATCCTATACACTAGCGATGGAAACTGAAAGTTTCCACAAGCGCCTTAATTTTAGGGTATATTGAGTTAGTTTATGGTATAGGGTTCAGGGATTTAGGTGTAGGGGTTAGAATTTAAGGATAGTTATTTCAATTTAAGGTTTAGGGTTATAATTTATGGTTTATAGGTTAGGGTTTAGTTTTTAGGATAATATGGTGAGGATTTAGGTTTTAACCTATAAACCCTAAATTATAACCCTAAACCTTAAATTGGAACAACTATCCCTAAATTCTAACCCCCTACACCTAAACCCCTAACCCCTATACTCTAAAACTAAGACGATTGTGGAAACTGAAACCCCGTCTGTGTATAGAATATTTATCCTTAATTTAATTGTGTGTTATAATTATTGATTCTGGTTGTAATTACTTAGATAATATTGATTGTTATTGTAATCTTACTGGTAATATTTAAAAATAATAATATCAATTTTTACATATATCACAAATTTTAAATTTCAACGAATCACGTTATCAAAATTTAAACATTAATAAATTAAATCACTAATACTAACTATGTCAGGTAATAATCATAAAAAATCCAAATGTATGTCGTTTATTATGAAATCCCAAAGTTTATAACGTGTAATAAACAAGTCTAGTGTACATGTTAAAACGCAATTTCTAAATTAAATTTATTAATGAAATTAGCATATGCATTGTAGTATACTCTTTTAATAATAAAAGCTAAGTGGTATAATTTGATGAAATTTAAATTTTGTTATTTGGATGAAAGTTAATATTAAATATAATGACTTATAATACAAATTACCCTACAAACTTTTGATGTAGAGTTAATTGCACCACACATCAATCATATTCAAACTTTTAAATGTTCAAATTTCATATTTAAACTATGACCTTCATTATAAGTTGATCCTAAAATTTTTAAATGTTTCAATTTCATCTCTAAACTATGACTATCGTTCTAAGTTGGTTCTTAAACTTTTAAGCATTCCAATTTCATCATCAAAATAACAATATATGTTAATCATGTCCATGATAATAAAATTGTTATAAATTTATTAACTGCAATGTAAACATTGATGTGTATTACATAATAATATAACGCGACATAAATGATAGTTGAAGATAAAATCATAACGTTCAAGAGTTTGAAACTAATTTATAACGAGGGTCATAGATTGTTGATGAAACTAGAACGTTCAAAAGTTTGGAGTCACTTTAAAATGTGAGCTATAATTTGGAGATGAAATAAGAAGATACAAAAGTTGAGGGATTAATTTAGAATGAGGATTATGTATTGAGGATGTGTAATGCAATTAATTAAAATAAATGATTTATTTAAATGAATTAAAACTGATAATATGTGGATTTAATCCATGGTTATCTAGATTTATTAAATTATAATAAAATATTTTTTTAGGTTACAACCATTTAGAACGAAAAAACAATTCTTAAGATGTCAATCATCTTTATAGAATTACTTTTTCTACAATATATATTTTAAATTTTAATTTTGATATTTTTCTAGTGTAATGTATTTTACTATCGTATTTAATATTTAATAATAATTTATTGATTTTTATATGTTAATACCTCAACACGAGTTTAATTTATCTTGTATTAATTTATTTATAAATTTCATTACTCAGCATATTGATGTTATTAATCAAGAAAAGTATCATAATTGTAATCTAATGAAATATGTTAATAAACAATTATTTTTTTTAAGTACATAATTTTTTTTGTAGGATGGAGGGAATATATAATTAATAATAATTTATATGTGATAATGAAAACACACAACACAGGAGTGCAGATGCAGGCTTGCAGCAGCAGGATTTTGTTAACTGCACGTGGGTTTTGGCCTTTGAATTTGATAAGCTATCACGTGACGTTCTATCTTCTGTAGGGACCTCACGTGCACAACTTAAGCAAATGCGGTCACAACACGTGTATTGTCAGGCATGCTACTGGCTAGTTTGATTATCGCATTAACTCTTATTTTGAAATATCCACATACGCATTTAATTTATTACTCAATTAATTTACAAAAAAATGTTGTAAGGTAATTTTTTTAATTTATTTTATTTTATTAATCAATATTTATAATATAAAAATTAAACATGTGATATTATTTAAAAGATGTAAAATCGGATTGTTTGGAGGTAATCCGCATGTTGCACAACGACAACGATAGGAGTGAGATGTCTTCTTTGGCGAGCGCGATTCGCGCCTTGATTTCTCGGTTCCGGATTTGTGAGTTCCACCATGTTTGTCGAGAGGCTAACCATGTTACCAACACTTTGGCTAAGTTGGGGCCTTGGCAGGGTTATGAGGCGACTTATTTTAGTTCTCCGCCTGATGCGGTGTTGGGTTTGTTACATGATGATCTACCCTTGTCGAGTTAGATTTATATTTTCATGTTGTCTCAGTTATATGATGTAATGCTATGGTGAGTACTCTTTTCCTCCATCTAGGTTAAGGAGGTTTTTAACGAGGCTCGCCATAGTACTTTTCTCTTGATTAATCAAAAAAAAGATGCATCTTTTTTTAAAAAAAGTTCTTTAGCGGGTGCAACAACTACCACAGCCCGGACTGATCCCTAAACTAATTTAGCATGGAATAACACCATTTTTATAGCAACCAAATCCTATAAAATCCATGTCCCTCACATTCCCTCCCTCAAACCAAAGGCGCGGTTGAATTCTATCTAGCCAATTAGCTAGCACTGCAGCTACTGATGGAGATTCTAAACAACTTTTCCACCATTTCCCTCGCCCTTTTCCTTTTCATTTCTTCTGCATTATTTTCCTTAACCAGCAGAGAGATTCATCGACATCAATTTATCATATGTTTTGTTTTCTTCCCTTCTGTATTAGTTTCTTGTTTCTTTTAAAATATTCACACTAAGTAAAATAAACTAATCAAAAGGTTACTAATTATTTAATATAATTCCATAGCACCTAAAGAAACATTTGATGAATCCACATAAGTTTAAGAACACTAAAACTTGGCTATCTCCACAAAGTCCTACTTCCAATTGATATAACATCAAGAAATTTCAAAGTTTATGTTATTCGTAGTTTAAAGAACAAAAAGGGATATAATTTAACAGGTTCGGGTGCCATACATAAGTTCATCACTCGCGACCTCGGCAACAAACTTTTGAGTGGCAACAACAACAAACCTTATTTTGCAAATGTCCAATAAGAATCAAACAGGATATTTTCATCGACAATGTGAACCTCAAAGCATCTTGTGTACTGTAAAAGAAGGCTCAAATTAAAGAAAATAACTCAAAAGCCTTTTTCTTGTTTATTTCGTTTTGGTTACATTTTATCAAGTACAGGAAGCAAGCAGTCTGTATAAACGTCTCATTTTCGTCACAAATTACTTAAATTTTGTTCAACGCTAACCCAGGGGAAACAATAACTAACATTAAAGTTTGAATTTTTTTGGAACAATTTCTCGGAACCCTAGAACCAAGAAAGGAACAATTTCTCACAAATCTCCGTTTAGGCATTCAAAGATAAAAAAAAAGGGGAGAAATACTTACAATCGAACATCGGGAGATTGAAAACCACTCTTGGATAAGTAATGTTCCACCAATCCGTCAGGTATCTGCCACAGCGAAGGTTGGGAAATCGTTAGAAACCTAAGAAAAGAGAAGAAATTGCTAGTTAAAAGGAAGTTGGGTTTTGAAGAAGAAAAGGTACGGTGGGAATGTAATCCATGAGAGAGGCAAGGAAATCGGAGAGGGCAGAGTCGTCATCGTGCTTCCCATCGCTGGATTGTGGGTTGTGGTTCATTCTCTTTCCACAGATTCTCAATAAGTACGAGTTATAATGCTCAATTCAAAACTCACTGTTTCACCTATACTGACGTTTGTAAAACTAAACGTCACTATTACAACATCTTTTGCAGCGTTTTAAAACCAAACGCGACAAATACAACACCTTTTGCGGCGTTTTTAAAACAAACGCCGCCAATACAACATTTTTTGCGGCATTTTCATAAAAAAAACGCCACTAAATTATGAGCTATTGTGGCGTTTTTACTAAAACGCCGCGAAATGTGTCATTTTGTGGCGTTTTTCTCCTAAACGCCGCTATATGCTTAAATTTAGCGGCGTCTGATACAGAAACGCCGCAAGAAACGTCGCTATATATCAGACCCTTGAAACAAAATGCAACAAAAAAAACAGTGACCTTTTAACATAGTAATAAGTTACAATACGATACTGATTATGATAAATGATAATCTCGATTATTGAGGGGTCTAATTGGTAATGTGTTTTTATTTGGATAATTTTTTGTTTCTTTGAAATTACATGCATGCAGGCACACATGCAAGCCCCGTGTTGGCTTAGCTAATCTGAACACGTTTTGTTTGTCTTACAAAATAAATGAATTAATATTTATTCAAATATCAATTAAAGGACGTACACCGTTAAACACTACAAACGCAATACACAGTTAAACACTATTAATTTTTTAATAATGATTAAAATTATTAAGGATTATATTTATAATTAAAATTATTCAAAAAAATTAAATTTAATAAACCTTTTTATAATTTTTTATAATATTTTTAATTGATGTATTAGAATTAAATATCCAAAAATCTTAAACACAACCCCTTTATTTCTTTTCTGCCATCGTTGCTAATGTCGTCGTTAACCATTTTTTACCGACTTTTCTACACTTTTTGTAAGTATTATAAGAATTTTTGTATATGCCTCAAACAGTGGCAAAAAAATCAATACTCCTTTGAAAATAAAGGGAAATAAAGGTGGCGGTAGCAGCGGCAGAAGGAAAAGAAAAGATTTAGATTTAGAGTTTTTGATATTAAGGATATTTTGAGATATTAATATAATATATCAGTTTAAAATACTATAATAAATATAAAAAAATTAGTAAGTTTAACGGTGTTCAACAGTATGTGACGCCTGTTGTTGAATTTTTCTTAATTATAAGATACAAACATTTAAAATCATTTATAATAGTTAAAATTATACCATTAATATATCAAATAATATTTTTATGAATATTAATTTAATCCTCAAGTTGTTTTCAATGGTGGGAAAGTACTAGAAACTTGTGGGATGCTTAGGTTCGCCAGCTGCAAGTCAATGGAATTTACAATTTCTTTATCACGAATAAATAAATTTTAGTCGTTGATTAAATTATTTAATCATCATATTTTAATTCCATTTTCAACTCTTTGTGCAGGGTGTGATGGCTCATATGAGAGGGTATTGGTCATATATATTTTGATTTCACAAGGGATGATCTTTCATAGAATCCAAAAGCAGTGCTTAATTATCATTTTTTGTTTTTTTATATATTTTAGTCTATTATTTTTTTTATATTTTAATAAAAATCTTTGACTTTGTGGCACATATTTTTTCTGTTCTTGTGATACATTTTTTTATTATTTTGTGGTTCGTTTCATCTGTCCTTGTGGCATGATTTCAACATACCTTAACGATCGGTTGATGCTCGTATAGAGATCTTCACGACGCTAATATCTAATTATGATTTTGTCGGTGGTTTTAGAAAGATAGATCCACACTCGGTTGATGGTTGATTGTCGATGTAATCAGACCTGAATAGCGAAACAATATGTCTGATAGTTTGGTTAGCTCACCACTCCTTTTTCACCCAGTAAAGCGTCTCGTTTGGATAGAGACAAGGAGATTCATGAATGTTTCTGAATTTTAATATGCTAATTTCGATGGAAGTGTCTACTTTTCTTTGCACCATTGTAGGAGAATTTTAGTGGACTTGTCACTTTTTTATGATACATTATATTATATTATTTTCGTGATAATTAATAAAATTCAGATGCCATTGTTCAAAAAAATATTAAAATTTCCCACTATTATATTCCATTATAATACTAGTTTTTTTTAAATAGGAAAACTGATTTTTAAATAAAAAAATTATAAACACCTTCTATAAAACCAACAATTATTTTATTGAATTATAATGTTTTAATTTAGTGACAAAATATTTATGCCGTGTGACATAAGAGGTAGGGGTGTAAATGAACCGAGCTTGAGCGAATAAGACTATGTTTGTGTTCGTTTGTTTATTTTTAAATATGTTTATGTTCGGTTCATGTTTGTTTATTTATTTTTAAAGGTGTTCGTTTGTTAAGTGTTCGCGAATGTGTTTGTTTAAGTGTTTGCGAACGTGTTCGATTAAGTGTTCACGAACGTGTTCATTTAAGTGTTCACAAACGTGTCCGTTTAAGTGTTCACAAATGTGTTCGATTAAGTGTTCGCGAACGTGTTCGTTTAAGTGTTCACGAACGTGTTCATTTAAGTGTTCACAAACGTGTCCGTTTAAGTGTTCACAAATGTGTTCATTTAAGTGTCCGCGAACGTGCTCGTTTGTTTATCTATTCATAAATGTTAACTAAATTAATAATAAATAAATAAAACAAAAGCAACAAAATAAAATTTATATTCCAACATGAACTTATATGATGTCACTAGCAACAACAAAAAATAATATTTAGATACATCCACACACATTTTCATCCTATAAACGAACTTATAAACGAGTCATAAATGAGCTTGTTCATGAACATAAACGAACCGAACACCTATGTTCTTGTTTGTTCATTTATTAAACGAACATAAATTATTTTCATGCTCATTTATTTAGCTTAATAAACGAACGTTATACGAACAGTTCGTCGAACGCTCTCTTTATTATTATATAAAGTAATGGCAGTTTCTCTTTGCTGAATAATATTTTAAAGTTTCGTAGATTTTATTTAAATATTGTTATTTTAAAATTTTGATTGTGTTTTTTTACTGATTTTATTAGTCATATGCCGTAGTTATTCGGACATATTTTTTGTATTTGTACTGTACTTTGTACACGACTTTTTCTTTTAAAAATGTGTTGTATTACTATTATATTCAAATATTATTTGTCCATATTTTTTCTTAATTATTTGATAATATATGTACACTTTACGGATAAAATTATTTAAATTTAGATATCCTAAAATAAACATTATTATTTTTTCTTTTGGGACAATTTGTTGGGTTGAATTCGGTAAAGTAAGGTCTTTAGGTAATGAATCATTTCGTTCGTTCATCATAAATGGCAAATAAAGGGACCCCTAGGCCCTAATGGCTAATGCAATTTGGTAAACAGTTGTAATCATCAATTATTGGCTCTATCATGGTCCACTTGCCTTCTTTCTAACTGAACAAACAAATTTAAACCTTAAAAAAATATTTTATTTTCTTGTCTGAAATTGGAAATAGTTCATTTTTTCTTCTCACTCGTATGCTATGGCATTTCCATTTTATTTGTATTTAACAAATATTAATGTTTAACACATGCATGAATGGAGTTAAGGGTTAACAATATAATTTAATCAAAGATTTTGTTATTAATAAAAACCCCATAGATTTGTATAATTAATATTTGTTTTGCTTTTTAATAAAATCTAGTAGGATGTAATTAATTATTTTTTCAAAAAGTTATGTTTAATTAATGGGTAATGTTCACAAACAGTCCCTTTCGTTTGGTGTTTGTTCTAGTTTGGTCACCAGATTTCAAAATAGCTTATTGTGGTCCCTTACGTTTATAATCTGTTTTATTTTAGTCACTTTGCCGTCATTCTCCGTTAAAGGAGTAACGGCCGGCTGACATGGCAATTTTAAAATTAAAAAAACTCCACGTGTATAATACACGTCCACTCCACTAGAACAAACAACCCTATTCTGCCACCTCTAATTCCTCCAACTCAAAAAAAGAAGGCAAAAGGATGAAAACTTGTTGTGTTGTAAGGGTGAAATACCTCATTCCCCCCGAAAACATTAAGTCTCCCAACTTCACCCCCACTTGCAGTGACACGCTCCCTTTCTTCTACATTCTCTTCTAGCTTGTGATCTACTGTCAGGAGAGAAACTATACCCCCTTGGGTGTCTAATATTGGGCACCCTCATAACAAATAAAAAGCATCGAGAGCACCCATCAGTTATCAAAACAGAGATAAATAATCACTCCATATGTTACTTTGCATCATCGGCTGCCGATTCATTTGTTACCACCATTGGAGGGGAGAGTGCTCTGTATATTCGACGGCATTAAGATGTTGAAACCATCCGCAGCGGTTGACACAATCATCCCAAGGATTTGATCATGCCAATGAAGCTCTTTCAAATCCTTTTGCCCCTGTTCATGGCGGAAATCGTGTTAAAATAAAAGATACACCTGCGAAAGCATCTTCAGTTTTCGATAGTTCTTGTTACGAACCTGATGAACAAAGAGAAGTTGTGGAGGTAAATCTTGTGGGGCGTTTACTAGCTCCTTTGTTTGAGCTTTGAACTCCGCTTCTTCTTCCTCGTCCTTTTCGAGAGAAAGATCCCATATTCTGGAAATTATAGCAAAAGTAAGCAAATATATGGCAGTTCAAGAGAAAGACCTTGACATGCTGGAGCATTACGGGTACTTACGTTAATTGATTTTCGGATGATGAAACGGCCAAAGTGGAGGCTTCATGTGGACTCCACTCGATGGATGTCACTGGGTATTTATGGTACTTAAAATGAGCAACCACTGTATTTCCGTCCTTGAGCAACCTAAAATCATGAATCGAAAATGTTCCATCATCACTTCCCGATGCCAACATACAACTAGCCTGCTTGTTCCATGAGATGACATTGACGTCTGCGTCATGTGCCTTAAAAGAAGCTGCCGGTGACATCCCTAAACGGATATCCCAAATTGCAATAGTGCCATCAACAGAACAGGAGACGAATGCGTGAGGCTCTGTTGGACTCCAATGTAGATCTTCGACACTTGCAGAATGTCCAACAAACGGAGTAGGTTCAACATTCCATGTCGAATCAGATGCAGGCTCCCACAAATGAATACAGTTCTTGCAGTCCCCAGTTACGAGCCTTCCGGCAACAACGGGACTCCAATCAACTGCATAGCCTTCATCTTTGTGGCCACGGAAGTTAACTAATGGAGCCTGGTTAAACACAGAAGAATTTCCCTGGACACCATCTGTTTCTGATTCCGCTAATGCATTCATATGAGAACTGAAGTCCCACACCTGAACATGACCACTATCAGCCCAGGATGCACATATGTGAGGATTTTGTGTCATGGCTCGTATACGGTTAACACAACCATGATGAGCTACCTTTCGCAACTGCAAAACTGGTGCACTGGGTCCACCTTCTTCTTCGTCTTCACTATCCTCACTATCACTACTTCCAGCATCCATATCAGCATCATCATCGGCAGATTTGGTAGGAACTAGATTGCGCCTTTTCCCCGAAACATTACTTACTTTAAACACTCCAATAGAGTTCCACGAAGGTTTCTCAGCCTGAGTTCCTGCAAAAAAATAAACTGTATGCGGAAAATCATTCCGGTCGGAACCCAATGAATCACGAACAATATCAAAGCTCAAGCAAGGCCACCCGATATGAAAAGCGTGAAGAGAATTGTAAGCTGAAGGGTCACACTGAAGCTCTTCTCCTTCCTCCAATTCATCAACACCTGGTTGCCAAACCCTAGGTTGAATCGTCGGCACCGACGAAGACGATGCTGCTCCATCACCTTTCTTTGAACCCTTGTTCTTTCTTTTAGCTTTTTTAGGGTTTTTGATTGTGCGAGCCATCTTTTTGGTGGCCAACAAAGGGAGTTGGAGGAAATAGAGGTGGCAGAATGGGGTTGTTTGTTCTAGTGGAGTGGACGTGTATTATACACGTGGAGTTTTTTTAATTTTAAAATTGCCATGTCAGCCGGCCGTTACTCATTTAACGGAGAATGACGGCAAAGTGACTAAAATAAAACAGATTATAAACGTAAGGGACCACAATAAGCTGTTTTGAAATCTGGTGACCAAACTAGAACAAACACCAAACGAAAGGGACTGTTTGTGAACATTACCCTTAATTAATTTAAGGTGCTTAATGTAATTAATACTCACCTAAAAGGGTTTATGGTTTAGTGACTATAGTTGTAGGAGTGTAGTATTTAGGTTTAGAGTTTATAATTTTGAGTTTATGGTTTTGTATATTATGTTTATGATTTAAAGTTTAGGGTTTATGGTTTTAGGGGCTTGTATAGTAGGTTTAGGGTTTTGGATTTAGGCCAATATTTAGGGCTTATAATTTAGGGTTTAGGGTTTCAATGTTTAATTATATGAAAAAGTTTAAATTTATGGAACACAAGTTCTTTGAATATAATTAATTACATTATACTCAATTCTATTAAAAAGTCAAATAAACATTAATGATATGAATCATGTAGTTCTTATTGACGACCCTAAAACTATCAATAGCATAACACTTTAAGGTCAATAATGCTACTTTCTTCCTTTATTCAATAAAAGTAATTCATAGTATTTTTTTTAAATGAACAGGATTACGAATTTCTGTATTAGAAGTTGAGATAAATTTCTAACTTTTTAAGAGTTGAAGAAAAATTTGTTAAAAAACCAAAAGTAAAGTATTAATTTGAAGTCAAAATATAATTTCATTTCACCGCGACTAAAACTCACCAGTCACTCTCTGTATCTAACACCAATAATATAATTATATAATTTCTAGTTTGGTATGTGGGACACCGCAAGCATTAATTAGTTTACGATATGATTTCATTGCACGTTGCCTTGTTGAATAGATTCAGTTATGGATTATTACTATTATCTTATACATAAACATAATTTTTTTTGTTTTCACAAGTATCATAATTTTAGAATTTATAAATTTAGTCTAAAGATTTTAGTGTAGAAATTTAAAATTTTGAGTTTAAGGTTAGAATTTTAGAGTTTAGACTAGAATATAGAGCTTAGGTTAGGAATTTAAGTTTTAACATGTAAACCCTAAACTCAAAATTTTATCAACGACTCATAAATTTAAAACTACTACACTTAAACCTTAAACCCTAAACAGAGTCCCTAAATCCTAAAACTAAGACGCTTGTGTAAATAAAGTTTCTATACAAGCGTTTGTGCATGTAATACTTAACTGTTAGTTATTAGTCTTTGAATATTGCTAAAAAGTTATAAATCTTGGAATATGTTATTTTGAATTTTTAATTTTAGGGTTAATTGCCTCATTCATACATAAACTATACCGAATTCTATGGTTTATACATTTACTTTTTTTATTCTCAGTTTCATATATGAATTTTTTTTATTCTCAGTTTCATACATAAACTTTTTTACCGTCAATGGATTTACACATTTTCGTTACGAAAGTTAACCTGTACCACTGAACCACTCATATTTTGACATGTGGCATTTGTTTGTTAAACAACAATCTCATTTACTTAAAAGTTAATAACAAAATCAGTTATCTGTGTTTTATAATATTTTAATTTAACCTTTTAGATTATTTTTTTAAATCACATATCAATTTTTAGGGGTCCATCACTGACAAGTATTAATGACCAATAACAAACTTGTATGACTCTATCATTATTTTAAATAAAGTTCAAGGCTATGGCAATTTTAATAAATTTTGATTTTTTATAACTATCATATCTAATTAATTTATGATTAATTCAGATTAAATATTGCAAAATTATATTATATGGTAATTTTTTAATTTATTTTGTTCTACTCATAACGTCAAAATTCATAATTCTGATCTTACTTAAGAGATTCAGTATATCATGTCAGTAGATCGGTTGTTTTGTCGATAAATTTGATGTTTTTAACGGTGAATTGTGACGAGAAAATTAAAATTTTCAGGCTTTTAAAATAGGACGAGTCTGCCACGCTCGACGAGCACCGATAAATACCTTTAATTTAATTTATAAAAATTAAAAATCTAAAGGATTCACCCTATAATTATAAATTATTTAAAAATTAAAAGATAAATTAATTAAAATAAATTGTTTTTTTATTTTTTTTAACATAAATCAAAATACATACCTTACGCTTAAATTTCAAAATACTAATTTTTGCTCGTTTGAAATTTAAGCCGCCGCTACCCTGCCGCCATTTCCATCAAATACGTTAACGAGAGTAGGCCTTAATGGAATCATTAGATCAAAACCTTTAAGAATACAAATTGGTTGTCTTACCCACCTTTCATTTTGGATGGTATTTTGAAACAAAATGTGTGTTGTGATATTAATTGAAGCAGCGGCGATGTGCTTTGTAACTCAGATGGCCTTAATGGGATCAAATACGTTGTTTGAAGAACATTACATTATGGATTATATTAATTGAAATTACAAAATCAGATTAGGAATGAGTGTTGACAACATTTGAAATGGTCGATCTGCGTTATCAACACCCATGGTTGATGTGTTTTGTAATTTCAAATGTACGACGGCGATAGTTTGAATTTCAAATGAGTAAAAATTAAAGTTTCGTAATTTAAGGATAGGGTAAGTATTTTGATCTATGTTTAAAAGAAAATTAAAAATAAAATAATATATTTTAATTAATTTACCTTTTAATTTTTAAATAATTTATAATTATAAGGTGAGTCCTTTAAATTTTTAATATTTATAAAATAAATTAATAGTGCTCATTAGTGCTCATCGTAAGTGGTGCTCGTCGAGCGTGATAAAATTTTCCTTTAAAATAAAAATATAACCAAACTTCAAACAATTTGATCGCAGGCTAATAAGCTTATGGAAATTGTGTCCAAAGAACATAGCCCAAACTTGTGGGATCTTAAAGCAATCTCTCAGCGCATACTTATAATGACATCTCAAGTATGATTTCTAATTTTCAATGAATTAGGTTTAGGGATAGAAAATAAAACTATTGAATTTGATCATTTCGGGATTTGAATTGTACTCAGATGTTAACATATTAAATAAAATTTAAAACGAAATAAGATCAAATATTTATAAATTAGATCAATAAATCAAGTTCAAATATTTAATTAGGTAAAATTATTTTGGTATGGAATTTGATCTTGAAATAAAACTCGTGCATCAAAATATAGATCAACCATATATTTAGTATAAAAATATCAGAGTTTAAAACCCAACATTACTTTAGAAATGTAAATATTTATATATTAAAAAAGAAAAGAAATGTAAATATTTAAACCTAACAATAAATAAACAAATAAATAAATAATGAAACAATTCATCGGACCAGAGACAAGATTACCATAAATAACTCAAATTTCACCTCTCTACAAAACTACTCTTTCCAATACAAAATAAATATGCTTGTAAATAAATCGAACGGACACGAATAAAGGGTATATTTATGTTTGTTTGTTTAATTTTAATTGAACAAATGAACGAACACGAACAACTAAACGAACATAATTTCTAGTTTGTGTTCGTTTGTTAAAGAATGTAACTTGTTCGTGTTCGTTCATGTTCGTTCATTAAAATGATAAAACAGACGTAAACGAACACAAATGAACGAACATAAAAGGACACATGCGAATAAATTTAAACGAACAAACATATGTGAATAAATTTAATTTGTTTAAAATATAATACTTTTGTTATGAAAAAATAATAAATATAAATGGATATATGTGATTAAATTTAAATGAATGAACATAAATGAACATATTAACAAACGTCCACGAACGTAAATAAACAAATGAGCATTTTGTTCGTGTTCGTTTATTTAATTAAACGAACATAAAATCTTATTCATTTTTCGCTCGTTTAATAAATAAACGAACTTCCTGCCGAACGGTTCGTAAACAATTCATCGCTAAGTTCATTTACAACCTTAAAAATAAAGGCTAACTCGAAAAAGAAAATTATACAAATGGATTCAAATTAAAGTACATATTTAAATTCAAGTATTTTAAAGATAAATATTCTATACACAAGCGGTGGAAACTTTCAGTTTCTACAAGCGCTTTAGTTTTAGGGTATATGGAGTTAGTTTAGGGTATAAGGTTTAGGGGTTTAGGTGTAGAGGGTTAGAATTTAGGAATAGTTGTTTTAATTTAAGGTTTATGGTTATAATTTAGGGTTTATAGGTTAAAACCTAAATCCACACCATATTACCCTAAAAACTAAACCCTAACCTATAAACCCTAAATTATAACCATAAACCTTAAATTGGAACAATTGTCCCTAAATTCTAATCCCCTACACTTAAACTCCTAAACCCTATATCCTAAACTAACTCCCTATACCCTAAAACTAAGGCGCTTGTGGAAATTTTCAGTTTCCACCGCTTGTGTATAGGATATTAATCTATATTTTAAACATGTCTACAACAACAAATGTATTTTTTAACATTTGGATATTTATTATCCAAGATAAATTAATTGCTCGAATAATGTTATATGAAAATGATATTTGTTGAAAAAATTGCTTTATCATTATTTGCTTTTTAGGAATAAAATTATCAAATTAAAGGAGTAACCAATGAAGTTACTGAAGTAACATGCGACTATTTTCTCTTTCCCAGTAAAATTATTATTTTTGCTGTTTTAAAATTATTTCACTCAAATTATCATTTTGAAAAATTCAACTAGCTTTTATCAAATTATAGCGGTAACCAATGAGAATACTCAAATTGTCCCAATAAAATTGTCATTTTTTCTGTTATAAAATTATTTCACTCAAATTGTCATTTTGAAAAATTCAACTAACATTTATAAGATAAATTTATTTTATTATCCTTTTTTTTAGTTTCTAAACAACGTTTTTATGTTTTGTCATTTGGTCTCTTATTTTTTTTGGAGCAAAAAATACTCAAACATTTTAATTTGGTCTAATTATGTCACTCTTTGAATGAAAACCGTCAGTCAATTAATGGTCAGTGCCTAGTGTTGATTGGACTTGTCACGTTTTAAAATTCGTTGTAATAGTAGCATTTTATTCATTCAATTTTAATCGCAACAAATTTGCCACATGTCACCATCAGGTACAATCACACGTCATCACGATATTCAACCACATAAAGATAAAATAAAATATATATTTTTAAATATTTGACATGACATATGCTATATCAACGTATTTTAACACGTGACAAGTCCAATCAAACTCAATCGTTAATTGTTAGTTTACTGACAAGTGAATACAACACTGGACCCGAACGGACAGACCTCATGGCGCCGGCGGTGAGATTTTCGGAAATGTAATCGAAAATTAAATCGGGCATTCTGCCCATACAAAGGAAACTTATTCAACATGCCAACCACCAACATGTCTCATCTTTTATCCGAACGAGGAGGACCCTGCAACCTATAACGTACCTTCACGCGTATCTGTGTTTCGTACTCGCCGACCATACAACTACACAACCCTTTCGGCTACAACGCGTGAACTAACTCTCCACATCAGCGACTATGCAACTTTACCAACTCCACTTTAAAGGTAACCGTGAATTGTCTTTTCAGTGGAGCTCTTTGTTCTTTCCCAGTCTTTGCTTAGTGCAGGAAGTTTTCTCTGGTTCTTCACCCTCTTCGTTTTTGCACAGTTCCGAAGCTTTGATTCCATGAAATGGATTTCCAGGATCTTGTCAAGTTTGCATTATTATGCTTCGATTCTCTTGCTTGGTAATTCCTTTTCTTCGAAAAAGTTCTCATTTTTCTAACGAAATCATGAGTTTTCTTGGTAAAATTTTCCTTTGGTTTGCACTTTGCAGGCCTCTCTTTGCTTTGGGTTATCCTCTGTAAGTATCTTTACCATATTTTCTCGTGCATTTTTTATGTCTGAAAATGGGTGATGATGTTTCTTTGCCTATTAACAGGCGTGCTTCAATTCAAGCAATCGTGAATAATTCCGAAACCGACACCAAGAAACTTGTTTCCTACTGGATCATCTTCTCATTGATTTCACTGTTCGAACATGCTTTCATGGGGATCCTTCAATGGCTACCCTTCTGGCCGTACATGAAGCTAATGATTGTCGGGTGGACGATGATACCCCGTTTTGACGGCGCTTTTTACATCTACAGCCACTTTGTTCATCCTTGTCTGTATATGGATTCTCCGACCATCATTAACTGGTTCAAGAAGCTGCATGAGTTCTATTTCAACAATTTTCTTGCTGCTGAACATGTCGAGGAACATAGGCCACCTGAAGCTTTAGAAAACCTTATTGCCAACGAGGTAATGTTGTGTTCCGAGCCATTTTGATCACAAGTTAATTGTTAGTTTTTTATAAGATCTAATATTGTTGTGTTTCACAATGCAGCCAAAGGGGACTGAGTCTAGCAAATTGCAGGAAAATGTAAAACCTGTACAAGTAGCAGAGAAAATAGAAGTTGCTCCGGTGAAGCAGGTAAACTTTCGAGTTTCGAGTATGTTTTTAGGTTTAATATTATTGTGACCACTTTTGGTGTCTAAATTATTTTTAATTTTAAATAGTTGCCTAACCGTTAATAAAAAAGCGTTAACCAATTAAATTGTGACAAGTGACATATTTTTAATTTTTAATTTCTTTTTATTAATTTTTAAATAAAATTCAAAATTCAATTTTCTAAAAAATTAAGAGTTTTAAATATTTACAAAACAATTCCAAATCCCTAACCTGAAACCTAAAATCCCCAAATTATCGTTGTTGTCGCCGTTTACTACCTCACCGGAGGTCACCACTACCGCCTTCGGACCACCACAACCGTTTCCCCAATCACTCATCGTCGATAACTGACGGTAGGTGTGCCGACGACTTCCTTTCGCGATTTTGGCTTCTTTCGACGTTAGGAAGCTGATCGACACACCTACCGCCGTTTACCGACGATTAGTGGTTGGAGAAACGATCTTGATAGTCCGGTGGCGGATATGGGGGCGGCGGCAAAACTATTGGCGGCAGGTTTGGCTGGGGAAGTTAGGTATTTCGAAATTTGGGGCCATTTTGTGAGTTTTGAGAAATTTAGGGTTTTTTATAAAAAAAATTAAGTTAAAAAATAAAAAAAATAAAAAAAAATATTTTTTATAATAAAAATAATGGTAGTTAACGGTTAGACACTTGAAATGATCAAAATTGAAACATTAGACACCTATTTAGAGCTAAAAATAGTTTTAGACACCAAAATTAATCCACAAGCATAGTTTGGGCACCAATTTAAGTATTAAGCCATGTTTTTATCATTGCTCCTAATCCTGATTGCTGCTGGCTTTAATCGCTTTTTGCAGATACCGGCAACCGATCCCATTGCTGATCAGACAGCGAATGATGCGGGTTTCGATCTTCCGAAGATACCTTCGGATGAGCAAGTTCAGAAGGAGTGGACTTGTGCTATGTGTCAAGTTAAAGTCCCTTGTAAGAAAACCTTGAATAGCCATCTCCGAGGAAGGAAACACAGGAATTTGTGGTTGAGGTTAACCAATGCAAAGAACCAGCCTTGCAAAGGCAATGTTGGTTCTGTTTCAGCAGTTAAAGAACCTTGGAAACATGGTTCGAATTGTGCTCGATATTCCGCTGGCTGTCGGACACTTAATGCTAATCCGCAGCCGAGAGGCATTGAGGATAATTTCATGTGGCAGAGGCCACCACAAGGATGGTGTTGTCTCAATACTAATGGTGCTGTTGCACCAACTACTGGTATGGGCATTGTTGGAGGCGTCATACGTGACTGTCACGGTCGATGGTTGCTCGGATTTTGTAAGAGTGTGGGAGTCACTAATGTTCTTGAAGCCGAGTTGTGGGGTTTATACGAAGGTTTGCAAATTGCATCTGCCTATAATTTCGAATATCTGGTGATTCAAATCGACAATGTTCAAGTTGCGCAGCTGGTGGACGATAAAGAGGCCGGTAGTAGCTCAATTCCGCTTGTCCGGGCAATATTTACGATGCGACAAAGATGTTTGATGACGAAAATACAATGGATTCGGCGCGAAGCTAATATGGTAGCCGATGGAATGACTAAGTTAGCGGATTCTCAACACTACCAAACAACCATTTATGGTGTTGCTCCAAAAGAGGTTCAAAGTTTAGTTGAAAGAGATAGAACAGCACTTTTTTAGTTTTATATATATCTAGGCTTCCTTGCAATTTCTATAACACCATTAAAAGTAAGGGATTAAAAAGAATGAGAAAAGCTTTCATCGACATCGGTATTAACACGAATAGTGATCGGAACATGACGACGATGTTGGATTCATGGAATTTGAGTTGTTTTCCGATTAAACGAATATCGAATTCAGATTCAGAAGGGTGAGACGAGAATGGTGGCCAAGGCATTGGCCAAAAACTAAATTGGTTTAGGTTGAGGGGGAGATAAAATAAAGAAAGAAAGAGACAATGGAAAATAAAAAAAAAATGTTTTTTTATAGGATCTAACACGATGTTATTTTGGTGTAAATTATAATGTTACAACGCCGCCAATTATTTAATAGTAGATTGACTGAAACAAGAGAAATTCGAAAGTTAAGCTATTAAATTGAAAAAAATTAAATTATATTGATCAAAATAAGAATTAAAAGAAGTTGATTGGTGAAAAAATAATTTACCAGTATAATAAATGCATTTGTAACAACACTTATATTTTTTGAACAATTTCTTCTTTAGTGAGAGGAAGGAGGATCTTGCTTCTAATGGGTCTGGAACTCACAAAACCTATAAAAAATAGAGAGTGTCAACTAAGAGCTTTAACTACATGTTCTAGAACTTTTTTAATCTTTATATATTTATTATAAAAAATTACCGTAAAATAATTTAAAATCAACAATTAATTTATATTCAAAGTGTATACAATTTTGATAAAAAACTTAAACCTAAAAAATGTGCTCAACTTATATTTGTTCAGTTTGGTGTAAAACGTTTTATTACGTAATTCATATTGTATTTGATAGATGTTAAAATTTTTCGTAACATAATAAAAATACGACACATGATATATTTATAGTATTTTCTTTAATTTTTATTTTTAAAATAAAAAAATCTCTAATTTAATAAAAAATTCTAAAATTTTTAATTCCTCTAAAAACTCCAACCTATATCCTAAACCTCTCACCACCGACTTAACCACTATTGCATTCGTCAGACCCCACGACTAAAAATCTCATAATCTTTTCGTCGAAAATTGACAAATGAACCCTCAATTGCTCTGTCAATGAATATCCAATAATGAAGAAAAAAAATGATTGGGCTTCTGATCAACAACTAGAGGATGAAAAATATCGAAGGTTGAAATACACACCGCTTTGATAGTAAACGGTGAACTATTGACGTGTGGGAGATGCCGGACAATGAGAGAGATATAATTTGAGAGTTTGATCGAAAGAAATTAAAATTTTATAATTTTTTCAGAAATCTATATCTTTAAAAAATTCAAAAATTAAATAAAAAATATAGGTTAAACACCTTTCTAACGAAGTGGAGTACAAGACTGGACCGAACGGTCTGATTTTGGGAAATATAATCGAAAAGTAACAGTAAAACACCAACCGGGCAACTGCCCGAGCAAAGGCAACCCCTTTTCAACAAGCCAATCACATAACGTGTCTCATCTTTTATCCGTACGAGGAAACTGCAACCCATAACGTACCTTAACGCGCATCTGTGTTTCGTACTCGCCGACCATACAAGTACCAACCCTTTCGTCTACCACGCGTGAACCAACTCTCCACATTCCGCGACTATGCAAGTTACCAACTCCAGTTTCATATAAATAAAGTAGTTCATTTTAAAGGCGACCATATTGACTTTTCAGTGAATCTCTTTGTTTAAAGCTTCTGTTTTTTCCCCAGTCTTTGCTTATTGCAAGAGGTTTTCTCTGCTACTTCCCCCTCTTCGTTTCTGCACAGTTTCGAAGCTTTGATTCCATGAAATGGATTTCCATGATCTTGTCAAGTTTGCATTGATTTGCTTTGATTCTCTTGCTTGGTAATTCTTTTTCTTTGAAAAAGTTTCCATTTTTGTAACGAAATCATGAATTTTCTCGGTAAAATTTTCCTCTGGTTTGCACTTTTCAGGCCTCTCTTTGCTTTGGGGTACCCTCTGTAAGTATCCTTACCATGTTTTCTCATGATATAATTACAATTTCAACTGCATTCATACATACATACATATGTACTTTCATTAGACTGAAAGATTTAATTTTGTGTTATGAAAACTAAGAAATTTATGTTAAAAACAGTCTAGAAATTGAATGTCTGAAAAAGGGTGATGGTGTTTCTTTGCCTGTTAACAGTTATGCTTCCATTCAAGCAATTGAGACTAATTCCGAAACCGACACCAAGAAACTTGTTTCCTACTGGATTATCTTCTCATTGATTTCCCTGTTTGAACATGCTTTCATGGGGATCCTGCAATGGCTACCCTTCTGGCCTTACATGAAGCTAATGATTGTCGGCTGGACGATGATACCGCGTTTCGACGGCGCTTTTTACGTCTACAACCACTTTGTTCATCCGTGTGTGTACATGGATTTGCCAACCATCATTAACTGGTTCAAGAAGCTGCATGAGTTGTTTTTGAACAATTTTCTTGCTGGTGCAGCTGATGAATATGTCAAGGCACATAAATTCGGAATATTTGAGGTTAATGTCTGATACAGATATATACAATTTTTGTAGTTCGAATATGTGTTGAACACGGATATCAAACATAAATTCGATACCACATAGGATAAAGAAGGAAAGATGAGCCATCAATGCTTATTGAACACAAGTTTGTAGTCTTAAGTTCTAATATTGTTGTGTTTCACAATGCAGCCAAAGGGGACTGAGCCTAGCAAATTGCAGGAAGACATAAAACCTGTTCGAGTGACGGAGAAACGGGAAGTTACTCCGGTGAACCCGGTAAAGTTCCATTATCATTATTCTTTGGAATTTCATCCTAACATGCGAGAACTTCCCGACAGATAGAAGAATCTCTGTTTGGCGATGATTCGGAACTTCGAATATGCATGAGAATTATGCTTTTATGCATTGCCTCATTTCTCATATAGCTCCTGATTGCTGCTGACTTGGATAACTTTTGCAGATTCCGGCAACCGAACCCAATGCTCACCAGACAGTGAATGATACGGTTAGGCATTCAGAAATCAACCGAGAAGAGGGTTTCGATCTTACGGAGATACCTTTGGATAAGCAAGTTCAGAAGGAGTGGACTTGTGCTATGTGTCAAGTAAAAGTCAGTAGTGAGAAAACCTTGAATATCCATCTCCAAGGAAGGAAACACATGAATGCATGGGAGAGGTTAATGAATGCAAAGAATCAGCCTTGCAATGGCAAAGTTGGTTCCGATTCGGCGGTTAAAGAGCCTCGGAAAGATGGTTCGAGCCGAAAGAATCAGAAACGTCCCGAAGGACAAGTATCTGCTGCTTCTTCAGTAAAATCAACCGAGACAAGTAAATGTTATCAGCCGATAGAGGAATCAAAGAAGTCGGTGTTGGCGACTAATGTGGCGGGAAATAATGTAAAATCAAGTGAAAATGTACAAGGGAAGCAACAGGTTGGAAAGGAACATGATGAGACTAAAATCCCTCAATTTCGGTGCACCATATGTAATGTAACCTGCTCTCGATCGGAGGACTTGAACTGTCATCTCTTTGGAAGGAAGCACTTAGCGCAGATACAGAAACTTTCTGAAGGACAAGTAGCTCCTGCTTCTTCAGTGGCGCCTAAGGACAAGCCGGTGAATCCTAAAACTGAGACAAGCAAGTGTTATCTGCCGATAGAGGATTCGAAGAAGCCGGTGCTGGCGACTAATGTGGCTGCAAATCAAGTAAAATCAAGTGAAAATGTACAAGGGCAGCAACAGGTTGGAAAGGAACATGGTGAGACTAAAATCCCTCAATTTCGGTGCACCGTATGTAATGTAACCTGCAGTGGATCGGAGGACTTGAACTGTCATCTTTGGGGAAGGAAGCACTTAGTGCAGATACAGAAACTTTCCGAAGAACAAGTATCTGCTGCTTCTTCAGTGGCGCCTAAGAACTCTGATATGCCCTGCAATAGTGCATCCGCATGCTACAAGCCGGTGAATCCTAAAACCGAGACAAGCAAGTGTTATCTGCCGATAGAGGAATTGAAGAAGCCGGTTCTGGCGACTGATATGGCGGGAAATCAAGTAAAATCAAGTGAAAATGTACAAGGGCAGCAACAGGTTGGAAAGGAACAAGGTGAGACTAAAATCCCTCAATTTCGGTGCACCATATGTAATGTAACTTGCACTCGATCAGAGGACTTGAACTGTCATCTCTTTGGAAGGAAGCACTTAGCGCAGATACAGAAACTTTCCGAAGGACAAGTAGCCGCGCCTAAGAACTCTGATATGCCCTACAATAATGCATCCGCATGCTACAAGCCGGTGAATCCTAAAACCGAGACAAGCAAGTGTTATCTGCCAATAGAGGAATCGAAGAAGCCGGTTCTGGTGACTGATATGGCGGGAAATCAAGTAAAATCAAGTGAAAATGTACAAGGGCAGCAACAGGTTGAAAAGGAACATGATGAGACTAAAACCCCTCAATTTCGGTGCACAGTATGTAATGTAACCTGCAGCGGATCGGAGGACTTGAACTGTCATCTTTGGGGAAGGAAGCACTTAGCGCAGATACAGAAACTTTCCGAAGAACAAGTATCTGCTGCTTCAGTGGCGCCTAAGAACTCTGATATGCCCTACAATAGTGCATCCGCATGCTACAAGCCGGTGAATCCTAAAACCGAGACAAACAAGTGTTATCTGCCGATAGAGGAATCGAAGAAGCCGGTTCTGGTGACTGATATGGCGGGAAATCAAGTAAAATCAAGTGAAAATGTACAAGGGCAGCAACAGGTTGGAAAGGAACATGGTGAGACTAAAATCCCTCAATTTCGGTGCACCGTATGTAATGTAACTTGCACTCGATCGGAGGACTTGAACTGTCATCTTTGGGGAAGGAAGCACTTAGCGGAGATTCAGAAACTGAATAACCTTCAAAAAGGCGAGCTTACTTGAGTCGAGCTCGAGATCTCCACAGATGTAAAGTTTAAGAAACATGGTGTCTCTCTGAAAGAAATTTCACAAGATTTGATGTACTACATTGCCTTTTACCAAAGCATCAAAGAGTTAGCTTGATAATATGGTGGATTGTATAGTTTCCAACTTTTCTTTTTTCTTCCTATCCAAATTATATCCTTCTTACATCAATCAACTGGGAAACTTTATATTGTAAAATGATTCCTAGTGAAAAGATAACAAAACTAGATCTATAAATGAGACGGGACAAATTGCGTGCTACTCGAGTTTGACTCGGTCAAAATTCGGTCAAAGCTTGACCCGAGCTCGAACTCGGCTTGAGTTCTTGACGAGCCGAGCTACTTGATATCCGACATGAAAAGCTCACAAGCTACTCGAAAATATAATATACTATTTTTTATAATTTAAAATCTAAATTCTTAAACTTAAAACCTTAAACATAAATATTAAACCCTAAAATCTAAATCCTAAACCTCTAAATCAACACCATAAACCCTAAAATTAACAAGCTTAAATTTACACAACTTGTGTATCTAAGTTTATTCTTCATAGGACTTTAAATGAGACGTGACAGATTAAGAGTTACTCGAGTCCAATGCGGTCAAAAATCGATCAACACTTGACTCGATTGAACTCGAATCAAGCTCAAACTCGACTCGAGTTTAAAACGAGCCGAGTCGAGCTCAAATTTCTCAGGCTCGTTAAAAATTACTCAAGCTCGAAATCTTAACGAGCCAAGCCGAGCTTAGCACTACTCGAACTCGACTCGTTTACACCCCTAGGTGAAACTTGTGCCATTGATTTTCCCATTTTGACTCAATCTGCTGCATGATATTCACAAATAACTTTATTTGCGCAACGGTTCAGAGTAACATTCATTATATCCACAACCACAACAAATGCAACACGACCGAAAACACGTCCGCAACCACGATTTTCAGCCTTATGTAAATGAAGAGAAGCAAGGAAACTATTATTGCGCAGAAGAAAGTGCTAGCTCAACTTCAACATTAAGAGAAAATATTAATTTCGCCCCAAGAAACAATTGTCAGCATTTGTCCCCTTTATTCCCGTCTTTTTATCTGGCAGTATAGGGAATCAGTCGAAAGATCTGGACATTGGTACATGGGAGACATATAACTCCTGAACGAACAGTCCGGTATCATGATTACAACTTCTGCGATGTCGGCATCGCTAGGGAAACTCCGCTTGGTAAATCCTTCCATTGTTGAGTCACTGTTTTAATTTGGGTGAAAAAGTTAACGCCAGCCTTGCCTGCAATTAAAGACGAGTTTCCAAGTTACAATGTCAGGTAAAAATGGGGATATTAGCAGATTGTGTGTTGAAGAACCATGTTAGTGATGATCTATATATTACCGTAAAAGTTAAGATCACCCGCGAAAGACGCCTTGCTGCCAGTAAATGAGAAAAATGGTAATGGAACTGGTATCGGAACATTGATGCCAACCTGAATATAATCAAAACAACTTGATGTCGATGATATGAACTTTTCCAGCAACAAAATGATCTTTCACTTAATCCTATCATGTTTCATAACATGTACTTCTATAGGTTATCTAATCGCAGCTCTGAGCAATTTTAGAGATATCCTACTATATTTCACCTATAGTTACATTTACCTGCCCAGCCTCGATCTCTGTCTGGAATTTCCTCGCTACAGCACCAGAAGTAGTGAATATAGAAGCACCATTACCATACCTGAAACGGAGCACAACTCGCAAGTAAAACAAACATGAATACGTAACTCAAGAGGACCAAAAGAGAGTCCGATTCGGGATGTACTTGTTTCTATTAACAATGTTTATGGCGTCATCCAAGCTGTCAGCCTGAACATGGGGTGTGAAGAGGAGAAAATGGTTAGCAATACTAATAAATGAAAAGATTGATTGGCGAAGAAACAGGGAGGGAAGTAACTCACCTTCATGCAAATAAGAACTGGGCCGAAGATTTCCTCCTGCACGGGCCAAAATAAACTAGTCAGGTGTCTTCAACGAATGTTAAAGAGTCATTTTACCTACCCACTCCTGATATTTTCTGGATCACAATCTAAGCAATGCATAACAAGTCTTAAACATAAATGAATACCTTATAGCACTCCATGTCAGCTGTGACACCGGATAAAATTGTGGGACCAATAAAATTGCCTTTCTCATATCCCGGAACCTATTTTGTCACTCATAGATAGTTAGTAACATGTTTTTTGTTGAAAAGTTTGAAAATCTAGTTAGCAATAGGGGGAAAAAGTCCTAACAATCTCTGGATCATTTGAAAATCTTAGGTAGACCAGAAAATCATTTGGATTGTAGTAATAATTCACTAATTCTGGATTATTTCTATTCCATAAATTACTTTCAATCTCTGCTGCCAACAGGCCCAAGACAAATCCATTTTTAAGTGGTTCCAACATATTCAACAATTTTATGTGCTTTTGAAGGATAATTCAATCTTGACGATGGAGATGGAGTATATGATGCCAAAAGTGAAAAGTTTTTGAGTAAATGAATATGGTAGAAACATTAAATACCACAATATTTCTCCCATCAAGCAGTAGTTTGGCACCATTATCAACTCCTGATTGAACTAATCTGCATATTCGTTCTTTAGCCTGTGAATGCAAAAGAATTCCAATGAGAAATGAAAACATCAAGGACCCAAGCAAATGGAAGACTAAATCAGAAGCATTAAAAAGGGTGTCATAAATGGCGTCGTTAGCTCCCATCCCCCTAGATGGAATCAAGTTGGCTCAGGCTACAACCTTTTTACTGGAATTCCCAGCTTCAAGTCAGTGTTTTTGATCCTTCTAATAATATGTTATACTAGTTGCCTTCTTGAAGTGCCTTATAAACCTATTCACTCATATAACATGATCATGATGAATGGCCAGAGCTCATCCCTGCATCGTTTGTACTTGAAAGTTCTCTAGTCTAGTTTCTTAGAGATATATGGATTTCTTTTTTTCAATAAAAAAGAATATGGGATGAAAGATAAGAAAAAAGGGAAGAAAGTTCTGCGCTACAAAATTAGGCAACCCAGTGAAGAACCTGACACCTAGGTACAGGTAGGCCTGGGATAAATAAGAGATTTTGTGTTGTTCTACCAGAGAACGAGGACATTTCAAATTGTCAGAAAAGGAAGCTTAGGAATGATTTCTAATATCTCTATTGTGAGAATTAGTGGTGTGCCAGTGGTAGTACAGAAAAGGTGGGGAATATCTGAAACATGCATTACCTCTTTGCTAATCACTGGACCAAGGTCTGCATCAGGTTCGATTCCAGCATTAACTTTAAGACCTTTGGCACGTTCTACCAGGTCATTCACCCTGGAAAAGTTCAGGATCCTCCTTAATCATAGCTTCAAAAAATTACCAACAAAACGGGGGAGGGAAAACACAATACCAAGATTCGGAGTCACCGACAAAGACTACTGTGCTAAGTGCCATGCACCTTTGTCCGGCAGCACCAAAACCAGCAGCAAGTAGAGCATTTAGTGTAGCTTCCTTGTTTGAATCAGGCATGACAATGCCATGATTTTTGGCCCCCATGTTGGACTGAGAAGAATAATTATTATTAAGGAAGTTTAGTTCTTTAGAAAGTCATAGAAGTTGTTAAGCATCCAAACTATTATTGATTGGCAAGTTGGAGAAGCCAACATATATATAAGGTAATTGCAAATTGTAAACCTAACTGACGCCAGATAAGGTATAGCTTAACAAAAGTAATCCCGTCACTAGGAGATATATTGTGTATTGCTTACCAGTGAAAGTTAAATGCACTTACCTGCACACGTTTTCCTTTAGCACAAGCTCTTCCGTATATGTGCATGCCAGCCTTTAGAAAATAAAAAAGAAAAAATATCAAGAAGAATATAACCAACATAACAAACTGCTTTGTGAAACATCAATGACCTTTCATGAACTGCAATGAGAAGTCTAGGACAGAAACTAGACATCGTAACAGTCATATTACAACAGAAATAGAAATTTAACATTATAAAATAGTTGATATCTTGAAAAAAAACTAGGGAATCATCAGACAAAGGGAAGGTTGAAATTTAACAATCCAAAGTGCAGAACATGTGAAGAACTGACTGATCCTAGGAGAACCAAACGTCGATACCTACTTCATTGAAGACATAAAATGTTGAAAAAAAGAAGCCAAGAAATAGAAATGGGTAAAACAAAAAATCAGTTTTTCATATTGGGTACTGCATTCGCCAAAGAACCTTTGGTACTTCACAAAATTGTTGCATCATGTTACTGCAAGTATTTAACATCAACACCAATAAAATAATCAAGTGAAATATAACCATCTGCATGCTTTGGATACAAAAAGCATACTTACTGTATTGGAACCAACAAATGATATGGCTCTGATATTGTCATCGTCACAAATAGCATTAACAATGTCCTGCCACAACAAAATATATTGGAATATGTAAGGTAAAATTAATTCAATGGATCGTTAAACATTTATACCATCCATACAACCATGAAGAAAAATACATGCACACACATGCATATTTATAGATATTGACTGCAGAGGGTAATGCACACTCTGCATTAACAGAACCATCATTACTTTGATATTCAAAGTGACATTTAACATATTGCTACCTCCAAACATGTATTTATCAGAAAAAGGGATAAACAAAACTGTTGGATATCATAAAATCATGTTACGGAAGAACATACATTAGTGCCGTGAACTATATTTAAGACACCACGGGGCAGACCAGCTTCCATTGCTAACTCAGCCAGCATAATAGATGCCCCTGGAAAGCACAAAAATAACATTTTAATAAAAGAGTTAGAGAGAAAAGTGAAGTCATGTAAGAACAAAAAGAACAAACCAAGTTGTCTTCTAAGAACGAACACATCACAACATAATGAGTAAAAACAAAGCCCCGGATTCTACATCTTAACAGTTAGATGGTTGCACTAACCAGGATCCTTTTCTGATGGCTTTAAAATAAAGGTATTACCACATGTAACTGCGACAGGGAACATCTGCGGTAGAAGCATAACACTATATGTTAGCTTTTCTTTTTTAGGGAGTTGATAAAGAAGGTGAGAAACTACCCAAACTTGGAAGAAGCAACAAAATTTATAGTTACCTTCTACACAAACAAATTAGTGAAGAACCAAACCACATGGTATGAGTTCCTAAGTTTATGAGAAATATGATTTTACAAAAATCGTGATTAATGAGAATAAAATCCAATAAAGTTCATAAGCCTGAAATTTAATATGGTGGACAAACAAGTACTATTAGAAATAGATACAACTAAATCGAGCAAACTTATCTCAACTATCAACCTAGCTATACGACCTATGTGCTACCCAACTGTGCCACCTAGCTATGAGATCATGTGAGTTCTTTACCGTGTTTGTCTAATTGTTGACACTTCTGAGCTGTGTTTTGTTATGTTTTCTACGGGTTTAATTATGTTCTGTGATGCCCTGCTGTTCGGCTGTTTGGACTTGTGTACCAGTTGTAATTTTCTTCTAATGAAATGCATCACTACTAATATTCAAAATAAAATTAAGAAAAAATCTTAACCATTAACCTTACTAGAATTAGCAGTAGATAGCCTACAATTGCTATGCTTTGAAGATTGAAACTATTAGGTGTAAAATGAAGACTTACCCACAAGGGAATCATTGCAGGAAAGTTGAAGGGACAAATCCCAGCACAAACACCAAGCGGCTCTCTAACACTATATGTATCAATTCCATTAGCTACATTGGGTACATACTCCCCCATTTGCAGGGTTGCCATTCCACAACTATGTTCCACCACCTCTATATGAAAAAGTCCAGATTTTTTTTTTAAAAAAAGAGAGAGAGGAAATATTATTAATATTTACCGCCATTCAGGTTGACAATTTCTGGAATCAACACAAGCAATACATTGAAGAATATAGATACCAACCAAGCCCCCGAAACACATCTCCATGAGCATCCTTCAATGTCTTGCCCTGTTCAGTTGTAATATTCTTGGCAAGTTTATCCTAAGAAGAAAACAAAAGATTGTATAGATTCATCAGCTAAAACGCATCTATATAACAAACTACATACAGAAACCTGAATTGAGCACATGCTTACCATGTCCCTACGAATAAGCTCTTGGAGTTTGAGCATAATACGCTGACGAGTTGTAATTGGGGTATTTCGCCATGACGGGAAAGCTTGCTTTGCTGCTGCCACTGCAGCTTTGAACTCTTCATTTGTAGTTAAAGGAACTTGCGAAACAACTTCTTGTGTCGCCTATTTAATTTTCCAAAAAAGCATATATTACCAATTAATCCAATAAACTCCAAGAGATGCATCTTCTTACATATAGAAATTTGAATAGAATGAGACACTCACAGGGTTTATAACATCAATGGTTGATGTTGATTTTGAATCAACAAAAGCACCTCCTATAAGATTAGGAACCCTCTGTATAAAATCCAATCCGATCAATACATAAAAAATTGAATAAATACCATTCAAAAAGTCTCTTATTGATTGCATTAGAGAAATGAATCTCGACCTAATAAAAAAAATAACGGAAATATCGATATGATTTGCAGAAAGAGAAATGGAAGCAAAGGCGTCAATACCGGAGGAGTACGGCGATTAAAAGACGATTCAGTCGCGGTAGAGAAACGAGAGTTTGCAGAAGCCGAAGCCACCGGCCTTGAAGCCGTTAAATTCTTCACTGCAGCAAAAAGGAAACAGCGAAATAATCAAAATTAAACAAACGAATCAAATCAAAACGCCTCTTTTTTTTCAATCGATTCTGTTATTAAGTTTCAGCTTACCTCTTTGAAGTGAAAAACGCTTCATCATTTTCGTTTTGTGAATGAGCTAACTGAATGGTAAGATCAACAGTAGAGTGAAAGCGGTAGTGAGACTGCTTCATCTGTATATTATCAGTACAGGACAAAAAATATAGGGTAAAGTACAAACGGTCACTAAACTATACCCGAAAAAACAAAATGGTAACCAACCTTTCAAAAATCACAAAATGGCAATTAAACTTTATGTTTTATAACAAAACGGTAACTAGACGTTAAATTCCGTTAAGTTTCTGTTAAAACTTTGGTATAATAACACATTTAGTCCTTCATATTTATACAATCAATAAATTTAGTCCTAATTCGAAATAATTTACTAAATTTAGCCATCGTTATTTATGCATTCTTTCAATTTGACCCTTAAAGCAAAATTTCAAAGTATGATAACATGATAAATAATTACAATTAAATTTTATAGGAACTCGAAAACTCGACTCGACTCGAATCGAAAAAATTTCAAGTAAAGTTTGAGTTGTAAAATATGACATGTCAACTTGAATAACTCAAAAATTTTTGACTCGACTCGATCGAACGCTCACCTCTATCTTAAGATGACGTGTTAACTCGAATAACTAAAATATTCGAATATTTTAAATTTTTTTTTTCTTTTAAATCGAATATTTTTAAAATAGAGCATTTAATGTTTCATATTTAAATCACATTGAATATTTAATAACTACTTTAAATATTCAATTTAATTTAAAAACATTCAATTTAAAAGAAAAAAATTGATTTAAAATATTCGAATAATTAATTAAATTTTTATAGGAACTCGAAAACTCGACTTGACTCGATTCGAATCGAAAAAATTTCAAATAAGGTTTGAGTTGTAAAATATGATGCGTCAACTCGAATAACTTGAAATTTTTTTGACTCCACTCGATCGAACGCTCACTTCTATCTTAAGATATGACGCATCAACTCGAATAACTCGAAATATTCGAATATTTTAAATCATTTTTTCTTTTAAATTGAATATTTTTTAAAATATAATATTTAATATTTTCATATTTAAATCACATCGAATATTTAATAACTTCTTTAAATATTCGATTTAAAAAACAATAGATTTAAAATATTCGAATATTTAATAACTACATTAAATATTTTTTTTTAAATATTCCAATATTTAATAACTACTTTCAATATTCGAATATTTTAAATTAATTTTTTCTTTTAAATCGAATATTTTTAAATTAAATCAAATATTTAAAGTATTTATTAAATATTCAATGTGATTTAAAAGAAAAAAAATGATTTAAAATATTCAAATATTCGAGTTGACGCGTCATATCTTAAGATAGAGGTGAGCGTTCGATCGAGTTGAGTACAAAATTTTCGAGTTATTCGAGTTGAAGCATCATATTTTACAACTCAAACTTTATTTGAAATTTTTTTATTCGAATCGAATCAAGTCGAGTCGAGTTTTCGAGTTCCTATAAAAATTTAATTAAATATTCGAATATTTTAAATCAATTTTTCTTTTCAATCGAATATTTTTAAATTAAATCAAATATTTAAAGTAGTTATTAAATATTCGATGTGATTTAAATATGAAAATATTAAATATTATATTTTAAAAAATATTCGATTAAAAGAAAAAATGATTTAAAATATAAGAATATTTCGAGTTATTCAACTTGACACGTCATATCTTAAGATAAAAGTGGGCGTTTGATCGAGTCGAGTCAAAAAATTTCGAGTTATTCGAGTTGACGCGTCATATTTTACAACTCAAACTTTATTTGAATTTTTTCGATTCGAGCCAAGTCGAGTCGAGTTTTCGAGTTCCTATAAGAATTTAATTGTAATTATTTATCATGTACCATACTTTGAAATTTTGCTTTAATGACCAATTTGAAAGAATGCTTAAATAAAAAGGGCTAAATTTAGTGAATTGTTTCAAATTAAGACTAAATTAATTGACTGTATAAAGTTGAAGGACTAAATATGTTATTATACCAAAATTTTAACAGAAACTTAACGGAATTTAACGTCTAGTTACTGTTTTGTTATAAAACATAAAGTTTAATTGCCATTTTGTGATTTTTGAAAGGTTGGTTACCATTTTGTTTTTCGGGTATAGTTTAGTGACCGTCTGTGTACTTTACCCAAAAATATAATTAAAGTTTTAGGTAAAATGATTCTAACGCCATTAAGGTTTCTTTCTATTTTGACCATTGAACTATGAATTTTATCAAATAGACCACTAAATTATTAAAACAATTTCAATCAAGTCATTATCCGTTAATTTTTACGGAATTGCTAACGTGAAAATTTTGTATAATTGCTGACGTGAGAGTTTGTAACGAGAACTAAATGTATAATTATACAAATTTATTTAACTGATGCACTAACAATTTGTTCAAAAATCAACTATCAATGACTTGATTGAAACTATTTTAATAGTTTCATACTCTAATTGAAAAAAATAATTTATAGCTCAATAGTTAAAATAAAATTAGACCAACGGTTTAATGGTCTTGAAAGTACTTTACTCTAATCTTTTCATTGGTCAAAATTAATAATACCGGCCGTCAGTCCATCACCGAGGACCTTATATCTGAATATTTAAATATTATTTAGGGGGTAAACTACACAGGTGGTCCCCCAACTATTATCTTTGTCCTGTTTTGATCACCAACTAATTTTTTTTCGTTAAAATTGTCATCAATTTGTTTAATTTATAAATATATTACAAAAATATGTACGTATGTATAATTTCGACTTGTATTTATATATAACTACAAACTATATATATATATATATATATAAAGGAAAAAAACTTTGAAGTCTACTACGAACCAGACACATGCAAACTTTGCTGTTATTGTTATTATATTTATATATCACTGCTTGTGCCTGCTGCTACATCCTTCCATTGTTGAGTAACTGTTTTAACCCGGGTGTAGAATTGAATTCCTGCCTTGCCTGTATGAGTGAGTCCAACATGAGTACATAAACTCATCTTGATCAAGAGAAATGAAATGTAACAAGCTTCCGAGAAAATAAAATATACCGTCGAAATTGAGATCACCGGCAAACAATGGCTTCAAGCTGGTCAAAGAAGGGAACGGGGCTGCAATCGGAACATTGATGCCAATCTGAGTCGATAACACCCCATTAGAAGAAAATCAACAATTTTTTTTCATATCAAGCAGCCAAATCACGCGGACAATGGCTGCCGCATTACCTGCCCGACCTCAACATCGGTTTGAAATTTCCTTGCTGCTACACCTGATGTAGTAAATATTGAAGCTCCATTGCCATATCTGTAATAGTAATGTGTATAGGGCAAATATAAAGCTGCCAAGGTTTTATAAGACGAAGGAATTTAGGGATATTGTAACCGAGACGTTACTTATTTCTGTTAACAATGTCTATAGCCTCTTCTATGCTGTCGGCCTGTGCAATGATATACCAATGTCAGCGTGTTTTTAAGCGCACAACAAACTTTGCAAATGGAGCATTATCCAAAATCCAAACCATAAAAGCAATAAGGAGCAAACCTTCATACAGAGGAGAACGGGGCCGCAAATTTCCTCCTGTGTAAGCCAAGAAATTGTGTCATCGAGTATTTTGAAACGTTATAGAGTTCAATTCTCTACCTGCATAAGAGAAATAGTATCTTACAGAATGAATGTAATATACCTTGTAACATTCCATGCTGACCTTGACATCGGATAAGATTGTGGGGCCAATGAAGTTACCGTGTTCATACCCTGGAACCTACAGTTATTTCATACGGTAAAATTTTTCCAATGAGGCTTTGTTTGGACTTCATCAAGCTTCAAAGTAAAACCACATTTACAAACATATACGTGCACCCTAAAATTTTCTACATCATAATACCAAAAATCGACATACACTCTACCAAATTTGAGGGTGCTGCCATGTTGCATATAAAATCAGTAATACATAATTCAAGCAGATCGTAGATAAAATAGATAGAACTCAAAATAAAACCAAATACCAGAATATTTCTCCCATCAACTACTAGTTTTGCACCACTGTCAACACTTGATTGGATCAATCTGCATACGAGTTCCTTTGCCTGTCAACCATCACAACCGTTAAAGACTGAGGGGTTTCATAATTGAGTAGGACATGCAAAAATACATGTTGTTCAACAAGTAACTCGCACATGCCCCAGACCAAAAATTTATAAATTGTTTCACCTCAAACATATCAAAATATCCCAAGGAATTCACTTCCATATCACCAGATTGGCTTGATGTAAATAATAAAAATTTAGACTACTATGAATTATCTTATACCTGCTTGCTAATAACTGGACCAAGGTCTGTATCGGGTTCCGTTCCAGGTTGTACTCTAAGTGCTTTGGCACGCTCCACCAGCTTATCTTCCCTAGCAAAAGTTCATACAAACAACTTCGTAATGGTGTAGGCTATTTCCCCCATTTTTAGAAAACAATCCAACTCAGTTTTACAATGAGGTTTATTATTGAAAATATTTAAATAATTAAAATAAATATATCCACCTCATTATTCAATCTAGGACAAAGCAGGGACACTCTTTTCAGCCCAAAGCTTTAACTTTATATGAGGGAAAAAGAAAACCCTCACAGACATGAGCATGTATTTCCTCATCAATCCATGTGAAAAGTAAATGAAAAAAACAGAACATAGGAAGATTGAAAACCACTTCTTGATACATTAGTAAGTTAACTACAATAAGGCCACTGATAAGGCGGTACGTCAAACTTGGAGCAATCATAGAACATATTGAGAGAGATGTATTAAGAAAAGCTAAGATATATAACTCATAACATGGCTCATGCCAAACAAAGAATTATCATAATTCAATAGCTGTTAGAAAATGAAGCTTAAGACCTAAAAACACAGCTCACAAAAAACAGACCAAAATGATACAAATATAAAAGCATACCATGAAGTCAACCCTCCAACAAAAATAACTGTACTTAGTGACACGCGCTTCTGCCCTGCCCCACCAAAGCCGGCAGTAACTATAGCATTTAGTGCAGTATCCATGCTCGCATCAGGCATTACAACCGCATGATTTTTGGCTCCAATATTGCACTAGAAACAAGGAACAACAAGCAAAATTTACAAACTTTCCCCCAAAATAGAATAACAAAATTAACATGGAACTCAAATAACTGCTATACTAGGGGCAGCCAGCAACCAGAAAGTCTATAGAAAAAGCAACGGATTTGTTTTCCAAAAAATACCTGAACACGCTTTCCTTTGGCAGAAGCTCTAGAATACACATAAGAACCAGCCTTGTAGAAGTTAAAAACATGCAAAACAGTAATTAGTAGGAAGTACCATACTAATAAGTGGCCAGAAGCTCCATGAGAGATTAATAATTATAAACAGAAATAAAGATAGTAACACAACCATATGTGCCTACCCAGGTACAAGTTAAAGGTGATCTCAAGTTTTTAGAAATGAAAATTGAAGCAAAATAAAACAAACACAATACCAGCACACAAACTAAACCTTAACCTTTGGCCACTGAGTATTGATATAAGTTGCATCCATTTACAGTTTCAAGGTGTTCAGCAGAGAAAGGCAAGCCAACTATATCGCTTTTGCTATGTCCACCAAATCTATAAATTAATTCTAATATCATCCATTATCATTGTTCCCACATACTCAAAAGGCCTTGAGGTTGCTACTGTTTGCATTTCCTAGAAGAAAAAAACTAATCAAAATGCAGACCTCTGTCTTAAGGGTAGAGGTAAACATAAATAATTGGTACTTCTCATAAATATATAATCAATTCTTTTGTAAAATAAATCTAACCGGACTTGATCTGAATTATTAATATATAATTAATTCTTTTACAAACTAAAAATTGGACTTAAAACTAACTTATAGGATCAATACAAATTGAACTGTGCTTTTGGGCCTAATTTACTGAAATGGGTCAAGATTGATTTATTTTGTTTCCTTCTCCCAAATGTGTTTCCACATCTGGCATAAAAATTAAAACTTCCCCTCCTTCTCCCTTATTCTTCTCTCTACATTCTTTCATTTTCTCTCTAAGAACAAATAAAGCCTCTGTTCTACAGATTTTGGTAATTATTCATCACTAAAGGCATCATTTTCCCCTTCCTCCTCGTCTCTATTGTTCTTTCTCATTTCCTATCTCGGCCCTTATTCTTTCAAGAACACCAGCCTTCGTTCAGCCTCTCTTCTCCAGATTTTAGAAACTTGCTCGTCATTGTCACCCAAGGGCCATGACACTACTTTCAACCTCTGCATTTGAGCTCTTTTAACCCCCAATTTTTTTTTATTTCCCTCATCTCAGTTTCCCAAGCCATCTCCACACATGTCTTGGTCGTGTCAGACCATGTCCAATTAGATTTTTTCCATGTGAAGGTAATAGCTTTGATTTTGATAATCATAAAAGTAGCAGCATAATGTGAAGGCAATGGCAAGTAATGACCGAAAAACTTACAGTATTTGGACCAACAAAAGATATAGCTTTGATGTCATCATCATCACATATGGCATTAGTGATTTCCTATACAAAATCAAAGGAAAGCTTAATAGAACCCAGTGAAAAGGAAGTGAAAAAAGAGATATTGCATATAGTATAGCAACAACTAATCAAAATACAGACAAACTGGACTATGGAAATGAATAGTGATGGAAAAACCCAATATCATAAATAATTATAAACCCAACAGAACAGCTTCTCTTTCAATATATTGTGCAGAAAAAAAATCGTTGGTAACAAAAGAAGGTTATGTGCTTATCCTCTGAAGCATTTCAAGGAATGCTATTAATAAAAGATACGAATAAAAAAAAACTGTAAGTACAAACTCAAAACTTACATTGGTGCCATGAACAATATTTAAAACACCATTTGGAAGGCCAGCCTCCACTGCTAACTCAGACAGCATCACAGCAGCCCCTGAAAGAAAAGAACACAAGAACAAATCGGTTATACACTGAGAATAACTTATGTAAGCCCAATGAATCATCAAGTAAGAATTGCTTAAAATAGGAGCTTTATCTTCTCATTTGTAAATATTTAGCTAAGCTGTAGGATGCTTCAAATGCCTGAGTTTAGATTGAGAAACGATATTAATTCATGCCAAAGCTTACTCAAATTTTCACCCATGCTCCATATACATTTCAAAGCTCATATCATTTTGACCTTCTAAGTATGATGGGGCTTTAACACTTTTTGAATTCTTAGCAACAAGTCATGCTTTCCCCCATATGCATCGGAATGTGCAAAGAAGTTATCTCAATACAATCCCACCACGTGCTTAAAAGAAATGGCTCCTTCTATATACATGACAGGTATATCCATAAAAGTACATGTTAAATTAAGTTTCACATGGTCTCGGATACGACGGATAGGATTTTTAACATTATTAAGAATGCTGATAAAGTTACTATAACTTCATGTTGGCAAATGATAAAAATAATAGCTTTTACCTGGATCCTTCTCTGATGGCTTTAATATAAAAGTATTACCACAAGTAACCGCAATAGATAACATCTGCAGGTAACGGAAAAAACAAGATGAATATGAACGAGCATCAACTAAAACAACCAAATTAAAATGTTTCTACCAGTTTTCCTTGACCAGAATGCGAAACCTGGGAGGCCAGTGCCCTACCATTCTTGTAACAGGTAAACAAAACTAAACATCAAAACAAAAGAGCCCCTTGCATTATGAAGTCACATCAACTCTGACATCAGTTTCATTCTTTTAACACAGGATTATACCTAATATAAGTAATCCTATTACTTATCACCATGCTAAGTAAGAAAACTGATATTGGACAACCATGCTATGAGGTTGGACTAAGAACAAACTAAGCTTACCCATAAGGGAAACATAGCTGGAAAGTCGAAGGGACAAATACCAGCACAAACACCAAGAGGCTCTCTAATGCTATAAGAATCAACTCCATTAGATACATTGGAAACAAATTCCCCAATTTGCAAATTCGCCAATCCACAAGCATGTTCAACCACCTCTACCAAGGAAAATGAAAGGCTTTATAGAGCAAATAATTACTAAAAAGTTTATTCCAAAAGATAATTGATGAGAGATACTGACCTAACCCACACAAGACATCATCATACGCATCCTTCAATGGCTTCCCATGTTCATTGGTAATGTTCATAGCAAGCTTATCCTAGGGACATAATGACTATTCCCATCAATAAAAGATAAACGCCAATCAAGAACAGAACGAATGCAATTATAGAGATTTACAATATCTCTCTTAATGAGCTCTTGAAACTTGAACATTATACGCTGTCGAACGGTACTTGGAGTGTTTCGCCATGATGGGAAAGCCCGTTTTGCTGCAAAAACTGCTGCTTTGAACTCCTCATTTGTAGTCAGAGGAACTTGAGAAACCACTTCCTGTGTTGCCTATGAAGATTTAAAATGAAATGGTTACAAAAATGTAATCCAATCATCTAAGTATAACTTGATAGTCATGAGTAACTAAACAGAAAGTTTTTAAGGGTACTTACAGGGTTTATAACATCAATTGAAGCTAATGACTGTGAATCAACAAATCTGCCCCCAATGAGATTGGGAACCCTCTGACATGACATGCAGCACCAAGACAGTTTAATACCCATGTAACTTCAGAGAATAATCCAACAAGGAGGGAGGGAGATAAAGAGTGAAAACAAAAGAGAATAATTCAATTAAGCACTAAAACTCTAGCTCATTCCATGTAGGTACGCTTGAACATTGGGACTTAAGTCGTGTTGAACAACAACTAAAGCTTACCGGAGGGTTATGTTGCCTCCAAGATGGCTCCATAACTGATAGATAATTGTTTCTTACAGCAGATTTTTGAGGTTTCAATGACTTGTAGTCTCTCACTGCAACGCAAACACATCATCACTTAAAATAACAAAATACTGCAAGGAACCTGGAGAACTAAAAGCAAGAAAAATGAATCAAATAGTGCTTGTCATGATGTGAAAAAAGAAATACCTGACATATTCCCTTGCCGAAGCTTGGCTTTGACATTATAAACATGCTTTGGTGTTGATAAAAGATCAGGATTGCTCTGTCTCAGTCTCTTCAGAATTTGCCGAGGTTTTAATCCAGCCTCTGTCATTTCTTTTATTAACAAAACTTCCTTCTCTGAAAAGCGACGGGCAGATGGATGTTCTGCAATGTCCTTCATGGGTTCATGGTTGTGTGTACCATTTTTAATGGTAAGTACCCACAAACCATCATCCTTTTTACCCACAACTTCAAAAGGACAGTTTGTAAGTCGAGAACCAGTTTTTCTTCTGCGAATACGTTCAGCAGCGGACTCATCAACAGGTTTCCGCCTGTTACGATAGACACCCCCTCTGTCACAGCCAAGGACTACCACTTTGTCCCTCTTAGATTGCTTAATAGTAACCACATACCCTTGCGACACAGCAAATTCACCAACATGCTGGATAAGTTCTTCACGATCTATAAAGGTCCCAGGTGGAGGAGGAAGCATCTGTGGCTCTTTAGTCAACTCTGTGCTACATTCTATGTCCATCATTAACAGATGAAATGTATTACCTAGAGTAAAACATAATATGTATTACACTTTTAAGATCCACTCATCATCTCCAATTACTAATTATACTTGATCATCCTCTAGAACTTCACTCTCCATTGAGACAAAGTGGATTAAAATACCTACATTCACCTGCTGGAAAACCGAAACCGAAACTACGTTGAGAACAAAAAACTTCATAATTATATAGAAACACATTATTCTTGACGCATGAAACATAGACATGAAAGTTCACAAAAATTACATGTATCATCCAAAATGTTTTAAATTCGTGACATTATTAATATAGCTCAAGAGCAATTTTCTCAGAAATTAAGCTTTCATATACGATTCATTCAAATGAACAGTGAAATCGGAACCTCAAACAATCAAAATGCCAAGATACCCATATGCTTGAACTAATGCACCGAAAATTCTGAATTACCTCTATAAATCTAATAAAAGAAGAAAATTCTATTCGAATTCTCGCGATTACCCTGCCATGACGAAATCTCCACTAAATTAAACTAGGCATGTCAATTTACCGGAAAATTCAATATTAGAAGAACAAAGGAAGAAAGTTGGATAAAGTTGCGGAGACTTGCCGGAAAAGCTGCGATCGGGCTCGAATCGACGGCGCTGGACGTCCAATGAATTAAGTAATTTTTTATTTTTTTTATCTTTTGGGAGAGAGGGGTTAATGTGCTCTTTCTCGCAGTGGAAATATTTTGGAGAGGGAGAGTCGACGGTATTTCTTGATGGGTCCGCATCAAGGACTCGTTTGTACCATTGATTATAAAAATTAAAAATTATTATAGGTGAATTTTTTATTAAATAAAAAATTTAAGGATTAAATTGAAAAAAAAAATATTAAATATATCAAACTAAATTATAAAAATTAAAAACAAGTATATGTTAATTTAATATTAAATAAAAAATTTAAGGACTAAGCCAAACAAAAAAATTATATTGAAAATATCAGACTAAATTAGAAATAAATAGGGTGCAATTTCATATTAAATTAAAATTTTAGGGACCAATTTGAACAAAATAAAATTGTATTAAATGTATCATTAAATTATAGAAATTAGAAGTATATAAGGGTCAATTTTAGATTAAATAAATTTTAAAGACTAAACTAAAGAAATAAAATTATATTAATCTCAATTACAATTTAACATATATATTATTTGTATTGAAATATTTTTCAAATGCCAAGTTGGTGTAGTGGTTAATTCTTTGTCTTTCTTCTTTAGGACACGAGCTCAAAAATCCTTGACTGTAAAATTTTATAGGGGGCATTTGGGGTAGTTTAACTTAAATTTTATATTATAATTGATCGATTGTAATTCGTGTACTTTCTCAATGTTGAAATTTTAATTTTTTGTAATAGTTCTAAGGTAATTTTACAGTGTAATATTTGCTTATATATATTTTTAATCATCATTCTGAACTATATCTTTTCCTAACTTAATATTTAAAGTTTTTGTCAAAATTACCCCTAAACTATTTGTTCACTACACAAGCCACTTGAAATATTTTTTGGTTGCCCTCTCGAATCCCAAAACTTTGTCCCGATTAATTCAGATCAACTCGTGTTGCACACTTGATTACAGTGTAGTATTTGTTTATACATATTCGTATCAATTGCTACGGATATCTCGCCTTCTTTGCGATCTCGACCAGGTCATTGTTGGATAGCTCCTGCCTCCTCCTCCTATTGGGGTCGTTAAATAAAATACTGATGGCGCGGTCAATTTTCATACTCAATTTGCATCGGCGGGAGGTGTTATAGGTGATGAGCATGGACAATGGTTGTTTGGGTTCTCCCGAAACATTGGTTCATGTTCATGCCTTAACACCGAACTTTGGGCCATACTTGATGCATTGCAGTTACTCTAGGATAAAGGATTTCGTTATGTAAGGGTGAGCGTTCGATCGAGTCGAGTCAAAAAAATTTGAGTTATTTGAGTTGACGAGTCATATTTTACAACTCAAACTTTATTTGAAATTTTTTCGATTCAAGTCGAGTTTAAGAAATTCGAGTCGAGTTTTCGAGTTCCTATAAAAATTTAATTGTAATTATTTATCATGTTATAGTACGTTTTGATTTCAATTTAAACGGCTTTTTCTAATCATATAAGATATGCATATATATATTTCTTCATATTTTTTTATATGTGACAATATTTTTTCATATTTTTATATATCGGTATGTATATATCATTAAAAATTGAGGGACTCGTCTTGAACTTAAAAATAAATTTACTAATTACTAAAAATTTCGAGTTATTGGAGTTATTCAAATTTCCATTTTACAACTCAAACTTTATTTGAAATTTTTACGAGTCGAGTCGAGTCTATGAAATTTTGAGTCAAGTCAAGACGAGTCGAGTATTTTCGCCTCGAGTCGAGTTATTCGATTTTTTCGTGTCGAGTTGAGTTTTGCTCACCCCTACCGGCGTTAGTCGAGACTGATTGTTTGGGTGCTGTCAGCCTCCTTTCGAATCCTCAACAGTCTTAATGTTCATTGTTGGCCCGTCGGATCAGAATTCTCCTTGCTCAAGAGTGGAATGTTCAGGCATCTCATGTGCCGCGTACACCAAATATGTAGAAATGTTTAGTCTCTCATAGCTTTGAAGCTGTGATTTTATGTTACCAAAAGAAGAAGAAAAAAAGATCGAAACATGTAGGGACGGAGTCATGATTAAATTATGAAGGGGTAAGTTGTTTAAATTTAGAAAGACCGGATCTTAAATTGTGATTAAACCATAAAAGAATAAAGGAATTGAGATTTAATTTCACTAATTTTAAAATTAAAAGGTCTTAAAAATAATTAAACCAAAAAAATTAGGAGTCAATGCTTAAAATTAATTTTAAAACTGATAAGTTCTAAAAGTAAATTATACAAGACGCCCTGTTTGGCAATTAGCGGATAGCTGATAGCTGATAGCGGATTACATTAGCTGATAGCTGTTAGCTGATTGCATTAGCTGATTTGACTAGCGGATTGTATTAGCTGATTGTATAAAAGTGTTTGGTAAAATTAACTGATAGCTGATAGCTGTTTGATTATTTAAATAAGCAAAATAACAAATACGGACATGATTATATTCAATACTTATTTGAATAATTTATCAGTTATGAATATTTTGTATCTAATACATAATAATTAGATTTGTAAAAATTATTTTTAATATAAATTTTTTAAACATACTTTGAAAGATTTATATATTAATTTATTATTTATATAATTATTAAAAAAATTATATGCACATATACATATGTGATAATAAAAAATAGAATTAACTTACAAATGTCACCATATAAATTAGTAGTAACCACAAATAAGTCCAATATTTAATATGTTATTGTTTATATTAAAAATGTTATTATTTAATTTAGATTATTTGGAGATTTTTGGTAATTGTTAAGGGTAAAAGAGTCATTACAACTCTAATATCAAACCTCTAATCTCAAAAAGCTCATATTATGAGCTTTTTCAAAATTAGCTTTTTAATCCCAATCCGCTCTTTCAATCCGCTATTTACCAAACATCAATATTAGCGAATTTGACTAGTCAAACCTCTAATTATACCTCAAACCTCTAATTTTTGCCTAAACCGCTATTTACCAAACAAGACCAATATCGGAAGAGACAAAGACCTAATTAAAATAAATTTAAAACTTAAAATATAGTTAAACCATCAAAGTTAATTGGGGCAAACTGCCCTCCCACCCTCCACTTATATCCGTCTCTGGAAACATGAACGATCTTTTAAATATTACACATCCACATGATCAACGTTAATATTATATTTTAAATTCTGTTGCAAAGGTTAGATAGCTGATATTTTTAATTCAATTTAACATAGAAAGCTGCATATTATTTTTTAATTAAATATGATAGTTTTGGGCAGGATCGGTTCAAAGAGTCCAGCAGCTTTATGCAATTTATTAAAAAGCCCTTATTTTTTAATGGTGAAAGATAAGTTTTTTTTTCTTTCAAATTTTTTTGTTTATCTTAATACAAAAAATATTGTTAGATTACACTATTAAACAACAAAAAATTAAGTTATAAATATCTAATAATTTAACATTTCACTTAAAAAGTGTTGTTCTTTTTACATGTTTTGAAGCAAAATCATCTACAACGCTTTTAATATTAACTTCTTTCAAAAGATAACTCTCGATTGCCATCAAAGCAAGACCATTTAATCTTTCTTGCGATATAGTTGTTCGTAAGTATGACTTCAACAACTTCAATTGTGAAGAAAAAATCGTTTTGCAGAAGCAACAGTAATAAGAATAGTTAATATGATTCTATAAGCAATTGTCGCATTTGGGAAGTAGTTAAAACATTTTAAAAATTTTAATAAATCCATTGCTCCCATTTTTTCGTCAGGTAAAAATTTTCTAAGTAATTTCATCTCAATAAATAACTCATTTCCATCAACATCAAATAATCACCTTTCCTAAGAGCATTTTTCAAATTATTACAATGAGTTTTGAGATTAATTTCATCTAATGAATGTGATTCATCAAAATAAAACAAGAAGCCAAAAACATTTTCATATAATTGATATTGTTCAAATTTCTTATCCAAAAAAATTATTACAATGAGTTGTTAATTATCGAACATAAAATTTATATTTTTGTAGTTACTTAATTTAAGTTGAATTAAATTTTTTGGGCCCGTTTTGAGTCTTGTACGGTCGCATATTGTGCCTGTCCAGAATCGCCACCGATTTTGGGCATTATATATTTAAGATAATTATCTAATATTTTTCCACAAAAAGTTATATTATGATATTAAAATACGGCATGTGTATCGTTTATTTAGTTGTTCTATTTTAAACTATCAATTTGAGATACACAACAATTGTTTAACTTTGCTCGTAAAATATCAAATAATAATAATAATAATAATAATAATAATAATAATAATAATAATAACTGTAACACCCGGGTTTAGGGGTTAGGTGAAAATAATATTTTAATATTAATTTGGCTCGGTTTTATAACTAAAATGATTCTTTTAAAATTTCCGGGTTTCAAAATAAACATTTGAATGGGACCAAAATGATTTAGACTCAAAGTTGAAGAGCTACTTTAAAAACAAGGATAGCCATTCATTAATGGCCTTATTGTAATTTACCCCTTTTCTAATTTAAATCCCCTTATACCATAAAACACCCATTTTTCCTATTCACTCTCTTCTTCACCAACGGGAAAGGGAAGAGCTCTCCACCAAGCTACTATTCCATCCCATTTCTCACTCATTTCAACTCCGTTTTAAAAGGTAAAGGTATTTTTGACTTCCCCTCATCTTCCCCTCCACAAAAGTACTCTTCATTTTCATTTTCATGGAGGTTTTGGAAAATGGAAGTTTTGAATGTTTTGATTAAAAATGAAATCTTTATGTGGTTAAGTGAAGTATTTTGATTTAATATGCTTGGTTATGGTATATAGAAGTCAAATGGTGTATCATATGTGAATTTCAAATGATTTTGGGAAATTTTCGGACTTGGGTAAACTTAGGGTTTTTGGAGGGTTTTGGGTAAGTTTTGGGGGTTGTTTTAGGTGGGTTTTGATAGGCTTTTGATAGTACTATGGATAGGGGTTGAATTGGGATCATTGGTGGGTGTAATGGAAGTTGAAAACATAATTTTTGGACATGGTCTTGGGGCCATCCGAATTGGTGAAAAATGGAAATTGTTCATGCTTGCAACATGGTAGTTTGTGGTTGAAATGCATTCCGGGTTAATTCCAACGATGAATTATTGATGGTGGATGTTTTTTTTTGTGTTTGGGTTTGATTAGAATCGAGTTTGGACATCGGTGAAGCATCGGAAGTGAATCCGGGAATTTGAAGACGGTTGCTTGCTTGGTCTTTGAGCTTGGAAGCTTAGGTGAGTGGTTAATTGTTTTAAATGGTTTTAAAATAGTTGGTTCGAGTATATGGACTAGGTTGGACTTGGTAGACCCACCTAGAGTTAGGATTAGGGTGGTAGCGTAATCCTAAGCTTGATCTAGAGCCTTTGGATGAACTCATTTATGTGGTTGGGTATGTCTCGTATGAAATGTGATATGTGTGCTCATGTATATTGTATTACACATGTGAGATGAGATATGACTTGTGATGCTTGAGACATGCATGATGATGGTTGTTGGTGAGTACGTGCTAAGCACGAAATTGATTGAAATGAGTAACGTGAAATGAGTAAATGTTGGCACTAGTATACTTGAATACAAATGATCGATCATTAGGATGTTAGTGTGTACACATGAGTCTAAAGTCGCGCGTGGCCTTGGTGGCGTTGAGTCACCAAGGAGGAGTACGGGTTCTCCCGGAAATTGTATTTAAATATAGTCGGTGATGAGTGGAATCCCATCGACGGGGCGTGAGGATGAGTGGAATCCCCTCCGCGAGACCGGTGATGAGTGAAATCCCACCGTGAGGTAATGTGGTTGTTGGATGTGAGTTCCAACATGTCTATCCGCGTATTCGGGTCATAGCTAGGTGCCAATGTTGTTTGATAAGTATATCAATGTGTTGAGGTCTATGATCTTTAATGAGATACTTGAATGTGAATACATGTATTGTGGAATTGAGCTTATGATCATGTCATTTATATTGTCTATTGCTCATGCATCTTTACCTTGTGGCTTTGTGGATCCTTGGTATATTCGTGTTTTACCTTGGCTAGATCGTGCTCGGACCCTGCAATGTTGAGGTTTGTTTTTAGAGCTTACCCTCGCTAAGCATCATTGTTTACGCTCTCTTTGTTCAACATTGCAGATCTTTAGTTCGTGGGTTGCTCGAGCAAGTGGAAGGCCTCCAAGTGTGGTTGTTAGCCTTGAGTGCTTCAAGTATGAGTTTTTAATGTTGGACATGTAATGATTTGAGCAATGGGACATGTGTTGTTTTGTTGGATAGTTGTTGGTTGTTTAGGAGCATGTTTAGACTCCTTGATATCTTGCTTTTGTATGATTTGTGTTACCATGTTGAATTGTAACTCATGCCCAAATTGCTTATTTTGAATATTAGCCATGTGCCTTGAGGTTGTCTTTATGTTGAATGTCGTTGTATGAATGCATGCCTTGTGATGTCTTGCCTTAGCGTTTAGACTTGTCTTAATCTTGTTGAAGCATGCTAGCATAGTTGGGTTGCCTTAGGTTTATGTGTTATAAGGTTGGAGGGTGTTTTGGTGGTGTTTTGGGGCACCCTTGTGCCTTAAAACAACCAAAACGAGTCTGCAGACAGGGGGCGTTTCGGAACGGGTCACCCTGTTCCGATACGGTTCCTTTGCAAATGGCCTGCCGTTTCGAAACGGATGGGGGTCGTTTCAGAACATTTTTGCTACTGGAATTTTGAGAAATTGACGAGATAAAGGCGTTCCGAAACGGGCCTTTGATGTTTCGAAACGGTCAAATCTCGTTGACCACGAGAAATTGACCGTCAAGGTCGTTTCGATACGGGTCACCCCTGTTTCGGAACGGTCACCCTATGGTTGACCCTGGCCTGTTGACTAAGTCAAGGCGTTTCGGAACACCCTAAGGGCGTTTCGAAACGGCCTGCTGTAAAGGACTAAAATGAACTGTTTAAGGTTTTGGTTGGTCGGAGTATGTTACATTGTTTGTATTTTCCGCTGCTGTGCTTCACATAGGTTTTAATTATGCCTATAGACAAGATAAAATAAAAAGAAATTTTTAGGGTCGTTAACCGAGGGGAAACCTTAACGGGTTTCGCTTCGGTTTTCCCCGTGTGGCCCACTCGGACCGGTCATCCGACCAGACCGGGACGAGGGGGTTACACTTGTTGGTATCAGAGCCTAAGGTTACGGAGACCTTGGGCAGGTAAGTGAGGTAAGTTTAAGTTTTAAATTGAAGTGCGCGATGTTTGCTTGCCTTGAAAGAATGGTTGCTTGTTTGACAAGTATGATTTACTGTTTATTCGAAAGTATGTGTGTGTGTGAGTCCCATTGCTACTATTACATTGGAAAAATGATTTTTAAGTGAGGGAACGTACTTGAACACTTGGAAGCCTTGCCTTGCTAACCCAGCTTGTATGTTTTGTTGTTGTGGTTGTAGTTGATATCTGTGAGAGCGATGTCTAGACTGAGAGGTAGACCGAGAGTGGTTCGTCAGGAACCACGGGTTGCGGCTCCTGTTGAGCCGGCAGTTGGTGCGGAGGCTCACCTTGAAGGGCCAGTGGCCGCGGGAGTTGGCGCTCCTCCACCACCTCCACCACCACCACCTCCTCCACCTGGAGTTGGGGGCAAGGGAGGAGCCGGAGGAGATGGACCTCAAGGTGGCCAAGGTCCAGCTGGAATTGACATGACTCCGCTTGTGCAAGCAATAGCGGGAGCATTCCGGGCCGCTGTTGCGGGAGCTCAGGCTGCAGCTCAGCCTAGGTGTGACGATGCCATTCTACCTTTGGAGAGGCTCCGTAGCTTGGGGGCCGAGGAGTTTAGGGGATCTACTCCGGAGAGATCGAAGTTATGGTTGGAGAAGACAGTTCGTATCTTGGCTCAGATGGGTTGTGCGGGCGCACGTAGATTGGGTTGTTTGATCTCGTTGCTTCAGGGTGATGCCTACACCTGATGGGTCACCATTACTACCGGGGTTCCAAAGACAGAGATTGATTGGGATTTCTTTGAGACCGCTTTCCGGAAGAGGTACTTGGGACCGAGGTACTTAGATGAGAAGAAGCGAGAGTTTATGGCTCTTACTCAGGGAGATGCTTCTGTGACTGATTATGAGATCCGCTTTGTTCGCTTGAGTCAGTATGCCCCAGAGTTGGTTCCTACTGAAGTGGAACGCTATAACCGATTCCGCTACGGATTGAATGAAGAGGTTAAGAGGAATACACTAGCTTCTGACTACTCTGACTTTGATGTATTGGTCGCGAGGGCCAAATATTTGGAGCATAGTTTGGGTTCGGCCAAACGATCTGGTGGTTTTAGTTCTGGTAAGAGGCATAACCACTTTGATGGTAGAGATGCTAAGAGGAACAGAGGTGGCGGACATCAGTTTGACCATAGACGTGGCGGTGATCACCATGGTAGGGGCCACCAGGGCCATAGAGGAGGAGGGCGTTTGCCCGAGTGTACCCGTTGCGGGAGACAGCACGCTGGTGAGTGTTGGGGTAACTTCCATGCTTGTTGGAACTGTGGTTCGAGGGACCACTTTAGGAGGGATTGTCCGCACCAGGCGGCTCAGGCACCGAACATTGCTCAGGCTCCTGCGAGAGCGAATGACTTTCAGAGAGGCCGTGGGCGCAGTCGTGGCTACTTCCAGCCTAGGGCTGATGCACCTAGGGTAGATGCTCAGAGGAACCTTGCTCATGTTGTGGCTGTGCAGCTAGAGGCGGGAGGACCAGCGAGAGTATATGCTCAGAGAGAGGCCGGGAACGACACTGATGTGATAGCAGGTAATTTCGAGTTACAGTCTATGTCTTTGCTTTCTTTGGTTGATTCGGGTTCTACGCATTCCTACATTTTGAGTGAGCATGCACATAAGTTAGATATCCCTGTTGAGATCTTAGATGTAGGTATGCATGTTACTAGTTCTTTTGGTGAGACAGTTGTGGTTAGACGTATGTATAAGAGATGTCCACTGAAGATTCAGGGTCATGTGTTTTCAGTTGATATGATGGAACTTCCCTTCTATAGTTTTGATATTATTTTGGGTATGGATTGGTTGGTTGAGCATCGGGCTAGTGTGGATTTTGAGATAAAGAGAATTTCTTTGAAGCTTTCTGATGACTATGAGGTAGTAGTAGTAGGGGAGAACATTAAGTTTTTGTCTAATGTGGTGTCAGCTTTAAAGGCTCATAGGCTGATGGACTCTGGATGTGGGGCTTATTTAGCTTATGTTATGAATCCGGATATGAGTGAAGCTCGACCGAAAGATATCAGAACAGTGTGTGACTTTCCGGATGTGTTTCCTGAAGAGTTGCCGGGTTTGCCTCCTGACAGAGATGTTGAGTTTGTGATTGAGACAGTTTCAGGGTCTAATCCAGTTTCGATAGCTCCGTATCGCATGGCTCCGAAAGAGTTGAAAGAATTGAAGAGTCAGTTGCAAGAATTATTAGACCGTGGTTTCATTAGGCCTAGTAGTTCTCCGTGGGGTGCTCCAGTGTTGTTTGTGAAAAAGAAAGATGGTAGCATGCGCATGTGCATTGACTATAGACAGTTGAATCAGTTGACTGTGAAGAACAAGTATCCGTTGCCTCGTATAGATGATTTGTTTGATCAGTTGAGAGGTGCTTCAGTGTTCTCGAAGATAGATTTGAGATCCGGGTACTATCAGTTGAAGGTAAAAGAGTGTGATGTTCCGAAGACAGCTTTTAGGACTAGATATGGTCACTATGAGTTTCTTGTGATGCCATTTGGGCTCACGAATGCACCAGCAGCATTCATGGACATGATGAATAGGATTTTTAGAGACTATCTAGACCGGTTTGTAGTTGTCTTCATTGATGACATACTTGTGTACTCGAAGACAGAAGAAGAGCATGATGAGCACTTGAGATTTGTTTTACAGAGATTGTTGAGCAATCAGTTGTATGCGAAGCTTAGTAAATGTGCGTTCTGGATTCGAGAGGTTGTATTTCTTGGCCATGTTGTTTCGGCTGAAGGCATCCGAGTTGATCCGTCAAAGATTGAGGCTATTGTTGAGTGGAAACAACCTAAGTCCGTGACCGAGATTAGGAGTTTCCTAGGATTAGCCGGTTACTATAGGAGATTTGTTGATGGCTTCTCTAGAGTAGCTGCTCCTTTGACTAAATTGTTGCAAAAAGGAGTCAAATTTGAATGGTCAGATGCAAGACAGAAGGCCTTTGAGAAATTGAAAGAAGCTTTGACAAATGCTCCAGTGTTAGTGCAACCTGTTTCAGGTAAGGAGTTTGTGATTTACATTGATGCTTCCTACGTAGGCCTAGGATGTGTTTTGATGTAAGATAGAAGAGTGGTTGCTTATGCTTCTAGACAGTTGAAGATTCATGAGAAGAACTATCCTACTCATGATATAGAGCTAGCCGCAGTTGTGTTTGCATTGAAGATTTGGCGTCATTACTTGTATGGCGAGAAGTGCATTGTTTACACCGATCACAAGAGCTTGAAGTATCTGATGACACAGAAAGAGTTGAACTTGAGACAGAGAAGATGGCTAGAGTTGTTAAAAGATTATGATTTGACCATTGAATACCATATGGGTAAAGCAAATGTAGTAGCCGATGCTTTGAGCAGAAAAGTGGCCGTTGAGCTGAGAGCTATGTTTGCTAGATTGAGTGTGTCCGATGATGGTGGTTTGATCACCGAGTTGCAAGTAAAGCCCTCTTTGATTCAGCTGATTAGAGAGAAGCAGTTGCAAGATGCGAGCCTAGTTCCTCATGTTCAGGACATAGCCGAAGGAAGACCGACTGAGTATAGTTTCAGTAGTGAGAGCTTGTTGTGCTTTAGAGATAGAATTGTTGTACCAGAAGATGTTGAGTTGAGATGTCAGATTTTGAGTGAAGCACATTCGAGTCCCTTTTCTATGCATCCGGGTAGTACTAAAATGTACCGAGATTTGAAGAATGATTACTTCTGGGTTGGTTTGAAGAGAGATGTAGCCGAGTATGTGAGCCGTTGTATGGTTTGTCAGAGAGTGAAGGCAGAACATCAGGTTCCTTCAGGTTTGCTACAGCCTTTGAAGATTCCGGAATGGAAATGGGAGAGGATCACCATGGATTTTGTGTCGGGGTTGCCCTTGTCTCATTCGAAGAAGAACTCCGTTTGGGTGATTGTTGATAGGTTCACTAAGTGTGCTCACTTCTTAGCAGTGAACACTACGGATTCCTTAGACAAGTTGGCAAACTTGTACATCCGTGAGATTGTGAGACTTCATGGAGTTCCGAAGTCTATTGTTTCAGATAGGGATCCTAGATTTACTTTGAGGTTTTGGGGTTGCTTGCATAGTGCTCTAGGTAGCCGTTTACATTTCAGCACATCTTACCATCCTCAGTCCGATGGGCAGTCAGAGCGAGTGATACAGATTCTAGAGGATATGCTTCGTTGTTGTGTGATTGACTTCCAGGGTTCTTGGGAGAAGCACTTACCGTTGGTTGAGTTTGCTTACAACAACAGTTACCAGTCTAGTATTCAGATGGCACCTTATGAGGCTTTGTATGGTAGACGATATATGACTCCGATTTGTTGGGCTGAGACAGGTCAGAGATTGTTACCTATGCCAGACTTGCTTAAGGGGACTACCGACAAAGTAAAGTTGATTTGTGACCGTTTGAAAGCAGCTTCCGATCGTCAGAAGTCTTATGCAGATTTGAAGAGGAAAGAGATTGAGTACTCAGTGGGTGAGAAAGTGTTTCTGAAGGTATCTCCGTGGAAGAAGGTGATGAGATTTGGCCGGAAGGGCAAGTTGAGTCCGAGGTTCATTGGTCCGTATGAGATAGTTGAGCGGATTGGGCCTGTAGCTTATCGTTTGAGGTTACCTTCTGACTTAGAGAAGATCCATGATGTCTTTCATGTGTCTATGCTTAGGAGATATAGATCGGATCCTTCGCATGTGATGCCCGTAGAGGAGATAGAGTTAAATCCGGATTTGTCCTATAATGAAGAACCCGTTGAGATACTTGCTTCTGATAGCAAGGTGTTGCGTGGCAAGACCATAGAGTTGGTCAAGGTGTTGTGGAGGCATAGAGGTGTAGAAGAGGCCACGTGGGAGAGGAAAGCGGATATGGTTGAGCAATTTCCGTATTTGTTTCCACCAGGTAATTTCGGGGACGAAATTCCTTAAGTGGGGGAGAGTTGTAACACCCGGGTTTAGGGGTTAAGTGAAAATAATATTTTAATATTAATTGGGCTCGATTTTATAACTAAAATGATTCTTTTAAAATTTCTGGGTTTCAAAATAAACATTTGAATGTGACCAAAATGATTTAGACTCAAAGTTGAAGAGCTACTTTAAAAACAAGGATAGCCATTCATTAATGGCCTTATTGTAATTTACCCCTTTTCTAATTTAAATCCCTATTATACCATAAAACACCCATTTTTCCTATTCACTCTCTTCTTCACCAACGGGAAAGGGAAGAGCTCTCCACCAAGCTACTATTCCATCCCATTTCTCACTCATTTCAACTCCGTTTTGAAAGGTAAAGGTATTTTTGACTTCCCCTCATCTTCCCCTCCACAAAAGTACTCTTCGTTTTCATTTTCATGAAGGTTTTGGAAAATGGAAGTTTTGAATGTTTTGATTAAAAATGAAATCTTTATGTGGTTAAGTGAAGTATTTTGATTTAATATGCTTGGTTATGGTATATAGAAGTCAAAGGGTGTATCATATGTGAATTTCAAATGATTTTGGGAAATTTTCGGACTTGGGTAAACTTGGGGTTTTTGGAGGGTTTTGGGTGAGTTTTGGGGGTTGTTTTAGGTGGGTTTTGATAGGATTTTGATAGTACTATGGATAGGGGTTGAATTGGGATCATTGGTGGGTGTAATGGAAGTTGAAAACATGATTTTTGGACATGGTCTTGGGGCCATCCGAATTGGTGAAAAATGGAAATTGTTCATGCTTGCAACATGGTAGTTTGTGGTTGAAATGCATTCCGGGTTAATTCCAACGATGAATTATTGATGGTGGATGTTTTGTTTGTGTTTGGGTTTGATTAGAATCGAGTTTGGACATCGGTGAAGCATCGGAAGTGAATCCGGGAATTTGAAGACGGTTGCTTGCTTGGTCTTTGAACTTGGAAGCTTAGGTGAGTGGTTAATTGTTTTAAATGGTTTTAAAATAGTTGGTTCGAGTATATGGACTAGGTTGGGCTTGGTAGATCCACCTAGAGTTAGGATTAGGGTGGTAGCCTAATCCTAAGCTTGATCTAGAGCCTTTGGATGAACTCATTTATGTGGTTGGGTATGTCTCGTATGAAATGTGATATGTGTGCTCATGTATATTGTATTACACATGTGAGATGAGATATGACTTGTGATGCTTGAGACATGCATGATGATGGTTGTTGGTGAGTACGTGCTAAGCACGGAATTGATTGAAATGAGTAACGTGAAATGAGTAAATGTTGGCACTAGTATACTTGAATACAAATGATCGATCATTAGGATGTTAGTGTGTACACATGAGTCTAAAGTGGCGTTGAGTCACCAAGGAGGAGTATGGGTTCGCCCGGAAATTGTATTTAAATATAGTCGGTGATGAGTGGAATCCCATCGACGGGGCGTGAGGATGAGTGGAATCCCCTCCGCGAGACCGGTGATAAGTGAAATCCCACCGTGAGGTAATGTGGTTGTTGGATGTGAGTTCCAACATGTCTATCCGCGTATTCAGGTCATAGCTAGGTGCCAATGTTGTTTGATAAGTATATCAATGTGTTGAGGTCTATGATCTTTAATGGGATACTTGAATGTGAATACATGTATTATGGAATTGAGCTTATGATCATGGCATTTATATTGTCTATTGCTCATGCATCTTTACCTTGTGGCTTTGTGGATCCTTGGTATATTCGTGTTTTACCTTGGCTAGATCGTGCTCGGACCCTGCAATGTTGAGGTTTGTTTTTAGAGCTTACCCTCGCTAAGCATCATTGCTTACGCTCTCTTTGTTCAACATTGCAGATCTTTAGTTCGTGGGTTGCTCGAGCAAGTGGAAGGCCTCCAAGTGTGGTTGTTAGCCTTGAGTGCTTCAAGTATGAGTTTTTAATGTTGGACATGTAATAGTTTGAGCAATGGGACATGTGTTGTTTTGTTGGATAGTTGTTGGTTGTTTAGGAGCATGTTTAGACTCCTTGATATCTTGCTTTTGTATGATTTGTGTTACCATGTTGAATTGTAACTCATGCCCAAATTGCTTATTTTGAATATTAGCCATGTGCCTTGAGGTTGTCTTTATGTTGAATGTCGTTGTATGAATGCATGCCTTGTGATGTCTTGCCTTAGCGTTTAGACTTGTCTTAATCTTGTTGAAGCATGCTAGCATAGTTGGGTTGCCTTAGGTTTATGTGTTATAAGGTTGGAGGGTGTTTTGGGGCACCCTTGTGCCTTAAAACAGCCAAAACGAGTCTGCAGACAGGGGGCGTTTCGGAACGGGTCACCCTGTTCCGATACGGTTCCTTTGCAAATGGCCTGCCGTTTCGAAATGGATGGGGGTCATTTCGGAACATTTTTGCTACTGGAATTTTGAGAAATTGACGAGATAAAGGCGTTCCGAAACGGGCCTTTGATGTTTCGAAACGGTCAAATCTCGTTGACCACGAGAAATTGACCGTCAAGGTCGTTTCGATACGGGTCACCCCTGTTTCGGAACGGTCACCCTATGGTTGACCCTGGCCTGTTGACTAAGTCAAGGCGTTTCGGAACACCCTAAGGGCGTTTCGAAACGACCTGCTGTAAAGGACTAAAATGAACTGTTTAAGGTTTTGGTTGGTCGGAGTATGTTACATTGTTTGTATTTTCCGCTGCTGTGCTTCACATAGGTTTTAATTATGCCTATAGACAAGATAAAATAAAAAGAAATTTTTAGGGTCGTTAACCGAGGGGAAACCTTAACGGGTTTCGCTTCGGTTTTCCCCGTGTGGCCCACTCGGACCGGTCATCCGACCAGACCGAGACGAGGGGGTTATAATAATAATAATAATAATAATAATAATAATAATAATAATAATAATAATAATAATAATAGCTTATTGAACTCTACAACATTATCTATATAAGTAATTTTATTGCACGTAATAAATTATTCAAATAAGTCTCTAACCTTTGATTAATATAAAGAGATTGTTAACATAAATAAATATTGATAAAAATTAGAAGAAGAAAAAAATATCGGGTACAATCAAAGTATAACGAGTTTGCCAAGGAGGTTGGTCTAAGTAGTAAGTTATTTGATATCGCTTAAGTAGGTTTCGAATTCGAAGTCTTCTGTAGGTAAAAAGATTATGTTAAAGAACTCACTTATCAAAACTAAATGTATGACGCGAGTCAATTCAGATTAGTCAAGGTAAAACCTTGAAAATCAGAATGACAACCAATAAAAAGTATAACCACTCTTCTTTTTCTAAAAAACATGCAATAGTTTGGAGTTTTCAACGGTGTTTTAGTTTAACGGTAATAGACTAATATCGACACTTAACGTAGATATTATGTATCAATTTTTAATTTTTTTTTTTTAAATTATGTCTCTCATGTGTAACAGCCTGGATATTACATAAATTTATTATAATTTAAGTCCAAAAATATTCTAATTGGCAATAAAATATATTTTATAATGATTAATTTTAATAATACTTATTTAAATATATATTATGTATAATTATAATTGTAATTATATTTATAATTGTACTTCTAATTCTAAGTTGTAATTCTAATAGATGCAGTACAATATTTTTTGGTATAACCATAAGAAAAGTGACTAAACTATATCTTATTTTTTCAGTTAGGTGTCTAAATTCGAATTAAAGCTTAACGTTTCACTTCGTTATTCAAATAAAGTTAAATTGTTTTGTCATCCAATCAGAACATGACACGTGGTCTATTTTTGTTATTTTCTTTAATTATTATTTTTAAAAAATAAAAAAATCTTTAATTTTATAAAATAACCCAAAACATTTGATTTCTTTAAAAAAAAACCAACCCTAACCCTAAATACATAAATTTCTCTCCTCCTTCCACCACCACCCACCTTTGCCTTTGTCGGGCCACCACGACTAAAAACTCCATCATCCCATCACCGACAACCAACGAGTGAGCGTCCGATTGCACCGTCGACGAACATCCAATAATGAAAAAAAAGAGAATAATTGGGTTCTAACTGATGACTAGAGGGTGGGGATACCGAACGGTGAGTGAAATGTGATTTTGAAAGTTTGGGTGAAAGAAATTAAAACTTTAAGATTTAAAAAATTATATTTTTAAAGAAATTCAGAAATAAAAAAATAATGTGTCATGTTCTTGTTGAATGGCGGAATTTTTTAATGGTTGTTGACGAAAAAATCTTATTTGAGTAATGGAATGAAACGCCAAATATTTACTTAATTCGAAAAATAATTCAAACACCTAATTAAAAAAATAGTTTAAATACTTATTTTACTATTATATATATGTATATGTATATATATTGCACTGTTAGGATTACGAGCTAATTGTAAAATATTAGCATTAGATCGTACGACAAGTTGTCAACCTTCTTTATTTGGTTGTACTTTGGTCAAATTTAATATTATTAATCTATGATCTCTTGATGAAGGCATCAAAAACTTAGTTTACTTAACTATTAAGAGTGTGAATAAAGTTTAAAAAATTAAAACTTAAGCATTAAGGTTTGATTTATACAAGGAAACATCGAATCCCAATTGGGTATAATCACATGGGTCTGACCGATCACAACATTTGTTAACAAACATTTGCACTTAATCCTATATTAATTATTAAGTGACTTGGACCACATGGTCCCGCACACTCTTGTTGGTTGCCCTTCCGGTTTTCGGGTCTTACTATTTATTATTAAGGACCGACTCACATCGCACACTTAATTTTAGTGGGCAAATATTTCAGTTGAGATATTTTGCATACATAATATCTCGAATTCGAGAGTCGAACCCTATTTAAGTGATATCAAACTACTTATTTGGACCAGCCCCTGTTGACAGTAAAAGAAACATTTTAATCTCGATTAATATTAAATTTCGAGTTCGATTTAAGACAACTCATCCTTCATATAAAAATGACATGCTTTCATTATTTTCATTTGAAATACTTTCTTTCGATAAATTAAACAAAATGGTCCTTTAAGATTTATCAAGTAGTGGTCAAGAAACATTTGCAAATTTAAAGGGGTATGAAAGATTACCAAAAATATGATCTTCCAGCCATCGGTATTTGAATTAATCGGGAAAAAAGGATATTTGTTTGTTTTTATTTCTTTTAAATTGATTTGAATATTAGGTTGGTTGATACCGATATCGACATAGTTTTATAGATGTTACGAGTCCCCCTAACAGGTGCGTAGGTATGGTTAAACTTGATGAAAGAGTTTAGAGTAACTTAAAATTTTAAAAAGTTAGAGGCTTAAACTAAAATTTTTAAAAATTTGAAGGGTTTAATTTACATTTTTCAAAAAATTTAATAGGTTCAATGAAAACTTTTAAAAACCATGGGAGAAAACATTAAATTTTTCTAAAATTTAACATGAATTTTTAAAAAATTTGAAGGATCAAAATAATTTTTTAAAAAAAATTCAAGAGACCAGCTTTTTATTTCTTAAATTTTGAACATCCCGCGACCGTCCGCCACATAGGGAAAGGGAAAGCAAGACCCTCCTTGACCTCTCCCTCAGAGACGGACGTAGTACTTTATTTTAGGAGGGGCTAAGTTACAAAATTCTAAGAACGACGAACTTATAAAATTTTAGGGGTAATAAGTTTTCAATAGGAAATACATAGAAAATTTCTAAAAACTTTCTAAATCATATAGGAATTTTAAATTTTTAAAGGAGGGGGCAGCCCTCTCCAGCCCCCTCTAAGGTCCATTCCTACCCTCCCTTTCATATTTGATAATAAATTCAACAACTTCTCTACATCTAAAGTAATACATATGTATATATATATATATGGTTAGGATCCACTTACACTATGTAAAACTTATAGTTTTATAGATGTTACGAGTCCCCCTAACAGGTGCGTAGGTATGGTTGAACTTGATGAAAGAATTTAGAGTAACTTAAAATTTTAAAAAGTTAGAGGCTTAAACTAAATTTTTTAAAATTTGAAGGGTTTAATTTAATTTTTCAAAAAATTTAATAGGTTCAATGAAAACTTTTAAAAACCATGGGAGAAAACATTAAAGTTTTTTAAAACTTAACATGAATTTTTAAAAAATTTGAAGGATCAAAATAATTTTTTTTAAAAAATTCAAGAGACCAGCTTTTTATTTCCTAAATTTTGAACATCCCGCGACCGTCCGCCACATAGGGAAAGGGAAAGCAAGACCCTCCTTGACCTCTCCCTCAGAGACGGACGTAGAACTTCATTTTAGGAGGGGCTAAGTTACAAAATTCTAAGAACGACGAACTTATAAAATTTTAGGGGTAATAAGTTTTCAATAGGAAATACATAGAAAATTTCTAAAAACTTTCTAAATCATATAGGAATTTTAAATTTTTAAAGGAGGGGGCAGCCCTCTCCAGCCCCTCTAAGGTCCATTCCTGCCCTCCCTTTCATATTTGATAATAAATTCAACAACTTCTCTACATCTAAAGTAATACATATGTATATATATATATGGTTAGGATCCACTTACACTATGTAAAACTTATAGTTTTACACTAATTCATGGTCATTAGATGAGTGAAATGGATGGATGAGATTAACTCTTTACTTTTTTTTCCCCAAGTGATAATCTTCACATATCCTACTAATCTTATCCATCTATTTCACTCATCAAATGGTCATGAATTATTGTAAAACTAGTTGAGTTTTACATAGTGTAACTAGATCTCATCATATATATATATATATATATATATATGGGGTATATATATATATATATATATATATGGGGTAGAATTCACTAACACAAAATGTAAAACTTATAGTTTTACACGATTTTTGGATCGTTGGATGGGTAAAATGGATGGCCGAGATTAACTCCTTACCTTTTTTCCGAGTGATAATCTTCACATAACTCACTGTTAATCTCAGTAATCTATTTTACCTATCAAATAATTCAAAAAATGTAAAAATTAAAAATTCTTACAACGTATAATTAGAAATTATCACTATATTTATGCCTTTTTCTATCGGTGGGATAATTGATATTGTCATTTACTTGGTTAAATAATTGTATTTAAGAAAATTCCCTTGAAAAAAAACCAAAATCTTTTAAGAATATAGCAACAACTTTTTATCTCCTAAATGTTAAAGTCTACAAATTAGTGTTGAGCAAAATTTGACTTGATTCAAAAAACCAAATAACTCGACTCAAGGCGAAAATACTCGTCGACTCGTAAAAATTTCAAATAAAATCTGAGTTGTAAAATGGAAATTCGAATGACTCAAAATTTTAGTAATTAGTGGATTTATTTTTAAGTTCAAGACGAGTCCTCATTTTTTAATGATATATACATACCGATATATAAAAATATGAAGAAATATAGTCACATATAAAAAAATATGAAGAAATATATATATATATATGCATATCTTATATGATTAGAGAAAGCCATTTAAATTGGAATCAAAACGTACTATAACATGATACATAATTACAATTAAATTTTATAGGAACTCGAAAACTCGACTCGAATTTCTTAAACTCGAGTCGAATCGAAAAAATTTCAAATAAAGTTTGAGTTGTAAAATATGACTCGTCAACTCAAATAACTTGAATTTTTTAACTCGACTCGATCGAACGCTCACCCCTACTAAAAATCAAGATCCGTAAGATAAAGCCAAAGAGGAAGGCGTGAGTTAGAAGAAAGAGGATATATTTTTTATAATTATTTCATCCACTAGACGTGAAAAGTAAAGTTTTTATAAGCGCCTTAATTTTAGGTTTTATGGAGTTAATTTAGGGTGTATAATTTAGGGGTTTATGTGTATAGATTTAGAATTTAGGGATATTAATTAAAATCTGGAGTTTATGATTTACGGCTATAATTTAGGGTTTATAGGTTAAAACATAAATCATCGCCATATTACCCTATAGTCTCTAAACTTTAAATTATCCCTAAATTCTAACTATTATCCCTAAATTCTAGAGCCCTATACCTAAACATACACCCTAAACTAAGCTTTTAAACCCTAAAACTAAGACACATGTAGAAAATTTTAATTTTCATTGCTAGTGTATTAAATATATTTTTTTATTTAACATATATGTAAAGAAATGTTATATTCTTAAATGAGTTGATTATTTAAAGGGATTTCTTTCAAATAAAATTATTTAACCAGGTAGACGACAATATCAATTATCCTATTAAATGCTTCTTTCATAATCTTGTGACATAAGATAGAAAAACGCGCGTATATGTTAAATAAAATAATATATAGAGAGAGAGAGTTAGGATCAACTTATATAATGTAAAACTCTTTAAGTTTTACACGTTTTTTGGATCGTTAGATGCGGGGAATGCATGGCTCAGATTAATTCTTTATTCTCTTTTCCAAGTGATAATCTTCACATATTTACTGTTAATCTCATATATTCATTTCACTCATCCAACGGTCCAAAAAACGTGTAAAACTTAAAGAGTTTTACACTGTGTAAACGAATCCTATCTCATATATATATATATTATTTTCCTTTGAAATTGTCGAAATGGTTGACTATTTTTAAATTAAAAATTACTTTAAATATTTAATTAGAAGAATGACCCACTAGCTGCCACTGCCAGCATTGTTTAAAATAAATACCCCTTTCAGTTCATAAATTTTTCTTTTTTACCAATTTACTCAACACAAAATTCGTGTTTTGTAGAAAGTGAGTTTCGAACTCACGTCCTGTAGAAAGCGGGTCCGCCTTACGTTGACGATTTGGGGGTCATTTTTTCAAATAATGTTGTCATGAGGCCATTCTTTTAATTAAGGATAAATTACATAGATCATCACTCAACAATCTTCTCACTCCTATTTTGGTCACTCAACTTTTAAATTTTTCTATTTAATAACTGAACTTTATACATCAAACGTTTTTAGTCACTCACGAATATTTTATTATTATTTTTTAATTTTTAATGTTATTTAATATAAAAATAATTTAAAAGAAAAAGAAAAATCATATTGTACGCCGGCCACCATTCGTCGCCGCCAGCCATAGATGGTGGCCGTTCGGTCTCATTTTGAATTCGACCTTCATTTTGTCAGAAAGTTCTCTAAAATCCACGAAAAAGATATTGAAAGTGAGGAAACTAAAAAGTTTATATCGAGATTCGTGAGTTTCAAGATATTTTCTAGTGAAAACAACTATCAGATTCGGACTCAGTGTGTCAAAACGAGTCACCCGGTGCAATTTGGGGTCAAATGACCACCGATTTTGAACGCTGCCGGTGGTCGACAAGTGATGACAACGACGACGATTATTTAAATCATTTTAAAAATTTATTATTTATTTTAAATTATTTTTATTTTAAATAATATTAAAAAATCAAAAATAATAATAAAATATTAGTGAGTGACTAAAAACGTTTGATGTATAAAATTCAGTTATTAAATAGAAAAAATTGAAAGTTAAGTGAACAAAATAAGAGTGAGAAGATTGTTGAGTGATGATCTGTGCAATTTACCCTTTAATTAAATATTTAGGGGGTTGATTTAAAATGCCGGAGGGTTGATCATTGATAAGTTGCAAGCTCCTATCTATATTTGAGCCTTTTTATAATATTTGATCATTGATAAGTTGCGAGTTCCGATTACAACCAAAGCAATATTTGAGCCTTTTTATAATTTTTTTTTCTTTTTGATACTTCTATTTATATTTTAATATTAAAAATTAAACTTTACAAACTCTGATTCATAAATCTTAAACACTACACTTAAATTATAAAACCTAAATTATAATACTAAACTCTAATGTTATATCATATTTTTTTAATATTAGAATATAAATATAGACATAAAAAAGAAACAAACTATTTCTATTCATATTTTTGGTATGATTTTTCCATTTTGGCTTACACATGCCTTAAAATTTCGTTTCCAGGAAAGTTTATCGAAGCCGAGAAAAACAACTTCTTTACCAACATTTTGGACTTCCATGCACATATATCACACACTTCCTAACCAACATGCACACCTTCATTCAACTCCATACTTCTCCTTTTTCTAAAGTTCTTTTTATATATATGAACGTTGGTAATTTATAAGAACAAACAAAAGAAGACACAATAAGAATACCAAACAGAGGTGAAAAAACAAGCTTCAAATGAAGCAACAACAAGAACATCAACAGAGCTTCAAAAAAAAAAAAAAGACAAACACAACAAAACCACACTTCCGCCTCGCCGCAAACCAAGACGTGGAAGCCGGAGCGAGACACCCAATGAGCGAACCAACGGGAAATCATAACACCAACCGAAAACGAAAAAGGAGGAAAGCCGGCTCATTGAAAAGGAGAAGAGAAGAGGATAATAGCCGTAGCTGCAGCGACTGGCCACCGCAAGGGGTCAAGGGTCTTTAAAGCTTTTGGTATTGGAGAAAACGTGAGCTTTTAGGGTTTTTTTTTTAGGTAAAAGTAAATCTTCTTTTTCTAAAGTTCTATTCGCACATTTCATCGCAACAATTTTACTACGGTGGGCAAAATCGGGTATCCGGCCAATTTGTTTAGAATTTGTCTTGATCCTAATAATTACCGGTTCTTAAAAATTAGAACTAAATTCGATTTCGATTAAACCAGGTCTAAAATTTTAAAATCCGGTCCCGGTACTAGTGGGAACCGGTAACAATGCCGGTTACCCAGTCAATTAGTTTATTATTAATAAAATTTGAGCATCAACTGAAAAAAATTCTAACCATCAATAATACTATTAAATAAAAATCAGAATATTGTATGCTTAAGGTTAAAGTCTTAAAACGAGTCATACTCATAATATTCATACATAAAGAGAAATAAAGGAGCACCTTCCGTTGTTTTCAACCTCTTTAACGTCTTTCGGTACCATACCAGTACTGGTCCCGGTCCCATTGGGTACCCACCGGGTATTGGGTCCAAAAAAGTAGGATCCAGTCCCTGTCCCGGTTGCAACCGAGACCTAAATTTTAGATCCAGTCCCGGTTCCACCGGAACTAATTCCGAGTAAAAATTCACCGGGTCTGGGATCGAGACCGGGTAATCGAGTTTTTTGCCCACCCCTAGATTTGACACAATGGGCATTCACACGAATAGAAATAGTCTGTCCCTTTATCATACCCCTTTTATGCTCCCACTTTAAAATAGTGTGTTTAGAGTTTAAGATTAGGGATTATGGTTAGAGTTTAAGAAATTAGGGGTATGGTGTATTTTTAAGGGTGTAGGGTTTAGGGTTTGAAAATTAGGGTTAAGATTTAAAATTTAATTTTTAAGTGATTTTTAGTGTGAGACATAGAAAGAGCATAATTAGGGGACATAATTTTTCTACCACATTCCTACACCATGCTTTGCAAATGAAAGCTTTAATTAAAATTTAAAATTTCCACTTTAAACTCAAACTCGTATCTTATAAGCAACAAAATAAGATTTATCAAAAGAGAGAACAAATAATTTATCGAAAGAGAGAAAATTGTCTTTCATTATTAGATGGTACATACAGTTGAATTAATTTGGATATAATCGAAATTTAAGAATAATAAAATTTATTGTATAGATAATGATCAAAGGAGGAAAACAATTCCTAACTTCAACCTCTTTTACTCTTCTAAGGTGGAAAGCAATTCCTAACTTCAACCTCTTTTACTCTTCTAAGGTGATTAAAGTTTAAAATGTTAATATATAACTTATTTTCTTATTTAAATATGATAATATAATATTTACAATAAAGAACTAACTACATTCAAAAGTTCCTTAAAATTTATATTCGAAAGTTCATTTGATAATTATTCAAAAAAAATGTTTATTTGATAATAATTTTTAATTTGTGTTGGTCTACTTTGGTTGTCCATATCTACCCGTTCTTTTAATTTTATACCTATGCATTATATTGTTATAAAATCGTCTGACATGTAGTAAAAACTAAGCATTGAATACAATGACAGATCTTGATATATAATATAATTTGAAAAGTCTACTTTAAGTGATTAAAGATATTTATATTACCTTATTTTATGAGTTTAAATATTACAATAAATATTATATTTTTAAATCAAATGTCGAATTTTTTTTATGAAAGCTAGAGTGATTACAAGTAGTATTTGTTCTAAATATATTCTCAACCATTTGACAATGAACGCTCAATCACCCTGCTGCAACTGCTGGTGCTCGAACCCGTGACCTCTAGGAACAACAACCGTTCCTTTAACCATTGAATCAAAAAATGTCGAAATTTAACTCATATAAAATAAAATAATATAAATATCTTTAATCACTTAATCAATTAGTAGATATCGAAAAACAACAAGTTTAGATACAGCTTTGTGTTCCTCTCCTCCTCTACACATTATCAAAAGGCTTAAAAGATAACTCTTTCTCATCAAATAAATTATATTTTGAAAAGTCATTAGTTAATAGTTATTGTCAAGGATAAGATTATTTTTATTAATTTCGGGTTACTTTGGCCATTCATACATATTTGTTTTTTCTATTTAATTATTTTTATTAATTTCGGTTTACTTTGGCCGTTCAAACCTATTTGTTTTTTCAATTTAATTATTTGTTTTTTCAACCGTAAATTAGACATGAATTATTTTCTTTTGCTCGGCAATGTTATATTTTATTGATAAATTAAAGGCTATCACGTCTAACCTTGAATTGTGCGCCTCGTTAAAAACCTCCATAAATTTAGGTGGAGGAAAAGAGTACAACACAAAATAGGTAATACAAAATTTTTCAAAACAGTTTACATTGCTCTCGCACATGCACGTACAACACATGCAATACAATATTCTCAACTAGGTAAAATCAAACTCCACACTATATCTTTCTCACGCCTATTAACTCTGCCTAGACCAAAGAAAGAAACCAGAAAAAGATGATAGTCACTAGTAATCGAATTCTTCTACAGGGCAGCGTAACACCGAGGCAAGTTAAAGCACATTGCTTGCTATCACCACCAAGCCTTTAAGACTGCATCTCGACATAAACCATCTCTTGCCAAGCATCCAACAAGCAAAATACACCTCCTTTACAATTTTTCTGATCAGCTTATAGATAACCAAGACTAAAATTTAACATGGGTACGCTCTATGGATTACTTAATGGGTCCAATTTAACGCCAACTTCGAACCTGAATCGATGATCAACGAACCTGATTTCACGATCAACATCACATTACCAATCTTTTTATTTAGGTTCTTAAAGTACTTTTTTGATTGAAATAAGTACTTAAAGTATACTTTTTGGTCGAAATAGGTACTAAAAGTATATATTTTTTTAAAATATGTACCTAAAGTATATTTTTTTATTAAAATAAGTTTCTAATGTATTTTTTTAGTTAATGTCACATGACAACTTTTAGGAACCTAGATAATATATATATATATATATATATGAGTTAGGATCAACTTACACCGTGTAAAACTCTTTAAGTTTTACACTTTTTTTGGATCGTTGGATGGGGGAAATGGATGGTTGAGATTAACTCCGTGTTTTTAATTCCCAAGTGATAATCTTCACATATTTTACTGTTAATCTTATCCCTCCGTTTCACTCATCCAACGATCCAAAAAAGGTGTAAAACTTATAGAGTTTTACACCGTGTAATTTGATCCTATCCCTATATATATATATATATATATATATATATATACTTTAAGTAACTATTTTGACCCAAAAATACTTTAGGTACTTGTTTTGACGAAAAAATATCTTAAGTACCTATTTTGACCATAAAATATACTTTAAGTACTTATTTTAAAAAAAACATTTTAAGTACCTAAATAAAAAGTTGATATGGTTTAAGTACTTATTTGTACTATAAGCCAAGAATTAAAGACATTTGTCAATAATAGAAAGAGTACGGAAATTGTTTCCCCAACCCATCAGAAAAACATAAAGGAAAAGCCTTGACAAGAAAAAATAATCGTACGGCCCTCGATTTTGTTAGCTAACGTGGCAATCATCCATACGTCAATGTTTACAGTGCTTTCACTTTTCCACTCCCACTTTTTCTCCACTTATTGCACTCCCGCCCACCCACGAGTACGTTATTAGTCCACTCGCTTCCACATTCCGACGCGTGCCTTTCAAAAACGTACCTTTTGCGAGTCCCGATTCTCTACCTGAAGTCAACACAACCTTGTTTGATTTACCGAGACAGATGTCGCTCAAATAAAGCGAGTAAACAACATATACACATACTCGCGAGAGCAGGCCTATAATAAAACCGCTAAGCGGTTTCCGGCTCAAGAGGTTTTCTCATGTGATGCTTGAAAACCGCTTTCAGCTTTTCCATTTACAGCATAAATATAAGTTCAATTTACAGCATCAAGTTGCGGCTCCTCATAATTAGCTTTAAAACAAGTAAGCTTTTCTCTCTACATTTATCATGGCTAAATCTTCTATTTCCCCAGCTCAGAATCATATTTTGTTTCCATTTTGAGCTTTTTTAAAAAAAATAATTTCATTGTTCTTTGCAAGTCTGTGTGTTCGGCTTCGATTTCTATTTCCGGACATTAATTTGAGATTTTCTAGGGCTGAAATTGGGGGCGATCTGGGCAAAGAGAAGGCTAAAACCCTAAGATTCGAAGGAAATATGGGAAGAGGGAAGGCTGTGATTCAAAGAATCGACAATTCGACGAGCAGGCAAGTGACTTTTTCGAAGAGAAGAAGTGGATTGTTGAAGAAAGCGAGGGAGTTGTCGATCCTTTGCGACGCCGAAGTCGGATTAATCGTCTTTTCCAGCTCCGGCAAGCTTTACGATTATGCCAGCACTAGGTCAGTTTCTTCTTCTTCTTCTTTGAGTGTTTACAAATCCTTTTAGTTCAGTTTCTTCTTCTTCGTCTTCTTCCTTAGTGTTTACAGATCCTTTTAGATAATTGAAAAAATTATACGAATGATTAATTACATGGATTGAAAAAGCAAAATTGAACTATATCTATAGTAATAATGTCTATGTTTGCCATTTTTTTACAAAGAAGCTATATTGATTTCCTCCATTTTTTTCTACTCATATGAACTATGGATTAAAAGAATATTGTTTATAGATTTGATTTGATTTTCTTTTTAAATAAAAGATGACATAGAGAATAAGGGAGGGAGTTGCAAATTAATGTCAGATTAAATCTTGAGTTCTTATAGATTATTAGTATTTGATATAACAATGGTGGGTTTATTTTTATAATAGTCACCGATTTTTTATTAAAATTATAGAAGATATCAGAATTACAACACATCCAGCAAGGATAATAATGGGACTATTCGACCTCGGGTTTTTGACAAAAATAAGAGAACAAAATCTGTTTATTTCTCAAGGGTAGAGTGCTTCTGCTCCTTTCCTCTTTAGGGCTCCTGCTGCTGCCCTTAACTCAGGTATATGTATATATGCGGGCGAGAATACAAATTAGAAAATTAAGAATGAATAAGTGTAATCTTAGGCCTTAGATAAATTATCTCATTTTTCACCGGCTAGGAGAGCTTGATGCATGCATGTTTTTCTCTATTTATTAGATCAGGTTATGACATGTATGATGGCATATATATGCATGCATGGAGATACATGTATTGAGATGAGAATAAAAAGAAAATTAATAACGCGTCAGTGTAATCTTGGCTAAATTACGGTATGGTTGATGCATCCATCCATGCATGCTTTTCTCCATTCTTTCGGATCAGGTTATGACCGATTAGAAATCTTATACCTTTTTTATGTTCTTATTTATGCCCCACGTTAAAAAAATTAATAAGTTCAGGGTTAAGTCTTAGAGTTAGGGTACGAATAAAGTTTAGGGAATTATGTGTATGGTGTATTTTTAACGTTTAGAGTATGATTTAGAATATAAAATTATGAATTAAATTTTAAATTTTTAGTGTTTTTTTAATATGCTGGTGTGATACAAAGTAGCATCTGTTCAACTTTCTTAGTCTTTTCAAAGACGACACACACAACATTCATTACTGGTGCTCGAACCCAGGTTCTAAGGGATGATAAACATCTACCTTTGCCACCAAGACATAAGGAGATGAACAAATTTTTAGTGTTAAAACTACGTCGAATAATGAATAAATGGATTTAGCAACAAAAAAAAAGACTGCATTGGATGATGAGAAATAACTTCTTTCTATATCTTGGTTAGAGTAGTTATTACCCTAATAATTACACTCGCATGTTATACGGATTGACTTGCCAAACTTGTTTTGTCATGGATGCGAGCGTTTGTTTATCCTTGTGATCATTTTTAGGATATGATTGGGGATATTGGTTCTTGTTGTGCACACGATAAACGAAAAAAAATCAAACAAATAAAAACACAGAAGATTTAACGAGGTTCAACAATGTGATTACGTCTTCGAGAGTAAAGAGCAGTTGGATTTTTTCATTCAATCGATGGTCCTTAAGTTACAAATAACATATCTATTGTATAGACCTCAATATATGGTCACCAAGAAACTTTATTTAATAAAATCTCTTACTTAAAATAAATTTATACTCATATAAGTAGTCCTACTCGGTACAATTACAAAAATATCCCGTAACATCCACAACATTTCTGCAATTGTTTTACCAATTTGTTTGCGCCGCGAATCTTTCCGACCCTAATAAGATGATATTCGGGTCACAACTTTTAACACTATAGGAGAATGATGTTTCGCTTTCTTTTTTCTTGGTGTGTTGCTTGAGTTTTTTTTAGTTCGAGTGGCTCAATTGATGCGACTTTAGATGTTTGGTGACCATAAAATTTTATGATTACACAAAACTTTAGTTAATACCCTAATAATTACACTTACATGTTTAAAAGTCAGAGTGTAATTACATATAATTTTTAAGTCATGGTTGATAGTACAGATTTTAATTATATTTAAATTTTAAATAATATTAAGAGCATGTTTAGCCATTATAGTGTGGTTGCATGAAAATATAATTACACTTACAAAGAATTCTAATTTCTTAAATATGTTGGACTAACCAAGTATGTTTACATCATAATTTTCTATATCATATTTTGTAGTACAAATTATAATCACACAATTACGTTATAAAACTGAATAGAATAATTACACAAATTCACACTGCTACCCTAAGATCTTATGTGTGAATTCTTTACCACCATTGATAAAATTTCACAAAATATGTCATTTTCATATATATATATATATATATATATATATATATATATATATATATATATATATATATATATGGGTTAGGATCAACTTACACTGTGTAAAACTCAATTACTTTTACACTATTTTTGGACCGTTGGATGATGGTAATTAATGGCCCAGATTATTTCCTTATCTTTTTTTCCCAAGTGATAATCTTCACATTTTTTACTGTTAATCTCATCCATACATTTCACTCATCCAATGGTCCTAGATTGGTGTAAAACTCATTTAGTTTTACACCATGTAACTTGATCCCATCCCTATATATATATATATATATTTATTTTACCTTTCATCCATGGTGTGATAAATTCTAATAGTAATGAAAGTAATTCCAAACTAAATTAAACTTTTGGATTAAATTTATTATATCTTCAAATTGACTTTAAGAAATGTCACTTGTATTAACAAATTGCAGTTTCAGTATAAATGCGGAACATAAATTAGAGAACTGATTTTTTTTAGATTATTATTATTATTATCAGCATGAACTCTGTTGTTGAGCGCTACAAGAGGGTAAAAGAGGAACATCATCAACTAATGAATCCTGCTTCAGTAGTCAAGGTAAATGGTCTATGAACTGCTTCAATTTACTCCTAAAAATTATCCCTGTTTGAGAATGGTTCATATATTCAGTTCACAATTTGAACCATTCATATCTTACCTATTTATCTTAGCAAAACCTTATGTTGGACGCATGAAATCACATCAAGAATAAGTACAGAATGAGTGAAATTTGATTTGACTCGAATCGTAATTTTATAAATTCGATTCGACTTGATTTTTTTTTGAAATAAAGCTTGAGTTATAAAATGAGATTCAAATAACTCAAATTTTTAGTGATTAGTGGATTGATTTCAAGTTTGATTCGAGTACCTTAACTTGGACAAAAATCCTTGTCCCTTTTTGGTGCCCCTTTTCTATGCCCTAACATTGAAAAGTTAAATTCTAAGCTCTAACCCTAAATTCTAAATCTTAAAAAATACACTCTACCCCATAGTTCCCTAAACCCTATCCTTAAACCTTAACCATAAACCTAGTTTTTTAGTGGGACATACATAGGGCACCGAAAAGGGGAAGATGATTTCTATTCTTTAGTGAAAAAAAATCTTCTGCCCCATTTCGGTGCCCAACTTCTATGCTCCAACACTAAAAAAATTAAATTCTAAGTCTGAACATTAAATTTTAAATCATAAACCCTAAACTTTAAAAATATATCCTAAAACTATAATTCCTTACGCCATAACCTTAAACTTTAACCCTAAACCTATGTTTTTTTAGTGTGAGTATAGATAAGGGCACAAAAAAACAAATGATTTCCGTTCTACTTCAGTTTTTACATCTCTCTTTATATTAGTTTACAATACATTACTAAAAACGACTCTTATTCAATAATTGACTTTGTACTCAATAGTTTTGGCAAAGGGAGGCCGCAAGCTTGAGGCAACAACTACAGCATTTGCAAGAATACCACAGGTACTAAAAGGCTCCATTTCATCAGTAAAAGTGTATATTTAAGGCAAGAAGCTAGGGACTTCCATTAATAACTTTTACCCATTAAAACATGATATATATATATATATAGTGAGATTTTCCATACCACATGATATGCTTGGCAGGGATGTTTATGGTTAACCTATATACTACAACGGTTAACCATTAAGTTATATCCTTAGTACAATTAGAACACATTATCTTTAGACATTATCATCGTCTAACCTATAGATTAAACGATGATAATGTCTAACGTTAACCCTGAACACTCCTATTAACATTCCACTGTGATGTGTTGCAGGCAATTGATGGGAGAAGAATCATCTGGCTTAAGCATGGATGATCTACAGAACCTGGAGAACCAACTTGAAAAGAGTTTGAAAAGTGTCCGCATGAAAAAGGTATGACACAATTAGAATAGGGTGAAATTTCCACCAATAATATTCAAGATGAAAATGATATATTTCTGCAATTACTCCTATGCTATTTTTTGCTTGTAGGATCAAATTCTAACCCACGAAATCAAAGAGCTAAACCACAAGGTTTAATAGAAACTTTTCCTGCATTTTTATTCAGGTTTTCATTGTTTGATATTCTCTTGTCAGGTAATGTTCATTTATTGAATTGCAGGGACACCTCACTCGTCAGGAGAGTCTAGAACTGCAAAAGAAGTTGGACCTCATGTGCCAAGAAAATACTGAACTGAAAAGGAAGGTACTGTACTAGATAATTTATAATTGATAAAAATACGGGTACGATATGGGACGAGTCTGTTGTGCCGCAGCTTAAAACATCAAACCTAAAATATTATCAAAATGTTGGTCCGGAAAACATTTCCGGTTGCAACTTAAATAAAATGTTGCCCACGCAGAACCTAAAATGTTAAATGTTTTGATAATATTTTTTAGACGGTCGTTCTTTAGATTCTCCGGTATGGCTCCCATGAAACAATATTGAGTTATAAGCACAATTTTTGTCTCAGGTTGATGAGAAAAGGCAAGCAAATGAAGCTAGCAGAAGCTCCCATGGAAATGATCTGCATGCACCTGTTCATCTCCAGTTAAGCCAGCCCCTACCTCCCAAGAATGATGCACCAGAAAAATCAATAACGTTAGGGTAATTCTTCCACTCAATACAGTTTTAAAAAGCTACAGCAATCAGAAGCCAAGTAAGAAAAGCATATTCTTTCAATATCAACCCTAAAAGTAACTTTTCAAATTTCCAACAGATTACAACTGCCTTAGCAAACTGGTCGGAGAACTATGGAGGGACATCATCGGTTCCCTCCCAACATCCAGTCCACAGTTAGAAACTAAAGCTTCTACCAGTGGCCTTCATGTTCCAGCTATTAGATAAGCTATATTCAGCATAAAGAACAAGAGAATTTAGATGATATGTTTAATGAAACAAAGTTTAGGGTTTTGTAATGAACAGAGAAACATGTTGTCTGATATAAATTTACGAAATAATTAGATGCACTGTTTGTGTCTTATGTTACTCTGCAGTCAGCTGCCTTGTGAACTTATTATGTTCCGACATGCAAATTGCATTTGAACAACTTTGTGTTATCCAGTAAAAAAATTCCAAGAAGTTGAAACCGGGGAGGTTCTTGTAAAACCACATTAATATATATGTGTGGGAAATATTTTGATATACATGTTGTGTAAATAAGCTTGTGAAATTTAGGGTTTAGGGGTCATAGTAATTTTGTTATACACAAGTTTATGTATTTACTCTTTAAAAACTAACATCTAAATCCTTAAACCCTACATTATAACCACGAACCATAAATTCTAAACATGCAACGTGTATTGAATAAGTTTCCTTCAGTTTAAGGTTTAGAATTTAGAGTTTATAATAAGTCTTTAGAGTTAGGATTTAGAATTTAAATTTTATATTTTTTTGGTATAACCACCCCTATTGGACTCAAACCGACTATATCTAGATCAAGTTTTGTAGAAACTCATTATGGGAGTGATCCTCTCAACCTATTTTTTTCATTCACAACAAATGATTGAATCTCTTGGCTTTGCTTAAGGGACATAGCGCCTCATACCATTAGACATTAGATTTGTAACACCCGTATTTTGGGGTTAGGAGTTAACCGGGTTTAGAGTCCGAGTCAATAAAATTTAATTAAAATAATTCGACCTAAAATGTGACCTAATTGAACTTTAGAAAAAGGGGAGGGACCTATGTTGCAAATTGACCCAAATTTAAAAAGCAAGACAACTTTATAGAAAAGTTGTCTTCTCTTTCCCCCATTCCCTTTCCCAACCGTGAAACCCTTCTCCCCACCTTCAAACTCTCCCAAAAATATTAGTTACTATTCCATTGATTTTGCTACTTGATTTCAACACCATTTTAAGAGGTAAATATGTTTTCTTAATCTCCTCTTTATCCTCTATCTATCTATGGTCTTGGATTTCAAAAACATGAGATTTTGAAAATTAGGGTTTATATCAAGGTTTGGGTTTTTAAGGGGGTTTTCCAATTTGTTTTGATAAATTGTGTTGGGGTTTTGTTTAATCATAATGAAATACACATTATATATCAATTTGGTTGAATTTGGATGAAAATTCGTAGTAGGCTCTTAGGACAAATTTTGAGGTATTAAAACTTGGGTTTTTGGTGGGTTTTAGGTTGAAAACTAAAGGCTGATGATTAGGGTATGTTAGGAGGGTGATTTGGGATGTTTTGGAGGTCATTTGGGTGTTTGGAAATGGGTGTTTCAGCCAAGGGTTGTTGGAGTACGAAAATTGAGATTTTGGGAGATTATGTGGTTTGGAAATTTGTGGAATTTGGGTTGTGTTTACAAAGTAAGTTGATGGTTGAGTTTAGCATTGAATTGAGAAGTAATGTATATGTTTTGTTTGGCTAGAAGCAAGAGGAAGCGTTGAAGAGGCTTTGGGACCGGATTCGGGTTCGTAGGAGGATTGTTTCTATTGCTAAGGAAGGGCGGTGAGTGGTTTCAAAACTTGATTTAAAGTTTGGTTCGAGTATGTGTATTGTGTGTGTAAAGTGTGCTTGGTGGGCCACTCTCTTTTAACTCAAGTAGTTACATTTAGCCTTTGTTCTCTCTAATGCATTTATACTTGCTTAACTATGCTCTTGTGATTGTGGTTATTGGTGCATGTATATAGTATGATGTGTATCTATGAGTTTGAGCATGAATGGTGGTTGATGATATTCATATAATGTGGTTATGATAATTGGCACTAAAATAATTACTAGTTGTAAATGATCGATCATTAGGATTAGTGTGCACACAAATTGAGTCAAAACGTATGTGGCCTTGATGGCGTTAAGTCATCAAGGAGGAGTACGGTGATGTAACATTCCACCGGAAGCTTTTATTCATTTTTACGGGATGATGAGTGGAATCCCATCCGTAGGGCACGTGGCGATGAGTGGAATCCCGCACATGCAAGATCCGGTGATGAGTGGAATCCCACCGAGGTAAAGTATTGTTGAGGTTTAAATCCGCACAATCGGGGTAATTAAAGTGGCCAATTAAACTTGTTCATGAATTGTGATATATGATGGTGATATATGGTTGTGTTATACGTGTTGCTACATGATGTTGATATATGAGATTTGAGCTTGTTAGGAATGAGAGACCATATATGCCACTTGAAAGACTAGCTAGGTCTACTTGATTATATGCCCATGCTTGATGTATGTATGATTAGGATTAACATGCTTGAACCCTGCATTGTTGATGTTTTTCGTTTTAGAGCACCCTCACTAAGCTATTAGCTTACGCTCTCAATGTTCAATAATGCAGATCATTAACGTGGTGTTAGCTCGAGGCAAGGCAAGAAGGGCTTTCCAAATTTTGTGGCTCAAGTACGGTTAACAATTTCGTATTAGTTAGCAATGTGACAATGGTTTTTGTATGAGCTTTTTATGACTCATTTGAATGTGGATGTTTGAGTTTGATTATGGATTGTAAAGCATGTGATATGATGATATATGTTGGAGTGTGATGGCATGCTTTAGATGCTTAGGTTGCCATGTGTATGAATGCAAACCTCTTGTGATTGACTTGTGCCTTTAAGACCATTTGAGCCTTTATGTATGCACAATATTGCTTAAATTGTTCTTTGTTTGGAATGCTATGAATGAATGCTTTGATCCATGTATGAATGCTTCCTTTGGCTTAAGTATGTATGCCTATGTGTTTGTATACGCTTAGGTGAGTCGAGAAATGCAGTTAGAGTCGGTTTGGGGTCGTTTAAGTTTGAATTTCTGGTGCTGCAGTGCAGGGCGTATCGGTACGCCTAAGGGCCGTATCGATACGGTCTTGCCTGTAGAGCTCAGATTAGGCTGGGCGTATCGATACGCGGGGGCGTATCGATACTGTCGTTAGTCACTGGAATTCAGTTTGTGTTGGGCGTATCGATACGCTAGGGTGTATCGATACCCTCCAAAGTTACTGGAATCTGAAGTTTGGGGTGAGAGTAGAATGTACCGATACAGGGTTTACGAGTATCGATACGGCTCTATCCTGTTGACCAAGAAGGGTTGACCAAGAAGGGTGTATCGATACGCTCCAGGGCGGTATCGATACGGACTTCTCGGGGTTGACTTCTTGGGTTGACCTAGACAGGGCGTATCGATACCCCTAGCTAGGGTACCGATACGGTCTGCCTTATAAGTTTAAAATTTAACTGTTATGCATGGTCGTGGTTCGAATGTGTTCTCCTTTGAATGTTTTCCGCTGTTGTGAATCACTTAGGACTTAATGTTCATCTAAGCAAGATTAAAATGAAAGAAAAAAAATAGGGTTGCTAACCGAGGGGGAATCCTTTGGGTTTCGCTTCGGTTTTCCCCGTGTGGCCCACTCGGACCGGTCATCCGGCCAGACCGGGACGAGGGGTTACAAGATTTATAATTTAAATAATAAAAAGTACATATTTTTAGCACAATTTATATATCAAACAAGGGTGGTTCTGGACATGTTCAATAAGTGCGACCACACATAGCCCTAAAAGAGATGACGCCGAATGATTTTGTGGTCATGAGTGCTTCAATTTCATTCATTTTGTAAGTAATTTTTATGTTGCTCAGGAGAATAATTTAACATTTTTTGTGTATTAAGAAAATTTTACTTTTTTTTTTCTCAGCAAAGAAAATTTTATTGGAATGAAATAGCCATGTTGAGTGCCTCGTTAAAAACCTCCCTAGACCTAAATGGAGGAAAAGAGTACAACTCAACTAGGCAAAATTGGGGATACAACAGCAGATTTGTTCATAGCATTTGGCTCACACCAATACAATACCGATAACAGATTAAGAACACTCAAAACTGTAGTCAAATAAGCAAGAAGATTACCACCATGCTTTAAAAATATCAACTCGATTCATGCCATCTTTTGCAAGTTGGTCCGCTAGTTGATTTGATTCTCTTGGAGCATAAAGAAAAGATACCTGCACAATTTGACTTGATAGGTCATCTATTTCTTCGAAGATTTTCCACCAACGCCAAGGTCGGATTAGCCTATCCCCAATCCAATTTAAAACCACCTGAGAGTCTGATTCCACAACCAAGCTTGTTTTTCCAATCCAACCCGCTTCTATGAAGATTGTTAGGGCTATCTTAATTGCCATTAATTCAGAAAAATCAGCACTAACCGAAGCCGTTGGTCCAGAAAATAATCCTCTAATGTGGCCTTTGTCCGTTCTCATCACTCCGCCACACCCAGCTGCATTATCTTTAAAAGATCCATCTACATTAAACTTGGTTTCACCAGCCTTAGGAGGAATCCAACATTGGAGTGTTGTCGATGCAATTGTACACTCCTTCGGGTTCTTCCACCATTCATCTTCATTGAGCAGAAGCTCTGGATTTGCAGCCTTAATCCACATAAAAGCTCGCATTTTAATGTAGAAAAGCAAGTCCTTCAATGGAGTTATTTTCTCTTCAAACACCTTTGTATTCCTTGCTATCCAAAGACTCCATATCGCAGCCGCTATTGAAATGAGCCACAAGGATTTTTGCTTACCTGCACCAAACATATTAAAACAGAACGAAAAGAATTCTTCCATGTTCGTTAGCTTTGGCCAAGTAATTGACCACCAGATACAAAATTTTCTCCACAGGCAGCTAGCAAATCTGCATTCAAGGAAAATATGGTTTGTACTTTCCATCCCTAGACCACACCAAGGGCAACCAACTGAATTATCCTCTATCTTCACTCCTCGTGCTATAAGAAAATCTTTTGTTGGAATTCTATTCAGTTTCAACAGCCACAAGAAATTCCTAACTTTCGGCGGCACTTTTAATTTCCAGATTTTGACGAACTCGAAGGAAGGATCTTCTAAGTTAGCATTAAGCATCAGTTCAGTAAGTTTTCCCACTGAGAAATTACCAGCCCTGTCATGAGTCCATAAAATCTTGTCTGGGACATCGTTCTTTATCTGCTCCATCTCGATCATGGCTTTCAAAGAGTCTAATAAAATCAATTCTCTGTCCAGCAAGGGTCTTGAGAACAAAGCTGCCCATTCAATATCTTTTAGACTATTATTTGTGGCTATTGAGGATACGACAACCCTTTTTCGAATTACTAATCTATATAGCCTTGGCGAGAATTTACACAAGGAATTCTCCCCACACCAGTTGTCCTCCCAGAAAAGCACTGTCTTACCGTCCCCCAACCTCCATCTAAACGCCAAATGATCCATCCAATGTCCCACTTCCTTATCATGCAAATTGTTCAAAATCCCTCTCCATACTATCGAGACATTATGTAATCTGTTTTGGACAGGGATCAAACTATTTTCCGATTCCCCGTATTTAGATCTTATAATTTTACACCATAAGGCATCCTTCTCTATAATGAATCTCCAACCCCACTTTGCGAGTAAGGCTTTATTCTTGAAATTTATGTTCACCACTCCAGCCCCTCCTTTTCTTTTTGGTTGGCAGACACGTCCCCAGTTGACCTTTGCAAGCTTCTTCGAACCAGACCAATTACCCCAAAGGAATGCTCTTCTTATTTTGTCTATTTGCTTTAGGATGGTTTTTGGAACTTGGAAAATTGACATGTAATAAAGTGGCAGCGCAGATAACACTGAGTTGATGAGGGTTACTCTCCCAGCAAAGGATAAGGATCTACACTTCCACCCTGCTAGCTTAGTACGCACTTTGTCAACCACTGGAATCCAAGTTGAGATTTTTCTCGGATCTGCCCCTAAAGGAATTCCTAAATAATTGAAAGGCAATGAACCTTTTTTACAGCCGCATATATTTGCCAGGGAAGCTAGGCGATCCTCTTCTATACTTATCCCCATTAAACAAGATTTCTGGTAATTTATACTCAATCCCGAACACACCTCGAAACATCGCAGAACTCGTTTTAGGTTCCTTATATAATCTTCTTCAGGTCTCAAAAAAAGCACTGTGTCGTCCGCAAATTGTAAGTGCGAAATCGGAGCAAACTGATCAACAACTTTGATGCCTTCAATTAAACCCAGTTCAACTGCCTTCTTGATCAGCAGATGCAGAGCTTCAGTGACTAGGATAAAGAGAAAAGGGGACAAAGGGTCCCCTTGCCTCAATCCTTTGCTCATCTTAAATTCCTTAGTGGGGGAACCATTTAACAAAATCGAGATCTTTGCTGATGAAATGCATTCGAAAACCCACATACACCACTTCTTCCCAAACCTCATTTTACCTAAAACCATCATTAGGAAGTTCCATCTTACGCAATCGTAAGCTTTGGAAAAGTCGAGTTTCAAAATAGCTCCACCTCTATTGCTATCATCATGTTGCAGAGAGTGAATGACTTCATTTGCTATTAATATTCTGTCGAAGATTTGACGCCCCTTTAGAAAAGCGCATTGGGTTTCACTAACCACTTGACCAATAACCTTGCATAATCTTTTGGATAGCACCTTCGAAACTATCTTATACACCGAACTCACCAAACTTATTGGTCTGTATTCCGAGATGTCTCTAGGCTGGTCTTTTTTTGGTATTAAGGCAATGAAGGACGAGTTCATGTTGTTTGGCAGTTTCCCAGTGGTGTGAAATTTTTCCAGCAAAGCTACCAAGTCTCCCTTCAGTAAATCCCAACATTTTTTAAAAAAGAATGCATTAAATCCATCCGGGCCTGGGGCTTTCGAGTCTTCACAGCTCCAAATTGCTTCTTTAATTTCCTCCAATGTGAACGGGTTCTCCAACTCCTCTGCTTCCTTTGCTGATATTTTGTTGAATTCGAGATTGAAGACTGCATCCCAATTCCTATTTTTGCAACTGAACTGTTTACGGAAATGATCAAAAACTTTCTGTTTTAGTGCCTTAGGTAATGCTGCCCCTTTCTCCCCCAAATTTACACCATGGATTGCATTTCTCTTTGCTCGTATCTTGACTGCTCTATGAAAAAATTTTGTATTCAGATCTCCTTGCTGAAGCCAGTTTATTCTTGATTTTTGACGCCACATATCTTCCTGTAACTTTAAACAGTCCCACAACTCCATCTTTTTCTGTTTCAACTCATTCAATTGATTCATGTCCAAGTTGTCTAGGTCCCCAACCTTTTCCACTTCATTAATTCGCTGTTCTAGTCTCTGCACTTTACTGTTTACATTTTCCTGAGATGCATTCCAGAGCTTCAGAGCTTCTTTCACCTTTTTCATTTTAACAGGCAGGTTCTTCCCTGTGTTGCTCAAGCCCCCTAATGTTTCTTTTATCACCTTCAGACAATCTTCATTTCTAAACCAAGTATTGATCACTTTGAAAGGCCTCGGACCCCAGTCTAGTTGAACTTTGGCCAGTAAAAGAGGTGTATGGTCTGATACATTCCGCGGCAAACTTCTAACGGTAATATCTTCATAAGTCTGAAACCAATATTCCTCCATAAAGAATCTGTCCAGCTTGCTGCGCTTGGATCCTGGGCCAATCCAAGTGAACCTTCTGCCTATTAATGGTATTTCAATCAGGTTACATCTCTCAATAAAATTGTTGAAGTCTTCCATTCCCGGATATTGAATTCCAGCCCCTTTCCTTTCACCTCTGGTTCTAACCGCGTTGAAATCGCCTCCCACCAACCACGGGTGTCGCCAAACATTACGCAACGACACAATTTCATTCCACAGAGCTTGTTTCCCCATTTTATCACAAGGTGCATATAAATTTATACAACTACAATGAACATTTTCAGTAATCCATGTTCCAGAGATTAGGATATACCTGGATGTTACAAGGCTACTTTCTTCTTTAAATTTGTTTCTATCCCATATAGTTAGGATCCCACCCAAGCGTCCAGAAGCCTTAGAAAATTTGTAATCAAATTCTTCATCATACCATAGCCTTCCAATTTCGGCTTCGCTGAATTCCTCCTTCTTTGTTTCTTGAATAAATACCATCTCTGCCTGATGTTCTTTTATGGTCTTCATCACTGTCGACACCTTCAATTTTGAGCCGAGGCCTCTTATATTCCATGTTACGATCCTCATTTTTGTTTGTTGTCTGCGAAGCTTCTTGCTGCTAATTTTCCTTATGACCCTGATCCAATTCTTCTAACCGTGCTATCTCTTCCTCAATTTCTTTTTCATCGCCTTGAAATTGTATCCCCAAAGTTTTCCCCAATTTTATTGCTTTCTTCGCTTCCTTCTTGTAAATATTCCGTCTCGTTTGTAAATCTGAGTCTGATAAAGATCTTCCTTCCAGCTCTGAGAAGTCTGAATGCTTCCCTTTATTCTTGAGTCTTCTGAGATTTCGGTCTCTTTTTTTCCTTTCCGCTTCAGTTAATGCCCTGTCTTGTATTTCCTGCAATGAAGCGTATCTTCTTTCTCTAGTTAGGATGGTGCTTTTCTGCAGTTCTGCAATCCTAAAATTGCAACTAATTTCTCCTGGTGATTTCACTGTGCCTTCCACTTCCTCGTTGTCGTTGTTATCTTTAGACGTTCCTTTATCCTCTGAGTTATTCAGTTGGTTAACTCTTTCAGCCCAGGAGAGTTGATTATCAGAGGATTTTGTCTCCTGGATCATCTCAACATCTGAGTCCATTTCATCTGCTTCCGTTTGGCCCAACTCCTTTTTTTCGAAGCCCATATAACCCAAGTCTTCAATTATTTTGGCTCGCGCTTGGTCCGAGACAAAATTCTGCTCAGCCAGTAACCCATTCTTCACCACACTGACCCAACTCGGTTCACACCCCTTTTCATTATTTAATTCTGCTGCAAGCCCAACATTGATCTTGATGCTATTCTTGTCTGCTGTAATAATATTTGCCGTGCGATCCTCTAGAGATCCTCCCAATAAATCTTCTTCTCCAATACACCTGATCTGTTCATTCTCTTTTTTATCGACGTGGGAATTGGAGAACATTCCAAAGCATTCCTCATTTAATGTGTTGTCTCTACCCATCATTTTGTCCCCTTGGCTCTTCAACTCCCTTCTTTTGTCAGAGTTCATCGTCGACTCCGATGAGGATTCTATAACCGGCGATGTTGCTGCGACCGTCGGTTTTTCCTTCGAAATTTTTTCCGGGTTTGCCTTGGAGCCCATCACGATGCCGATTTCTGAAACTCTTACTGCAAATAAGTCTCGTCCAACTTCTAACTCTAACACCTCTTCAACTTTCTTAATTTGGCTTGTGGAAATTAACAAAGTCATCTTGTCGCATCCATATTGTTGAGATGCATTGTCTCCTACTGCTACTAACGATCCCCACATAACTGCAATCCTCTTGAAAGTTTCAATATTCCAGCAGTGTAATGGGATCCCCTGAATCTCCACCCATGTTATTCTTTCCGGCACTCTATAAGACTCAGTCCATTTTTCAATTTCAGTAAATACCTCCTCAAGAAGTGACCAGTTTTGCTCTTCTAGGAGTTGAAGAAGTTCTTCATCCTGAATCTCTAGGAGGAATTTTTGGCCGCTTAAACTTCTTACCACTATCTCACCCAAACCCCAAGTTTGTAGTCTATCTTTGACTGAATCACTCGAACACACCGTTGCCGTAGTACCAATTAAACACTTGCTCAGCTTCCTTAGCGTTACCTCATCCACATGTCCCTGGATTCTTTTGAACTGTTGTGAGTATCTGATGCTGCTTTCTCCTTGCACTTCCTGATGCTCAGGTTGTATATTTTGCCGGCTCTTATCGTCTTTTTCCTCTGTCGTTTTAGCTGGTGGTATATGTGGTTCTACCCTTTTTTCAGGCGAAAGATATTGTTTCCCTGATTCTGCTCGTAATCCTGGCTGGTAGTTCTGATTTCGCGATTTTCTCCAATATGATGTTCTGCCATTAAATCTAGCTATGGAAACTGATAGGCGGAAGCCGTATAATCTGAATCCATCTAACCGTTCTATGGCTCTGTTTGCATCTCTCTTGTTTGCAAATCTTACAAAACCAAATCTCCTTCCTGCCTTATCTCGTTTCTTTGCGATGAAAGAATCAACTAGGTCGCCGTGTCTCCCAAAGGTTTGCCTTAATCCACTCCAGTGTAGTTTCGCCGGTAGGTTGTTAACGTATAGAGTAACTATTCCTCCTCTGCTGCCGTACTCCGCTTCCCAAGGTTTGCCGTAGGCCATGGCTTCGGTCTAGTTGTGAACTTCTATTGTCGTCTGTCTTGATTAAAACGTAGATTTTTATCTTTTGAGGTCAAGATCTATGTTTTGACAAGAAAATTTTACTTGAAAGAAACTTTATACTTCTTTCATATTATAAATTACGGGTCCAATAAATTACACATGACCCCTTAAACATTTGAATCGCTCCTGATATCAAAAATTATATTCATGAGTAAATCATAAAATATAATTTCATACTATATTTTATTTTTAGAAATTTAGGACGGGCTGGGTTTAAAAATTCAATCTCAATAATTGACACTGGTAAATTTTTCTTGTTTATTTCAGGTCTATTACAACATTTTTTTCTTGTTATATAATTGTCGAGTTAACATTTTTTTATTTCGAAATGTCACGTAAACTAATTTAACAGAAGAAATGTAATGATATTAATAATATAAATTGAGTTTTTATGAATATACTAAAAATCACCCACTTCCCTCTACTTCCATTTTCTCTAAGAAAGTTTCTTTCAAAAGATTTTTTTTTTATTTTTTTCGTTGACATCATTTTCGACGACAACTTTCATATCGTTAACTAATTTTTAATACATATATTGATTGTAGATAAATAAGTTTCTTCTACTTTGATGAGAAATCATTTGTTCTTTTTTAGTTTTGTTGTTTTTTCTTCTGTTTTGATTTGCCAGAGTAATCATACATATGCTTTTCTAATTTTTTTTGTCTGTTGATATGGTAGTATTTTGTCTGCATTTTTGCAGTTTTGGTTGTCTTTGTGACATTATTGTTTGTTACTATGGCAATTTAGCGTTTAGATAACAAGAATTATCGAGCGTTTTTAGTTACAAAACGATCAGCGATATGATATTTTTCTGATTCTTTTATGATTGTTTTGTCGATGTGCCAAGAACTCGCAGCGGAAGAATGCTTGATTCATAGAGCTTTTCAGTCAAAGTATATTGTTGCTGGATTTCATTTAGAAGATTGTGCAAGTTTTTCTACAAAGTGAAGGATTTTGTTTCTCATGTCTTTCACACCTTTTTGGAGTTTACTGTATTTATTTTTCACATTGGATTTTCAATGGTTGTGATGTGATTCTTTTGTAATTTTTTCACTTTGAATATACATTTTGTGTTAAAAAAAATTAAGTTTTAAAATTTGAGAAATAAATTAATTATTAAAAAACTAAATTTCAAGCGTACAAAACTACAAACTCAAAACGGGATATAACCTTTAAAATAGTGTCAAATAGTATGGCTTGATAATGCAAAAATCAATAGGAACGGCAAAGTTAGCAAACAAAACAAATATCGTTTTGTCCTTTACAGCTTGCTTGTGATTAAATTAATCAAATTCTGAAAAATTAACATTTAAAAACTAATCCTTTAACTACTGCACATTCATCTTATCATATGCAAATGTAGTATTTTTAAATATGTCGAGGATGGAGACAGAATCAGAATATCAATTAAAAAATAAAGGTAAAACAACAATAAACATTAGAAAATAAACTAAATTAATGAGGTATAAATAAATAAATATTGTGTAGGGGACGGGAAGAAAATCCAATTTTGGAACGAACCATGGGCAGGGCATCAACCGTTGAGGATGGCATTTCCTAGAATCTTCGCCTTGGCTTTAAACAAAACTGGAGTAATTGCAGATTTTGGACATTGGGAGGGGAATACTTGGAAATGGAAAGTTAGACTGCGAAGAAATGTGTTTGACTGGGAGCGAAGTTATTGGTCCAACTTCATCCAACTATTGAACTTAATCAAGCCAATTGCTGGTGTAAAAGACACTATCAGATGGACAGCTAACTCGTGTGGAAATTTTAATGTAAAATCAGTGTTGAATCTCAATTGCCCAAGTCATAACGAAGCCGAAGAAATTTGGAAGCTAGTGTGGAAATGTCTCGCACCCCCTAAGGTGGAAGCATTTCTGTGGAGAGCTATACTGAGAAAATTACCTACTAAAGAAGAGTTGTTAAAGAGAAGGTGTAGATCGATGGTGTCTAGTGCTTGTCCATTCTGTAATGAATCAATAGAATCGATCAACCATTTGTTCATAGTTTGTCCAAAGTCTTGGTCATTATGGATGAAATGGTGTAAGGTCTGGAACCTCAACATGATCGTTCCAAATAATCTAAAAGCTTTCATGTACGTTTGGTCGCAATACAAACCGAACTTGATTCATGAGAAGGTATGGTTCTTGAGCTTTTGCTGTTTATTATGGTCCTTGTGGCGTTGCAGGAACGATCTGGTGTTTAATGGTAAAATTGTAGATTGGGATATGAGCTTTGATCTGTGTATGATGCGACTGAGTATGTGGTGTATGGCAATTTGGTCGAAGACAGCAATATCCATCAACGACCTGCTAATATCTCCTGCCAGATTTGATACTTTTGGGAAACAGGAGCGGACAATTCTAAAGAGCTGGAGGCCTCCTACAGCTAATACTCTTGTTTTTAATACAGACGGGGCGGTAATCCAAAGTTACGGTGAGGCCGGGATAGGTGGAGTGCTTCGCAACAACAAAGCAAATTGCCTTATCACCTTCTCAAAGAATATTGGTATTGCAGATGCGACCACATCGGAAATTCTAGCGGTTAGAGAGGCTTGTAAACTCTTTAAGAACTCGAAATGGGTTAACAATGGGAGACTAAAAATTGAATGTGATAGTGATCTAGTGGTGCAATGGTTAGCCAATCCCAGAACCTGTCCTTCAAACTTTAAAGAGTTAATACTCCAATGCAGGAAGGAGTGTGAATCTTTGGATTGGGAAATAGAGAAGATCGACAGAGAATGCAACTGTGTGGCTGACTCCCTAGCCAAAAGAGGTATAAACCGATTGACTGATTTGATTCTCTACAGCAATTAGAGAGTAGGCAATGAAGAAGTTCTTTTTTAGCATTACAAATATGTGTGTATGTAAGTGAAGTTAATTTTAGCGATGTTACATGGTGTTCTGTGTGTATGTTTTCGAATACCACAATCGTTGCACTCTTTTTCCCCATTTAGGTCTAGGGGTTTTTTTAATGAGGCACGATCGTGGTATCCGCCAATCTTAATATCAATAAACTACCGTTCAAAAAATAAATAAATAAATATTAACATAGGTTTTTAACAATAAAAAATAGGGGACAGTGCCCCTAAGACAAAGTACAACTTCGTCCTTGGTCAAAGAATTTTTTTTTTGTTTAACTACTATATCTGATTCATTGGTTGATTATTCTTGATAAGACATTACAAAAATTTATTATAGAGATGATTCTTCTAACCAGGGGCGGAACTAGAAATTTGTAAAGGATGAGACCAAAATGAGACTAAAAATTTTGAGGGGGTTAAAATAAAATTTTATAAAAATTGAAGGATTACAACACTAATTTTACCTTTTTTTCTAAAGAAATTAAAAAGTTGGCGGAGTGTCACATCCCCGTAAACCCCGTGATGTTCCGCCACTGCTCCTAACCTAATTTGATCCACTCATAATATCATAGTTGGCATTAATCTTACTTAAAATCTAATGTCACCTCCTGCTATGTTAAGTAGCCCTTGATTTTTTTCGAGGGCTGAATTAATCAAAGTTTTTTTACTTTTAAATTATACCTAAAAAGACTCGAATAAATCAATACTTCATTTGAAATAACGACTTATGTAGAATAAAAAAAAAGTAAATGACAAATTAGTTGAAATAAAGAAATATATACATTTTAGAAAAAATACAATGATTAAAGTTTCCTTTTAATAGAATTTAGCCAAAAGAATAGTATGAATAAGTATTGTATTAATAAAATTAGGAAAGAATTGGTAAACCCTAATAAATATAATGCAAAATTCTGCACTGTTGCGGTTACGATCTTAATCGTAAAATATCAAATACTATAATTAGGGATAAAAATTCTCCGCTCATTTTCGATGTCCATACTTATGCTCCAACACTAAAAAATACTACAAAATTAAATTTCAAGCCATAATTTTAAATTCTAAATCCTAAACCATACGCCTTATACCCTAAAAATACACCCTATCCTAAATTCCTTAAACCCTAACCATGAACACTATCCTAAACTCTAAACCTAATTTTAAACGTGGAGGCATAAGTAGGGACAACGAAAAGTAGCAGAAAATTTTCATTCAATAATTAGTCATAATGCCGGATGCCACCTCTTTTCTTTTGTTGTACTTTGGTAAAAAAAAGAATAATGAGTAAAGTACATCATAGATTTTTAAACTATGTGAAAATAATCTTTTTAATTACTGGAGTTTTGGAAGTTACAAAAAAATTATTATACTTTTGATTCAATTATAAGATTGTCATTAATTTTTTTAAAATATTATAAAATTATCATTTATACTTATAAAAATTTATCAAAAGTCCATCAGATATCAATTTCTATTAGAATCATAAGTTTAATGGTAATTTTATAACTTTCAAAATTCTAATGACCAAAAAACCATTTTTACGTAGGGATAACCATTTAATTCATACCGACGGGTTTCGACTCGACCCGACCCGACCTTATAGGGTCAGATTTTTTTAAAAGAAAATTTTGGGTTCGAGTCTGATTCTTTGAGGATGATGTCGGGTCGGGTTTGGGTTTAAGGTGAAAAATACTCGACCAGACGCGAAATAATAATTTAATTTTATTCTAAATATTAGGTATAATTGCTACAATGCCCCTATCTCTTTATATATTTTTTTTTGAAGGAAGATCAGGCCTCGTTAAAACCCCCCTCTAAACCTAGGTAGGGGGAAAAGAGTGCCTTAATATTATTAGATAAGAATTAAGAATTACAAAAAAAGCCCTCTACGTAGCCCTTAGGGGCAATTAGTTCACAAAGAAATTATCCAATTCCACTCCTAGCCATATCGGCTGCCACAGTATTACAACATTTAAGAATACGCAAAATTAACATCCCCTTCTCCGCAATGATATTCTTGAGTTTGTTCACTATAGAACACCATGCCAGCGGCGCTGTCTTCTTCCCCACAACCCAGTCAACCGTCACTGCTTCGGCAGACTCCACGATCAATCTGCAATTACAGGCCCAAGGAGAAGCCATGAACATTTCAATACCTCTTGATATAGCTATCAACGCTGTAATCGTAGGTGTATTGGGCGCGCAAGCTTCGGAGAATTTCAATAACTCCAAACCACAATGGTCTCTCAACACCCCTATACCGCAACCATATCTGTCCGCAAGAGAAGCCCCATCGATGTTTAATTTCAGAAATCCCCTCGGGGGTGGTTCCCATTGTGTCTTTGGTCTTGCCTTGCTTTTGGCTTTCCAAAACGAACTCGCCAAACGCATGTCCGCCATTAGGGACTCAACCGAGATCCTCTCATTGCTGCATTTACTATTTATCCACCATGCTAATCTGTATCGGACCAAAAAAAGTAATTGTGACCCATCCATAACCTTCCCTTTAAAGATGATTTCATTCCGCATAAGCCATGTTGTCCACAACACAGCAAAAGGGGCAATGATCCACCAATTAAACTGCTCATGGTTACACATATTACCCCACATGTCCAGCAACATTTCCATGCTATTTGGCAAAACAGCAGCTACCCCAATCAGATTACAAAAGTACATCCAGGTAAGCCAAACCTCATAACAATTAATAAGGAGATGACTTACTGTTTCAGGGCTTCCATGGCAAAGAAGGCAGATTGGGTTATCATTTGGATTGATACCTCTTTTCGCCAGTTCAACCTTGACTGGAATTCTCCCCCACAAAGCACGCCACATAAAGATCTCGACCTTGGGCGGAGCAATACCTATCCAAACCGACTTATCCCAACTGAACATCCCAGACACCTTAATATCTAAGATATCCCTTACCGATTTAATGGAGAAGCCACCATCACCGGTTCCGTTCCATTTGATCCAGTCTTCATCTACCATACTTGCTCTAAAATTACCAAGCTTGTTCATTAGATTGTCCCACTATGTCACCTCCCAATCGTATAAAGGTCTCCGAAGTGCAATATTCCAAGTCCAGGATGACTCCCCCTTACTTCCAAAATCGGCCACGCAGCCAACTTTGTTAATGGCCACCGAAAATATACGAGGATATAAAACTTTCAGGGCCTTATCCTCCAACCAAACGTCCGGCCAGAAACTAATCCGCTGCCCATTCCCTACTTGCAATACCAAATTCTACCGAAAACAGTTCCCAAGATCATCGTCCGCCTAAACAGCTTTTAATATATCCGACCAAATCCATGAAGTGTTTTTCTTGTTATGTGAAGGGAGCACCGAGCTACAGGTATTACTAGGATTAATGCAAGCGATGAATCTTCTCCAAAAACGGCCCGGTTCATTTCCATATCTCCAATGCCATTTCCCTAGCAAAGCTCTATTCATTACTAAGATATTACAAATTCCCAGCCCACCTTGCGATTTCGAAGAACAAACTTTACTCCAATTAATCCAATGCATACACTTTCTGTCAGCATCTCCTCCCCCACAGAAACTTAGCCATAAGGCTATTGAGCCGTCTCTCTACTGAAGAAGGCAATCGAAACAGGGACATGAAGTATATAGGCAAACTCGACAAAACGAATTTAATCAAAACCACCCGACCCCCTATAGATAACAATTTGGTTTTCCACCCCTCAAGCCATCTATTAAACTTCCCAAGTACCGGTTCCCACATAGCTGCATTGTTCCTACGAACAATAAGAGGTAACCCGAGATAATCCGTAGGCAATGAACTCGATGCACATCCAATCGCCTCAGCCCACTCATTCAGCTCAACCTGTGTTAAATTAATACCAAACAATTTGCATTTTTTTAAATTTAACTTCAAACTAGAAGCGAGCTCGAATACCCTCAGGACTCGTTTAACATTCTGCACTTGCCTTTCTTCCCCTCCACAAAAAATCAGTAAGTCATCTGCAAACTGCAGATGGGTTATAGAAAGTTCTCCCATATTTCTTCCAATCAAGAAGCCCGAAAAGAGGCCTAAACTTGCTGCCTTTTGAATAGATAAACTAAGTGCTTCACCAACGATATTGAATAACAAGGGGGACAAGGAACAACCTTGACGAAGACCTCTTGAAATTGAGAATGCCTCCGTTGGCGCACCATTAACAAGAACCGCGATCGATACCGTCGTAACACACTTTCTAATCCAATTCCTCCACTTCCTCCCGAATCCGCATTTTCTTAGAACTAACATCAAGAACTCCCAATTAACCGTATCGTAGGCCTTTTGGAAGTCAATTTTAAAGGCAACCCCACTTCTCCCTTTCCTCCTCACGAAGTCAATAGTTTCGTTGGCAATCAGTGAACAGTCCAATATTTGTCTACCTTGGACGAAAGCAAACTGGTTTTCTCCAATAATAGTATCCATTACAGTACGCATCCTACGAGCCAGCACCTTTGAAAACAGTTTATACATTCCCCCGACCAAACTTATAGGTCTAAACTCATCCAAATTCTCCGGATTGCTCACTTTCGGAATAAGAGTTATGAACGATAGATTGGTTCCATCCTCCCAAGTCTTCCCCGTGAAAGCATCATCAAAGAATTTCAGGACATCCATTTTCAGCACATTCCAAAACTTTTTGAAGAAATTCAAGTTAAACCCGTCGGGCTCGGGTGCCTTGTTCCCATCCGAAGCACATAAAGTATTCCAAATCTCATCTTCAGTAAACTCCATCTCCAAGAACCTTGCTTGTTCCTTGCTCAACACTTTGAAATCCAGTTTCAAATCAATCAAATCCAGCGTGTTACTAGTATTATAAGCGGTTTTAAAATGATTACTAACAAGGTTTCTTACACTGCCTGGATCCTCAATCCAATTGTCGTCCACCTTCATACCATGAAAACCATTTCGCTTTCTTCTATTCGAAGCCACTGCGTGAAAGAATCGTGTGTTCCTGTCCCCTTCACCATGCCATTTTAATCTTGATTTTTGAAGCCAGCAACTTTCCTCAATTCGATATTCTCTCCAGAGAACCCCTTTCCACTTGCTCCAATTTGACAATAAAATATCATTAACCCCTTCCTTTTGTATACGATTTTCAATTTCAGAGATCAATTTTTCGATATCCTCAATCGAATATTGATTTTTGCTGGCCCTGGAAGTCGCCTAAGCTTTTGCCGCTGTTTTTGCAGAACGCAGGACAGCCCCAATCGAGGCCCTCGAATTCTTCCTCTTCAACAACCTAACAGAGTCAGAAATGGCCTGTATAAAACCATCTTCATCCAACCAAAAATTGATGCATTTGAACGGTTTAATCCCCCAATCTTTCCTTCCGTCCGACAATGTAATCGCGTTGTGATCTGACAAAGATTTGTCCAACAGTTTCTGAATTAAATCCGGATAGATGCGATTAAACTCTTCCGATATTAAGAATCGATCGAGCCGCACAAACGTCAGATTCTCCATGTTATTGCACCATGTGAACCTCCCTCCCACTAAAGGTAAGTTGATCAAGCCTGCATCGAAAACAAAGGAGTTGAACACCTCAATAACAGCTCTATTCATCGAAAAACCCAACTTCTCATCGGCGCTGAAAATTGCGTTAAAGTCGCCCCCTATGCACCAAGGGATATCCCATTTCTTCAAAAACTCAAGAACCTCACTGAAAAAACTCCCCTTTTCCGAATCTGTGCTTGGGCCATAGATGTTCATGAAGCCGCACTTTAATTTTTTTTTGTTCTATGATACCAATAATCGCAATAAACCTCTACGAAATGAACTTATCACTAACCCGGACAAACTCCCTCTCCCACATTAACAAAAGTCCTCCAGCCGAGCCGACTGCCGGCGCTTGTAATGCATCCACATCGACTCCCGACCAAATTCTCTTTAGAGTCTTAATGTCTATCTTTTCTGCCTTAGTTTCCTGAAGCATAATTAGCGCTGGTTTTTCCTTCCGAATTAACTTCTTAATCGCCCTGATTTTTTCGGCTTTCCTCACTCCCCTTATGTTCCAAGAAATAGCTTTAAAATTCATGAGATTGTAGAAATAATTACCTTAAGAGAAAACAAGAATTAGTTTCCCCTCCTAAGCTCCTCTTCCAACTCAGCCACTCTTTTGGTAACCGCCTCTCTTCCCCCTTAAAGGAGAACTCAAGCATATTGCTAACAACCCAAACACCTTCTGCTTCTTCAGTAAAAAAAACCCTCCGATCTACACGACTCTCTCTGCTCCTGCTTATCCCCCGCAATGCCCGTCTGCTCATCCAACGAATTCTTAATCCGTCTTCGCATTAGATATCTGGTCTCCGCTTTACTCCAGGAAAGGACGGCCGAGTAGCCCTCCACTCTGTATTGACTAGCTTGAACTTGGAAAGATTCAGAACTGTCGTTACTCAAGGACTTGTCTCCCTCAAGACTGTCAGGTACTATCTCCCCATCATCGCATGAGACATTCATCCTGGAAGAAAGGGAATTGTTCCCATAACCTTCTATTGTAATAACCGGTCCAATCCTTATATCAGTAGGCCCAATAGAATGAAATGGCTCAAAATCATGACACTGGGAAGGCCTAACAATATCCTCCACCAAATAAGAATTCGGGCCTACCATATTAGCCAGGCCCACTGAAGTGGAAACCCATATGGAGTAACCTGTGGGCCCCCCGGCAATGATGAGATGTTATCTATAGTACATCCATTATTATTGGAATGGAATGAATCTGATCCTCGAAAACACGCGTCATTGTTACCATTAATATCCACTCCGGGTTCCGAGCCGCCACCCGGAACTGAAGCATCAACGAACGTGTTAGCAACCGGCCGATGCTCCGACGGCCCTTCCGGCTTGTTATCCTCCTTTTCCGAATCGCAGTTAATACTCCCATCACCATTAGCTACATCTTCCTCCTCAACATCAGAATATGATAGGATCTCCTCTGGTTCCCCAAAGGAAACCGAGATACTATACTTAACGCCCAGAGCAGAGACCAACAACGTCTTCGCAAAAACTCTCCGACTTGTCGTTCTAACCCAAATCCTCGCCACGTCAAACCTATCCTTATTTTTTGTGGCTTTGTCGAAACCGATGAAAGAACCCCATTGTTGACCCAACGACTAAAAAAAATCTTCGTGCCAGCAAGCTAAGGGTACCCCGTAGAGAAGAACTGATACAAACTGTAATGGAACATCGTCGACAAGTAATGGGGCTAGATGATCGAACCAATACCACAACGCTTCGTTCTTGGTCTCCCATAACTCCTTCATCACTGCCACAGACCTAAACCTAACAATATATGATTCGATGTCTTTGTCCCACTTTGAAATCTTAACTTGTATCCCTTCGTGAGCCAACGCCTGGTGAACGAAACCCACTTCGAAATTTGGTTTCAGCACCCCAACAAGGCATTCACTAAGCCACTCAATGTTCGAGGGCGTGATGTTGATGTCCATCTCCTTTTCCTCCACAGATTCGTTCTTCCTGGTACCTTGATGCTCCTAGGACCTCCCATCCCCATCTCTATTCAACAGGGCTTCATTATATGATGTTTCTGGAACCCGCTTTTTCCATTGTCTCCTTTCTTGCTTACTGTTTGCATCAGATTCTTTTCGAAATCCTCTCCCATGTACACCACCCTTTCCTATATCATTCCTCATACCCCTCCCCTCCTTCCCTGACTTCCAACTAGGAATGCCCTGGTCATCCCTAGTTTTAGGGAACTTAGCTTCCGAAACCTTAACTATCAGGCCATCTATAGGTGTGTTGTCAAATCTCTCAATGATACGCTCCATTTCTCCCTTTTCTCTAACTGATACGAAGGCAAAGGTGATGTTCATGTACCTGGGTCTATTGATGAATTCCGGAATAAAAACTCGCATTACCTTGCCATGGTAGCTAATCAATTCTTTCAATGCGAACCTATGAACTCGTTTGCTTAAGTTATCAATAAAGATCGTCTTCCATCCGGCCGATGGTTTATTCGTACGACCCTCCGATGAATAGCCACCCTCACCCGACGAACCTCCACGCGACTCCTGAGCTCCCGCCCTCATCTCTCCTAACCCAACCATTACTAGTTCTACAGTGGAGTTTTTCCTATCTCTTTATATATATATATTTCAATTATCTCCCTATTTTATGTAATAAAACTTAAATAATTATTATAATGCTCCCTCTCTATTTGTATCTTTTTCAATTAGCTCCCTTTTTTATCAAATAATAATAAAAATTGATAATTTTTTTAGTTGTGTCGAATTCAAATTTTTACTCTAGAATTCGAGTTCGGGTCGGATCGGGTGAAACATCATAAAATGTTGAGTCGGGTCGAGTGCGGATCGACAAAAACCCTACTCCAACCCAACCTATGCCCACCCCTATTTTTACTTAGTTTAATGACAAGTGTACTTTACTCAAAATTGATATTAATATTAATATATTCTTTGTCAATGATCGACACTTGGCCACTCTCCTCATTCCAAAGAGAAATTATTTCTCACAGGCACAACTCGTCATATCATTTATGGTTCCAACCAATAAAAATCATTAATTTCATTAATTTTTTATGTCATCTCCAAGTGAATCTTCACTTGATAAAATTTACTTTTAATTTAATTTACAGTAAATATGAGTGTAGATTCACTTGGTAAAAAATGACATGAAAAAATTAATAAAATAGATTTTTTTTTATTAGTTCGAACCATAAATAACGTTATGAGCTAAGACTATGATATAATTTTTTCATTTGAAGACATTGAAAAGCTTAGTACTAATGGTCCTTAATAGAGATTACTTAGCCGTTAAGAGTGTGATTAAAGTTTAAAACTGAAGTACATAGGTTTGATTTATACGAGGAAACATCGTATCTAAGTTTGATACTATCACATGGGTCTGACCAATCACAAGCTTTCTTAACAAACATTTACACTTAATCCTATATTAAATGACTTGGACCACATGTATTTTGATCTAATCCCCCATATAATAATTCCTAATTAAAGTTTGTACTTGAATTGATTCGGCATGAATTAACTAAAAGTTTGATTCAATTTTTTTTAAATCAAACATAAAAATTATATTGATTTATTACTCTGGATCGGATATTGTAGAGATCCATTATGGGGCGACTCTTCCAAATTTTAACTTAATTTGCTCTATTCACAACGTTACGAGCCGAATTTCTGACATTACTTAAGGAATCTAATGTCTCATCTCACTAGATCAATTGATTGTTTGTGAGAAGATCTTTGGTCCACAACTATAAGTTAAAGTTTACATAAGTTTGTCAAATCTAGTGTTTATGAATTTAATATATAGTTTGTAATTTTGTTTTTGGAGGAAGAGTTTGTAATTTTGGGTTTATGTTATAGGGTTTAGAATTTATGATTTAAGGTTTAGAGTTTAGGGTATTGAATTTAAATTTTAAATTGTATAGTTTGAATAATAATTATTTTCTAAATTTTTTAATATGTTGTGTATCAAAATATAACCTAAACATAATTAATAGTTACAAGTTATATTCAGACTAACAACCAAAATAAATTCGAAACCATAATAGAATAAATATGAAATTGACCTAGCTACCGGTGAGATTTAGTCTAAACTAAAATCTTTAGACAACATGTGCTTAATTTACAAGAAATAAAAGTTAAATTTGAATGTTTGAGGATTAATTCTCCAACTTTTTTTTGCCCTCCCGGTTTTGTAGGGTTTGTCCTGACTAATCTAGATCGACCCACATTGCACATCTAGTGTTAGTAGGTGAGTCCTTCAGTAAATATTTTCTGCATATACAAAACCTCAAAGTCAAAATTTATTTAAACAATATCATATTGCTTACCTTTTAGACCAACCCCAAAAGATAAAGACTTCAGCCTTTACCAACTATAAGAAAGCCTGATTGGTTAGAGTACATTTCTCGATCAATATTTTAATTTTGATATAAAATTAAACTAATTAATTCTGATTTGAGTCAGAATATAAAAGCATAACTTAATTGTTTGTTTCAAGATCATCAAATTGGCATCTTATACATTTTATATGTTCATTTAAAAATTCCAATATCTTCAATTCCAAAAATATATAAATAGTATATTTAGTTGCCTTAATTAATGTGGCAATGTACGAATAGCCTCCAACCACTAGGTTTAAAATAAATAAATAAATCTTCTATAACTAATATTTTGATACCATCCCTTCCTCATAGATAAATAAGTTATAGGTACGATATAAATAATATTATATATTTAAATAATTATGATTGCAATAAACTAATTCAAAGTATGGTCAGATTAAAAAATAAAAGCTTAATAGGTAAACTATAAACCCTTAACCCTTTAAATATAAACTTTTAATTTTAATTTTAAACTCTACACCAGTGGAAGATCTAGACTTCATATTAAATGTGTTAAAAAATCAAAATTAAAATTAAACGATCTGAAATTTTTTCAATAATAGATCAAATAGGTTCAAGTACATTAGATTTTTTTCTCTTCTAAACTTATTTACTTTTTACAAGAATTTTTAAAAACCAAGTAGGGTCAATTGACCCATTAAACCATATATAAATCCGCCCCTCTCCACACACTAAACTCATAAATTTTAAATTAGATTAAAATTTTAACCTTTTAATAAATTAAACTTAACCCGAGACTCTTTAATATCAAAACATAAATTAATCTAAAGCCTCAAACTCTAAAATTATTAACCGAATTAAATGCTACCATATTATTTAATATGTTATGAATCCTTTCTTTAATCAAGATCATTAAATGTTTTTTAACTAGCTTTGTGGCCGTGTAATTTTTTTACACAAACTTTCATATTTTTAAAAAAATGTTGATATAGGAAAGTGTCATTTCAGGTATTTTTGGCAATATATATATATATATATATATATATATATATATATATTATTGTAGTCTGAAAAAAATAACTTCACTGACATCTTTTTATACTTTCCGTGCATACACATCACCCACCCCACTTGCTCACCTGCCTGCGATCAGCTCCATAAATTATCAATTTTCCTATACGTACTTTTGCTTATTTCATTTTTCTATTTCAAATACCATCCGTGACCGTACATCTCCATCACATTAATACTATTAATTTCCACTCAGTTAATTAGGAACGAGTGCTCTATGGAATCACAAAACAACAATTTTACGTTATGGACATTATTCGTACACTATGCTTCCAAAGGAAACAAAAAGCTAATTAAAATACTATTCGAATTAGTCTAAGGGGTAAGTAGTTTGACATCTCTTAAGCACATCGCGAGTTCGAGACTTTACGTTTATAGAAAATCTCTGCTGGGAGACTCACCCATCAAAATCAGATGTGCGACGCGAGTTGGTCTAAATAACTCAGGACTAAGCCCTAAGAAACTAGGAGGGCAACAAAAAAAAGTTAATTCGTCCCAACCTCGAATCCATATCTTATATGGGTAAACGAATAAGATTTATGAAAAAAAGGAAAAAATACATTTTTTATTGGGCAACACATGTTGAATTATTTCGATATAATCAAAGTTGAGAAGAATAAAAAATTATCTTACACAATTTAACAGATTGACAAGCCTAAATAAGTTTTCTTTATTAAATTATGATCATAAGTTCGGACCGTGTCAGTTGAGTAATAAATATAGTGTACTATTTTCTTTATTTTGTTGTTCCTATTATTTTAGAAAGGTTTTTAATGAGTCACACATTCAAATTAAATGCTTGTATGATTCTTCTTAATAATACTAATCATATTTGCCGAACAAAAAAATTTAAATATAGATTATTTTTTTTTGAAAGGTTATAGATTAATTTTTTAATAAGAGATATAATTTTTAATTAATTTTGGTTTACTTTGGTTGTCCATTCCTACACGTGCTTTCACTTTCATGAAACAAATAAGTTCCAACAAACTCTGAAAATTGAATATATTGTTTAGTTATCTTATATCACCAATAATATTGACTTCGCCCGTACGCAAACTTAAGTGAACATTGAAGTTAAAGTTTACATAAGTTTGGTGAAATCTAGTGTTTATGAATTTAATATTAGGGTTTGTAATTTTGTTTTACAAGAAGGGTTTGTAATTTTGTTTTTAGAGGAAGAGTTTGTAATTTTCTGTTTATGTTATAAGATTTAGAATTTATGATTTAAGGTTTAGAGTTTAAGGTATTAAATCTAAATTTTAGATTGTATAGTTTAAATAATAATTATTTTTTAAATTTTTACGTATGTTGTGTATCAAAATATAACCTAAACACACTACAACAAATTTGTTTATTAGTGACATCTAAAATATTGTCACTGAAAATTTCTTTTACGTCACTATTCGTATTTTGTGACATAAAATTTGACGTCACGAGGTTCGTCACGCTAGGTGCGTCGCTAAATGTCTAGTGTGACGATGTATGCTTTTTTTGTCGCATATTGTTAAGCATATAGTGACGTTAATACATAATGTCACCTTATAATTTGTACTTAGTGACGACTAATCATGTCATCAAATGATATAAATTTTTGTCATAGATAATTTGTATCGTCACAAAAAATGCAATAATTTCTTTGTATATGTGACGAAAAAATATCGTCGCATTGCTAGTGACATATTGTATCGTCACCTGATACTAGTATGAATCACGATGATACGTAACGCCACTTTATAATTTATATACGATGACAACTCATTATATCATTGAATTATATAAAATTTCATTATTGATGATTCTTATCGTCACGAATAATACATTAACTTTAACTTACATGTGACAAAAAAGACATCGTCACATTGTAGTGACGTAAAATACCGTCTCCTAAAATGCTAAAATAAGTCATAAAATTTTTATTGTCAGTTTAAAATTATCATATATTACCAATTTTACCACTTAATTAATTAGAGACTATATTATTATTAATAAAATTAAAAGCATTAACAATAATGAAATGAAATTGTTAGTGATATAAGCACAATCATAAAATTAATGACAAAAGTATTGTTAGCTAAAATGATAGAAAAAATACTCATTATTCCTCAAAACAATTTATTACATTATACAAAAATATTATATAATTAAATTCTTACACGACAATAAAAGTAAAACAATCACAATTGTTAAACTTACTTGTAAACTGTAAAAACTCTTCTCCTTTTGTTACTTATTTGGCTTAGATTGTGAAACAACATTCATAGAGCTACTTTCACTCAATAGATGCTTCTCCAGCTGCTCGATTTTTTGCAACTATCTTAGTCCAAAGTCACATCCAACTGTTACTACTATTTGGAATTGTTCTTCAACAAGGTTCTTTGTCGTGTGTTCTACATGTTTCCTTCCTCTTTTGGAGGCAAAAGTCCTCTCCGAACTAAATTTTATTAGTCATTTTGGAACTTGAACACCTAAAAAAATGTCAATAAGAACATTAATTTTAACATACAGATCTATTGGACAGTCTAATCTATCATGTAAATATAATCAAGATGAGATTACACCAAAAAACATTAACATGAACAATCAAATATAAGAAACCATATACCTAATACATGGATGCTAACATGCACCGAAAAGTTCAACTCAAACCATTATCACAATTTCAATCAGTGTAGTTGACAATGGTGAGAAAAAAATAATGGATTCTACAATCTCATAATTCAATAAAAATAACTAAGCAATTACGCCAGGAATTAGAATTGCAAATTTTAAATAAATATGTAAACAACTCTCTACTTACATTGCCCAGAAACATGGTACTTCAAGTGCAAGTTGGACAATCAATACTTAGCATTTGTATTGAAATTATCAGCTTCCAATGATAATTCAGAATTCTCATTGAACTTTAAAATTAAAGAATAAAATCCAATTAGAAAGATATGGTTATCAGTAATATGAATAATAAAATTATAAAAAGAAGAGTTTTCAATCAGTATGAAGCACTCTTAAGAGAGGGGTGAGGCGTTTAGCATTGTGCTCGTAATAATCATTAAGTTTATCTACTTTCAGTAATAATCAATAACTCTATCCACTAATAATAGCTTGATTTGTACAACCAACAATTATACAGTCATTGATTAATTCACAATTTACATATCGAATAACATAAATCAGTAACTCTTAAACTAAAGCGCTCATTGTTCCGTATTTGTTTTCGCAAATCTACCTACTTAAAAGTAACAGTCTCTAGGTTAGAAATACATACCGAATTGACAGGGCTCATGGACAGAGCTGAGCGTGAATGGTCAATTGGCGTCAGAGAACTGAGCGAGTGAGGGAGCACGGATTCGCTGGTGGCGACGCAAACAACAATAGTCGAAAAGGCTGAGGGTACAAGGAGAGGCGGCTGGGGTTTCAGGGCAGACCAAAGAGGTTGATGCTCAAGAAAAAGATATATAAAAAGTTAATTTGGGGATGTAGTCCGTAGATTATTTAGAGTTACTAATTGACCCTAAACTTTAAAATATTACCTATTATAAATTATGAAATTTATGCACTTTTCAATTTGATTCAAAATTATAATAACTTCAAATTTGTCCCAAAATTCAATTTTTTTTTTATTTTCCCCTCAAACTTGTAACTTGTTTTTCGAAGTGTGACATGAATACTATACAAATCAATTTAATGATCAAATTAAGTGCATACACGAAAAGGGTTGGATGACCCAGTCCGTAATACAGGGGTGGAGTCCCTTGACCCCACTCGAGAACATTTGCATCTACCCCATACTCCCATTGTCATAACTTCTCATTTTAACCATATAATCACTTATGACTTTACTTCTAAACCCACTAAAAATTACTAAAAATTTAAATATAAATATTTATGCTAAACAAAACAAAAATATCACACACACAATATATATATATATATATATATATATATATATATATATATATATATATAATGGTCTTATATATATAACACAACTTTGAGAAAATTAGTAAGAGCCATCGATATTATAAACCTAAAATTCAAAACCTTTGAAAATTTTAACTCTATTAAAAATTTAAATTGGTGTCAAATATAAAGTGATACAATTTTATGATGCCTATTAAATTCATCATATAATACATAAGAAATATAATGATGTGTGGAAAATAATTATTTTGTCACATTAAACCTATAATTTATGACATAAATAAAACATTAACTTGTATGTCTTATAAAATATGACGAATTAAATTGTCATGAATAAAATTTATCGATGACAAATTTACAATGTCATCAATTCAAATTGAATTTTCATAATAATAATAATTTGTCACTAATATAATTTTTTATTGGTGATGATTTTATAACGTCGCCGCTTTGTCTAAACGTCGTTGGAATGTTTCCCGCTAAAAATTTTTGAAGGTAAATTTTGACGCCAAACATATAATGACGAAATTAATGACATTTTTTTAAACTATCTTTAAAGATATACCATTAATCACTAAATGTGACAAAATAAATAAATGTCATGTTTATACTATATTTTGTGACATTATATACAACGTCATATTGAAAGTTTGTCATAAATTGATAAATTTGTTGTAGTGACATAATTAATAGTTACAAGTTATATTTAGACTAACAACCAAAAAATTCGAAACCATAATAGAATAAATATGAAATCGACCTAATTACCGGTGAGATTTAGTCTAAAATAAAATCTGTAGACAACATGCGTTTAATTTACACGAAATAAAAGTTAAATTTGAATGTTTGAGGATCAAGTCTCCAATTTTTTTTGCCCTCCCAGTTCCATAGGGTTTGTTGTGACTAATCTGGATCGACCCACATTGTACATCTGATTGTAGTGGGTGAGTCCTTCAACAAATATTTTCTACATATACAAAGCCTCAAATTCAAAATTTATTTAAACAATATCATATTACTTACCATTTAAACCAACCCCAAAGATAAAGTCTTCAGCCTTTACTAACTATAAGAAAGCCTGATCGGTTAAAGTACATTTCTCATCAATATTTTAATTTTGATATAAAATTAAACTAATTAATTCTGATTTAAGTCAGAATATAAAATCATAACTTAATTGTTTGTATCATAACTTAATTGTTTGTTTCAAGATCATCAAATTGACATTTTATACATTTTATATGTTCATTTACAAATTCCAATATCCTCAATTCCAAATATACATAAATAGTATATTTAGTTGCCTTAATTAATGTGGCAATGTACGAATAGCCTCCAACCACTAGGTTTAAAATAAATAAATAAATCTTCTATAACTAATATTTTGATACCATCCCTTCCTCATAGATATAGGTACGATATAAATAATAATATATATTTAAATAATTATGATTGCAGTAAACTAATTCAAAGTATGGTCAGATTAAAAAATAAAAGCTTAATAGGTAACTATAAACCTTTAACTCTTTAAATATAAACTTTTAATTTTAACTTTAAATATTTCATATTAAATGTGTTAAAAAAATCAAAGTTAAAATTAAACGATATGAAACTTTTTCAATAATAGATCAAATAGGTTAAAGTACATTAGATTTTTTTTCTCTTTTAAACTTATTTACTTTTTACAAAAAATTTTAAAAACCAAGTGGAGTCAAATGACCCCACTAAACCATATATAAATCCGCCATGCTCCACACACTAAACTCATAAATTTTAAAAATCTTTAACTCTTTAATAAACTAAACTTAACCCGAGACTCTTTAATATCAAAACATAAATCCAAAGCCTCAAAGTCTAAAATTATTAACCAAATTAAATGCTACCATATTATTTAATATGTTATGAATCCTTTCTTTAATCAAGATCATTAATGTTTCTTAACTAGCTTTGTGGCTGTGTAATTTTTTTTACACAAACTTTCATATTTAAGCTATAAAACTTAGACCTTAAATCGTAAACTTTAAACTCTAAATTCTAACCATAAACCTTAAATTATATACACTACAACATTAACTCATAAACCTTAAACCACAACTTAAATATTTAAACTCTAAAACTAAAATGCTTGTGTAAACAAAAGTCTACACAAGCTTGTGTATCAAATTATTTTCCTATATATATATATAACGTTTCACTGAATAGTCATTTTTTGTCCGCTTTCACATCTAATGTTTTATTTTGAGCAAAAATGACCCATTGTAAATGAAAACCGTTAGTTGACTAACCATCAACATGAGATGCTGATGTAGCATGCCGACTTGACTTAGGACGCTGGCCTCACACTTTACCATGTAAGCAAGTTTTTGTAAAAAAAAATATTTTTTATTTTTTAAAATATATTTAATAAACTTTATTTAATTTATTATTTTGAATGTTTTAAAAATAATAAACAATAATTTATTTCTTTTTTTCAAAAAAATATTAATTTTTTAAATAATAAATTAAATAAGCTTTTATTTATTAATTTTTAGAAAATTAAATTTATTATTTTTAAAAAATTAAAAATAATAAATTAATTATTTTAAAAAAAATTGAAATATTTTTTTTAAAAAATGCTGATATAGCAAAGTGGCATGTCAGCGTCTCAAGCCATGTCAGCATGCCACACCAGCATCTTGTGTTGACTGTTAGTCAACTAATAATTTTTATCTATGAAAGATTAATTTGACCCAAAATAAAATATTAATGTTAAAGATTGTACCCAAAAAATATATAAGCCAAAATTATTATTTAGTGAGATTAATATAGGGTATTTTTGGCAATATATATATAATATATTGGCTAATGGCTACGCACGCCTTAATTTGTCCTTTTTTTTGAAACCTTATTGTAGTCGAAAAAAATTAACTTCACTGACATCTTTTTATACTTTCCGTGCATACACATCACCCACCCCACTTGCTCACCTGCCTGCGATCAGCTCCAGAAATGATCATTTTTCTTATACGTACTTTTGCTTATTTCGTTTTTCTATTTCAAATACCATCCGTGACCGTACATCTCCATCACTTTAATACTATTAATTTCCACTCAGTTAATTATGAATGAGTGCTCTATGGAATCACAAAACAACAATTTTACATTATGAACATTATTCATACACTATGCTTCCAAAGAAACAAAAAGTTAATTAAAATATTATTCAGATTGGTCTAAGGGGTAAGCAGCTTCACATCGCTTAAGCATGTCATGAGTTTAAAACTTTGTGTATGTTAAAATTTCTGTTAGGAGACTCACCCACCAAAATTAGATGTGCGACGCGAGTCGATCTAAATTAATCAAGACTAGGCCCTAAAGAATCAGGAGGGCAACAAAAAAGTTAATTCATCCCAAACTCGAATCCAGTCTCCAGATCTTGTATGGGTAAACGAATAAGATTTATGAAAAAAGAAAAAAAATACATATTTTATTGGGCAGCACATGTTGAATTATTTCGATATAATTAAAGTTGAGAAGAATAAAAAATTATCTTACACAATATAACAGATTGACAAGCCTAAATAAATTTTCTTTATTAATTTATGATCCGAAGTTCAGACTGTGTCAGTTGAGTAATAAATACGGTGTACCATTTTCTTTATTGTAGTCGAAAAAAATAACTTTACTGACATATTTTTATACATCAACCACCCCACTTGCTCACCTGCCTGCGATCAGCTCCATAAATTATCAATTTTCCTATACGTACTTTTGCTTACTTCATTTTTCTATTTCATATACCATCCGTGACCGTACATCTCCATCACTTTAATACTACTAATTTCCACTCAATTAATTAGGAATGAGTGCTCTATGGAATCACAAAATAACAATTTTACATTATGAAAATTATTCGTACACTATGCTTCCAAAGAAACAAAAATATAATTAAAATATTATTCAGATTTGTCTAAGGGGTAAGCAGCTTCACATCGCTTAAGCATGTCACGAGTTTAAAACTTTGTGTATGTTAAAAATCTCTACTGGGAGATTCACCCACAAAAATCTGATGTGCGACAAAAATCGGTCTAGATAAGTCAGGACTAAGCCCTGGGGAATCGGGAAGGCAACAAAAAAAGTTAATTCATCCCAAACTCGAATCCAGATCTTATATGGGTAAGAGAATAAGATTTATGAAAAGAGAAAAAAATAATTTTTCATTGGACAACACATATTGTTGAATTATTTCAATATAATCAAAGTTGAGAAGAATATAAAATTATATTACACAATATAACATATTGACAAGCTTAAATAAATTTTCTTTATTAAATTATGATCAGAAGTTTGAACCGTGGTAGTTGGGTAATAAATACGGTGTACCATTTTTTTCATTTCGTTGTTCGTATTATTCTTTAAAACGGTTTACTTACAAATTAAATTTTTAATAAGAGATATAATTTTTTAATTAATTTTGGTTTACTTTGGTTGTCCTTTCCTACATGTTCTTTCACTTTCATAAAACAAATAAGTTCCAACAAACTCTGAAAATTGAACATATTGTTTAGTTATCTGATATCACCAATAATATTGACTTCGTCCATACGCAAACTTAAGTGAACATTGAAGTTATCAAATATAGTTTTAATTTTATTATCTCATTATCTTATTTATATTTTATAATAGTCAATCTTGATGTTTGGAAATTATTCACTTCATACTTTTAAATTTTATTAATAAACTATTTTATATAATTTCGGATATTATTGGATGGAATTTAAAAATAACAGTTTGTATAATATTTCAAACATAAGGGGTCGTTTGGTTCACTGAATGTAAGATTACTTTTGGGAATGAGATTACCGGAATGTTACATTACTTAACATATTACCCGGAATGTTGTATTACCTTGTTTGATTTGTTTGGCAGGAATGTAAGATTACATTGTTTGGTTGAAGAAATATAAGATAGGAAAAATGCATGTTTTACCAAATTGTCCTTGAAATATATTTTCTTTTTTAACAAAATGAAGTTTTAAGATTAAAGTCAAAATATTTACATAAAAGTTCATAGAAAATATAAAAAATATAATATGAAAACCTTTTTATGAAAATTGAATCTAAATAAATGTAATAAAACGCATACCAATAATAAAATTTGAATCAAACATATATATAAAAAAATTAAAATAAAATAAAAAATTGATATATTTTTATTTTATATGCATCGTATTATTTTATAATAAGTATTAAAACCCTAAACCACTAAAAAATAAAATAGATTTATACTTTTGTAATTATACAAAAAAATCATTTTAAAATAACTATATTTTTAGGGGTATTCTTGTCCAAAGGGGAGAGAATTGTCTAATACCTAAGAAAAGGGAGGGAATGCCATTCCTAGGAAAAGACCCAAAATAACTATTGTTGGGAATATTTCATTACCCCTTGCAGGGAATGCTCTTGAACCAAACGTGGGTATGTGATTCCGGAAAAAATTATTCCCCTTGGTAATGATCTTTTCCGCGAACCAAACGTCCCCTAAAGGTTTTAAAAAATAAAATCAAAGTTTAATGCACGAATTAGTCCCTAAAGTATATCATTTTTTCATTTTAATCTTTGAGAGTTGTTTTTATTGTTAGATCAAACTTAAACTATCAAATGTTAAACGGTTCAATCCTTTCAACGTTCAAAATATCGATAAAATTTTGAGTTGAATACTGATGGTTAAGCTAAGAAAATTAAAAAAACAAAAACAAAACTTAAACACTAAGGTTTGATTTATACAAGGAAACATCGTTATCCCAATTGGACACAATCACGTGGGTCTGACCAATCACAAGCTTTGTTAACAAATATTTACACTTAATCTTATATATTATTTTCCATTGGAAATGTCGAAATGGAATGGAGGGTTGGTCATTGATAGTTGCAACTTCCAAGTTCCAATTACAAGCAAAGCAAGATTTTGGCACTTTGGGTTACACATGCCTTAAACTTTCCTTTATAGGAAACCTTGTTGAATTCGAAGAAACCAACAGCTTTACTAAGATTTTTGGACTTTCCGAGCACATATATCATAAGGACAAACATATAATTTTATGTTAGAGGATGTAAACTTTTATACTTAATTAAATTATATGAGAATTTAAAAATACAAAAGTACGAGTTTAGATCATTTGTATAAAATATAAAAAAAATTAAAATATATAAGAATTTGACATTTTCACGAGGTTCTTCAGTCCATCCCTCTATATTACCCACTTAGCACCAACTTGCACACCTGCATTCAACCCCATAAATTATTGTTTCTCTACACGTACTCTACCGTTTTTTTAAAATTAATTTTTTTTAGAGCTAAGGTGATTATAAGTAGTATCTGTTCTGAATATACTCTCAACCATTTGTACATTTTCATCACAACCATTTTACATGATGGGCATTCATACACCACGCTTTCTAAATGAAAGCTTTAATTAAAATTTTAAAATTCCATTCTAAATTTAAACTCGTATCCTGTAGGTATTAGAGTAAAATTTACCGAAAGAGAGAATGAACGACTTATAAAAAAAATATCACTATCTTTTATTATTGGAAGGCACATGCAGACTGTAGTTGAATTATTCCGATAAAACTGAAGTTGAAGAATAAAAAAATATATCATTTAATTATGATCAAAAGATGAAAACAACTCCTACCTTCAACCTCTTTTACTCTTCTAAATTCTAAGGTGATTAAAGTTAAACAAAGTTAAAAAAATATTGATTTCTCCAATAATATTGTAATAACTACTTCACTTTGCATATTTATTTATTTTATTGAAAATAGGTGTTATATTATACTTAAAAAATATTGTTCGAATGGAAACCTTACAAAATCAACAAAAGAATTAAATACAATTATCTATAATAGAAAGAGTAGGGTAATATTTTCCCCAGCCAATCAGAAAAAAGGGAAAACTTGACAAAAATAAAATAATCGTACGGCCCTCGAATTTGCAAGCCAATCAGAATTAAATACAGTGCTTTCAGTTCCTCTTTCCCACTTCCACTTTTTTCTACTAATTCCACTCCACGCTACCCACGAGTACGTTATTGGTCCACTCGCTTTCATGTTCCGTAACGTGTCCTTTCAAAAGCTACCTTTCGTCTCCAACAGTTCTCCTGATTCTCCCCCTGATGTCAACACAACTTTGTTTGATTCACCGCGACAGATGTCGCTCAAATAAAGCGAGTAAACAACTCGTCGACTTACTCGCGAGAGCAGGCCTTTAATAAAACCGCTAAGCGGTTTCAGGCTCAATGTTATGCAAAAAATGAGTTTTTTTTTTCCAGGTGATGTTTGAAAACCGCTAACGGCTTTTCCATTTAGAGCATAAATATAATTTCCTCTTTCATTCAGTTTAATTATAGATGATAGACGAGTACAATTTTGTGAATTCCGTACCGTATTTGCCTTAATTAGGGTGGGGATGAGTATAAGTTTGGTGGGTAGTGGGCGGATGTGGATGTAAAAAGTCATACCCGCCGCGGTTAGTGGGTAGGTGGTGGATTTAAGACCTTACCCATCCGCCCCGCATCCTACCCGCCATATAAATTTGGACCATTATAAATTTAGATGTAATTTCACAAACTATTCTATAAATCTTAAAATTTTATAGAATTTTAAGACTTTGGTTTATTTTATGTACTTAAGACTTTGGTTTGTTTATGGTGTTTTATGATCGAGCTTGAATTTATGTTTATGATTGTTCTTGAACTTATATTTTTGTGATATGGTTGCTACCAAGCGGGCGAGTATAAGCGGGTACGAGATGAGTAATGGGTATCTAGTTGGGTGGTAGGTGTAGGGATGAATTTGAGAATATACCCGCAAGGACGGGTGTGGATTTAAAAATTATACTTGCTGTGATAGTGAATAGGTGGTAGATATGAAAATTTTAGAAGGTATGAGGATGGGGAGGAATATTCGCATCCGCCGCGCCGGTTTGTCATCCCTAAGTTTATTTTAGAGCATAAAGTTGGGTCTCTTCATAACTAGCTTCAAAACAAGTAAGCGTTTATCTTTTCATATTTTCTTTCGTTTTTTACTTTTTAAAATTAATTTCGTTGTTCTTAATAACTTAGTATATGATCTTGTGTATTTGGCTTCGATTTTTATTTCTGGACATTAATTTGAGATTTTCTTGGGCTGAAATTGGGGGCGATCTAGGCAAAGAGAAGGCTAAAACCCTAAGATTCGAAGGAAATATGGGAAGAAGGAAGATTGTGATTCAAAGAATCGACAATTCGGCGAGCAGGCAAGTGACTTTCTCGAAGAGAAGAAATGGATTGTTGAAGAAAGCGAGGGAGTTATCGATCCTTTGCGACGCCGAAGTCGGATTAATCGTCTTTTCCGGCACCGGCAAGCTTTTCGATTGTGCCAGCACTAGGTCAGCTTCTCTTCTTCTTCATTATGCCAGCACCAGGTCACTTCCTCTTCTTCTTATCAATCCTTTAAGTTTTTGCATACTGTAATACTTGGGATGTACCGACAACGAACAATAATAACGAAACAAAGAAAGATGACGGTCGTAGACAAAACAAGAAAATATATAACACTAAAATGTAAATTAGTTTGCGAATTTTTACTATGACGAAGAATAAAAGATTAAAATCTGTTTGTGACTTATAGTCCTTAATCTATATGTTGTATCTAAAAACTTAAATTTGTCTGTTTACAAAAAAAAAAAATTGGCATAGGAAATAATGATATCTACTAAAAAGTAAGATTCTTACTTTAAGGATCATATATATACTTTAAAATCTGTATTGATTATAGGTACTAGACATGAGTATTTTTTAGAAGAAATGAAAATCCTTGATTATAGTTTCTAATAATAATGTTAGTGTCATTGCAGCATTTATGTGGGAATTCATAAATAACTTAATTTTAAAAGAATTTATATATAAGATCAAAGGTGAATTTTTTTGGGTTCCACATAGTTCCGTCACTGATTATAATTCTTAATTTGATGATTTCAGTTTGTCATTTTTACAAAAGCTATATCGGTGTCCTAATTTTTTTTCACTCATTGACGGGGAAAAATTGTATGAATTATGAAGTATTAATCAAAAGTTGGAATTTTAGAATATAATTTTTAGACTTGGTTTCTTCTTCTTTTTAAATAAAAGAGGTCATAGAGAATAAGGGAGGGAGATGCAAATTAATGCTAGGATCAGTTTAGATTTAATCCGGATTCTTATAGACTTATTTTTAGATTATTATCTTATATATTAGCGGTAATTAAGAAATATATCATATCTCATTTATTTATTTATTTTTAACTTTTTTTAAATATCAATTCGAGACGCGTGATAACTTCTTAACTCATATGCATGTATATAAAAGAGACGAAAATTGCAAAGAGAATTAAGAATGGATACGTGTAATTTTGGGTAAATTATACCATTTTTCATCGGATTGGGGAGCTTGATGCATGCATGGATGTATTTCTCCATTCTTTTAGATCGGGTTATAACTTGGCCAAAAAAAGTCATGACATGTATGATGGTATATATGCATGCATGCATGCATGGAATGGAGATCGATGCATGCATGCTTTTATATATCCATTCTTTCAGTTCAGGTTACACCTGGCTTTAGCAACAAAAAGGCTGACTTGGATGATGAGAAAGAACTTTTTTCCATGTCTTGGTTAGTTTAGTTTAGAGAAAATTTCGGATTGCATAAATTTTGCAGCATGCATGATTATGAAGCTGAGAACATTTAAAAAAAACTTAAAACTTACTGTTTATGAGGTTCTTATACTTTTGAAAAAATAAACTAATATAACTATTGAATTTATGGTAATTATTCCATACACAAGCGTTTGTGAAAACTTTAAGGATTTTATGGTTTAGAGTCTAGTGTTTAGGGGTTTTAGTGGACGAGTTCTGAATTTAGGGGTGTGGTTAGAATTTAGGGTTAGATTTATGGTTTATAGGGTAAAACCTAAATCCCTAACCATATTATCCTAAAAACTAAATCTCAACCTCTAAACCCTAAATTATAACCACAAAACCTAAATTCTAAACCCCTACACATAAACTCATAAACTTTAAATCTTAAACTAATTCTCTAAAAGATATTTTCCCCTTGAATTTCTATTATACTTATTGTGACTCACAAACTAAGAAAAAAACTAATATGATTCTTTAAACGACGAAAACCGACGTTGATGGTAATAATATTAATGTGATAATTTACTATGAATGATGTGAATGATGATGCGATGGTTGAAAATGTTTGGAGGTTCATAGAAACAAACTTGGACTTATATTATCAATTAGAAATACATTATGAAAAAGAATAATAACAATATATATGGACGGACGCAAAACTTTAAATTAGGGGACGAGCCTATAATAAATTAGGGAGGCGAAAATAGATTTTTAATTAGAAATACATAGATAAATTTAAAAAAAAATTACATCGTATAAGAATTTCAAATTTTTAGGGGGGCAACTGCCCCCTCCAGCCCCCTGGGTCCATCTTTGTATAAATATGTCATGGACATACCTTCGTTCACTCAATAAATATGTCGTGCGGCACTTGAATCAGACTCTTCTCAATCAAATCAGCCTTTTTTCTCGATAGATTTGCTCAAAATAAGCAAGCAACACATTAGTCTCGCGCCACAGTAAAATCTTTCAGGCAATGGGTCGAAACCGTGAGGCATAGCGGATGCACACAGTCAACCCCCTACTTCTCCATACAAAAAGAAAAACATATTTATTTTATTAAGACGGAGAAAAAGTATCGGGTTACATAGAAAACTCACTCACACCATCGATATATATATATATATATATATATATATATCGAACATGTTTTTTTAAATCGTTAGATAAAGAAAATAAATGATTGAAATTAACTTTTACTTTTTTGACAAATATTGGATGTAATGATAAAACTCAAATTTTATATACTAATAAATATTAGATGTAATGATAACACATTATATCTTTAAGAAAAATATAAAGGTCATGTTTAGTAATTAGCGGATAGATGATAGTTAATTGCATTAGTTGATTTGACTAGCGAATTGTATAAAAGTGTTTGGTAAAATTAACTGATAGCTAATAGATGTTTGATTATTTAAACAAATAAAATGACATATAAGGACATGATTATATTCGATACTTGTTAAATTAATTTGATTATAAAAAATAATTTTTTAACATAACATTAAAAAACATTTTTTTTTTGAAAAATAACGGGCCTCATTAAAAACCCCCACTACACCTAAAAGAGGGAAAAAAAGTACCCAATAATTATATTAAAAATCAAGTAATCCAAAACAATGTTCCAATAGTCAACACCACTGCCTATAAAGAGGCATTACAAACCGTTACACAACAACGCTGATATCAAGTTCAGCCGAAAGTGAAAAAGAAAACCAAACACCTATCAACCTATGCCCCTTTTTGTCAAAGAGTCTGCACTAGTGTTGCACGACCGAGGGATCCATTTTAAGATACACCCAAAGCGCGATAAAATCCCCCTAATACCACGAACCAGACCTGTCAAGTGAACCGGGATGGTAGCCTCCTTTAGGATAAGGTCGACAGCTTCCTTACAATCCGACTCCACAACCACTCTTGCTTTTCTAAACCACCTTTCCGAGAGGCATAGCATTAATCCCCTCTCAATCGCCCAGACCTCGACGATAAGGGGGGTGCGGATAACTGCCGCTCCGAGAAAGTCCCAACAGAATTTTCATTATGATCCCGCAGTAATCCACCCACACCACACATCCCATCCGACGGCCGAAGAGCGCCGTCCACGTTCAATTTTAACCAACCAGCAGGGGGGATTTCCATTGGGCATCCAGAGACGAACGAGACTTATATAACGAGTTATTATTCAATATCAAAGGGTCCGCCAGAATATCTCCGAAGCTACACGAGCACTCCTTAAATTTTGCTTTAACCCAACTAGCAATCCGCGTATTAACCAAGAAGACTAATTGTAGTTCATCGACATTAACATTATTAAAAACAATATCATTCCTGAACAGCCAAATAGTCCAGACAATTGCAAATGGGATAATGGACCATACCTCGCTCAGGCTGACCTTGCCGATGGCCTTCCAAGATTCCATAAACGCCGTCGGATCGCTTGGCAGTACGGTGGATTTTCCCAACCTTCGGCAGAACAGAAGGTGAAAATAAAAAGAAAAAACAAAAGGTTTTAGTTTACAAATGTACAATGTAAGTAAGTGAGGATAAAGCATTAAAATAGAAAATATTAAAATTTGAGTTATTTGAAGATTTTTGATAATTATTAAGTATAAAATAGTCTTTATAATTCTTATGTCAAAACCTCTAATTTTTTTTTTTTGGATAAATTGAAGTTATCTTATTCATCCAAAAAGAACCATCATTTACAAACTATCAACCCAAAACCAACTATAGAAAACAAAACAAAAGATCAAAGTAAAAAGCTATACAAGCCCCCACTCTGCAGCAAGACTAGGAGAAGAAAGAATAGGCTTAGTGCAACCCGAGAGCTTCATTCCAACATCCCTACGAATCAACGTAACCACATTATTCACATGTCTAGGACTAGTTCCATGCAACCTGCAGTTCCTCTCATGCCAAATATGGTAAAGATAACAACACCAAGCTATGCGAACAATAACAACATATAAAGATTTCCCCTTACTCTTCATTTGCACCCAAGTCACCATATCTACCCAACAAGTAGATTCAATAGAAGTATGCAAGACTCCATTCCAAACTTTTTTCGAAAAAACACATTTAGCAAATAAGTGATCCCTGCACTCGATACCCGTATCACATAGCAAACATTGCAGGTCAACACCACCCCCAAGACTGCATCCTAGCCTTCGTTGGTAGCCTATCTTGCAACACAAGCCAAGCGATAAACGAGTGGCGAGGGATAGAAAATCCCCCCCAAATGATTTTGAACCAGAGAACTCTTTCATTTTTGTGCCTAAGAGCCTCCCACACCTTCTTAGCCTTAAAACCCCCATTCAAATTACCAACAAGAGCAAAATCATCTCGTAAGCCAAGGATTTTTTTTCAAGCCCAGCTATGACTACTTTTCACATGGACTTGCCAAATACTACTCCCTTTCAACATATATTGCTCAGCCCATGCCACCCAAAGTGAACCAGCTTTGGCAAGAATAGTCCATAAACATCTCATCATGCAAGCACGGTTCCAAACTGACACATTCTTCACCCCAAGGCCACCTTCACTTTTAGGATGACAAATTCTTTCCCAGCTTACACGGGCTCCTCTAGCAGATCCATCAAAGCCTTTCTAAAGGAAAGAATTGCATAGTTTCTCAATTTGCTTAACCACCATAGAGGGCAGCACAAATATCCGACTCCAGAAGTTTTGAAGACTAAAAATAACAGCTTGAATAAGTTGCAATCTACCAGCGAAAGATAAACACTTCGATGGCCAACTTCTTATCTTCTTAACAATCTTCCCTACAAGGGTCTCACAGTCCCCAACAAATAAACTCTGAGAAACTAGTGGGACACCTAAATATCTCACAGGAAGCGATCCCCTCCTAAAACCAGATTGCTCAATCAAACTTAGTATTTCATCAAGTTTCATACCTGCACAGTAGAGCTCACTCTTCGAAGTGTTCATCTGCAAGCTTGACATCTTATAAAAGGCCTCCATAACATTTTTTACCCCCAAAATAGACTCCACTGTGCCTTTAGTAAAAACTAAAAGGTCATCAGCAAAACAAAGGTGTGTAAGCTCAATTCTCTTGCACTTTGGGTGGTAGTCAAAGACACCATGGTGACCTGCCAAATTCAATAGCCTTGATAATACATTCATTGCTAAAATGAAAATGTAAGGTGATAAAGGGTCACCTTGACGAATCCCTTTTTCCCCTAAAAAAAATCAACCAGACCACAATTTAATCCTATAAAAAACTTAGAATGAGCAATACAAGCTCGCAATCAATTTCTAAACTTTTCAGGAAATCCCATAACTCTAAAATTCTGAAAAATAAAATCCCAATTCAAAGAATCAAAGGCCTTCCTCAAATCTATCTTCAAAGCACACCGAGCAGATAAATGTTTTCTCCCATAACCATTTACCAATTCTTGAGCAAGCAAGACATTATCAACCAAATCCCTTCCAGCAATGAATGCACCCTGATTAGGCAATATCAACTCAGGCAGTCAAACTTTTAATCTATTAGCCAAGATCTTAGTTATACACTTATAAACAGTTGTACAACAAGAAATTGGTCGAAAGTCCATAGCAGTTAAAGGAGCAGCAACTTTAGGTACAAGAGTAATAATGGTAGCATTAAATTCAGCAGGCAAAGATGAAACCAAGAAAAAATATTTCACTGCATTAATAAAATCCTTACCAACAATGTGCCAAGAAAGCTTGAAGAAGCTAGCTGGGAATCCATCAGGGCCTGGTGCTTTGTTACCATTCATAGCAAACAATACCTCTTTAATTTTTTGAGATGTAACTGGGGCTATCAATTTATCCTGCATAGCATATGTAACTTCTAAATTCAGGATCTCCTTAAGTAAACCATCAGAACGTGGAACCACATTAGTATCAACAGATCCTAGAGCCATAGAGAAGTGCCAAATCAACTCAGCTGATATACCTTCAACTGAATCAAGCTTCTTGCCCTGCCCATCATGAATACACTGGATAATGTTAATCTTTTGCTTCACTGCAACTTGCTTGAAAAAATAAGCAGTATTGTTGTCCTCTTCCTTAATAAACTGCACTCTAGACTTCTGCTTCAAGAAACTTTCTTCAGCCCTAAGCAATGCAGAAAGATCAAGAGAAACTTGTTTTTCTCGAGCAAAAGTTTCAGGAGAAGGACAATTCAAAGCCAACCTCTGAGCTTCTACAAGTTCACCTTTCAATCTGGTCACTCTATCAGATAAATCACCATATTGCTCACTATTCAGCTTCTTGAGAGGAACTTTTAACCTTTTAAGTTTAATAAATAAAACTTGAAGAGGGTTGCTCTCAACTAGCAACTTCTAAGAATTCGCAACAGTGCTCAAGAACTCCGGATGAGCAGCCTAAAAATGAAAAAACTTAAAAGGCTGAGGCAACTTAACCAAAGGGACATCAACAATAATGCAACTAGGACAATGATCTGAGCAGTCAGGTGCCTGAAATTCAACTTTTGAATTTGGAAAGTTCTGAAGCTAGCTATGGTTCACCAAAACCTCTAATTTTAAAAAGCTCTTATTAGTAGGTTTTTTTTTAAATTAGAAGTTTCACTCTAATCTGTTATTCACCAAATATCTAAATTAACGAATTTGACTGATCAAACTTTTAATATTAGCTCAAACCTCTAATTTTAGTTCAACTGTTGTTTATCAAACATTACAAAATTCAAATCTCGATGAGCGCGTGTATTCTTAGATAGTTTTGCTTTGGAAGACTTGTAATTGTAGTGTCTGAGATTTTGATGGGGTTTTGTGATTCTTTTGCGGAAAATCCCGTTGTGTTCTTGTTGGTTTAGGCGAATTTCTGTTTTTGGATGATAAACAGCCTTTGAGATTTTGTTTTTATTAATAAATTTATCCGGCTTGAAAAAAAAAACTAGATTATAAAAGTTAAGAAATTACAATAAAGAAATTAAGTGCTAGGGGTATGGTTTATTTTTTGACAAATCATAATTTTAATTAATAGAATTTATGTATGATTTCTCTATCACTCCCTTAAGAATGATTGCTAGAAATTGTTCATTTAAAAAAAAAATTAGATTAAATTTATGGCATAAAGTTAAAAATACTCTCAATATTTGGCTAAATAGTCTATTTGGCTCATATTTTTCTTAGAGCAATTCAACCCTCAATATTTCATTTTGGGTCAAAATGGGACCTCTGCGTATGAAAATTGTTAAAAAAGTGATGGTAAACATTTTGAAATGACTTGGCAGAATGATAAGTCAACAGAAAAAAATATTTTTTTACTGATGTAATGTTTTTTCAAGTCAACATATTTCTCTATATGATACTGACATGTCAACGTGCACAACCATATAGGTTTGTCATGTCATTTCAAGCTATTTACCGTCAGTTGAATGACAGTAAATGAAACGTTGAGGATTGAATTGTTCCGAAAAAAGAATAGAGGCCTAAGTAACTATTCAATCAAACATTAGAAGCATTTTTTTAGCTTTATGCCTAAATTTATTTACCCTTTATATTGACTTTCAAAAAATGTCACTTGTATTAACAAGTTACAGTTTCAGAGTAAATTTGGAACATAAATTAGAGAACTGACTTTGTTTTTCTTTTTTATTACCAGCATGAACTCTGTCATTGAACGGTACAAAAGGGTGAAAGAGGAACATCATCAACTAATGAATCCTGCTTCAGGAATCAAGGTAAATGGTCTATTAAGTATTAATTGCTTCATTTTATCCCATGTTTGACAATTGTTTGAAAATGGTTCATAATTCAGTTCACAATCTGAACCATTCATATCTTTGTTTCCCCTTTTGGTTACCTCTTTTTATGCATGATTGGATCACTATCTCATACACAAGCGGTGTAAACCTTTTGTTTTTACACGCCTCTTAATTTTAGTATTTTATCTTAAAGTTTAGGGTTTATGATTTTAGTGTTGGAATTTAGAATTTAGGTTCATTGTTAGAATTTATGGTTTAGGGGTTAAGTTTTAGGATAATATGGTTAGAAATTTAGATTTTAACCATAAACTCTAAATTTTAACCCTAAACCCGAAATTCTATCAACAACTCATAAATTCAAAACTATTACACTTAAACCCCTAAACCTTAGAACTAAGACACTTGTTTAAACAAAGCTTTCACACGCGCTTGTGCATGGAATAATTACCCTTCCTTATAAATAAATAAATGTAACCAAGTTTAAGAAAGAGCCAAGGAGAAAACAAGCATGGTTGCTGTATAAGCATTATCCAACCAGACATAGAGTATAAACTGAATTTCATCTTTTCCATCGTACTTGTAAGCAAGGATAGATCGAGGGGGCTGAAGGAGCGATCATCTCCTTGGAAAATTTAAAATTCATATATAATTTAAAATTTAAAAAAATTATGTATTTTCTATTAAAAATCTACTTTTAAGTTTTGCCTCATAAAATTTTATAGATTTGCCCCTTATAACTTTATAAATTTACCCATAACATAAAAATTTGTATCCCTCTATGATTGTTAGCATAACCAGGCAATGGCAAATAAGTAGTAAATCACTGCTTTAATCTCAACGAGGTACTGAACAGGAGAGGACCATACAGTGGCAAGTCATGCTGCTGCAGTGCTGCTCCATGAGAAATTACATCATGGTTTCCACCGGTGCGGAACTTGAGTTAAGAATTTGGAGACTAATATTTTTAAAAAATTTGAAGACTGAAACTAAAAAATTTAAAAATTTCGAGGGTTGAACTAGATTTTTTAATATTTTTGAGAGATTAAATAAGAAATTTTTAAAAATTCTGTGAGAGAATTTAATTAAAATATTGGATGGATCATGGCCCCTGGTTCCCACTAATGTAGAGTACAAGTTGAAGGACACAGCTTTATGAAAGAAGCATCTTGCTCAAGCTTTTCAAATGCTAGATTAAGCTTGCAAGTAGCTTTTAAGTTTGAGTAAGATTAATTAAGTTGAGTGATTGAATGAAGACTAATCTCCCAAGTTCTTTGGCATGTATTTCAGTTTTTACGTCTCTATTTATGGATGGAAATCCTATACCTTTTTGGTACCCCTACTTATGCTTCCACACTCAAAATTAGGTTTAAGGTTTTAGGTTAGGGTTTTGGGAATTTAGGATATGGTGTACTTTTAGGGTATAGGGTGTAGGGTTTAGGATTTAAAATTTAGAGTTAGGGCTAAAAATTTAATTTTGTTGTGTTTTTTAGTATTGGGGCATAAATAGAGACACCGAAAAGGGGAAGATGATTTTTATCCCTCTATTTATATTAGTTTACAACACTAAAACAACTCTCACTCAATAGTTTTGGCAAATGGAGGTAGCAAGCTTGAGGCAACAACTACAGTACTTGCAAGAATACCACAGGTACTAAAACACTCTTTAAGAATCCTTTAAGAACATTTAAAACATATGTATGTATGTATGTATGTATGTATGTATGTATGTATGTATGTATGTATGTATGTATGTATGTATATAGTGAGATTTTCTATACCACATAGCTTACATAACATTCCACTGTGATGTGTTGCAGGCAACTGATGGGAGAAGAACTATCTGTCTTAAGCATCAAGGATCTACAGAGCCTGGAAAGCCAACTTGAATTGAGTTTGAAAGGTGTCCGCATGAAAAAGGTATGGCGCCATTAGAATTGGATGAAATCGACACCAATAATATTCAAGATCAAATGATTCCTCCGCTGTTTTTGTGCTTGCAGGACCGAATCCTAACAGACGAAACCGAAGAGCTGAACCGCAAGGTTTCATGGCTGCATTTCGATTCAGATTTTCAGTTTTAGATATCTTCTTGTTGGCTAACGTTTGTCTATTGTATTGCAGGGACACTTCATGTATGAAGAGAATCTAGAACTGCATAAGAAGTTAGACCTCATGTGCCAAGAAAATACTCAACTTAAAAACAAGGTATCGACCTAGATAATTGATATGCATATCTCATACGTACCAATGAATCATACTTCCTCTACAAATCTTTTACTTTGTTCGCATAAAGTAGTAAAACGAAGGCAAAATAAAAAAAAATGCCCCCAACGTTTGTATGTTTTGTCATTTGGTTTTTTATTTTATTTTTTAGTCCAAATATGTCTCTAACGTTTCAATTTGGTCTAAATATGCCCTCGTTAGATGGAAACTGTCAGTCAACTGACGATCAACGGCTGATGCTGACTGGACTTGCCACGTGTTAAGATCTGTTGATGCCACGCCATATTTTTTAATTTTTTTTGTTATACCCTTCTGTATGCTGACACGTTGCCGAATCTAATGACGATACATGACAAATATAATGTTGACACGTCAACAGATCTTAACACGTGTCAAGTCCAGTCAATATCAGCTTTTGACCGTCAGTTGACAGTTTACATCCAACATGGGTATATTTGGACTAAATTAAATTGTTGGGGGCATATTTAAACCAAAAAAAGAATAGGGGACCAAATGACAAAACATACAAATGTTAGGGGCATCTTTTGTCATTTTGCCTAAGACGAAATGGTTGTATCTTCGCTTTCGAGTCTTCCATTGTCATTTCTTCGCATGTAGAATCTTTATAGTTTTCACAGTTTTTCTAGAATTTCAGGACTCGATCGGAGGTAACTTGGCATATCTTTTATTTAGCTAGTCATTCAAGTGCTACAGTCTTTCGACACGATCGCTATCAATTAACTCTACTATTTGACAGTTGAACCTATCCGTTTTGCCAACCAATCAATATATATTCCCACACAAGTTAGACCGGAAAAAGGACCTTGAACTCCAGGCCTAATATTCATCATCTTTTTCAACCATTTTCTTTACTCTTTTACGAAAATCACCACCTATTGTGATTCTTCACCTAATTCAAAAGAGGTGAACCGTCTAAAACTACTACCGTACCACATTGACCATTAACAGAAATTATGACAAACTAATCACATTGTGCCATAAGGCTCATGAAATAATCTTGAATTCTAAGCCTTAACAGCACATTTGTTGGGTCTCAGGTTGATGGAAAAAGGCAAGCAAATGAAGGTGGCAGAAGCATCCACCCAAATTACACTTTCAACAATGGAAATGATCTGCAGTTAAGCCAGCCCCTACCTCCTAAGAATGATGCACCAAAAAAACCAATCACGTTAGGGTAATTCTTCCACTCAATACAGTTTTTAAAAAGCTACAACAAACAGAAGTAAGAAAGCAAATTCTTTCAATATCAATCCTAAAAGTAACTTCGAAAATTTCCGACAGATTACAACTGCAATAACAAACTGGTCGGACAACTATGGATGGACATCATCTGTACAGAATGAAAAACAAAACAAACTTTAGGGTTTTGTAATGAACAGAGAAACACATTACACATTATCTGATGTAAATTTACAAATAATTAGAGTGTTTGTGTCTGATGTTACTCTGCAGTCAGCTGCCAGGGTTGAGTTTATGATTTGGGTTTTCGGGTTCGATTTTATATTTTGTAGTTTAAATAGAAAGGTTGTTTAGAATATTTTTTACACTTGTATCAAAATATAATTTATGGTAAGGGTCTCTTATTTTAACCGATAGTTGAGGGTTTAATCCTCACTCTGAGTATGGAGTAGCTTTAAAATTTGTGACCAATATTCACAACATAATGCGAAAGATTAATCACTAGAGTTATTTTTTGGTACCTTCGTTGTTTAAAATTAACGGAAATGGCGATGTAGCTTGGGTTAATAAGTTTTAGGCCAAAAAATTATGCAATTTATCAATTTAGTCTAAAATTCTATCAATTTAAACATTATTTTAATTTTTAGATTAAAATTATAAATTCTGCAATTTTCTTCTTCTAGTTGTATACTTTTTGGGTTTTGGAGTTTAAAAAACACGCTATGAACAATTAAAATTTTAGGATTTGCGGATCAATGGGGGATAATGTGAGGTCCATTGGAGGACCCAAACTCCACGATTGGGATACCGACGAGAATACGAGGGGTGGGAAAGGGATGAGACAAAAATTCAATCAAAATTTAGATGATGTTTTACCCCAAAAAAAAAATAAGATGGTGTTTTAAATTGATGGATTTTAGACTAAATTGATAATATATATAAGTATTTTGGACTAAAAGTATGATTATACCAAGTCACATCATCATCTCTGTTAGTTCTTAACGGTCGGGTACCAAAATATAACAAAAATGTAACGTTAGGTACTATTTTGTCAAAAATAATAGTTGAGGTACTAAAACAATAACACAAACATAATTGAGATATTAAATATGTAGTTTTCTCAAATTTTAAACCTGAAAATAAAAATAAAAAAGTTAGATTTCAAATGTAGAAAATATATAAATTTGAAACGGAATATAAACCTTAAAATAATGTCAAATAATAATAGTCTGTCTTGATAATGCAAAAATCAAGCGGAACGGCAAAGTCAACAAACAAAACAAATATCATTTTGTCCTTTTTTTGGTTCGAAAATATCATTTTCATTTTGTCCTTACAGCTTGCAGATGTGATTAAATTAATCAAATTCTGAAAAATACTTAACATAAAAAAATAATCATTTATAATAGTTTTTCTCTCCCTCCCTACTTAGCAGCCGCAAGTTTTTTTATTTATTTTTATTTTAGTCTTGAACGGCAACGACACCGATTTTAGCGTTATTTATTGATTGTTGATGTATATTATTTTTTATTTTTTATATTATGTTTTTTATTTAGTTTTTTTAAATAAAAAATTATGTTCTTGTGACATGTTTTTCCTCTACTCTTGTGGGCCTGTGGCACGTCTTTCTACTACCTTTGTAACATGTTTTTTTTGGTACGTTTTCTCTGTTGTTTGACACGATTTTTGCATACATTACCAGCCAATGATGTCCGTATAAAAATTCTCACAACGTTTGTTTTCTGATTTGAGTTTGTCGGTAGTATAGAAAGTTTGATCCCTTTAGTAGTTGTTTGTCAGTATAACCAGAATTGTGTGGCGGAACAATCTGTCTGATAGTTTAATTCGCGCACCACCCTTTAGTAGTTGTATTGTATTTATAATACATTGTATTATTTTTTTAATAAAATTCAATCGTCGTTATTAAGAAGGAAATAATCCTTTAACTACTGCACATTCACTTAATCAATGCAAATATTGTAGTTTTATGTCTGTTAAAGATAAGTACGGAGTTAGAAGCTCAGAGAGGTGAATTGTAGTTAACAATAAAAAAAAAGGAGTTGCATTAAAATTAATTTAAAATTCTGAGGTTTAAGTAGATAAATATTCGCATATATTTTTAATAATAAAAAAGCAATATTATGGTATGTAAGTTGTGTAACATATTTATTTTAAGCCTACGTCATAAAATCTAAATTCATAACCCTAAATTATAAACATAATCTCTAACATTTAAATCTTAAAATATAAACTCCCAAAACCATAAAAAATAATATTTTGATACAATGTGTAAAACTTTACACAAAATGCTTATTTTGTATAACTATTGTATTCGACTAATTAGTCAGTTAATCTAGATCGTGTACTATAAAGACTTTATTATGAAGATGATCATCTCAGCTCAATTTGCTTCATTCACAACATTGTGATTCACTTTAATCTTATTTAAGAACATAACGTCTCATCTCGCTAAATAACTGATAATCTATTCTTTTAAAGGGTTTAATTAGTGAAAATTTTCCTTTATTTCTTCCCAATTATACGTAAAGAGACTCGAATAAATCAACATTCCATTTGAAATAACAAATTATGTATGTTAAAAAGGTAAATGACAAACTTGGTTGCAATAAAGAAATAGAGATTTTTTTAATAGAAAAATACATTGATTAAGCTTTCTAAATTATAATAGTATGAATGAGTATTGTATTAAAACTAGGAAATAAGTGGCAAATCCTAATAAATATAATGCAAATGTTTCAATTTTGGGTTTCCGAGCTTAATTGTGAAAATATCAAATACTATAATTAGAGTCGCAAGGATGCTGCCACCTAAAAATTAATGGGTAAATTACATTCGAGGTCACTCAATTATATAAAACAAACTTTTTAACCACTCAACTTCCGAAAATTACAAAAAGAAAATTATTATATCTGATTTTGAGATTGTCATTAAAAAATTTCAAATGTTACAAAATATTCATTCAAACTTATCGAACTATTACGGAATGATCCTTAAACTTATCAAAAATCATTACTAGTAAAGACCATTTAGTAATCGAATTAGAAATTTAATGATTGTTTTGTAATTTTCGAAACATTAGTGGCCATAAAGATCATTTTTACGTAGTTTAATATGTATCATGTGAGGTTTATTATGAAGTCAACCCTCTCAACCCAATTTACTTCATTCGTAACGCCAAAACTTAAATCTTTGACATTATTTAAGGATTTAGTGTCTCATCAAATCAATTAGTTATCGGTATCTATGCTTTGTTGATGATTGACACTTGGCCTACTCCGCATTTCTAGACATCGAAAAGCTTAGTATTAATGTTCCTTAATAGATTAATTAGATGTTAAGAGTGTGATTAAAGTTTAAAACTTAAGTACAAATGTTTGATTTATACGAGGAAACATCGTATCTGAGTTTGATACTATCACATGGGTATGACCAATCACAAGCTTTCTTAACAAACATTTACACTTAATCCTATATTAAGTGACTTGGACCACATGTATTGTATTCTAATCCCCAACATAATAGTTCCTAATTAAAGTTTTTACTTAATTGATTCGGCATGAATTAACTAAAACTTTGAGTCAATTTAAAAAAAAAATTCTAATTTTAAAAATTATTTTTTAGTTGCAAGTACATGTATAACCACAATTATATATATATATATATATATATATATATATATATTGCGTAATTATATTTTTTTGAAAAGAGATATTGCGTAATTATATATATAGGGATAACTATATTTTTAGTACCCTACCTTTACCCGTTTTTTTATTTTGGTACCCTACCTATTTTTTTTGTAAAATAGTACCTAACGTTATGTTTTGTTTCTATTTTGATACCCCGCTGTCAAAAAATTAACGAAAAGTTGACTAGGAGAGAGAAAATTACATGTGGCATGCTGCCACGTCATTTTCTCTCTCCTAGTTAGCATGCCATGTGTGTTTTTTTATGATTTTTGTTGACGTGACATGTTGCCACGTCATTTTCTCTCTCCTAGTCAGCCTTCTATTAATTTTTAAACGGCGAGGTACCAGAATAGAAAAAAAACGTAACGTTAGGTACTATTTTACCAAGAAAAATCGATAGGGTACCAAAATAGGAAAACAAGTAAAGGTGGGGTACTAAAAATGTAGTTATCTCATATATATATATATATATGATGTGTGGAACCCAACAAGTGTTCTAGTGGAAAAGCAGATGATGTTCATTCTAGGAGGCACGAGTTCAAATTGCTTTGTATACATGGTGTATGTGCATTGTCTAAGTGTTAAACAAATCTATGAATAGATACTACCTTGTAATCACCTTTAGACTATATATAAGGCACACGTATGGTGCTCGAACCCGGATCACCTTGATGAAATACATCATCCTTTACCACTAAAGCCACTCCACGGGTTCAATTTTATTATCTAAAGAAAACAAAAAAATATGCAATAGACAACAATAAAAAACTACTAACCAATCCTATACAGAAATATCCTAAGATTTACAAAACAACAAATTAAAGCTATCAATTGTATCTATGGAATTCACACTAAGTCTGATTTAGACGGAAACAACTATAACAATCTCATATATTTGTTGCCATGTAAAATGTCTTGGTACCATGTTTGAATGCTTTTGTTAATTTTACGTACCGTCAATACATCATGTAAAAAAATGAGTACATTTTTCATCAATAGTTTAATTTTGATACAAAATTAAACTAATTAATTCTGGTTTGAGTCAGAATATAAAATTATAACTTAATTGTTTGTTTCAAGAGCATCAAATTGAAAATTTATGCATTTTTACACACACATGTATATAATATGTTCATTTACAAATTACAATATTTCCAAATCCATAAAATATATATAGAATATACAAGGGTAAACTACAACGAGGGTCACTCAGTTATAGGTAAGGTTACATTTAGGTCACTCCATTATTAAAAGTTACATTTGAGTCATTCAATTATGGGTAAGGTTATATTTAGGTCACCCAATTATTAAAGGTTACACTTGGATCACTCAGTTATGGGCAATGTTACATTTGGGTCACCTTCATATTTTAAAAAAAGTATCAATTTGTGTATTAGATTAATTAATGATTTCAAATGAAGTATTCTAATGTTAACAAGGGTATACAAGTGATTTGGAAGAAAAATGACTAAATTAATGTACTTTTTTAAATATGAAGGGTGACCCAAACGTAACATTACCCATAATTGAGTGACCCAAATGTAACCTTATCCATAATTGAGTGACCCAAATGTAATTTTTTATAATTAAGTGACCTAAATGTAACCTGACCCATAATTGAGTGACCTCTGTTGTAGTTTACCCAATATATAATTGCCGTAATTAATGTGGCTATGCCTCTAACCACTAGGTTTAAAATAACATTTTAAATAACATTAAAAAAATAACATTATTTTTTTCATTTTGATTCCATCTCTTTCCTCATACATAAATAAATTACAGGTATGGTTATAAATTAATGTCTAATGATTATAATAAATTAATAAAAGGTACGTTCAGATTAAAATTTAAAATATATTCATACTTAAACTAGAGTGACTATAATTATAATCAAATCCGGATGTGATTTAAACACTTTAATTAAGTTAAAATATGATATTAAATATATTCAAAATACATGATATTAAATAATATGACAATGATATAAAATATTTTATAAAGTATAGTTACAATGTTAAAATTCTATTAAAATTTATAATCATAATAAATACTTATATAGACTAACAAAACACAGAGAATTAAAGAAGATTAGTGGAGCATGTTCTTTTCCTTTCATATAAGCTTTACAAAATTATTGACCTTTTCAATTACTTTCACAGCAGCAGCAGCAGCAGCAACAACAACAACAATAATAATAATAATAATATTATTATTATTATTATTATTATTATTAACGCGTGAGTGAAAATGTTTTATGTAATAAATATATTTATAAAAGATTATTTAGCAACAAATGATTATATTTAGCCGATTGATCAAACTGTTAGAGGGGTAGGATTATGATTAGATTTAAGATTTGTCGAAAAAAGTATTTATAAATTTATGTTTCTCTCGTGTTTGCTCTTTAGGTACTTAATTCAAATAGTAAATTTTTAATTATTTTATTTAAATATTATATAAAAGTATGAAAAGATTTTAAAAAATATCATTACAATATTATATATTTTTTTAATTATAAAAAGATCTTTCATTTTCCCCTATTAATTGAGTTGATGTGAAACTAATAAAGTAGTCCTAGTAAAAAAAATGTTGTTATCTTTAGGTGATTCATGTTCGATCAGCTTATCTGCATATAAAATGTTAATATTTGTAAAAAGAAAAATCAATTTAAAAAAAATCTCTTGACTTTTAACTTTGGATCCTAGTGATCTAATACGAATAATACCAGAGACACGAAGGTATGTAGATGGTGGGAAAGGTTGTCCCTCTAATTTCTTTTATAAAAATAATTTAAATATTATTAACATCAGTTGGGTATTTACACATTTAGATCTCAATTTTAATTAATTTTAAACTTTGTCCACTAATTTTTACTTCTAGCTGTATTTACCCTTCTAAACTTAATCTCTGACTCCGTTCTTAAATAACGTCTCGTATAAATTTAATTAATTATGGATTCAGGGTTCGATTTAGATTGTATTGGATATCTTTGGAATTGTCAAAATGGGATGGAGGGTTGATTATTGCAACTTGCAAGTTCCAAGTTCCAAGTTCCAAGTAGAAGCAAAGCAATATTTTTGCTCACGCATGCCTTAATTTGTCCATTTTTGGAAACCTTATTGTAGTCGAAAAAATTAACATTTTGGACTTTCCGTGCATCCACTTGCTCATCTGCACCTCCATAAATTATCATTTTTTTCTACATGTACTTTAGCTTATTTCAATTTATATTTTAAATATTAGTATCCGTACATATACACCACTTTAATATTAATTTCCACTCAAGACTATGGACTCGTTTAATTAAGAATGAATGCCCTTTGGAATCACGAAAACAACAACTTTACGTTATGGACATTTACATTCATACACTATGCTTTCAAAAGAAAAATAAACTAATTAAAATCTTAAAATCTCGTATCGTATTCGAATCCGAATCTTATATGGGGAAAAGAAATAGATTTATGAAAAGAGAGAAATTACATATATTTATTGGATGGTACATGTTGAATTATTTCGATATAATCAAAATGGAAGAATAAACAAAATTATCTTACGCAATACGACAGATTAACAAAACTAGATAAGTTTTTTTATTCGATTTTGATCAAAATTTTGGACTATGTGTTGAGTAATAAATACAGTCAGGATAATAGCTATAATCAAATATTATGAGGGGTTAAAGACCGATTAAGTATTTAAATCTAAAAATTATGAAAGATAAAAAAAAACTTATTTGATTAATATTTAAATTTAAAAAAACTTAAAATACTATTTTACCAAAAAAATTAAAAGGGGTTGCCCCTTCCAATCCAAAAGTGGCTCCGTACTACGCGTACTATTTTTCTTATTTTTTAGAACGGTTTAATTACAAATAATTTTTTTAACGACACTCCTTTTCTATATATTTTTTAAAATAGAGAGAAAGTTTTTTTAAAATTAATTTTTGTTTGTTTTGGTTGTCCATACCTGCATATTCGTTCACTTTCATAGACAAATAAGTTATAACTTAAAACACAGAAAATTGAATATATCGTTTAGTTAGCTGGGAATAATTTTAACTTAGTCCGTACGTAAACTTGAGTAAACGTTGAAGTTATTTTTTATAATTTTATTTTTAATAAGTATCAAATATAATTATAGTTTTGTTATAATTGTCAATATTGACTTTAGAAAATTATTCATTTCATACTTTTTAATTTTATTAATATAATATTTTCATTTCTTCAAATAATATCGGATAAAATTTATGTTTTATTTTTTATAAAAAAACTATTTCAAATAAAATAAAATCAAGCCCTGATATAGGAGTATCACTTTTCCACTTTGATCATTAAAGGTTATTTTCTTGTCTAGATCGAACTTAACTATCAAATGTTAAACGGCAATCATTTCGACGTTTAAAAAAATTGACGGAAAATTTGAACCAATCAAATCACGCTATGCTGTTGTATTTTCTTTTTAAATCTGGATTCCTCGATTTTCATTTTAGATTTATATTTAGTATATTAGCGGCGAAAATTAAATTTTTTTTATAAACGTTTTAGTTTTAGGGTTAGGGATTCAATTTAAGGTGTATATTGATGGATTTAAATTTATGAGTTTATAATTTAGGGATAGTGATTAGAATCTAAGGTTTAGAGTTATAATTTAGAGTTTCGAGATTAGAATTTATGTTTTATGGTATTACTATAAACTCCAAACATCTAAATCCTAAACATTAAATTAAATCCCTAAATCATTAAACTGAACGCTTATTTTGCCTTATAAATCATATGCCGCCCTTATAAATGTTAGCAACCTGAGTCCACAAACATGCATGGTTGCTCCTCTTGATATGCAATTCAAATCCCTACACTTACCATTGCGACGTAGTCAAGGCAAACTATAAATGTTTGAAAGTAAAGGGGAATTCATAAATGGGTAAAATACAAAAATAATGACTCAACTTTTGCCTCTTTCCTATTTTACTCACTCATCTTTAAATTGAATCGATTTAATGACTCAACTTTTAACATTGAGTTTTTATCATCACACAACCGTTATATTATGGATGCCGTTAATGATATGGCATTTTTTATTGATTTGGCTGCCACGTAAACACACATGTGTTAAAAAAACAGAATAAATATAAAATAAAAAGAATTAGTGGTGGGCCCCAATTAGAATCGGAATAATAATTCCTTGTCTGAGCCGACCCTCCGGGGAACGAATATATCAGAGGGGATTCTCGAAACACATCTTTTGGAAGAGGGGATTCTCAAAAACACTTGTTTTCTTCTTATTTTTTCTTAGTTTTGTTTCCTCTCTTCCACAGACATCATGCAGCAATTACAGTCGAAGATTTCGACAACCTTAAAGTTGGTCAGCGCTGTTGATTTCCGGGGTAAGGTGGGGAAGAAAGCCAGGGGTTTGAAAAACGTCGAGAAAGGTGACGGTGGTGTGTTGGAAGAAGCAGCAGAGGATGATGGGGTGGCAGATGAAAACCAGGGATCAGACCAACCGGAAGAGCCACCGTTATCGAATCAAGACGACATCGAGGCGAGGCAGGCGGCGGAGAATTTGGTTGCTGCCTGTGAAGCCAGAGAAAAGCAGCTACTAAGTGGTGAGTTTCATGTATACTTTCTTCTTCTTTAGGCAAGAAATAGATTTGATTGCCTGCAATGTGTTTGTATTGTGTTCGGATATGGAGCTGATGAAGGAAAAGTTTGCTAAATTACTCCTGAGAGAGGACATGTCAGGTGGAGGGAAGGGTGTTTCGTCGGCTCTAGCACTGTCGAATGCCATTACGAACCTTGCCGGTAATGGTCCCTCTCATCGATGGAATTCATAGCAGTCGGATCCTCCACGGGGATCTAAGTATCGGATCGGACAACATGTGGAACAGGAGCATCTTCCACAAGGGAAACCATTGTGGGCATCCTTGGAAACATTCTCCCAATCATATATCCATCCCAGGAAGCTCTGGGTTCATCGAAAGTATACCTCAGATCATCGTACGACATCCTCCCAGCATCAAGAGAAAACCTTGGATCCGTGTCACAAGATTTTCTCCCGAACCCGTAATCCGCAATCTCAGACTGGGTTTCTCTGTACTGTCTCCTAATCGGCTTCTTCACTATCAATCTCTCTGATCCACCGTCATTTCTCCTCTTCTTAAGCTTTTGTTTTTGCCTCCATTTCTACAATTTCTTGCTGAAAACTGAAGCGGCCGACCAAAAACTCCCGGCAATCTCCTTGAGATCTCTTCCGGGAGCCTTTTTTGTTTGCGAATCAAGACCAATATGATCCTTCATAGGCTTCAGCTCCTCTTCATATTCTTCTACAATTTCTTCAAATTTCTCTTCTGTTAAGTTCACCGCATGAGTAGTCACACTGGGTGGTTGTTCATCTATGATCTCAATGTCGTCGCCGTCGCGATCGGGTTCACTCTCTGGTCTTCTTCTTTGCTTTCGAAAACAGGGTCTTGAACAACGCTCGAAGAAGAAGCCGAATTTCGAGGCTCCCCTTCAGCAACTGACACGCGTCGTATAGTGTCAAAAATAAAACCTTAAACTCAAAGTAAATAAGAATTAAATTAATATAGTGAGAGTAAGGGTCGATCCGCAGGGAATAGGAATTCTAACACCTTTCTTCTGATTTAGACCAAAAACCTGTAGGGAATAAAGGGGGATTTTAGAATAGTGATTTAAATGAGAAAAATAGTAAAAACGTAAAAATAAATGTTGAGAAAGAATTATGGATAGAAATAGCCTCAAGCCACGCTTTGCCACGACATCTTCGATCACTGAAGTTGATTTTTCTTCGACTTTCCTGCAGGTTACAGTCTACAAGGCCCAACCCTTGTAACTTACTTCTCGTTGGTAGATTCGACTCCTAGGGCAATCCTTGAAGTCAAACTTTTGTGAATTAGCTACGGCAATCGATGCTAACCCAGATCTGAGTTAGTGCTGGAGAAGCCCATGCTCGGATATTCATCTCGATGAGAGTTGTTTCCGATTTCGATTCCCCTTAGTGGACCGCCACTAAGTTTGTTCTTAGGGAGTTGAATTGGCTACAAGCTTTTCCTCGTCCCCAACGATGGATCTAAACCACTTCAAGCCGATGCGCGCTCTCGGAATGAAACAATTGCGATGCCTAAAGATTAGGCCGATTGCCTAATCAATTTTGCAGAGAATCTAAAAAGGAGTTGTTGAAGGATTGAAGTATTTTCCTAATCTCACGAGATTTGTCGGGTTTGGCGTTGCTTTTGGCTAAAGGGAATTTAGTTAAGCATGGTTTGTGAAAAAACCATACTTAATAAAATAAACAAAAATGGAGAAAAGAAAATGGAGAACTTTATTACTCAAGGAAGAAGAGAACAATGGAAATTGATTGATGAATAATTCACCCCCCAAAGTGGGGTATTTATAGTAGTTGAAAAACCCTAAAAACCTAAGATGATAAATCCTAAAATAAATTTAAATAAAATTACATAAGATAAATATCAAAGTTTTGAATTTAAAAGATAAAATTCGGATGATAGGCTATCTTGATAAGTGGACTGATAGGTTATCAAGCTTGCTGACGTCATCTTCTAGAAGGTGCTGATGTGGCGCCCAGTCAGCATTCATGCCCTGGTTCATGCCCATGAATCTGCCCACGAGTTCAGTATTTTCTGCAGCACTTCAACTCGTTTCTGTCATTACGTAACCTGCACAAGAACAACACAAAAACGCCCAATTAAGTCCTTCAAACATATATATTCGATCAAAACAAGGACTAAAAATATAACCAAAATAAACACTTATCAGCAACCCCGGAAGGCCTTCCGTTTGCGGTTGCTTCTTGATGAAAGAGTGACCAAAGCGTATGCTTCGCTCTGAACCAACATGGATCTGAGAGATCCTGATTTATCGACAGAGAGAACAGAGCTCAAGAAGCCTGAGTCAAACCGAACGACTGAAGTTAACTGGGGCCCACCACTAATTCTTTTTATTTTGTATTTATTCTGTTTTTTAACACGTGTGTGTTTACGTGACGGTCAAATCAATAAAAAATGCCACGTCATTAACGACATCCATAATATAACGGTTGAGTGATGATAAAAACCCAATGTTAAAAGTTGAGTCATTAAATCGATTTGATTTAAAGATGAGTGAGTAAAATAGGAGAGAGGCAAAAGTTGAGTCATTATTTTTGTATTTTACCCTTCATAAATAAATCAATTTATATATAAAAATTTTAAATAAGAGTACAAAGATAAAAAAAATCTTTAAAAGTGGGGAGGGACAGGAACGGATTTACATGGGTTTATTTATGATTTTATCATTTCACTTTGAACGTTTATAGTTTACTTTCTAACTCTAAATCTTGGTTCCATCCCGGAAAAAGAGCATTGATAAACTATTCCAAAGTACAAAACCCTAATGTTGAAAGTCATCAAGGGAGATTTTGATAATATAATAATTCTTAATTTAATTTGCGCTTATAAACAGCGGTTCATCAAGAGAGACTAAATTTTCAATATGTGGAAAGTATAGGGGCTTATAGCATATCTTGACCTAAAGATTTTTATTGGCCATCCCGTTGATGGTGTCAAAATGCTTGAAGGTTTATTTTATTCAACGGGTGAAAATGGATTGTTAAGATTTTTTTTATTAAGTTGAGAAGTTTTAAATTTTAAAGTTGTAAATGTTAAGATTTGAACTCACATTAGATGAAATTATATGAGTATTTTTTATTATTAGGTGAATTAATAGATCTCAAATAGATAGTTGAGATTAACAGTAGAAAATGAAAAAAAAATGACTAAGTGGATTATCCTTGATTAAAAGTTTTTATCTCGACCATTAAATTCAGTTAATCTAACGATCTAAATAACGTATAAAGCTTTTAAATTTGACATTGTGTAAGAGAATATCAATCCATATATATAAGATAGAATATGTTGGCACAATATAAAAGTATTTAGTTTTACATACTTTTAAGACCGTTTGATGAGTGAAAATGGATGACTGATACTAATAGTAGGAGATGAGATATTTATGAAAACTATGAATATATTATCCTCCATTTCAAAGTTTTAATTCAACCATTAAACTCAGTTAATTCAATTATCTTAAATTAGTATAAAATTAAATAGTTTTACATGAGGTAAGTGAATCTTAAGTTCTATATAATTAAGGGTTAGTGATTTAGTTTAGAGTTTAGGGTTTATGAATTTAGTTTATAGCGTTTATTGTTGAAATTTAGGGTTTATAGTTTAAGGTTAAAAATTTAGATTTTAGTTTTTAAAGAGTAAATATGTAGGTCTGAATTAATGTATAGTTTTTAACGGTAGAAAAAATAGGAGCGTTTCTTCTCATCTATCCATTTCACTCATCAAATGATCATTAATTAATGTGAAGCTAATTGAGTTTTACTTAGTGTAAGTGAATCCTAACCCATATATATAAGATAAATATCCTCTTATACCATGTAAAATTTGAAAGTTTTACACTTTTTTGGACTAAGACTAATAGTAAAAAATGAGAAGGTTATCAGTGGAAAAAAGGAAATAATCTTAGTCGTTTATTTACCTTCATTCAACGGTTCAAAAAAATATAAAAATAATTGAGTTTTACACGGTGCAAGAAAATCACGACCTTATATATATATATATATATATATATATATATGAGTTAAGATCAACTTACAAAATGTAAAACTCTTTAAGTTTTACACGTTTTCTGGATCGTTAGATGGAGGGAATGAATTACTCAGATTAACTCTTTACTCTCTTTTTTTCAAGTGATTATCTTCACATATTTACTGTTAATCTCATTCATTTGTTTCACTCATCTAACGGTCCAAAAAACGTGTAAAACTTAAAGAGTTTTATACTATGTAAACAGATCCTATATATATATATATATGAAAAACACTTTGATACACAAACTTGTGTAATATTTAGTTTACACAAGCCTTTCAATTTTAAGATTTAGATATTTAGGTTGTGGTTTAGGGTTTAGGTTGTATGGTATAGAATTTAGAGTTTAGGGCTTAATGTTTAGGTTTTACTGTGTTGGGGCTAGGGATTTAGGTTTTAGAATTTATAGCTTAAATACGAAGAGTTATGTAATTTTTTTATATTGTTTGTGTATTAAAATAAAATATAATCCTATGTATGTATGTATCTTTGGAAATATCGAAATGGAATGGGGGTTGATCATTGATAGTTGCAAGTTTCAAGTTCCAATTACAATCAAAGCAAGATTTGATCCTTTTCTTGCAAGATATTGGCATAAACATGCCTTATTTTGTCCCATTTCGGAAACCTTATTGTAGTCGAAAAAAATAACTTAACATTTTGGACTTTCCATGCACACATATCACCCACTTGCACACATGACCTGCCATCAACTCCATAAACTATCATTTTTTTTCTATATGTACTTCAACTTCTTTCAGTTTCTATTTAAAATACTATCCGTACAATGTACATATACATCACTTTAATATTTATTTTCCACTCAAGGCGTTGAGCTCAGTTATGTAAGAATAAATGCTCTTTGGGATAAAAAAAAACCCTAAAAATTTACGTTATGGTTATGGACATTCATACACTATGCTTTCAAATGAAAAAAAAAACTAATTACAATCTAAAAATATCGTCCCAAACTCGAATTCGGATTTTATATAGGTAAAAGAGTAAGATTTATGGAAGATAGAGAAACTACAATTCTTCAATGAACGGCACATGTTGAATTATTTTGATATAATCAAAGTTGAATAAAATATTATCTTACGCAGAATAACAGATTGACAGAACTAAATAAATTTTTTATTTAATTATAATCAAAAGTGGGGAAAATTCATAACTTTAACATCTTTTCATGTTTAAAGATTATTAAATTTAGCAAAATTTAATTGATTTTATTTTACTTTGTTTGCCCACACCTACTTGTTCTTTTATTTTTATAAAAAAAATAAGTCTTAAATCATTGGACTTATGTGAGATGATAAAAGTCTCTCATATCCTAACCATCGGCCGAAATATTTTTAAAAAATTGATAGTAACATCTATCATTATATGGACCAACCGGACCTGAAATATTAATCATTAGACTCATTCTAATGAATATATTAAAAAATCCAAAAAAAAACTTGTAGCCTAACTCGAAAATTAAATATACGGTTTAGTTAACTAACATCATCAATAGTTTTAACTTCGTCCGTACGCAAACTTGAGTCAACGTTGAAGCTATCTTAACCAAGTTAACACAAGATTAGGCTCCCTATTTTTGAAATTATCGAATGCCGACGAAAATTTAGAGAATATTAACGAATTCAAATCAATACATTAGAACAAAATTTGTATTTTTTTTACATTTACTTACCAATGATTTGGTGTCGCATGTATTAATAGTTTCAGGGTTTTATAGTTTCAGAGTTTGTGGTTTTAAGATTTAAGATTTATGGCTCAACGTTTATGAGGTTATGATTTATTGATTTAAGGTTTAGGGTTTATGGTTTATGGTTTTAAGTTTATTTTTAAGTTTATGATATATGATTTATGCTTTTTAAGGTTTAAGTTTTTGAGTTTAACTAAAGTAAACACCTTCAATTAATAGAGTTTAGCTTTTAAGAATATAATTAACTACATTCTAGTAGATTTTATTGAAAAAAATAAACATTAATAATTTGAATATGACTAGTTTTTAAGGGCTGTGTACAGAAAACCTTATAATTTATCACATTTTCAAATTGTTTTTTAAAAAAGGGGGAATATTACACGAGTGGTCACCCAACTATCACTCTTTTTCTGTTTTGGCCACCCAACTAATTTTTCTGTCAAAATCGTCACTAATATTTCGTTTCGTTATCATTTTGGTCACCGGCCACAGAGAATGCGACGTGTCATGGGATAATAACAATTTTAATCCCTAAAATTATTATATTCTATCAATTTAATTTTAATACGAAATAACGCATCAAATATTTAGACCAAACCCCAAAATTCTCCACCCCTTCCTTCTTCCTCCGCAACACTACAAAAATAAGATTACAATCGGGGGGGGGGGGGGGGGGGGGAATATCACACCAGCACTACAAAAATAAGATATTATACTGGGCAGAAGCACAACATACACGCAGAAACAACAACATTACCAACATTTTCCAAGCAGTTGGGAACAATGCTTGTCGTAGAGACGCAACTTCAAGCTTCAAAGAATTCTGCATCAAATTTTTTGTTTGCGGTGCTGCCCAAATTGTGCGAACTGTGCTTCGCAGGCTCCGTTGGAGCTTGTAAGTTGTATCTTAAAATTTGACTTGATATTTGCTTTTCTAACAAGCTTCCATTTCTTTGCAATGTAACATTACATTAATCATTGAATGTTGGTGATTTTATATGATCGAATCATTGCAGCGGTTGTATATGTCTTGCCATTCACCGTAGTGTTTTTGCAGTTTAAAGAACACAAATTTAAAAATCAAAGTTATCTTAAATTGTGGTTTAGATGAGTGTTCATTGAAGTGATGAAAAAGGGGAAAGAGTGGTGTTGCAGAGGAAGAAAAAAAGATAGGTAATTTGAGGTTTAGTCCAAATATTTGATGAGTTATTTCGTATTAGGATTAAATTGGTAGAATATAATAATTTCAAGAACTAAAACTGTTATTAAACCATTTCATGTCACAATCTCCATGAAACGTTAGTGATGATTTTGATAAAAAAAATTAGTTGGATGATCATAATAAGAAAATAGTGATAGTTGGGTTACCACCTATGTAATTTTCCCCTAAAAAAACCTCCGGTTAAAGTGGAAACCCTACAAAATAAAGAAATTAATTAATCCATTTGTTAATAATGGATAACAGTAGGACAATTATTTCCCCAACCAATCAAAACAGAGCTTCAAAACTAAAATAATCGTACGGCCCTCGATGTTGCTTGCTAACGTGTCGATCATCTATACGTCAAATTATAGTGCTTTCACATTTTCCACTTCCACTTTTTTTCACTAACTCCACACCACGCTCCCCACGAATCCTGGGCTGCAGTCTGACAGTCCGAGGTTACTAACTTCCATATCTCACCTTCGAGTACGTCGTTAGCCTACTCGCTTTCATCATCCGACACGTGTCCTTTCGAAATCGATCTTCTGTGTCTCCAACAATTCTCCCGATTCTCTACCTAACGTCAACGCAACTCCGTTTTGATTCACCTGGACAGATGGCACTCAAGTAGAGCGAGTATAGAGGTCATCCATTTACTCGCGAGAGTAGGAGAAGCGAGGTACATAATAAAACCGCTAAGCGGTTTCGGGCACAACGTTTCAAATGCTAAAAGGGAGGTTTTTTCATGTGATGAAAACCGCTTACAGCTATTTCCATTTAGAGCATAAATATAATTCCCTCTTTTAATCAGTTGAATTTGTTCTTTTCCCCTTTTCTCTCTCGAAAGTTTTCTCTTCCGAAAAGAGAAAAAAATCACGAAAAGAACTCGCGCTTCTTCATTGTAGCTTTAAAACAAGTAAGCTTTTGCCTCTCTATATGATTCCGAAATGGCTAAATCTTTTTTCCAGCTCAAAATCATAGTATTTTGTTTCATTTTTTTTTACTTTTTTTCCGATTAATTTCGGTGTTCTTAGCATACGATTATTTGTATTTAGCTTGGATTTTTGTTTTGGACATTGATTTTGAAATTTCTAGGTCTGAAATTGGGGGAGATCTAGCCGCGAGAAGCAGTTGAAACCCTAAGATCTCAATGGGAAGAGGAAAATTAGTGATTCGAAGAATCGACAATTCGACAAGCAGGCAAGTGACTTTCTCGAAGAGAAGAAATGGATTGTTGAAGAAAGCGAGAGAGTTATCGATCCTTTGCGATGCTGAAGTTGGATTAATCATCTTTTCCAGCACCGGCAAGATTTACGATTTTGCCAGCACTAGGTCAGTTTCTGTTTCTTTTTCCTCCTTTTTTGTGTATTTATTTTTTATTTATTACATCTTTATTTATTCATTTAATAATTTTGTTATCTGATCAGTGACTGCTATTTTTATCTTCTTCCTTTTCGCTATACATGTGTTTATAATTTATATCTTAGTCCTTTTTTTGGTTATCTGAAAACTGAGGGCTGTTTAGATTTACAAGGAAACATATATAATAATTATAAGGCATGTTTGGGGTTGTTTCTCTTTTTAGAGGATTAATAATTAACCTGAAGTAGAGTTTGCCACTTTTTCCCCTTCCATTTGTGTCAACGTGCATGCAAATATTAAGTTTAAAATACTGAACAAGTTGGAGATTATATAAATAATGAAGGGGAAACTAAAAACCATTGAAGATTTTTTTTAATATTGGCAAGTAGCAAAAGTTTTAATTTATGTTTTTTTTTTATCTTTGTTTGATATAGGTATATTAAAAAAAAGATAAATATTCAAAAAAAAATCTACAAGCTTCTTAGTTTTAGGATATAGTGAGTTAGTTTAGGGTATAGGGTTTACAAGCTTCTTAGTTTTAGTATATAGTGAGTTAGTTTAGGGTATAGGGTTTAGGGGTATGAGTTATAATTTAAGGATAGTTGTTTCTATTTAAGGTTTAGGTTTATAATTTAGTGTTTATAGGTTAAAATCTAAGTCCTCGCCATATTACCCTAAAAACTAAACACTAACCTATAAACCCTAAATTATAACCATAAATCTTAAATTAAAACAATTATCCCTAAATTTTAAACCTCATACACCTAAACCCTTAAACCCTATATCCTAAATTACATCCTTATAACTTAAAACTAAGGCGCTTGTGGAAACTTTCAGTTTCCACCGCCAGTGTATAGGATGTTAATCTTAAAAAAACAAATTGAAGTTCTTCATATATTTGAAGAATCATATTATAATTTGTTGAGCATAGGTATTTAACAAGAATATTTTTAAACGAAATGAAAAACCGGATTAACATAGTTTTTAATTACGGAATAAATTTCCCTCGTATCTTCTTTAGCTGTGATCCTTGAGTATTTACAAATCCAAATACATGCTAACAATTTTAGACAATTGAAAGATTGAAAAGCAAAATTGAACTATCTATAGTAATTATGTTTTTAAGATAGTAGTTGTGGTTCTGCTTAATACTACCAATTATGATCCTTATTCTGATTATTTTGTGTCAAATTTTAGCTTTTTTTTTTCATTCATTGACTGGAAAAATTGGTATGAACTATGAATTAAGGTTAGGATCTTAGAATATTATCTATAGACTTGATTTTATTTATTCATTTGTATAAAAGAGTTCATAGAGAATAAGGGAAGGAGTTGTGAATTAATGCTAGGATTCACATCTCTCACCTTTTCATGTTATCTTTAAGGTTGATTGTTTGAACCAATTAGATTAAATCCTGAGTACTTATTTTAGGATTTCCTTCGTGAAAACACTTGCTATTCCTTTCCAAGGACTATACATACAAATATACATAATTTATACTATATGGGTGGAGTTCTTTTTAACTCTACAAGTAGAGTTAAGAAAACCCATGTCGTTTTCTTAACCCACTATATACATATGGATGGATGGAGACGAGAATACAAGGAAAATTAAGAATAGGTAAGTGTAATGCAGGCTAACTAAATTACACCAGTTTCCATTGGCTTGGAGAGGTTGGTGTATGCATGCATATATGCTTTTCTCCATTCTTTTAGATTTAGGTTATGACTTGGATGATGCTATGCTATGTATGCAGTATGTATGTGCATGGAGATGAGAATACAAAGAAAACTAAGAATGTGAAAGTGTAATCTTGCCTAAATTACACCATTTTTCATTGGCTTGGAGTTGGAGAGGTTGGTGTATGCATGCATGCATGCTTTTCTCCATTCTTTTAGATTTAGATTATGACTTGGATGATGCTATGCTATGTATGTATGTGCAAGTGAAATTTTGCCTAAATTACACCATTCTTCGTTTGGCTTGGAGAGGTTGATGCATGGATGCATGCTTTTCTCCATTCTTTTAAACAAGGTAATGGTTTGGATTTTAGCCCAAGAAAAAGGGTTACGGCTTGGATGATGCGAAAGAGTTATATGCGTGCGTGTGTTTTAAGCAAATAAGTCGAATAAAATTACATTTTATTCGAGCAAAAAAAAAGTCGAATAAACCTTTAACTTATTTGGTTCTTGCACATTGTGTTTCTTCACTTTTGATATTCATTTGCACTTTTTTCTGAAGTTGTAAAACAAATAGTTAGATTTTTTTGTACTTTTATTAGTAATAAAATTTCTTTGTGAAATTACCCTTAATTTGAATAAAAGGATAAGAAATTGAGTTAATAATGAAAAATAAGAATGAAACGAAGGTTGGAATCTTAGAATATTGTTTATAGATGGGTTTTTTCTTTAAATAAAAAGAGGTGGTAGTGAGAACAAGGGAAATGGATGTAAATTAATGGATAAAAATCATCTGCCCCTTTTTGTTGACTTTACTTATGCCAACACTAAAAAATACTACAAAATTAAATTTTAAGCCCTAACTCTAAATTTTAAATCTCAAACTCTACACCCTAAAAATACGCCCTACCCTAAATTCCTTAAACCCTAACCATTAACAATAACTTAAAACCATAAACTTAATTTTAAGCGTGGGGCATAAATAGAAATACTGAAAAGGAGCAGAAGATTTACGTCCTAAATTAATGCTACTTCAAATCTCACACCTATTAAATATCACTTTTTGAATCAATTAGGTTAAATTTTGAGTTCTTATAGACATTTTAGGAACTCCAATCATGAAAACACTTCTTACCATTACATTCAAATCACTATACACACATACATGCCTGTATCCATCCATCCATACATATGGAGACGAGAAAACAAAGAAATTTAAGAATTGGTTGATGCATGCATTCTTTTCTCCGTTCTTTTAGATTAGGTTATGTATTGGATGATGCTAAAGAAGTTATTATCTTGATTAAAGTTGAGTGAAACACTATAGAAAAGGTACTTGTATATTACATTTAATTTGAAGGATAGTGCGTGTATAATATGGTATTACATAATAATGCATTTTTTTAAAAAAAATGGATAATTTTTTAAAATTTATGATTGTAAAGGTCAGTTCATCATGGAACATCCTGTTGATGGTTCCAATATGCTTGGAGGTTCATTATATTAGAAGGATATTGCTCATTGTTTTAGCAGCTTTGCCACACAAATTTTATTCTTTCTTCAACTTATAAAACATTACAAAAAACAAATGCCTAAAATTTAATAAAAAAAATCAAAGACGATTGTTTATAGAAGCAAAATTATGCAACTTTTAATCCACAAAGATGTGAACTCTAAAACATGAAATCCTTAAAAAATATATATATATAACAAATATTTGTATTAAATCGGTTTTACACATTTTAAGAAAAATTCAGTCAGAGTTTGACTTTTATTAGTACAATTCCTTTATAAAGTTGTGTTATTTTAGGGGGCAAACTTATTTCATGATACAATTATTATTCTTACAAGAATCCACTTTTTCCTTCTTTAAACAACAATTAGAAAAGGTTTTGATATTTTTTTCATCACTCAAGGTGTATCAAATTGCTAAAACAAGGAGATAAAGAACTTAAAACATAGAGAATTGGGTACGTAGTTTTTCAAATGCATACTCTGCCCTGAACTATATTATACACATGTTAAAGAAGCAATTTATTAATCAACTTTAATAAATCCAATTTGAATTGAATCAGTTATTATTTAATAATAAATTATTTTTTTTATAATATGGTAAATTTTATATGCACTTATCAGTTATCACTTTACTAAATCTACGTGTAATATCCATTTATTCCATAATAGAGAGATTACTGTGACAAAAGGGCAATGATGGCTGAAAATGCAATGAATAATGGTGGTTAGATATTTGTTGTTTGAAAAAGAACACAATATCTTCGAAAGAGAGAACAATGTGTTTCTTTGTATTTTCTTATTATTCTTAATTATCAAATGTATACATGGTAAGACTTTAAATAGGCTGATATAAAATTTTAATATAACTAAAACTATATTTTTATTTTTAATTTAAATAATACTTATTCCTAATTTAAATAAGACTTCTAATAAATCTAAACTATTAATTAAAAATAAACTTTAATTACACATTAAATAAAAACTCTAACACTACTCCTTAACTTACACTCCCACACTTCTAGAATAAATTACAGTTACTTATTTGCTATGTTGGGAAAATGCCGCAATCCACCAATCATAATGCAGAACCTAATTTACTATAAATCCAATCATAATGATTTACTATAAATCCCGAACCTAATTTAGAGAACTGATTTTCTTCCTTTTTATTATGGCATCAGCATGAAGTCTGTTATAGAACGCTTCAACAGGGTAAAAGAGGAACATCGTCAAGTAATGAATCCTGCTTCAGAAGTCAAGGTAAATTCTCTATCAACTGCTTCAATTTACTCCCACTAGTTATCCTCGGTTTGACAATTGTTTGCAAATGGTTCGTGAATTCTGTTCACAACCTGAACCATTCATACCATTGTTTCCCCTTCGCGGTAAGCTCTCTCTTAGGCATGCATTTACTAATTTACGAAAAAGCAAGGGAAAATAATAAGGTTGCTTATTGCTCAACAACTAAACATAATCAAACCAGACATATAAGCATAAACAGGGTTTGTAATTGGCCAAATAGGAAATTACTTTGCCAAAGAGGAATAACAGAAAGATGAGGTTATTAATCTCAGTGACAATGTGTAGGTGATAGTACGTGTAGTCGACGAGCGAAAATCATCTATTTAGTTTCTTTGGCACAATTCAACACCTACCTTCCAACGTTGCTGCATTCTTTTCAATCAGAGAGTGGTTTCAAACTTTTTTTAGTTTAATTGTCATACGAAAGAAAGAGCAGCAGAGAAAGAACCTGGCTTTACTTTGTTTTTTGTCAAGTGAGGCCCCATAGAGAAGGAAAATGACCGTACCATGGAAAATCGTGGTTCCTACTTCATGTAGAGTTTATGATCTTTGACTCTGTCAGTACTCAGTAATATGCATCACAATTTACACTAAAATTATGAAGAAGAGGTATCTGCTGGCAACGAGGCAGGGCCTAGGGCTAATGCCATGTAAGTAGCATACTATTTAAACATAAACCTACCAAAAAAATATTTTTTTGATTGACCTAACAAGATTAAAGAGTATTGCCAACTAAAGCTTCCCATTAGAGGTTGCCAGTAAATCTCTAACATATCTATTTCTAAAACAGTAAGGCGTCGATGATGGAAGTTTGATGAAACAGTGTCAACATGCTAAAATAGAACAGATCTTTTAGATGAATCACAGAGATCAACAAGGGTACTTAACTGACTAGGTTGACAGCAAGATGTATTACATAAATGGTTCATGGGTCTCCTCTTACACCTCGTGGAGCATAATGCCTTCATTCCGGCACCTGCAGCAATAGATGAATGGAATGGAACGGAACAGTGTATCCAAGCCAGTCATGGTGCATAGTGAAAGCCCTACTCCCAACAGCAAGCCATACGAGATAAGAGGAGAAAGGATGACACAAAAATAAATCAAGCTTCATCTACACAGATCTCAGCTTAAACACGGAGCTTCTAGGACTTCTATACCATGAAGTGTTCAACATAGTGAAAACTGAGAAGAAACCATCATAGTATTCCTTGTCAGTAAACCATCAGAACAAAAGATTTACAAGGCTAAACCCTGGAAGCCCTCTTAAAGTCTCCATGATAATATCGAGTCTACTATAGAAATAAGTTCCCACCGCATCAGTCATTATTTTCTACAAAATAGCATGAGAAGAAACCACAATCTTTTTTTGATTAGAAAGAGAATAGCACCTACTTAATGAAGGAGCTAATAGTAGACATTCATACTTAAATCTTCGAAACCTCTGTTGCACGCCTATATTTAAAGTCAAAAGGTACACATCACAGCAACCAACAACTGGATGCCTCAAGTACTTGAAGGTTGCAGACAGCAATTTTATCAAACAAGTGAATCATCCTCTGTTTAAATTGCAACTTGTATCCTTTTCCCCTCTGGGATCCTTAAGTGGTCATATACTCTCAAAAGTGACTTTACAATTCAAGAACCATAACCTCCCTTTAGAGTCCAGAGTAACTTACTTTTTTTTTTCTTTCCACTGCATCTGCAGGTTTATGATCAATAAGACTCCAATGCTACCACTTCTGCACAACAACTGTCTTTCCTAACTCTAAGATGCCACCCTCTGCTCAAACTCTAAAGCAACAATCCTATCATGCATTCAGCAATATCCACCATTTGCAACCTCAAGTAGGTTAGTACACTCGTCCAAGAGGCAATCATAATGATTATTGGTTTAGTGTTACTTGATCAAGCATAGGTTAATCAGTTTAAAGTCGAATTTGTGAAAGCTTGAACAACTTCTCATCAGGATATCCATTTTTCAGATAAATGTCTACACACAAAATTGCATTTTTCACGTGCTTAGTACTTCAGTGGTTGTTTTTCTGAAATAGATTAGCATCATTTATCGTGAAACATGCATGGTATCATGATCTTTGTGGGCACTCGAAGATTTAGGCTTATTGGAAGACTAAACACATAGCATACAAATATCGATATTCTTTCACATCTTTTAAAAATGGTCGACACACTAACATCACAGTAAACACAAACAAGGATATTGAATAGATGGTGGAGTGGATCAACAACAGCGTGTGGATAAGTATTTCCAAGCACACCAGGAGGTGATTGGAAAAATTAGTCTCAACCAACATCTACCCATGTACCTGGTGAATTAGAGATTTTACTCTCAAGCATAAAAGTTATCTTCACATTCAAGAAGAAAATCAAATAGAAAACTTATTGCTAGTGAGGGTAAATAACAAACATGAAACAGAGAAGGCATCAATATACAAATGTCAAAAGATGTCAATCCGACACATAGACCCAAGTTCCCAATACTAGCATGAAAACTCTGAAAATTAGACAAAAATTTGCAATTCAAACATATAGCCTCTATATCCGCAAATATTATGAATGGAACCTATGTTCTCCTCCCTAGAATGCATCAAGGTTGACCACATACTTAAGCATAAAAACTAGAAAGGGCTTAAGAGTAGCTTCAATAACTAATGAAGACAAGTGACTTTTTACCCTCTTAGAAATAAACTCACTCCAATTAACATGCGAAGATATCTCCAATAAGCTATCCATATCAATTTTGTGCTCTTAGTTCCCTTTGGTACATCCCTCATTGCCTAACATAAAATATCATGATAGTAAAAATCTATATTATTTCACAAGATCCATTCTATAATTGACACATGTGAACAACCTTTTTGATTAATTTTTCTCATAATTAGATAAATAGGGGAAAAGAAACAATAACAAAACTCCCATGGCATGCTCTTACTTTGAAAAGAGCCAATGCGGTGAAAGACAAATGGAAAACCAACAATGTTCCTTTACTTATATAGCACCCTTACTCCATGTTGAGTAAAACCACATACATCTTAAGTTTAGAGCAGGATAAACAACACCATTGGTCACTAAACTATTCGTGCTTTCCTATTTTGGTCACCAAACTATCAATTTTGGCAAAATCGTCACCAATATTACGTTTTTTTCTTATTTTGGTCATCCACTGTTAAAAAAACTCACAAAAAAAGCAATAGTTTGGTGACCAAAACAGGAAAACGAGAATAGTTTAGTGACCAATGGTATCGTTTACCCTTTAGAGTATTGAGCCCTTACATTACTAAGGTTGTGCCTATCTATGGAGAAATAAAGGAGGGGTTGAATGGAAAGACTGTCAGAAACCTTATAGGAGATAGTGCAAATGTAAATATTTTACCAAATTTGTAGATATCGAACTCGCAGCCAACCATTTTTCTCCATAGGGAAATTCATAGAAAGTAAAAAATGAGTAATGTGAGGTTATCCCGCATTTATTAAGTATTAAGTTACTTGGGGCCTATATTAAAGTTATCCCTCAACCATTGGATTAAAGTGTTTTTCTTCTTTCCTCCTACCTAGCGAGCATATCATACGTTCAAGTATAAGACACACTAAAGTAAATATGCGATTAGTTCGGAAGGAGAAATAAAAGAAGAGGAATTGAATGGAAGATTTCCAAAAAACAATTATTAGGAGAGAGTGAAATTTTGAATAATTTACGAAAATGGTAGGGAAATACAAAACAAGGTGAAAATGAGTGGATTTGAATCTTTCTGGTTTCTTAAAATCCAATCCAAGCACATGTAGGGGGGCACTTATTCTACTAGATCATAAGTGTATTCAATTTTTTCTACTTCTCTCCTCTCATCTCTTCTATTCCTATGAAACATAATGTTAGAGAAACAACGGGTTTCTTAACCACCCTACCTAAAACATATTGGAGATGATTACGAGGAGCACATTTAGGGTAAGTTTTCCATTGTTGTTGTAGTTGAAAAGTGTTTTTAATAAGTATCGTGGAAACTTTTTGAGGAAAAATGTGGGGTAACACCACTTAAGACAACTATTCAAGAACCACATCACCAAGGTCATTAACCTCACACGAGGTAAAGAGGAACAACACAAAACAATATGAGGTTCACTACCATGATAAGTATCCTATCAAAAACCATTTGATGATGGATTGAAGGACACATCATTGTACTAAGATTAAAGAGAAGCCAAGAAAGAATAATAGATCACACATGTCAAAATCTAAATTAAGCTTGCGAAGCTAGTTTGAGTAATAGATCACTTGTAAACACTCTAGTTGCAAAATATGCGAACCGCACAACAAAGTGACTTAAGTGACTACATTAAATCCAACCAACTCACAAATAGTTGACATTGTATTGTCATTGAATAAAGACTAATCCACCAAGATCCATAACGTGTACTTCAATTTTTACATCTCTTTTTATATTAGTTTAAAAATACAATGCTTCACATTCAAGAATATGACTCTTAATAATTTGACTTTGTACTTGATAGTTTTGGCAAAGGGAGGTAGCAAGCTTGAGGCAACAACTACAATACTTGCAAGAATACCACAGGTACTAAAAGCCTCCATTTCATCACACCAAAACACTCTTTTTTGTAGTAAATTTAAAGCAAGAAGCTAGGGACTTCTATGAGTGTAAAAATCATGCCTCAATTATTTTTGTAGTAACAAATGCATAAACTACATTGTTTTCAAAACTAAGTTTTATGATCTTGTTTCCCTATCTTATTGGGAAAGGTACAAGGATGGATCCAAGATTTGTGTACCAAGGGGACAAATTAATATATATATATATATGTATATGTATATATATGTGTGTATAATACATAAAAAAGTATCCACATCACTATAACACATTACAAATATTCTTTGCGGTTTTTATAGTTTGGAAGCCTAATGAGAATCTTAAATTTTCAATACCAAAAACATCTTTTTCTACATGCATAACCATACAATCATCCACTCAAATTATTTTAAATATAAAGAAGAAAACGATGGTACAACCCCTTTGTTTCTTTGGCATTTCTTTCGCACAGCTACTTGTCTATGTTCTTTTCTGTATTGGTTCACCCTTTATCTTTATTACCGGTTGGTTCAACATTTACTTTTGTTATGTTTTATATTATGTTTTTGTATGGAAAAACGAGTGAGGTCAAAGTCATGTTTTTGGCTTACTTTGTGTTGTTTTATGGTTTTTCAAAGCATTGAAGGGTCCAATATCAATAAACAAATAACAATAAACTCAAAGTTCATTCAAATTTTCATATGATAACCTATAAGTTTTCAAAGCCATCTTTTATTTTAGAAATGTTTATTGTTTTCAATATTTAAGATGATGTGATAAATATTTTAATATTTTGTCAATTTCCATGAGAGAAATATGAACTTAAGTTTTTAAAGTACTATTATAATATAAACAAAGGGTGATTAGGAGCTCAATTAGGGTTTGTTTTAACCTATTCTAAAAATATAGTAATCTTTTAGCAATTGTAGTTTGTTGAAGAAATCCTTCCACCTGCTGATTAACTCTAGTAGTCTCATTGGTCATGACATATTGCCCTAGGAGTTTTATGCCAACTAGCAAATTGAGATTTCTAATTCCTAAAACAACTAAAATATTTTCCTAAACAAATATATAAAATTACCCATGCTTTGCTTATAGATAAGCTTTTTTCTTCATATGTACACCTAAATCACCTTCTCAACATATTTGAACACAACTATCCTCAATCTTTAGTATGAACATGGAAAAGAATATTGTTTATCAAAATAAGAAAAGACCACCTTTAAGGAAAAACTAGAACTCCCAAAACAATATCCACATTTTATCAAATGTCTTTGTTGATTTGGGCATATCCCATAATACTAATCTCATGTATAATTCAAATAAAAAAAACCCATTGAAACAAGGAAATTTCATCAAACAGATAGCATAACTATGTTCGTAAAAAGAAAGTCTTGATGATTGAAAAATAACCTTTTAAAATATGATATAGTGAGATTTTCCATACCATGTGATGAGGAATAGCATACATAACATTCCACTCTAATGCGTTGCAGGCGATTGATGGGAGAAGAACTATCCGGCTTAAGCATCAATGAACTACAAAACCTGGAGAACCAACTTGAAATGAGTTTGAAAGGTGTCCGCATGAAAAAGGTATGACACAATTAGAATAGAATGAAATTTTCACCAATAATATTCATGATCAAATGATAATATTTATGCAATTACTCCTACGATATTTTTTGCTTGTAGGACCAAATTCTAACCGACGAAATCAAAGAGCTAAACCAGAAGGTTTAATAGAAACTTTTGCTGCTTTTCTATTCAGGTTTTCATTGTTTGATATTTTCTTGATAGGTAATGCTCATCTATTTAATTGCAGGGTCACCTCATTCATCAGGAGAGTCTAGAGCTGCATAAGAAGTTAGACCTCATGTGCCAAGAAAATACTGAACTTAAAAAGAAGGTACTGCACTAGATAATGTGATAAAAATACCAGAATGCCATAAGTCCCACGAAATAATCTTGAGTAAATGATGATTTTCCCCGTGATAATCCTAAATAGCACAATTTTGGGTCTCAGGTTTATGGAACGACGCAAGCAAATGAAGCTAGCAGAAGCTCCCACACAAATTACACTTTCAACAATGAATATGATCTGCATGCACCTGTTCATCTCCAGTTAAGCCAGCCCCTGCCTCCTAAGAATGATGTACCGGAAAAATCAATTACATTAGGGTAATTCTTCCACTGAATACAGTTTTAAAAGCTACAGCAAACAGAAGCCAAGTAAGAAAGCATATTCTTTCAATACCAATCCTAAAAGTAACTTCTCAAATTTCCAACAGATTACAACTGCAATAACAGACTGCTCGGACAACTATGGATGGACATCATCATCACCCTCTCAACAACCAGCCCACGGTTAAAAATTAAAGCTTCTACCAGTTCCCTTCATGTTCCGGCAATTAGATATAGTACGTTCAGCATATAAAAAGAAAATTATATTAAATATGTAATGAAACAAACTCTAGGGTTCTGTAATGAACAGAGAAGCACATTATCTGATGTAAATTACGAAACAATTAGAATGCACTGTTTGTGTCTGATGTTACTCTGCAGTCAGCTGCCTTGTGAACTTATTGTGTTTGACGGTATTGATTTACTGATTGCAAATTGCAATTGTACTACTTGTGTTATCCAATAAAAATAATTTCTCACATGGGTTTTTGTTTCTTCTAATAGCTCCACATCATTGATATATATGTTAACTTAAAGCTGAAAAAAAGGAGACTCGGGGAGGATCAAATGAATTACTGATTATTTATATCAATATAATAGGGCACTAACAATGCAACAAGCAATGCAATTTCATAATGAGATATACATGGGCAATCCATTGCACTACTAAATGCATGCTAAAATAATTAGTAACTGCTCGAGACAGGCTAAAAGCTTTTTAAGCACATTACCTTGAACAGATAGTCACCATTTCACCAGAATACTCCATCCCCCTTATTACCTCTTCAAAAGTAAGTGTATTGGATACAATGGAAAAAATATATAGCAGTCAACTACAGATCATGCATAGTTGCATACATTTAAGATGAAAGAAAATAATCAAACCACTTCTTAAAGTTCAGTAGCAGGAGTAAAACTACAGGGAACTAGGGTGTCTGGGAAGAAAGTTTTAACCATACAGTTATAAAAATTTCAACATCATAATATTCTCAATGGAATACGATCTACAAGAATGTGGGTATTCGAGAAATTTTTGAAACTCATTCCATACTAGTCCTAATTAATTCCCAGCAGCCAGGAAAAGAACAGTTCTCATGCTCGGCGCAGAGACGCCTTTGCTAATAGCACAGAAAAAAGACACAAGTCTCATTACCTTAGTAACTTTCAATAATTTAAGGTATCAACATCCATCTCCTGAACACAATGCATATTAGGAAAACAGACAAGCGGTAGTTATAAGAGTAAGAATTGGCATGTTGGCAGGCAAGAAGTCAGGTACTTCAGGGCATTAAAGTAAGCAATATTTTTCTCATAATATAGAACTGCAACTTCGATCTTACTAATAAATCACATGGTTTTACTGCAGTATAAACATGATAATTCAACTTGGAGAAAATTTAAGCAAGACCTTACAAAATTAGTTTTCAACCATTAAGAGTCGTAAGATATTTAGCTTAATTTAATGAATAATCTAATGAGAAAAACTAAAAAACTCCATACACCCAAATTTCCAGAGGATGTAATCTACTTAATTCACTAGGTTTTTAGAAGGTTTAGCTTTGGACATCCACACCTGGTTTTCCCTTTATAACGACTGTACCTCTAAGTTAAGGAACAGACAAATAGGGTACACAGTGGAGTGAGAATTGTAGAGTTTCTATTTTAGCTAACCATTAAGTTAATTTTAAAACACAAAAGTGGGACATGACTGAAAGAAGATAAATAGGATGAAAAGTATTAAAGCCAAAGCTATCTGTAAAATATCATTCAACTTCAGGAAGAAAATATGCATTATATATATGCATAAAAAACTAAAATATATGAAATATTCACCCTTAAGAATCCCGGTATAGTTGTAACTCTCTCTTTCCTAGCAGACCTGTATTGGACAATTCAAAGATTTCATGAATGTCAAGGGCTGTCCAGGAAAAAATTAAGAAGATTGAATGTGCTTGTCAAAGAAACACTCTTTTTCTAACACCACCAGAACCCCAAGGATTAAAGAATGCATACCTGTATAATTGCCAACACATACCAATGGAGAACAGAAATTTTTTATTGAAAGACATACCATTAAGGCATAGGAATTTACTTCAGTGCCACTCTGACTGCTAGCGATTCTTCACCTAAGTAATGTTCCACCATAAAAGTTTACAAACCAAAAAAAAAGAATCCATCAATACAAATCTATTACCCCCTCCACAGGAAGGAAGAACACTATGATAATAAAACATAACTCACTAACAATGACTTCTTATAAAAAAACACAAATAACAACATTTTCCTTGAACTGGAATCTTATGAGTAACAATTTCAATGATAAACCCATCTTTTTGTAACTTTAAAGATGATACTCCGATTCAAGATATTTCAAAGAAAATGGTCTAGAAAGCAATATTTAATGCATTAATATACGCTAGAAACTTAATAAACAAGTACAAAGATTGACAATGCACATTATACCACTTTTGTAACTTTAATGATTGCACTCCAATTCAAAATAATTCAAAGAACAAGCTGAAGAAAGCAATATTTAACACATCAATATTGGTTAAAATAAAAATAACAAAGATTGACGGTGCAAATGGTAACATTATAGAAACCTGATTAGAATAGTTCTAATATAACAAGGCTAACAAACAACAATCGAAATCAATTTGGCTACTTGTATACCAAGAGAAGAATCATAGAGCAGGAATTTCAATTTTACCTCCATTTAGCTAAAGCACTAAAAAAGAAGACATTATGGTCTAACAAGATGATCCCAGATAGAAGGCTTTAGACAGCAATTCCCTTAGATGATTTTTTTTCATTTGAAAACATAATCAATATCCTTACACTCTCTTCTTTTCATCAATCCAAGAATGCTCTTGCTAATTCCAAGTCATTTCATCATATCATACAACCACTTGACAATTTAAGCATACAACAAAACCATGTATTTTTAATAGAGGAAAGCCCTAATTCACTGCAAGATTCTAACAGCTAAGGTCGATGGCCAAAATCCAAAAAATTCATCCATCAAAACCAAGAAAATGAAAATTCTGTATTGATGATTTTAGTTTCTCGGTTGCAATTTCAGTATTGGAGGAGGGGTGGAAGACATAGTGGAGTATAGAGAGTTACAGATACTAGTACTCTTCCAAAAAAGGATTAAAATAGAGAAATACAGCAAAACAATAGCAAACAGAAAGTCATGAGATTGCAATAGCATGTAATTTCATTAACTCTGAACGATTAAGAGATGAAAACATGTCAAACTCACAAGTCACAACAACTATAGACGAAGAAAATCAAACAACATAGACGATCAAATTATAGTGAACTTGTGCCTTTAAAGAAAAGCAGCAGCAAACCAAATTATGACCTAATTCCAATTCTTAAAAACATTAGAAAACAATATATCAAGTAACGGAACAATCAAATGAAAACAACAAGAAAAGGAGAAAAAAAACGAAACGTACAGAGTTGAAAGAAAGAGTAAAGCATACCGGCATTAACATGCAGCGACATCGCCATGAAAGCTCTCAAAGGAAAGCATCTGCAAGAACGAAACTAAAAAACGCAAAATCATCATCAAAACGAAGACGAAAACAACGAAGAAAACGGTGAAAAAAAGAACATACGAAAATATAGATCTGGTTTTTGAACCAAAATTGAAAGGTACTGTACGCCTGGATTATCAAATTCGTCGTAATGTAGAGAGAGAAGAAAATATCTTCGCCAACTTACACGAATGAAGAATCCTTGTTTATGTAAACATGGAAACTCCTTTTATATTCTCTGCACACATAATTAGGTGAAGTATGTGCACTTGGACAGCTGTCGCTTCTTTAATTTCCCAGATTATATTAAAAACAAAAAAAAGTAAATTCCACTAGGTCATACATACAACTACTAGGTTTTTTATATATATTCAATTTGAGTTAATATTTAGATTTTATCTCGACAAAAATACTTTTTATAGGTTATATTTTTATTTTTTAAACGCTCTGAATTAATTATATTTTTAATTTAGATTATAATGTTTTTTTATTTTATCTCAACAAAAATATTTTTTATACTTAAATTTCTTATGATGAATATCATCTTCTTTTTTAATAGACTAGCTAGGTTAAGTACCTTTTATAGATTATATTTAAAAATATGATAAATGTTTAATACACAGGCGGTGAAAATTGAAAGTTTCCACAAGCGCCTTAGTTTTAGGGTATAAGGTGTTAGTGTAGGGTATAAGGTTTAGGGGTTTAGGTGTAGAGAGTTAGAATTTAGGGATAGTTGTTTCAATTTAAGGTTTAGGGTTATAATTTAGTGTTTATAGGTTAAAACCTAAATCCTCACCATATTACCCTAAAAACTAACCCATAATATATAAACCTTTAATTATAACCTTAAACCTTAAATTGAAACAATTATTCCTAAATTTTAACCCTCTACACCTAAACCCCTATACCCTATACCCTAAAACTAAGGCGCTTGTGAAAACTTTCAGTTTACACCACCTGTGTATAGGATATTAATCTTTAAAAATATGTTTATGTATAAAATCATATATTATATGTAAACTATAAGCTATTGTCTTATTAGTAAATAAAATAAAATTTTGAAGGGCTTAAAAATAAGTACTACTAAATTTGTTTGAACATAATTAAAAGTATAGTTTTTAAACAGGACCATTAAATATTTTTAAGTAATACTAAATTAAATTTAATATATATTAGAATGTTAACCTTATTTTTTCAATTTAATCTCACTGCACATATATGTGAGATTTTTTTTAATGAAAATAATAAATATAGGAATTCATCATTCACCTTACCAAATGGTCTTGACGAGATATTATATGATAATTTTTTTTCTTTCATTAAAAATGATACACACGAAAAATTTGTAAGAAACACGAAAAGAGTTTCCCTTTAACGGTAGTAAATGTTTTGGTTTGGACTTGGTAAAGAGCGATTTGAGCAAAAATTAAAGATTTGAAGTATAATTAGAGGTATGACTAGTCAAATTTGTTAATATTGTTGTTTGGTGAACATCGAATTAAAATAGCAGATTGGGTTGAAACCGTTAATTTTGAAAAAGTTCATATTTTTTAGATATTAGAGTTGTAAAGACTCTTTTACCCTTACCAATTACCAAAAATCTCCAAATAACCTAAATTAAATATTTTATCATCATATTTATAAGTTAATCCTATTTATTTTTTTCTTTTTATTATCACATATTTATATGTATAATTAAAGTAATTAATTAATTAAATTAAATTAAAATAATTATATAAATAATAAATTAATATATAAATCATTCGTTTAGGTTGTGTTCTATTTTGGTCACCAGAATTCAAAAAAGATTATTCTGGTCACTTACGTTTAGAATCGTTTCTATTTTGGTCTCTTGGTCGTTAGTCTCCGTTACTTAAAAAAATAGTTTCTAATTTAACCCCCAAACTTTCAAAATTTTATTTTTCACCATCTTCTCCAAGAATTATAAAACTAAAACCTAAAAAAATAAATCAATGGCTATAACCCAACACTACAACACATTCCTTCAAGATTAAAAACGTCAACTTCCATTGCAAATGGTCGAAACTCAAAAAATTGTAAGCATTCATTCATGTTTACATAGGTATGATAAATATGGCAGATTGTAAGCGTTCAACTGTGTTTTCAGCAATATAAGCTCCAAAATTCATCATGTAAGTTGGTCTTTGTTTTATTTTTTAATCTTTCGATTCTTTGCTATTTGTAGACGAAGCTCAAGCTACCGATAGCAGAAGTATATCTGCCATCGATGATAAGATTATGCCCTGTTATAAATCCATCATCATTTGAGGCGGGGAATACTACGGCTCGGGCAACATCTTCAACAGTTGCAGCTTTCTCACATAGTAAACTCCTTTGTTCACCGACAAGTTTAACCACTTGTTCAGGCGTCATTTCGTTCCCCCTGAACATTCTATAACCGCTTACAAGCATATATGTAGGTTCACCATGAGGAGAAATGCAGTTCACACAAATCCCGTGCACGCCTAACTCGCATGTGACAGTTCTCATCAATCCAAGGATACCGACTTTCAACTAAGGAGTGCAACATAACAAGGCACCTAAAAAATTAAATGTACAATCTAGTTTTAAAACTGAAGTTAAGACCTAAACAGGAGCTTTGAAAATTAAGAGACAATTTAAAAGTTAAAACCAAATCAACAAGTTTTATTCTCAATATATTTTGAGAGTGGTACAAGAACCTAGAAAAAAGAATGTTCACTGAAGGTGCATGAACCCCCCTCTAACATTCCATCACCATTTTCTCTTCGAGTTTTAATAGTTTTATATTATTATTTATGATCCCTCAGTTTACTCATATGTAGCTAAACCACGTAATGGATAGGAGCTATCACCTTAGTTTATTTGTTATTTTATGTCAATTAGTATTTTTCATAATCTCGAAGTAGCCGAGCTTATGATTACATTTAGTATTTTGCGAGTTTCGACCAATTGCAATGGAAGCTGACGCTTTTAATCTTGAGGAAATGAGTTGTAGTGTTGGGTTATAGCCATTGATTTAATTTTCTAGGGTTTTAGTTTTATAATTTTTTGGGAAGATGGTGAAAAATAAAATTTTGAAAGTTTGGGGGTTAAATTAGAAACTATTTTTTTAAGTAACGGAGACTAACGGCCAAGGGACCAAAATAGAAACGATTCTAAACGTAAGTGACCAGAATAATCTTTTTTAAATTCTGGTGACCAAAATAGAACACATCCTAAACGAAAGGGACCACTGGTGAAGATTACCCTTGTTAAAATAAAGTGTCCTATACATTATTTATTTATCTAGAGATAAAGCTCCAATAACCAATAAATTTCCCTTGAAGAAGCAACTAAGTACAAGATTTTCTATCAAAATTTTTAGGGTAATCTTCACCCGTGGTCCTTTATGTTTTAGGTTTGTTTTATTTTGGTCACCCAAATTTTAAAAAGACTATCATGATCACTTACATTCGAAACCGTTTCTATTTTGGTTACTGGACTGTTAACCTCTGTTAATTAAAAATAATAATTTTTAATTTGACCCCCAAATTTTTTAAACTTCATTTTTCACCATCCCAAAGTAACAATATTGTATCTTACCCTATAAAAACAATCTCAAACATCCATGCTCCACATATCACAAAGTTTTTGCATCGATACCTTATTTTTGATTGGTTGAGATCGAGTTAAGAACACAAGACATCTATATGATTTTCAGACTCTGAAACTGTCTGCTCCACTTGCAATCGGTCTTATTTTGATCTCATTGCTGTCCGGGTGGTCAGGCGTCAAATGTCACAACCTATATATATCTAAAGGGAACGTAGCACTTTCTGTTCTCATGACGACGTAAGACCGATTGTAGCAATAGAGAAAAGTTTCTTGAATGTAGTTTCTATCGGGTTCTTGTTTGACCTTCCTTTGTATTTAAGCAAGCATAATAAACTGTGACATTTAAGGAATTTTCAGCATTTACAAAGTTTGACATTAAACAATCTTTAAGTTCCTCGATTTGGTCTCGAATTTCTGCAGGTGTTCAACTATTAGAGCAATTGTTATGACACTACTCCTCACAAAACTTATTGTCGGTCAGCTTGTTCCCGTTGATGTCGTGGTATAATTAAATCTTATTTAAAAATTGCCTTTATAGATAATTGACAAATAACATAATTGAGAGGGAAGATATACGATTTGAATGTATATTTCACTAATATAATCAATGCGTTCTCCGAAATTTTTTACATGATCTCGCTATCAGTATTTTTTAGGTTGTGTTAGCCGACAGTTGTTGGAGGTAATGAATTATTATTATTTTTACATTTTTTATTGATTACGTTCCAATTATCATTACAACTAAAAAATACGACGTGTAATAATACGATTCTAATGTTTTATTTGAGGTAGTCTTGGCCAATAAATTTTTTCGCAACTCACTTCAAAGATAATCTCGATGAAGCCATTAATCAGAGTCATTCTCACCGCCTTGCTTTGTGCAAGCCCCGTAAGTTATCAGGATACTTCCATGTAAAACTCTAATATCCATTACTTTGGTACTTCTTTTGAAAGCCTTTTTCTATACATTAAGAACTCAGTTCGATGTCTTTTCGATTCTAAGATCGCCGAAGTGTTTAAAGTGTTAAAGCCTTTTTTCCATGAAAAAATAAAGTTTTGAAAGTTTGGGGGTCAAATTAGAAATTATTATTTTTGATTAACGGAGGTTAACGGTCCAGTGACTAAAACATAAATATTTTCTAACGTAAGTGACTATAATAGTCTTTTTTAAATTCGAGTGACCAAAATAGAATAAACCCAAAATAAATAAATAAACCATAGGTGAAGATTACCCAAATTTTTAAGTAAGACTCTCAAAGTTATTGTGTAGGATATAGAACGTAACGTTTTCTCTCTTTAATTTTGTTTGCCGGCAGCGAAATCAGCTTTGTCGCTGGTTGCTAAATGTCGATTTTTTTTTTAGTTTTTTATAATAAAAAAATAATCTTTATCCCACGTTTTTTTTGTTTTTTTTGACACATTTATTTATGTCTTTTGATATGTATTTTTTTTTGTCATTTGACTTTTTTCTATTCTATATTTTCTCAGGGTTGAATTTAGCGGACGCCGCAACTGATGAAAATGGCGTTTATTTGTAATTTTGCTGATCTTCTCTACTCTAGATCCTCTGAGTAAATTTGGATATACGATTTGTGTTCGTGGATAATTTCTCACAACGCTCGGTTTTGATTTGTGGTTCTCAGTGGTCTTTTAATAGCTTAATCTTCTTTTGTGGTTCGTTTGAGATTTGTTCATATCTATCTTTCGTTCGAGTCTTTTGGTTGGTTTTTAACATTTTTCATGTAAGATCCTTGTATGATCTAAAATGGCTAGTACTAATGTTATAAGAAAATGTCTAAATTATTTATTTAGTTTACAATAATAGTTGTAAATCCTTATTGTAATTTTAAATATTTTCTCTTCAAAAACGATTTTATTATAATACTATTACAATATTTCTAGTTCAGCAAATAATGTCACGCACTCTAGTTCATTATTTTTTTCAATATCTTGTCCAAGCAAAGAAACCTTCAAATAAATATCTTTCCTCTTGTTAACTTGAGGGCATATGTCAGAGGTGTGTTGTCTGTCCAAGTTCTTTCTCCTTCATTCCGACCGTTAAGTATGGCTTATATATTATAAAAAGACAGATGTTGGAGCGGAACAGGAATGAGTGTGTATTCAAGTCTATAAATAGATAGTGTTATTTATATGAGTAAAAATTGTACTAAATATGATTATTTATACGAGTAAAAATCTATTTTAAGTAAGAAATCTTATTGAATAAGGTTTCTTGCTACCCGAAGACTATCGATTAAATAAAACAAAACATCCGTTCTTTGCTACCCGAGGACGTAAGCACACTTATGAACCTCGTTGAATTTCTTGTGTTCTTACTTATACGATTTTTTTTCGTTTGTCGTGTGTTGTACACCTACAATGGATGAGTATATTCAGTGCAGTGGCTGTTTGGAAAAAGGAAAGTTTATTTTGAATAATATCTTACATGACACTGAAAATCCTGTTGAAACCTTATGGTTTTAACTACACTTTTTGTTTAATGTAAATTCCTTGCTAATTCTATGGTGTGCATTGTGCAACACTTGAAAGATTCTAACAGGAGTGAACTCATTAGTTCACCGGACAGCCATGGACCATTATTCCCTTGGCCGTCGGACATGTTGCTAAATCACAATGTTCACCTCCCGTGCCCCACCATTCCACACTTCTGTCCTCTATTCCCACCGAGAAGTACAACAATATTGCCATGAAAGCTACCCCGGCGTCTAGAGCTGCCGATAGAATGTAATTGTACCTCTGCCACCACTGCTTCCGGTACCGGAACACGAAGAAGTTGAAAATCGTTCCGACTAGAATCCATGAGTTGTAGTTTACGGCTGTTGCCGGTGGCATCATGCCTGTTGCTCCTAGTAGAACCGGGAGGTTAATTAAAGGAATCCAAGTTTGTTTGGGAAATGTCTTGTGCAGGAGCCAAACTATGACGGGTCCTAATGCTCCTCCTACGAAGAACCAATTCATCGATGGATAGTTTCCTAGAGACCCGAAGATCCGCTTCGGACCGACCAAGCCCCATATGACCGATGCGTCGAAGAAGACTCGGTCACTGGGGCATGTCCAGGGACTATCGGCAGGAAGGAGATCATCCTGGCATATGTTCTCTATAGAGTTCAGCAACCACCATGCCACTGCAAGGTTGATGGTTCCAGCTAGAATGGTTCCTATGAACTAGATAAACGGATTGAAATGCAACATAAATAAACTGCATCAGCCACCATGCACTTAGAAAGAACACGAAAAACGATGTCACGGGGCTAAACTTTAGCTAGACTAACCGTGCGGCCTTAGTGTACTTCCCGGCTGAATGCTACGACTAAGTCACCCAAATCCCTAGACTCCCATTAGCTGGAACATACGGCCTTAGGCAAAGCTCTCTGGAAGATCAAGCACTTCCAAAGCCTACGAATGCAAGATCGTTCTAAGCGGACTTTAAAAAACAACTGGATGAGTTGGAAGCAATAGACAACAAGAACACTTCACTTCAGAGTTAATACAAGTCAGCATTCACTCTAGACTTTCTCTCTCTAAGTTTTTTTACTTACAGCGTTTAGGGTGACTTAACCGTCGTTTCAGCCGAGAAAGCAACTAAGGTCCGCACGGTTAGCCTAGCACAAGTCTAACCCCGTGACAAGAAAAAAATGCATTTACTAGACCATAGATGGAAGAAAAAGTACCTGAACTAAGAACATGGATCTTGGAGGTATCTTCATGTAGTGTCCTAGCTTGAAATCATTGAGGAATGAGACTGCTTGAGCCATGCTCATATAACCGTAGGTTTTGAAGCACACGTTCGCTATCGGCCTTCCGGGATATATGAGGCCCATGACATACTCAGTGATAATGTTCAATCCCGGTGTCTGCAGCATGATGAATGAAATCAGTAACTAAAATAGCTGATTCTCTAAATATTTTTCATTTTCTGAATGAATTGATTTACCTGGTTTGTTGTGGCAGTTATAATACTAATTGGAAGAGTGAAGACAAAGGCCATTGCACCAGCAAAGATGAGTCCCCACCATGGCATTTGGACCTGGTCATTCAAGAAGATGCAGAGCGCCAGTGATACTACAAATGTCGCGGCGAGCAGAGCGTAGAACCACCAGGAAGGTATGTCCTTGTACCTTTTCATCAACCTTGTGTGAATATCCTCCTTTCCCGTGTACGAAGCACGATATCGATCGTATATCTCCCTGTTGATAACAGGGTTATCATTGAGTCCAGTTATATACACTTAAAATAAAGTACTATCACATGAACAAGCATCAAAGAAGGATGAGTATAAATTTACCTTCCATAGAAGAGGGCCACGTGTGTTATCGTCGATGCAATCGTGGCAAACCCGAATCCGTAAGTGAGGGCGAAGAACATGCTTAGATTGATTCGACCCTGCTCTTCATACTTTGCTAAATCGATCTCGAACTTGTCATTAACGATTGCCGGTATGTTGTACTTTTGACCTTGGGCTGTAAACAAGTGAGAGGAGAATATGGGGAATCTACCAGCATTGTACAAATCTAGGCCCCAATAAGCTACAGGAATTGCTATGTAAAGTATCAATACATAGCCTACAAGAATGTTTACAATGGCAAAGAATGGACTGATGAGTGGACTGAACAAGAAAGATGCCACGGTAGACCAATCGAGCGTTACGGCTCCTAGGCCGAGTCCCCTAAGACCCGAACCGAGTTGCTGGGCAGTAACCGACTTGGAGAAAATCCAGCAGACCCATGAGATGCTGGTAAGAGTTGTGAAGAGGTAACCCGGGACAATGTACCATAAGAAGCTGCAACTTAGTACAATGAGGAAGAACTTCGCCCTCGCCATTCGCCGTTCGTTTTTATCATCTTTCTCGTGCAAAGCCCTGCAATTCAGATCAAAGAATTTACAATTCAAGGTACTGCTACCATTTTGCTTGGATTGTGCTTTCTTTTTTTTCATAGCATGATTGGATTTAAACATCATGAAGTGCACTGGCTACAAGATTTCCATGGTGAACTAGACATGTATGGCCAGTATGAAACTGCTGCATATCATAACTACAAATATTTCGATAGATACTCCTATTTTAATTTTTAATTTCTGGAACTTAAAGCTAGTCAAATAAACCCGAGTCTGAAAACCCACCCGAGCCCAGTTTTATGACAGCATGACTGTAAAATTAGTACATGTTTTGATAGATACTCCAGTGGACCTGGTGCAACCTGTCTTAAAGCTTTGCTGCTGACTAGAAAGGAGTGACAAGGGGATAAAAAAATTTGACTCTTGTACGCCTACTTATGCCTAAGCACTAAAAAAACACTACAAAATTAAATTACAAGCCCTACCCTTAAATTTTAAATCTTAAACTCTCCACCTTATACTTTAAAAAATACACTTTACTCTAAATTCCTTAAACCCTGTCCACAATCCCTAACCTAAAACCTTAAACCCTAAACCTAATTTTAAGCGTAGGGCATAAGTAAGAGTACTAAAAAGGGGCATAGGATTTTTATGCGTGACCAAGGCTGAATTAGAGAAAAATAAATTTTTAATAAAAAATAAATAAATAAATTATAAAAATCTTAAATCATATAATAATTCCAAATTTTCAGGATACGACCGCTCCTCAGCCCCCGAACTACTACCAAAGCTTGATTAGAGACGTTTACCAATTATCAACCATGGTTTGTGTAAATACCCAAACCAACGCATTATTTCATTAACAGTTCTTTGGTTCTTCGGCAGGGATTTTAGAACGTCCGTTTGTATAGAAGTTGAATTTTTCAGCTTTTATAAAACACTCGTTTGAACGTTAAATCATGTGAAAAAAATCTGTGCAGCACATTTCGTGTGCCCGTTCGACATTATTTTTCTGTTCAACAATCTAACGTCCATTTGACAAGCATTCTCGAACGGAGCTTTAATAAGGATAGCAAAAAAAATGAACTCAACCGGTTAGGGTTTGCCATTTTTGACCTACTTTTTTTTTTGGATCCAAGCCATTTTTGACCTACTTGTGTTGTATTGTATGTGTGACTATAAATATATACACGTATGTATAATAAACAGGCTTCTTCATTTTTCTCATTTCAGCTCGCATGCATTTTGGTCAAAATTCAAAGATAACGGAACCGTTTTGTCGGGCCATTTGTAGTTCTGTACCGGTTGAGTCCAGCCGGTAGGATTGCTTCAGTTGACTAGAGTTGCAAAGACTTATCCAATTATTCATTGGGCTCGAATTTGTATGGTTTTAGATGAGATGTTTTTCAAGATTATTATTCGGTAATAGAAATTTAATATTTTAGCATTTTTTAAGTAATAAAATGGATTTTTAGGACAGTTATAAATTAAACCCACTTTTGTTTTTTTTAATATTTTAATGTATTTACATGATAATATATGTTTTTTAATCTTAATCCTTTAAAAAACAATATACACATTACATATAAGTTGTTTGAAGTCTGATTCTTTAAAAAAAGCTCCACTCTTATTATGATTACATGATAATGTATATTCTTTAATCTTAATTCTTTTAAAAAAATAAACACCATACAAACATAATGCTTTAACTTATTAAAAAACCCTCGTGTTTGCTTGGTTTTGAGCAAATAGGGTAAGAAAATGATGGACCAGCTAACGCCGCAAGAGAGGGACATGACATTACGTGTGGTATGACCCAATGACCATCTCCATCGGTGATACCATTCACTCAAATTCTATACCTATTTATGTTATTCATAAATATTTTTAGTTGATATCACGAGTTAATTACATGCTAATTTAGGCTTGGTTGGATTTTTAGGTCAAATAGAAGTCAATATTTAAAATATAAGAGATATTAAAAAATATTTAATAATATAGGTATTTTTTACAGTACACGAGAACCTCGTCATCTGGACTTAGCAAGGTTTAAGAAAAAAATATTAAAAAATTGAACCTCGCCACATAGACATGGCGAGGTTTGAAAAAAAATATTAAAAAATTGAACCTTGCCACCTGCACATGGCGAGGTCCCCGTATACTATAGAAAACAGTCTATATCCCCAAATATTCTTCAACATCCCCTACATTTCAAATATTTACTTTCATTTGCATTATTCTTCAAATTTCTCCTACTAATTTAATAAAAGATAAATATTCTATACACAAGCGGTGGAAACTGAAAGTTTCCACAAGTGCCTTAATTTTAGAGTACATGGAGTTAGTTTAGGGTTTAGGGGTTTAGGTGTAGGGGTTAGAATTTAGGGATAGTTGTTTCAATTTAAGGTTTATGATTATAATTTAGGGTTTATAGGTTAAAACCTAAATTCTCACCATATTACCCTAAAAATTAAACATAACCTATAAACCCCTAAATTATAACCCTAAACCTTAAATTGAAATAAATATCCATAAATTTTAAACCCATACACCTAAATCTATAAACTCTATACCCTAAACTAACTCTCTATACCCTAAAACTAAGGCGCTTGTGGAAACTTTCAGTTTCCACCGCCAGTGTATAAGTGTATAAGATATTAATCTTTTAATAAAAGGATATTTATGTTTTTAATAGTTTTATAATCCATTATAAAAAAATAATTTAAATGATTAATATCATATACACTGGCGATGGAAACTGAAAGTTTCCACAAGTGACTTAGTTTTAGGGTATAGAGAGTTAGTTTAGGGTATAGGGTTTAGGGGTTTAGGTGTAGAGGTTTATAATTTAAGGATAGTTGTTTCAATTTAAGGTTTAGGGTTATAATTTATGGTTTATAGGTTAGGGTTTAGTTTTTATGATAATATGGTGAGGCTTTAGGTTTTTATCTATAAGCCCTAAATTATAACCCTAAACCTTAAATTGAAACAACTATCCCTAAATTATAACCTTAAACCTTAAATTGAAACAACTATCCCTAAATTCTAACCCCCTACACCTAAACCCCTAAACCATATACCCTAAACTAACTCTCTATACCCTAAACTTAAGGCGCTTGTGGAAACTTTCGGTTTCCACCGCCTAATTTAAATTACAACTTTGAAAGAAATTTCAAAATGAATGAGTGGTTAAGTTGGATATTCAAGATTTTTCAGGGTATGGGTCCAATTCATCCTAAAGCAAGCAGCGTATCCATAGGGTTCTTTCTTACTTGTGGTTGACTATTATAGAGTTGATTTTTGCACATGAAGCCAAAAATGATTAATAAACTAAAAGACAAAAGGCAGCAGCAAGTTGGAAAACTCAGCAACGGTTATATATTAGAAAAATGCCTTGAATATTGAACCCAACCCAATTAGGGGTATTCCCACGAATCCCACCTCTATTTCAGCCATTATCCCTGCAGAGTGCAGATCATAATGCCAATTTATGGGTGAATTTATGGTGCGGTTAAAAAATTGTAAGTTTTAAAATTTATTTAAGAACTTAAAATGTTAGATTTTTTATAACATTTTAGGTTAATTTTTTTTTGTAATTTTAACAAATTTTGATATTTACAAAACAAGCTTTGATATTTACATTTTTTAATAACATTTTAGGTGTTGGATAAAATATCAAAATTTGTTAAAAATCACGAAAAAAATTAACTTAAAATATTATTTAGAAGTCTAACATTTTAAATTATTAGATAATTTTTGAAACTTTCCGTATTTTTAACACCGCCCTTAATAGCTAATGTACATTAGAATCGCCCCCAATTTATGGAGTTTTCCTATGAGATATTTCCGTCCATATTTTAGTGTTAAATATGATATGTTTAAAATAATGTACTAGTCCGTTCGTGTTTAAAAACGGATCACACAAATTTAAAATTGACATAAAATGTCAAACCAACAATCGGATGACAGAAAGGTACAATTTTGTAGATTTTGTATCGCACTCGCCCTAATTAGGGTAGGGATGGGTATAAGTTTGGTGGGTAATAGACGGGTGTGGATGTAAAAAGTCATACCCGCTGCGGGTAGTGGGTAGGTGGTGGATTTAAGACCTTACCCGCCCCGCATCCTACCCGTCATATAAATTTGGACCATTATGAATTTAGATGTATTTTCACAAACTATTCTATAAATCCTAAAATTTTATAGAATTTTAAGATTTTGGTTTGTTTATGGTGTTTTATGACCGAGCTTAAATTTATGTTTATGATTGTTCTTGAACTTATGTTTTATGTGATACGGTTGCTACCAAACGGGTGAGTATAGGCGGGTACATGCAGGTACGGAAAGGGTAATGAGTATCTAGTTGGGTGGTGGGTGTGGGGATGAATTTGAGAATATACCCGCATAGGCGGGTGTAGATTTAAAAATTATACCCATTGTGGGTGGTGGGTAGGTGGTAGATATGAAAATTTTAAGTGGGTATAGAAATTGGGGAGGGGTATCTGCACCCGCCCCGCCCATTTACCAGACCCTCCATCATCAATCTAGTTTTATCCCTAGTTGGGAAATTGGAATGATTCTTTATTTTGAGAACTCAATAGCAATGTCTTAAAATTTTGAGGACTAATTCAAAATTTTACCTTTAGTTAAAAGGTACAATTAAACTAACCTGAAAAGTGAGACTTGAACCAAGGTGCTCGGCCACCACATGTGTGCTGGCTCCACCACATACTTCCTCAGCAGGCCAGCCCAGCCATATCCTAGCACCTGCACCACCGACCGCCGCCGCCGCCCACCGCCACAAACATTAGCAACAACACTTTAATCTTTATTCAATACATCAATGATTATCCAACTAATTAATATATTAACAAGCAAAGCTATGAACTGTAACAATCTAAACACCAATTGGACTAATCATTTTTTTTTCTTTTCCTCCAAACACTTGGGAATTTACTTTTCTTGCATTTAAAAAGCAGTCAAATCAAAGCTTAATTTATTATTTGACCTTTGAATTAAATAAAGCCAAAGAAAAATCAAGTTTGAGTAAATTTTCTTGGTCGAGGAGCAAGCTTAGCTTAGTTATATATATCTTTTTACCTGAGTGGTGATAATGAGAAGCCAGCCGGCGAAAAACGAAATGCTCCGGCCGTAAAAAGCTTTGATAATGTTAACTATACCAACCGCATAAGCCGACCCGTTTCCGAAAGCGCTACCGGCGTTTGCAAATATACAAATGAGAACATGCTCTTTCAGGTTGAACGGACCGGGGTTCAAAGAAAACCGTTTCGACCCGAAACCCGGAATCCCGAACTGGGCTTTGGGCAAAACGGAAGCCATGAAATGGCCGACGGGGAGTGTGGAAACTTGGACTGAGATCTGGGTTATAATGAGTGGCTCCGTTCTGTAAGAGAAGAATTGGTTGAGGAAAGAGAGGAGAGCACAAGAGAGTAAGCCGAGAAACCACATCCGGAAGGTCCATACGGGTAAAGTCGGGTCGTCGGTGTTGGTCACGGTTAGCCGGACTTGTTCGATGGAGGAGATATCGACGTCGTCGACGCCGTGGCCTCCGTCACTGCCGGTGGTTACATGTTTTTCAGGATCTGAAGATTTAGGGGCTTGTAGTTCAATGGAACTCATTGTAGAGCTTGGAAATGAGAATTGAAAGAATATTGGGGAATTCTTTAAAAAAAACCGTCATGAAATAAACGGCACACTATTTCACTGTGAAAATAATAATATAGTAAGGATTAATATCATATACACTGGCGGTGGAAACTAAAAATTTCTACAAGTGATTTAGTTTTAAGGTATAAGGAGTTAATTTAGGGTTTAAGGGTTTAGAATTTAAGAATATTTGTTCCAATTTAAGGTTTAAGGTTATAATTTAAGTTTATAGGTTAGGGTTTAGGGTTTAGAATAATATGGTGAGGATTTAGGTTTTAACCTATAAACCCTAAATTATAACCATAAACTTTAAATTGAAACAATTATCTCTAAATTATAACTCCTACCCTTAAACCCCTAAACCATATACCCTAAACTAACTCTCTATATCATAAAACTAAGGCACTCCACCGCATGTGTATAGAATATTATTCATAATAAAATTCCATTCTAAAAAGGCACGCAAATACTATCTTTTACTCGAATAAAATAATAAAATAAATAAATAAAATCACCAAACTAACAATGGTAAATTGTCATAGAAAAACTAATTCAAAAGCTTAAAAACAATTTTTTATAAAAGTAATAATTCACCCAAAAATATTTTTTTTACCTGAGTGGTGATTATGAGCAGCCAACCAGCAAAAAACGATATTTTGCGATTATAAAAGGCTTTAATGATAGTAACAATCCCAACCGCGTAAGCAGAGCCACTCCCGAATGCAGCCCCAGCGTTTGCAAATATAGAAATAAGTACGTGTTCTTTTATGTTGAACGGACCAGGGTTCAACGAGAACTTTCTAGACCCTAGACCGGGCAGCTCGAACCGTGTCGTCGGGAGTACTGCAGCCATGAACTGACCGATCGGAAGTGTGGAGACTTGGACCGTAATTTGGGTTATTACAAGCGGTTCGGTTCTGTAGGCGAAAAATTGGTTGAGAAAAGAGAGGAGAGCACATGATATGAGGCCTAAAATCCACATCCGAAAGGTCCATACCGGAAGGGTCGGATCATCGGTGTTGGTAACGGTTAGCCGGACTTCTTCTATTGGAGAGAGCTCGTCGTCGACGGAATTTTCGCCGTTGATGACATGTTTTTCGGGGTCTAAGGTGCTGGGATGAGAGGGGGCTTGTAGCTCAAGAGAGCTCATGATGAAAGGTTATAAGTTGGTGGTGGGAAATAGGTTGAGTAGACTTGCTTGATGATATATGTATATATAGGCCGATATTTGTGATTAAAATGAATGAATAAATTATTCATACTGATTAATCAGGTAAACCGATACTGTTTGAAAGCAATATCTAACTGATTGAAAATGAGTGATTTAATCAAAAAGGTAAATTTGGAAATTAAATAAATTGTTCTGAATCATTGAAAGTCCAAAAATTGAGACTAGGAAAGTCGGTGCTTAATCAGGTAGACTGATACTACTTTTTAAAAGTTATTAATTATTATTAAACCGACAATTTAACCGGTCGAATTAAAAATTAATGATTTAATTGTTTAAATTTAGGGATGGTCATGAGTCGGATTTTTGACCAATTCGCACCCTACCAAAAAATTTAATACATTTAGTTGAATTTGACTTAACATTTTATGATGCTCCACCGGCTCAAATTTTAGAGTAAAAAACCGAACTTGACCCGACCCGCCATTACTTAATAAAAAAATTATTTTTTTTTATTTTTATTCGATAAAACAATGAGTTAATTATAAAATATAAATAAAGATAAATTTTATAATAATTATTCTATGTTTTATCAGATAAAATAGAGATATAACTGAATATATATATATATATGGGTGGATATTATAGAAAACTTAACTAAATATTTAGAATAAAATTAAACTAATATTTTAAATCGAGTTGAGTATTTTTTATTTTAAACTCGAACCCAATATTTTTTAAAAATTTAACTCTAAAAGGTCAGATCGAGTCAGAACCCGTCAGATATGGATCAAATGACCTATTCCGACTATTACAGCATTTTCAGTATACGGATATTATCTAATTCATTAATGCATTCATATTAACATATGTACACATTGCGTCGAATTTTCGTTTTCTTTATGCCTAAAATGACAATGCAGATGTGGAATATAAGTCGAATAAGTGGACTCAGATTTATCTTTGCATTCATGTAGAGTTATTATGTAAATCATTCATATGTTTAGAATATGAATATGAAATTTCGAATATAAATTCAGTTGTGATCTTATTTTCGAATGAGTGAGTTTAGAGAACGGCAAGGTACAGTACAACTACGATGTGATATTAACTAAAATGTTACAAAAATTTAAAATGTTTTACAAGACAAAATTCATTATGATTTGTTTGTTGCTGAAAATATTTCATCTCCTTATCACCGCTGAGAATTGCTAATTCGAATGTTGTTTTGACTAAACAAATAATTGTGGATGACTTCACGATGAATTTCAGGTCGAATCAACTAATCCGATCTATTTTTCACATTTATATGAGCTCGTCTATATTTCTGTTTTACGAATATGATATTTTATGGGCATTTTACTAAGATCAATGTAGTTGTATGTAAACATAGAGCAATAGCATGATGAACCAAGAAGTCTCCGAGACCTATTGTTAAGAATAGTGAATTACTATTTTCATTTAATTGGAATTAAACAATTAATTGATCTGTTCGCCCAAAATGAGAATGGGCTGGAGTTGTGAATTTAGGCCGATTTCAATCTAAAATATTATATTTTTATAATATTTTAGGTTAGTGGTTAAGTATTAAATTTGACTTCGAATATCTGTACTTGTCACTCCTAATGACATTTTAGGTTGATACATAAATGAATTTATTCTAAAATTTGAAGAGTTATGGCTTTCTAGATTTTTATACTAAAAAACATAGTGAGATTATTATCTATTTATACCACAAATTTTAATTTATTTAATTTTTTAATATTTATGATTAATTATATTTTATGCACTAATCTTAATTTTTGACTTTGGCACTGATATACAATATTTTTGCTTAGTATATGACGTAATAAATATAGATGTTTTTTTCATTAAATATATATTTTTAAATATTTAAATGTAATTACAAGATAATATTTATATATATTTTAAACATTTAATAATAAAATACATATATTTTAGTGTTTAGCTTTCTAAGACCACAACAATCCGCACGCCATCCAATTTTCATTTATCTTCCGAAATTCCAATTCAACATTTCATTTCCATTGTCCCCTCCTTGTCTCGTTGACGCTGATTGGTAGAAAATATTTTGGCTTTGTTGGATTTTTAGGCCAAATAGAAGTAAATATTTGGAATATTGAGGATGTTGAAAAATATTTGGAGATATAAGCTATTTTTACAGTACACGGGGATTCTGTTACTTGTATATGGCGAGATTTGAGAAAAAAATATTAAAAAATTAGACATCGCCACCTGCACATGGCGAGGTCTCCTTGTATACTGTAAAAAATGGCCTATATCCCCAAATATTCTTCAACATCCCCTACATTTCAAATATTTATTTTTATTTGGATTATTCTCCAAATTTCTCCAAATATTTTGCGTGCGAATGAGAGTGATAATTATATTCAAATTAAATAATTGTGTATATTTTCTTAAAATTCTAAGTAACACAATCAACGGCGAAATTAAAGAAGGATTATAGAGAGTTCTTAATTTATTTGTTTTTCCTATGTGGTCTTTTCAAAATGTCTGATTTTTTTATTGTTTTAATAGTGTTTCTATAAACCATTTCTCAAACCATTGTATTCTTTGTTTCCCTCCTATTTTTATAATAATTTTAAATAAAAAAATCGTTTGAAAAAAAATCATAATTTCACATTCTTCTAATTTTTATTTGATGTTTTTTTTTTAATTTTTAACAATCTCATAAACTCATTTCTATTATAGATGGAAATAAATTCATATTGATTTGTTGAATTTCTTAAAAGTTCTTTTGTTAAGATATACTATAAAAAATAATAATAGTTGAAGTTTTACGTTATATACACATACATTATATGATACTCATCTTTTTTTTAAAAAAAAATATATTAATTAGTCTTAAAATCGAATGTGAGCTAAAAGCATATGTCACTAAATAAGATTATATTTTTTGGAATATCTATAATTAGAAAACTTTGGGATTTTTCTTTCGATTTGAATCATCATTACGCATTTCTTACGTGGCTTACATGTGAGAATTGTAACAAATTACACTACTTGTGTATTTGTGTGCTTTGAGCTTACTTAATGTTATACTTAAAATATTATGGTTGGGATTCTAGATAATTGTTTGCGATCGCTTATATCTCTTCGGATTCTTAGGAAAATTTTGAAATAAAAAAATTTGAACTTTTTATATATTTTTTATTAAAAAATTATTTTTGACTTTTTAAAAAATTTATAAGTTTATCCTCCTTAAAATTTTATAGGTTCATTCTCCCTAACATAAACGTCCATCTCTTCGTATATTAGCAACCCCAGCTCTAAGCTGATTCCTTCCTTCCTTAATACGTATATTTGCATATCGAGTTTAAATATTATTTTTTGATTAAAAAATTTTAGTTACTTTTTTAAGGTTTATTAAATTTTATGGTTAACCGTTGGTTTAATAATTGTAAAACAATTATTTTAATCAAGGATGGGCAAGATCGGGTACTCGGTTAGTTTGCCCAAAATTGATCTCGGTCTCGGCAGCCACCAGTTTTTGGAAACTGGAATCAGTCCCGGTCAGACTAGGTCCCAAATTTTAAGAACTGATCTCGCAGCTAGTAAGAATCGGTACCAGTACCGGGTACTCGGTCAATTGGTTTACTATTAAGAAAATTTGAGCAATAGGGGAAAAATTTCAACCACCAATAATAATATTAAATAACAAAGTCAGAATATTGTAGGCTTGGAGGTTGAAGTCTTAAAACGAGTCATACTAATAATGATACAGGGGTGTTGTTGAAGAAAACAACATTCCTCGTTCATTCGCGGATCTAGGATAATAGCAAGTATTTCTCTGCAATAGAAACAAACATGATGTTGAAGTTAGATATTTAAATAGTAAAAAAAAATTCAGAATTGGGAGAGAAGAAAGTTGCAGAAATTTTAGGATAATTTGAACGACGAAGATGAAATTCTTCAAGCATTCAACAACGGTAGCAACGTTCTTGGAATGCGACACGACGAACTCGAAAGAACCTACATAATCTGTTATGCAAACCCGAATCGAATCTGTTCTTCGTAGTCGGAAAAGATGAACAAACTCCAAGGAAGAACTCGAACAATCTGTTGAACGAACCCGAACCTTATCTTGAATTTGCTCGAATACGGACTTGGACCCTTCAATTATCAAACAATTGAGAACCCGAAGTATCAAAGAAAAAGTTCTAAAAAAAACCAAATTTGAGAGAAAAATCTCACAAAATAATTATTCATTCAAGTGTGTAACCTTTACAAAGTTTTTTGGCTACATATATATATAATACAAGGGATAGTTAGCCGAATTGTTCTTGTGGCTAATATTAAAAAAAAATACAATTTAAAATTCAAACAATTAACCACAAATAACCTCTCCTTTTGGCTTATTGAATTTGAGCCATATGTTTGAAATTTGGCCGCCACCTTTGGAATTAAGCACATGTGAAATGTGCTTTAAATTTAAAATTCAAAAAGGCTAATTTTCCTTGTGCTTATCCGAATTGAGAAGGCATGGTTCGGTTGGGCTGCACCTTCAAATCTCCACGTGATTGATGTGCAAATATGTGTTGTGGCTGAATGTATTCACCACGAATTGAGAAGGCATGGTTCGGTGCACATGGTCTGCGCATGTCAATGTGGCATGCACGAATTGCCATGAAATTATGTTGAAGTGAAATGGCACGCTGCCATGGCTGCTCTAAATTTCACATGCAAGGCTGCAAACATATAAATAAAACATTATAAAAACATTATTGGAATTAAACCACATGTAAAATTTATGCATGCATTTACAATTCAAAGATGAGATACTGCACATATATAAAATATTATTATAAGTTATATTATTAAATTATTCCAAACATATGTATCATATGATATACGTATTTAAAAACACCCATGTATTATATAACCTAATCATGTCACATATTAATTATGCAACACATTAAAAGTCCTGTCGTCTAAGGCACAAGTATTATCAAATGATTCAGAAATATTAGCACAAGTAAGGAACAAAGCTTCCCTGAAACGTTGCGCCCTAGATCGCGTAATTGGTCCTAACGGTAAGACCTCCGGATCAGCAACATGTGCTGGTGAAGACGTGCTCACATCAAATAATATTCAAACATAAAGATAAAGAATAAACTAAAGAACTTTAAGTCTACATCCACCAAAATATCAACTAAAGTGGTTCTAAGTCACTCATAACAAACCAGTACCAGGTACCTGAAACGAGTCTCGGTCTCATTGGGTACCCACCGAGTATCGGGTCCAGGAAATCAAGATCCAGTCCCGATCCCGGTCGCAACCAGAACCTAAATTTTGAATCAGGTCCCGGTCCCACTGAAACTTATTCCAAATAAAGATTCATTGGGTCTGACCGGGTCAGGGACCGAGACCGGATAACCGATTTTTTTGCCCACCCCTAATTTTAACCACACTATTTATATTTTTAATTAATTAGGCTCATAATATTTTAAAAATATAAAAAAATTATCGTTAATTGAACAATATAATTTTTATTTACCTATATTTGTATTTTTAAGGATCAAATAAAAAATTATAAACATAAAAACATAAAAATTATTTTTCTTTTTTACAACCGTCGAGTCATTAATTAATGATCAAATATAATAGAGGCGAGACCAAATTTTTTAAATTAATGGTAAGTTTCAACAGCCTTTGCTTGTTTTTGATCTAGGTTTACTTCTCGAGTAGACCAATATTTATTTTTGGATATCGAAACATTTCTAAATTTGATGGTGAATATGCTGTATAGCAGCCTAAAAAACAGTTAAAACAATTGATTTAAAATATTATCAAAATATATTAATATTTTAAGTTGATTTAGGTAACATTTTAAGTTGCAACCTAAAATGTTAAAAACACATAACCTAAACGTTATACGTTTTGATAATATATTCGATCGTAACCTAAAATATTATCTTCCACACAATCTAAAATGTTATACATTTTGATAAGTGATAACCTTTATGTTCGTCATTTTAGCCAGTTTTTAGGTTGTCGTTTTTAGACTCTCTCAAATTTCATAACATTTTCGTAGCGTAATTTTTAGATATTTTCAATCTTGAATACTCGTAGCTTGTAGGCAGTAGTTGCGGACCTGCAGTTGCATTTTAAATTTTTTAAATTTTCTTATAATTTAAATATTTTTTTACATTTTTTATTAACAATTTGATTTAGTTCTTTATATATATATATATTTTTAATTTTACATCTTTAATTTTTAATATAACTTCTTAAATATGTATTGTCTTGATATCTACCTTTTTGGATCTCTACAGCTGGTTCTTCTTTCTTTAGAAGCCATTCATTTTCATTTCATAAAGTTGAACTTGGACGATGCGGGCCCATTTTGTTAGTAAATAAAACGGCACGGTTCTATAATTTGTTTTGGTGTTGAAAAAACGACGCAGTTTTAAAGTTGTTTATTAAAGTTTTAACTGTATTGACTATACGGCGCCGTTTATATTGAACTAGGGTTCGGATATCTGCCTCTCTGTTGTCTTCTTTCTTCCTTAATCTGCTGTCTTCCTCGTTCTTCTCCGGCCTCTTCTATTTCCTTTCGTAACATTGGATTCATAAATTTTCTGGGTATTTTTCTGCTGAATCTTTACATTTTACTTCAAAACCCAGATTTTCCTTTGAACAATCTAAAATCCCATTGTATTTTATCAATTTAATTAGTCAAAGATAGTTGAAAAGTTATGGATTTAGCTCAGGAGGAACCTGCTGGGGATGAGGAAATGGAGGAATTCGTTAGATTACCATCACCCACTATTCCTCCTATGGAAAACCATCTTCAGAAAACACATTTTCCTGGTATGGTGAGAAAGAAAGCATACATTTTCAATGGTCTCGGGAATTACTATAACAAGGAATGGGATCTTGCTGAAGGTAGTGGCCAAGAGTTTTGTTGGTACCATGTGGAGCTTCCAAAAGTGAAACAAAAGCTTTCCCAATCTGCACAATACCTTATAGATGTGCTTTGTCCACCATTAAAGCTTCAAGACATTCTTTCCCTCGTTAGCAATGGACCCTTTTGCGGACACGTCGACGGAGCGCTCGTCTTTCGGGTAAATTCGCCTGGCCCTCCTGCAAGTAACTTTACATTTAGATTAGCTGCAAGGGTTACTGAGAATTCAGTGATTACAATTTCGTTAGGACGTGTTCCTAGATTAGGTTTTTCGCCTGTCGGACAATCTCTTTTATCGGAGATTCCTAGTGTCGAAAGTCCGTCTTATCGTAGCGGAGAGAGGAAGGAAGGGGGTGGAATTGTTATTAGAGAACATGTTCTTGAGTTTTTATTGACAATGAATCACTCTGAGGAAGCTGATAATCCTGTTCCGAAGTCGGTTTCGAACCTTGTTGTTCACATCCTTGACACGCACGTTGATCACCTACAAGATGTTGTTACTAAACTCGAAATAGAAATGGATTCTGTGGAGCTTGAATTGGATAGAGGTAAATTTCATGAATCACAATTGTGTTCAGCCTCGATGGCTCGATCCGAGTAAATACTTGCCTTATTCCTTGTATGTTAAGTTGGTTTATAGCTTTTCTAGTGCAATGGATGTAATAGTTTCGAATTTCGTATTTCAAGTTCCTACGTTAGCACAAGTGTTTTAAAGATTTTCATTGACATAGAAGGATGCAAGTGGCTACTGGTTAGTACATGTTTCTATGAACTTTTAGGGAACTATACTCTATTACTCTCGGAATACTTAGGATCAATACAGTTCATGTAATTTTCCGTCAAACCAACTTTCCGTTGAAGGTATTGAAACCTATTCGAGTAAAAAATACCCAAGTTTATATTGCACACTTTCTTTTGAAGTTGAATGCTTTATTCTGGCAATGATGTTGTAATTGTTCCGCTTAACCTCAGGTGGATTTGCTTTAAAGAAAGAGATGCTAGACGAGAGAAGATTCCCCAAAATGCATCTAAATTTGCAACGTCTCCTACAGGTAATTTCTCTTTCCAACTTAGTTTATAAATGGCCGGGAGAACGGAGAACACACAAGCAGAAAGGTAGGAAATGATAGGCAGGGATGAATGTGGTCCCTTCGGTTTGTCATAGCTATTAGAGATTTCACATTTTGAGGTTATTAAAAATCTGGTGATAGCTTGTGTTTGCACTCGTTTTTTGGTGATTCATCTACCGGGATGTGATTTGATCGAAACTCCCACTTATTTGACTGTGCAATTAAAACCGTGAGATTTAAACCCTCATTGTTTTTATATATTCTCCGAAAAGCAGGTTATTGCCCATGGGGAACAAGTATTTCCCCGAGTAAAGGAAAAATGTTCTTCGAAACATTGGTTTGCTAACAAAGACATCAGCTCCCTTGAAGAGCTGATTGGACGCTTAAGGAGGCTGAAAGAGAACGTAGGGTTTCTAGCAAATCGTGTTACCGCACTTCAGGCTGGTTTGGATAGCTGGCAGTCTGAGCAAATTAACAGAAAACTATATTATCTCTCTTTCCTTTCTATAATATTCCTTCCTTTATCCGCCATCACTGGAGGTAATACTAAAATATTTGTTTACCGATCCCGTATCATATAAGCTCTCATTTATTGGTACATCTTAGGAGGCACAAATTGAACTCTCTGTCTGCTTTATTGTTTTCAGTGTTCGGAATGAATGTCGGCGGAGTTCCATGGACCGTGCAAAAGGACCCTGCACTAAAAGATGGTTTCCGCAATGTCTTGTCTCTTTGTGTAGTGACGCTGCTTCTAGTGTTGGTATGCTTCATTTTCCCTGTTCTTTATACTCGGTTGACCGCCTGGCATCGCAGGTGGTCTTTGAGAAGAACTTGGTCCTATAACCAGAGATCATTCCTCAAGAGAACCATCGGATTTCAAGAAAGAGGTGGTTACCACAGAATTTGACCGAGTTAAAAGAATTTTATTTCCTGGGACCACTTATTTCTGTTTGTTGCTTCCTCGATCACATATGCGAACGGCACCATCTGGCATATGATGCACAAATATATATTTCAATAGCATCATTTGGCTGTTCTCGAAATAGAAATACTATCGATAGAGGTGAGTCTTATTCTTTCGCCTGTTTTGTTATACGTTGTATCATTTTTTTAAAGGTTCAACTGTGCAGGTGTTTTATTGCAATCTCGATTTCAAGGTAATTGAGACTCGTCGACACCGACTTCTAAAGTTCTTGTGTATATGTTTGATGGGTTTTTTTTTCAATACTGTCGTTGTTCGGTGTCCGAATCTCAAGTTTAGCTTTCAGTGATGATTCGGGAAACCTTGGTTTCATTTTGAATGATCTACCAGAAATTGCTTAAGGAAGAATGTGTTAGAAATGAAGTGAATTCATGGTTTCGTTTTAGGTATAATATTTATGAGGATCCAGTGCACACACCAACACCTAACAAGTTTGGTCGAATTGATATTATTCGAGCACTTCGCTTGTAAGCTCTTGGTTCGGGCCCGGTCGATGATTTAATCCGATGTGAATCTGGCTAAGCATTTTGTATAAGCCACACCTTCCTCTTTTTATAAGATTTTAAATATGGCTTAACCGTCAAATAAGTGTTCAATCTATGCATTTTTTCTTAGTTAGGTGCCTAAACTTTGTTTTTGGCTAAATAGATGCCTAATGTTTTCAAAGTTATTCAAATAGGTGCTCACCTATTATTGTATGTTATTTTCACAGTTATCTGATACGTGTCATCTTCTTAAATTTTTGAAATTATATTTAAAAATAAATAAAAATTAATAAAATAAAATAATCTCAAATTTTATAAAATAGCTCTAAATTTAAAAATCCCTAACACCCCAGAACCCAAATCTCGATTTCACTTGATTTCGCCGTCGTCCATCACATTCGTCGTTAGACTCTCATGACCATTTACCTCAACACCTTATTGTCAAAAATTGACTGACGCCAAGCGAAAGGCTCAAATCGTCAAATGATTTATTTGAATGATTCGCAATGAATGACAACATAACAGACGATGAACGGTAGGGGTGGGAGAAAATATTTGACCCGATTGACCCGAAACAAAAATACCAGGTAATTCTCGAAAAAAAATTACCCGACCGGACCGGGTACCCGACCGGGCAAATTTCTCGGGACACGGGCCGAAAGTTTTCCCTTACCGGGTACCCGACCCGACCCGATAAAATTTAATATATATTTTTTATATTTAAAATTATATTTTTATTTTATGTTTCTTAATATTTTAACTCTAAAATTAAGTTTAAATCCCTACATTTTTTCTATGATTGTATTATATTCTTTTAAGTTTTATTTTTTAATTTTTTGTGTGTTTAACATGTGATTTTTTTTAATTTTAAAAATAAAAAAATAAAAAATACGACCCGGATATAATGGGCCGGGACACGAGCCGTTTAAAGAGGTACCCGGATGAACCGGGTACCCGAATCCCGGGTACCCGACAATTCCCACCCCTAATGAACGGTGTGTGGGTCGTTTGGGATTATTTAAAAAATTCAAGTTATTATTAAAAAACTAAATTATTTTTTGAAAAAAATAAGTTTTAGAAAATGTTTAATATTGCTACGTGTTTGATTTTAATTGGATAACGAAAAAAAATTAACGTCTGCTACAGCCGAACCTTAAATAAGTCACGATATAAAATATTAGGCACCTATTTAGTACAAAATATAATTTAAGCACCTAACTGAAGAAAATATATAATTTAAGTAATTATTTAACGGTTAAGCCTTTAAATATTGTGAAATGGATTATTAAGCATTTGATGTTGGAATTGAAGTGTTATTAGCTTCTAGTCGGTACTTTGTCACAACCCAAAGGAACTACATTGGTGGTGGTTTTTGGTTTAATTATTTTTCCGGTCCCTATCACTTTTCTTATTTAATTACATTTCTTACTTTAACCAAATAATACACTTTTTATAATAATTTGAGAAGGAAATCTTGATAATAAAAATCAAAAGTGAAAGGTTCACTTGAATTTAAACAAGTTTTAGTTTTGACACTCAAATTAATTTCACGATTTCTTTTAAAAAGAAAAGAAAAAAAATACTAACAAAAAGTTAGGGGTATTAGAAAACGACGTGGCTCTACACTTACCATGAGATGGAGTTTTTGTTGACGTGGCATATCATCGACCGTGTACCGGAGAACAGGCTAAAATGTGGTTGTTAACTTAGTAATGCAAAACCCTAAACCCTAGAAACCTCTTCAGTCTTCCATCGCATTTATTTTCTCATAATTCACACAGCTCCATCATCTCTATCTCTGTTCAATCCTCCTCTTCTATTTCGAAGTTATAGCTATGGCTACGGCGGCTCTGCTCCGTTCATTTCGACGCCGTGACGTCGCCTCTGCACCTCTCTCCGCCTATAGATGTGTAAGTTTCATCTGTTCTTTTTTCTGTTTTCTTTAAATCTTTTCATGTTCAGTTTCATTGATATTCTTGATTGATCTGTGCTTCGTGGCGTTATCTTCTGTTTGGTTGTCGGGAAATTTCAGGAAAAGGAAAACTTATCTAGATATTCGGATCGATCTGAAGGTTACTAAAAGTAGTAGATACATTTCATTTGTTTAATTGAAGTTAAACCTGAAATTTTGCGACCAAAATTTGTTTATCTGGAACCGGTAGTATATAAATTAGTTGATAAATGATAAACGAACAAGTGTGTCAGTGAAAAAACGGAAGATGTTTGGGAATTGAAGTATAACTATATAGTGATTTCTTTAGTGGTTTTGTGTTTTTCTTAGCTTGATGATTATCTTATATAAAATTGAGGTACTGTTGTTAGCCGAGTGTATCTTCGGATCAAATTGATCTAACCTTTCAATACTTGGGTTTCTCAAATTTTGCTTGAGATTTGGTTACGTGGAATTGGTTGTCTGTTTTCTAAATGCTTAAACGCTTGCCCTCATGCTTAATTGGTTGTTGTGCAGCTTACTAGCAATGGCAAGACTTCAGCTGGAATAAACTGGACAAGTTTTGCTAGAGCTTTCAGGTAACGTTGTTTGGTTTACTTTCATTGTTTTTTTGTTGTTGTTGTAAATTTGTGATACCTCAATTGAACTTCTCTCTTTTCCTTTAGAGCAGTTCAAAACCGGCTGGAAATGATGTTATTGGTATTGATTTGGGTACAACCAACTCTTGTGTTGCTGTCATGGAGGGAAAGGTAAGAATTAGACTCGTGGACGGATGTTCTTGACGGTTCTGTTGTTTGCTTTGTAATTGAAACTTATTCGTGATCATTCTCTGATCAAATCTGTTACTGATGTCAGAATCCTAAAGTCATCGAGAACTCTGAAGGTGCACGAACCACACCATCTGTTGTTGCCTTCAACCAAAAGGGGGAGTTACTTGTGGGCACCCCTGCAAAACGTCAGGCTGTGACCAATCCTACCAATACACTTTTTGGAACCAAGCGTTTGATTGGTAGACGTTTTGATGATCCCCAGACACAAAAGGAGATGGGAATGGTTCCTTTCAAGATTGTCAAGGCTCCTAATGGTGATGCATGGGTTGAAGCAAATGGGCAACAATATTCTCCGAGCCAAATTGGGGCATTTGTTTTGACCAAGATGAAAGAAACTGCAGAGGCTTACCTTGGAAAGGGTGTTTCTCAAGCAGTTATCACTGTTCCAGCTTACTTCAATGATGCTCAGAGGCAAGCAACTAAGGATGCTGGTAGAATTGCAGGTCTTGATGTTCAGAGGATCATCAACGAGCCTACTGCTGCCGCTCTTTCATATGGAATGAACAATAAGGAGGGTCTCATTGCAGTCTTTGATCTTGGTGGTGGTACATTCGATATTTCAATTTTGGAGATCTCTAATGGCGTCTTTGAGGTATGCATCTTTTTTCTATGCAAAGAGAGTTTGCTTTGGCAATTATTAGACAAATTGTACTAATACTTAATATATTAATTCAGGTCAAAGCAACGAATGGTGATACTTTCTTGGGAGGAGAGGATTTTGACAACGCCATGCTAGATTTCTTGGTGAGTGAATTTAAGAAGACTGAGGGGATTGATCTTTCAAAGGATAAACTTGCACTGCAGAGGCTTCGGGAAGCTGCTGAGAAGGCTAAAATCGAACTCTCGTCTACATCGCAGACAGATATTAACCTGCCATTCATAACTGCTGATGCTTCTGGGGCAAAACACTTGAATATCACATTGACCAGATCAAAGTTTGAATCCTTGGTAAACCACTTGATTGAGAGGACCAAGTCTCCTTGCAAGAATTGTTTGAAGGATGCCGGCATTTCTACTAAGGATGTTGACGAGGTTCTTCTTGTTGGAGGCATGACACGAGTACCTAAAGTGCAAGAAGTGGTTTCCGGGATCTTTGGCAAGAGTCCAAGCAAAGGAGTGAATCCTGATGAGGCAGTTGCTATGGGAGCTGCCATTCAGGGTGGTATACTTCGTGGGGACGTTAAAGAGTTGCTTCTGCTTGATGTCACTCCTTTGTCCCTTGGTCTTGAGACTCTAGGTGGTGTATTCACAAGGCTAATCAACCGCAACACAACCATTCCAACAAAGAAAAGCCAGGTGTGTCTTTGGTGCAAATTTTTGCATTTTCATTTAGTCGACATTGGATTTCAAATGGGCAGAAATCGTCCTTGGGACACAATACCTAGTTTAATTGCTTCTACTCGTATTTTCTATTAATATTGTTTTCCTTTCGTTTAATGTTTGATGGAGGCTCCTTTGTTCTCAGGTGTTCTCTACGGCAGCCGATAATCAGACTCAAGTAGGTATCAAGGTACTTCAAGGAGAGCGTGAGATGGCTGCTGACAACAAGACGTTGGGCGAGTTTGATTTGGTGGGAATCCCTCCTGCTCCAAGAGGCATGCCTCAGATTGAGGTGACATTTGACATCGATGCGAACGGTATTGTCACTGTTTCTGCCAAGGACAAGGCCACGAGTAAAGAGCAGCAAATTACCATCCGTTCATCCGGCGGTCTCTCAGATGACGAGATCGAGAAGATGGTTAAGGAAGCTGAGTTGCATGCCCAGAAGGACCAAGAAAGAAAGGCTTTGATCGATACCAGAAACAACGCAGACACCACCATTTACAGTGTGGAGAAGAGCTTGAATGAGTACAGAGAGAAGATTCCTAGTGAAATCGCAAAAGCAATTGAGGATGCTGTTGCGGATTTGAGGAAGGCAATGGAAGGAGAGAACATTGATGAGATCAAGGCCAAGATTGATGCAGCGAATAAAGCTGTCTCAAAGATCGGGGAGCACATGGCCGGTGGTTCCAACGGTGGCTCTTCCGGAGGTGCTCAAGGTGGTGACCAAGCCCAAGAGGCAGAGTATGAGGAAGTGAAGAAGTGATTCCGTTAGTTGTTTTCTTAATTTCCGAGTGGTGGGAAATGCCACTAAAGATGATCCTTTTAGACTTTTAGTTTTGATTGATATGGTGTTCAACAACCATGTATCTAAATGAAGAATGTTTAGCTAGCCTGTTGGGAATTTGAGCCCAGACCTGCCAAATAATTTCGGCACAAACTTTTTTCCTCTAAAAGTGGAAAATAAATGAGGTATATAAATTAGATTTATATTCAAAGTGAAAAGTTTGTATAAGTGTCTTAATTTTAGTGTTTGTTTTGAAGTTTAGGATTTAAAATTTAAAAATAGTAGTTAAAATTTAAGATAAAATTAAAGTTTAATTTTTATAGTAATATGGTTAGAGATTTAAGTTTTAATTTATAATAAATTTAAAAGTCGATATTTGTAAAAACTAGAGTTTCCACGTCTATATAAAGTAATCACTCATAAATTATGAGAAAGGCAAACCAGTTGAAACATGCAGTATTTGATATATTAGCAATATAATTTGTGTCATTAATTCGTGTATCGGATAATTAATACCTTTTATAAAAAAAATTATAAAATATTAAATTATTTTTTTAAGGTGAGCATTTGATTAAGTCGAATAAAAAAAATAAGTTAAGTTTGTTGAGATGACAAGTTTTACTTCAAATCTCAAAATTTGTTTGAGTTAAGTTATTTAAATTTTTATTTAAATATAATTGAAAGTATTTATAATATTGTGATATTAATTTATTTCAATCTATATATATTTATATATATCTTTATACTTTTTCATATGTGATAGTATATAATAGAGTTGAGAGATTATATTCGAATTTGAAAACCAACTCATTACTTACTAAAAATTTTGAATTATTCAAAATTTTATTTTAGAACTCAAACGTTATATGATTTTTTTCGAATTGAGTTTATAAAATTACTATTCGAGCCAATTTGAGTCAAGTTTTTTCTCGCATTAATTCAAATAAAAAACAAGTTTTTTTTTTCGTTATTAGTGTTCTTGGGTGAAGATTTAAGTCAATTAGGGATTGGGTTTGACTCAATTCTCAAACTGGCAAACAGTAATAGTGTGTGACAAATCAAAGTATCATTCACAAATTAATATCCAACATTCGTATACATGCGTAGAATACAAGTATGGATTTGTGGGTGATGTAAGATCCCTAGTCCAGAATTATCACAGACGGGTCGCAGCAGCAGTCATCCAGGAGACAGCAACAACACAAGGCTGCAAGGCTGCAAACCAAAATTCATCACAATTGTTTTTTTCTTTTTCTTTTTTTAAAAATACCAAGTAAAATCACAATTATAAATACAACGTATATGTTCCTATACATGCATGCATACATGTATACTTACAATCCCTCGAGAAAACCCGGTTCTCTCCGGGGCGGCGGCGGCGGTGCCGCATAATACTGAGGAGGCGCCATTACTGGAGGCGGCCCTTGATGATAACCACCTGCGCCACCGTATTATGTTCACAGATAAAACTGATCAAGCTTCCAAACTGTGCTCTTTTCTTTTCTCGAGAAAATGAAAATCCAGAAAATATGCCATTACCTGGAGGAGGATATGGATAGGGGTAGCCGTACTTGTAATCACTCATATCAGCAAAAAAAATTAATAAAAAAAATGAGCAGAGAAACTAGAAAATGGAATTAAGGGAGGAAATATGTTATGAATTTGTAGGTTTGGGAGTGCACTTTATACACGGCAAAAGAGAGCAGAATATATTCCCCAAAGCAAAGACGTGAATACAATATCCGTGGGTGTATTGTTTAATTTGTTTTCACTTTAATTCCTATACGTATTGCATATTATTACCGATAATACGAAATTTTATATTTAATAAAATTATATGAGAATTTAAGATTTCGAAAGGTACGAGATTCGTCTATTACTATAAAATACAAAAGAAATTTTAAGTATAAGAATTTGAAATGTTCAGATAGTACGACCGTCATTTTAAGTTTTAAGACCTCTCGGTCCATTCCTATTTATTTGTGATTTTTATAGTTTGAATATTATTTTATTCAAAAAATACTATCGGCCAATACAACCTGTACTTAAGGGGTGTTCATTTCGGATATCGGATCCGATTTGAAAATTCGGATCACCTAAATAGTGATCCGTATCCGATTCGAAAAAATGGGATATTCGAAATTTATGAATTTATTTGATTATTTTTTAATTTAATGGTTCTATCCATGAAAAATTTAGGTTTTCAAATATAAAAATTAATAAATTATTGAATATAACAATATTTGTATCCATGAAAATTCCAATTTTTCATATATAACAAGTAAAAGTATCGAATATAATAAGATTTATACCTATAAAAAATTGAATTTTCAGATATCGAATAATCGAATATCCTATCCGAAATTTTTAAATATCTGATCTGAATTATCCGAAAAATAAAAAACGAATCCAATCAATCGGATCGGATTTTTTTAAACAACCCGTTGTACCGATACGGTATTATGAATAACGCTTGGTTAATGAGGAATAAAAATAGTGGCAAAGAAAGGGAGCGGCAAAAGCAGGTTGAATGCTTTTTCATTTCTGCACTTTATTTCCCATTCGAAGTACCCTAGAAGAGAGGTTTCGAATAATTTGTTCAAATTCGGACATTTCCTCAGTCTCTTAAAACCAATGTTCTTTACACACTATACAGCACTTTTTATTTATTTAAAAGTTTATTTTTTTCTAAATAATATAAAATATATATTAGTTTGTTGTAATTACATATATAAAATTTTTAATTTTTCTTCAAATTATTTTAAAACTAAAACAAAAGGGATAGATTATATAAATTTTGAAAACTAAAATTATTATTATACAAGATAATATTTTATTTTTAAGGCTAATGTAATATAAAAAATTCGGCAAAATGATAAAAGATGCCCTAACATTTGTATGTTTTGTCATTTGACCCTTTTTTTCTTTGAGCGAACAACTCTCAACGTTTCAATTTGGTCCAAATATATCCCTGTTAGATGAAAATTGCCAGTCAACTGACGATCAACGGCTGATGTTGACTAGACTTGCTACATGTTAAGATCAGCTGACGTGTCAGCATCATATTTATTATGTGTCAACATCATATTCGACATGTGTCACCATTTGGTTCGGCCACGTGTCAGCATGATAGTCAGTTACGTGTCACCATAAAGATAGATATAACAAAATAATATTTTTAAAAAATTTGACGTGACATATATTAAAGAATAGCATATTTAGACTAAATTAAAATATCAGGAATCATTTGCCCTAAAAAAAGACATGAACTAAATAACAAAATATGCAAACGTTATGAGCACATTTTTATTAGTTTGCCAAAAGATTCAGACCAAACCTTTAGAACTTCATGAATAACTTAGCTCCATCTAAACACGATGAGAATTTAAAGAAAAAATATACCTTTTTACCGTACAAGAGATAAATTCTCTCAATCATGCTATCATCATCGCTTACTTATGCAATTAATTCCACCCTTGCTTTGTTAGTTTTGTTTTTTCCTTTAGAATCTATATGGCATTGGCCACTGTTGATGGACAAGTAAAGCTAATTGTTAAAGAAAAAGAATATAGTTTTCATCTATTATATTCCATTGGCATATATTCTTCTCATTTCCATTATTTATTTATTTATGTATTTCATATATAATAGTTTAATTAAAATTTATTTTTTATATAAACATTATATTTAACTTTTTGACCGATTAATCTGGATCGAGTACAACATAAGCTTATTATGAAGGAGATTATTCCACCTCGGTTATTTCATTCACAATATTAAGATTTAAACTTTAGACGCTACTTGAATAACCTAGAGCAAAAGGTTAAAGCTCTCGGTTGACATCCTTTTCTCTCCTTTAAGTTGTGGGTTTTAAACTTATTAGGAACAAATTATATTTTCCTTCTCCAGTAAGTAGAAATTGTTAAAAAAATATTTATAAGTAATTTTGATAGGTACACATTATAATTTCAAAAATATTGATACCCATCTTTTTATACAATATTTTAAAAATATCCATAACCACTCGTATACTTAAATGAGAGGTTATTGTACACTTAAGTACTTTCAAATTTAGATAATTATTTTATATATTGGTGGTCAAAAAGTGTTTCTATTTAGTTTTCAGATTTAGTGATTTAATCTAGATTTGATCAACACCGGTTCTAAACATATTACTCTAAACTCAAACCCTTAAATTTTAACAACAAATCTTAAATTTGAAACCCATAAGTTTAAACCTCTAAATTCTAAACTCTAAAATAGATTCTTAAATCATAAAACTAAGACGATTGTAGGGATTTTTTAACCTCTAATGTATATACTATAAATCCATATATTAATACAAGCCATGATTCTAAATAAGTTTTAAAAATATTTTTTTATTAGACAAGAGAAATGATACCATATATGACTCATTAAAAAATCTCCTTAACCTAGATAGAGAAAAAAAAAGTGCATATGGTGTCATTATAGGAACAACAAGATTACTCGACATACAAAGGAGCAAAAATGAAACGATCAAGTAATGCCCTGAGTAACACGGCTATGACGACAATATGAGGGACCATCTCGATCACGGATAAGAAGTGGTCGGATCAAATCCGGCACATCATCCAAGATTGTATATTTTAGGGGACTTAAAATATAATTTTATCATTACCTTGACTTAAATTTTTTTTAATTTTAAATTGGGGGTAGCTCCCGCATGTCTCCATTGAGTACTGCCCATGTCTAATCATATAGAGAATTCTAACATTTTGAACCCAACAAGTGGCTCCAATGGAATGAATGTGACATTAATCCTAAAAAACTCAGATTTAAACACATATATGCGTTGTTAGAAGATTAAAAGAATATGAACAAAAAATATCATATAATCACACCAATATATTAAAAAAATTCTTAACATTTCATACATATAATTCATATCCGTTACAGAATCATATTCCACCGACCAAACCAAAGCTATGCGATTATAGAATAGACTTAGAGTAATTCAACGATTCTAGCACATTATCACACAATTGGAGAGACTAAACGATGACTCTCATCAACATTTTATAGTTTTTATTAATAGTTTTAAGATGATTATAATGTAATATATATTTATTTTTTTAAATTCTTTAATAACGCATAAACTTTGTAGATAAAACTACTCAAATCCGAATATTTTATAATAAATATCTTAATCTTTTTAACTACTTGTTGAGTTTATCTAATCTTTTATAGTTCAAACATCATATTACAGAAGTATTTTATACTCGTATGCTCATCATATAAATACATAACCTTGTTTTGCATTGTTTTTCAAACCATCTGTTAGAGCCAAAAGTTAGTTTGAAACCAAAAGTAATGAAAAACATGTAATTTTTCAGGCCAACAATGTGTTATAGATAAGAATTCATTGTAAACTGATTCTGTTGAGATGAGTCAGCAAGGGTGGTTAGGATTCTGTTAGACCGTTACCTCACTGACTCTCTCCTTCTCTTGTATATAAGGTACCCGGTCTCCTTTGAGATATTACGGGTAGTTTTCATTAATAAAATAACAGAGAGTACTGCCTCTCTTTCCCCCTAATTCTCTGTGCTTAATCTGTTCTAACTATCCTAATATGGTATCAGTCGCTAGATTCCTGGTGGTGCTTCGTTGTGTTTCTTCTTATTCGCTTTCTGGTGTGGTGTGTTTTCTTTAAGCGTGTTGAAGGCTGCGATTGTGGTTGAGTTGGTGACTCAATAATCAAGCTCTCTGATCGTTTTCTTTCTGAGATCTGGTCGCGAGAGGTAAGATTTATGTCCTCATCTTGAATTCAATTTGCACTTCAATTCTCTGATCTGTTTGAAGGATTATCAGTTAAATCGTCCGGATGTCTGTCTCTTGTTGATTGTTTTCGAGCAGACGAGTGATTTGTAGATGATTCCTAGATCAGAAATTGAGTCTGTTAGAATCTTTTCTGTGTTCTACTAGGCTTCGCCGTCTTCACATGCTTATATATATATATCTGGTTGTTGTTCGTTTGGATTCTTGATTGCGCCTGGTGCTTTGGCTGGATTGATTTGCGTTTTGTGTTTCCCTGTATTGGCGTATATCTGTGAGCTGGTTGGGTGATGTGTATTGGCGTATGTGTTGTGTCTGATTGATGTGCATTTTTTGTTGCACGGTATCTGTTTGATACTTTGCCTATATCGTCTGGTTGATTGTGGTTCTATGCACACCACATGTTTGATAGTTTGCCTCTATAAGGTTTGGAGTTGTTTTTTCAGTCTTGCCTTATCATGACTATTGATTCCAATTCCGCAACCGGTCCGCAATCATCTGATTCGATTCCGTCCTCTTTGACTGTGTCCTCCACTGAATATAATGTTCAACAACTGCCGAAACTTGATACTGTCAAGCTAACGGAGAGCAGTTATGTGCTATGGAAGCATCAAGTCTTGTTGATCATCGAAGGCTATGGCCCGATGTCGTTTATTGTTGATCATAAGGTTCCTGAGAAAGTGGTAACTGATTCCACTGGTCAGTTGGTGGTTAATCCAATTTATTTGGCTTACTTGAAGCAGGACAAACTGTTAGCATCGTGGCTGCTTTCGACTATCAGTTCTGAGGTTTTACCTTATCTCACAGGCCTTACTACTGGGTTGTCTATTTGGAATACCTTATCCAGAAGGTATGCTGCTAAATCTGCTTCCAGAATTTCATCGTTACGACATAATTTGCATTCTCAGAGGAAGCGTGGCATGTCTATAAGTGATTATCTTGCCAAGGTAAAGCTTATTTGCGATACTCTGAATGCGTCTGGAAGCACTGTGACTGAACAAGAGCAGATCAGCGTGATTCTTGCTGGGTTAACTGCAGAATTTGAGTCTGTCATTGCTGTTGCTTCTCGTGTAACGTTGACACTTGAACAACTATCTGAAATGCTTTTTGATTGTGAAGCTAGACAAAAGGATTTTTTGGCTGATAATTTTACACTTCAGGCGAATGTAGCTACTCATACTTCTCCTAAGACGGCTTTATCTGATGTTCCTGAGGAAAAAGAAGAATTTTCTGATGATCATTTTCAAGCTCAGAATCAGTCTCAGTCGTTTTTTAGGGGTCAACGTGGCAACTCTTCTTTTCGAGGTCGTGGTCGTGGTCGGTTTGGTTATGGCTCTAATCGTCCTCAATGCCACCTGTGTGGCAAATTTGGTCACTTAGTCCAAAAGTGTTACTACCGGTTTGATCACAACTTTCATGGTTCTACTGATGCTAATTCTGGTAGGGGTGATTTTTCTTCTGGACCAAGGCCTGGTTCCTCCTCTAATGCTCAAGTCTATTCTCACAGCTTCTCTCCTGCTTCCTCATCTGTTTTCAGCAGTCCTTATCTTGTTCCCTATGCCTTTCCTACTGCACCTTTGAGTGTAACTCTTGCTCCTGGTTCAGTTTTTCCTTCTACACCTCCTGGGGCGGTTTTCACACCTCATACTGCTGTACCATTTGCTTCCATTGCCTCTGCTCCGGGTCTAGTGGTGTTTCCCAATGTAAGTCCGTCTGGTTCTCGTGAGGTGGTGTGGTACCCAGATTCTGGTGCCACCCATCATATTACTAATGATCGGTCCAACTTGCAGACGGATGCTGTCTATTCAGGTACTGATTCTCTCTTAATGGGTAATGGTACTGCTGTCAACATCTCCCATGTTGGGTATGGTGTTCTTTCGACTGTTGACAGAAATTTGAACTTGTGTAACATGTTGTGTGTTCCAACAATTAAAAAGAATTTATTATCCGTCTCACAATTTGCTCGAGATAATGCAGTATATTTTGAGTTTCATCCTCATATGTGCCTTGTGAAGGATGCTCGGACCCAAGCTCTTCTGTTGGAGGGGAGGCTCACTCCTGAAGGTTTGTACGAGCTTCGCTCTGTTTCTCGTTCTTCTGTGGTTTCTGGTACTGCGAATAAAGGCTTGAAGGTTGCGTGTGCTGCTTCCAAGACTCGGTTGCCTTTGGAGCTGTGGCATCGTCGTCTTGGTCACCCCTCCTTGCCTGTTCTTCGTTCTGCTCTAGCTTCTTGTAATATTGATGTTTGCACTACTGAATTACCTAATGTGTGTGTGCCATGTCTAAAAGGGAAAACACATAAACTTCCCTTTCAATTGTCAACAACAGACTATTCTTCACTTTTTCAGTTGGTGGTGTCTGATGTTTGGGGCCCTGCTCATATCGAGTCCGATGGTTATTTCTATTATGTGTCGTTTATAGATGTTCATAGTCGATTCACTTGGTTATATTTGGTTAAAAGAAAATCGGATGTTGCTCAATGTTTCATGAATTTTTACAAATTAATTGAAGTTCAGTTTAATTGTAAAATTCGTGCTTTACAAACAGATGGTGGTACTGAGTACAAAGTTTTGACTGATTGGTTGTCTTTGAATGGTGTACAACATCGAATTACATTTCCAAGCACGTCTGAACAAAATGGGAAGGCAGAACGTAAACATCGACACATAGTTGAAATGGGTTTAGTTTTGTTGGCCCAAGCAGGGTTGGGCCTTGAGTTCTGGAGTCATGCCTTTGTAACGGCCGTATTTTTAATAAATCGGCTTCCTACTTCCGTGTTAAGTCATAAGTCTCCTTTCGAGGTTTTATACAAAACGAAGCCGGATTATCAGTTTCTTCGTGCGTTTGGATGTGCTTGTTTTCCGTTGACTCGTCCGTTCAACCGTCATAAATTGGATTTTCGTACTACGCAGTGTGTATTTTTGGGGTATAGTCCACGCCACAAAGGTTATAAATGTCTAACTGATGATGGTAAAATTCTCTTGTCTAGGCATGTAATTTTTGATGAAGATCTGTTTCCTAAGGTGGGGTCTGGCAATTCAAAATCAGTTAGGGAATTTTCCTCTACAGGTGCTTCATCTTCTACTCATGGTCATAATAATTTTCCTCTGTTTATTATTTCTCCTACAAGTATGCCAGGTTCTTCATCCAATTTAGGCCCACAAAATGTTGGCTCCGTACCGAGTCCTGTGGATCCAACTCACAAGCCCAGTGTGCCGGTGCCATCCTCCTCATCCACTGCGGTTGGGCCCTCACCACATTCTAGTCCATGTGTGTCTCCGGGCCATGTTTCGATGGGTCCTGTTAGTCCAGGTCCAGATGTTTCCATACATTCCGCTCCTGAGGCGTATGTTGATTTTGCGGATCCGGTTGTTCCGATGGAACCAAATACGAATTTGGATCTTTCGTTTAGTAACTTGGGTGACCCTGTTTCGTCTGGCCCACATCCTAGTTTGCAGTCCGTTGTTTGTCCAGATGCCTCTAACCCTATTGATCTGGGTGCTCCTCTTGTTGCCTCTTTCTCAGATACGGCGGCTAGAGAATCTCGTGGTTCTGATCAGACTGCTTCTCCGTCTTTTTCTGTTTTACGTTCTGCGTCGCCGGTTGATGGTGGTCAAGATGGTTCCTTTCCTGATAATTTGGGGGCTGGTGGTTCAGATTCTTTGCTTGATACATCACTTAGGGCATCTCGTGATTCTGGGCAGGCTGCGTCTTCTTCCTTTTCTGATGATCTCTCTCTTCATATTTCTCCCGATCCAATGTCCGCTGCGCCTGTGTCCCCTCCGGTGGTTAATTTGCATCCTATGGTTACTAGAGGAAAGTCTGGTATTCGCAAACCCAAAGTCTTTCATGCTTCTGTTTCTCCGTCTGATGAAGTGGAACCACTGACTATTCATGAGGCTTTCCGCAATCCGAAGTGGCATGCAGCAGCTCAGGCAGAGTTTGATGCTCTGGTTCAGAACAACACATGGTCTGTTGTCGAACTACCTCCACATCGTCGGGCTGTGAATTGCAAATGGATTTTCAAGATTAAGCGAAATGCCGATGGTTCTGTCTCTCGGTATAAGGTGCGTCTGGTGGCGAAGGGTTATCTTCAACAGGCTGGCTGTGATTTTCACGAGACCTTCAGTCCCGTTGTCAAGCCAACCACTGTTCGTGTTGTTCTATCTCTTGCTGTTGCCAAACGGTGGAAGCTGCGTCAAGTTGACATCAACAACGCGTTTCTCAACGGTGATCTTGTCGAAGAGGTCTACATGACGCAACCCCCTGGGTATGAGCAAGGTGATAAACACAGGTATGTTTGTAAACTCAATAAAGCAATTTATGGGTTGAAACAGGCTCCGAGAGCCTGGTTTGAAAAATTACGTGATTACTTGGTTTCTGTGGGTTTTTGTGTGTCGAAGTCTGATTCATCTCTCTTCATTCGGAAACTGGAACATAGTGTTGTGTATCTTTTAGTTTATGTCGATGACATAATCATAACTGGGTGTGATGATGATGAGATACAGGTTGTGGTTGATGATTTACACAAAACTTTTTCCTTAAAAGATTTAGGGCTGTTGAATTATTTTCTAGGCATTGAGGTCAGATATGGGACTGATGAAATTGTTCTTAGTCAAAAGAAGTATATTTCTGAATTGTTGTGTAAAGCTGGTCTTGCAAATGCTAAGGAGTTACCAACACCGATGGTTACGAACTTGCATCTGTCTACGGGTAATGGTAGTCCCATAGATAATCCTTCTGATTACAGGAGCATTGTGGGTGCTCTTCAGTATATAGTGATCACTAGGCCTGAAATTGCCTTTGCTGTTAATAGGGTTTGTCAGTTTATGCAAGCTCCCTTAGACACTCATTTTCAAGCTGTGAAACGTATTCTAAGATATCTCCAGGGTACTATTGATTATGGCTTGAGGTTTTCTGCTTGTTCTAGAATGACTATAACAGCCTTTGCTGATGCAAACTGGGGGTCGGATGTGGATGATCGACGTTCGACCACTAGTTTTTGTCTGTTTTTTGGGGGTAATCCTGTGTCTTGGGGGTCCAAAAAGCAGCCGGTTGTGTCTCGTTCTACGGCTGAAGCCGAATATCGTGCTGTGGCATGTGCGACTACTGAAATTCTTTGGCTTCAATCTCTTCTTGGTGAATTACATATTGATGTTGTTGACACACCTGTTCTCTGGTGTGATAACTCTAGTGCTGTTGCTGTTTCTGCTAATCCTGTTATGCATTCTAAGTTTAAACATGTGGAGTTGGATCTCTACTTTGTTCGTGAGAAGGTTGATGCGGGAAGGTTGCTTGTCAATGAAGTACCGGCATGTGAGCAAATAGCTGACATAATGACTAAGCCTCTTTCTGCTCCGTTATTCTTTCGTTTTCGTTCTCGTCTTGGGATTGTTTCTATGTCTGATGTGCTTCTAGCTTCATGAGGTATTCTCTTCTTTTCTGTTTTCTGGTTGTTGCTGTTTGTTCTTTGTTTTTCTTTGTTGTGTGCTGCAGGGGTTACTCTACAGCTTCTGAAGGTTCATTGGAAGATTTACAAGATATAGAAAGTAGGGTGAATGTTATAGATAAGAATTCATTGTAAACTGATTCTGTTGAGATGAGTCAGCAAGGGTGGTTAGGATTCTGTTAGACCGTTACCTCACTGACTCTCTCCTTCTCTTGTATATAAGGTACCCGGTCTCCTTTGAGATATTACGGGTAGTTTTCATTAATAAAATAACAGAGAGTACTGCCTCTCTTTCCCCCTAATTCTCTGTGCTTAATCTGTTCTAACTATCCTAATACAATGTTTTTCAACTTGGTTTGAGAAGTGCTTTTTAAAAGCTGAAATTTTTAACTTTTTCAAAAACACTTTTAAGTAAATTTACTCATATATCATCGTTTATATTACCAATCCTTTTATATTTTCAAAAAAAAATGTCTAAAATAGATATTTTATCTACTTAAAATCATTTTTTGACAATAATATTAAATACTTTTAAACCAAACAATACATTAAGGTCGATTCATAACATATACTCATATGAAGGGATAGTTAAGCAAGCATGACACCATACACTCATTTAATCAATTATTATAGGTTTTTAAGCAAATGAAACTCATCCATAAACATAAGATAAAGTTTAAACAATAAAAAATTTTCCTCAAAATTTAAAACTTTGAAATAGTTTTGTTACTTTTAAACTTTATGGACTCTTATTTTTTAAACAATTATTAGTTTTAGTATTTTGTTGTTGTTGATGTTTCAATAATTCTGGCATAAACCTTAAAAATTTACTTTTTAAAAAATTCATATTTTTACCCCAAATAAAGTTTTTAACACCGCAATGGCCTAAATACATTCAATCAACATTTTTACTACACCAATTCATCTTAAAACACATTAAACCATGCCATTTTGCATCAAAATCATACATTCACCATGTTGATTTAGTGGGATAAAATACTAATTTTTAAAGCAATGTCAAAGTTCGAATCTTAACATTGTGAATGGAGAAAACTGAATTAAGAGAATCATCTCATAATGGGCCTCTACAAATCATGAATAACAAGAGAGAAACGTTAGGGGAAACAAATTGTGAAATTTAGAGGGTTATTTCCTCTCTTGATCCCTCCTAATTCATCACTTAATCAAAATTCTCCTTTCATGACTTAACACTTCAATTGAGCTTCGATTATAATTCAATTTGAATCCAAATTTGTTGAGGCCTCTAGTGAACATGTTAACCAACTAACAAGTTGTGAAATTTACGATGGTACTAATTTCCACTCGATATCGGTATTCGATAAATATTATTAAGATTTTAATTCGAGTAAAAATTACATAAATGACCATCATATTATGGGTTTAGTCGCGATTTGATCACCATATTTTTTTGAAGCAATTATGCCACCATACTATTAAATTGGACTCAATGTGACCACCTAACGTTAGAACTTAACGGTAGGAGTAATGTGACAGTTAGTAAAAATTTGTTTAATTACACATTTGGTCATCGTTACTTATACATTCTATCAATTTGACCATACCTTATTGGAGGAATTTAATTATTTATAATTGATTATATAAAATTATTTTTCCCCTCCAATCAAGTAGCTTAGCCACTACACCAAGTACAAGTTTGTTCTATAAATCATAAACTTTAATATTTTCTTATGTTTTACAGCCGGGGCATAATTAATGAGAGATTAAGCTTCATGCTGGTGTTTAGTGATCTCGTGTGGATTCCTTTCAAGACCAAACCCACATGCTTTCTTCAGACATTCAAACAGCTTTGCCCACAATCTCTTTGCAACTTTTGGCTTCCTTTTAAACCCACCGCGACAGTTTTGTCTTTTCCAGTTTTGTATTCTTTATCTTTATATTGTTATTTGAATTGGGTTTTTTTGATAGAGAGGCATTTTTGTTTTGCAGACATACCTTTTTTTAAATGTCTGATTTTTTTTTATTGGAGGAGAACAGGGTTCTAATCCAGCTTTCATGGAGATGTTTTAGGAACTTGTGAATGCACCGTTTGTTGTAGTTGAGATCATTAACAGTGATTTAAATTACGGTCACGGTCACGTTTGCGGTCGCGACGATTTATCGCGGTTGCGGACAATAACAGATAAATTGCGGTTATAACGAACCGTTATTTCTTACAATAGCGGTTTCGGTCAATGCTGTTACTTTTATATAACGGCTGCTATCGCAGTTACGGACCGTTATTTAAATCCCTAATCATTAGTGTTATTATTTTTATTTTGAATTTGGGTTTTGGTTTTTATGTTTATTGGAATTGTGGTTTTGTCTCTACAAAACATGTTTGCTCAGCCGTCACTTGGTTTCTAGCAAGTTTAGTTTCGTTCTGTTAAAAAAACAGAACTTTATGGGAGCAAAAAAGATGGCCTTTAGTTTTGGTGCTATGGTGGGCGTTTTCCGGCATCCTTGTGTTGTTTTTAGTAACGGTTTACGTTGTCACTTGAAATCCAAAACAGAACTTTGTTCTTGATCATGAAGATGGTGAAGCTGTTGGTTAAGAATGTCAATGTGAAGAACCTCAATGGTTTAGCAGAAGTAAATATTAAAGTTAGTGATTTATAGTATAAATTTGTACTTGGTGTAGTGATTAAGTTACTCCTTTAATTCTTACCACATATTTCACTGAGCTCAAGGGTGGGTGATTTTATTTTTTCCCCTCTAAATAGGTGGTGACACATGTCACCAATTAATTGGAAGAGAAAAATAAATTTATTTAATTAATTATAAATAATTAAATTCTTCCAATAAGGTGTTGACACATGTCAACACTCCTTTAACTCCTACCTTACTCATCTCACTGAGCCCAACACTTGATTGGAGGATGAAAATAAATTTATTTAATCAATTATAAATAATTAAATTCTTCCACTAAGGTGTTGACACGTGTTAATACCTAATTGAATATTTAATTTATTTTATTAAAATAAAATTAAGATCAAATTGATAGAATGTGTAAGTAATGAGGACCAAATGTGTAATTATACAAATTTTTACCAACTGCCACTTCACTCCATCTGTTAAGTTCTAACGGCAGGTGGTCACATTGAGTCTAATTTAATAGTGTAGTGGTCTTATTGCTTCGAAAAAAGTATAATAATCAAATTGTAACTAAACCTATAATATGGTGGTTCATTTATGTAATTTACCCTAATTTAAATTATATCAAATGTTCTTCCATAGATTATGAGAAATGAGACAAATATCAATTAAAATTATATAAAACTTTTGTCAGTTCACTTACTATTTAAAGTAGATTTAAAATTTCTCGAAAAATTATTAGATAGATTCGGCTCACTATTTATATGTAGTCTCAATCAATAAGATTCATTCATCTTATATTTTTCAAGGTGAATCTGCACTATTTTTTTTCTAAATATAATTAAAGAATGAGTGGTTACTTGAAAATTATTTTGAGATTAATGAATCATATTAACTGTAACCATAAATAATATGATAAATCGAGTCCATCTAATAATTTCTTTGTGCAATGGAAATATATGGTAAGAAAATGACGTCTTTCCTCATCTTTCACTAGCGCAAATTCAAAGAAAAATAGAGGTGGTGGGGGCTCAAATTTCAATCCATCTTGTTGTGTGTTTGGTTACTCGGAAAATTTGCAAATAAATGTAATATGGGATTGAATTTGCTAGTTTTGACCTACAATTCATATAATAAATGCAGTAGCATACCGGTCTCTTTCATGCTTTTCTTTATCAAATATCCAGCACAACACTTTTGATGGTGCCATATTTTTTTCCCTCTTTTTATGGGAACTTATCCATTAGTTGTTAATTTAAAGTTGGGTTAATTGCAAACAAGGTCCTATTTTAAATTGATCCCTAAATTTTAAAACTCATTTTGATCCTTAAATTATCACATCATTCCAATTAGGTCCCTCGGTCACTACTGATCATATCATTCCAATTAGGTCCCTCAGTCACTCTATTGTAACCTCTTATGTTCTTGTTGCATATCACAACAATATGGTGTCATGTGGCGTAATTTATTTAATTTGAAAAATTAAAAAGAAATAAATATAGATTTAAGATTCGAACTCAAGTCTCAAAATACTCTCATCGCCCTTAACTAACGCTTAAAAATGTTTTTTAATTGACTGAGTTTAGTTCGATAGATATAGTAGTTGATATAATACGTCGAAAGACGTAGAATCAAACATACAACACTTAATATCTTTTTTATTTATAAATTGAGAAGAGTCTGAATAATATAAACATTGAATCAAATATTATGTTCAACAAAAACTTTTATTTTGTTTTGAGTATGTATTCAAATATTGAATTAGAGAGGTTTGGAAATAGACAAATGAGCCTTCTTTTTCAATCAATCTTCAATTATCAACAAACAAATTGTTATCATCAACAATATACAATCAACTTTAAAGATTGCTTGTCAAAAAGGCAATGGTTAGGGGATATTATATAGTTTAGATTTTTCCCCAACTTGGCCCACTATAGGGGAAACATATGGATTTGTTAACTAAATGTATATACTAATTTCAAATTTCAATTAGTCAAAATAGCTAACAAATTATCAGTTTAGCGATAATATTTTATAGGTATGGATTTTTAATTTTTTATAAATTTTAATTCTAATCTCAATTCTAAGCAAGCGTTGTTGGCCGGTTGGTCAGAGCTACTCACATGTTTTATTTTCCTTCCCTTAAGGTTTCGGGTTCAAGACTCAACATGAACATTTCTTCCTCTAGTGTTTACCCCTCCCCCTCTAGGTAGAAGTAGAAGTAGTATTTATCGGAAAAAAAAATCTGATCTCAATTCTATTTAGAAGAGAGGAGAATAAGACTATAAGAGAAGAAAATGGTGCTCTCAACCTCCAAATGAATCTAAAACTCATGATCTAAAGAAATATGAGGGAACAAAGATAAACAGTTTGACCAATTGGTCAAATATTATATTATAATTTTATAAACAAATATATCAATATTTATTTATTAATATTAAATTCAGAGTTTGTTTTTATAAACAAATATATTTATGTACTCATATAATTTTAAAAATAACTGATTACATTACATTATGACTTTCTAATAAAAAATATCAATATTTATTTTTTAATATTAAATTACCCGACTCAATTTGTTTGATCTCGTTATTTAATTCATTTTACTAAAGTTAAATACTAAAATAAGGATTATATCATTTAATTTTAAAAAAACATTACCGACAGTAATAATAACATTATGATTTTCTAATTAAGAAATATAAATATATAATTTTTAACTTTTAAAATATAAATAAAATTACTTGACAATGTATGCTCAATCATCCTGCTGTAACTACTGGTGTTCGAACCCGTGACCTTTAGAAACAACAACTACAACCTTAACTACTGAGATAAATTAGTTCGTGCTACTCGACTTAACTTTCTTGATCTCGCGATTTTAATTAATTTGTATTAAAATTAAATGCTCAAATAAGGATTTGACCGTTCTTAAATCAGTTAAAAAAAGACTTCTAACTTTTTATAATGACAAAATAAATATTTATTCTTTTCTAATAATACTTTATTTCGTAAAATTGTTACACCCTTATTTAAATAAGGGTAATGTTCACAAACAGTCCCTTTCGTTTAGTGTTTGTTCTAGTTTGGTCACCAGATTTCAAAACAGCTTATTGTGGTCCCTTACGTTTATAATCTGTTTTATTTTAGTCACTTTGCCGTCATTCTCCGTTACAGGAGTAACGGCCGGCTGACATGACAATTTTAAAATTAAAAAAATTCCACGTGTCTGCGCGTGGGAACTTTCCTTCGCTTTGTCTGACTATAATCACAATTTAGTAGTATGCTTATGTTAAGCAGGGCTTTGTGAGAGAAGGAAGAGATTACCTTGCCATATATTTAGCACGTTCAGCTTCGTCCCAAGCCATAGCTTGACTTTCCAAACTACTCTGCTTACCGGTAGCCTGAGCCGATCCTTGTCCATCGAGCCTATCTGAAACATTTCGTTTAGCAGCAGCATCGGTTTCGCCCGGTGTTGGTCCTACTCCTCCATGTTTGCATCTCAACGGGGTCGAAGATCCTGAAGAAACTAGACTCCTTCCAGCAGGAGTGGTGGCTCGTAAGGGCGTTGTCGTCCTCGACGGCTCTTGGCTCGCAATAGGGGTCATCTCAGTCCCCATATCTCTCACACATATCGACCGAACACCCGACACCGAGTTCTCCCCCGGCCCCGGATTGTCCACGATCCGCCAAATAGGCCCGTCCAAATCGACCTTCTTCGTCTCGCCCTCGAACTTGGGTGACATTTTCTCATCTTCACTGCTCGGGTAATCTCGTTCCTTCTGCGGACAAGGCGCTATCAGCCTTCTATCATCGGCGTTTGAGTCTCGAGCCTTGGCTTTTGATTGCACCCTTTTATCCCGACTCCTCGACAGCCCCACCAGCCATTTCTGCGCATCGTCCCACTTCGAAGGCGTCGTCGGTTTCCCCAAGGCGGTTCGGTGGGAAGCTTTATGGAACTCAAAACTTATAGCACCGCCGCCATTGCTGCTCGAAATTTCATTAGCCGGTCCAATGCTATAGCAACCTTTATCTTCAACAGATCTCATTCTCCAACACATAAACCGGTGATTTCAGCCTCAGAAAAAAAATGAAACTTTTGAGAATCTTTGAGCCTGCTAAAAGCTCCAATGCAACCAGTGCACTTTAATGTTGAAAGCTCTAAACTTATCTTTTACAAGTAAACAAACTAGACAGAACACAGCAAAGGAAAAACAGGAGTACCCGAACAGAAATCCCCTGGAACTTACTTTCATATGTGTATTAAAGCAAAGGGTCCCATCCCCTTCACATGTCGGGTTTTTAGTACCCTAATCGCCATGTTTAGAAGATTGATTAAGCAGTGAAAAACAAAGGAAGGGTCAAATGGGTTTCTTTTATTTTTGAGAAGAAACGTAATATGCAACAGCGCCAGATATGAAGGAGATTAAACATGGTTACCTTAATGGCCACCACATTGTTGACGACGACCTGATAATGGGAAAGAGATGATGGGTTAATTGGCAACATACTTTCCCCCTCGATGGCAAACATCAAAGTCAACATAGTCAGACAAAGCGAAGGAAAGTTTCCACGCGCAGACACGTGGAATTTTTTTAATTTTAAAATTGCCATGTCAGCCGGCCGTTACTCCTCTAACGGAGAATGACGGCAAAGTGACTAAAATAAAACAGATTATAAACGTAAGGGACCACAATAAGCTGTTTTGAAATCTGGTGACCAAACTAGAACAAACACTAAACAAAAGGGACTGTTTGTGAACATTACCCTTTAAATAAATACTAGTAGATCCTTTAAAAAATAAGTTTAAATATTGACATTTGAAATAGAATAATTGAGTTGAAAAGATTATTCTGTAATAAATTTTTACAATACTCGATCTAAAATAGCTGAGATTGTATCAGTAATTAAACAAAAAAACAAAGAAAGGCTTCACTTATAGGAATGTTCATAAACTACGCCCAGAAACAAAAGCAGAGACAAGCACAAATTTATTCTTTTACCAAAAAAAAAAAAACAAGTCAATCAACCTCGACGGTCGCCATTGATAAGCATAAAAGCACCCAAAAAAAACAAGTGGGAACAAAAGTAAGTTCCATACTTTCATTAAGCATCAATTCGCCGATCACCATGAAAAAAAAAAGTAATAAAAGAACCACTGGCCAACATTGAGTAACTGCTTAGAACTCGTGGAGTGATCTCAATAGTAAAAGATAATGTATTTTATTTAAATAATTTGGGTTCAAGCACTATGTGTACCTGAGTTCAAGCACTATATGTGCACGGTGTGTGTACGTTATTAAAATGCTAAAAAAATTAAACATATATTACAATTTTGAAGAGAGAAAAAAAACGAAAATGGACACAAGCAAATCAAACGGAATAATAATAATAATATTCACAAATCCATAATTTTAAAAAGGAAAAAGAACAGTGATTTAACTTAAGTGGCAATGAATTGAAATTATACTTCATATACTACAAGATAATAATATAGCGATAAGGATGGTAATACCGATTGGAAATGATAAATATACTCGCAAATTGCTTTGATAATTAATCAAACTGAACCTTGTGAAAGTTTATTTGGCAATTTGGCCTCGCCGCCGCTTCCGCCGCCTCTCATTTCACCGCTAACCGACACGCCGACGCCTTGATACTGAGGTGGCACCACAACACCCCCCGGCGCAGTATAATAAACCTGTCTGTCGTACGCTGCCATGTGTGCGTATGCAGCGTCTGGTGGTACTCCACCGCTCTGCGGCCTCACCATCTGCTGCGTCATGCCGGAGATTTGCTGGTGTTGTTGAGTAGGCGGAGGTTGTGCCACCATGTTGTAAACAGGTTGCTCCCGGTAGACTTCGTGAGGCATTCTTTGCACGTTGGTGTAGTAGCCTTGACCGGGTTGTCCGGTTACTGGTCGACCCATTTGTGACGGTGGTGCTCCAGGTGCTGGAGCTGAAACTTGTGGAGGTGCGTGGTAGACGGTACCCGGAGCCGGTCCTTGTGCTTGGATCATGTAGACGGGATGTTCAGACGGCGGCGGCGGGCCTTGATTTGAAGTTACGGTTGTGGTGAAACCTCCGGCGGAAATTGGTTTATCTGACCAGAATCCACCTGTAGCCGGCACGTGTTGTTGGAAATTTACCGGCACGTTCATCGGCGGCGATTTTTCAGGTAACTTCTGTGCGTAGTATTCCCCGGTATAAGCCATGGAAGCAGCATCTTCAGCTTTCTTTCGATACATAGCAAGCTGTTCTTGATCCCGAATCTGAAGCCGCTGCAGTTCTTGTAACTGTCTCTGAAATTCAACGTGATTCAAAACATGATCCGTCCCCACCACTTCCGGTACCGGAGGCGGAGCCGCGTTCACCGGTTCCACCGCTGGATCGAGGATCTTCACCGGCGGAGGTGGTGGAGACATCCCTTTTTCAAGTCCAAACAAGTAATCCACACTTTTTGGTGAAACCGCCGCGAGTTTTTCGACACCCGGAGTCGGACCGGAATTCAAAGCCTCCACGAAACGGTCGCGCTCCGATTTCTCCCCTTCCGAACCGAAACTCGCCGAGCAAGTCGGCGGGAATATGAAAAGCCGCATCCTAGCCGGCTTAGCCGAGGCTCGATAGAGCCGATCGTACTCGTGCATCATGTGCTCGAGATCATCATCGTTAGTAACTGAAATAAGGGCGTCAAGATCTTCACCGGGAAGCTGGTACTTAAAGGAAACCTCACCGTCGCCGCCACCGCCGCCGCCGCAGATAGCGGAGAGTTTAGAAATCATGGAGGAGAATTTGATAGTGCGTTCAACGGCTAGGATCTTGGTCTCACCGCCGATGTAAGCTAACTGGTTGTCATGAGGACGCGGAAGGATCTTGCCTCCATAGCTGCACATGAACTTAGCCTTGTAGTTTTGAGCGTGCTGCGGTTGGTCCTCCCATGGCGGCGGATTTTCGAAGTCGATTTCTCGGGATCGCGGCGAAGATTCGCCGGAGTCCGGGTACGAATTATAAGAGAAATTCTCCATTTTTTTTAAAGCTTAGAGAGAAGAGTGTTTTAAGATTTACAGAGAATCCATGGAGAGTAAAATCCTCTGCCGTCTGTTGGGGGTTATGTGGAAGGGAAAAGGTTGGGTGTGATATTATGACCAGCAAGTGTATGGGAATTGTGTGCTGCGCGATAAAATGGGCTGGCATCTTGTAACGATAACCGCGGATCCGATGTTACAAGGTTTTGTAAAACTAAGGTTTAATATCCGTTTTATCCCTATATTAAAGTAAAACTTTCATTTAGTCCTTTTATTATTTTTCTCATCTGTTAGTTTTCTCCACTTTCATTTTGTGTATCAAGTTACTCTTTCTCATTTCTTTATTAAAAAGTTAGCTTCTTTTTTAAATAGTATTAAAAAGCTAGCTTGATCAAATGAGACGTTGTCATGTTTAATAAAGTATAAACAAATTTTCAAATTTAATATTATAGTTTCCAAAAAGATGTAACTAATATTAAATTTTTTATTAAAAAAATCTTAAAATTTTGAGTTAATTGCACCACACGTCCCCAAACTATGACCCTCATTCTAATTAGTCACAAACTTTTAAATATTCTACTTTCATCTCCAAACTATAACACATTCTAAATTGATCCTCAAACTTTTGAAAGTTCCATTTCATCCACAAATTATTATTTTACGTCACATCATATTGTTACTTAATACGCATCAATGTTAACATGATAGTTAACGATTTTATTAACATGAGATATGATTAACAAATGTTGATAATTTAGGGATGGAATTAGAACCTTCAAAAGTGTAGGATTAATTTAGAATGAGAGTTATAGTTTGGTGATGAAATTGGAATGTTCAAAATTTTGAGACTAAATTAGAATGAGGGTCATAATTTGAGGATGAAATTAAAACATTCAAAAGCTTGAGGATTAATCTAGAATGAGGTCATAGTTTGGGGTGTGTGGTGTAATTAACTCTAGGGAAAATAGTCAAATACGATAGGTTAACATGATGGATGAAATGCAAGCAGGTGAGAAAAATATACCAAAAATAGTGGTAAATGGGTCGGGAGTAAAAAATATATTAAATAAAGAGGTACTATATTTTTATACCGGTATTCGAACTTATACAAAATGAGGTAATATGAACATTTTTAGCCACAAGATCAATTAATAGATCTCAAATTATTAAGCTATTTGAATATACAAACTGATCTTGAAATCTGATTTTTTTTATTATTATAGACATTAGAATGAAGTTTACTCCCAGAATACGAATTAAAATTAATTAAATAAATTTCAAATTTGTTAATTATCCACATTTGACTTGTATAGAATATTTTTAAATTAAATAATGAATATGTGATTTAATATTTTTGATACTCAAAATTTTAAAATCAAATAAAAAATTCACAAATACTTAGGGTTTGGTCGGGACACATAACGAGGCGTTAATAGGACAGGACGATAAAAAATTATATTATGAATTATTTTTATCATATTAATTATAGTATCAATCGATAAAAAGCACACACTTCATCATTTTTTCTATGTTATTAACCCACTTAATAATAATAATTTTAAAAAACTGTATTTTGTGAAAAAAAATATGAATGAGAACTCACATAATAAAAAATCGACGTGAAAAGAATAAAACGAATAATTTTTATTAATTAAAATTATAATAAATGTGATGAAGAGAACTCATGATATAATTTTTAGGTCTAAATGGTACGTAGGAGAGGAATATAAGTGGGGTATGCAAGACTTTTGAGGATGTGGTGGGGACAAGTGGAACGCATTACTTTGATCGAGCGATGCGTTCGAGTTTTGACGGGGATTGGCAACGCTCTTACTTTCTGGAGTGAATATTCGATTGAAGCGAATAAAATTTGTTGTATTACTCGAGATAACGCATCATATTTTACACCTTAAATTTTATTTGAATTTTTTTATTCAATTTGAATTTATGAAATTCAAGTTGATTCGAGTTTTCGAGTTCTTATACACTTTTAATTGTAATTATAAATCATGTTACAGTACAATTTGATTCTAATTTAAACGACTTTCTCTAATCATATACAATATGTTTATATTTCATCATTTTTTTTTCATATGTGACATATTTCTTCATATATATATATATCAGAAAAATTTGAGAAACTCTACTCTAACTTAAAAATGAATTCACTAATTACTAAAAATTTCAAATTATTTGAGTTATTTGAATTTTCATTTTACAGTTTAAATTTTATTTGAAAATTTTTCGAGTCGAGTCAAAACGAGTCAAGTTTTTTACCTCGAATCAAGTAAAAAATTTCAATTTTTTTAAATCGAGTCGAGTTTTGCTCACCGTGCACACTTTGACAAGCTGCCACATGCTAAGTGGGGGCCCGAACAGCAGTCCAATTTTGGCCGTGGGCAACAGGACACGTGTTCGACTCCCACTGTTCTCCAATTCTCACTTGTATATTTACGATAGATGAGTCATGACTCATGAGTAGATAAGATATTTCTTTAAAAAACAAAATTGGAATTCAAAGTATGAAACAACAAACATGATCTAATCAAAAGAGAAAAAAATCGTAAGGTTATACATCATCTCTCTTGACATTTTTAATATTTGTTTTGACGCTTCTTTATTTTATTTTTTCTTTGATAAGTTATTAAGGTTTAAGATAGTGACTTAATTGTAAAAAAAATATATTAACATAACATTAGTAAATAAACACATTAAATAGAATGTGTCATGGTAAAGACAAGGGCAGATGCATCTGGCTCTTTATGGGAGCAGTTAGGGAGGAGCTGCATTTCCATTTTCTGAAACAAATTTAAATTAAAAGAAATTCTTTTTTTAGAAAATATAATTTAATGTGTAAAAGTTAAAAAATAATAATAATTTTGTATATCTATTTAAAAAATATATATATATATATATTAAATTATTTTTTTAATTTTTAAATCCGTCATTGGATAGAGACCACCGTTTTCGAAGCAATTTTCATCCTAACATATGTAATTATGAAATGGATGTTGCTCACAACAAATAAGAAAGATGGTATTCTTTTCATAAAAAAACCAACGAAAAATCAGAAAAATATGATTGAACAAAAACAGAAAGGTAGATCAGACAAATAATTGAGGGCTGCATTTTATAGGGGACGAAAAGGGGTAAAAGCGTAAAATATAATAGGGAGATTAGTAAAAAAAAACTTCTACAACCATCATTAAAATCTTCGACTAATATGATAATAAATTGAAATTTGTGTATTAACATTAATTTAGATCAATGAAAGACTGATAGCGTTGAGAAAATATTTTAGCATTTTGGTCACTCAATTATAAGTAATGTTATATTTGAGTCACCTTTTATATAAAAAAATACATAAAATTTATTATTTTTCTTCCAAATCACATGTATTTCTTGTTAACACTAGAGTACTTCATTTGAAATCATTAATTAATCTAATACACAAATTGATATAATTTTTTTAAATATGAATGGTGACCCAAATGTAAGTGTGACTTTACCCATAATTGAGTGACCCAAGTATAACTTTTAATAATTTTGTGACTCAAATATAATCTTACCCATAATTGAGTGACTCATATGTAACTTTGTAAAACTAATGAATTAATTTTGATATAACAAAAGATTTAAGGACTAAACTGAAAAAATATTAAATTTTTAAGTTCTCAAAACTTCCCAAAGTCTCTAAGAAAATTGTCCAAGTCAAAACATAAGTTCATTCAAAATTTTCTAACTATTTTCCAAGTCAAAGCAGTGATTTTCGAGTCATCATTTCTGAATGGCCCTTAGGCGTTTCGGAACGTTTTGAAATTGTTAATCTCTGTTTCGGAACTAGCTTTCCCGTTTCAAAACGGATGAAGAACAACGGAACGGTTTGAACTGTTTCGATACGAAGTATCGAAACGACCTCAAACGTTTCGAAACGATTTTCAAACTTGGTTTCAAAATATGACCATTGCAATTTAATAACTAATTTTCAGAGAGACAGTTAGAGTGTATCGAAACGTTTTAAGCCGTTTCGATACATGTTTTGGCAGTGGCAAAATGTTTCGAAACGGACTCTAGCACGTTTCTGAACAAGCTCTTAGCGTATCGAAACGATCTGGTCCGTTTCGGTACAATCTCTTAATTACACCTCAACGACTATTTCTATTTTAGTCTATTTCGAAACAGGTTCGACCGAACAAGAAGTAAAACAACAAAAAATCACAAAAACAGAACAACACAAGAAGTAAAAACAATAACTCACAAAATCGACAAATAATCGAGGCAAGAAACAAGCCAGCAAAACTAATCTTCAACTGCATATGAAATCGCCGATGATTGATGGTCAATAAAAATGAGACAACAAAATTATATACTTTTTGGTTTCATTCCTAATTGTAGAACTAATGTTTTGATATAATATTTGAAAAATGTTTTGGACTAAATTAAAAAGAATTTAAAATATGTTTTTAGTCAAAAACAACTTGAAAAATATGTTTAAAATGTTTTGACTTTGCACTTATATTGAATATACATTTTAAAGTCAAGAAAATGCCCAAAATACATGTTTTTAGAAGAAAGTTTCGAAACCTTAAACAAGGTATCGAAACTTATCTGGGCAGTAGCCTCTGTTTTTAGAAACCTAAGCAAAGGTTTCGAAACCTTTACAAGGTTTCGAAACTTTGGCCCTGTAACGGCTACAAACGGTTATAAAACGGCTAGTTTTTCTAAACCCCTCTTAAGGTTTCGAAACCTCTTCAAAGGTTTCGAAACTATTGTGCAGGTGAGCATTTAAAGCTCAACTTAAATGGCTTCCAACGGCTCCAAAACATCCCCAACGACCATAAACGGCTAGAAACTCATTTGGGAGTATAAAAGGGACCTCCAAGCATCAAGAGAAGGCTAATGCTCATATTGTCAAACATCAAATGATCAAGAAATTGTCTTAGTGCTTAATTTGTCATTTCTTGTATAGACAAACACTAGTGAGCCAAAATTGTCAAATTTGCTCAAGTGTTTTAGGTTTTGGGTGAGTGCTTCATTGTGCAAACAAACACCTATTAGAGGGTTTAAGTTTGCTTTCATTATCTCTTTGTAAAAGAGGGTTTGATCAAGGCTTGGGTAGAAGCTTGATCGGTTGTAAGGGTTTCCTCCTAATCCTAGAAAAGGGGACGAATCAATTAGTGGAATTGGTTGAGAAATCTTTAGTGGGAAGCTAAGGTAGTGGATGTAGACCTTGGTTAGAAGTTTGAACCACTATAAATCATTGTGTCAATCTTCATTTTAGCTTCCTTAACCCTTCCACCCAAATATCCACCTCTCCACCACTTGGTGAGCAAAATTGGTTGATCGAATCGAGCTCCACACAACTCAACAATTGGTATCAGAGCTTGGCTCAATCGAAGAGGATTCACATCCTATTGAGAAGATCCGGCAAGCTTGATCACTAGTTCATCAACCGGCTCAAATGGCACAATCTATCGACAAACCGCCTTTCTTTGACGGAACCCACTATGCCCATTGGAAGACAAAGATGAAGTTCTTCATCAAATCAAGAGATTACAAGCTATGGGATATAGTTGAAGATGGTCCGTTCGTGCCTCAAAGAAGCAAAGCGGAGTGGAGTGCCGACGATCGCAAGAAGATGGAGCTAAATTGCAAAGCCTTGCACATTCTATTTTGTGCATTTGGTCCATCCATCTATGAGAAGATGTCTTCTTGTGAGAGTGCCAAGGAGGTATGGGACAAGCTTGAAGTCACATACGAGGGGACAAATGAAGTCAAGGAGACCAAGATTGGGCTCCTAACCTTGGAGTATGAGAACTTCAAAATGGATCCGGAAGAGAACATCGAGAAGATGTTTGATAGGTTCTCCACCATCACCAACGGTCTTAAAGGTTTTGGAGAAGCCATCCCGGAAGAAAAGCTTGTTCGAAAGCTCATCTACTCACTTCCCGAGTCTTGGGACTCAAAGAGGACCGCCATCATCGAAGCCAAAAATTTGAAGACTTTGAAGCTTGATGAACTCATGGGGTCACTTCTTACTCATCAAATCATGAAGAAGAACAAAGAGGATGAGAAGAAGAGGGAAGAAATTAGAGCTATGGGAGAGAAGAAAATCAAAGGGCTTGGCATCAATGCTAGTGTCATGGCTCTCAAATCCTCCACTTGCCATCATGTCTACTCAAGTGAAGAGGAGGAGGAAGATGAAGAGATAGTTCATCTCTTCAAGAAGTGTGCCCCGTTCATGAAGAAAGCCTTGAGAGAGCTTGAACGAGAACCTAAAAGAAAGGAGAGGGTTAGCACTTCAAGCCATAAGAAGAAGGCACAATTGGCTACTTGGAGTGATGAAGACTCCATCGACGATGAACAAGCCAACCTTTGCCTTATGGCCATCGAAGAAGATTCAAAGGTAACTTCTAATTCATCTACTTCATGTTCTTATTCCTTTGATGAATTACAAGATGCCTATGATGATTTGGTTTTAGATTTTAAAAGCCACATTTTGAAAAACAATAAATTGGTTTCAAAGTTAAAAATTCAAAATGATTTGCTTTCTAAAACCAAACTTGAACTTGAAGCAAAACTTGAAGAGTTTGAATTAAAATGTCTTGATTTACAAAAATTGCTTCAAAAAGTTCAAGATGAAAAAGATTTGATTTCCAAAGAGATTGAAAAGAAAAACAATTTTGGAAAATCAAATTTTTATGTTAGACAATCTAGTGCCCCTAGATTTATTAAAGGAAAATGTTTTAGAAGTGTTTGGGTCCCAAAAGGACTAACCACTTCAACTAGAAAGGATGAAATTGAAAAATGGAATCCTAAGGGGACTAAATTTTGTGCTACTAACGTTTATGGATCCAAAGCAATTTGGATACCAAAAATTACTTGATTGTCTTTTGCTAGGTGTGATGGAGATGTTCAACAAGTCAAACATTAAGGGGGAGCTCCATGCACACAAGGAAGAACACTTGAAGAAGGAAGGCTTCACATCCTACCTTGAGTTCAAGTGTTGGTAAAATTCTAGTTGTTTTTTATTTCTTTTGTTTATTTTTTTTAATTCAACTAGATGATCATATATGGTGGACTAACAATTTCAATGATGCTTTGAGTAAGGGGGAGCCAATTTTTAAAACCAAAATTTTAAGTGTGTCAAATTTTTTTTTTTGCCTCCTATGTTATCTTGAACTTAAATGTCATTTTAAATTCTTTTTGATATAACAAAAAGGGGGAGAAATTGGTTTGAAAAATTGAATTTTCAAATGAATAAGGGGGAGCTTTATTTGATTTCATATATTTAATCTCTTATTCACATTTTTAAAGTTAAAGAGGGAGAATCCCAAACAATTTTTCAAGTTAGTTTTATTATATCAAAAAGGGGGAGATTGTAGAACTAATGTTTTGATATAATATTTGAAAAATGTTTTGGACTAAATTGAAAAGAATTTAAAATATGTTTTTAGTCAAAAACAACTTGAAAAATATGTTTAAAATATTTTGACTTTGCACCTATATTGAATATACATTTTAAAGTCAAGAAAATGCCCAAAATACATGTTTTTAGAAGAAAGTTTCGAAACCTTAAACAAGGTATCGAAACTTATCTGGGCAGTAGCCTCTGTTTTTAGAAACCTAAGCAAAGGTTTCGAAACTTTGGCCCTGTAACGGCTACAAACGGCTATAAAACGGCTAATTTTTCTAAACCCCTCTTAAGGTTTCGAAACCTCTTCAAAGGTTTCGAAACTATTGTGCAGGTGAGCATTTAAAGCTCAACTTAAATGGCTTCCAACGGCTCCAAAACATCCCCAACGACCATAAACGGCTAGAAACTCATTTGGGAGTATAAAAGGGACCTCCAAGCATCAAGAGAAGGCTAATGCTCATATTGTCAAACATCAAATGATCAAGAAATTGTCTTAGTGCTTAATTTGTCATTTCTTGTATAGACAAACACTAGTAAGCCAAAATTGTCAAATTTGCTCAAGTGTTTTAGGTTTTGGGTGAGTGCTTCATTGTGCAAACAAACACCTATTAGAGGGTTTAAGTTTGCTTTCATTATCTCTTTGTAAAAGATGGTTTGATCAAGGCTTGGGTAGAAGCTTGATCGGTTGTAAGGGTTTCCTCCTAATCCTAGAAAAGGGGACGAATCAATTAGTGGAATTGGTTGAGAAATCCTTAGTGGGAAGCTAAGGTAGTGAATGTAGACCTTGGTTAGAAGGTTGAACCACTATAAATCATTGTGTCAATCTTCATTTTAGCTTCCTTAACCCTTCCACCCAAATATCCACCTCTCCACCACTTGGTGAGCAAAATTGGTTGATCGAATCGAGCTCCACACAACTCAACACTAATTTTTTAAGGTTTTGTCATGATTAATCAGAACTGATCGGTGTCGCACATTTAAATTTTGTAAATGAGTCTTTAAGTATAAATTTCACGCATACGAAAAACTTTAAATTTGACATGATTAAAGAGTATCAACCTTCTCACCACTTATATTTATTTCTAAACGTAGCTACTTACTACTTAGACAAACCATATTGGTGGCAAATTATATATATATATATATATATATATTGAATTTTCAGAATAAAAAAATATAACGTGAATTATGCTTCACGAGATGACCCGCATGCAAAGCGTGGGAAAAGAAGAAAGTAAAGCGTAAAAGTGCAGATTATCGCGAAGCGAAAGCACCTGATACGTTTCCGTGAGATCTTCTCATATCTTTTGCCTTCCCGCTTTATTTATTCCTATTCTAAATATATTCAAATCTAAACTAAGTGGATTTTCTTATCTAAGTTTCTAAATATAATAATTTCTATAAATTAATACGTGATTAATTAATAATATTTCTAAAATAATAATTTTTTTAGTGTTGATTTGGGCTCAATGTCTAAATCAATAATTTTGATAAATTAATAAAATAATAATTTTTCAGAAGATTCTTATATAAATTTATGGTCCTTCAATATTATAAGTTAGTAATTATATAGAATTACAAATATAACTTGGACAACTTAGTAAAATATGATTCTATTATTGTCTGTTTCTTCTTAAAACTTAAATCTAGTTATATTTCATCTTTAACTTTTCTTACTGCATCCAAAAGTTCTGGTGTTGCGTTCTCATACTGCAACAAAAAAATGTGAAGAATTGTTGTCGCTATGAGTGCTTCCTTACGCGTAATTGATTGCAAAAGCATTGTATCATCTTCAGTTTCATCCCTAATAGGATTTTCAATAACACGTCACTAGTTACAATTTTTTTCCCTAAACTTTGGACCTCTGAACATGTATAATTTATACTCGGTATGTATTATATTTAATTAGTCACATTGTACATGAACATCATTCAATTAGTCAATATAATGTATATGTTTTGTTCATGAAGAATAATTAAGGCTTGTTGAATTAGAAAGATTCTCTTTGAATTAATAAAATTATGTGGTCCTGGCGTTATTAATTTATAGAGATTTTACTGTGGATTAGAAATTTGTTATTCTTGATTAATTATTCAGGTTAATTTAATTATGAAAATTTTACTGTGATTTTTTTTTAATTATGTGCATGTCCGTCTTACGGTCCATATTTAGGGTGCGTGGTTACCCCTCTCAACAATATCGTCTCCAAAGTTCGAACTCACGTGCTCTCCTTGAGAGTGCAATGTGCCTTACCAATGCACCCCACCCTTGTTGGTTGATTTTTGAACTTTATAAAAGATGACAAGTCAGTATTTTAATTACACCCAATTGATAAAATCAAACTGTTAACAATACTTATGCAATGTATTAGTAAAATCTAACCGTTTAAATTTACGTATTTACCGATAAATATAATAACTTCGTAGTTTTAGACTTTAGTAAAGTATGAAGATCAAATTTCAATAAATAAAAATAAAAGAGAGTAATTTCTCAATTTTTATAAAACAAAAAATAAAAGTTATAATTAGATCAAAATTTTGTCGAAGTCTATTCGATAAATTTACTTAGAACTCCATATTTATTTTGTTCATCATAATAAAATATGGGTAATTATTTGATACATTGACGGTGGAAACTTTTAGTTTCCATGAACGCTTTAATTTTAAGGGCTAGTGACTTAATTTAGGGTGTATAGTTTAGGGGTTTAGGTGCATGGGTTTTGAATTTAGGGATTATGGTTAAAATTTATAGTTTAGGCTTTATAGATTAAAAACTAAATCCTCACCATATCACCCTAAAAACTAAACACTAAATTCTAACCCTAAACCTTAAATTCTAACAACTATCCATAAATTCTAAATCTTTACATCTAAATCCCTAAACCAGACAACCTAAACTAAGCCCCTAAACCCTAAAATTAAAGCGCTTGTGGAAACTTTTAGTTTTCGCCGATAATAATTCATAAAATATAACTAATGTATTTTTAAATTTTCAAAAATAAAATAAAATCAATTCAATATTGGGAGGAAACTACAATTTTTTTTACTTATATATATATATATCCAAAGTAATATTTGGGTCAATATTATATATATATATATATATTTAAAAAATGGTTATTTATAAATTTATCTTTAACTTTTAAATATTTATATTTTGCCCCAAATCTCAAATCCTGACTTTATCTCTAATTCAATATATATATATATATAATATAATATTAAAGACGAGGTAGAAATTTGTTAAAAATATAATTTGATTTATTCTCAAACGATAAAAATATGATTCAAGGTTTACAATATATATATATATTAAGGACGAGGTAGAATTTTTTTTACTTTTATTTATATATATATACATATAAATTTACTTTATAATTTCAAACATTTATGTTTGTCCTAAACTCTAAATTTTGATTTTATCTCTAATTCAATATATATATATATATATTTATTAAGGACGAGGTAGAAATTTGTTAAAAAATACATTTTGATTTATTCTCAAACGATAAAATTATGATTCAATATTTATAACATCGTAAATTTATAAATTAAAATAGTGCTGAAATTATACTTTGACTATCATAAAACATACAATTTAATTTCATCCTAACTTTTTTTTATATAGTAATTGCTTTTGTGATAAAAAAATGTAAATAAATATTAAGGCTCTTAAAACACCACATGTCTGGATAATCAACATGGTTAAGCATGTGTTGTTACACAGCGACAATGATTATAATATTGGGAATAAAAAAACAGCGGAAACAATCATGTTATGAACTGGAATTCCCGGGAAGGCAAGGCAAGTAGGCAACTAGACTGTGTTCGAGTAACATGCACGCTGTCTTTTAAGTAGCCCACAATTTTCGAGTGGACATAAAATATAAATATTAAATTTTTTATGGATTAATCTATAAAATTAAAAAAAAATTAAAAAAAATATGTGAAGTTTAAAAAGTTTAGAATAGACACACATACATATAGATCGGCCAATGACAATATATATATTATATTGTTTTTATTGTTGAAAATTAAAAAATAAAGACAATAAAGTTGAGAAATAGATTTGAATATAAAACATATAGTTAATTGGATGCACTTAACCACTCAACTAAGGACTAAGGTTATTTTTTAGACTTTGATCAATGATGGACAACATTTTCTATACATGTTTTTTTTAATAGTCTAAAGATGATTACGATGTTATATTTGTTTATATATTTTTATTGAGACAAAGTGATTAAACTCTGGTCTTTTAAGATGAACACTATCTGCTTTTCTACTAAAATCACTTGTTGGGTTCATTTTCTATATATGTTAAATCATTGTTTTTTTTTATTAAATGGAGAAGTATTACATCTCATATCGAGATTCGAATCTAATATAAGATGAGACAATATGAGCCTTTTTTATTTTATTTTTGTTAAATGGGAAAAATTAGAGGTTGCAAATATTGGAGAACCAAGAGCCTAAAATATTTGTTTATATTTATGTCCGAAACCATTGCCAGTTCACCACCAAATAAACAAACTTCCAACATGACTGAACATTGAAGCTTATGATTCTACGTTGAAAGAAGTATGTTCAACAAATTCAAATGGAACCCACAATTGGTCCCAGTGAAAAAGCGGATGATATTTATCCTAAGAGCTCCGGGTTCGAATCGCATTGTCTCTTTCAATTGATGTTTTGATGACGGAAATTCCCGAGCCACATCGCCATATGTTTCTGCAGTATTTCTACTACTCCCATGGTGCATGACTGAAGATTTGAAGAGCCTGAAACATAAATGCATTGCTAATTATCAGGCAACAACTTGAATATTATGTGCCTTTACACAAGAACCAATATCAAAGATTTACGGAGGGCACACCGGCACCGTAACCATCTTGGACCGAGAGATAAGATCTGATATTTCCGGCAAGAGAATGGAGAACTTTCGCAATCTTGGTCCGAGAGATCTATTCACAAATGAACCGTCCCAGAACGAACAATCTTAAAGTACAAAGAGCTCTATAAGGTCATAACTTACACAAAAGTTTCAGTTATCCGACATGTAAGTAATTCCAGAGCAATGCTTTAAACAACCAACTTTTCTTCATCCAATTCAGGTACTGTAACATCGTCCCTCATCATACCAACATAATAGTCGGGCACACTGGCACCGGCCTGTGCAAACAGCTCAACCACGGCAGGCAACATACCATAGTACTTCTTCAAACCATTTACCAGCGGTTTCTCACTTCGGTGATCTCGTACGTGCCACACATACACAGGGGGAACCACATCGTCAATCGTTGCCTCCTGCCAATCATGCTGCCCATCCCTCATCTGATGCTTGTAAGCTTGACAATTTCGAACCTTGTGACCTTTAGGTCCCACCTGCACCTCCGAACAGTACCCGCAAGTTTGGACGGCATATTTTTGCATTAGTCTTGAGGCTCCTGACCGCATTCTTTCCCATGCCTCGATCCCACAAACAGCAATACCTGTTCCAGATATCCAACAACTCCGATCAAGTCTAGCAGCCAAATGGTAGAACTATAAGGCTATATCCAGATAAAATTTGCACATGGTACAAGAGATCACATTCGGAATTACTTTGTTGATGCTTTTCATCCAAAACTTCTTGAATAATAACTAAAAAATAAAACAAAAAAAAGATAACTGACCTTGTAGATCACAAGATTGTGTGTCCACAATCTTGTTATCCTCATTTCTCTTGTTTCTCTTCTGCCAAAACCCGCATGCATATATATCGGTGCCAGGTGCATCTTCTTTGGGGAATCTCTTCTCAAAGTCGATTACCCTCCCGGAAATACTGTAGGCGGGAAAGGCTCTTCTCCTAGTTGGATACTCAGGTAGATCAATGCCTGCTTGGACACACAATTCCAGAATTGCCGGAATCCGATCCACTTGAAGCCGTTCATTATGAGAAACAGCTCTCCCTAGTCTGTCATAGATATGAAAAGATTCCACGAGAGGCAAGACATGTTCAACATCGCCTCTTGTCCAACGATGCTCCTTGTTTGCTGCACTACCCATGACATTGCAGGTTCTAATCTTATGCGGCGGATGGCCAATATGAACTTCACCACATACACTGCACCATTTGAAACAAATATAAAATAAAAACTTCATGAAAATCCATATTGCCAAATGAAAATAATAAGCCTACATATTTAACAATGATATTTCTGGGTTTAGTAAGTCTAGCCTCCTTCAACAATATGATCATTCACTTTTACTATCCGTATTCTATCAATATCTCATTATTGGAAAACTATGGTGTCCTAGCCAAGCAACCCCACCAGGAATTTAAATAGCTGTCCGCAACCGCAATAGCACCACCTGTCACGGTCATGCCGTCCCAGCCCGATCGGCATGCCGTGCGACACTTGAAAAGGAACAAATCCTAGACAAGTCAGCCTTATTCCACTTGAAAGGGAACACATCCCGGACAAGTCAGCCTTGTTCGAGTCCAACTCCAGGGACTTTTACTCGGAAGCGCCGTCTCATGATACATCAGGCAACACGCCTATCCAATATCGTATCCCGCAGGGCCTAGCGAATGCTAGTAGCCAACCCCTGGGTTCCGGACAAGGCGCGATATGGGGCCCTCTGGCCCCAAACCGTCCCTCCGTCCCTAGGGCAGCACCCGAGGGAGACATCGTGCCATCCGCTTGGCCCCGATGCCCGCACACCTAAACACCACTCGAGCCTAGAAAAAAGTCACTTACACCATGGCCGCTCGGCTGCTGGCACATGGCGAGGGGATGGTGGAGCCGCAACATCAATTTAAATCCATGCGCCACACATACATTTCCCAGTCTGTTTTTACTTTTTACCTGCATGAATATATGGCAATACTCTGGGCAACCTTTGAAACACAAGTGAATAATTTGATTCGGTCAGCATAAACTTGATGAGCAACGGGAATCAATTCCTTAACCAATAACCCATTTTCAGGAGGTTGTAGAATCCGTTCACCAACTATCTGTCTTTCTTTCCTCTCTTCTCTACCAATACGCTTCAGTTCATTAACTTTCGTCACCCAGGGTTTCCTCTCCGTTTTTTTGAGCTTCCTTGGAAACTCTGTGCAAGCCTGTCTAACAGTGTGGAAGCCACGACGATGATTCAACTGATTTCCATGTATTGATTTTGTAGAAGAATTTCGCAGAATTACTTCACCCAGTTTCGTTATGATGCGAGTTTGTCTTGGCAACATGGCTGTTAATGTGATTTTGATCTTCTTTTTCCCCTCTCCTTCATTCAGGCATTTTTACAAACACTGTATAAGCAACGTTGAAAATAAATGCCAAATACCGAAACAATATATATCAAAGTATTAACGAGAATCGATAATATGAAACGCCATGAAAAGGGAGAGAGATAGAGAATAACCTTCAGGTTTTCTGTGAGTTAAATTCACCGCCAAACTTTCAAAGAAAAGAGAACTTGTTATATAAACATACTCCTACATTATCAGAAGCCGCCTATTGGGCATCCTATTGGGCATTGGCTTATTGGTGCCAATTTCGTTAATTATAGTGTGGACTATAGAGTACTAAAAAGGGTTACAGCGGAGTAATTATTTCATAGGGCTGACTTTTAACGTTATTTATGGTCACAACTAATAAAAATAATTTATTTTATTAATTTTTTTATGTTAATTTTTTTAATTTAATTTACATTATATCTGAGTGAATGTTCATTTAATAAAAAGATGACATAAAAAATAAATTTAATAATTTTTATTGGTTGAACCTTGAATGATGTGGCGAGTCAGACCTATGATATAATTTCTCGTTATAGCGACATATAGTAACCGAAATTGCTATTTTTTAAAATTTTTAAACCGAAATTGCTATTTTTTAAAATTTTTAAAGAAAAAATTTAAGCCAATCAAATATTAGTATATCAGTTGATTTAATGACAAGGGTTATTATTTTATACACGGGCTATGAGAATTAATAACTTTTACAAATATTTTAGTTTTAAGGTTTAAAAATTTAGTTTAGGGTATATAGTTTAGAAGTTTAAAAATTAGATATATTGTTACTAACCTAAAACCTAAACCTTAATTTATAAACTCTACATTCTAAACTCATAAACCCTAAAACTAAGACATTTATAGAAACTTTTAGTTTCACTGTAAGTGAATTGAATATAAAAATTAATGATAATTAATACGGTTAATGAAAATTGTAATTAGAGTTTTTTTTTAACATTTTCTAATCAGGGAGAGGGGGAGCGGAAATATACTCCCAAAATATTGAACTCGCGATCTAAGGAGAAAGAAAGAATATCAACCGGGTGATTTATCATTGCACCAAAACTTGTTGATAGTAGTCAGAAATATTTAATTGATTATATTTTTTAAATAATAGTTTATCTTTTTCTTAATTAAAAACAAGAGCTCACTCAAATTTATTGAGTGATTCCCTTGAAAAAGAAAACATTGTTTTTTTAGGAGATTTAGGTGGTGTGGGTAAAATTTCAAAGGCCTAAAAATAAAAAATATATATATACTATCATATAATCAAAATAAAAATTAGAAAAAAAAAGATTCAACTTAATTTTTTTACAATTAGAAAGGCCAAAAAGAAAATTAAAACATTTAAAAAAAATAAATTATCCACATCAATACTAACAACTGAATCATTTAAAAATATATAAAAATATCGAGTGAGCTAAACCGATCTCACTCCTATCAGACTACCAATAATCCAAGTTCAGAGATTAATTTGGACAAAAATTTAGGGTCCAAATCGAAGAAAGTGACAAAGGTCAGGGATTAAATGTTGGTTTCGCTAGGGATGGACAATTTACTCGATTCGGTTAGGGTCTGACCCGATTCGGTCCAACAGGGTCAGATTTTTTTAATAAAAAATTTGAGTTCGAGTCAGGTCGAGTTTAGGCTAGAAATTATCTGACCCAACCTGATTAGGGACTAATTGTGTAACTTTTACTTAAATTTTTAGAGATATTTATAATAATACTCATATTTATTTATTTTTTATAATTGGGTCCTTAGAATTGATTTTTTATTTACAATTTAATCTCTCAAATTATAATTTTTACAATTAAGTCCCGTAAAATTATTTTTTTACAATTAGATCCCTAAAAATAATTTATTTTCTATAGGTCGGGTTTAGTATATTTATTTTCGGGTCGAGTTTTTAAAAAAAATATATTTGAATCGGGTCAAATGTGAGTTTAAAATATTTATTTTCAGGTCGAGTGCGGATGGGCCAAAAACTCGACCCGTGCCCATCCCTAGTTTCGCATACCAAAATCAACAAAATTAAAATACTAAATGCCCAAAAGCCCAATTAAAACTAGAAAATTTGAGGGAAGAAATGGATTGATCCAACTATCCAATATAGAACAATTCGGGCTTTTACCAAGAAATGACTTTGGGTCAAAATCCGTAACCCAGTAAACAAAGTCACCTGCTTCAGCTGCATCCGCAATTCCCGTCGCTCTCTCTATCCCCTGCAAAAGAAGAAAACTTTCTCCAAATTTCTCAAATTCGCTTCTTTGGGTTGATAAATATCTACAAAAAAATGGTAGCTTCGGCCTTTTCAGCTTCACCGAGTCTTTCTATATCTACTCGAACCAGACCCACTTCTGTTACATCGCTTTCTCCGAGGTACATGTTTTGTCCTGCTGGTTTTCACTGAATTTGGGGTAAACAAATTTCTTTTGAATTCTTTTATTCATCAGAAGCTCGAGGAGGTTGACTGTCTCGGCATTGGCATCCCCTTATGGAGACTCTTCTACAATGGGTAACTTCTCAGTTCTTGAAATTTGATCAATATCTTGTTGGCCTCTTACTCTTTTCTTAATTTAAGTTGCAGGGAGGGATTTAAATTGCGGTTGCAGTTATAACGGATGATATTGCTGTTATTGTGGGTATTATGGTCCTGAAATTTTTTTAATAACAGATGTTATTGCGGACATAATGGGACATAATGGTTGCAGACAGGGGCGGAGCTAGAAATATATTTAGGTGGTGTCATTTTTTCAACCATATTTAAAGAGTATTAATTATTTATAAATGAGTGTCATTTTATTTATAAAAGAATGTCATTTGTTCATATTTTTAATTTTTTATATACAAATTATATAGGAAAAATAAGTTTTCAAAAAAATTTGGGGTGTCATGAGACACCCCAATTCTAAGGGTGGCTCCGCCCTTGGTTGCAGGTATCTTAGTTTTGGACGGTGCCAAAACCGTTATATAACGGCCGCTATTGCGGTTGCGGGCCGGTCTATTTAAATCCCTTGCACCCTTTTGATTCTTTTAAAGTTTTGTATGTTTATCTTATATAGTGCTTGCTTGCCAGTGTCTTTGTTGAGCTATAGTTTTGTGTTAGTTATGCTCAAGTTTTTGTTTTTCGATATTCTAAATTGCATATGGTGTCTCTGCTTGTGTACATGTAAATTGGATTGTTATGTTTTCAGGGTTATCTTGTAGAACTTCCGGGCTACGTATGAAGGTCAACAAGAAGGGCTTCAATGAATCCAATCCAAGGTTTCTTACTCTTTATTTTCATATTACTGCTTTGTGTCTTGTGTCATTAATGCATACGGAGTTTGTCGAGAATAAACCGTCGGTGATCTCTAGTTTTGGAATTCTAGTCCTCTGTTGTAGTCGGATAAATTCGTGATGGTTTGCATATGAAGTTGGAATGTTTGAACGTGGAAGGAAAATCCTTTGATCTAATTCTTAGGTTTGCTACCTTCTAACCTATATTGTATGTTAGCTATTGAATGAGACAATGTTTGCACGCCTCTGGCTCTACGTGCCATTGGTTTCGGTGTATATGATATTGGACATCATGATACCACTTATGTACAGCTACGATGCTATACAAGCTAAAACGGGGAATCCACCTGTGATGCCAGCAGTTATGACTCCAGGAGGGCCTTTGGACCTTTCGACTGTGTTATTCCGGAATCGTATCATCTTTATTGGACAACCAGTCAATTCACAGGTTGCTCAAAGAGTTATATCACAGCTTGTGACTCTGGCAGCTATTGACGAGGATGCGGATATTCTGGTGTGGTCATATTTTATCTATTTCTCTCTGCATTCTCTATTTTTAAATTTGTTACATAGGTTGTAGGGCTTTAAATCCACATTTTCGGAACCTGCTCTGAGTTTATTACGTTAACCTATACCGTGTCAGGTGTATTTGAACTGCCCTGGCGGAAGCACGTATTCAGTGTTGGCAATCTATGATTGCATGTCTTGGGTGAGATGTTAATCTTCTTTTAGCCCGTTTTCCCATAATCCTTCGTGTTATGAAATATTAGTTGCTATTTTGATGAAAATGCTGCTGCATACTTTATTCAAACATCTTATTTTGCAAGCATCGATTCACCATTATTTCAGATAAAGCCAAAGGTGGGCACGGTTTGTTTCGGAGTAGCTGCGAGCCAAGGTGCTCTCCTCCTTGCTGGTGGAGAGAAGGGGATGCGTTATGCAATGCCGAATGCACGTATAATGATACACCAACCGCAAAGTGGTTGTGGGGTATGATTTAGCTTCTCGGTTTTCATTCTCGTTGCTGTATTTAGAAAAGAAAACTTGGTAAAGGTGAAGATTTGAAATGGCTAGTACATATTTGCTCGACTTTTTAAAGAATAAAGAGGAATGATTATTACTATAACAGAAGTTTTAATTTGCGGAATATTCATGCGAAAACTGTAATTCAATCATCATTTTAGGTGAAGAAATTTCATTTCTTGATTGATAATAAATCCGTAAATTTATAATATTGAAAATTTCTTTTTATAGATATTTTAGATGGAATCGAACAGTTTCTCTAGACAATAATTTTAACAGAAATATTTATGAAGTTCTGAAATAGGATGATGGGGTATGTATGAATAGAAGTTTTGAGTAGGGACCTTTCTGTATAATCTGAATGATTATATTTTATGTTCTTTACTCCATTTAAAGCTTTGAATTATTAGTTTAAAGATGTATGTTTTCTTTCTTCTCTTTTCCTTGTCGATGACATGCTCGATAACAAGCAAATCGAGACATCCTAATTTGACATCCATATAGTTGGACAAATGTAGTTAGTTTAGATATGCCAGCTTTTCGTATAGCGATTTGAACCCGTGTCTCCTAGGATGAATATCATTCGCTTTTTCACTAGGACGCTTGTTGGTTTCAACTCGAAACATTATCTAAGTATTCATGTACTTATTGGAACTGGTCAGGACATGCATTATTTCACATTGAATTGAATTTTCCATATGTTCTTTCATTTTGAAGGGTCATGTTGAAGATGTTAGACGTCAAGTGAATGAAGCCGTTCAATCTCGCCATGTAATTTCCTCTTCCTTTTATTTTGCATTTCTTTTCCGAGTAAGCCAATCGAGTAGATCAAACTCCTTGTTATGTTTTCTTAATTTGCTCTGTTACCGATGTTTACAGAAAATCGACAAAATGTATGCGGCTTTCACCGGCCAACCACTTGAAAAAGTGCAACAATACACAGAGAGGGACCGCTTCTTATCCGTTTCCGAGGTACGCTTTCTGGTTTTTTAAAAAACACAAGTTAATGGCACTCAATCATCGATGTTTGCCGAAAACATTATATCTGACACTTGTCGTTGCTTCGTTTTTAGTAGGAGGAAAAGATAATGACCGTCGAGGTCGAATCGATTTTCCATTTTTAAGGGCCTAAATACCTGTGTGTTCAAATTGTCATGGCATCAAACTTTCAACAAATGAAAGAAAAGACTAACCGGTGTTCTTATCTTAACAGGCTTTGGAGTTTGGACTCATAGATGGTGTGCTTGAAACAGAATATTGAACTCAGTTTGGGGTTCGAATCCGCCATTGTTATGCTGCAATTCATTGCTAACCTTGAGATTTTGGAGCTTACTTTCACAGTTAATGAAGATGATACAAGTCTCAAATTCATTGCTAAGATGTTTGTGTTACAGTTGTAAGGCAACGTGATGTGTTTTCAGTACAAAACATCTCGGATGAATGAAAAACAAAAAAACAGAATTATTCTCTTTTCTGAAAATTTCTTAACTGTATACACTGAAAACATAATCCGAAAAATAATTTTCGTAAAATTAATTACATTTTTTAGTGTTTGGACTATGTTGTGTAAACTATTTTTAAAAAAAGAATTTTGATATTCGTGTCATTCTCGTCGTGCAAGTAGGAGTGTTCAAATTCGAGTACTCGGACCTTCAGGTATTAGTTTTGTCGGCTCGTGTCTCGACCCGTAAATATCGGGTACCCGATAATCGAGTATCCGTTAAACCAGGGTACCCGATTCTTATTGTTTTTTTTTTAAATTAAAAAAAACTTTAAAAGTTTATAACACATGATCAAAACAAAAAAATAATAATGATTTGAAGTTTATAACTATAAGAAAACATTAGAAATGTTTTTTTAAAGAAACCTACTAAAAGATAAATGCAATAGAGAAACCTTATTGTTTGTTTCATGTTGAATCTTACATATTCAGAAATTAATATTTTTTTGTTGAAAAATTTAAAACATGAAAGTATATAATACAAATATAGAATGAATTTAGAGATTTAAATATAGTTCTAAAGTAAAAATATTAAGTATCTAATAAAAAAAATAGGAACGGGTACTTGAAAAAATCATATTTTTTGACCCGGGCTCAACCCGGGAAATGACGGGCCGGGTACCCGATCCGGGTAAAAAAAATCCGGATAAATACCCGATTATTTGTGTTCGAGTAGTCGGGTAGTCAGGTCGGGTAATTTTGAACACCCCTACGTGCAAGTGTGCCCCCAACTCGGTGGGTTCGGCGAGGTTCGTTTTTCACCCTATGTGCTTGCGCGCGAGTCACGGTCTTTGTTTAAGTCACTTTATGACTACCGAATGGGTTGATGTATATAAACGAATCTTAACTTTGGTATTTAACGCAATTTACAAGCTGCGTACTTTGAGAATCAATTTTTTATTTATCACGTAATTATTTTGAACTTATAAAATATTGTTGTAAAGGTCTCATAGAGTGAATATAAATTCATAATTTTATTATTCGAGTTTTCACTTTAACCCATAAAAAATATGTATCAAAATTTTTAATTTACCATATTTTTTTTAAACAATTCAAGTACTTGGTACTTGGTAGTTGATAACTCTTTGTATATCTCCCATAACTCCACCTCTAACATATTGTTACCGACTCTCTTTTCAAGATCGAGTCTCCCGCACCCATAGGTGCTAAACTTCGCGCACCACCCGCACAACCCGACCGAGGGACACAAAGTGCTACTGTCTTCACGCACCAAGGGGCCATGCACAACGCCCTTGGTGGTGTCCGCGCCCAAGACAACCGAGCTGGGCCTATTTCTTCGCACAATGGGGCCCTTTCTAGCACCCCATGTGCTGCCCACAAGTCTTGCACCCGAGGGGGCCCAACACACGCACCCGAGGGGCCTTTGCTACGCACCCTCTATGCCGGCCAAGGCATAGAGCCCGAGCCCGCACCCGATGTGCGCACAATGGCGACCAAGTCCGCACACGAGGGGGCCTTACCATCCAACCATCATGGCGCCCAAGCCATGAAGCCCAAGTCCGCACCCGACGTGCACACTAAGGGGGCCAAGTCTACATCCAAGAGGGCCTTGTCTTTCATCCATGCTGCCCAAGCCATGGAGCTCAAGCCCGCACCCGACGTGCACGCCTATGAGGCCAAATCCGCACCCAATGTGCATGCCAAGAGGCCTAGGGGCTGTCCATTCTCATTGCCCACACCCCTAGGGCCCGATTCAGCACCTTACTTGCTAAAGAGGAGGTTTTGGAGTCAAGATTCGGGCCACACCAAGCCCAATCCGCCCAAGCATCCAAGACCAAAGCCAAGGACTCATCTTTGGACCAACGCACATGGAAAGGTATCTTCCATGGAGACTATTCGAGGAAAGTATCCATCCTTGAAGCCACATTCGAGGAAACAAGCCAATGCCACCAAGACAATGATGTCATTGTGCTCTTATCTTAGGCAACCATGTATTAGAGTGATCTAGTTTCCATGTATAGTTGATTAGCTTTCCTTTCTTAAAGATTCTCTTTGTAAGACTCATCCATAGCCGTTGGATCGAGTCGTTCCTAGCCATTAGATCTAGGGGGCCAAGGCTATAAATAAGGGCCTTGCCCAACCATTGTAATCACTCCACAATTCCTTTCATTGTTCATTTCTCATTTCTTTAATACAAGAGGGCTCGAGTACTCTTTTCTCCCCGTCTAGGTTTAGGGGGAGTTTTTAACGAGGCTCGTTGCTTGTTTAATTCCTCGCCTCCTTTCTCTTTGCCTTGTTAGCCATCACCCAAATACTTTTCCAAAGCTTCCGCACAGCACCGTCTAAGCACAATCGCTTAGCATTTCAAAGGCTTACTTAGTCCCCGACCTAAGATCGTCGACTAAGGCCGCACGGGTTAGCGAGCCAAAGTCTAGCCCCGTGACAATATGTTGTGTACTCGTGGGACCATCATCGTCTTTTTAAAAGACATGAATTGAACAATTTTCATTTTTGATTATTCTTAAAAGAGAATTTTTTATCAAACATATACAGATTCAATCACATGATCTTATAATAAGAACAATAAATCTTTCTCGATCAATCCCTTTCCTTTACCCCTGACCATTTCTTAAACTAAAACTCTAAAATTAACCTATTTATGTAAAGGATAAATATCCTATACACAGGCGGTGGAAACTTTCAGTTTCCACAAGCGCCTTATTTTTAGGGTATTGAGAGTTAGTTTAGGGTATTTGGTTTAGGGGTTTAGGTGTAGGGGATAGAACTTAGGGATAGTTGTTTCAATTTAAGGTTTAGAGGTTATAATTTAGGGTTTATAGGTTATGATTTAGTTTTTAAGGTAATATGACGAGGATTTAGGTTTTAACCTATAAACTCTAAATTATAACCTTGAACCTTAAATTAAAACAACTATCCTTAAATTCTAACTACATACACCTAAGTCCTATACCCTAAATTAACTCTTTATACCCTAAAATTAAAGCGTTTGTGGAAACTTTTAGTTTTCACCGTCTGTGTATAGAATATTTATCCTTATGTAAATTACAATTTACTCTGCATACATACCAAAAATATTTCCTTATTAAACCTCTAATATTTTTAAATTTTATAACATTGAGTCACGTGACCTTAAAAAACTCATACGTGACCCGAAAAGATTAATAGACTAGATGAAAACACGCTGAGAAAAATGGAAAAATAAATAAATATAAAAAGGAAAGGATGCGAACGAGCGAGAGGCGCGAAGACTGAGGAGAAACAAACTTCGCATTATAAATTTGTTTTTAAAAAAGGCAGAAAAAAAAAACAGAGAAAAAAAAGAGAGGCAATGGCAGCAACGTCCACAAATCCAAAACACGAAATCAATATCGGCGTTACGAAAAAGCTTCTCGATTAAATCCGAAACTCTACACATTTGTGTTTTTTTTTGTCAATTTTTAAATCGGAAATCTGACTATTTTGATCGGATTTTGTAAAAAAACTCAGAATTCTGGTGATCGGAAATGGATCCGATGATCGAACTGTGCGACATTATAGCGACACGTCCGGATCAATTTAGAGATAAACTCACTTGGATTTGCGGTAGGTGTCCGCAGGCGGAGAATTTACAGAGCGATTCGCCCAGGGCATCGAGATCGCAACTCCATGCGGTGATTGCCGTCGCGCGATTCCTTTCTAAATGTCCCCATTCGAAGGATGACCGCCCTATATCGATGTTGCTAGATTTTATCCGGGCCGTTCCGTCGACTTTGCGGCGTTCATTTTGGCCGCAGTCTTACAAGTCCGAATCAATCGCTTCATTCTACGTTGATTTCTTGAAATACGTGTACGAAGCCACTAATGCGTCTAGCGATTTAGCTTCCGAGATCGCTGAGTATTTCGGGGAGGTGGTTACTGCCACCGTTAGTGGCCAGGACGCGAACAGCAACGATCCTGCAATTTCCAGGGCTTATGTGTTGGCTTTATCAGATTACTTCCCGCCAGTTTTACGGTCAGATGCCGATCAATTGATAGATCACCTTTTCGAACAATTAGCCATGTTAGTTCCGGCGTCACAGGGGGAGGTAGTTCTAGGAAACTCGGATTTGTCGGCTGCAGCCAATGGAAGTATTTCTTATTGGAATAGTTGTGTTGATCAGTTGAATTTGACTGATGGAGGTGGAGCTATGTGCAAGCAAATAGTTGCTTCTTTCGAGGAAGAGTCTATGGAGAGCTTGGAGAAACAAGAAGTTGTTTTTAAAATGATTGCTCATGTTTTGGAAAAAGTAAGCATTGATCAAAAGCATTTGGAGCAAGTGAGGTTAATAGCGAAGAAGCAGCTTCAATCAATGTCTGCATTTCTAAAGGTAAAATGCAGAATAAGTTATTTTATTTATGTTCGTTAAATAGAAGCAACTGAGTGATGCATTATATTGGTAAAGTTAGTATGTGACCTTTACTGAAGTAACGGGTAGTCGGGTAGCTTGTACTCATTTTGTAGAATTAATTAGGATTTGAACTTTGTAGAAGCAATGAAAATCGTGATGGACCCAACTTTTGACTTGATATGCAGATTAGGATGCGTGATTGGAATGAACAAGGGCAAAATTTAAAATCCAGAGTTAACGCAAAACTATTAGTTTATCGAGCTGCTGCTAGGATGCACATTAAAAGTCTTGTATCTCTTGATGTGGATGCAAAGACCTCTAAGAAATTGGTGCTCGAGACTCTTGCATTGTTGATAGATGCCGCTGAAGCATGTCTGCTCTCTGTATGGCGGAAGTTGAGAGCTTGTGAGGAGCTGTTCACATCCTTGCTCTCGGGAATTGCACAGGTTGCTGTCTCTAGGGGTGGGCAGCCACTGCGTGTTTTGCTCATTCGTCTCAAACCCCTTGTGCTGGCTGCATGTATGCAGGTATGTATTGTACCTTAGATTCTAAATCTCAAAAATGGTCTTAATAATTTTGTTTCTCTCTTTATTTTCTGTACAACGAGAATGTAACAGGCAGATACCTGGGGCAACAGCCAAGGAGTCATGTTTGACGGCGTTCTTAAGACATGTTGTGAGATTATTGAATCTGGCTGGGCCAAAGACCGAGCTCCAATAGATACATTTATCATGGGATTAGCTACAAGCATTCGTGAGAGAAATGATTATGTAGAGCAGGTTGGTGGCATAAAATTAATTATTGAATGATTAAGTCAAACAGAATTGCATGTGCTTGTGTGTGGACCAAATGCACTGAACAGATATACATGAAACACATATAAAGCCGTACCTTCTCTGGAGGTGTGGTTTATAATCTTTGTTCTCAATCTAGTTTAAAACTCTATCTTTTTCTTTTCTTGTCATTACTTTTTGCCAGAGCATTCTGCATTTGCATGTACAGATGTTGCTTTGTATTTTTATTTAATATGAATCAGTAATGTTATGTTATTTGTTGCCTATAAGATCTTAGTAGGCTATTTTCCTGTTTACGTTATAGGTATGTTGCCTTTATTTATGCTTATACTTAACCAAAAGCTATCAACCTTGTTTAATTTTACTTCTACACAATGTTTACGTAGTCATGAAAATTTCAGGTTGTTAAAGAGAAACAGGAAGTTCCAGCAGTTCAGCTTAATGTAATACGCTTGTTGGCTGATCTAAATGTTGCTATCAACAAGCCTGAAGTGGTGGATATGATACTTCCACTTTTTATTGAAAGCTTAGAAGAGGGTGATGCTACAGCTCCTAGTTTACTGCGACTTCGAGTATGTATTTTATAATTATACATTTTAAACTTCTTTTTCTACTACTAACATATGCAACTAACTGAACGAGTTTACTAATACTCTTTTGCTTCTTTAGATTAATTGGCATGGTTTCTCAATGTTGACATGTACTCAATTGACTGCAGCTTCTTGATGCTGTGTCTCGCATGGCAAGTTTAGGTTTCGAGAAGTCATATCGGGAAACAGTTGTTCTAATGACCAGAAGTTACTTGAGTAAAATTTCGAGTACAGGGTCTGGAGAAAACCAATCATCAACATCAGAGGCCGATACAGAACGTTCTGAGGTGTGAAATATTTGTAAGATAGAAATAACTATTTAGTTGTCTGGTAGTTTTTCTTATCGGTTGGATGCTCATTGGTTCAATCACATTCTAGACTCTTCCCGCTGGATTTCTTTTGATTGCTACCGATCTTAAGAATGCTAAATTGCGCTCAGACTACCGTCATCGCTTGTTATCCTTGTGCTCTGATGTAGGCTTGGCGGCCGAGTCAAAAAGTGGCAGGTAGACATTTTCAGATTAGCAATACATTTGTCTTTCCTTATTTAATTAATTTATTTTTCTCTCTCTGTGTTTTATGGCTTTCTTTCTACAAACTTTCTGTTTCAAATAGTTTATGTATAATATTTCAAATCTTACAGGAGTGGAGCTGATTTTCTGGGGCCCCTGCTTCCTGCTCTTGCTGAAATGTGCTCTGATTTTGATCCTACAGTGGATCTGGAACCTTCGCTGCTGAAGTTATTCCGCAACTTGTGGTTCTATGTTGCTCTTTTTGGATTGGCACCTCCTATTCAGAAGAGTAAAAAATCAGATTCCACTACATTGAACAGTTCAGGAAACCCGGGTACTATTACTCTTCAAGCAGTGGAAGGACCATATATGTGGAATGCACAATGGTCTACTTCTGTGCAGCGCATCGCTCAAGGGACTCCTCCCCTTGTAAGTGGATTTTCAAGACTTCTTCCATGAGCACCTACGAGGGATTTAAATTGCGGTTATGGGGCGTTTTCGGTCGCGGTGTTTTATCGCCGTTGCGGACATAATATATGCTATTGCGGTCATTGCATATCGCTATTTTCTGCAATAGCGGGTTCGGTAGCGGACCGCTATTTGAATCCCTGGCACCTACAATATTTCATTTTACAAATCAGTTGCTTTTGTGCTAGTTATATTTGTTAGACTGGTTTATCTTCAATTATTTGCTAATAAATCTGACAGAACGACTTTAATTGAGTAACAATTGTCTAGTGAAGATGTTATTTATCAGATGGATGTATGATCAGTAGTTGAGAACTTGAGATGGCTACATAATACGCTGAATGTCGGAAGCTTTTGTACATTTATTTTTTTCTTCTTTTTATCCCCTGTTGTTGGGCTGACTAGATAGGCATTTGCAACTTTATTTTGTTATATCTATAAAAGTTTATCCTTCGAATTTTATTATGGAGTATGATTGCCCCTTTTAATTCGTCTTTTGATTGTGCTTGCATCAACTCAGTTTGAGTGTGTTATGATTCTGAACAGAAAGCTGCCTGGTTTTTTTCCCACTATATTTGACCTAGGTTTGTGTGTTTGTCTAAATGATGGCTGTGAGTATTCTTTAAAGTAAACTACCATTTTCATTGACATTGTGTTACCTTGCAGGTTGTGAGCTCTGTGAAATGGCTTGAAGATGAGTTGGAACTGAATGCCCTTCATAATCCTGCCAGTCGTCAAGGGTGTGGCAATGAGAACGCTGCTATAACCCAAAGAAAAGCTCTTTCTGCGGCGTTAGGTGGGCGAGTTGATGTTAGTGCAATGACCACAATTTCAGGTCTAGTGAACTTCTGTACCTGAGGCTGGATATACCTATTATCGCCATGTTCAATAAATTTTTTGTGATAATATCTTGTTATTTGGTCAATGACACTGTTTTATTATTTGTTTTAAAGAACTTGGGAGGGGGCGTTTTTTTTTACTAGGCTCTAATTGATGCCTTTGGGCTTTTTTACAGGTGTAAAGGCCACCTATCTTCTTGCTGTGGCTTTCCTAGAGATAATACGCTTCATCAGTAATGGTGGCATCCTTAATGGTGGCACTAGTGATGGCACTAGTTTGAATTATTCTAGGAGTGCCTTCAGTTGTGCCTTTGAATACTTGAAAACGCCAAATCTTATGCCAGCTGTTTCTCAATGTTTGACAGCAATTGTGCACAACGCATTCGAAGCAGCAGTGTCATGGCTGGTATGTTTTCAATTCATTTGAATCATTCGGTGCATTATTTAATTCTTTTTGTTTCCATTCTCATTGAGTACAATCTTTATATAAGGAGATTTTGCAGTGGCATGCGCCATTTACATATTTGACATATTTAAATTAATAATCACACTATCAACTGGCTTCTATTTTAATGAGAACAAATTACTTAAGATGTTGGGCGGCTAATCTTGTGAGACTGTCTCGCTCTACAATTATACTCTTACACTTCTTTCCCTTGGATCACTTTCCCTTTCGGTCAGAAATATGAAAAAGGAGTTTTAGCAAAGAGTTGTGCATAAGATAGCACCAGAGTTAGACCCAACAGTTTAAGAAAGTTATGCATTTATAATATACAGGTTTCTTGCTTCTTTACACAATTCCTGTCTATAATTACCAATCAGCTTTAAATGAATTCAATAATCATTTGGAATAAAACTTATTCCCCAAATGAATAAATTGGGTGGTAGGTTTATTCTTTCTCCAAATTATTTAATTTTTAAAAAATTCTTCTAAACAATTATCATGTGTGTATTTGTTCTATTTTTTGTGTTATGATTATAGTCATGATATTACATATATAAAAATTTTGGCTTGTTTGAGCATTAACATAGAGCTGGTGTGTTTGATTTTTTGTGTTGTATTATGCTCGAGTCATTTCTCGGTAATTGTGTCATATTCAAAATTGCCACATAACACAAGTTGAAAGTTAGCCTTCATTTTTGCCTTTTGTGGCAGGAAATTAGCATGTTCTGTATTTACGTTGACCACGATATAAATGCGTGAACATGGAATTAAAATCCTATACCTTTTTCGGTGTCTCTATTTATGCCCACACACTAAAAACTTAGGTTTAGGGATTAGAATTAAAGTTTAAGGTTATAGTTTAGGATTAGAGTTTAGGGAATTTGGGGTATGGTATATTTTTAAGGTTTAAGATTTACAATTTAGAGTTTGGGCTTAGAATTTAATTTTTTAGTGTTGGAGCATAAAAACGGGCACCGAAAAGGGGCAGAGGATTTTTGTCCCATGAACATGTCAAAATTTAGTTATATTGTATTTAATTATTGAATAATAAATTATTGTATCGATAAATTATCAGTAAAGTTGAGTGTATAATCTCATCATCAATTTCACACATCCAATGGTCATAAATTTGTGTAAAACTAATTAAGTTCTACATAGTGTAAATGGATCCTAACATTTATCTTAATAACAATACATGCAATGGATATCGGTATAATCTAAATGAATTAAATTTTATATCCATCTTATTTCCTTTACATATATCGTACATAAAAATAATTAGATTCATGTTTGTGTTGATTTATATCTATAGCTTAGTTTAAAATTTCAATAAACCAAAGCAATAAGATGATTCAAACACTATTATAATTTAAAATATATGCGCACCAGAATGCACATGATTTGGTTTTAGGAAAATTATGTTGAAAAGATCAGTGTGTGTCATAAGCAGCCAGTGGCTGTAGTATGAAACACCCATATCCTAGATTTGGTTTTCCACAGTTATTTTCTTGTAGCTATGATATGCGGCACCTGTATCCTAGATTTGGTTTTCTACAATTATTTTGCTTTAATATATTTACTCCCAGTGTTTAGAGGATTTCATATTTTCTTTACTTGGTCACTTTAATTTTTTTGTGCTCCTATAACAGATTGTTGAAAAGTAAAGAATGTGTTGTCCCTTGAGAGGCTTGCATGTCCTTTATAGAGCAGTCTGCAACATTGCCTTTGGATATGCTTGATCATCTGTAGCTTTATTTTAAATCCATAAACATTCTCTTTTAAAATGAGTGCTACATTCTTGAGAAAGAATGAGATTTTTTGGTTCCTTTAAGAAATTTTTAATTCCATCCAGTTAAGTTAAATTCTCTTGGATGACCTTCCCAAACTGTACCATCACCCCTTACTACCAGCATGATAGAATACTGGTTTCTGTCCTGCTCTTTTATCTCCTCTCTATATCTTGTACCATGTTATCCTGCTAAATGAACCTCATGTAGTTCTTGATATGTGTTCAGGAAGACCGGATAACTGAAACAGGCAATGGTGCTGTGATTAGAGATTCAACCCTTTTCACACATGCTTGTTTTCTAATAAATAGTATGTCACAGAGGGAAGGACACATTCGGGATATTTCTGTGAAACTATTGGTTCAGCTTAGAGATAAATTTCCTCAGGTAAAGCCATATATTCATGATATTCTTCTCGTCTAATGGTTATTCTACATTTTGTTTTCCGAGTTTGCTCGATTATTTGAGTAGCATATTTGAGACAAATGGATTGAATATGTGCAGGTTTTGTGGAATTCATCTTGTGTAGATTCATTGCTTTTTTTTGTTCAAAACGATACAACTTCTACTGTTGTCAATGATCCTGCTTGGGAAGCAGCTGTTCGTTCTTTATACCAAAAAAATGTTCGGGAATGGATTGTGGTATCACTATCATATGCTCCATGTACTACGCAGGGTTTACTCCAGGTTGCTGAATGGATGATCATATATGTTATTTTTACTTGTTTGCTTATTTTTCTCCCTCCTTGAATATGGAATCTTGCATGGTCTAGGATGCCTTGTATGGGTCCTTTTCTTTTCTATAAAATTTGAATTTAACTTACATATATGGACACAGCTACTGAGATGTTGGGCTTAACAAATTTCAATTATGATATTATGGTGGTTTTCTTATTTTTAAGCATCGAGGCTGTTCTTTTGGTTTTTCTCAGCATCAAAGCCATTTTTAAAATGACTTGGATTTGTTCTTTTTTTTTATTTCCTGTGATCTTTTAACTGTTTGTTTGTGGTTCTACATGTATCCAACAGGAAAAGCTTTGTAAAGCAAACACATGGCAGAAGTCACAGCAGACAACTGATGTGGTATCTTTATTATCTGAGATAAGGATTGGTACAGGAAAAAACGATTGTTGGAGTGGAATACGGACTGCAAATATTCCTGCAGTCATGGCTTCTGCTGCTGCTGCATCAGGAGCGAATTTGAAGTTGTCAGAAGCCTTCATCTTAGAGGTTTTTAGTACTGGTATAGTCAGTGCAACAGGTAAATGCAACTACGCTGGAGAAATTGCTGGCATGAGAAGGTTGTATAATAGCATGGGTGGATTTCAAGCTGGTGCCCCACAACAAGGTACTGGTGGTGGCCTCCAAAGGCTGATCTCTGGAGCATTCTCTCAACCACAACAGACTGAGGATGATGCATTTAATGAGGTATCAATTTCAAAGTTTGTGCGTCTCCTTCAACAATTTGTTAATTCTGCAGAAAAAGGTGGAGAACTGGATAAGTCACAGTTCCATGAAACTTGTTGTCAAGCAACTGCATTGCTTCTGTCAAATCTGGTACAGCTATCTGTATTTCTTGTGCATATATATATATATATATGATATATATTCATTCGTTCTGAATAGTATTTTGTGTCCCATTTCACTCTTACCCTTTGAAAATGGTTCACTTGTTTACCAGGGTTCTGATAGAACATCAAATTTGAAGGGCTTCTCACAACTTTTACGTCTTCTCTGCTGGTGTCCAGCTTATATTGCTACCCCTGATGCTATGGAAACTGGCGTTTTCATCTGGACTTGGCTGGTTTCTGCTGCTCCACAGTGGGGCTCTCTCGTTCTTGCTGAACTTGTTGATGCATGGTTATGGACAATTGATACAAAACGGGGACTCTTTGCATCTGATAAGAAATACTCTGGACCTGGTGCAAAATTGAGGCCCCACTTGACCCATGGTGAACCAGAGCCACTGCCTGATATCAATCCCGTTGACCAAATACTTGCTCATAGATTGTGGCTAGGCTTTTTTATTGATCGCTTTGAGGTAACTGATAACTTTGTATCTTCTCTTTCACACAAGTGTATTCCATGCCCTGATGTTTGTGTTGTTTGTTTATCATTGAACTGCATTTGAATTTTGAGCATAAAAGGAGCAATATATTTTGGTTTGTATAATTGTATTTGTGTATACATGTGTTATTTTTCAATTTTCACCTTCAAATGTTTGTGCATTTGGCATTTATTATCTTGTTTCCTGATGGTGCCGGTATCTCTTTTTTGTTTATGCTGTGACACTACTTTCTTTATGGCTGCATCTCTTTCTTGTTTGGGTTGTATAGGTAGTTCGTCACAATAGTGTTGAGCAACTTTTGCTCATTGGTCGGATGCTACAAGGAACGGCCACACTTCCCTGGAGCTTTTCACATCATCCAGCGGCAGCTGGCACCTTCTTCACCTTCATGCTTCTTGGTCTTAAGTACTGCTCATGTCATTCTCAACGGAATTTGCAGAATTTTAGAAGTGGGCTTCAGTTATTGGAAGATAGATTATACCGGTAACTGCCATTGACTTTCTTTCACTTTCAATCTGCATCCTTTAGTTCTTTTCCTCTTTTTGGACATGTCATTGACTTCTATCTCCTGGTTTCCTTGGCTTTCTTTCATTTTCAACCTACACCGTTTTAATTCTATTTCTTTTGATTTTTCATTCTGGGCAAGTCAATATGTTCCCGAGTGCGGGATTGTGTCACAGGACATTTCGTAGGAACTCACCAAAGGGAGTTCCCAACCTTAGACTCAATAGAAGAGAGTCTTATACCTCTGTAATTAATATAAACTATGACCCTCATTCTAAATTGGTCTCTTAACTTTTAAATGTTTCAATTTTATTGGGAGATCAAATTAGAATGTGGGTCATAGCTTGGGGATGAAATTGGAATGTTCAAAAGTTTGGGGATCAATAGTCATAATTTGAGGATGAAATTGGAACATTAAAAAGTTTGGAGACCAATTTAAAATGAGAGTCATAGTTTGAGGATGTGTGATGCAATTAACCCTAAAAGTAATGACTAAATAAATAAATAAAGACTCCTTATTCCCATAAAGATAATTTTAAATAATGATCTCCTAACGCCATAAAAATACTAGCAAAAGTAGGCAACCGTAACGCAATGACTTGCATTTCCTGGTTTCCTAGAACTCAGCAATTTAGTTCTGCAAATTATTCTTAAAATTGTTTTTTGCCCCTGTATTATAGAACTTAAGAATGATTGTTTCAGTTTTTGATTAGATACGTACATCATTTACCCTTGTATTTTTTTCTGAAAATTATGTGCCATTGAACTATGGCAGTTTTGATTGCCCAGAATGTTGATAGAAGGTTCATGTTTTAAAGGTAACTGTTTTCCCTTTTCCTTTTCTTATAAGGGGAGGGGTAGGGGTTCTCCACGGTTTGAACTTGGGACCAGGTGTCAACAGAAGACTTGATACCAATGCATATCCTTTGCCACTACACCAATGGCTTGTTTGACAACTGTTGCATTTTTTAAATTGGAATACTGCATGCATTTTGCAACTACCAACTACCAAGACCCATTTAATTTAGCTTTCACCATGGTCCATGTTTCCATATATTTTCCAAAACATTTATACCAATTTTCATTGCTTTTGTGTTCTACCATTTAGAAATGTTTGTGAGTTACATTTGTGAGACATACATTGCTAGTGGTGCATATCAAGACATTTGGGAAGCAATGCTATTGAAGATTGAGTTTGAATTCTGAATATCTTGGGTTTCTTTCATCTCCAAAGCAATCAAGGACTTTGGGTTTTTGGTATTAAGGGGTGAGAGTAGTTTAATAAAAGTAAGGAGGATCCAACAACCAAGGTTTAGTGTAGTGGTTGTACTTGTAACCCCTTTCTAGGAGTGGTAAGGTCCTTAAGGCTCAAAACCTCCTTTCGCCCTTAGCTTCCTCATATGCACTAGAAGAAATTAAGCTGAGGTAGAACATTTATATGTATACACACATATACACATATGCAATGATGCTCTTTTTCCTTGTATTTGTTTGGCATTGCCATAGCAACATACATTTGTGTTTTACTTTTCAATTAAGCTTACTCACATACCTTTGCAATTGTATTTAAAGTTGTTTTTGCTGCATGTAGGGTCGGTCTGGGCTGGTTTGCCTATGATGCTCAGTTTTATGACATAAACAGTATGAATTTTGCTCACAGCGAGACTCAAGCTGTTCAGTATTTTTGTAATGAGATGGTAAGTTCTATGCAATCTGACTCCAAGGTCCGTGCACAGGAGAATGGGGATACTTCGGTTCAAGCGGTACGATGACCATCATTTAGCCATTTGTTTTCAAATGTTTCAACCTTGATTAAGATACTCTGTTTATGGATTATTCTGGTTATTCCTAAAGTTAGTTAAAGTTTTTCAGAATGATGAATATCACCCAGTCTGGGGGCAAATGGACAACTATGCGGTGGGAAGAGAAAAGCGAAGGCAGCTGCTTCTAATGCTGTGTGAGCATGAAGCTGATAGGCTTTTTGTTTGGGCACATCCTGTTTCAAAGTATTTTCAGCAGAATATATTTGTTCATATTTGATCTGACTTTATTTATTTTATGTATACTTTTGTTGGTCTTCTTTATTTAAAAAAACATTGTTGTTTGTATTTATATTTTTATTCAGGGAACCCATGCCTTCTCGGGCCAAACTCACTGCAGAAAAATGGATTGAACACGCCAGGACTGCTTTCTCGGTGGATCCTCGGATTGCTTTTTCCTTGGCCTCAAGGTTTCCAACAAACACGTCTCTAAGGGCTGAAATAGCTCAGCTGGTCCAGGTATGCTTTTGCTTGCAGAGTAGCTGGAACTGGAATGGAAATAATTCAATAACTTATAAATTAGCGTGTTGCTATCAATTATGTAGGTGGTAACGAAATGGTCCTATTCAGTTTGTACATTGTCATTGTGGTTTTTATGCTGAGCATTCCAGACACTCATTGATTTGTCCTTTCTGTTCTTCTGCTTCCATTGTTATACTCTTTTTCCATCATGGCATGATCTTACTTGATTTGCTGTCATTTCTCATACAGGCAAATATATTGGACATCCGTGATATACCTGAGGCATTGCCATATTTTGTCACCCCAAAGGCAGTTGAGGAGAATTCAGCACTTCTGCAACAATTGCCTCACTGGGCTGCTTGTTCAATTACATTAGCTCTTGAATTTCTCACTCCTTTATATAAGGGCCATCCACGTGTTATGGCTTATGTTCTAAGGGTTTTGGAGTCCTATCCTCCCGACCACGTAACGTTCTACATGCCACAACTCGTGCAAGCTCTGCGCTATGATGAAGGGGTGAGTGATCAATTATGAAATAGGCATTTATTTATTTATTTATATTTGTGTTTTATTGATTAGGTGCAATGCTAGGATTTTAACCTGATAACAGGTGTGTCTTAGGTGTATCTTCTTGGTAGTTTACGTTTAGGCTAGGTTGATTGCTGTTCCCATGTCAATTTTGAAACAGGGTGCTGAGAAATACAAGCCAATTCGAGCATGATATATGTTTTGTGCTAGACGTGATTAATCAGTACTGCCTCCTTGAGTGCAATTATACATCATGTTGATACAGCAGCATTGCGTATTTATCAAATTTTAGCTGTTGGTCTGAAGCTGACTTTTTGTTCCTATTACACAAAAACCACCTAAATGATCTTAATCTGATTAGCAATGTGTAATTTGATAAATGTTTTAAAAGCAATCAGAAACTTGAGTTGTTGGGTACACAAGTGTTCCATCACCGGGTTGAAGTTTGGGGTTATCCTGCTTTGTCCCTAATGGACAGAATTGCAGACCCCAATTAGCTTGTTGCTTACAGTCTCGTACTTTTTTTTTCATTTTTCTTAATTTTGGCATTAATGATTGTTCATTTTTGCAGAGGTTAGAAGGATATCTGCTTAGAGCAACTAAAAAGAGTGACATATTTGCACATATTCTAATATGGAGTCTCCAGGTGTGAATTTTATAAATTTTCTCAACGAGATAGTTTCCTTTTTTTAGTGAGCTTGTGATGAAACATTTGACCATCTTCATTTTTCATTACATCACTTTATCATCATATGCAACTCCTGAGCCTTAATTTGTAATGGCAGGGAGAGGAACTTGAAGAGGGGTCAGAAGCAGCAATACTAGCAGGACCACCCGATGAAAGGGTTTGTCCATCTCAGTGTTCTCTCTTTTTTTTTCTCTCTTGAAAACATGTTAGAACTTGCCTCAATGCTTGAAAGTAATACTATATATTTCCTTGCAAAATTGGCTGGCTTGTGGGCCATTGGTGGGTTAATTGTGATTGAATCACACAAATCTGCTGTTACAAGCATCCTGTTCATATAATCTAAAAAAAGAGAAAAGTATGATAAAGAATTAATTAAAACTCTTAGTTTGCTTTTTTGTTGATGGCATTCATATACAGAATGGTGCAATTGAAATCTGGCTTTAGACCAGAATTTTTTTTTTTTCAGTGACCTTATTTGGTTGTTGCTTTTGGATTTTGCTTTTTTGGTTACATATTAAAAAATGATTCAATTTATGCCAAAGAAAAATATTCAGTTTTAGACAAACTAATGTAACTGTTTGTATAAAAAGTAAAATCATGCATTTTCTTCTTAAATTACACTTAATTCTTTTTTTTTGCCAATACCAAATGATACCTAAGTGAGGAACCGGTGGTTTTGCACCTAGGCATTCAACTTAACAGTTGGTTCATGATTCCTTTACTCTTGTTTATGTTTTTTCTTTTCTTTTCTTTTTTGTTTTTTGAAGGGAGTAAATGAAAATCATTTTTAGAACTTGGTGTTACTGCTCATGGCTATTGAGAACTGAGAAGCCTTTAATTGGGTTGGCTTTAAGTCAATACTGGCAATAAGACTCAAGGGTGAGCGTTGCTTGTTCATGTTAAGAGCGTCAGCTGACTCATCTCAGATTGGGAAATGTTCTGATAGCATTAAGTTTATGTTGAATATTTGGTTAACGCGGTGTCAGATACCAACAATATGTTGGAAAACATGTGAAGTTCCATTTTTCTATACCCTTAGATTCTCTGGCCATTGACTTGTATACATTCTCTCATTCCAGTCTAAATATTTTCAAGAACTGCTACCAGTTGTTCGGCAACGTATTATTGATGGTTTTGGACCCCAGGCCCGTGACGTGTTTGAAAGAGAATTTGACTTCTTCGACAAAGTTACATCCATTTCTGGTGTCCTATATCCTATTCCAAAGGAGGAACGTCGGGCTGGTATCCGGAGGTACATCTCTATTTCTTAATGGTTTTGCTTGTGTCATGTCAGATTTCTATGTTGCAATTAAAATTGGTGGTTACATGCTTGCTTGCTTGCTACTATTACAGGGAATTAGAGAAAATTCAAATGAATGGAAAAGACCTGTATTTGCCAACTGCTCCTAATAAGTTTGTCAGGGGTATTAAACTTGATAGTGGAATACCATTACAATCGGCGGCTAAAGTTCCTATCATGATCACATTCTATGTCATTGATCGGGATGGTGACGAGAATGACGTAAAGCCTCAGGCTTGTATTTTCAAGGTAAACTGTATTTGAGTTATCTCTCCATTGTTAAATAAACTAAACTAAAGCCAGTTGGTAATAAATGGAGGACTAAACTTGAATATAATATCACGGGAGACCCAATATTTAATAGATTGAGAGCATGACTTGACTATAAGACCACAGGCTCAAAAAATGAGAGATGATTACACTTATTAAGATACTGGTTGCATTTTTGTACTTCTTCGCTGTCTAGTCGTTGATTTTCAGATCTTAATATATATATATGGTCCCAGATTCCAAAATTAACTTTCTCGTTATGCTGATCGAAATTTTATAGTCCTGATTTATTATATAATGTTGTCGTTTTTTATATGATTTACTTTCGATTCAAGGTTGGAGATGATTGTCGACAAGATGTTCTTGCTCTCCAAGTCATATCTCAACTAAGAGACATATTTGGAGCAGTTGGACTTGATTTATATTTATTTCCGTATGGTGTTCTCCCAACTGGTCCAGAGAGAGGTATAATTGAGGTGAGCATATCTTCTATTCTATTACGTTTCATGCTTATTTTGCTTCTAATTCCGGTTCTTCGTTAAAGACATTAATACTGTAACACCATCTGAGGGAATGTATGCTCCTCACAGCCAAGGAGTTTTAGGGTGTAGTCTACATTATTACTGTTTTCATTCTTGCATTTGTATTTAAGCTTCTATCGTCACAACGGACAATGGTTTTTTAAGAAGGTTGTGTAAAGTGAATATAGGGAGTACCATTGCTATTTTTATCTTTCGCCCCCAATACTGCGCACTACATGGACATATACGAGATCGTGGTTTGATGTACTACCGAAGTCATTTGTGCATGTATCGTGTTGCCGGAAAAGAAATGGCCAACCGTTCCTAAGGTACAGCAATGAAGTCTTTACTGAATGAATTCTTTGTTTTTCTACCTTGGTGTAGGTTGTGCCTGACACACGAAGCAGAAGTCAAATGGGTGAAACAACTGATGGTGGTTTGTATGAGATTTTTCAGCAGGATTTTGGGCCCGTTGGCTCTCCTAGCTTTGAAGCTGCACGCAGAAACTTTATAGTTAGCAGTGCAGGTTATGCTGTTGCTAGTCTTCTACTTCAACCGAAGGATCGGCACAATGGAAACCTTCTTTTTGACAAGTATGGCTCTCCTATTTCCTTGACTCTAGAAATGGTAACCTGCGATTAGTAGAATACTCGAGTATAAATAATTAATATCGGAAACATGTTAACCGGATGATTGATGGACCTGGTTTGGTCCGAAATCTGTGAAAAATCATTCTACCTCCACTAGAGACTAGGAGCAACCATTACCCCGGAACACATAACATAAACAAAAATATGAATCAAACCTGGTGTTTTCAGTTGAATAGAATTATAGACAAAAACATGATCAAATCTGTTGTTCTCAGTAGATTTCCTTTTAGAAAACCGTAAATCGAGGACACCAACAGGAAAACAGTGTAGTATGTTTGGTAGGGAGGATGAAAAGGGGAAAGAAATTGGAGAACAAAAACACTCTTATGTTAGATAGGATCAAAGACACTGTACGAATCATAATGCATAGCAAATATATACCGATAACTATGTAAATAGAAACATATGTGCTGCTTGGGGAATTCTCTAAGGGTATGGCTGCCCAAGAGCATTCATAGGTGTTCTTTGTTGCAGGTTTTTTTTGCCTGTTTTCTTGGATAAATAAAATTTTGAACCATTTATCCAAAAAAAAAACTCTTATGACTCGTAACAATATGTACATAATGTACCTAGTAGTTGAATTTTGGCCTTTGTTTATTGGACTTCATAACTATGCCCATGTCCGACACTCTTAGTCTCTTACCCCGGTAGCCTAACGTCCTCGGGAAAATGAAACTAACCAAAAACTGAAACCACTGTGATATGCATGTGAATGCAGTTCGGGCAGGCTTGTTCATATTGATTTTGGTTTCATCTTTGAAATATCACCCGGTGGAAATATGCGGTTCGAGAGTGCACATTTCAAGTTGAGCCACGAGATGACTCAATTACTCGATCCATCCGGAGTTATGAAAAGTGAAACATGGAATGAATTCGTAAGGTAAATTACTTCTCTGCATATGATTTTTAATCTTCCACTTCCACCCTCATCAATATGAATTTTGAGTTGGTTGTTTGTAAAAATGCCTGCTCAGCTTGTGTATAAAGGGATACCTTGCCGCCCGTCGATACATGAACGGGATAATCAACACGGTGTTGCTTATGCTCGACAGCGGATTGCCGTGCTTCAGCAGGGGCGATCCCATCGGGAATCTTCGCAAGAGATTCCATCCCGAGATGACGGAGCGTGAGGCTGCCACTTTCATGAAAAGTGTTTGCGTAGATGCCTACAATAAGTGGACCACTGCAGGTTATGACCTTATACAGTATCTACAGCAAGGCATCGAGAAGTAAAATGGTAAAAGGTAACATGGGAAATCATTTTTTGATCATTTATTTTTAATTTTCTATTTATTTCCTCTTTTTTCTTCTATAGTTCCGATTTTCATGAGGAAATTCCCACCAAAATAATACTAATAAATAATAAAAAGAAGTTTCATAATAATAAGCTCCCTCACACTCACTCATATTGTGATGTTGATGAGTAGAAGATAATAATTAGGGAATTTCCTTGTTTGGGTAATTTGTAAAAATACAGCTTTGTAAATGAAATTAATTGTCTTAATCAGCTCGAGTAAAATAGCTACTGATTTATTACTTCAAAATGAAATTAATTATCTTTTAGTTCCATTCTGATATAACTATATGTCAAAATGAAACCAAACTAGAAAATTGTTGTCTCCCCAATTATGAAGTTTCCTCAAATAATAATTCGAGTTGAGTCAATTTATCCAGATTTAGTAATGAACATTTAACTAAAATTATTTATAAAATTTTAGTTGTATTTTTTACAAGTTGTTAAATTTAAATGTGTTAAAAATATAAGATAAGAATTTCCTTTTTTTTCCCTCACAATCACACCATTACAATTCCCATCCTGTTTTGAATCAGAGGATCACATTGCAAGCTTCATTTTCCTTGGGATATATTATTTTAAATATATATATATATATATATATTAAAAAAAAGCTATTTTCTTCACCACATAATCTAAAGCTCAACAGCCACAAGTGTATTTACTAAACTACCCCTTAGTAACAGTGTTTCCTAACTGAATCTGACCGTTACTCTTTCCATCATCACCGTTAACTTCCTTAGCCTTCTTCATTTCCTTCAGCTTCTTAGCCTCTTTCCTCCACCCAATAAATTTCCCGAAAAGCCCTTCCATTTCCTCCAACGTTTTACCCTGCGTTTCCGGAAAACACGTGTAGAAAAGCACGGTCGCCGCCGTCGCGATCCCGGCGAACAAGAAGAACGCGCCGCCGATGGATATTGCCTCGTACAACGAAATGAACGTCATCGATATCACACCGCTTGTCACCCGGTTCACCGCCACTCCCATACTCGTTCCCTGGGCGCGTAGCCTCAACGGGAAGATCTCCGAGCTGTAAACCCATGTGATCGGCCCCATACCTATGGAGAACAGCGCCACGTAAGCCAACACCATCGTGATGCATAATCCGATGGCCCATGGTATTTTCTCGTCGGAATGATCGATGATGGTTAACGAGAATCCGAGCGTCGTCAACGACGCCACCATGCCGATTATGCTGCTGAGGAGCAACGGTCGCCGTCCGATCCTGTCGAGTAAGAACGTCGCGACCAAGATAAACAGCGTTTTCACGACTCCGACGGCAACGGTGGCGAGTAGCTTATGGTCCGTCGAAGTGATCCCGGCTTTCGCGAAAATCCTCGGACTGTATAAAACGACGGCGTCTATGCCGGAAGCTTGCTGGAAGAAATGAATACCAATGCCGCAAACCAATATGTGGCGAACGGCGGGTGTGGGGTATAAAAGTAATTCTTTCCACACGCCTTCGCCGTGGGATTGTTTTTGCACTTGAACGATGTCGCCGGTACAGTCTTCTGGGATTCCGGCGGCCGCTTTGATGTCACTCAGTCTAAGCTGAGCTTCTTCAATGGTGTCCGATGTTTTGTCGAGAACTTTCTTGGCTTCGCCGAGTCGGCCTTGCATAACGAGCCAACGCGGCGACTCGGGCATCGCTAAAACTCCGACAGCCAATAAAACCGATGGGATTGCTCCGACGCCGAGCATCACCCGCCACCCCAAATCTAATCTCAAATTCCTGAATGCATAGTTCGAAACGTATCCCAGCAATATTCCTCCATTGATGAACACCTATTAAGAAAAATCCATCACCCATGGCCATGTCAGTTTCCCATACATACATACATACATAGATACATACATACATACATCTAGAGTTTAGATACCTCGGGGAAGGAGGTGAGGAAGCCGCGAGAGGAAGCGGGGGAGACTTCGGCGGTGTAAACCGGAGCAATCATGAGAGCATAGCCGACGCCGATTCCGGCAACGAAACGACCCACCATTAAGAAAGCGTAGTTCGTAGCGAATCCCATGAGGAGTGCTCCGACGAAGAAAATGGCACCGGCAAAGACGATGGTGTAACGACGGCCGAGCCAATCGGAGGTCCGACCGGCGGCGAATGAACCCACTAAACAGTACACGTTGAGAATACCCATAACGATTTCGACTTGAAAGTCACTGATTTTAAGGTCCTTTTGTATGAAGTCGATTGCTCCACTCATTACACCAATATCTACGCAAACAAATCATGCAAAAAATCAACAACAACAAAAAAACCCAGAATTTTTCCATGCTAAAGTTTTCAACTTTACTAGTTTACTTACCATAACCAAGTAAGATTGAAGTTAAGGAAGCAAGTATGGCGCAAGCAAAAGCATACTTGTTTCTTTTAGGTTTCTTTTGAGGCTCAAAATCTGCAAGAGTTTTGTTGTCTGCTATAGCTGGTTTAGTTGAAAGGCCAGCCATTGTTTGGTTGCCTAGAAAAGGAGAGGGAAATGGAAGGAAAAAAAAAAACCTCAATTGGTGTTAGAGGGGAATATAGAAAATTAGAGATTCGGAGCTGCCATGAATCTGCTGTGCAGAGACCAGTGTTGGGATGCAGAGTTTGCTTAAATAGACCAGAAGGTTACATCAATATGGACCATACCATATGAACACTCTCCCATTGAATTAAAGATAAAAATCTTCCGCCTGTTACTTTAACTTATGTCCAACATTAAAAAAATATTATAAAATTAAATTTTAAGTTTTAACTCTAAATTCTAAATCATAAACTCTATGCCATATACCTTAAAAATATAACATACCTTAAATTTCATAAGTTTTAACCACAACCCCTAACCTAAAACTCTAAATCTAATTTTAAGTGTGGAGCGTAAGTAAAAATACCGAAAAGGACAGATGATTCTATGCTTGAATTAAAACTATTTTTTTTCCTTTCTATTTCATAATTCACCATTGGTATTGCTGTCTTATGGTGTAAGAGTAAGACTCATGTGGAAGCTAGCTGTCTTTGTGAAATTGGTACGCTGCATAATTTTATATTTTCATTATGGTTAAGCATATGTATTTTTTAAATATATATTTTTTATATGGGAGGGGAAGGATTTTTTAGATGAGATTTAAGTAGTTTTGTATCGCTTAAGCATGTTTCGAGTTCGATGTTTTGTGTATGAAAAAAATTCTGCTGTAAGACTTATCACCAAAGTCAGGTAATCGACGTGAGTCTATCTAAATTAATCAGGACAAAATCCTAAAATATCGTAGATACAATAAAAATATTAATGTCAATTAGGGTTAAAATGACGGCTTTTGTTAGTATATCAGAAATTTAGTTTGCTTGAACATTATATATTTTTAGTAAAGTGAATGAATTATTTAAAATTAAATTGAGATTTAATGTCAACTACGATTAGGGTTGTAAATGAGACGAGACAAATCGCGAACTATTTGAACCCGACTCATACAAAGCTCGACTCAATTGGACTCGCTTCGAGCTCGAACTCGGCTTGAGTTCTTAACGAGCCGAGTCGAACTACTTGATACCCGACTCGAAAAGCTCACGAGCTACTCGAAAATATAATATACTAATTTTTTTTTTATAATTTAAAATCTAAATTCCTAAACTTAAAACCCTAAAATATGAACCATAAACATAACTCTTAAACTTTAAAATCTAAATCCTAAATTCTAAACCCAACAACTTAAACCTCTAAATCCTGAACTAACACCCTTACACCCTAAACTTAACAAGCTTGAGTTTACACAACTTGTGTATTAAAGTTTTCTTGATTGAGCTTTAAATGAGACATGACGAATGACGAGCTACTCGAGTCCAACACGGTCAAAGATCGGTCAACACTTGACTCGATTAGGCTCAAATAAAGCTCGAAATCGACTCGAAATCTTAACGAATCGAGCTCAGCACTACTCGAACTCGACTCGGCTCATTTACACCTCTAACTAAAAATATCTATTTTCTATATTTTAGGTCTAATTCTAGTTTAGTCCATTTACTATGTTGAAATCTTTGGATTTAATCTTGTTAATTTTATATAATTTAATCTCTTTGTTTTTTTAATATGTTAATCTCTTTGTTTTTTATATTGTCATTAATAAGTCGAAATTATAGTATCATCAGTTAGTTGTTGTTAAAGTGAATATATGAAATTTCTTTTTAAATATGCGACGGAACTTTTGTGGTCCTGATTGTATAATTGAATATCAATAAAACAAAAACTCTATAATCAATCTAAAAACATCCGATAATGTATTATTAATTTGGATTAAATTGTAGTTTGGTCCCTGAAATTGTATCTCATTATCACTTTGGTATCTCAAGAATTTTTTGGTTCAGTTTGGCCCTTGAGATTTTTTTTATCGTTATGCATGTTACCCCAATCCAATTTTTCTTTACCAAAAATTCACATAGCACTCTAGGAAATATGACATGTGACACATAATATATGTTGGATTTGAAGAATGACAAACAAATTCATTAAAAAACCTTTAAAAATCCAAAAAAAAAATCAATTCATTAAATAAAAAGGTGTTTTTATATATATTTTAAAGCTTTTTATATTTAACATATATTATGTAGCACGGTCCTAGAATATTACATGGTTTTATTGTGATAAAAATAAACTAAATAATTTGAATCAAGATCAAAAAATTTAAAGACCAAATTGAAAGAAAAAAAAATCTAACTATCAAATAATAATAATAAGTTTAAATTAAAAAGCTAAAATATCATTTAACTCTATTAATTTTAAATATATTAACTACATTATAAAAATAAATGATCAAATCACATCAAATTAAAGGAAAAAAAAGTTGAAATCCACTAATTGGTTTAGTAGCCAATGATGTTCATATTATCATATATTATATGAATTCGAATCCTGATATAAAAATATAATATCTTCTTAATTAATAAAAAAAACTAAATGAATAACTATAATAGAGAGAATAAACCTATAGTTAATCAGATTTTCTTTAAAATTAACATTTAAAAGTATAATATCACATTAGATTTAATTGACATGTGACTGGTGTTCTCATTATCAATTTGTGGGGTTTAACAAGAAAAAGATATTCATTTAAATTTTATATAAATTTGGAGCCACTAGTTGCCAAAAAGACAATTAAAGCAGTATAGTTTATATTTATTTTATTTTCGTATTCGTTCTTTTTAATTTTTAAACTTTTAATGCATATCCTAAAGTTATAACAAGAAATGTCTCATTTGATTTTTTTTAGTGGAAACGTGTTGTGAGTGATTATCTTACTGCTAGTTTAGCATTGTATTTTATAAGTGAAGTAAAAATGTGCTTTTTAGAAATATTTTTAAAATTTTGAGTTTAAAATTTAAGTGAAGATAAATGATTATTTTAGACATGATATTGTAAGTTATATAATATATATATATATATGATATTTAAATTTTTTAATGTTATAATATATGAAATATATCAACTTAAATTATCATAAAAATATATAAAAAAATATTTTATTAATATATATATATATATTTAATATTGTATATGTTCCATGAAAATATAAAAAATATAAAATATTTTATTTAAAAAATTGGCATTAAAATATATATAATTTTTAAACTAAAAAATAATTTATTAATCATATATTTATATCTTCGTAAAAAATTATAAATAAACACAATAACAAATGAAGTTAAAATTGTAATTTGATTCTCAAAAACACTTTTCCAATCGTAAAAGTTAAAAATTTCAACTTTTACATTTGGGTTGGAAAATACTTTTCAAATGCGTTTTCACTCTAAAAGTTATCTTTTCAGTATTGTTTTTGACTCCAAAAATACTTTTGGCCCCAGAATACTTTCCAATAATAATGTTAAACGAGGCATTAGCCTTTTTATTGCGTTTATTTACAGTGGATACCGGAGACAGCCTGCAGTGATAGGGTCAGAATTAGATAATTGGAGGGATAAAATTATAAATATTTAATTCATAATTTAAAATGAATTTTTTTAACAAATATTCAAATTAATATGAACTAAAATTGTCATTAAACAATAAAATTTAGGCTTAATGCATTAAATGCCCCCTAACGTTTACCCCATTTCTCAGTTTGGTACCTAAAGAATTTTTTCGGCCATTCTGCCCCCTAAAGATTACGCCATTACCCTAATAACTCCAAAAACAAACGCCGTTTGAAAAAAAAACCAATAGCCAATAAAACAAGGCCACGTCACCCTCTTCATTTATAATTTCTGAATTTAAATAATAATTTTAAAAATTAAATAAATATAATATAATAATAAAAAACTCTTCAATAAACAAATTACCCACAAACCCCATTCTCAGTTTTACCAATTCCTTTCAAATTGATTTCATATAGACGAATTGGGAGAAGAAATTATTGTATTGAACAAGATGTAATTTAGCAACTTAGCACTGTGTTTACAGGGGAATTGTGGAATATGGTATTTTCATTCGATCTAGTAAAACTCTTGACATCAATTTCTTTTCACTGTATCTATCTTTGCTGGAATGCTGATCAACTTGCCCTTTCCTAAGAATGAAAACACTCTCTGAACCTCTGAAAGGTAATCCACCAAAGTCTGGGTGTTGTTCATCACTAGAATCTTCCATTGATGCGGATCATAGAGGTGCTAAGCGTTCAAATAGTGAAAATTCTGCTACTACTGATCGGAGAAGCTTGCAAGGAACTAATGTGGAATTAAGATTTGCTTGTGAGCTCACCTACAACCTCAAAGATTGTAGCCCCAGTGGGTCACACCATTCTGAAAAATCAAGTCTCTTAAGAAACAGAAGCCATGGAGTTGGTGGAAGAAGTAAACGTAAGCGTTGGTGGGGAAGATGTGATGAACTGGATTTGATTTCTGATAATTATTTGAATCGATGCGGAAATGAAGAGGTTAGCACTGCATTACAAGTTTTTTTATTATTTTATTATATTTATTTAATTTTTGAAATTATTATTTAAATTCGAAAATTATAAATGAAGAGGGTGACGTGACCTTGTTTTATTGGCTATTGGTTTTTTTTCAAACGGCGTTTATTTTTGGGTTTATTAGGGTAACGGCGTAACCTTTAAGGGGTAGAATGGCCGAAAAAATTCTTTAGATACCAAACTGAGAAATGAGGTAAACGTTGGGGGCATTTAATGCATTAAGCCTAAAATTTAAAAGGACACGAACCTCTAGTAAGATAATTTCATCATGCATGAGTGCTAAGGACAAATAGAGATGGTTACAACAAGTACTAAACAAAATTTTTATTAGGAGAGATTATTTGGAATTGAATTCAAGTTTTTTTTAATTAAGTCACTTTCATACTTTGTTTCATACCAAATTATAGGTTGTTTGCTGCCCTAATTAACAACATTTGATTAAGGATGGTGATGATCTGTTCATTTAAGAATTGATTAAGTGTCTAAACTAATTATTAGAAAGCCCCATAAATATAATTAATTCAACATATGTTGCCTTTTCATTCGTATTTAAGCTTTGTCACACATATCCCCATAGCTGGGTAAAAATACTCTGCCCCTAATCATACTCTCTTTTATGTCCCACACTAAAAATCACTTAAAGATTAAATTATAAACTCTAACTTTAATTTCCACATCATAAACTCTAAACTATACACCCTAAAAATATACCCTACTCCTAATTACCCAAACCCTAAACTCTAACCCTTAACCTCACTATTTTAAAGTAGGGGCATAATAAAGGGACAAACGATTTTCATCCCCGATATCTACCTAACTAGATTTTGAAAATGTTGCCTTCATATTTTCTAAAATATTTTACTCAAATCATAATTGGGAATCAATGTGGATTATTGTTGTTTAAATATATAAGAAATATGAGAAATGTAAAGATTTTTTTTATGATAATCAACATTTAATTATGTAGTACAATACATGTCTATTATAAGTTTATGTTCAGAATTTATAGTTCTTTTTTTCAATAATGTTATCTCTAAAGTTCAAACTTAATTCTTTCATTGAAAAAATAATGTCTTGTCATTATACGTAACCTTTGTTGAGAGTTAAATATTTATTTTCTTGAGACTAGTTTGCATTTTACAAACTAATAAAAAATAGGCCGTTGATTGCCTAAAAATAATTAAAGCAAAAGTTGGGCGAAGGGTCGTCTCATAGGGTTTTCTGTGGAATTAATGCACTAAAAATAAAATATTAGAGATATAAAAGATTCGTCGGGTGTTTAGAGTTTAAATTTAGGGAAATATAGGACATTGAAATATATTTAAGAATTTATAACAAAATTTATAGTGTTTTGAACCTACACCATCTACATACGGCGATCTGAGTGAAGCGGCACCTACAGACGGCGACCTGATATTTTTTTAATTAATTCTCCTCTAGAGCTGCCATGTAATAAACACTATATGTTATAAAAATATTAAACAAATCTAAAAAGACGCAACCTGTAGGCGACGTCTTCCACCACTATTGTTATTTTGCGATAGTTTCCAAAATAAAACTTTAAGACTCACATTTCTCTAAAATTAATTCTAATGGGCAATAGTCCCTTAATTTGTCTGAATATAAAATATGTTAAGTTTTTTAGTAGATTAGAACATTTAGTACATTAAAAGAATTCATCGTGTGCTCATGTCGAGTTTTATGCATTTATTTTATTAATGGGGCAAGACAATTAGTCACGTTCTCTTGGCGAGTTCTCCAAATATTATATGACAAATTCTACTTGTCTCATTAAAATAAATATATATAAAAAAACTTATCATGAACTCGCGACGAGTTCCTCTCTAGTCTCTACTGTAATGACATTTTTAATTTGTTAAATTTTCACGTTCTCCTGACGAATTTCCCAAATATTACATGACAAATTTTACTTATCTCATTAAAATAAATAAATATAAAAAAATCATCATGAATACGCGACGGGTTCCTCTCTACTGTAATAAAATTTTTAATTTGCTAAATTTTCTCTAATATAGCCTAAATCCTTAAGATTATATTGTAAAAAACGTCTCATAGTGTACATAGTTTTTTTTTTGAAATTATATTGTGTAACGATAAATTCTATAAAAATTGGAGTATAAAAATTATTATAATCGTGGTTAAACTTTTAGTTGTAACTTTTATTTATATATAAAAATATAATTAAGTTTTCATTTTCCATTTTATTTTATTTTAAGTCAATCAAATTCAAATCAACGGATAAGGAATCGGCAGCTTTTTCCAACTGTTGCCCCAAATTATTGTTCCTAATTTCTCAGTCAACAAAGACAGCTTAATATGTGTATACATAATGGGTTAAACTATTCCCACGGTCACTACACTATTATTAGGATTACATTTTTGTCACCTGACTTTAAAATTTTATATTTCTATCATTGGACTCATTGTTTTGTATTACTTTAGTTAGGGGTGAGCAAAACTCGACTCGACTCGAAAAAACTGAATAACTCGACTCAAGGTGAAAATACTCGACTCATCTTGACTCGACTCGAAATTTTATAGACTCACTCGACTCGTAAAAATTTCAAATAAAATTTGAGTTGTAAAATAGAAATTCGAATAACTCAAAATTTTTAGTAATTAGTAAATTTATTTTTAAGTTCAAGACGAGTCCCTCAATTTTTAATGAAAACGTACTATAACATGATAAATAATTACAATTAAATTTTTATAGGAACTCAAAAACTCGACTCAAATCGAAAAAAATTCAAATAAAGTTTGAGTTGTAAAATATGACTATCAACTCGAATAACTCGAAGTTTTTTGACTCGACTCGACTCGATCGAACGCTCACCCCTAACTTTTGTCCTTGAGTTGCTAACTTAAAATAAATAATAATAATAATAATAATAATAATAATAATAATAATAATAATAATAATAATAATAATAATAATAATAATAATAATATGACTATTAAATAATTGACATAATAATATATTTAACACTCAATGTTTACAGGTTTTACTAAATTGATACATGATTATATAGAATAACCTTCAAAATTTTCTCTTTTTCAGTTTAATCCCTAAATATATTTCACAAATATATTTACAAGTTTGCACGTATAATTTTCTTGTTTATTAAACGTGAACTATACGCATTACTTTCTTGTTTCTTCAACGAGAAGGAATTAGGAATATAAATTTGTAAAGAAGAAGCCAAATTTATGTTTTAAAATTTATAATTATATATTTACACTATTATTTAGATTGAAAGGGTGCTTTCAATAAGAAAAAACGTCAGCATTTCGATAGAGATAATTAATAATATTAATAATTTGGATTTTCTAATGATATTATAAAGGTCAAATTGTATCATTAGCCCCTTATATTACACATAAGCTATAGATTTTATCAAATATCTCTAATTTGGTCGACTTTAATCTCGATACCTTTTGAATTTGATTGAAACATGATTTAAATGATCAAATTGAAGAACATAAACTAAATCTATAATTCATGCATAATACAATAACCAATAGCAAAATTTGACTTAACATAATTAACAGTTACCGTTTTGGTCAGGACCAAAATTTAAAAATTTGAAAAATGCAACAACTAAAAATGACCAAATTAGAATATAGTAACTAAAATCCATAAATTATGGACAATACAAGTAATAATAGAAGAATCTGGCCTATTACAAAAGTAGAAGATCAAATTATACTAAATCAAAACATATATTATAATTTAGACATAATAGAAGGACCAAAACTATAATTCAACCCTATTTTGATCTAAAAGAATAATTGAGACGAAATAGATGACAAATAGATTTGACTCATTTGAGTGCACAATTTCACCAGGAAAAATCATCATTTTCAAAGTCTCAAACCACAAAAGTCATGCACATAGAACTTGAACATTGAATTATTTTTCTTAATTTAATCTTATAATTAATTGACTTGCATGATGTCATAATTTGACGATTAAGAAAGTGTGTGGTTGGGGAGTTTTAGGGTGAAACTTATTAAAATCAGGCTAAAATGAGGCGTGTACATAAATTCTTACAAAATATCGTAAAAAAATTATGTATATGTACCGAAATTCTTACAAAAATAGTAAGAAATTCGGTATATACATAAATGCTTACCACTTTTATGTACATATCGAAATTCTTACAAAAGTGGTAAGCATTTATGTATATACTTAATTTCTTACTATTTTTGTAAGAATTTCGGAACATATACATAAATTCTTACATATTTTGTAAGAATTTATATACGCGCCTCATTTTAACGAGTTTGTTTTTTTAGAATTTCCATGTGTGATTGACATATTAACAAGACGGGCATAGTTTGTAGTAATATATATTATCATCATTTGCATGATTTTATTTTATATTGGATGCCCCCCTTAAAACGTTAGCTCACGCTGTGGGTTAAGGGGCAAGTGGATTTTTTTTTAAAACGAAAGGTTACCATAAAATAATTAAAATAAATTAAAAATTATAAGAATAAAATTTTGATAAATATTTTGTGTATACTTTAAACAACACAAATCTTTCCATCTGGAGTTTATAAATTTAAGGTTTATTATTAAAACTCAAGGTTTAAAATATATATTTACATTTTAATTTTTAAAAATAAAAATGCAGGATTGTGTAAGTTTTTTTTTTGTTACACAACATGGGTAGAAAAATACTTTGATTATAATTACAATTAAAATGAAAATCATTTGAATAATTACACTTACAATTATAATCAGAAACTTACATAAATCTAAATAAAACTAAATTCAAATCCACACATAACATAATATAACATGAATCATCATAGAATCAAATTCGACACTAAATTTTTAAAATACATCATTTTCATCATTAAGTCAAAAGCTAACAAAATCACCTAAATATTCTTATTTAAATAATTATTTATTTAAATAATCCCTTAACATTATTTATAAAAATACAAGAACAATAATTGGTCAAACGTGACTTTCAAAAGTTACTTCATGTATAATATGACTTCAGTTTTTTTATCCCGAATATATTGTATATACTCAATTATAATTTAACGTAGAAAAAAATTGAAGTTATGTCATTTATGAAGTGACTTTTGAAAGCCGCGTCCTCTCGAAAACAATTTTTAAAAATTACATCTATTGATTTCGTCTTACGTGTTCAAAAAGAGATATTTTCATTAAAAAGTTTAATATGAGATTATTTTAATAAATAATTATTTTAAAAATATTAACCAACAAGGGTTGGTCCAAGTGTTTAGTAGCTTGGTATCGCTTAAGCAGATCTCGAATTCGAGACATTGTGTACAAAGAAAACTCCCGCTTGGAGACTCACCCACCAAAATTAGGTGTGCGACGCAGGCCGATCCAGATTAATCAGGACGAAACATCGGAAACTGGAGGCAACCAAAAAAAAAATATTGAGGTAACTTAGCCTCAAATCCTCTTACCTCATATAAATTCTTAATAGGAAGATTCTTAATGTAGTTATAAACTTATAATTAATTCAGCTTAAATTATTCAGTTCATGTGGAGGTGGAGCTTCATACGACGTACCAAACAAAGGAGACATTGACCCGAAATATTGGCAAAACAGGTCCTGAAAAAAATATTAAATAAACTGTGATGCAAAATATCTAAGCAAATATAAATTTAACTTTCTAAAATATCCAAGATTTAATTTAATATTTTGTTTTATTATATATTTAAAAATAATAAACTTCATTTGAGCTGTAACTTATTTTGTCCGACTCTCCAACTTGTAGCACTCCATACTTCCTAGACGATATATAATATTATATTACTCGAATCTTTTTATATTTATAAATTTAAAATACTAAACATTTAAGTATATTCAATAAGAACGGGGCGATAATTCAAAGTTTTTGGGGGCAAAATATAAATATTTAAAAATATGGGAAAAATTTATAAACAAACTAATTTTTTAAAAACTTATATAAGAAGATAAAGGTGGAAAAAAATTACCCCGTCCCACCTCATATAGCTCCGTCCCTTATATTCGGAAATATAAATATTTCCTTTACTAAGAAATCAATTCGACATGAAATTGATAACGAGGAATGTGTTTTTGAGTTAAAGGAATAAAGTAATTTTAGTACCTGAATTAAATAATATTTCTTAATTTGATCTTTAAATTTTTAGTTTTTTAAGGACAAACATAAAATTTTACATTGATTATAAATTTAAAAAAAAATTATATCAGAAATTTAGGGGTGTAAAGTTACAAAATTTTATAGGTACGGAATTAAATCGTCAATAAAAAATGTAAAGAAAACATCTAAACTATATAAAATTTTAAAAATTTCAAAGTTTGTGAGTGCACCCCTCGATTCATCTCGATTATTTCACTCACACCAAATATATCTTCAAAAAAATATATTAAAAACATGTTATCTGCCAACAACAGTTTGTCTATTGGAATGAGACATTAAATTTCTTAAATATGGTCAGAGTTTTAAATATTAATATTATAAATGAAGAAAATTAACTAAAAATTATTTTATAATAAATTTTTATAATATCTAATCCAAATTAAACCATTAATAAACTAAATATTAATGGTTATAGAAAGATAATTTTACCATAAAACAAAACATCAGTCTTTATTTGATAAAAGAAAACAACAGTCTTCAAACCCTCGAAATGTGCAATAGAATTAGGAGGGTTAATGAATAGATCGTTCGGCAAACTATTTGTGAATCGTTCGTATAATGTTAGTTTATTAAATTTTTTAAACAACTCCTACCTAAGAGAGGGAGAAATTTGTTTTTACTAGGTCTAGAAACCACAACCTAGAGAGAGGGGATGTGTCAATTGAGATATTTTAACCACTTACTCTAGAGGTTGTTGACTTCGATTTTTAAATTAAATTAATGAGTATGAATAAATTTTTTTATGTTTGTTTAATAAACGAATGAACACGAACAAATGCGTGTTTTTGTTCGTTTATGTTATCAAACAAGCTCATTTATCGGCTCTTTTAAATTCTTTACAATTTAAATATTGGTGAAGAAGGGACTAAATTGTCCCATGGTGAACTTGGGAGTTCAAAAGTCTAAAGAGCTTAAAAACTAGAAGTGTAATTTTACCATCTTGGCAAACATGTTAGCGGACATATAAACGAACATTTTTGCGAACGCTAAACAAACGAATACGAATATAATATTACAAATTTAAACGAAGAGAACATAAACACCTTCAAAAATAAATAAATAAATAAATACGAACACAGTTTTACTCATCCAAACTCGATTCATTTACACTCATGGGCGGAGCCACTAAGGTCATTGGGGTGTCTGATGATACCCCAAATTTTTTTGGAAATCGTATTTTTCTATATAATTTGTATATGAAAAAATTAAAAAATATATAATTGACACCTATTTATAAATAAAATGACATCTTTAATAAATAAAATGACACATCTTTATAAATAATTAACACCTCTTAAATACCGTTTAAAAAATGACACCCCTTAAAAAAATTTCTGGCTCCTCCTTGTTTACACTCACTACTAAATAGAATTACAAGTGAAATTTGCTTTTTATGAATTTTGGTGTTTTGCTTGGTAAGTCGAACTCACGTGCCTTTGAATTTTGCTTCTCTGCAAATCTCTTTGCCAAAAAGTCTTCCCTAAACTGCCGACTCAAATAATTGTCCATTTCCTCTCATTATTAAGTCCCTTGTCTATTACTCTCCACCCCATTTATTTGGGGCCTTCGTTTATTTATTTGGCCAATTGACGGCAAACAACCAAGGACAAATATGTTCATGGTCCCTTTCTAACAATTACCAAAAATTTGGGATGAAAATTTTCTGCTCTTTTTCGGTGTCTTTAATTATGCCCTATATTTAACATTAGGTTTATAGTTTAGGGTATATAATTTTAGATTAGAGTTTATGGTTAGGGTTTAAGGAATTTAGGGTAGGGTGTAATTTTTAGAGTATATAGTGCAGGGTTAGAGCTTGAAACATGCTTATAATTCTTTTTACGACTTGTGATCAAATTAATAATCAAAACATATTCGAACAAGACTTACATTTAATAAAATATAAATTATAATTATAATTTTTGGGTTTTGCTATTGACCGTTGTCAATAAAAACTACATAGATTCAATTATGAATGATTATTTTGTTTTTTAATAAAATGTAATTAATTACATACTAAAAATTTGGTGTCCCATTAATTTATAAATCTCTAAAATTAAATCCTAAACACTAAAACATAAACATTAAGCTATAAAACACTAAACCATAAACCCATAAACCCTCAACCATGATATATAAAACCCTAAAACCTTATAACATAAACCCTAAATATTAAACCTTAAACTCTTTTAGGTGATTTTTTTTATTAATAAGGGAAGATATACCTAGAACCTCGTTAAAAAAATATCTCTAAGCTTAAATGGAAGAAAAAGAGTGCTCTAGGCGATACTTTACAAGACAAACAAGCAAAGCTCGAGCAATTAAACTAGACAAACTATTATCCTGGACTCTTAGTAAGGACCAACTGCAAAATATCTATTGGTGGCTCCACAAACCTATGATATCCTAACGGGAGTGTCCATGCAACGCCCGCGAGAGCATCATCCACCTTATTATACTCGCACCTAATGACATCTAATTCCACTTCCCAATTTCTGTTAAGAAACTCTAACACATGCTGTACAATCGACGACTTGTGTTTATTCACTGTACGATCTTGAAGGACGGTTATAGCTCGACTACAATCTGATTTTATTCTCAACTGTCTTATGCCCTTAAATAGAACATAACTTTTTAAAGATATAATTAATTATATTTTTATTAAATTTTATTGAAAAACAAAATAACTATTGATAATGGTAATGTATGTAATTTTTATTGACGGCCTTAAATAGCAAAATAACCTGGCAAATCCTCCATTGTCTGTGGTCAATTGTCCAAATAAACAAACAAATGAAGATAACGACTTCGAAATTTGATGGTAATTTTCAACACAAAGGTGTAGGATTTGCCAGGTGGGTCATTAAGAGTAGAGACTCGTCAAACTTGACGACGACCCCTTTGCATCTCAGATTCTAAGGTTTTATATAATTTAAAATTTTATAAGATAAGATTGTTAATTCCATATGTGACCAAACTTTTTTTTGAAAGGAAAAAGCTCTCGTTAAAAACTCTTTAACGATCAGGTTGTGACTTGTCATCAAGAGAAAAAGAGTGTCCTGATTTATTCATATTTGACCAAAACCGACTACCCCTTAACCATACGTGACCAAAAGCGACTACCTGATTTATTCATATGTGCCCTAATTTATTCCATATGTGACCAAATCATTTAGAACATTATTTTTTTTTAATTTTTTTATGTGATTATAAGATAATATATGTTATTAATTTTAATATTTTAATAATATATATATCATATAGATAAATTGTTCGAATTGAAATCATTAGAAGATATAACATTTTCTCAAGGTAAAGAGCTTATAATAATGGTTTCTTTTTGGTATTTTGTGGACCAGAATCTCCAAAAGCGAAAGCGTTTACTCAATTTAATCTTCCCATGCGTAGTTGCATTTTAGGGTCAAATAAATTTGTTTGTTGGCTTGGCTTGGCTCAATTTGGGGTGGAGATTTCTCCTTCAATCTTATCTTTCACTCCATTGAATGAATATTCAATTATAAAAGAATTATGCAGGGGCGGATCTTGATATAATAAGTTGAAGGGGCTAATTCAAAAAAAATAAAAGTTTAAAAGTTTAAACTATTTTTTTCAAAAAATTGAGAATTAATGAGTAATTTTCAAAATTTTAAAGGGGACTTAATTAAAAATATTTAAATAAATAAAAATTTAATAAATTTTTTCCAATTTTTGAGTTGACCGAGTTAATTTTTTTAAAAAAATTGAGGGACCAAATATAATTTGTTCAAAAATTTGGAGGGACCCTCATGCCCACACCACCATCCGCCCGGTATTATGTGAATCTCTTGTATTATAATCGAAGAATATTGAGTATTTAAATGCGTTTGATCTTTCATTTTTTCGTATATTATATTAGTGACATGCTAGTTGAGTTAAACTCAATCGATAAGTTTCATATACTTTTAAATAAGGGGAAAATGTCTTTATATGTTTTTTGTTCATTCTTGTCAAAGAGTTCAAAAAACATAATTTTTTTCTCGTATATTTTTTTTTGACAAAAATATGGGCCTCATTAAAAACCCTCTCTCTAATAGAGAGGGAAAAGAGTACCCCACTACAAGATTTTATTTCGATATAAAAGACCTGTTTACAAAAACATTCCAGAAGCTAACAGGAAAATACAATCAACCATTCTCCTAGAGAAGCAAAAAAACACATGAGTTAGAACCTTCCCATACAAAAATTAACCGACACCTTTTTTCGCTAATTCATCGGCAGCAGAGTTACAGCCCCTGGGGATCCATCTAATGAACCATCCATTTAATTGGATAAGAGACCTTAGCTCCGAAATTTTATTCCGGAAAAAGGTTGGGGTATTTGTCGATCCGTTCAGCCACTCCAAGCCAATTTACAATCGGATTCAATTATCAGCCTAGAGTTTGCACACCACCTTGATTGCAAGAAAAGACTAACTCCCCTGAATATTGCTTCCAGTTCCGAGAAAGCGGGAGGGCCCATTACCGTAGTTTCCGAGAACTGGAGAAGCGTCGAACCATTATCATTTCGTATTAATCCACCAATACCTGCAGCGTTTCTCTCTAAGGAAGTGGCTCCGTCTACGTTCAACTTCAGAAAGCCAAACGGGGGAGGTATCCATTTTGATGGGACGCTGTCTGTCGTTCTCCTTTGTACCAATGAGTCTGCCAAATTTAAATCCCGGTACAAGTCTTCCATGGATATCGCCGAGCTTTGGTATTTAACTTTTAGCCACGCCACAATCCGAAGCTTCACCAAGGTTTGTAATTGACTCCAGTCCACCGTCGACTTATTGAAAACTACATCATTTCTGTATAACCACACCGACCATATGATCGAAAAAGGGATAAAGCTTAGCCAATTCTTCGAGAGGGATCGGGACGCTGCGTTCCAACTTTCCACTGACACCATCGGCTCCTCGTGCAAGACCAACTCAAAGCCCAAAAACCTGCAAAAAGACATCCAGATTTTCCAAACCCCATAACAACTGAAAAAAAGATGTTTAATCGACTCAATATGAATATTGCAGAGGGGGCAGAGATCTCCATCAGGGAAGTTGATGCCCTTTTTTCTTAGTTCTGCTCTAACCAGTGCTCTCTCGTTCATCACTAACCAGAAGAAAGCTTCTACCTTAGGGGGAGCGAATCCAATCCAAACGTTTCTTTTCCAGAACTCCACACCGCTGAGATGATGATTGAAGGCAGATCTAAAAGATTTAACCGTATAACATCCATCATTGGACTCCTTCCATCGAATCCAATCTTGAGCTAAGCCTCCTTTAGGAATTGAGTTAAGACAACGAAATAAATCCTCCCACTGCTTTCTTTCCCAATCAAAAACATCCCTTCTTAGTTCGATATTCCATGACCAGCCAGATTCCAATTTCCTTCCAACTTCGGCAATGGCACAATGCTTATTTTTTGCCAAAGCGAAGATGCGCGGAAAGCGAACGCTGAGGGGAATATCGCCACACCATCTATCCAACCAAAAGTTGATATTTTTCCCATCCCCAATCTGAATTTCTAAATTATTTCGAAGAGTTTCGCCATACCTGTCCTCCGCATTGAAAGATTTTCATATCTCCTTCCAAATCCACGAGCCATTCATAGCTAAATCTGGATTCGGCAGTAGGCTATTTTTGATTTTAGGATTTCTAGCAACTATAATTTTTCTCCACAACCCATTGGGATCATTTCCGAATCTCCAAATCTATTTCCCAATCAGCGCCCTGTTCATTACTTCCAAATTAGCTATACCAAGACCTCCACTCTCGAGCGGCAAGCACACTTTCTTCCAGTCCAACCAGTGTATTCGCGATCTGTCCTCACTCCCCCCATAGAAACTTGGAAATCAACCCATTCAATCTCTTATAAATAGCCATCGGCAACCTGAAAAGGGAGATAAAGTATATCGGAAGACTGTTCAAGACCGATTTAATCAAAGTGATCCTCCCCCCAAAGAGAGGAATTTAGATTTCCAACCCCCCAATTTAACCGCGAATTTTTTAATCACCGGTTCCCACAAGTTGGCTGGAATTCTATTAGCTCCTAAAAGGAGTCCTAAGTACTCCGTAGGAAAATTGTCGACTCCGCAGCCAATACTCCTTGCCCACGCGTTCAACTCTTCCTCCTGAAAATTTATTCCAAACAATCTGCTCTTCCGAAGATTTAACTTCAGCCCCGAACAAAGTTCGAAAACTCGAAGTACCCTTTTAACGTTTCTAGCTTGTCTTTCTTCCCCTTTGCAGAAGATGAGAAGATCATCTGCAAATTGCAGATGGGAAATTTCTAGTTGCTGCCCTTGCTTACCAACATTGATACCATTAAAAAGACCAATCGAAACCGCTTTTTGTAACATCAAATTCAGGGCTTCCCCTACTATATTGAAGAGTAAAGGTGACAAGGAACACCCTTGCCTAAGCCCTCTTGTGATATCGAAGGCTTCCGTAGGTGAACCATTCACCAAAATGGAGATGGTAGCAGTAGAAGCGCACTTCTTTATCCAATTACACCATGTTTCACTGAAGCCACAAGCGTGAAGAACAAAGATCAAGAATTCCCAGCTTACCGTGTCATAGGCCTTCTGAAAGTCTATCTTGAAAGCTAACGCCTTTTGACCCGATTTTCTGGCATGGTCTAAGACTTCATTTGCTACTAATGAGCAGTCAAGAATCTGTCGACCCGGGATGAAAGCGAACTGTGATTCCCCGACAACCGAATCCATCACCAATCTCAGCCTCTTCGCTAGTACTTTCGACAAAAGCTTATACATTCCCCCAACCAAACTGATGGGCCGATATTCATCAAGGCTCTCCGGATTCTTGGTCTTGGGAATAAGCGTTATGAAAGAATGGTTCAAACCTTTATCCTAAGCCCTACCTCTGTGGAAATCATCAAAGAAATTCATTATATCCTCTTTCAAATCGTTCCAGAACTTCTTCATAAAGCCCATATTAAAGCCGTCAGGCCCGGGTGCTTTATTGTTGTTCGAGTCTGCCAGTGCTGTCCACACTTCTTCAACCGAGAACTCCCTGGTTAGGATAACGTTATGCTCAAGACTAATCTGCTTAAAATTCAGCAAGCATTCACTAACTTCCAAGTGATTTTTGATGTTGTAGGACTTGAGAAAATGTTCCCTAACCGTCTCTTTAACAAGATGTGGATCGGAAATAGTAAACCCATCCTTTTTGATGCTTTTAATCGAATTCAAATTTCTCCTTTCCGATGCTATCAGGTGGAAATACTTCGAATTTCTATCCCCTTCTTTGACCCACTTAGCTCTGGAATTTTGTCTCCATATACTCTCCTCTCGCCTATATAAGACCCACAAATTGGATCTGCATGTTCGGATCTGCTCATACACCTCCTGAGAGCCTTGTCCATTCAATAATTTGTCTTCCAATAACTCAATCTGTTTCTCCGCAAGTTCGATCTCCTTCCTTGTGTCAACTCGATTTCTCCTAGACCAAGCTTTTAATGTCTGTTTAGTCCCTTTGAGAATAGCCCCAATTTTCATGTTTCGACCTTTCAACTTTAAACCCCTTATTCTTTGTCTGACTATATCTTCGAAACCCTGTTCCTCCATCCAATAGTTGAAAAACCGGAAGGGCTTTGGTCCCCAATTGCAACAGTCAATAGAGAGGAGAATCGCGTTGTGGTCCGAAATGGATTTCCCAAGAAGTTTCTGAGAGACATCCGGAAAAAGTGCCATGAATTCAGCCGATAGCAAGAACCTATCGAGCCTAACAAAAGTCGGTGGATTTCTATTATTTCCCCACGTATATTTTCCCCTATCAACTGGATATCAATTAATTCCGCCTCTGATATGAAGTCTCTAAATACTGTAATCAAGTTTTGATTCACAGTGAGACCCATCTTCTCTTCAGCATCAAGATACAAATTGAAATCGCCCCCTACCACCCAGATTGCTTTTCTTGATTTCAGGAAGTCCAATAACTCTCCTACAAACGCTGGCTTCTCCGAATCAGTCGAAGCACCATACACATTCACGAAACCGAAAACCTCACCAGAAGAAAGAATGGACCCAAACACAGCTATAAACCTCTGTTTTACCACTATATCCGAGACATTAAGCCAATTCGAATCCCAGACGCTTAACAAGCCCCCCCGATGATCCTACTGCAGGAGAGAAAGAAAAATCGAACTGACCTCCCAACCAGAAATTTTTTACCTCCCTTCTCGACAGTTTTTCGACCTTGGTTTCTTGAACAAATAAAAGTTTCGGTTTATTCTTAGTCACATAGTGTTTCAGAGCTCTTTTCTTCTCAAACCTTCTTATTCCTCTAATGTTCCAGCTACATATTGTGTTCATCATAATAATAATTTTGAAAAAACCCAATCGAAGAAAGAAACCTAAGAGCTTCTGATCAATTCCCCTTCTAACTCCCTAACCTTGTCCACAACAGCCCTATGCCCCCCTTTAAAGGAAATCTCAAGCAAATTACTTACCTCCCAAACAGATTCAGCCTCTGGACCTTCCTCCGAAACTTCCTCCCCCATTCTCGATGGAAACGGAGAAGACATTCGACAACCTTCCTCCGATTCCAGCGAATCCCGCACCAATTTTCTTAGCCGTTTCCTGTTGCATGCTCTAAAAAGGCTGAACTTGGCTGGAAGTTTTGACAAAACCGTGGGATTGTTTGGGAAGCTAGAAGAGGAGGAATTTCCCACTTGCCACACAAGCAAGCTATCAAAAGAATCTGGGACAAATTCCATAACTGTTGAAGAAGAGACGCTCCTCCCTTTTAGATGAGATAAATCGGGGATAACCTCTATAATCTGATTCCCATTTGGGTCAATCACTTCTTTAGGAAGGCCCATTTCCTTTTCCTGGACCAAGGACACCACATGCCCCAACTCTATATTACATAGGGGATCAATCGGAGATATATTCTCCACAGGGCCCAAATTACCCATTACTTCAGTATCAATTCCCACGTGATCTATTGAATCATCCCAGGAATCCACATCAGCCTCTTTATTGTCTGCGAGGATACTACCATCATTATTTGCGGCACGTAGGTTCCCCCGAGAAATGGAATTTAAATGTTCCCCCTCAATATTCTCTTCGCAATTTAAGTTCCGAGGCGAATCATTAAAAACAGGCGGCTCATCATTGCACCTCCCCAGATCGTTCAGGTCAACCGAACGCCACTCCGAGTGGCCATCTGAGCCATCAACGTCAGAACTCTGATCTACCGCCGACTTTCCACCGTACTCAGCATTTTCGGAGCCACTCCCAACTTCGGAAGTCCTATAGCCATCTTGACCCCCTCCAATCTTCACTTGGACACAGTATGAAAACCCTATCGATTTCAAAGTGATTGTACCTGGGAAATTAAAGAAATTGACAGCTCTGATGGTAATCACAGCTTTGTCTAAATGATCTTTCTTCATAGTACCTTCGCTTACCGAAATGAAGTTGCCCCATCTGTTTCCCAGCGTTTGGAAAACATTCCTATGCCAACAGAATAATGGAATGCCTACCAACTGAATCTTGAAGTAATACTGTGGAACCCCGTCTAACAACAACGGACTGATATGCTCGAACCAATAACAAAGCTCATCTTTTTTATTTTTCCATATATCATCCAAAAGGGATTTCGACTTGAACATTATCACCACCGAATCATTATTATATCCCCATTTAACGATTTGAACTTCAATGTTGTCGTTTCCTAATGCCCTTTGTACGAAATCTTTCTCGAAAGATTGTTTCAGCAAACCCACCAAACAACATTGGAGCCATTCGGTATCTTGGACAGGGAGCCAGAAATTCAATCTGTCCTCAGAACTATTGTTTGCCCCCATAGACCTTGAGGTGGATTCTGGGTTGTTAAAACCAGGCTTGTTTAGGAGAGCTTCACTGTACGTTCTGTCATCCCTAACACTGTGATTTACGCGATTGATATTAAAAGCCCGCCTACCCTGGTTAAGACCATTAACCGGATCTTTCCCTGACATCCGCTCCTTGCCACCCGCCATTTCTGCCGATCTGGGATATTTTGCCAATGACACCCTAATGACGAAACCATCAAGACGAACCCCGTCCGTAATCCCAATGATTCTCTTCACATCTTCCTTCTCCCCCACTGTAATGAAAGCGAAGGTTGTGTCCTTATATTTCGCTTTCAGGTTCTTTAAAGGAATAAACACCCTTTCTACTGCTCCATGATTACTGAACCATTCCCTAAGTGTTCTCCGAGAGATTCTCTTGCTGAGGTTGTCGACAAAAAACGTCTTTCCCGATCCTCCAACTATGGGTCGATGCTGCTCGCTGGAAAGAAACCCAGTGTACCGCCGTGACTCTTCATCTCCTCCAGCTCCAGAAACTCCCTCCATTCCAATTTTTTTAAGTTTTCTCGTATATTATATTAGTGACAATACATATATACCTTAGAGACACTGGTTCAAATTACTTTGTCTACAATGTATATGTGCATTGTCAAAAGGTTAAGAATATGTGTGAATATATATTGCATTATAATCACATTTAGGTCGTTCAAAAAATTATATTTTTTTCCTTAAAAATATATAACAAAGAAAACCACACTCATTGTAATATCAATTTGGACGGATGGAAATCCTCTACCCTTTTCGGTGCCCTTACATATGCTCCCACGCTCAAAATTAATTTTAAGGTTTAGGGTTTTAGGTTTGGGGTTGTGGTTAGGGTTTAAGGAATTTAGGACATAGTGTATTTTTTAGGATGTAGGCTTTAGGATTTAGAATTTAAGATTAGGGCTTAGAATTTAATTTTGTAGTAATTTTTAATATTGGGGCATATGTAGAGACACCGAAAAGGATCAAACGAATTTTATCCCAATTTGGACAAGCTTAGACAACACTTTTAGCGTCGTTTTCTTGTGGTTGGTCCATCTACTAATGCATTGTCAATTGCATTAAGTTTCAATGAAAAAACTTGTGGTTCATCGATAAGAAATGTAACACAATCAAACAATAATTCATCATCTCTCTCTCCTCACATTCTCATCGACAACGATACCACCATATTTGGGTCTTCTCATTTTTTTTCCATTCTTGTATTGCTTGTCGCTCTCAAAATTATATAGATCTATTCCTCGAAAATATATGAATTTTGATATATTAAAAATTGTCAAAATGACAAAAGATGCCCCAATGTTTACATGTTTGGCCATTTGGCCCCTATTCTCTTTTTTTTTAGCAAACAACCCCCAACATTTTAATTTTGTTCAAATATGCCCCTGTTGGATGGAAACTGACAGTCAATGGCTGATGTTGATTGGACTTGCCACGTGTTAAGATATGCTGATGTGCATATTCACCATGTGTCACCATCTAATTCGCCACGTGTCAGTATGATAGTGAGCCACGTGTCACATAAAGAAGGGTATAACAAAATATTTTTTTAAATCTGACGTGGCATATGCCACGTTAGCCGATCTTAACGTGTGGTAAATTCAGTCATAATCAGTCGTTGACCGTCAGTTGACTGACAATTTTCATCCAATAGGGGTATATTTGGACCAAATTAAAACATTGAGGGTTGTTTGCACCAAAAAAAAAGAATAAGGGGTCAAATGATAAAATATGCAAACGTTGGGAGTATCTTTTGTCATTTTACCTTAAAAATTCGAGTTTATGTTTAACACATTCATAAGCTTATACTTCCATCTTGTATCATATTTGTGTCACATTCTTCTATTGATATTTGTATCATGTGTAAGTTGTAGATTTAGTCATTGTACTTTGATAGGTCGTTTTTAATCCTTGTAATTTTTAAACATTATAAAAATTAAGACTCGACCCTTGCAATTTTATTAGTTCGTGTATTTTGCATAGATTGTAGATTTAGTCATTGTTCTCCAATTTAATCATTTTAAGTCCTTGTAATTTAACTATATTATACCTTATCGTTTTAGACAAGTTTGGAATTTCAAAATAAGTTTAACAAAAAATAGTTAAAATTGGTAGAATTAGAATATAAAAACTAAATTCACAACTTATACATACTACAAGAACTAATAACAAAATTTAACCATCATATATGTGCCTTTAATTATATTTTTCATATTATTTTTGTAGTATATAATCAAATTGCGTCTAAAATTATCGATACTTAGATACATCACATTCAACTCATAATTATAATATAGAAAATTGAAACCAATTTGTGATGACCGACGACGACAGACAACGACTGTAACACCCGAGTTTAGGGGTCAGGTGAAAATAATATTTTAATATTATTTCGGGTTCGGTTTTATGACTAAAATAATGTTCGGGTTTTATTTTCAAAATAAATAGTGTTGAACATATTTTAATTTGAACCCAAATAGCCATGGATCTTCTTCTTTGTGAATAGTTCACTTCATTAAGGGCAAAGTGGTCTTTAGCTTTTAAATTTAAACAAAACAATTAAAACACCCATTTCTCACCATCTTTCACTATTCACTCTCTTCTTCAACGTGAAAAGAGAGAGCTTGTAACACCCGTGTCTCGGGCCTAGGAGTTAGCCGGATTGTTGTTCGAGTCAATTGAAGTCTAATTAAAATAAAACAAACTTAGATAATGACCTAATTGAATTTAAATAAAGAGGGAGGGACCAAAGTTGTGATTTACCCCATTTAAAAATAAAGGAAGACAACTTTTCCATAAAAGTTGTCATCTTTCTCTATCTTTCCTCTTTACCAATTTCAAAACCCCACCCCACTTTCAAACTCTCCTAAAGCCCTAATCACTATTCCATTGGGTTGGCTAATCAATTTCATCATCAAATCAAGAGGTAAACATAAATTCTTAACCTCCTCTCCATTATCTACTCACCTATTGTTTTAAATTTCAAAAATAATGAGTTTTGGGAATTAGGGTTCTTATGGGAAATTAGGGTTTTGATGGGGCTTTTCAATCTATTTTGAAAAATTGTTTTGGGGTTATGCTTGGGCATGATGAAACTCACAACATATCTTAATTTGATAGAATTTGGGTGAATTTTCGTGGTGGGTCTTTAAGGCCAATTTTGGGGTATGAAAAATTGGGTTTTTAAGAGGATTTGTGTTGGGAATGAAAGGCTGATGGTCTACCTATGTTAGGGGAGTGTTTTGGGATGTTTTGGAAGCCATTTGGGTGCTTGGAATTGAGTATTTCAGCCCTTAGTTGTGGGAGTCCGAAAATTGGGTTTTTGGGATGCTATGTGATTTGGAAATTGTGGAAATTGAGTTGTGTTTTGAAATGTGGATTGATGATTGAATTAGCATTGATTTGGGAAGTGATGAATGTGTTTTGTTGACTAGAAGCAAGGGGGAACGTGGAAGAAGCTTCGGGATCGAATCCGGGAATTTGAAGAACGGTCGCTTGCTTGGTCTTGGAGCTTGGGAGTTTAGGTGAGTGGTTGTTAGCTTTTAAAGGTTTTAAATTAGTTGGTTCGAGTATATGGACTAGGTTGGGCTTGGTAGACCCACCTAGAGTTAGGATTAGGGTGGTAGCCTAATCCTAAGCTTGATCTAAGCCTTTGGATGAACTCAATTGTGTGAATGTATATGCCTCGTATGCCATGTGATATGAATGCTTATGTATGTTGTTCTATACATGTGAATTGAGGCATGGATTGTATGGCTTAAAGCATGCATGGTGATGGTTCATGGTTGTGTCCATGGTGAGTACGTGCTAAGCACGGAAATGATTGAAATGTGTGTTGTGGAATGAGTAAAATATTGGCACTAGTATACTTAAATACAAATGATCGATCATTAGGATGTTAGTGTGTACACATGAGTTTAAAGTCGCGCGTGGCCTTGGTGGCGTTGAGTCACCAAGGAGGAGTACGGGTACGCCCGGAAATGGTATTTAAACATAGTCGGTGATGAGTGGAATCCCATCGACGGGGCGTGAGGATGAGTGGAATCCCCTCCGCGAGACCGGTGATGAGTGGAATCCCACCGAAGTAATGTGGTTGTTGGATATGAGTTTCCAACGAGTCTATCCGCGTATTTGGGTTATAGCTAAGTGCCAATGTTAATTGATATGTGTATCAATGTGTTGGAGTATATGAGTTGTTGGTTGTCAAATGTGATTACATGTTTGGTTGTGTTAAGCTCATGATTATGACATACATGTGAGATAATTGCTCATGCATCTATATCTTGTGGACTTTTGTTATACGTGTGTTGATTTGGCTAGATCGTGCTCGGACCCTGCAATGTTGAGGTTTGTTTTTAGAGCTTGCCCTCACTAAGCGTTATTTGCTTACGCTCTCTTTGTTCAACATTGCAGATCCTTAGTTCGTGGGTTGCTCGGGCAAGAGGAGGGCCTCCAAGTGTGTTTGTGACTTGAGTTTTCCCCAAGTATGGATTTAAAATATTAGACATGTAATGGTTGAGCAATGGGATATGAGTGTTTTGTGGTGGTTGTTGGTTGATAGGAGCATGTGTAGACTCCTTTATATGTATTGCTTTTGCATGGTTGCGTTGCCATGATGTGTGTTAACTCATGCCTACTTACTTGCTTGAATTGTTAGCCATTGCCTTAAGAGTTTTACATGTGTTTGAATATAGTATGAATGAATGCATGATGTGGATTGTTGCCTTTGTATTATACATGTTTAAGCCTTGTGGAAGCATGCTTTATGGTTGGTTTGCCTTAGGGATTGATGTTAGTGTGTTGGTTTATGTGTTAGAGGGATTTAGGGGCCTCCTTGTGCTCTAAATCAGCTCAAACCTGCAGATTCGTAGCTGGGGTATCGATACCGTTGGTCTGGTATCGATACTGCCCTGTGGTTTCAGGCCTCGTGTATCGATACTCGAGGGGGAGTATCGATACCTTTTTGGCCACTGGAGCCACTGTCGATTTCGGTATCGATACTGGCCTCTAGGGTATCGATACCGTTGTCTTAGCTTTGACCGTGGGAAGTCAACTTTAGGGGAGGGTATCGATACCCTCATTGGGGGTATCGATACTATCTCCTCAGGTTGACCAAACCCTGCTGACCTAGTCCAGGGGTATCGATACCCCCCTTAGGGTATCGATACCGCCTGCAGTTTGACTTTAAAAATGGGCTTTTAAATGTTAGTTTGGGTTCGTTTGACTGCTTCGTAATTATCGTTCCGCTGTATGATCACTTAGGATTTAATTTTCATCTAGACAAGATTAAAATGAAAAAAAAATATAGGGTTGCTAACCGAGGGAGAGTTCCTTAGGGAGTTTTCACTCGGTTTTCCCCGTGTAGCTCACTCGGACCGGTCATCCGGCCAGACCGGGACGAGGGGGTTACACTTGTTGGTATCAGAGCCTAAGGTTACCGAGACCTTGGGCAGGTAAGTGAGGTAAGTTTAAGTTTTTAAGTTGAATTGCACGGTGTTTGCTTGCTCTGCAAGAATGGTTGCTTATGTGACAAGTATGCTGATTGTTTTACTTTTAAGCACGTGTGTGTGGGTCCCATTGCTACTATTACATTGGAAAAATGATTTTTAAGTGAGGAAACATACTTGGACACTTGGGAGCCTCACCTTGCTAACCCATTTTGTGCGTTGTTGTTGTGGTTGTAGTTAATATCTGAGAGAGCAATGTCTAGACCGAGAGGTAGACCGAGGTTGGTTCGTCAGGAACCGCGAGTTATAGCTCCTATTGAGCCGATAGCTGGTGCGAGGGTTCACATAGAGGGACCGGGGGCCGCGGGAGTTGGCGCTCCTCCACCACCTCCACCACCACCTCCTCCACCGGGAGTTGGGGGCGAGGATAGAGCCGGAGGAGAAGGACCTCAAGGTGGCCAAGGTGGCCAAGGTCCAGCTGGAATTGATATGACTCCGCTAGTGCAAGCGATAGCGGGAGCGTTCCAGGCCGCAGTTGCGGGAGCTCAGGCTGCAGTTCAGCCTAGGTGTGATGATGCTAGCTTACCTTTAGAGAGGCTCCGTAGCTTAGGGGCCGAGGAGTTTAGAGGATCTACTCCGGAGAGGTCGGAGTTATGGTTGGAGAAGACAGTTCGTATCTTGGCTCAGATGGGTTGTGTGGGCGCACGTAGATTGGGTTGTGTAATCTCACTGCTTCAGGGTGATGCCTACACCTGGTGGGTCACCATCACTACCGGGGTCCCAGAGGCCGAGATAGATTGGGATTTCTTTGAGTTTGCTTTCAGAAAGAGGTACTTGGGACCGAGGTACTTGGATGAGAAGAAGCGAGAGTTTATGGCTCTTACTCAGGATGATGCTTCTGTGACCGATTATGAGATCCGCTTTGTTCGCTTGAGTCAGTATGCCCCAGAGTTGATTCCTACTGAAGTGTAACGCTGCAACCGTTTCCGATACGGATTGAATGAAGAGGTTAAGAGGTACACGTTGGCTTCTGACTACTCGGACTTTGATGTGTTGGTCGCAAGGGCCAAGGATTTGGAGCATAGTTTGGGTGCAGCCAAACGAGCTGGTGGTTCTGGTTCTGGAAAGAGGCATAACCACTCTGATGGTAGAGATGCTAAGAGACACAAGGGTGGCGGACACCAGTTTGATCAGAGACGTGGCGGTGGCCACCATGGTAGGGGCCATCAGGGCCATAGAGGAGGAGGGCGCTTGCCCGAGTGTGCACAATGTGGGAGACAGCACACTGGAGAGTGCTGGGGTAACTTTCATGCTTGTTGGAACTGTGGTTCGAGGGACCACTTTAGGAGGGACTGTCCACGTCAGGCAGCTCAGGCACCGAACTTAGCTCAGGCTCCTGCGAGAGGGAATGATTTTCAGAGAGGCCGTGGGCGCGGTCGTGGCTACTTCCAGCCGAGGGCTGATGCACCTAGAGCAGATGCTCAGAGGAACCTTGCACATGTTGTGGCTGTGCAGCCAGAGGCGGGAGGACCAGCGAGGGTCTATGCTCAGAGAGGGGCCGGGAACGACACCGATGTGATAGCAGGTAATTTTGAGTTACAGTCTATGTCTTTGCTTTCTTTGGTTGATTCGGGTTCTACACATTCCTACATTATGAGTGAGCATGCACAGAAGTTAGATATTCCTGTTGAGATCTTAGATGTAGGTATGCATGTTACTAGCTCCTTTGGTGAGACAGTTGTAGTTAGACGTATGTATAGGAGGTGTCCACTGAAGATTCAGGGTCATGTGTTCTCAGTTGATATGATGGAACTTCCTTTCTACGGTTTTGATATTATTTTGGGTATGGATTGGTTGGTTGAGCATCGGGCTAGTGTGGACTTTGAGACAAAGAGAATTTCTTTAAAGCTTTCCGATGATTACGAGGTAGTAGTAGTGGGCGAGAACATTAAGTTCTTGTCTAATGTGGTGTCAGCTTTAGAGGCACATAGGTTGATGGACTCTGGATGTGGGGCCTATTTGGCTTATGTTATGAATCCGGATATGAGTGAAGCAAGACCGAAAGATATCAGGACAGTGTGTGACTTTCCAGATGTGTTTCCTGAAGAGTTACCGGGTTTGCCTCCTGACAGAGATGTTGAGTTTGTGATTGAGACAGTTTCAGGGTCTAACCCAGTTTCGATAGCTCCGTATCGTATGGCTCCGAAAGAGTTGAAAGAATTGAAGAGTCAGTTGCAAGAATTATTAGACCGTGGTTTCATTAGGCCTAGTAGTTCTCCATGGGGTGCTCCAGTGTTGTTTGTAAAGAAGAAAGATGGTAGCATGCGCATGTGTATTGACTATAGACAGCTGAATCAGTTGACCGTGAAGAACAAGTATCCGTTGCCTCGTATAGATGATTTATTTGATCAGTTGAGGGGTGCTTCAGTATTCTCGAAGATAGATTTGAGATCCGGATACTATCAGTTGAAAGTGAAAGAGTGTGATGTTCCGAAGACAGCTTTTAGGACTAGATATGGTCACTATGAGTTTCTTGTGATGCCATTTGGGCTCACGAATGCACCAGCAGCTTTCATGGACATGATGAACAGAATTTTCAGAGACTATTTAGACCGATTTGTGGTTGTCTTCATTGATGATATACTTGTGTACTCGAAGACAGAAGAAGAGCATGATGAGCACTTGAGATTTGTCCTACAGAGATTGTTGAGCAATCAGTTGTATGCGAAGCTTAGTAAGTGTGAGTTTTGGATTCGAGAGGTTGTATTTCTTGGCCATGTTGTTTCGGCCGAAGGCATCCGTGTTGATCCGTCGAAGATTGAGGCTATTGTTGAGTGGAAACAACCTAAGTCCGTGACCGAGATTAGGAGTTTCCTAGGATTAGCTGGTTACTATAGGAGGTTCGTTGATGGCTTCTCTAGGGTAGCTGCTCCCTTGACTAAGTTGTTGCAAAAGGGAGTCAAGTTTGAATGGTCAGATGCAAGACAAAAGGCCTTTGAGAAGTTGAAGGAAGCTCTGACAAATGCTCCGGTGCTAGTACAACCAGTTTCAGGTAAGGAGTTTGTGATTTACAGTGATGCTTCCTACGTAGGCCTAGGGTGTGTCTTGATGCAAGATAGGAAAGTTGTTGCTTATGCTTCTAGACAGTTGAAGATTCATGAGAAGAACTATCCTACTCATGACATAGAGCTAGCCGCAGTTGTGTTTGCATTGAAGATTTGGCGTCACTACTTGTATGGTGAGAAGTGTGTTGTTTACACCGACCACAAGAGCTTGAGGTACTTGATGACACAGAAGGAATTGAATTTGAGACAGAGGAGATGGCTAGAGTTGTTAAAAGATTATGATTTGACTATTGAGTACCATCCGGGTAAGGCAAACGTAGTAGCCGATGCTTTGAGTAGAAAAGTGGCCGTTGAGCTGAGAGCTATGTTTGCTAGATTGAGTGTGTCCGATGATGGTGGTTTGATCACCGAGTTGCAAGTGAAGCCTCCTTTGATTCAGTTGATTAGAGAGAAGCAGTTACAAGATGCAAGCTTAGTTTCTCATGTTCAAGACATAGCCGAAGGAAGACCGACTGAGTATAGTTTCAGTGGTGAGAGCTTGTTGTGCTTTAGGGATAGAATTTTGGTACCGGAAGACGTTGAGCTAAGGCGACAGATTTTGAGTGAAGCACATTCGAGTCCCTTTTCTATGCATCCGGGTAGTACCAAGATGTACCGAGATTTGAGGAATGATTATTTCTAGGTTGGTTTGAAGAGAGATGTAGCCGAGTATGTGAGCCGTTGCATGGTTTGTCAGAGAGTGAAGGCAGAACATCAGGTTCCTTCAGGTTTGCTACAGCCTTTGAAGATTCCGGAATGGAAATGGGAGAGAATCACCATGGATTTTGTATCGGGGTTGCCTTTGTCTCCTTCGAAGAAGAATTCAGTTTGGGTGATTGTTGATAGGTTCACTAAGTGTGCTCACTTCTTAGCAGTGAACACTACGGATTCCTTAGACAAGTTGGCAAACTTGTACATTCGTGAGATTGTGAGACTTCATGGAGTTCCGAAGTCTATAGTTTCTGATAGAGATCCTAGATTTACTTCGAGGTTCTGGAGTTGCTTGCATAGTGCTTTGGGTAGTCGTCTGCATTTCAGCACATCTTATCATCCACAGTCCGATGGGCAGTCAGAGCGAGTGATACAGATTCTAGAGGATATGCTTCGTTGTTGTGTGATTGATTTCCAGGGTTCTTGGGAGAAGCACTTACCGTTGGTTGAGTTTGCTTACAACAACAGTTATCAGTCTAGTATTCAGATGGCACCTTATGAGGCTTTGTACGGTAGACGGTGTAGAACTCCGATTTGTTGGGCTGAGACAGGTCAGAGGTTGTTACCTATGCCAGACTTGCTTAAGGGGACCACAGAAAAGGTGAAGTTGATTTGTGACCGTTTGAAAGCGGCTTCAGATCGTCAGAAGTCTTATGCAGATTTGAAGAGGAAAGAGATTGAGTACACAGTGGGTGAGAAAGTGTTTCTGAAAGTATCTCCGTGGAAGAAGGTAATGAGATTTGGCCGTAAGGGCAAGCTGAGCCCGAGGTTCATTGGTCCGTATGAGATAGTTGAGCGGATTGGGCCCGTAGCTTATCGTCTGAGGTTACCTTCTGAGTTAGAAAAGATCCATGATGTCTTTCATGTATCTATGCTTAGGAGATATAGATCAGATCCTTCGCATGTGATGCCCGTTGAGGAGATAGAGTTGAATCCGGATTTGTCCTATAATGAAGAGCCCATCGAGATACTTGCTTCTGATAGCAAGGTGTTGCGTGGCAAGACCATAGAGTTGGTCAAGGTGTTGTGGAGGCATAGAGGTGTGGAAGAGGCCACGTGGGAGAGGAAAGCGGATATGGTTGAGCAGTTTCCGTATCTGTTTCCACCAGGTAATTTCGGGGACGAAATTCCTTAAGTGGGGGAGAGTTGTAACACCCGTGTCTCGGGCCTAGGAGTTAGCCGGGTTGTTGTTCGAGTCAATTGAAGTCTAATTAAAATAAAACAAACTTAGATAATGACCTAATTGAATTTAAATAAAGAGGGAGGGACCAAAGTTGTGATTTACCCCATTTAAAAATAAAGTAAGACAACTTTTCCATAAAAGTTGTCATCTTCCTCTATCTTTCCTCTTTACCAATTTCAAAACCCCACCCCACTTTCAAACTCTCCTAAAGCCCTAATCACTATTCCATTGGGTTGGCTAATCAATTTCATCATCAAATCAAGAGGTAAACATAAATTCTTAACCTCCTCTCCATTATCTACTCACCTATTGTTTTAAATTTCAAAAATAATGAGTTTTGGGAATTAGGGTTCTTATGGAAAATTGGGGTTTTGATGGGGCTTTTCAATCTATTTTGAAAAATTGTTTTGGGGTTATGCTTGGGCATGATGAAACTCACAACATATCTTAATTTGATAGAATTTGGGTGAATTTTCGTGGTGGGTCTTTAAGGCCAATTTTGGGGTATGAAAAATTGGGTTTTTAAGAGGATTTGTGTTGGGAATGAAAGGCTGATGGTCTACCTATGTTAGGGGAGTGTTTTGGGATGTTTTGGAAGCCATTTGGGTGCTTGGAATTGAGTATTTCAGCCCTTAGTTGTGGGAGTCCGAAAATTGGGTTTTTGGGATGCTATGTGATTTGGAAATTGTGGAAATTGAGTTGTGTTTTGCAATGTGGATTGATGATTGAATTAGCATTGATTTGGGAAGTGATGAATGTGTTTTGTTGACTAGAAGCAAGGGGGAACGTGGAAGAAGCTTCGGGATCGAATCCGGGAATTTGAAGAACGGTCGCTTGCTTGGTCTTGGAGCTTGGGAGTTTAGGTGAGTGGTTGTTAGCTTTTAAAGGTTTTAAATTAGTTGGTTCGAGTATATGGACTAGGTTGGGCTTGGTAGACCCACCTAGAGTTAGGATTAGGGTGGTAGCCTAATCCTAAGCTTGATCTAAGCCTTTGGATGAACTCAATTGTGTGAATGTATATGCCTCGTATGCCATGTGATATGAATGCTTATGTATGTTGTTCTATACATGTGAATTGAGGCATGGATTGTATGGCTTAAAGCATGCATGGTGATGGTTCATGGTTGTGTCCATGGTGAGTACGTGCTAAGCACGGAAATGATTGAAATGTGTGTTGTGGAATGAGTAAAATATTGGCACTAGTATACTTAAATACAAATGATCGATCATTAGGATGTTAGTGTGTACACATGAGTTTAAAGTCGCGCGTGGCCTTGGTGGCGTTGAGTCACCAAGGAGGAGTACGGGTACGCCCGGAAATGGTATTTAAACATAGTCGGTGATGAGTGGAATCCCATCGACGGGGCGTGAGGATGAGTGGAATCCCCTCCGCGAGACCGGTGATGAGTGGAATCCCACCGAAGTAATGTGGTTGTTGGATATGAGTTTCCAACGAGTCTATCCGCGTATTTGGGTTATAGCTAAGTGCCAATGTTAATTGATATGTGTATCAATGTGTTGGAGTATATGAGTTGTTGGTTGTCAAATGTGATTACATGTTTGGTTGTGTTAAGCTCATGATTATGACATACATGTGAGATAATTGCTCATGCATCTATATCTTGTGGACTTTTGTTATACGTGTGTTGATTTGGCTAGATCGTGCTCGGACCCTGCAATGTTGAGGTTTGTTTTTAGAGCTTGCCCTCACTAAGCGTTATTTGCTTACGCTCTCTTTGTTCAACATTGCAGATCCTTAGTTCGTGGGTTGCTCGGGCAAGAGGAGGGCCTCCAAGTGTGTTTGTGACTTGAGTTTTCCCCAAGTATGGATTTAAAATATTAGACATGTAATGGTTGAGCAATGGGATATGAGTGTTTTGTGGTGGTTGTTGGTTGATAGGAGCATGTGTAGACTCCTTTATATGTATTGCTTTTGCATGGTTGCGTTGCCATGATGTGTGTTAACTCATGCCTACTTACTTGCTTGAATTGTTAGCCATTGCCTTAAGAGTTTTACATGTGTTTGAATATAGTATGAATGAATGCATGATGTGGATTGTTGCCTTTGTATTATACATGTTTAAGCCTTGTGGAAGCATGCTTTATGGTTGGTTTGCCTTAGGGATTGATGTTAGTGTGTTGGTTTATGTGTTAGAGGGATTTAGGGGCCTCCTTGTGCTCTAAATCAGCTCAAACCTGCAGATTCGTAGCTGGGGTATCGATACCGTTGGTCTGGTATCGATACTGCCCTGTGGTTTCAGGCCTCGTGTATCGATACTCGAGGGGGAGTATCGATACCTTTTTGGCCACTGGAGCCACTGTCGATTTCGGTATCGATACTGGCCTCTAGGGTATCGATACCGTTGTCTTAGCTTTGACCGTGGGAAGTCAACTTTAGGGGAGGGTATCGATACCCTCATTGGGGGTATCGATACTATCTCCTCAGGTTGACCAAACCCTGCTGACCTAGTCCAGGGGTATCGATACCCCCCTTAGGGTATCGATACCGCCTGCAGTTTGACTTTAAAAATGGGCTTTTAAATGTTAGTTTGGGTTCGTTTGACTGCTTCGTAATTATCGTTCCGTTGTATGATCACTTAGGATTTAATTTTCATCTAGACAAGATTAAAATGAAAAAAAATATAGGGTTGCTAACCGAGGGAGAGTTCCTTAGGGAGTTTTCACTCGGTTTTCCCCGTGTAGCTCACTCGGACCGGTCATCCGGCCAGACCGGGACGAGGGGGTTACAGAGCTCTCATCCCTTTCACTATTCCATCACAAAGCTCCTTCATTTCAACCCGTTTTTGAAAGGTAATATCATTTTTTACTTCTCCTCAACTTCCTCTCTTTAAAAGTACAAGTAGTTTTTGTTTTTGTTAAAGTTTTGGAATTAGAGTTTTCAAGGGTTTTGATTAAAAATGGTGCCTTTACTATGTTTAACTTAACTTTTTGACCTAATGTTGTTAGTTATGAAGTCTAGGGGTTAAATGGTACCACATATGTGAATTTTTCTTGGTTTTAAACAAATTCTCGAAATTGGGTTTGAATGAGGTTTTTGAAGGGTTTTGGGTGAGTTTTGGGGGTTGTTTTAGGTTGGAATTGATAGGCTATTGGTAGTGCTATGGTTAGGGGTTGATTTGGGATCATTTGTGGGTATAAAAGGTGTTGGAAACATGGGTTTTGGATGAGGTTTTGGGGCTGCCCGAGATTGCTAAATGTGGGGTTTGTTCATGGCTTGAAACATTGTGAATTGTGTTTGAATTGTATTCCGGGTTAGTACTTTGATGCTTGGGCTGATTTGAGGTTGTTTGAATTGTATTGAAGTTGTTTAGAAGCGAGAACTTGTGTCGGAGAAGCATCGGGAAGAAATCCGGAAGCTTGAGGGTGGTTGCTTGCTTGGCTTTGAGCTTGGAAGTTTAGGTGAGTGGTTAATATTTTAAAGTGGTTTTAAATGGTCGGTTCGAGCATATGTACTAGGTCGGGCTTGGTAGACCCACCTAGAGTTAGGATTAGAGTGGTAGCCTAATCCTAAACTTAATCTAGAACCATTGGTTGAACTTGTGTTTGATGCATATGCCTCGTAATATTTGTGATGTGATGATTTATGTATAATGTGTTATACATGTGAAATGAGGTATGATTGTGATGCATTATGGTATGCATGTGAATGGTACATGATTGTGATCATGGTGAGTACGTGCTAAGCACGTAATTGGTTGAAATAAATAATGTGGATTGAGTTAAATGTTGGCACTAGTATGCTTGAGTACAAATGATCAATCATTAGGATGTTAGTGTGCACACACGAGTCTAAATTCGCGCGTGGCCTTGGTGGCGTTGAGTCACCAAGGAGGAGTACGGGTTCGCCCGGAAATTGTATTTATATTAGTCGATGATGAGTGGAATCCCATGGACGGGGCGTGAGGATGAGCGGAATCCCCTCCGCGAGACCGGTGATGAGTGTAATCCCACCGTGAGGTAAAGTGGTTGTTGGATGTGAGTTCCAACGTGTTTATCCGCGTATTCGGGTCATAGCTAGGTGCCAATATTGATTGATATGTGTATCAATGTGTTGTAGAATGTGATTTCTACTTGGATGTTTATATGTGATTACATATGTTGTGAAATAGAGCTTGTTGAGCATGGCATATATTTGGATATTGTTCATGCATCTTTAACATTTGGCTCTTGAGGATCTTTGGTAATCATGCATTTACCTTGGTTGAGATCGTGCTTGGACCCTGCATTGTCGAGGTTTGTTTTTAAAGAGCTTACCCTCACTAAGCTTTATTGCTTACGCTCTCTCTTTGTTCGACAATGCAGATCCTTAGTTCGTGGGTTGCTAAGTGCAAGAAGGGGACCTCCAAGTGTGCTTCGTGGTGCTTGTTTAGCTACCAAGTATGAACTTTTAAATTAAGATGTAATGGTCAAGCAATGGGACATGTAACCGTGTTATGATGCTTTTGGATTATGTTGTTGATGTTGTTGCTAGGAGCATGCTAGACTCCTTTTATATGCTTTGTTGGTTGGGATTTAAATGCCATGTTGCTTGTAAATCACATTGGCCTTTACCTATCTTGTTTTGCCTAAGTGTTTGCAATGTTGAAGCTTAATACCTTTAATGCTATGTATGGATATATGGCTTTGTGATGTTGTGCCTTTAGTGTTTAGCCTTGTTGTAATGATGTTTTAAGCATGCTTGATATGTTGGTTGCCTTAGGATTGATGTTAGTGTGATGTTGGAAGTTTTAGAGGGGTTTAGAGACATCCTTGTGCCATAAACCAGCTAAAACCAGTCTGCAGACATAGGGCGTTTCGAAACGGGCTACCCTGTTTCGATACGGTCCCTTTGTTTTTGGCAGGGCGTTTCGAAACGCGTAGATGCCGTTTCGGTACATTTTCGCTACTGGAATTTTGAGAAATTGGCGAGATGAAAGTGTTCCGAAACGGGTCTAAGAGTTTCGAAACGGTCAAAATCTCGTTGACCACGAGAAGTTGACCATGGAGGGTGTTTCGGAACGATTGACCTCCGTTCCGATACGACCTCTTCGTGTAGGCTTAGAAACGTTGACCAGGTCAAAGCGTTTCGATACCCCTTGAGGGTGTTTCGAAACGGCCTGCTTAATGATTAAAAATGGACTGTTTTGCATAGGTTGATCGAGTTATTGTTTTATGAATGCTTGTCTTTTCGCTGTTATGATCACATAGGATTCGAATGAGCCTTTAGAAAAGATTAAATTAAAAAGAAATTTTCTGGGTCGTTAACCGAGGAGGAACCTTAACGGGTTTCGCTTCGGTTTTCCCCGTGTGGCCCACTCGGACCGGTCAAACGTCCGGACCGGGACGAGGGGGTTACAACGACGACGGAGACAACAAGCGAGGGAAAGCACCGACGAGAGATTTAGGGATTTTACGATAATTTGGAGATTTCACGATATGCTGAGGGAGAGCACCAGTCATAATGAGTTATAATGCTCAACTCAAAATGGTGAGTTTCACTAATACATCTTTTGCGGCATTTTTATGAACAAACGCCACGAATATAATACCTTTTGCGGCGTTTTTTCAAATAAACGTCACCAATGCGACATTTTTTGCGGCGTTTCTATAAAAAAACGCCACCAAAGTAGTAGCTATAGCGGCGTTTGTACTAAAACGCCGCGAAATGTGTCATTTTGTGGCGTTTGTTTCCCAAACTTGGTGTAGTGCAATAAGTCGAAGCACCATCTACTTGCCATGATAGTCAAGAAAAATTATGGTTCACATTTTTTTATAAAAAATTGTTATAAATAATTTAATCTAATTTATTATCTTTTATTTCTTAATTTTTTAATGGTCTAAAGGTAATTACAATGTAGTATATGTCCATACATATTTTTAATTCTTTGACAATGTACATACACCTTGTAGACAAAGCGATTTGAACTCGTATCTCATTGGATGAACATCATCCGCTTTTCTACTAGGACACTTGATGGGTTTATTTTTAATTTCTTAATTAAAATTTTAACGTTTTGATATTATACATATTAATTTGATCTCATTAGTAAATCGAAAATGTTAGCGAAGAATAAAATGTTATAACATTCCATTGCATTTTTTTGAAATGGCTCTCGTTCTATATTGGTGCTCAAAGTATATATATATTTTTTAAATTTTAAATGCTTAAAGTATTTTTTTGTAAAAATAGGTATCCAAAGTATATTTTTTTGAAACTTTAGGTGCCTAAAGTATTTCTGTAAAAATAGGTGCCCAAAGTTTCAAGCGTTGCAATTTTAGGTGCTTGACCGTTAAGGGGTGTTAAAAGAAATTTGTTAACCAATCAATGCTTGACATGTGACACTAATTTATTTATTTTTTAACTTTTTAAGAAAAAAACCCAAAATTTTCAAATTTTTTATAAAATCTTGAAATTTTGCAACTTTTACTAAACATGCCCTAAATCCCTAAAATTTTCTAAACTCACAAATAGTTGCCACTTTCGTCATGCCTGAGCACACCCCCTTTGCTCGCCGGACCTAGGCGGTCATTTCCTCCAACACGACATCGCCGAACGACGGCTATTTAGGGGGTTTGAGTTTCAGAATTTTTAAAGATTTAGGGACCATTTTGTAAAAATTGTAAAATTTTGGGATTTTATAAAAAACTGAATTTTTTTTATAAAAATTTTGTTTTAAGTTTATAATTTTGTAAAAAATAAAATAAACATGTCATGTGTCAAGCATTGATTGGTTAACAATTTTTTAACACATTTTAACGTTCATGCACCTATAATTGCAACATTATAAACTTTAGACACCTAAAATTATAACATTTGAAACTTTGAGTACTTATTTTTACAACAAAAAATATTTTTGGCACTTAAAGTTCAAAAAAAATACTTTATGCAATTATTTTTCATTTAGGCCTTTTTGAAATATATAACATTCTATACTAAATGATTAGAATAATACCAATAATAATGTGATTTTTTAAAATATGAATCAATACTTTTCAAAAGTGAAATGAGGTTGTAATATACTAACAATAAGTTGATGTAATAAAGTAGAAACGTTAAATTTTTAAACAAAATTTAAAGTTCAACTTTTATTATTATAACAAAATAATAATGAATTGAAAAGTAATATCTATAACATTTATCTGAATTAATAAATTAATAATATAATAATTATAAAAAACGATGACGTAACATCTTGTCACAATGAGTACCATATAATATAAGTGGGGGATTCTATTTATATAACCTTTTCTGATAGACCGAAGACTTTTCGTAAACAATTATAATAAATATTAAACAAATATTTCTAAATCGGTTGCTTTTTGCTTTATAATGCCGCGGGCGATTGGATTGGACTCGTAGAATAAATGTTTTCTATTTGTCAAAAAATAAATAATTTTTTTTCTAAAGTGCTCTTTGATAAAAAATGAAGTATATAATACTTTTTTTTTAAATTTTTGACGTTGTAATTGAGAAAATAAAGTTAGAAGGTGATTTTCGTATTGAGTTTCTGTAAAATTTAATCTAAATTAATTAGTTAATAAGTTGAGTATCGATTATTAAACTATAAAAATGAGAGGGCTCACCAACTTTCGAGCAAGGACGAGGATGCTATAACCAAACATATAATGACTAGGGATGAGAAAATTACTTGGTCTCGTCAGGTCTCGACCTGATAGAAGCAATTTTTTTATTTTTAAAAATAGGTTTGGGTAGAATCGAGTTTTGATTGAAATTTTAAAATTTTGGATCGGAGTCGGGACGACAAAAAACCCGCCATGCCACGCTATGTTGTTATTTTGTTGGTAAAATACATCTTCATTTTATAATTTATGTTTAGGATTCGTGACTCTCTCTCCTAACAATGCCGGCTCTAAAATTTAAATCAAAATTCTTTCATTAGACAAACAATGTGTCCTTCCATTACACCAATAATCTTTGTTCTTATCTTAATACATATTATATATTGAGAAACGTAATTTGGGCATTGGCATGCTAGTGTAATTCCTGTACAGATTAAATGGATGAACCATATCTTATTAAAATAATAAAATGAAGCTCACGTGTATATTTAATGTAATGATTATTTTAAATTTAAATAATTATTTTTTAGAAAAAAAACTTTTTCAGAAGTTACGATTATAATTATAATATTTGTACATTTATAATTAAAACCAATAAGTATAATGCACAAATAAAATTATAGTTACAATCAATACATTAATATAATTACCGCTAAAATCAATAGTTACAATGCAATAACATATATACTATTAATCAAAATATATTTAAACCTAGACTATAGATCTAGATAAGGCTCACATACAATAAAATTTAAACAATAATATAATTCAAATTTAAAATTGGCACATACATAACATCGCGCATAATGAAACTCGAAACTAAAAATTTAAGATCATAGGAGGATGTTTGGTTTAATTTGGGATACAATTAACTCTGCTAAAATATCTCTCAAACTCGTTACAAAGTATAAAAAATATTAGAATTGATCATACTTGATTTTTTGGGATATGCAGTCAATAATACTCACATTCAATAAAATTTAAACAATGATAAAATTCAAATTTAAAATTAGCACATACATAAACTTGCGCATAATGAAACTCAAAACTAAAATTTTAAGATCATGGGAGGATGTATGGTTTAATTTGGGATACAATTGAATCCACTAAATCTCAAACTCGTTACAAAGTATAAGAAACTATAGTATAGTTTCTTATAAGAAATATTAGAGTTGACCCTACTTGATTTTTTGGGACATGCAGTCAATAATACTCTGTTAATAACTTGATTTTAAATTAACCCTACTATATAAAAACCATAACTTCGTCACTGTTTATGATCACAAAATTTTAACTTATATCGATACCGTTAATTAAGGACTCAATTAGCAATTAATATTAAATGAAGCCATCATTTCAAAAAAATGGATTAATTGAGTGTTAAAAGTAAAATACTCCAATCGAATTAATATTGAACCGGTTACAGCATATCTCATGAGAAAAAAAGTCCAAGTTACACTCTTGTACATTAATTATCGTCGATGAATTAGATAATAATATATCACTATATAAATTTTAAAATTTATTTTAGAACTATACACTCTCAATATATTAAATAATAAGAGAAAACTACATATTTAGTACCTAATTATGTTCGTGTTATTGTTTTGGTACCTAATTATTATTTTTAATAAAACGGTGCCTAACGTTACGTTTTTGTTCTGTTTTAGTACCCCGACTGTTAAAACTAACAGAGATGATGACGTGGCTTGGTATAATCATAATTTTACTCCAAAACACTTATATATTATCAATTTAGTCCAAAATTCATCAATTTAAAACATCATCTTAATTTTTAGGGTAAAACGTCATCTTAATTTTGATAGAATTGTCTCATCCTTTTCTCACCCCTCATATACTTGTCGGTACCTCGATCGTAGAGTTTGAGTCCTCCAATAGAACCCGCATTAGCCCCCACTGATCCCTAATTCTTAAAGTTTTAATTGTCCCTAGAGTGTTTTTTAATCTCCAAAACTCAAAAAAAAAGTGTTCGACTGGAAGAAAAGAAAAATGAAGAATATACAATTTTAATTTAAAATTTAAAATAATGATTAAATTTATAGAATTGTAGACTAAATTGATAGATTGTATAAATTTTTGGACTAAAACTGTTATTAACCCAAGCCACATCATCATTTTCGTTAATTTTAAACGATGAAGGTACCAAAACAGAACAAAAACATAACATTGGGTACCATTTTACCAAAAATAATAGTTGGGTACCAAAACAGTAACACGGACATAATTAGGGTACTAAATGTGTAGTTTTCCTTAATAATAATAATAATAATAATAATAATAATAATAATAAAAACTTTACCTTCATGATCCAAAAAGATCTCAAAATACAATGAATCTTCATAGTCACCTACTCACACAGTTCACACTCTGTTGTGTTGTCGGTCCATTTTGGATCCAAAAGTAATAGTATATATTTAAAAAAGGGAAATAAATAATGCAAGTTGCAACTATATCGTTTGAGGTTGTAACTTGCATGGTCTCGGACAAAGAGATAAGGCTTTGAAATGTATTACTCAAACAAGTCAAAGATTGAGATTCGGATCCTATACCCATAAGTCTACACTTTATCCTCTACACTCATTAGTTATTCAATTTCAATTTTTTTCTTTTTATATTGTGCAATTAAATTTTTTTATATTTAAATTTAATTTTTTTTTAACAATCATATTTGGATTTTATTAAGCCCATGATACAAATACAATACATTAAAAAAAGAATTTACGGAGATTAGCATATCATCAAAACCTATGAACCTTCATGAATCTCTTTACCTATAATCAAACGAGACGCCTTACGAGATGAAAAAGGAGCGGTGAGACGAGCACTAAACGACCGCTAAGGTATGTTGAAATCGTGCCAAACAACAGATGAGACTAACTCAAAAGTCAATGAAAAACGTGCCACAAAGGCAGAGAAAACGTGTGCCACAAGAGCAGAGATTCTAGTTAAAAATTAAAAAAAACTTAACAAAATTTAATTATGAAAAAACAAGTGAAATAATAAACACCGATAATCGGTAACCAATACAAAAACTAATACCGCGGCCTACTAAACAAAGAAAAAATATAAAAAAATCCTTGCGGCTAGGAGGCAATGAGAGAAAAAATTAGGTTAAAAAGTTTTAGGTTTATTTAAATTCAAATTTAAAATATAAATATAAATTTATCCCAACATTAATTTTTAAATTCATTTCTAACCGTTCTTTTGTTTTGAAAATAAAACTTAGCAAGAATGACTTAACAGTGAACAATGATATAATTTACAAAATATTAATAAATAAATTTTTTACGAATTAATTTTTTAATAAATTTAATATTATAAAAACTAATTTATTATTTTGTCTTCAAATTGTTTTTAAATTAATATAGAATAACAATATTTATTCAATAATCAAACTTCAATGATAAAATTCAATCAAACATAACCGAAGAAAAATAAAGTTAAATTTTAGAGGTTAATTTACATTTAATTCCAAAATATGACAAATATCAACTAAAATAAAACTTGTTAAAATTTTCACCTATTGTTTATATTTTACAGTGAAGACTTCGAGTCGAGTTAGTAAGAAAAAAATTAAAAAAAAATGGTTTAAATTAGACCCAATATTCGTAAGGCTCGCCCAAATTCAGACCAATATGTATATCAATATTGGGCCATTGGTCTTGTCTCTTTAATCTAACCCAATTTAGATTATATTTAAATATAATTTACTTTTGATTATGTTTTTAGGTAAAAACGCACAACAAGATATTTAATTATAAGTTTGGTAACAAACATATCACTCTTTTTTAAAGTTATAATTTAGTCATTCAATTAAAATTTTGTTACAAAATATATCACTCTTTCGTCGAAATAAAAGTGGACGACTTACTATGATAACAATTTTAGTCCTCAAAGCTCATACATTCTATTAATTTAGTCATAATTCGAAACAATTCAACAAGTTCAACCTTTCATATTTAAAAATTTCATTAGTGAAATAATTGTGTCTATTAGTAGACGACATTACGGTCATAATAAATTTGTTTTATTAACCTTGCAGCGATTTAGTAGTGATGCAGTTGATTGTGTCTATCGAGCTATTATAAATATCTGTTATTCAGTTAATGAACAATAGTATAAAGTGAGTCAAGTGTTTAGAGGGGTCTCAATGTTAGAATTTTAACGACATAATATTCTGTATATGTAACTCGAAAAATAAATCATTTTATACAACTTGAATTGTTCCTTAAATATGAAATTGTATTCAAATTTAATTCTTCATATATAATCTAAATATATAGAGATGATATGTTTACGCAGTGTAAAACTCTTTAAGTTTTATACGTTTTCGAACTGTTGAATGAGTGAAACGAATGGATGAGATTAACATCAAGTATGTGAAGATTATCACTTGGAAAAAAGTAAAAAGTTAATCTCAGCCATTTATTTTATCTATTCAACGATTCAAAAAACGTGTAAATTTACATTGTGTAAGTTGATCTAAGCATATATATATATATATATATTATTTATTTGAACTTCCAAGAAAATAAAAAGTTTTGAACTAATGGAAATTGTTGCCATCACCGGCCCTATCCGAGTCCGACTCATATACGGCTGCTAACATGCGGACTTCAGCTCAACGCAACCGCTAGCTTCAAATTTTCAACTGTGAAAAGAATCGATCAAATTTCCTTTAAATTCCAATCTATTTCTTCGTCTTCGATTCGCTTTAATTCCAGTTTTATCTGCAATTTCCAAACTTCATGGATCTAACGAGCGAGGTCTCATAGTTATTTCTTTCTCGCAATTTCTTTTTTAAATTTTGATTTGATGTGTTATTATTAGGTATTACGCATCGAAATATGAACACTTTTTGTTTGAATTGTAGTTTTTCAATCGGTTTTGAGTTCAATTTATAACTTTTCTGCTCTGAATAATTAATAGCAGTAGATGTTTAGCTTAAATTGAAAAAGGAATGCGTTTTTTTAAGAACAATTAGGGTTTTGTTTATGTCGACTTAATACTTAATAACAATAGGTTTTTGAATGTGTTTAGGTGGGATTAAGGCTGCTTTTTTCTCCAATTAGTTCCCACGTTGTTGTTCGGACGGCATGGTAAGCTCTTTAGCTGAGTGAGTCACAACTCACAACTTGTCAATGTTTTCAGCTTTGATTATGATTCTATTGCTCAATTGTTGTGATTTGGGTTTAACAGTTGTACAGTGGGGACTGTTGTACCAGTTTACTCGACATTTAAAGCAATCGAAAGCAATGATCAAAATGAGCGGCGGAAATGGCTTCTTTATTGGACAGGTTATTTGCCTTTGATGTGTATCTTTGTGTGTGGTAATGTGATCTGAATTTGAGACTATAGAACTTCTTATTGGTTAAACGGCTCAAACATGGCCTGTGTATAGATGCTCTGCTTGTGGCTGTAACATTATCAAAATAAATTATTGCAATAGCATTATTCATGTTTGCTTTTACTTGCATATGATTTCTTATTATTGTGTGCAGTTTATGGATCATTCAGTGTTGCTGAAGTGTTTACAGACAAAATCTTGTCCTGGTACCTTTCCGTAAACCTAAACGTTGCACAAGTGTCTTTTTTGTTTTGGTGGTGTTATATTTTTTCACTTCATAGTTTTTCTTTGTTTTTTGTCATTTAGCCTTGTGAATTTAAGCAAGTAAGTTGCTTCTATTCAGGTTTATAAGTGAACTATCTGAATTTTAAGTTCCATATTGAACTTCTCTTATTACACATTTCTCAAAGTTCATTTCTTGCTTGCATGGTTGATTAATCTTATTGACAACCTGCTCCAAAATATGTATTGTCTAAATTTTCCTTTTTGTGAGAAAGGGGCCATGGTGGCCAGAGATGCAATGAATAATGGTGGTTTGTGTGTGATCGGTGGTTAGAGATTTGTTGTTTGAAGAAGATGAACAAGATATTTTCCAGAGAGAACAATGTGTTTCTCTGTATTTTCTTATTATTCTTAATTATAAAATGTATATAGAGTAAGCTTTTAAATAGGCTGATATAGAGCTTTAATATAACTAAACTATACTTTGATCTTTGATTTAAATAATACTTATTCCTAATTTAAATAAGACTTCTAGTAAATCTAAACTACTGATTAGGAATAAACTCTAATTACACATTAAATAAACACACTAACACACCTAGTCAACTTACACTCCCCCTCACGCTCTAACACTTCTCGGATAAGTTACACTTTTATGGATGATTTTCCCCATACATTGGAGCTGGATTATTAAGGTGTTTTTTTATATATATAATTTGCTTATTTTTTCCAGTGTTGTTTCATCTTATAAGGAAGCTCTTTTTTGTTTTTTTGGTCAGGTTTCCTTTCTATTACTATGCAAAGTTTGCTTTTCTAGTTTGGCTTCAACTTCCATCTACCGATGTAAGCTTAATTTTTGCTCCTATTTTCTCAGATGGCATATCTTGTTACTAGATCTATTATGCACCATTGTTCTAGAGTGTCCTTTATTAGAGGATACATCTTAATTAGTCAGTTGATTTGAATGTTCTTATTTTGTTCTTTTTATATGCAACCAAGAAGTTGAAAGCATACAGTGAGCTAAATACTCTTCATAACTGATTGCTTTCTAACAGGGAGCCGGGCAGTTGTATGCGAGCCATCTCCGTCCATTTTTCCTGAGGCACCAGTCTAGGCTTGATCAAATATTGGAGCATATTTACAATGAAATGGTAAGAATCCTATGATGTTCCATGGCAGGAAGGATCCAAATTTATAGTTTCAGAGGGCTATCCAAACGGAACTTGCTATATTGTTGCTTATGTCAACTATTTCCTCTCTTAAGCCCCTGGTTCCGCCCTCTTTACTCTCTAATGTTGCACCATTTCCCATTATCTTTCATCCTTATTGCATATGAACAAAAAACAATCATAGGCTAATTTTGTTGCCGAATTGGATGGTCTCTACTCTCTACTTTATACTTGAGTTTAATTTTTTAAGACAAGTAATTGCAAAATTTTAGAATTCTGATAGATCAGTGGAACTCTAGGTCAAAATCATCAGTGCACGCCAAGCAGAAATCAAGTTTGCAAGGGCACTTTTTATGAAGCTCATGTCGTCAGGTACAGACTTGGACTGTTATTATTTTTTGTTTTATTTACCTTTAAGTACCATGTTCTTCACTGAAAGCATAATAGTACTCTATTAGATGTTACGGTCAGTTCAACACATTGTTTTGTTACATTTTCTTCAACCTACTGAACTATAGTTTCTTGTGGTCAATTCAATCGACTCTAAGTATATATATAGGATAAATATTCTATACACAGGTGGTGGAAACTTTCACGAGCGCCTTAGTTTTAGGGTATAAGGAGTTAGTTTAGTGTATAGGGTTTAGGGGTTTAGGTGTATGGGGTTAGAATTTAGGGAGTGTTGTTTCAATTCAAGGTTTAGGGTTATAATTTAGGGTTTATAGGTTAAAATCTAAATCCTCACCATATTATCCTAAACCTAAACCCTAAACCTAAACCTTAAATTAAAACAACTATCCATGAATTCTAAACACCTACACCTAAAGCCCTAAACCATATACCCTAAACTAATTCCCTAAAATTAAGGCGCTTGTGGAAATTGACCCATATTGCCCTAAAAACTAAACCCTAACCTATAAACCCTAAACCTAGACCTTAAATTAAAACAACTATCCCTGAATTCTAAACACTTACCCCTAAACTAATTCCATGTACTCTAAAATTAAAGCGCTTGTGGAAACTGAACCATATTACCCTAAAAATAAACCCTAACCTATAAACCCTAAACCTTAAATTAAAACGATTATCTCTAAATTCTAAACGCCTACACCTACACCCCTAAACCCTATACTCTAAACTAACTTCATATACCCTAAAATTAAGACGCTTGTGGAAATTGAACCATATTACCCTAAAAACTAAACACTAACCTATAAATCCTAAATCTAAACCTTAAATTAAAACAACAATCTTTGAATTCTAAACACATGCACCTAAACCCCTAAACCCTATACCCTAAACTAATTCCATATACCCTAAAATTAAGGCGCTTGTGGAAACTGAACCATATTGCCCTAAAAACTAACCCTAAACCTATAAACCCTAAACCTAAACCTTAAATTAAAACAATTATCCTTGAATTCTAAACACCTACACCTAAACCCCTATACCCTAAAATTAAGGCGCTTGTGGAAACTTTCAGTTTCCACCGCCAGTGTATAGGATATTAATCCATATATATACATATATATATATATATATAAGGATAAATATTCTATACACAGGCGGTGGAAACTAAAAGTTTCCACAAGCGCCTTGATTTTAGGGTTTAGTGAATTAGTTTAGGGTATAGGGTTTAGGGGTTTAGGTGTAGGGTGTTAGAATTTAGGGATAGTTGTTTCAATTTAAGGTTTAGGGTTATAATTTAGGGTTTATAGGTTAAAACCTAAATCCTCACCATATTACCCTAAAAACTAAACCCTAACCTATAAACCCTAAATTATAACCCTAAACCTTAAATTGAAACAACTATCCCTAAATTCTAACACCCTACACCTAAACCCCTAAACCCTATACCCTAAACTAACTCCCTAAACCCTAAAATCAAGGCGCTTGTGGAAACTTTCAGTTTCCACCGCCAGTGTATAGGATATTAATCCTATATATAAACATAAACATAAACGTATCATCAAGAGTAAAAGCATCCCAGGTCTCACATTGTCTTTATGTTGCCAGTGAACCAGATTGGTTGTGATCATATTCAGCCTGACCAAAGGCAATCGGGTTGTTCCATAGAAGGCTCAAGACAAGAGGATTCTGATAGGCAATCTGAAAGTGAAGATTGATACTATTACACAATAAGGTTAAGATTTGTTTGCATCAATATTTCTCTTGTTTCTTAGAAGGTTCAGGCTATACAGGATAGGAGTTCCTTTCGAGAATATAAAATGGCTGTATTTATTTCCCATCAAATATACTTTCTCTGCTTCAGGAATCGCCAGCATAATACTATTCAGCTTGAATTTCATCTCCTCATCCTTTTCCATTAGCCTCTCATTTGTAAACATGCCACTGCAAACACTTTTTACTGTTTCCCAGCTTTCAATTAATGGTAAATATAAAAAGTATAAAAATAAATTCACCTATAGATTCGAACCATAAACGATAAAATAAATTGAAACCAAGAAGACGAAGCACCATCTACTTGCCATGATAGTCAAGAAAAATTATGATTCACATTTTTTAATAAAAAAATTGTTATAAATAATATAATCTAATTTATTATTTTTGATTTTCTTAATTAAAATTTTAACATTTTGATATTGTATATATATTAATTTGATCTCATTAGTAAATCGAAAATGTTAGCGAAGAACAAAATGTTATAACATTCCATGCCTAAAGTATTATTTTTTTGTAAAAATAGGTGTCTAAAGTTTCAATCATTGCAATTTTAGGTCTATGACCGTTAAAGGGTGTTAAAAAATTTGTTAACCAATAAATGCTTGACATATGATACTAATTTGATTTTTATAACTTTTTAAAGAAAAAACCCAAAATTTTAAAAAATATATATAAAATCCTAAAAATTTGCAATTTTTACAAAATATTCCCTAAATTTCTAAAATTTTCTAAACTCAAACCCCCAAATTGCCGCCGCTTTCGTCACGCCTAAGCACACCCTCTTTGCTCGCCAATCCTAGACAGTCATGTTGGAGAACACGGCATCGCTGAAAATGCCGAACTGACGGCAATTTGAGTTTAAATTTTTTAGGGATTTAGGGACTGTTTTATAAAAATTCAATTTTTTTGGATTTTATAAAAAAAACAGAAACGGTTTTTATAAAAAATGTTTAAAGTTTTTAATTTAAAAAAAAAATAAATATGCTATATGTCAAGCATTGATTGGTTAACAATTTTTTAACACCTTTTAACTTAAAATTGTTACATTGTAAACTTTAGGCACATAAAATTATAATGTTTGAAATTTTGGCACTTATTTTTACAAAAAAAAAATACTTTAAACACTCAAAGTTCAAAAAGAGAGATACTTTAGACACTTTTTTTTCATTTAAGTCTTTTTGAAATATATAACATTCTATACTAAATGATTAAAATAATAATAATAATAATATTTTTTCAAATATGAATCAATATTTTTCAAAAGTGAAATAAAGTTGTAATATACTAACAATCAGTTATAATATTTTTAAATAACAAAATAATAAAGTTAAAATGTTACATTTTTAAATAATATTTAAGGTTTGACTTTTAACATTATAACAAAATAATTGAACTGAAAAGTAACATCTATAATATTTTATCTGAACTAATAAATTAATAAATATATAATAATTATTATTATTATTATTAAAAATGATGGTGTAACATCTTGTCACAATGAGTACCATATAATATAAGTGGAGGATTCTATTTATATAACCTTTTCCGATAGACTAAAAAATTTTCATAATCAATTATAATAAATATTAGGTTTAAGTAGCAAATAAGTGCTCAAACTATATCTTTTTTTAGATAGATGCCTAAAGTATTTTTCGGGTCAAATAGGTACTTAACGTTTTCAACATTACTCAAATAGGTCACGGTCCGTTAAAAAAATCTCGTTAGCCAATAAAAAACATGACACATAACATTATTAAACATTTTTTTTAAAAAATAAATCATAATTTTTAAATAATTTCAAAATAGCCCTAAATCCCTAAACCTCCCAAATTCGGCCACTACCACCGGCGTTGGTCGCGTTTTCGGCGACGGGCTGAACTGCCCTCCCCTCGCCGAATGACCTACACATCGTTCATCCTCGCAAATTTTTAAAATTCGACGATTTCGATGTTTGGCACAACATCGGTAGAATTCTGACGACCAGGTGGTGGAGTAAATGGTCGTGATAGTTTGATGACGGATGTGGTGGGCGGCGGTGTGATAATCGGCGGCGAAATCAGGTCAAATTGAGATTTGAGTTTTGAGTTGTTAGAGATTTCAAATATTGGGCCTATTTTGTGAAATAAAGAAAATATTTTGTTTTATTAATTTTTAAATATAATTTTGGGATTTTAAGAAGCTGACACATGTCACTTAACGTAAAAATTAACGGACATCGATGGCGGGCACCTATTTGAGTAACGTTGAAAATGTTAGACACCTGTTTGACCTGAAAAAACACTTTAGACACTTATATGAAAAAATGTATAGTTTAAGCACTTACTTGTCGCTTAAGCCTAAATATTAAACAAATATTTCTAACCGGTTCCTTTTTGCTTTATAATGTCGCGGTCGATTGGATTGGACTCGTAGAATAAATGTTTTTTATTTGTCAAAAAATATATATGTTTTCTAAAGTGCTATTTGATAAAAATTGAAGTATATAATAATTCCTTTTTACAATTTTAACATTCTGAATGAGAAAATAAAGTTAAAATGTCGATTTTGTATTGAATTTTTTAAAATTTAATCTGAATTAATTGACTAATAAATTGAATATCGATAATTAAACTATCAAAATTAGAGGGCTCGCCAACTTCCGAGCAAGGACTAGGAGTCTAGGATGCCATAATCAAACATATAATGATTAGGGATGAGAAAATTACTTGCTCTCTTCAGGTCCGGGTCTGATAGGAGTAGTTTTTTTTAAAAAAAGAAAAATAGGTTCGGGCCGAATCGAATTTTGATTGAAATTTTAAATTTTAAATCAGAGTCGGGACGACAAAGAACCCTCCATGCCACGTCGTGTTGTTATATTTTGATAAATTAATATTTATTTTATAATTTATGTCGGAATTAATGACTTTTCTCCTAACAATGTAGGCTCTAAAATTTAAATCTAAATTCTTTAATTGGAAGACAATGTGTCTTACACTCAATCATTATTGGTGTTGCCATTTCTATGTTTAATAATCGTTGTTCTTATCTTAATACATATTATATATTCCTTTACAGATTAAATGATGAACCATATCTTATTAAAATAATAAAATGAAGCTCGCGTGTATATTAATGTAATGATCATTTTAAATTTAAATAATTATTTTTTAGAGAAAAAAACCTTTTTTGAAGTTACTATTATAATATAATTAGGGTAAACTACACCACTAACCACCGAACTATTAGAACGTATCTATTTTGTCCATCGAATTATCGAACTCGTCAATCAGACCACTAAACTTATTAAATTAACCTATTTTGACCACCGCCGTTAAAAATTAACGGATGGGTGACAGGGGAATGACGTGGCAGTTAACGGAATTTTGTAAAATTATACATTTAGTCCCTATTATTTATCTACTATATCAATTCGGTCTTAATTTTAATTTAATTAAATAAAATTAACCAACAAACCAAATGACGACACATGTCATCACCCAATTAGATAAATTTACTCAAAATTTAATTTAATTTAATATTTAATATTTTTTTACCACCTAATATTTAATATTTAATATGATTTACCCGCAGGAACAATAAAAAAAAGTTTGAGTATAACGATGAGAATGGTTAAACCGACACCCCCATTTCACTATCCATCATTTGGCCTTTTGTAGTTTTTCCTCCTTGAACTCTTCTTCATGCAGACCATTTGTTTCCTTTTCCACCATCTGTCTAGTTAGTGGTGTCCCAGTTATAGTTTTAAGGCCCTAAAAGACCGCACACAACATGCATGACAAATTTGAATAATAAAATAATACTTGGAACATGTAATACTTGGCCATCCACTTAGCTGTAATGTTACTATTGCTTACGGACTTGAAATATGTATGGCGATTGACCATGGTTTTAATTTGTCAAGTCTGGTCCTTACTGTCCTTTGGATTCATAGGGGCTGCCAACAACTTTCAAAAGCATCATTCTTTGCATAGTGTTTGAAGCCTTTGTTTGTCATTCTTCTTTAGTTTTACTTCCACTCGATCTACCCTCCTATGTTGCTTGATAGCTTCTTTCAATGTTTCTCTATTCGAAAATATTAAACCCTTACTAAACTTTGGTCTCACCATATCAGTTTCAGCATAAAATTCAGGATATTTAAGCCCATCCGAGTCTGAACCATGGTCACTATATAAGATTTTAGAATTGTCAGAATCTGATTCTTCCTCATGATCATTGTCATTTATATGCACACCATCAGCTCCAAAGCCATCAATTTTTCTTTGAACCTTAATTCCTATTTCATCATCTTGTCTGCACGATTCATCCTTTCCACAGTCATACTCATTATCACTAACATCAAACTGCTCAGCAACAAATTTTTTTCTTCATCAGATTCTTCTTCTTCAACATCACCAGGTTATTCTTCTTCAACATTATCAGGTTCTTCTTCTTTAACGGTAACATATTTTTCTCCAACATTATATTCTTCTTCTGCACCAGCATTAGTTTCTCCAGCAACAATATTATTTTCTTCACCAACAACATTTTCCTCTTCAACGATATTATCTTCTTCTGCACCAACAGATTCTTCACCAGCAGATTCTTCACCATTATTTTTCTCTTTAAATTTTTTTTCAGATTCATAATTTCCTTCTTCTTCATCTTCATAATTTTCTTCTCCCATGACAGTCTCATGATTGTCTCCAGCTTTAAAATTTTCTTCTTCAACAGCAGCTTGATCTTCTTCTACTTTATTAATTTTTTTCTCAAATGACTTAAGATATGTATGCAAGTACCTATCATTATCTAAGCTTTGCAACATAGCTATACAATCTTGATCACTATTCAGTGGCCTAATAAAACTTCTACACAGTGAACTACTTGGCACTCTCCAGTAAATGGCAAATGGTGGAACTACACCTATCTTCTCAACCATGGCACATAATGAAAATGTTGCGAACCTACTGCCATCAACAAAGTCCATGTAAGCTTCGGACTTGGAGGTGTACTTCATCCTTGATGAATGAGTAAAGTTTCTTTTATAGTGAATCACAAAAGTGAACATATCTGTCCCACTACCTGCACAGCTAAAAACACATAGTTATCAAGTAATACACATTAAACAATACACATAAAAATTAACAAAGCAATAGTAGTTTACAATGCCTAAAAGTAATACACATAAAAACACATAATTATCAAGTAATACGCATTAAACAATATACATAAAAACCAACAAAGCAAAGTAATACACATAAAAAACAGTACACATTAAAACACACATGGTTATAAAATAATACACATGCATACCCTTAAGAGCAATAGCAGTTTACAATGTCTAAAAATTATTAAACAATACAAAGTAAACAATATTCAATGGCCCACCCTTAAAACAATACAAAGTAAACAATATTCAATGGCCAACCAAAATTCATAAAAGGTATAAAATTTTCTGGACCACTTTTTTTTATAATAACCTGCAAAAGAATACATAGACAAATAATATTCAATGGACCACTTTCTTTATAAACAATACAAACTCACTTATTCAATAGAATAAATTCCAATCAACTATATTACCCTTCAGAACACATGGTCATTAAACAATGTAAACTAACATCAATTAATCAGAACACATGGTTATTAAACAATATAAACTATGGTTATTAAACAAACAAACCTAAAACATGGTTATTAAACAATGTAAACTATTGTTATTAAATTAGAACACATGGTTATTAAACAATGTAAACTATGATTATTAAACAAACAAACCTAAAATATGGTTATTAAACAATGTAAACTATTTGTTACATTGTTATTAAACAAACAAACAAACAAACGTGGTTATCTTTTTCAAATCAGACAAACAAACCTTTAAATCAATGTGAAATATTTGTTACATTGTTTCTTCATCCAATGTAAACCAAAAACTTTAAATTAATTCAACAGTAAATTATATTCGAATCTAAAACTTTAAATAGAATCTAAAACCATATTACCCTTCATTTTCGAATATAAATCAATCCAAAAACTTTAAATCAATCCAATGCAAAACAATTACTAAAATCATAAACCAAACATATACAATCTCATAAAAACCAGTACACATTAAACCCAAAATAGAATCTAAAACCCTTATTAAAAATCGCCATGCCACGCCGTATTGTTATTTTTTGGTAAAGTATATATTTTATTTTATAATTTATGTCGGAATTCGTGACTTTCCCTCTTAACAATATCGGCTCTAAAATTCAAATCTGAATTCTTTAATCGGAAGACAATGTGTCTTACACTCAATCATTATTGATGTTGCCATTTCTATGTTTAATAATCGTTGTTCTTATCTTAATACATATTATATATTCATGTACAGATTAAATGGATGAATCATATCTTATTAAAATAATAAAATGAAGCTCACGTGTATATTTAATGTAATGATCATTTTAAATTTAAATAATTATCTTTTAGAGAAAAAAAACCTTTTTTGAAGTTACTATTATAATTAGGGTAAACTACACCAATAACCACTGAATTATTAGGACGTATCTATTTTGTCCATCGAATTATTGAACTCGTGAATCAGACCATTAAACTTATTAAATTGACCTATTTTGATCACCGCCGTTAAAAATTAACGGATGTGTGACAGAGGAATGACGTGACAGTTAACAGAATTTTGTAAAATTATACATTTAGTCCCTATTATTTATCTATTATATCAATTCGGTCTTAATTTTAATTTAATTAAATAAAATTAACCAACCAACCAAATGACGACACATGTCATCACCCAATTATATAAATTTACTCAAAATTTAATTTATTTTTATTTAATATTTAATATATTTTGTCACCACTTAATATTTAATATTTAATATGATTTACCTGTAGAAACAATAAGAAGAAGCCTGACTATAAGGATGAGAATGGTTAAACCGACACCCAATTTCACTATCCATGATTTGGCCTTTTTTAGTTTTTCCTCCTTGAACTCTTCTTCATGCAGACCATTTGTTTCCTTTTCCACCATTGTTATCTGTCTAGTGATGTCTGATGTCTCAGTTATGGTTTTAAGGCCATAAAAGACTGCACACACCATAAATGACTTCGCCCAGGTTCCCGGCAAGCATTGGTGCATTTCGACCAGTTGTGTCGAGGTTTACTCGGTCATATTCAACGCTTCCCACCGGCAACCAAATGATGATCCCCAAAATACAACCGATAATTGCTCCTAGGATGGCCTCAATTATACCCGGCAAAATTGACTCGAGACCCGAACTAAATTACCCGAACCGAAATCGAAACCAAACTGAGCATGATGACCCGAAACCTGAAATTGAACTGAAATCGAACCGAAAATGAACCGATTATTAGTTGAACCGAAATGGATACAAACCGATAGACCCGAATCGAATGGACCCGAATTGAATGGACTTGAACCGAAGACAACCCGAAATAAATAAAAGATATTAATAGAAATAAAGAAAGATGAGATATGAAAAACCACACAACTCACCAAAAAGTTAAATATATTGGCTTTATAAAGCCATTAAAGGGTGTAAAAAATGACAAACTTAAAAATTTGATTAAAATAGATCGATCTCCCGTTGACCCGAAATTGAACCGAATTGAAAATCAACCGACCCGAAATGACTCGAAACACAATAAAATCGAACCAAACTGAACCGAATAACATCAGACCCGAAATAACTAAAACCGAAATGACCTGAACTAAACCTGAACCGATTGACCCATTTGCCACCTCTACCCTCAATAGCATTTGCTTTACTCCAAAGAAGCATGAAAGCAATTGATAGTGCTGCTGAGCCGATAAGCATGTTTAGTACCATGGCAAAGAATCCCATGAAACATCCAAAGCCTAAAACATAAGCCCTTGAAACACACATGATCTTTTCCTCGTTGGCATCTGGGTTTAGTTAATATTGTAACATTATGAATATTTACAATTTCAGTTGTTTCAGTGTTGTTTCCAAATCAAGGAGGGAAAATTAATGGAAATAAGAAAAGTCTTGAATTCATGACAAATTTCAGTTGTTTCAGTGTTGTTTCCAAATCAAGGATGTAAAATTAATGAAAATAAGAAAAGATTGGTCATATTTGCACAACATTAATCATTACTATTATTATTTTAAAATAGTGAAATATTATGATAATTCTTTTATTCAGAAACAATAGTTGGCAAAAACAGCCTTTATTTGCAGCCTGGTAGGTACGTTTTAACACTGAGGCCATGAGATTTTGCAATAAGAAGCTGCTCTTTTAGCGTTGGGACTGTCCAGAAACGGCTTAAGAGTTGGGTCCTTGATGTACCCACATAGACATGGCTGCTGCTCGTTCAGCTTGCTGCAACAAGCGGCTGTCGGAACTGCCGCCGACAGGAACGCCGAAATGCACGGGCTAAGCTCTGTGGGATTGCATGTCACTGCCTCCGCCGTGCGAGTTTCGCCTGAAAACATCACCACCGCCATCACCACCGCACACAAGGCAACAAGGGAAACCCTCTTCATCTTTCTTTTTCGCCTACAACAAGATGGTAATACAGATAAAGCAATGAAGTTAGATGGTGCATATTGGGCATGAGTTGTGGCTCAATTTATAGAAGTCGGGCAATCATGATTTACTGATTTTAAAATGTGTTTACTAGGGCCTATTAAAACTCGACTATTAATTTGATTTTCTTAATTAAAATTTTAACATTTTGATATTATATTTATTAATTTGATCTCATTAGTAAATCGAAAATGTTAGCGAAGAATAAAATGTTATAACATTCCATTGACTTTTTTGAAACAACCTGGCTAAAGCTGGAAGGTATAGATCAATCCCTCTCTGCTGGAAATGTGCTAATTAATAATGGGAAGCTGCCGGAATATTGGCAAAAGCTGCCGCCTGCCAGGCTATTTAAACACAATCAGTAGTGGGATATTGGCAGCAATGGTGGATCGTGGCCATTCCATCTCGAAGGCGATGGTTTTTAAATTATTTCCATTTTACTTGAATATGTGATATGTGTTCTTGTGTACACAGTAATGGTTTAATTGGTTCGAACTATGGTGAACTAGTGTTATGTAACATGATCCCGGGGCAGTCTTTTTTCTCCATCTAAGTTTAGGGGAGTTTTTTAACGAGATTCCGGGTTCATGGGTCTTTCTTTAAAATAATATATCAATTTTTTTTAAAAAAAAAACTCTCATTCTAAATAGGTGCCTAAAGTAATATTTTTGAACTTTAGGTGCCTAAAGTATTACTTTTTGTAAAAAGAGGTGTCCAAAGTTTTAACTGTTGTAATTTTAGGTGCATGACCGTTAAGGGGTGTTAAAAAATTGTTAACCAATCAATGCTTGACACGTGGCACTAATTTGATTTTTTTAAAACCTTTTTAAGAAAAAACCCAAATTTTTAAAAAATTATAAAATCTTAAAAGTTTGCAATTTTTACTAAACAATCTCTAAAATTTCCTAAACCCAAACCCCCGAATCGTCGTCGCTTTATCGCGTCTGAGCACACCTCCTTTGCTCGCCGGTCCTAGGCAGTCATTTCCTCCGACACGGCGTCACCGAAAACGCCGAACCGACTACGATTTGAGGGTTTGAGTTTGAGAAATTTTAGGGATTTGGGGACTGTTTTGTAAAAAATCAAAGTTTCTGAATTTTATAATAAAAAAACTGAAACTGTTTTTATAAAAAGGTTGTTTTAAGTATTTAATTTTGAAGAAAATAAAATAAATATGCCACGTGTTAAGTATTGATTGGATAACAATTTTTTAACATCTTTTAACCGTCAGACATCTAAAATTGCAATATTGTAAACTTTAGGCACCTAAAATTATAACGTTTAAAACTTTGGGCACTTATTTTTACAAGAAAATACTTTAAGCACCTAAAGTTCAAAAAGAGATACTTTGGACACTTTCTTTCATTTAAGTCTTTTTGATATATATATAATATTCTATACTAAATGATTAAAATAATAACAATAATAATATATATTTTTTTCAAATATGAATCGATATTTTTCGTAAGTGAAATAAGGTTGTAATATACTAAAAATCAGTTGATGTAATAAAGTTAAAACGTTAGATTTTTAAACAAAATTTAAGGTTCAACTTTTAACATTATAACAAAATAATTTGAATTGAAAAGTAATATCTATAATATTTTATCTAAGTTAATAAATATATAACAATAATAATAATAATTAAAAAATGATGGTGTAACATCTTGTCACAATGAGTACCATATAATATAAGTGGGGGATTCGATTTATATAACATTTTATGATAGACCAAAGACTTTTCATAATCAATTATAATAAATATTAGGTTTAAGTGGCCAATAAGTGCTCAAACTATATCTTTTTTCTAGATAGATGCTTAAAGTATTTTTCAAGTCAAACAGGTACGTAACTTTCAACGTTACTCAAATAAGTGCTCACCGTGACTGTCTGTTAAAAAAAATCTCGTTAACCAACAAAAACATGACACATGTGACATGACATTTCTAAACTATTTTCTAAAAAATAAATTAGAATTTTTAAAATATCCTAAATTTTTTAAATAATCTTAAAATAGTCCCCAAATCTCTAAACCCCCTAAACCCGGCTACTACCACAGGCGTTGGTCGCGTTTCCGACGACGGGCTGAAGTGTCCTCCCCTCGTTGAATGACCCACACATCGTTCATCGTCCGTTATGTCTCCGTTCGTCGCGAATTTTTCGAATGAACAATTCGACGATTTCGGCGTTTGGCATAACGTCGGTTGAATTCTGGCAACCAGGTGGTGGGATAAATGGTCGTGACGGTTCGATCATAGATGTGGTGGGCGGGGGTGTGATAATCGACGGCGAAATCAGGTCATATCGAGATTTGGGTTTTGGGTTGTTAGTGATTTCAAATATTGGGCCTATTTTGTGAAATAAAGAAAATATTTTGTTTTATTAATTTTTATTTATTTTTAAATATAATTTCAGAAATTTAAGAAGCTGACACATGTCACTTAACGGTAAAAATTAACGAACATTGACGACGGCACCTATTTGCGTAATGTTAAAAATACTTTAGACACTTATCTAAAAAAAATATAGTTTAAGCAATTATTTATGGATTAAGCCTAAATATTAAACAAATATTTCTAAACCGGTGCCTTTTTGCTTTATAATGCCGCGGTCGATTGGATTGGACTAGTAGAATAAATGTTTTTTATTTGTCAAAAAATATATATGTTTTCTAAAGTTCTATTTGATAAAAATTGAACTATATAATATATTTTAAAAAAAAATTAACATTCTGAATGAGAAAATAAAGTTGGAACATCGTTTTTGTATTGAATTTTTATAAAATTTATTCTGAATTAATTGACTAATAAATTTAATATCGATAATTAAACTATAAAAATGAGAGTGGTCACCAACTTCCGAGCAAGGACTAGGATGCCATAATCAAACATATAATGATTAGGGATGAGAAAATTACTTGCTCTCGTCAGGTACGGATCTGATAGGAGCAGTTTTTTTTTAAATTAAGTTCGGTTCAAATCGAATTTTGATTGAAATTTTAAAATTTTAGATCAGAGTCGGAATGGCAAAGAACCCGCCATGCCACGTCGTGTTGTTATTTTTGGTAAAGTACATGTTTATTTTATAATTTATATCAAAATTCGTGACTTTTCCTCCTAACAATATCGACTCTAAAATTCAAATCTGAATTCTTTAATTGGAAGACAATGTGTCTTACACTCAATCATTTTTTTTTTGATCAAAAGAGACTTTCATAGAATTAAATGGGATAATCATACAACGAAAGCGGTTCACCCTTAACAACATAGACGGTAAAAGTCAAGGGTAACCGACGAGCGAAACAAAAGAAAACAAACAAGCATACAAAGCAAACAGCCAGAAAAAGAAAAAAACTAAAACAAAACACAAGATCCTGAGCTAGAGACCGAAGAACCCAAACAATGGGAACCAGAACCGCCATAACCAACGTCGAAGCAGAAGGTTCAAATGGCACAAACCAAAGCCGGCAAGGGTAATTACTTAGGCCCGAAAATAACATCCTCATCACCGAAGGAGGGAATCTCACCGTAGCAGCACCTGAGAGCTCTATCCAGAGGCAGGCTTCCGATCTGTGCGGACCGGTCCTTATCAAGGCACTAGCTACCGTAAACCACCAACAGAGATTGCTGAATGTAGACAAGCCCAAAACCTTCTAAGGCATAAACACGACACCAAGACCACCCGTCAAACATTTGACAGACACCACTGAAAACTGAAAAAACCAAGAGCAAGGCCGAGAGGCAATCGGCTGCCTAAGGCCACCAGGATCCCACTTAAATCTGATTTCATTCGGTTTCCACCAGATACCAACTCTCCAATAGGAGGAAATCCAGTAAAATATGGATCCCTGATCGACCGATGACGTCAAGAGAGTTGAAACCGAATGATTTAGAAAAAAACACCCTAGCTTGAAAATTTTACCGGAATCTCCTGGATCCCATTTAAACTTGATGGATAAAGATTTCGTAATCCCGCCAGGTTCCCACTTGCCAAAATCGATCCCAGATCCGAAAAAAACGGAAAAGAACACTTTAAGAAGACTTGAAGAGGGCCATATCCCACCAAATCCGGGAATGTTGGGCTGCAAATAGAAATTGTTGTGACTGGACATTGACAGCTCATGGGAGCCAAGACTTGTCAGACTAGAAAAAGACCATATTGCCCTCGTCCCTAAAACCTCAACCCCGTTGACTTTAGAGAAGCTGACCGGTGGACCGCCGAGCCGGAAACCTATGCGCCGTTGAGTGCTGAAGTCAGTCTCATCCCGAAATGAAGGACCGACTAACCCTAAAGGCAGCCAGTCAGTAAGAATTTTTGAGAACTAGGAGCCATCCCGGCCCCCTTTGGGTAGAAAAACACCACGGATAAGGTCCCAGAGGCAGATCTGGCCAGCGGCTCGAAAGACTAGAACATCAGACGCGACGACGATATGGCTCCGCCACGCTTCCCTCTCCGGTGCCGGGGGAAACAGCCCGGACAACTGGACCAGTCTTCGAGCGTCACAACCCCAGATGCGCAGAAGAGAAACACCCAAGCCCAGATCCCACGGCCACGACTCTGGCAGCTTGGAGCCGTTGTAAAGATCAGATTCGGGGCGCCAGATCCCAACTCCAATCATGCTGCACCGGCCGAAACTCGACGGATAGGAGGTTCCCGTACGAGCCTTGCTCGTCGTTGCCCACAGCACCACCCAAAAAACTCCATCGCCTGAGATCCGGACCAAGCCACCAACCGACGTCGTCCACCACACCACCGGCCACCGACGAGCTCTGGAAGAGAGAAGCCCCCTTCGCCTGACCTCGAGCAAGAAAACCGGGTCGGGAGAATCAAATCGCCCCCCGAGGGTCGAAGATTTCAGGACAACGAGAGAAAAGAAGGGGCGCGTGAGGCGCGTTCGGTTCATCCCTCTTACTTTAACATATTATATATGTATGATTTACACTCAATCATTATTGGTGTTGCCATTTCTATGTTTAATAATCGTTGTTCTTATCTTAATACATATTATATATTCCTGTACAGATTAAATGATGAACCATATCTTAATTAAAATAATAAAATGAAGCTCACGTGTATATTTAATGTAATGATTATTTTAAATTTAAATAATTATTTTTTAGAGAAAAAAAAACCTTTTTTGAAGTTACTATTATAATTAGGGTAAACTACACCACTAACCACTGAACTATTAAGACATCTATTTTGACCATCGAATTATCGAACTCCTCAATCAGACCACTAAACTTATTAAATTGACCTACTTTGACCACCGCCGTTAAAAATTAACGGATGGGTGACAGAGGAATGACGTGGCAGTTAAACGAGTTTTGTAAAATTACACATTTAGTCCCTATTATTTATCTATTATATTAATTTGGTCTTAATTTTAATTTAATTAAATAAAATGAACCAATCAACCAAATGACGACACATGTCATCACCCAATTAGATAAATTTACTCAAATTTTAATTTATTTTTATTTAATATTTAATATATTTTGTCACCACCTAATATTTAATATGATTTACCTGCAAGAATAATAAGAAGAAGCCTGAGTATAACGATGAGAATAGTTAAACTGACACCCCATTTCACTATTCATGATTTGGGCTTTTTTAGTTTTTCCTCCTTGAACTCTTCTTCATGCAGACCATTTGTTTCCTTTTCCACCATTGTTATTTGTCTAGTGGTGTCCCAGTTATAGTTTTAAGGCCATAAAAGACTGCACACACCATGAATGACAAATTTGAATAATAAAATAATACTTATCAACTCTACTAATTCAAAAAATTTTGACTTGATTCATTCGAATCTAGCAAGGTAACCCAAACTAAAACTGATTAGTGTTAATTTTCTAAGCTTCCATGTATTATTTTTTAAAGTAAAGTCTTGAATTCATGACAAATTTAAGTTGTTTCAGTGTTGTTTCCAAATCAAGGAGTGGAAATTAATGAAAATAAGAAAAGATTGGTCATATTTGCACAACATTGATCATTACTATAATTTTTATTATTATTATTTTAAAATAGTGAAATATTATGATATTCTTTTATTCAGAAACAGTAGTTGGCAAAAACAGCCTTTATTTGCAGCCTGGTAGATGCATTTTAACACTGAGGCCATGGGATTTTGCAATAAGAAGCAACTCTTTTAGCGTTGGGACTGTCCACATACGGCTTAAGAGCTGGGTTCTTAATGTACCCACATAGACATGGCTGCTGCTCGTTCAGCTTGCTGCAACAAGCGGCTGACGGATCCGCCGACGACGTGAACGCCGGCATGCACGGGCTAAGCTCTGTGGGATTGCATGTCACTGCCTCCGCCGTGCGAGTTTCGCCATAAAACATCACCACCGCCATCGCCACCGCACACAAGGCAACAAGGGAAACAGAAACACTCTTCATCTTTCTTTTTCGCCTACAACAAGATGGTAATACAAATAAAGCAATGAAGTTAGATGGTGCATATTGGGCATGAGTTGTGGCTCAATTTATAGGAGTTGGGCAATCATGGTTTACTGATGTTAAAATGTGTTTACTACACCTATTAAAACTCGACTCGACTCGGCTAAAAAAATTATATAAAGTTTTGAGTTACAAAATGAGACTTCAAATAATTCGAAATTTTTAATGATTAGTGGATTAATTTTTAAGTTAGAGTCGAGTTCCTCAACTTTAAATAATATATTTATGGATTAATATCCTATATATAGGCGGTGGAAACTGAAAGTTCTCACAAACGCCTTAGTTTTAGGGTATATGGAGTTAGTTTAGGGTATAGGGTTTATGAGTTTAAGTGTAGGGGTTTAGAATTTAGGGATAGTTGTTCCAATTTAAGGTTTAGGGTTATAATTTAGGGTTTATAGGTTAGGGTTTAGTTTTTAGGGTAATGTGGTGAGGATTTAGGTTTTAACCTATAAACCCTAAATTATAATCTTAAACCTTAAATTGAAACAATTATCCCTAAATTCTAACCCTCTACAGCTAAACCCCTAGACTCTATACCCTAAACTAACTCCCTATACCCTAAAACTAAGGCGCTTGTAAAAACTTTCAGTTTTCACCTCCAGTTGTAGAATATTTATCATATATTTATATCACATGTGAAAAATATAAAAATAAATTCGCTTATAGATTCGAACTGTAAATGATAAAATAAATAAATAAAAAAGCTTCGAAAAGTGGGTCTGTAACTGAATAAACAGACTCCACCATTTAGAAACAAAAAATTGGTGGCGTCTTCTTTTATCTTGATTAAAACAAGCATTCTGATCAATAAATATCGTGACACATAAAGCTTGAGTTTTATACGTGTAAGTTTTGTCTATATTTATATATAGTTTAAATCATTACATGTATGTGAAGCTTTACTCTGATTAATTTGGATTAATTCACGTCACACAGTATTAGTTGGTGAGTCTCCCAACAGAAATTTTTTATATACACAATATCTCGAACTCGATATCTTCTTAAGCAGTACCAAGCTGCTAACCACTTGAACCAACATCATTAACCTCATTGATATATTATTTTCAATTTTTATTTCATATTAACTTATAATGATTTGTATGCAAATTTAATTTATATAGAAAACGGGGACAAAAAATTAATTGTACTTTTTTGGAAACTAAAATAATTTTTTATTCAAAATATTAAAAGGTTGTTTTTTTTTTTAAATATGAACAAATTTTTATCATGAAGACTTGACAATGACTCATCATTTGTGTAAGGAAGAAATGCTAATTTTCAGTGAAAACAATACAAAGTGATATATGGAAGACAGACTTAAATCTATAGTATTTATAAAAAAATTATTAAATTAGTGTGAGATTTTAATTTAATTAGGGATTTTAAAAAAAATACTTTTTTAGAATAATTACAAAAACGTTTACGTAAGTTAATATGCTTTGTGAATCATAGTGAGCAAGCATATTGTGGTGATTATTAAAGGAAACAAAATAAAAAGTTGGGTATTGAGATATTGGGTCTTCAAGTTTAATTTTTATTTTATATAAAATATATCTAAATTTTGTTTGGATTTATTTATATTTTAATTTATTATGAGTGAGTTCTGTTGAGAGTTGTTAGGATCTAAGTTGTGTCTCATTTTTATTTTGTGAGGATTAATTTATATTAAGAATTGAGAAAAAAATAGTTAGAATTTAACAAAATAAATCACGATAACTATTTTTTAATAGTCTAAAGGTAAAGTAGTATTTGTTCATAGATGTTTTTAACCCTTTGACAATGCACATACACCGTGTAGACAAAAAATTTGAACACATGTCTCCTAAGATAAACATCATCCACTTTTTCACTAAAACACTTGTTGGTTTCATCACGATAACTATTTTTTTACTCAGTAAAAGTGTAAATGTATTATTGAAGAAAAATAAACTACATCAATAAATAATTAGCGAAAAAGTTTCAGAACCTACATAATTTAGAAAATAAGACAATATGAGTATCCTTAGCCAGGCCAATCAATAGATCTCAAGTACATATATATTTTTGAAAATTTGGTTTATTTATTTATTTTGAAGTTATAAATATTAGTACATAAAAATTTAAAAATAAGTAGTAGGGAGAAAAAGGAGGGTGGGGCTGAGTCCAGGCCTTCTCCCGTAATGGTATGGGCTCAAAATCCAAGTAATATGTACTAGCTATAATGGCGAAGCCCAACTCAGCACACCTAAACTTTTATTCGGAAGGCTTTGACATTGAAATTTGGAAATAAAAAAATACATTAAAAATGGGAATAAAGAAAAGTAGTTATATAATTTTTTGGGCAATTAAAATAAATTATATAAATCACTATTGAATTTCACTCTTAAACCTATTTTGGTCACTGAAGTTTCAAAAGTTAAATTTACTTATTAAAGCTTAGACATTGAACGTTTTTTGTCACTAAAGTTTAGACATCGAACATTTTTTTGCCACTTTTAAACTCAAAACAGTAATAGATGATGATCGTTTGGTCTCAAAATTTACAAGTGATCTTGTTTTGGCCCCCTGAGTCTGAATTTAACCTTTATTTTGTCGAAAACTGCTCTGAAGTTCGCGAATTGGCCAAAAATCTTTTAATTTTTCTCTCGTCGATTTCTCTCCTCTACCGTTGAATGGAGCTTATTTTTCAGTATTTTGTTTCTCTCGTGCCGATGAAGTTTCCACCGTTCGAATCTTGGAGACGTTCATTCGTTCGTCATAAAAAATTAAACGAATAAGTGACAAAAAACGTACAATGTCTAAAATTCAATGAGTAAATTGAACGTTTTAAAATTTCAGTCACCATTATATTGTTCTTAAGCTAACTCAACTCAAAGTTTATAAAAAAAAAGTAAATATAATAATTATTATTTTATTAAGAACAATACTCAGACAGCAAAAACAACCATGATTTGCAGCCTTGTAGATATTACATACTAATCAAGCAAGAGCTTAACACTGTGGAGATGGAACTTTGCAATAGGAAGCAACTCTTTTAGCGTTGGGACTGTCCACATAGGGTTTAAGGGTTGGGTTGTTAATGTACCCACAAAGGCATGGCTGCTGCTCGTGCAGCTTGCTGCAACATGTGTCCGTTGGATTCGCCGACGATATGAACGCCGTCATGCACGAGCCGAGCTGCCCGGGATCGCATGTCACCGCCTCCGCCGTGTGAGTTTCGCCGAAAGAAATCGCCACGGCAAGTACCACCGCACACAAGGCAACAAAGGGAACCCTCTTCATCTTAATTTCTCGCCTACAGAAGATGTGTACCAAAAAAGAAAAGAAGCAATGAAGTTGGTGCATTTTGGGCATGAGTTGTGACACAATTTATAGGAAATGGGACCGAAAAAGTGAATTAATAAATGTTTTTAGTAGGAATGTACATTATATTTTTCAACAGAATAACTCGTATTCTAATATTAAAATTTAAAAACGATATTATTAGAAAGATGATTATAAATGTAGGCTTAAATGAAACATCAAGCCCTAAATTATGTTATTTGTTTACTTTTAGTCTTTAAATTGTTTTTTTAAAATTGCATAAACTATTATTTCTGACTAATTTGACTTTGACCGTCAATTAAGTTTAAAAAATATTTCGGCTAAATAGACGTTGACACGTCAAAAAAATTTATTTACTTATTTTGACCAGAAAAAGATAGTTTAGGAACTAAAAATTAAAAAAAAAACAATATAGATATTTTTTTGACCAAAAAATAATTTAGATACTTAAAGTGATCAGAAATAATAGTTTAAGTACTTATTTTTTATAAAAAAAATAATAATATAGGGAGTAATATATATATATATATATATATATATATATAATTTAAAGGGTAATTTTTTATTTAAGCCTAAATTTTAAACATACACAATAAAAAGAAAATAAAAAACTTGGAATGTGTGCTGGCAATTAATAGAATTCCAGCGTTTAGAAACGTTTTGAGGGCAACGGGTATTCTTTAAAAGTGGTTGCATCTACCAACCACGTCTACCAATAAATATTGTCTTGGGGACCTCCAGTGGGCATCTAACTTTTTAGTTTCGAAATGTTTTTCTAGTTCATCGTTTTTATAGGGGGAACTATTTAAAGGGGTAATTATATAAATTATTATTGAATTTTACTTTGAAATCTATTTTGGTCATTAAAATCTTAAAATATTCACTTTATTCACTGAAATTTAGATATTGAACATTTTTTTGTTATTGAACTTTATTCTCAAACTTATTTTGTCATTGAAGTTTAGACATTGAACGTAGATGGTGGTCGTTTGATCTTAAATTTTAATAGTCAGTCTCTCTCCCTGAGTCCGAATCTGATCTCCATTTCGTCGAAAAGTGCCATGAAGTCTACGAATCGAGAAAAAATCTTTCAGTTTTTCTCTCGTCGATATCCCTCTTTCGTCGTCGAATAAAGTCCGTTTTCCAGTATATTATTTCCCTCGTGCTGATAAAAATTTTCACTGTTCGGATCTTGAAAAAAATTCTTCCGTTCGTCGGTAAATGGGTGCTCAAATAATTAACATGATAGTAACAAAAAAACATTCAATATCTAAACTTCTGTGAGTAAAATGAACGTTTTGAAACTTCAATGACCAAAATAGGTTTGAGAGTAAAGTTCAATGATGATTTGCATAATTTACTCTATTAAAAAATAAATGGTGGGGACTCGTCTTCCAAAAAATAAAAATTGAAAAAAATTAAATTGAGATAATAGTAAATTTATATTCTAATATCTTAAAAATATACATAATTTATATTGTTGTCTACCATAAATTTAAATATTATTAAATAACTCCCTCAATAAAAAAAATGTTGAGTTTCCGTCAATAACTCATATTTATGTGGGTATCGTTTTCTGGTTTTGAACCTGACTAATAGAAGTGTGCTTCCGGCTTGAGTTGCTATGCAAAGTCCTAGAGTGACGAAAAAAGTAAGAATTCGTAAATATTAGGAGCAACTCCAACTTTGGGAAGTGTTGAGGACCACTGCCTTAACTATTGAAATAAACTCGACTTGGCAGGTGACGCAGTCCAGGTCCTTAAATATTCTAGTTGGGGTAGATGAATCATTAATGGCAAGATAACTGTCATAAGAAGACCTCGATCACTGAGACTGTCGAGGTACCTGGTTCTAGGGGTGCCCCTACCTGGTTGAGGCTATCAAAGTGTACTTAATTTGCCATGAAATTTAAGTTAAAAGGGTACTTAAAGGTGTCTACTCTAGCAAGTACAATAACTATTTTTTTCTCTTCTGTTGACTTATTTATGAGAAGTGCGTTGGCCATAAATTTTAAAGTTGTTTCGTGTTTAAAATGAGGATAGAACTCTCGACAATTAGTTAAGATATAAGAGATTCATATCATCTCACCTAAACCTCGTGTTTTTTTTTTGTTTTTTTTCTTCATATATACGTTGTGTCAACTTTAGTTTACACTAGCTAAATTTAAGGTTTATAGTGTTAGTTTAGCGTTTTGGAGTTTATGAATTTATAATTTATAATTTAAGATTAGAGTTTAGGGTTTAAGTTTGACATTTAAAATTTTAGGGTTAAATATTTAAATTATATATTTTAAACAAGTCTCTAAATGTTTTTGAGCTAATTAAGTCTTTGTATTCTGAAATTTCATCAATTATGACTCTTTGATTTACATTATCCGTCTAATAACTTTATCAGAAATTTTCTTTAAAAAATTTATTAATGTCATACGACAAAATCACAATATGTCACAAGACAATGTTATGTTAGAAAAAAATATTAAGGGTTAACAGTAAAAGAATGACTAAATGGTTTAATTGATTCTATATATCAACTAAAAGATTTAATTGAGTGTAAAAATATTTAAGGGCTTAATTAATATTTTTAAAAGTTTGAGGGTTTCAGACACCTTTAAACCTAAATAAATCAAATTAAAAACTACTCATATGCTTTTTAATCTTTATTTTTTAAAGCTTAACTCAGAAATATGTATTCAAATTATACAATTTTTTTGATATAGGTATCTAATATATTTTTTTCTTCTGAAATAGGTGTTTAAAGTTTCATTCCATTAGTATTTTAAGGTAACACAGTTAAAAAATCATCACTCAGTCAGAATTTAATACGTGTCTTTATTTTTATTTTTTAATAAAAAACTGAAAAAGAAAAATATTTTTTTAAAAAAAATTTAAAGTCTTAAAATCTCAAAAAAAAATCTCAAACTCTTAAAACCCCAAACATCAAAATTCCAAATTGATGTCACTACTATCGTCTATAGCCTTGCCGGACCTCGCTGCCGTTGTCACGCATTTATCTCAACCATCCATCGCTTATAACCGATGGGAGAAATTTCAATCGGACATCGAACGACTAGAGCCTTTCGCATTCGCCATTCAACATCCAATTGATACCCCTCCCGTCGATTACTAACAATGAGTGGTTGGGAGAAATGGACAGTGACCTCCTTCAGCTTGCTGCAATAAACGGCTGACGAAGCCACCACCGGCGACATGAGCGTCGAAATGCAATGACTAAGCTGTCGGGGATCACATATCACCGCCTCCTCCGTGCGAGATTCACCTGAAAACAGCACCACCACCACCAGTGCCACTACGCACAAGGCAACACAGTAAACCCTCTTCATCTTTGTTTTCTATTTTCCTACACAGGGTGGGTAATACAAAGAATGCAACGAAATTTAATGGTAATGGGTGCAGATTGGGCATGAGCTGTGGCATTAATTTGTAAGAGTTGGGATATAACTCTCATTGGTCAAGTATTGAATAAGTTCACAAAGTTCTATATACTTTTAACATTTTAAATTTGAATCATATTTTGTCAACGAGTTGGTCCAAGTGATAAGTAATTTGGTATCGCTTAAACAAGTTTCAAGTTTTAGGCCTTGTGTATGTAGAAAATTATTACTAGTAGATTCACCCAGCAAAATCAGATGTGCGACGCATGTCGGTCTAGATTAATTAAGACAAAATTTTAGAAAATCGAGAGTGAAACAAAAAAAATAGGCAAAATGACAAAAGATGCCCCCAACGTTTGCATGTTTTGTCATTTGTCCCCATATTCTTTTTTGGTCCAAATATGCCCCCAACGTTTGTTTGTTTTGTCATTTGGCTCCTATTCTTTCTTTTGGTCCAAATATGCCCCCCCCAACGTTTCATTCGTATTCCAAATATGCCCCCAACGTTTCAATTTGGTTCAAATATGCCCCCGTTAGATGGAAACTGTCAGTCAACTGACGTTCAACATCTGATGCTGACTGGAATTGCCACGTATTAAGATCTGCTGATGTCACGTCAATTTTTTTATAAGCCGTTGATTGACAGTTTACATCCAACAAGGGCATATTTGGACTATGAATGAAACATTGGGGGCATATTTGGACCAAAAAAAAAAGAATAGGGGGCCAAATGACAAAACAAGCAAACGTTGGGGGCATATTTAGACAAAAAAGGAATAGGGGGCCAAATGACAAAACATGCAAACATTGGGGGCATTTTTTATCATTTTACCAAAAAAATTAAATAAAAAGGTGTGATTCCACCATTTATAGTTAACACGTGGATAAGGAATCGAATTTATAATAGATTTGATCAATAAATATTGTGCCACACATGGGACCTGTAGTGTGGAAGTCTAGATTTCATAATTAATGGAAGCAAAATTAATTTAATTTGATTTAATTTAAATATAATATATATTAGTTATATTGTTTACGATTGAATTGGTATTATAAGTTAAATTATTCAACTCAATTGAAGAAAGAAATTACGAAAAAAATACACTTTTGAAAATAAAACCAGTAAATCAATATGGCCTATATCTATATTATTTATGAAAATTTTGATATGATGTTATGGATTAACTCAAATACAAATCAGATTATAATTACATACTCTTACTTTAAACTATAAGAAATATTATTTTGATGGTGTTTGTTTTTTCATATTTGTTAAATCTTCCACTATTTTTATAAACGATAAGTAACTACCATCGAGATTAACATTTTTTAAAAGAACGTTAATTATTAATTAAATTGTTTTATAATATAAATATTTTATTAATTTCAAAATAATATTTTTTATAATGTGTTGTTCCAAAAATAAATAATCAGTGTTATTTTTAAGTTAAAATAATTCAATGAGTGGTTCCAGTGGAAAATGGTGTAATGTTCATCCTAAGAGACACAAGTTCGAACAATTTTATCCGTAAAATGTGTGCGTTTTCAAAAGGTTTAAAAAAGTATGAACAAATACTACATTAAGATACGAAAACAAGAAAAGATTAGACATTTTCTACGAATTTAATCAATACTTTTTTGAACAGTAAAAATCCGAACCGTTTTTTTTAATTTGTGAAACATATATTGCTTATTTTTAGGGTAAACTACAACGGAGGTTACTTAATTATGGGTAAGGTTACATTTAGGTCACTTAATTATTAAAAGTTATATTTGGCTCACTCAATTATAGGTAAGATTACATTTGGGTCACCTAATTATTAAAACTTACACTCGGGTCACTCAATTATGGGTAAGGTTACATTCGGGTCACCCTTCATATATATATATATATATATATATATATATCAATTCATGTATTAGATTAATTAATGATTTCAAGTCAAATACTCTAGTGTTAATGAGGGTATACAAGTGATTTGGAAGAAAAAATGACTAAATTGATATATGTTTTTAAATATGAAGGGTGACCCAAATGTAACATTACCCATAATTAAGTGACCTAAATGTAACCTTTACTAATTGGGTGACCTAAATGTAACCTTTACTAATTGGGTGACCCAAATGTAACCTTACCTAAATTGAGTGACCCAAGTGTAACTTTTAATAATTGGGTGACTCAATTGTAATCTTACTCATAATTGAGTGACCTTCGTTATAGTTTACCCCTTTTTTGCTATTTTTTACGTATGAAGTGATGAATTATTGAATTTTCAGGCCAACGGTTTAATGGTAAGGTATAATAATATCATCTAATTCGACAAACTTCTCAGTTTTCATGACGTACAAAGACCAAATTCTGATAAATTAAAAATGAAAGGACTAACTTCTCATTTTTTTTAAGTATAGAAACTAAATGCATAATTATACCAAAAGTAAAATATTTCATTAATATTGCCTAATACATTCTCCAGTCCTCGTTATTTATTTATTTATTTATTTATTCAGACCAGTAGTTTTGTTGCCTGAGATAGTACATGCACTAATCAAGCAACATTTTTTAACACTGGGGCCACGGGACATTACAAATAGAAGCAATTTTTTTAGCGGCGGGATTGCTAACAAACTGTTGATAAGCTGGGTCCTTAATGTACCCACAAAGGCATGGCTGCTGCTCCTTCAGCTTGCTGCAACAATCGGCCGATGGAGCCCCCGACACGAGCGCCGGCATGCAGGGGCTAAGCTGTGTAGGATCACATGTCACTGCCTCCGCCGTGCGAGTTTCACCTGAAAACAGCACCGCCACCAGCGCCACCACGAACAAGGCAACAAAGGAAACCCTCTTCATCTCTGTTTTTTTGCTACACAAGATGGTAATGAAAAGGAAGCAATGAAGCTAAATGGTGTTGGTACGTTTTGGGCATGAGCCACTATTTATAGGAGTTGGAATTGGTAACTGTCATTGATAAAGGGGTAAAATATATCATTCATCACTTAACTATTTTTTCACTCCTATTTTTGTCACTCAACTTTTAAACTTTTTAATTTACTAACTGAAATTTTCGAATTTCTCATGTTTTGGTCACTATGAAATATTTTATTATTTTCAATTTTTTAATATTATTAAATCTAAAAATAATTTAAAATAAATAATGAAATGTGATTTTATTATTATTAAATTTAAAAATATGAAGAAAAAAAATCACCACCAATGTTAATCTCAGAATCAACGATCGTTTGATCCCAAAGTGCACCGGTGGAATCGTTTTGACACGTTGAGTCCGAATCTAGTGTTTGTTTCACCGGGAAATGTCTTAAAACCCGCAAATCTTGTTTGAAACTTTCAGTTTCCTAACTTTTGATATTTTTTTCATGGACTTCAGAGCACTTTTCGACAAAATGGAGGTCGAATTCGAATTTTGGGCCCAAATGAAGCGACCGGTGAAATCTAGGACTAAACGACCACCATCTACTGCCGTAGGCGGTGGCGTCTGACGACGGCAAATGGTGGCCGACGAACCGTTTGATTTAATTTTATATTAAATAATAATAATGCTAAAATTCAAAAATAATAATAAAATAATTGAGAGTGACCAAAATAGGAGCAACTCGAAAGTTCAGTTAGTGAATTGAAAAATTTGAAATTTGAGTGACCAAAATAGAAGTGAAAATATAGTTGAGTGATGCTTCATGTATTTTACCCTTGATAAAGTTGTTTTCTCGGGTTTCAATAAGGTATTAGTAGACCAACAGAGTTGGTCCAAATGGTAAATATATTGATATTGCTTAAGCAAGTTTCAAGTTCAAGGCTTGTTTATGCAGAAAATTCTCGTTAAAAGACTCACCCATTAAAATCAAGTGTGTGATGCCGGTCGATTCAAATTAACCATTGCAAAGTTTTGGGAAACCGAGAAGGTAACAACAACAAAAAAGTAAGATATTAGTATAATCGGTAAAGTTGAGATTTTGAGATTCATAAGAATTTAAGTACAACTCTCGTTCAATATATATTATGTATAGATTTTATAAGGCTTGATACAACTTTTCCCCTCTAAACTATACCCGATTTTTTAACTTGCCCCCTAAACTTTATTTTGCCCACTTTTTTCCTTTAAACAATTCGCCGTTACTCATTTTGCCCCATTTCGTTATCTTTTTCCGTTAAAAAATTTTTTGGCCAATAATATGCTGCCACATCATCAACGGGTTGACTAAGTCAATTCGTTTGGTTTTATTGAAAGGGTAAATGACATGTCAAGTCTGTCAGGTTTGTTTTTTTGTTCAATTTAGTCACTGAAAAGTCTATTTTTACCTTAAATTGACCCTTTTTTGTTTCTATTTTTTATAATTTAGTCTATTATTTGTTATTATTAATAATATTATTTTATTAAAATGTTAATATTTAATAAAAATAAATAAAAACAAATATTTTAATATTAAATTAGTAATTTTTAGATTCAAATTCGAATTAAATTCGAATTATTAATTCTAATTTCACTATATTTGAATTATAGTTTTTGAGTAAAATTCAAATTATATTCCAATCATGTTCGTATTATATTCGAATCATATTCAAATTATATTTGAATCATCTTCTAATTATATTCGAATTATTAATTCAAATTTTGCTATATTCAAAATATATATTTTTGAGCAAAATTCAAATTATATTATAATTATATTTGAACCATGCCTATATTATATTCGAATCATATTAAAATTATTTTCGAAATATAATTTGAATATGATATTTCGAATGTAATTTTAATATGATTCGAATGTAATATAGACATGGTTCAAATATAATTCTAATATAATTACATGTTTTTTCAACTATTATATTCGAATCATATTCAAATTATATTCGAATCATGTTTAACATGTTTTTTATTTATTTATATTAAATATTAACATTTCAATAAAATAATATTATTAATAATAACAAATAATGGACTAAATTATAAAAATTAGAAACAAATAGGGGTCAATTTAAGGTAAAAATAAACTTTTCAGTGACTAAATTGAACAAAAAAACAAACTTGACAGACTTGACATGTAATTTACCCTTTAAATAAAACCAAACGGATTGACTTAGTCAACCCGTTTATGACGTGGCAGCATGTTATTGGCCGAATTTTTTTAACGGAAAAAAGTAATGGAATGGGGCAAAATGGGTAACGACGAATTGTTTAAGGGGAAAAGTGGGCAAAATGAAGTTTAGGGGGCAAGTTGGGAAATCGGGTATAGTTTAGGGGGGAAAAGTTGTATTAAGCCATTTTATAATTAATTTGAGTCGAATTAATTTATTGAGTTAATTATTTTATTATATATGCCCACAACGTTTCAATTTGGTCCAAATATGCCCCCGTTAGATGGAAACTGTCAGTCAATTGACGTTCAACATCTGATGCTGAATGAACTTGCCACGTATTAAGATCTGCTGATGTCACGTCAAAATTTTTTTATAAGCCATTGACCGTCAGTTGATTGACAGTTTACATCCAACAGGGACATATTTGGACTATGAATGAAACATTGGGGGGCATATTTCGACCAAAAGAAAAAAAGGGGCCAAATGACAAAACAAGCAAACGTTGGGGGCATATTTGGACAAAAAACTAAATAAGGGGCCAAATGACAAAACATGCAAATATTAGGGGCATTTTTTGTCATTTTCCCAAAAAATTAAATAAAAAGGTGAGATTCCACCATTTATAGTTAACACGTTTCACAAAGTTCACAAAGTATTGATGAAGTTCACAAAGTCCACAAAGTATTGATGAAGTTCACAAAGTTCTATATACTTTTAAAATTTTAAATTCGAATCATATTCTGTATAAGTCAAGTTTAAAATTATAAATTAAATAAAAAAGTGTGCCTATCAACAAATTGGTCTAAATGGTAAGCAGTTTGATATCGTTTAAATAAGTTTTAAATTCTAAGCCTTGTGTGAACAGAAAATTATTGTTAGTAAATTCACTCACCAAAACTACGTGTGCACGCATGTCGGTCCAAATTAATTAAGATAAAGCCTTGAAAATCGGAAAGTGAAAAAAAAAATTAAATAAAAAAGTGTGATTCCACCATTTATAGTTAACACGTGGATAAGGAATCGAAGTTATAATAGATTTGATCAATAAATATTGTGCCACACTTGGGACCTGTAGTGTGGAAGTCTAGATTTCATTATTAATGGAAGCAAATTTAATTTGATTTAAATATAATATATATTAGTTATATTGTTTACGATTGAATTGGTATTATAAGTTAAATTATTCAACTCAATTGAAGAAAAAAATTACGAAAAAAATACACTTTTGAAAATAAAACCAGTAAATCAATATGGCCTATATCTATATTATTTATGAAAATTTTGATATGATGTCGTGGATTAACTCAAACACAAATCAGATATAATTACATACTCTTACTTTAAACTATAAGAAATATTATTTTGTTGTTTTTTCATATTTGTTAAATCTTACACTATTTTTTATAAACGATAAGTAACTACCATTGAGATTAACATTTTTTTTCTAAAAGAAAGTTAATTATTAGTTAAATTGTTTTATAATATAAATATTTTATAAATTTCAAAATAATATTTTTTATAATACGTTGTTCCAAATATAAATAATCAATGTTACTTTTAAGTTAAAATAATTCAATGAGTGGTTCCAGTGGAAAATGGTGTAATGTTCATCCTAAGAGACACAAATTCAAACAATTTTATCTGTAAAGTGTGTGCGTTTTCAAAAGAATTAATAAAAAATATGAACAAATACTACCTTAAGATATAAAACAAGAAAAAATTAGCCATTTTCTATGAATTTAATCAATACTTTTTTTGAACAGTATAAAAATCCGAACCGTTTTTTTTTTATTTGTGAAACATATATTGTTTATCTTCTTCTTCTTTTTTGTTCTTTCTAATTTTTACGTATGAAGTGATGAATTATTGAATTTTCAGGCCAACGGTTTAATGGTAAGGTATAATAACATTATCTAATTCGACAAACTTCTCAGTTTTCATGACGTACACAGACCAAATTCTGATAAATTAAAAATGAAAGGGCTAACTTCTCATTTGATAAGTATAGAAATTAAATTCATAATTATACCAAAAGTAAAATATTTCATTAATTTTGCCTAATACATTCTCCAGTTCTCGTTATTTATTTATTCAGACCAGTAGTTTTGTTGCCTGAGATAGTGCATGCACTAATCAAGCAACATTTTTTAACACTGGGGCCACGGGACGAGCGCTGATGGAGCCCCCGACACGAGCGCCGGCATGCAGGGGCTAAGTTGTGTAGGATCACATGTCACTGCCTCCGCCATGCGAGTTTCACCTGAAAACAGCACCACCGCCAGCGCCACCACGAACAAGGCAACAAAGGAAACCCTTTTCATCTCTGTTCTTTTTGCTACACAAGATGGTAATGAAAAGGAAGCAATGAAGCTGAATGGTGTTGGTACGTTTTGGGCATGAGTACTTGTGCCACTATTTATAGGAGTTGGAATTGGTAAATGACATTGCTAAAGGGGTAAAATACACCATTCATCACTCAACTTTAAAAATATTTAATTTACTAACTGAACTTTCAAATTCCTCTTGTTTTGGTCACTCTGAAATATTTTATTATTATTTTTGATTTTTCTAATATTATTAAATATAAAATTAATTTAAAATAAATAATGAAATATGATTTTTTATTATTAAATTTAAAAACGTGAAGAAAAAAATCACCACCGCTGTTAGTCTCAGAATCGACGATCGTTTGATCCCAAAATTGCACTGGTAGACTCGTTTTGACACTATGAGTCCAAATCTTGTGTTTGTTTCACCGGGAAATGTCTAAAAACCCGCAAATCTTGTTTGAAACTTTCGATTTCCTAACTTTTGATATTTTTCAGGGACTTTGGAGCACTTTTCGATAAAATGGAGGTCGAATTCAAATTTTTGGCCCAGATAAAGCGACCGGTGAAATCTAGGACTAAACGACCACTATCTACTGTCGTCGGCGATGGCGTCTGACGACAGCAAATGGTGGCCGACGAACCGTTTGATTTAATGTTATATTTAAAATTATTTTTATATTAAATAATAATAATGCTAAGATTCAATAATAATAATAAAATAATCGAGAGTGACCAAAATATGAACAATTCGAAAGTTCAGTTAGTGAATTGAAAAGTTTGAAATTTAAGTGACCAAAATAGAAGTGAGAAGATAGTTGAGTGATGATATGTGTATTTTACCCTTGATAAAGTTGTTTTCTCGGGTTTCAATAAGGTATTAGTAAACCAACGGGGTTGGTCCAAATAGTAAATATATTAATATCGCTTAAGCAAGTTTTAAGTTCGAGGCTTGTTTATGCAGAAAATTTTCGTTAAAAAACTCACACATTAAAACCAGGTGTGTGATGCTGGTCGATTTAAATTAATCATTTCAAAATTTTGAAAACCGAGAAGGTAACAACAACAAAGAAAGTAAGATATTAGTAGAATTGGTAAAGTTGAGATTTTGAGATTCATAAGAATTTAAGTACGACCCTCGTTCATAAATTATGTATAGATTTTATAATTAATTTGAGTCGAATTAATTTATTGAGTTAATTATTTTATTATATATATAATGATTAATTTGTATACAGGCAAATTATAACAATTGGTATAATTTAAAACTATATATTAAAATAAATTATCAAGTTTTGGTCTTTGAAAGAGTGAGTTTAGTGGAATTGAAGAGGCAGATTCCACCATTTAGAAAAAAATGTAGGGTATGGGCACATGCAAAAGTGGTGTCACCTGTCGTATTATTGTTTAAGAAATCAGCACGTAAACAAGAAATCAAACTTATACTAGATTTGATAATAAATAATGTCCCGCTCTTCGGACATTTAGTCTCGATTTGATTTTAAATGAAGCAAAATAAATTTTAATTTAAGTAAAAAATGAAGAAAAAAATCTAACATCTAGGGTAGGGATGTCACGAGTCGATTTTCTTGCCGACTATAAAATAATTACACTAAACTCGACCACATAATTTAAAAACATGACCTCGAAAATTATATACATCAGCCTTGACGAACCCGATTTATAAGCAAAATCAATTTTAAGACCTAATTGTAAAAAATTAGTTTTAGGGAGCTAATTGTAAAAATTAATTTTAAGGAGTAAATTATAAATAAAATTCAATTTGAAGGACATAATTGTAAATAATTATAAAGATAGGGTATTATTACAAATATCCCTACAAATATATGAAAAACTATATTATTAGTCTCGTGTCAGATCGAGTTAGATATTTTTTCCCTCTAAACCTTAACCCGACCTCACCCTTACTAAAAACCCAACATGAATTCGATTTTATACAATAAAAATAATTACACTAAACTCGATCCGACACGAACCCTACTAATATCTGAATTATAACTTATAAGTATGATTACAAAAATTAGATTTACCTACGAATGATTACAAGTAGAGTGATAATATAAAATATTTGTATAAATTCTTAGAGTAAACAACAATGGAGGTCACTTAATTATGGGTAAAGTTATATTTGGGTCACTCAATTATTAAAAGTTACATTTTGGTCACCCAATTATTAAAGGTTACATTTGGATCACTCAATTATGGGCAATGTTAAATTTGGGTCACCCTTCAAATTTAAAAAATACATTAATTTAGTCATTTTTTCTTCCAAATCACTTGTATACCCTTGTTAACATTAGAATATTTCATTTGAAATCATTAATTAATCTAATACACAAATTAATATATATTTTTAAAATATGAAGGATGACCCAAATGTAACATTGCCCATAATTTAGTGATCCAAATGTAACCTTTAATAATTGGGTGACCCAAATGTAACCTTACTCATAACTGAGTGACCCAAATGTAACTTTTAATAACTAAATGATCTAAATGTAACCTTACCCATAATTGAGTAACATTCATTGTAGTTTACCCAAATTCTTATTAATCATGTGATTGTTATTACGGGTAGAGTGATAAATACAACTACAAGTAACATTAATCGAAACTAAAATTTTGATATAAAATATGAAAAAAATAAAATATTTCCATAATTTTCTGTAATATATTCTCACCATTATTCTTTTATTTTATTTATTGTTAAACATTATTCTTTTATTTAGGGCAGTGCTTTTGCTGCCCGTAGATAGTACATGCACTAATCAAGCAACATTTTCAGCATCGAGGATACGGGACTCTACAAGTAGAAGCAATCCTTCTAGTGTTGGGATTGCCGACAAACTGTTTAAGAGCCGGGTTCCTAATGTACCCACAAAGGCAAGGCCGCTGCTCGTTCAGCCTGCCGCAACAAGCGGTCGACGGAGCCGCCCGCGACGTGAGTGCAGATATGCAGGGGCTAAGCTGTTGGGGATCACATATCGCTGCCTCCGCCGTGCGAGTTTCACCGGAAAACAGCAACACCGCCAGCGCAGCCACGAACAAAGCAACAAAGGAAACCCTCTTCATCTTTGGTTTTTTTTTTCCTACAACAAGGTGGTGGTAGTACAAAGAAAGCAATGACGTTAAACGGTATTCGGTGCATTTTGTGCATGAGTTGTGGCTCAATTTATAGAATCATAGGGCTTGGGATCGAGATGAAAATCGTCTACTTCTAACTATGTCTTTATTAGTGCCTCCATTTTAAAATAGCGAGTTTAGGGTTTGGGGTTTAAGGTTAGGTCTTAAGTTTAGGGTGTAAGAAATTAAGGGTGTGATGTATTTTTAGGGTTTATGGTTTAAGGTTTAGGATATGAAAAATAGTGTTAGGGCTTAGAATTTAATTTTTAGGTGTTTTTTAGTAGGGCATATAAGGAGGCTTGGTTAGGGGCAGAAGATTTTTACTCTGGGATCGGTAACTTTGATACTTTGTATTAAATAATAATTTTATGTATTTCTGAATTGTTTGAACTCGAAGATTTAAAAAAATATATATTTTTTACTAGAATTATTTTTTAGTTCAACTATGTCTCGAATTATTTTAATTTAAATTACGTTCTATTTATATTTGGGTAAATATCATCATTGGTCATTAAATTATTCTCGTTTTTTTGTTTTGGTCACCCAATTATTAGTTCTTTCGTAAGTTTTTTAACGGCGGGTTAAAATAGAAAAAAAAAGAGCAACATTAGTGACTGTTTTACTGAAAATAATAATTTAGTGACCAAAACAAAAAAAACAGATATAATTTAGGTGATGTTTACCCTTTATATTTTTATACTTTAATGATTCGAAACGGTCAATCCGTGTGACGAAAAACTTTGAAAAGTTTGAATTGAAGAGGCAGATTCCACCATTTTAGAAATCTTTTGAGGGTGACGTGTATTTGCTAAAATGGGACACCTGTCTTATTGTTGTTTAAGAAATCAGCACGTTCACAAGAAATCAAAATTATTGTTTTCGTCACAAAAAGCAAGAGGTTTAATCTAAACATTAGAAACCTGTGATAGTCCAATCTTAATGTTAAAAATAAAATAATTGAACCGTAATTTATATAGCTTTCTTTGTAAAAAATGAAATAATTGAATTTTTTTTTCATTTGTTAATGGTTGGTCGTTTAGATACCAACCTGTTAATATGATCGTTAACTCTTTTTGCATGTAGCATTATATGTATGCAGTAGAGGATTCAGAAATATATTTGAGAGTAAGCGTACATAAAATTTTAAAATTTTAGGGTGGACACAAGTTATAAATATTAAAAAAATTTAAGATCAGTTCATAAAAATTAAGAAAACTAAAGATAAATGTGTGAATTTTGAAAAGTTCAGGATGGGTACGGGTCATTCTACACAACATATAGATTCACCATTGTGTGTATGGTTTGTTAACTTGAATTTATTTTATAGGTCAAACTAGGTCATTAACAAGACTCGAACTCTGATTATTATCAAAATACTAATGAATATTCAATTAACTGAACTAAACTATGTTGGTTGTTGACGTAAAATATAAGTGTTGTTAGATTTTACTTAACATGTGAAATTTTTTTGTGCAAGCACATTTTATCGATTGGCCAAGCTGCTCATCTTTGTTTCTCGTAGGGGTGCTTATCGAGTGAGTCGATCGCGAGTTGGGCAATGCTCGACTCATGCTCGTTAAAAAAAATTTATTGCTCAACTCGACTCGTGCTCGTTAAAAAATTTGTTGCTCAACTCGACTCGTGCTCGTTAAGCTCGACTCGTTGCACGTTAAGATCACTAAAAAATTTACCTTATTTTTAACTAAAAGTAAAATTTAACAATACTATATGAAGCTTAATATTAACATAAATTAACAAATTTAACTAAAAAAATATCAAAAGAGTGTATAAAGCAATTTCAAAGTCTAAATTTCAAACTAACAATCCACAAATACATCAAACTAGCATATTAAAACTAAAGTAACAATCCACAAATTCATCAAACTAACATATTAAAACTAGGATTAATATCCTATACACTGGCGGTGGAAACTGAAAGTTTCCACAAGCACCATAGTTTTAGGGTATAAGGAGTTAGTTTAGGGTATAAGGTTTATGGGTTTAGGTGTAGGGGTTTAAAATTTAGTGGTAGTTGTTTCAATTTAAGGTTTAGGGTTATAACTTAAGGTTTATATGTTAGGGTTTAGTTTTTAGGGTAATATGGTGAGGATTTAGGTTTTAACCTATAAACCCTAAACCTTAAATTGAAACAACTATCCCTAAATTCTAACCCCTTACACCTAAACCCCTAAACCTTATACCCTAAACTAGACCTGGCAAACTTGACCCGAGACCCGAAAACCGAACCGATTTACCCGAACCGAACCCGAAACCGAACCGAACATGCTTACCCGAAATTTGACCCGAAACCCGAAACCGAACCGAAAATGAACTGATTTTTAGTTGAACCGAAATGGACCCGAACCGATAGACCCGAACCGAATGGAACCGAACCGAATGAAACCGAACCGAATGGACCCGAACCGAAGACAACCCGAAATAAATAAAAGATATTAATAGAAATAAAAAAAGATGAGATATGAACAATCGCACAACTCACCAAAAAGTTAAATATATTGGCTTTATAAAGCCATATAAAGGGTGTAAAAAAACTGACCAACCTAAAAACTTGATTAAAATAGACCGATCTCCCATCAACCAGAAATTGACCCGAACCGATCCGAACCGAACAGAACCGAAAATCAACTGAACCGAAAATCAACCGACCCGAAAATCAACCGAACAATAGAACCGAACCGAACCGAACTGAATCTGAACCGAATGATATTAGACCCGAAATAACCGAAACCGAAATGACCCGAACCGAACCCGAACCGATTGACCCGTTTGCCACCTCTACCCTAAACTAACTCTCTATACCCTAAAGCTAAGGCGCTTGTGGAAACTTTCAGTTTCCCCCGCATGTGTATAGAATATTTATCCTTAAAACTAAAGTAACTATCCACAAATAATTTAAAAAATTAACAAGGTGCTCGCAAACTTATCGAGTCGAGTTAGACTTTGCTCGACTCAACTCGTTAAAGTCTCGAGTCGAGTTTGAGTCGAGTAAACCCGAGTCGAGCGTTTACCGAGTTTTGACCGAATCGAGTTCGAACAGCTCAACTCGTTAAGCACCCTTAGTTTCTTGTATTCTCGTAGATCATGAGTTTGAGACCCACTATGAGCACTCATTTTTATTCCCCTAGAATCCCCTTCCTCTCATCTGTAGGTATTTGTCAAAAAAAAATATGTGAATTTTAATTCCACGTCAGTACTTGCACTTTTCATTATATGGTAGTCCACGTGTCACATTGTGATAGACTATTAAGCCTTATAGCATATTTACTCAGCTTCTCGTCTCGTCAGCTTTGTCACTAAGAATGAGGAAATGCCACCAAAATTCAGCTCCTTCCTTATTTTCCTTAATAATAGCTGATGATCGTTACTCTTTAGAATCAAAATAACATAAAAAAAAATTAATTAACAAAGACGGCGATCTCTGCATTTCCATTGCCAGAAACATTCGCAAAACATCAAGCAATCGGCTTTTTTTTTAGTTTAACTATCCGTATCCGACTTATTGGTCGACTAATTCAAGGGAATAAAAATGATGAGCGGACGCAGAGAGTGGCCGTCGACGAGAAACACGTCACATTCTGCGGTGAAATCAAGGATATTAATGGCTGTTTCCATTGGGGTTTCGTTGGGTTGCCTCTTCGCTTTCCTTTATCCTCATGGGTTCCTTTCCTCATCTTCTTCCGCCGCTTTATTCCGCTCCCGCCGATCCCAGGTTCTAATCTTGTGTTATTGATTTACATCGTGCTAATTTATAGTACTTGATTTGAATCCATAGCGTATAGACTTTAGATGATTCATGGCAAGTGGCACTATAGTATCGAGGTATATTTCGTCTCTTTCGAGAGAAGTATGTCGCCCATTCATCAAGGAGTTGATTGAATCCATTAATTTGTATTGTTTTTATAGGTGTTTGTGCTTGGTTTTAGTCTAACAGATTGAATCCATCAATTTGTATTGTATTTATGGGTGTTTGCGCTCAATTTTAGTCTAGTCGATTGAATCCATCAATTTGTATTGTTTTTATGGGTATTTATGCTCGGTTTTAGTTTAACTGATTGAATCTATCAATCTGTATTGTATTTATGGGTGTTTGTGCTTGATTTTAGTCTAGTCGATTGAATCCATCAATTTGTACTGCTTTTATGGGTGTTTGTGCTCGGTTTTAGTCTAATCGATTGAATCCATCAATCTGTATTGTATTTATGGATGTTTGTGCTCGATTTTAGTTTAGTCGATTGAATCTATCAATTTGTACTGCTTTTATGGGTGTTTGTGCTCGGTTGTAGTCTAATCGATTGAATCCATCAATCTATATTGTATTTATGGGTGTCTATGCTCGATTTTAGTCTAGTCAATTGGATCCATAAATTTGTATTGTATTTATAGGTGTTTGTGCTCGGTTTTAGTCTAATCGATTGAATCTATCAATTTGTATCGTGTTTATGAGTGAATGTGCTTAGTTTTAGTCTACTAGATTAAATCCGTCAATTTATATTGCATTTATGGGTGTTGGGCTTGTTTTTAGTCTAGCTGATTTAATCTGTCAATCTATATTGTATTTTTAGGTGTCTATGTTCGGTTTTTAGTATAGGCGATTGAACTCGTCAAACTATATTGTATTTTTGGGATCTGTGGTCAGTTTTAGTCTAGTCGATTAATTCAATTTGTATTGTATTTTTGAGTGTGTGCTCAGTTTGGACAATATCTTTTTGGATTATCAATGCAATATGCTCCAACAATACTAAACACCATACCCTCTAGATCAAAGTTCATCCTTTTTTGCTCTTCTTCCTCTTAATTCGTTGTTAATTGAATTCTCTTAGCCAACAAATGAATCGTTGGAATTACTATCATACTAATGTGTTGAACCTTAGCAAAAGTTACAATTTTGCAGGCCTTGAAAATGAGATTTATGGTGTTAGATTTTATCATCTAATCTATTGCTTGTCGGCAGGTTGTTGTATCTACCAAATGTGAATCTCCCAAGAGATTAAATGAGTTGAAAATGGAAGCATCCAAGAAAAATGCAGAGTTGAAACAGCAGGTTAAACAGCTTACCGAAAAGCTTAGGCTAGCCGAACAAGCGAAAGATCATGCGCGAAAACAGGTCGAAGCGTTGGGTATACGGCATAAAGCCGGGCCTTTCGGCACGGTTAAAGGTTTGAGAACCAACCCCACAGTTGTTCCTGATGAATCCGTGAACCCCAGATTGGCAATAGTTCTTGAAAATCTTGCTGTCGAAAGAGAGCTTATAGTGGCACTCGTGAACTCGAATGTGCAGGACTTGTTAGAGGTTTGGTTCAGAAACATCAAGAGAATTGGCATTCCTAACTATTTGGTTGTTGCCTTGGATGACAAGATTGCTCGATTTTGTGAATCGAACGATGTTCCGGTGTATAAGAGAGACCCCGATGAAGGAATCGATTCGATTGGGAGGACAGGAATGAACCATGCTGTTTCGGGATTGAAATTCCGTATCTTGAGAGAGTTTTTGCAGCTGGGGTACAGTATTCTTCTTTCGGATGTCGATATTCTGTATTTGCAGAATCCTTTTAATCATCTATATCGAGATTCCGATGTGGAATCGATGACCGATGGCCACGATAACTTCACTGCTTACGGATATGACGATGTCTTTGATGAGCCTGATATGGGGTGGGCTAGATATGCTCACACTATGCGCATATGGGTCTACAACTCTGGTTTCTTCTATATCAGACCTACAGTCCCTTCGATCGAGCTTTTGGATCGTGTAGCCGGTCGCCTGGCTCGAGAACCGGACTCATGGGACCAAGCAGTGTTCAATGAAGAACTATTTTTCCCTTCGTATCCCGGTTACGAAGGGCTGTTTGCTTCCCGGAGAACAATGGATTTCTACCTATTCATGAATAGCAAAGTCCTTTTCAAGAATGTGAGAAAGGATGCTAGACTGCGTATGTTTAATCCGGTGGCCATTCACATTAATTACCATCCTAATAAGCTCCAACGGATGAAAGCGGTCGAGGAATTCTACGTTAATGGTAACCGGAATGCGCTGAACGATTTTCCCGACGGTTCGGATTGGTAAAATTGTGAAAGGTTTGCTTGCTCATCACACAATCTGCATTGGATGCAAAAGTTCCATCAAGTGAATTGTTTGAAACCATATTGGTCAGACAGTTATATGCATGGTTTTGAACCAGAAAAAAAAGGTACTGAACCGATGCTATGCACTGTTATTCATGATTGCAGGATTCGCCTCCACCGTTTCACGGTGCACCGCCGAGTCTTGCCGGCCGATGTCTTTCGTTTCCTTTTAGCTCGGATTATTCTCCCTTGTATGATACTTTTCTTATCTGCCAACAGCCTTTGGACTGTATATTCTGCATGTTTAGGCCACATTCGTTTCCATTTAGGTGCATTGAGTTCTCTTCATGTTCTAATGTTATATAACGGGAATTCAATAAAAATATATTTTTCAAGTAGGTCTAATTTCGAATTCCACCCTTTACTTCAGAAATAAATTTAAAAAAAGTTAACCCTTTTTCATAATTCTCTTCATATACTTTGTTACATGTTTGATTTTGAGGTCATTGATTTAATCTAGTTAATCCCATTTTGTGAAAAATCTGAATCATTAAGCTCAACCTTTGCATCAAAAAGGATTTTGTTCGCCCCAAAATGATTCAATGGAAAATGTCTCAATTCATTAGCATTGTAAAATAGCTGAGTTAAGGTGAGCGTAAATTGAATTAAGTCATATTTTACGACTCAAATTTTATTTGAATTCTTTTCAATTCAAGTTCATAAAATTTAAGTAGAATTCGAGTTTCTATACAAATTTAATTATAATTATTTATTATGTTATAGTATAATTTAATCCTAATTTAAACAACTTTTTTAATCTTTCATAATATTTTTTCATATGTGACATATATTTTTTTTATATTATTAGTATATACATAACAGAAAAATTGAGAAACTTGACTCAAACTCAAACTTTATTTGAAATTTCAAGTCGTCTAACATGAATCCTCATTAAACTATATTTTTTAATTTATTTTGACCACTAAACTTTTTAAACGTTTAATTTACTCGTTAAACTTACGATTTTTTTTTTCATCACTCGTCCATTATCCCGCTAACACTATTATGGTGTGAACCATGACATATAAAACTTTAATAATCAAATAGCTTACGGAACAAAGTTTAATTATGATTTACATAACTTACCTATTAATTTTTATCACTCGTCCATTATCCCACTAACTATGGTGTGAACCATAATATGTAAAACTTTAATAATCAAATAGCTTACAAAACAAAGTTCAATTATGATTTACATAATTTACCTATTAATTTTTATTATTAATTTATTTCACATCATAACAATATTAGAGAATTAACAGAGAAGTGAAAAAAAATAATGTATAAAGTTTAATGAATAAAATAAATATTTTAAAATTTGGGATCAAAATAAATCAAAGAACAAAATTTAATGATAATTTATATATTTTATCCGAAAAATAATAACATTCATCTTAAAACAAGTTCTTTGATGGGCAGGGATGAAAGATTTGAGGGACTAAGGCGCCATGACCCTATAATTATGAGAAATTAAAATTTACTCCTTAAAATGTTTATAAAATTTACTTTAATTCTCTTAAAAAATTTAAATGTTTTTAATCAAAATTCAGAAAGCTAAAAGAAAAACCGAAGCTTAATTCAAACAAAAACCAAGTGTTAATTAGATCATAAACAGAAAAGAGAGAACACCAAAAACAGTAAATGTCTGACGGATTTACTAATAAACGCCTTCGATGTAAAGAAGAAGGCATCATCAGCGGAACCCCCAGATTTTTGGAATTTGATTTAGGCCTCCCATGAATCAAATAAGCACCTTTTAAATTCAGCTCATTTGGGATTAATGAAGGCCAAAAAATTGAAGAAGAAGAAGACGAAGAAGAAGAAAGAAAGAAACTGGGTCTGTGTTTTCACAGATTTCGGCTATGGCTGCAGGCTTGGGGAGATATCTTCAGCTTTTATAGTGTGTAATCGATGGAGTTCAGAAACCCTAGGTCTCTTTTGGGCTTCAGCCTTGGGCTCCTGAGATTGCTATTAATTTCTTTTATATATAAAAAATTTATTGATATTCGACTTATTCGGGATCAAATATTAAGATTGACATAAGTATTTTTATTTTATTTTTACTTTTTAACATTCGCCTAGAGTATTTTAAGGGAGTTTTTTATAATCATCTGTATTTGATTTATTCGTTTGATTAATTTGGATCGGATAATGTAAAAGTTTATAATGAGATTGTCTCAACTCAGCTACTTCATTCACAACGTCATCATTTGAACATTTAACTTTGTTTAAAAGATCTAGTGTTTCATCCAATTAGATTAACTGGTTGTTGAAAATGTCAATCTAAATTTTTTTTTAATGTTCCCAGCTGTAGGAATTGAGATATCTTGTATTTTTCATATGAAACTTTAATTCTAATAAAGATTAAATATTTAATGATAAAATAAATTAAACTCCTAGATAGAGTCTTATATAGACAACCCTTAGAAGAATAAATTATTTTTAATATTTTACTTTAAGTACAAGATAATGTATACATTTGGTTCTAAATCTAGGTAAACCCATCACACTTTTTTAATATTATAGTGTAATTAAATGGTAGCATGTGTTCTTTAGTATTAACTTTTTGAAAATATATACACATCATACAGACTACATCACTTCAAAAATTATAATTTACTACTGAAACACTCAATAAATTCAAATAAACTCATTCTACCTATAAACTAATTGTTAGTGTCTTAGTTTTAAGGTTTATGGTCTTAGTTTAGGGTGTAGGGTTTAGGGGTTTAGGTGTAGGGTTTTAGAGTTTAAGGATAGTGGTTAGGTTTTAGAGTTTAGGGTTATAATTCAATGTTTATAGGTTAAAACCTAAATCTTAACCATATTAACAAAATCTCAACCTCTAAACCATGAATTCTAAACCTAAATCTTAAATTCTAACCCCTGCACCTAAACCATACACCCTAAACTAACACTCTAAACCTTAAAACTAAAGCGCTTATGAAAACTTTCAGTTTCCACCGCCAGTGTATATGATATAAATCCTTGTTAAAATCAAAATCATTTGAATAAACTACGTCACTTTTTATCATTGAATAAATTCTTAGATAAATAGACTTTATATCTAACTTTTATCGGTTCGATCGCATTTTATTGTCAATAGGAGTAAAAGATAGGGTAAAATGTAACGAAAGTCACTCGATTATGGGTAAGAATACATTTGAATTACTCAATTATTAAAAGTTATATTTAGATCACTAAATTAATATTATGCTTACATTTAGGTCACTCAATCATAAAAATATCATTGTTTAATTAGATATAATAACAGTTTTTGTCTTCGAAATTTTTATATTCTATCAATTTACTGTTAAATCAAAATAGTTCAATAAAATTATTTTTTTATATTTAAAAAATATATTAATTTATTGAATAAATAATGAAAGCCTGAAAATGGGGAGCGTTACATAGGACGTGACGTCAAGCTTCTCATTTTATGATGTGGGGTGAAACAATGATTTTGAAAATGCGGCAGCCATTATATTGTGGCCACGTGTCTTTTCTGAGACCGGTCCACCGAACGGCGGGCGCAGCTGTTACCAGATTGACCACTCGCTTTACTTCTTGCTTCATCGTTGCAGCTTCTTATGAGTCATGCCCGATGAGTCTCCCTATAAAACAACCCCTTTTTCTCTCACGAATTCACAAAATTGCCATTCTTATATTTTTAACAATTATTTCATATTTTCTTTTAAATTGAAAAAAATGCACCAGTGAAGTATATAGTGAAATATAAATTAAATTAAATTTAGATTCAATCTCACATATAATATTTATACATGACTGCTAGAATAATATTTACGATAATTTTGTTTACAATTTTGATAAATAAAAAATAAATATATAATTGTTCGAATTGGACCAAATCAAATCAAGTTAAACTAGAAATCACTTATTTAGTCGAATGAACCAGTGAAGTAAAGTCATATTGTATGCACTAAAAATGAATTGGTCCAGTGAGTTGAAGTACTATATAAACAATGTTAGAATTTCAAATTTTAACATTTATAATAAAATAATTGGATTGAGAGATCACCCTCATAATAGACATCTTCGTTACCCGGCTCAATTGGTTGAATTATCATTACCTAGATTGTTGAAATGTTGAAATCCCATAAAGAATTATAATTTATAACTAATTGGCAAAGGGTGTTGCCTTTTCGGATTCATTTTTACAAGGCAAAGGGACATTGCCTACGGAGTAGAAAGAAGCAAAGCAAAGCCAAACTTCTAGGGCTACTAGACCTACGGTTGTGTATATTTTATTGTAATCTATTAGCTTCGACTATATTGATAAAAATAATGGTTATGGATGTTTATTTTTATTTTTTATGAGTTCAAATTATGACTTTTAACTTAAAAATATTATTATAATATTACTTAATAAAACACTAGCTTTAATAAAAAAAAAGTTAATATTATATTGAAATCTCACACATAATATTTATGTATGTAGAATTTGAATTCGAAACATTGTATTTTCTATACATAAACGGAACTAGAATTAAGAATTGGATAAAAAAAAATCGTGGGTGAGAGACAATGTCCCTCCCAATTAACATATAGCTTTGTACATGCTTCCAAATAATATATCTCAACCTTACTATTAAACCAATGCCTCATTGACTTACCATTATATTATATTATATTATATTATATTATATTATATTATATTATATTATATTATATTATATTATATGTTCATTAAAACATGCAACTAATTATAATTAGAGTTATATTTTAATATATAAATTGTGTAAAAATTACATAATTTTATATTTAATTTATAAAATTTAAATTCATAACACTACCATCTTAAATTCTAAACCCTAAATTTTAAATTCTAAAATTAAACCTTAAATTCTACCCCATGCAACATAAACCACTAAACCCTAAACTCTAATATAAACCCTAAATTTTAAATGTTTGTGTAAATTAAAGTTTACACAAACTTGTGTACTAAAGTATTTTTTTTATAAATAATGTGTTATGTTTTGATACACAAGCTGTATAAAAAAATATTACACAACCCTTCTTAAAAATTCAATATCTATATTCATGCATCTAAAACCCTAAACCCTCACCCTAAACATTAAACTCTAACTCTAAATCCTAAATTATAATACCTAAACCCTAAACTAACACTCTAACCACTAAAATATATTAACTCATCGTTTTCTTAATTTTATTAGGATAAAAATATATATTTTTTCCAAAAAAATCTTCTTACCACCTTTTGTTTTTATTCTAATTAATGTCATTTGTTATTAAAAATTCAATATCTATATTCATACATCTAACCCTAAACCCTCACCGTAAACATTAAACTCTAACCCTAAATCATAACTTCTAATATATACATCCTAAACCCCTAAACCTTAAACCCTAAACTAACAATTTAACCACTAAAATTAATAAGTTGTGTAAAAAAAATTACACAACCCTTCATATTTAAGCTATTATGTTTAAAACCTAAATCTCTAACCCTAACACCCTAAAAACTAAAAGTTAATCCCTAAGCTATAAATTCTAACTATAAAACTTAAATTCTACACCCTACAAAATAAACCCTTAAACCATAAACCACAACCTAAATCTCTAAGCCCTAAAATTAAAAGGATTACATGTATATCAAAATATTTTCTTAATTAATAACAACTTATTTTAGTTTACACAAACATATTAGATTAAGAGTTTAGAGTGTAGAAATTTAAGTTATAAGGTTTAGAAGTTAATATTAGGGCTTAAAGTAAAGTTTAAGGTTTTAGGTTTAATAAATTTAGATAATAATAATAACTCATCGTTTTCTTATTTTATTAGGATAAAAATATATTTTTTTTTCAAAAAATCTTCTTACCACCTTTTGTTTTTATTCTAATTAATGCCATTTATTATTTTCTCTTAACAAAGAAGGAATTGCACCGACAAATAAAAGTAGGGTAGTAGTAATTTGACCCAAGAAAAAGAAACAGAAAATTTTATCCAACATCGGTTAACGAAATTCTGACAAAGCTTTATACTTTTTTCAAATAAAAGGCTTGCAGTATTCAATCTTGGAGCCTAAGGTTTCAGTAAGTCGTCTCTGGTAAGATATTTATTTTATTTGAATAATCATCATGAAAAAATATTATACAATATATTCAAATTAGATTCTAAAATAAAATTTAATTCCAAACAAGAATAAATGTATTAAGATTTAAGTCGGAATAAAATTTAAATTGGAAACTCACATAATAATTATATGCCTTGAGACTCGAACATTAAAGTTTTTATGACGCAACCTTGCAAAATAATCAAACTCTTCATTATAATTGAAGGGAAAAAACTTACGCTACCAAAATAATATAAGATCATTTAAGAAGAATATGCTATTGAAATTACTAAAAAATCATAAATTAAAAATAATTACTAATTTATTACAAAAATAATAATACTAATCGAATTTTAATTCAATTGTCTACTAATTTTAACTCTATATTGTCACCTCAAAGTGATATTCTTAAACCAATCGTACCTATTTGATTGCAAACAAAAAATATTTAATTGTTAAGATATTGTTGTTAAATTTTTATTTTAAAATTTTGGGTGAGTTTATTTTTATTGTATGATCTATGGTAACTCTTATCATATTAATGGAGTAACCAATGAGGCTGGTTGAAATAACATAAGTAGTGAGTACAATGACGAATCTAGGGTTTTCATGTAGTGAAGTCGCAGTGGGTAGAGAGTATTAGAAATTTTCATACTGCTACAATAAGTATTGTTGACTCCATACTCAACAAATTAACTGATGTCAATTTTAATATTTTTTATAAAAAAACTTTAATACAGTTCTAATATTTCCATATAGTAGATGCTTTTTAGTGGAGTCAATTGCATCATAATATTTCTATATAGGTCCTCCATGCATCATTACTAGTATGAAGTCGACATAACTATAGGTCGACTTCTCATTTATTTTACTTGGAGTCGACATGTAATCTTGACGACTTTTATTCTTATTATAGCAAATATCATGAAATAAAAATAAAAGTAAAATAAATCCTAAAATATTTTTTCAGCCATAATAAGAAAAAAAGCCAAAATTGGATTGAAAAAACAATTTCCATGATCCAAACTACTATACTTCTGAAGTAAACTTTTAACCATGGCAAAGCTTTAATATCCTATGTTATTCGGGAACTGTACCTTTTGCGCGTGAAAACTGTAAAGATAATCCAGTTTTTATTACAATGGATAGAAAGAGAAAAACAAAAGCACATTGCTTCCCGCGTTTTCCATGTCCCAATTTTCATTTTTCCCATGCGTGCAAGCTATTCTCTCAAAATCAATAATCTCTTCAAATTTTAAACCAAAAAGAAAGAAAAAAATCCCCACCCCCATTATAATCTCTTGTCCCTTAACGGTTTAAGATTCTTCATCAATCAATCATTTCACCTCTCCACTTCATCTTCTCCATTTTCTTCTGTATTTTCTGTTTGGGGTTTCTAGATTTTCTCTTTTTCTGGGTTATTTTCTTAAAAAAACAGTTAAAAATACTGTTCAAAATCCCATTTTTTCTTTCTGGGTTGATCTTGTTTGGTAAAGCAGTGATTTTTTTGTTGTTGTCATAAAAGGACCAGGTTTTAGTTTGTTTTTTTAGATCTGATCCGACAAAGCCATGGGAAATCACACGAGCAAGAAGACAACGGAAACATCGGCATCGGCCATTAATGTCAGCAGCAATTTGCATTACACAACCGAATTAACTTCCTACGAAGCTGCCTGCAAACTAGACACGGGGCTGCAAGAGTTCGACACGAACGTCCGAACTCGAACCAATCAAGTGATCAACACGCTCGCCGTCGGCGTCGAGGTCCGAGCGCTATCGTTCGATTCGCTGCGAGAGGTGACCGAATGCCTTTTGGAGATGAACCAGGAGGTCGTGAGAGTTATCTTGGAGTGCAAGAAAGACATATGGAAGAGCCCCGAACTGTTCGATCTCGTCGAGGAATATTTCGAGAACAGCCTTAAAACGCTCGATTTCTGTTCGTCGTTGGACAAATGCTTAAAACGAGCTCGTGACAGCCAGTTGCTTATCCTCGTCGCGTTGCAGCAATTCGACGAGGAAAGCGAAAATGGCTGTCACGGCGGCAGCGACGGCGAAGTTAAATATGTTAAGACATTGGAAGAGTTGAAGAATTTCAAGGCCGCCGGTGATCCGTTCACCGAGGAATTCTTTCAAATCTTTCAATCTGTTTATAAGCAACAAATGGCAATGCTTGAGAAATTGCACCTACGAAAGAACAAGCTCGACAAGAAGCTTAAGTCCATTCATGCATGGCGGAAAGTATCAAGTATGATATTCGTAGCCACATTCGCTACGGTTTTGATCTGTTCCATCGTGGCAGCCGCCATGGCTGCCCCGCCGGTTGCAGCGGCTCTGGCCGCTGCAACCTCGATCCCCTTAGGCTCGATGGGGAAATGGATAGATACCCTATGGAAAAACTATGAGAATGCATTGAAAGGACAGAAGGAAGTGATAAGCTCAATGCAAGCTGGGACTTATGTGGCCATTAAAGACCTGGATAACATCCGGGTTCTCATCGATCGACTCGAGATCGAGATCGAATCGATGTTGAAAACTGCGGATTTCGCAGTACAAGAAGGAGCTGTGAAGATCGGGGTCGATGAAATCAAGAAGAAACTGGGGATTTTTATGAAGAACGTGGAGGATTTGGGGCAACAAGCTGATGTTTGTAGCCGGGACATTAGGAGAGCAAGGACTGTGGTTCTTCAAAGGATCATAAAACATCCCAACAACTGATGAATTTCGGACCGAACGGTCCGAAGTTTATTTCGTTGCTGACAATGTTGTCGAAATCAACAACAAAAACGATTATAGTATTTGTTTCAGGTTCTTTTACGTCACTGTTTTTCATCAAGGAACTGTTCGTTTATTCCATGTAATTATTAAATATTTCAATAGCATGAATTTTCATTGGTTTTTTCTCTCCTGGTTTCGAAGGATTTTACTATTATTAATTCTGATCGACTCGCGTTGTACACTTAATTTAAGTTTCATAAATGTTGTTACTTGGAATTCATGTGCTTGAGGTCTTAATCAATCATGTATGAATTATGAAGCATAAAAGCCGGCAACAATCTACTAGTAGTGCATGACCTTACCTTTGAATATCCCTTGCGAAGCACACTTTAATCCCACGACCTAACCTGTTTTCTTCCATTATGTCCTATCATTCTTTAATCAATCATTTATTGGCATTAATTCATAGGTTGAGTTGGCTCAAATCAAAATATACATAAATTTAAACCACGATTTTAATGATAAGAGGATGACGTGTTTTATATAATGATTTCAGTTCATATAGTTTAGTCCATAAAAGTACATGTAAGTTTATTTGAACTAAAATATTATAAACTTTAAATTTTAAAATTTAAATCACTAACTCTAAAATTCTAATATAAATTATAAATTATAAGCCATAAAAAAGCTTATACACAGTGGCAAGTTTAGAATTTTTTGAGTACATAATATTAAGTATTAACAACGCAATTTTTTGTACGTAAACTGGTACAAATAAAATTTTACGGTGGACATGCTCAATAAAATAGATAACTAATAAAGCAAATTTAGATTTGCAGGGTGGTCACAATAAAATTTCAGGGTGGGTACACTCAGTAAAATAGATAACTAGTAAAGAAAATTTAGATTTTCAGTGTGGGCACAATAAATGGGTGGGCACACTCGATAAAATAGATAAACAGTAAAAGAAATTTAGATTTTCAGTGTGGGCACAAAAAAATTCAAGGTGGGCACACTTGATAAAATAAAAGACCAGTAAAGAAAATTAAAATTTTCAGGGTGGGCACAATCAGTAAAATAGATAACCAGTAAAGAAAATCTAAATTTTCTTGCCCACCCTCAACATAACCTACATCCGCCACTGCTTATACACACTGGACGCTAAACTAAACCTTAAACTAGATATGTCCGTGTAAACAAAAATTCATGATATTTTATATCAGAATATCTTCCGTTAAACTTCATAATTTGGGTAATTGTATAAGGATAAATATTTTATACACAGCCGGTAGAAACTCAAAGTTTTCACAAGCGCTTTAGTTTTAGAGTATATGAATTTAGTTCAGGGTATATAATTTAGGGGTTTAGGGGGTTTATGTTTAGAATTTAGGGATAATTGTTTAAATTTAAGGTTTATGGTTATAATTTAGGGTTTATAGGTTAAAATTTAAATCCTCACTATATTACCCTAAAAACTAAACTCTAACCTATAAACTCTAAAGTCCAAATTTAAACAATTATCCCTTAATTCTAAACACTTACACCCAAACTCCTAAACCCTAAACCCTAAATTAAGTCATTATACCCTAAAACTAAGGCGCTTCAGTTTGCACCTACTATGTATATGATATTTTTCCATTGTATAATAGTAGTTTTTATTGCCCAGTTATATCGATAACTAATAATTGATAAATATTTTGCTAAAGGAATCATAATTTATATAAATATTCATTTTATAAAATATGGTCAATATAATTTTTGTACTTCTAATATATTCATTTTAATTTATAATGTGATTATTCACTAGCATGTAATCGTCAGAGACAGGGATGTTCGTCAATAGTGAGGTCTGTGCTTCGATGGATGCCGCCGGTTGTGAATTGAATTAAACTAAATGGCAATATTTCGTGTTCGACTCGCAATAGGAAAGTTTTGTGCAGTGAGGTGCTAAGGGATAATTTATATAGGATCGTGGTTGCATGGTTTTATCAAGTTTATCGGTTGTTGTTCAGTTGTGAAAGCTGAATTGTAGAATTTTTTTTAAGCCTCTCTCTTGTTTGAGAGTTGGGTTTTCGGAGTATTGAGGTGGAGACTGACAATGCGTAAGTCGTCAAGCTTATTCATCAAGTAGATCGTGATGAGTTATCTCTTGCTCTCACCCGTTCTATACATGCCTTGATTCAGAAGGATTGGTGGATCTCTATTCGCGTTATCCCTTGAAAGTATAATCAGTTGCGAATGCTTTGACGAAACATGCAAGTTCTTCGAATTTCGACTTATTTACTTTGCCTTTTGCCCCGTTTTATGTTGTTGACCTGTTAAATGAGGACTTGGTTTATCTTAGTATGTAATTATTATGTTGTTACTCCATCGTTATCATGTGTACTCTTTTACTTCCATAAGTTTAGGGAAATTTTTTTAATGACGCACATAATAACGATATCCTTTGTTATAAAAAAATTCAAATTACTTTAAAATTATAAATTACCTAACTAATTATAAAAATATAAAAATAAATATTAAAAACTCACATTTTAAAGTAAAACTGTTTATATAATTATAATTATACTTATACTAATAACTAAAAATAACATAAATTAACATAAAAAAGTGAAAATACACTAGTGTAAAGTGAATTTTTTTTGTCCTTTCGATTTTCAGGGTATCGCCCTGACTAATTTGAACCGATCCATATTGCACACTTAGCTTTGATGGTTGTGTTTCACAGCGGAAATTTTATACATATACAATGCCTCAAACTCGAGATCTTACTTAAACGATACAAAGTTGCTTACCACTTGGATAACACCGTTTGTAGTGTAGAGTGAAACTTTTATATTAAACAATGTAATTATAAGGTATCATAATTATTTATTTATTTTATATTTATAAAATTTAATTTTAAAATTAGTAGCGCATATGATAACTTAAACATTTGGCCTAAATAGAGAAAGATAAAACAAACTGGTTAGGATAAGCAAACAGCGACGGTCGTTATTACACGACCAAAAAGAAAAAACAATATCTTTTAACTAACACTTCCTGTCCAAGAACACAGACACACTACAGTTCCCAAAATCCATCAATGGAAACCCTGTTAAACCCATCAAAAACCCCAATTCTCTTTGCCCCCAAAACCCATCTCTTTAAACCTTATGTTCTTCATTCCAGTTTCAACCCCCGACCCCATACTTCCTTCACCAGGAGACAACTCTCAGTCACCATAGTTTGCAAAGTTAAAACATCTCAAGGTCGTAAAAACGATGGGAAGAACAACAACAACATATCTAAGAAGATTCTGTTGTCGGATTCTGCTCCGGAACTGAGTAATGAAGAAGGCAAGGCAAAGGCAGAGAGTGGCGGCGGAGCTTGGCGGGTTATTAGGAGGTTGTCCAGAAGAGTTTTGTCTGTCTTGTCGAATTTGCCTTTGGCTATTGGAGAGATGTTCACTATTGCTGCCCTTATGGCTCTTGGTAAAAAGTTTTCATTTTTAGTCCCTTTTGTTTTGCAAAATTGTCAACTTTAGCTTATGAATTTGGTCTTTTAGGTACTGCAATTGATCAAGGGGAAGCCCCAGAGTACTATTTCCAAAAGTACCCTGAAGAGAATCCAATTTTAGGGTTCTTCACTTGGAGATGGGTTCTTACCCTTGGATTTGATCATATGTTTTCATCCCCAATTTTCCTTGGGACTTTGATTCTTCTTGGTACATCATTAATGGCTTGTACTTACACAACACAGATCCCCCTTGTTAAAGTTGCAAGAAGGTTTGATGTTTTTTTTCAGCAATTTCTTGTCATGTTCTTGGAATAAGTTGGAGATGTTTGATTCTTTGGAAAATCCCATTTTTGCAGATGGAGCTTTATGCAGTCGGCTGATAGCATCCGAAAACAGGAATTCTCGGATACCCTTCCTCGAGCATCGGTTAAAGATTTGGGTGTTATTCTCATGGGAGCTGGATATGAGGTTAAATTTGTAGAACATTGAATTGTTTTGAACTCTTGTACTAATTTGTATAACATGTAAAGGATGATCTAATTACGATGTCGATCTGTATCGTCTAGTTAGTGTTGCTTATATGTACATGGTTTGATCAATGCAGGTTTTCTTGAAGGGACCATCATTATATGCTTTTAAGGGGCTGGCTGGCCGGTTTGCCCCTATCGGAGTACATTTAGCAATGCTGCTGATAATGGGAGGTGCCACTCTTAGTGCAACCGGGAGCTTCCGAGGGTCAGTCACAGTCCCGCAGGGACTGAATTTTGTTATGGGAGATGTACTCGGTCCAACGGGGTTTCTTTCCACCCCTACCGATGCTTTCAACACCGAAGTTCATGTGAACAGATTCTACATGGACTACTATGACAGCGGAGAGGTAAAATGTTTATTTTCTTTGCTGTTCATTTCATTCGTAGAAGAGATAAGTACAGGAGCTCTTCATACACGAACATCGAAACCAAACCAACCATACTAGAACTCAACGTCCTTCAACTCCCCCAAAGCAGATCCCGCCTTGACGATTTTAAGGCACAACAGAAAGGTCATTGCCACAGAACACAAAACAGATTAAAGTCGTGACTTAGAATCGCCCGAATCTTGCATAGATACAAAGTATGTGATCCCAATTAGAGTACACACAACAATGAGTCGATGCCTACAAATTGAACCACACTTAGGCTTATTAAGACGAGATTACCATGTATGCCTTTCGTTTTGGAATTATTTCCTTTAGTTAATACCTGCCTGGACATATTTCTTAGCCTTTTTTCTTGCTTAACTATGCCTAATTGTATTCATTGTTACTTTATTCAATGGTTTCTTCTTTTAATTTATGTGTCCCTTGTTGCAGGTTTCACAGTTTCATACCGACCTATCATTATTCGATATGAACGGGAAGGAAGTAATGAGGAAAACGCTTAGTGTAAATGACCCCTTAAGATATGGTGGGATCACCATATACCAGACAGATTGGAGTTTTTCAGCACTGCAGGTACTTAGGGATGATGAAGGACCATTCAATTTGGCAATGGCACCTCTAACGGTCAATGGCGACAAGAAGCTTTTCGGGACCATTCTACCAGTAGGGGACACCGATTCTCCAAACGTCAAGGGAATGTATGTATACATCTTTTACAGCTTCGTTTTCAAACTTTTTATATGGAAAAGCTCTTTTCCTATACTTTCAAGTTCTACTTTACCGAGTTAGACAAATCGAAGCCTAAAGGCATTTTGTTATGCTTATATTGTTATTTATCTTTTATCTTGAAAGTATATCTTTAGATTATCATCTTCGGCTGATACAAGTTTCGGGTGATTTGCTAATGGTCAATGCCTGCATTTCTTTTCCTTCTCTGCTAAATTTTATATTATCTGAACTTGTTATCTGTTGCTCAATTGGAACTTCAGATCGATGCTTGCTCGTGATCTGCAGTCTATTGTCCTATATGATAAGCAAGGGAAATTTGCTGGAGTGCGACGACCCAACTCTAAGCTTCCTATAGAGATTGACGGAACGAAAATCGTCATTGTCGATGCCATTGGCAGTAGTGGTCTTGACTTAAAGGTGACAACTTGAAAGATTTCATATACTACACATTCCGAAAATTTTCATCTTTTACTAACATAAAATTTTATTTATTCAGACTGATCCAGGGGTCCCTACAGTCTATGCTGGATTTGGTGCTCTAATGCTCACAACTTGCATCAGTTACTTATCTCATTCACAGGTGAAAAACTTAATCACTGAGTTCACTCTGTTGAGAAGAAAATCCGAAAATCGTCACGTGTTTATGTATTCACTTTTTATTTTCCATTGGACATATAAGATATGGGCATTGCAAGATGGGACAACAATATTCGTTGGGGGAAAGACTAATCGAGCCAAGGGCGAATTTCCAGATGAGATGAACCGCTTGCTTGATCAGGTTCCTGAAATAGTCGAGTCAACCATTTCCAAGCAACCTGATAGCATCAGTGGCTAGTTTTCGTGGCGTCGGATAGGAGGAGAAAATACGAGCATTCAAACTTGCTATGTGCAGCAGGGGAGCAACATATGAATGAAATGTATAGTTGCAAAGAATCCAACCCTAATTCCATATCTCCCCTAGATGGTGTATATTGACACTCATGAGTTAAAATCTTCAAACTATCAAAACTAAATAATAGCAATACCATTCTTTTATGGTTCCTTTTTGATATTTTTGTATAGTTATATTTCTTTCTAACATGTTCTCTGGTCATAACAGACATTATGGGATTCTTGGTTTGACATGTACCAACTTGTCTAAATATATAAGCTTTGCTAAAACCATTACTTTTGCAATTATATGCCAAGTATATTCAGCAATGACATTTATAAAAATCTGATACACTACTGTTCTCATATAAGTATCAAATGCTTCATGGTAGATAGTTACATACAGCGTTACGGTTCAAGCGTATGGATATGTGATTACATTATCAGATCCTACGAGCCCTCATCGTCGGCCGATGCACACCTGTGTAAACCTATATTTATGCTACTTGCAACGCTTCTTCGCGTTTTATGTCAAACACCTTGATTAGGGCTTCTTCGACAACCTGGTTGATCCAAATAGAGAGAATCAAAACACACAAAGGAAAAGTAAACCAAATTGTATAAACATGGAAGTTCACATGAAAGAGAAGCACCTTATCTGGTGTGGAGGCACCAGAGGTAACACCGATTGTTATAGGACCCTCTGGCAGCCAGTTTTCCGTCTCGACCAGCTCCCCGTGCTGGTACAACACGGCATTCACATAATTAGAATAAGAAATAGTGACGAGAATACCTTTTTTTCCAGGCTTAAAAAAGTAGAAGTTGATCAAGAAATGGCTTCCATTGCATTCAAACTTACTTTCAATTTGTGAGCTATTTTGTTTCCTGGACCTATTCTCTGCTCACTGTCAATCCAGTACGAAGGAATCCCACGGTCCTCTGAAATTTCTTGAAGGTGTGAGGTGTTGCTTGAATTCCACCCGCCGACCACTAACATAAGTTCCACATCTTCCTCAACCAACTTGTACATTGCGTCTTGTCGCTCCTGAAAACGACATCAAATCAGAGCTTTAATTCAATGACTAACACAAAAATTGGTATGCAATCAGTCAAGGAAAAGAATGCAAGAAGAGCCAGCCTACACGGTGAAGTCTTCCGTAAGAAAACATATCTCAAACATTCAACTTACTTGTGTTGCATCACAAATTGTGTTAAAGCTTAGGAAGTGATCTGCGACATTTGTTACTCCATATTTTTGCATCATTGTCCTCTCAACTAACTTTCCTGTTAACCAAAACCGTATCGTGTGTCTCAAGTAACAATTCCTTGCAAAAAAGAAGTGATATATAATTAAGTGAAAAATGGTTACTAACCAATTTCCTCCGTCTCTCCCTTTAGCATTGTAGTTTGATTTGCGATGCCAACTTTTACTAGGTCACGATCCGGATCAAATCCCTCTGAAGTAGCATTCTTAAATTTCTGCAAAAAAAGCCCATAATCATCTACATATTTGTACAACATTCGGTACACTTCACAAATGAAGAAGATAAGCAACAAAGACTATACCTCCAAAAATGCCTCTTTGGTGGAGCTAGATCCATTAAGTTCACCTCCAAGAATGTAATCGCAAACATACATTGCCTTTGAAAAATCAGACAGCATTAAAACAAACAAGTTTAGCTTAATAAAGTACAAAGGAGAAGTGAAAACAACAAAAACTGAATGATTAGTCACTTTAGGAGATACCTCCTTCATATCCTTCACAATGATATAAGTTCCAGCAAAAGATGCAGTTGCGACTGTCTCCTCGTGAGCATATTTACCATGAATGATCGAAGTGTAGTCCCCTTTCTTGTGCTTGTCTACTATATTCCATACCTACATAGAAATAACATTTCAAGGTCAAAACATTCATATTTGTGTAGGTTGCAGGCATGAACTCGAGTTATGAGTAAGACACAGATACTTTAGTAGAAAGTCCGAACTGCGAGGAAGTCCGGTTTTGGCAGAAGATACCTTAGATACCCAAGGACAAGTTGTATCCACAATTTGCACTTTTTTTTCATTCAAAACCACCATCTCATCTACTGCAGCTCCGAAAGCAGGCAAAACCACAACATCGCCTTTATTCACCACATCGAAATCTTTAGTCCCTCCCTCAACAGGAATGTTTTGAACTTCCATCTCCTCTAATCGCTGCAGCAAAGAAAAGAAAACTAACAACCCAGTAATTATTTGATCTCCTACAACACTTTATCATTCATATATATATATATATATTCTATACACAAGCGGTGGAAACTGAAAGTTTACACAAGCGCTTTAGTTTTAGGATATAAGGAGTTAATTTAGGGTATAGTGTTTAGGGTTTAGGTATAAGGGTTAAAATTAATCCTAACCTATAAATTCTAAATTATAACCCTAAACCTTAAATTGAAACAACTATCCATAAATTCTAAACCTAAACACCTAAACCTTAAACTAACTAAACCTTAAACTAATTAATTCAATTTACACCGCCTGTGTAGAGAATATATACAGTAAACTGTGTAAAAAATACTACTGGCAGAGAAAAGAGCAGACCTTATTAACAGTTGGATTGTGGATAATTTCATTGGTAATCCAAATCTTTTCATCTGGAAATTGTTTCCTTGCTTCATAAGCAATTTGGACAGCTCTTTCCACTCCCCAGCAAAAGCCGTAAGCTTCTGCCAATTTTACCGTAACATTTCCCCAAGTATACTCGTTTCCATTTTCCTTCAATTTCTTTATAATATCACCTGAATTTTTTATTCCCCCAAAAAAGAGACAAAATTTAACCAAAATTCAAACTAAATATATTCTTTTGTTTTTAAGGAGGAAAGAAAAAACAGAAAAGAAGAAGCTTACTAGTGTACTCGCTGTTCATGAGCTCGAGAGTTTCCTCCTTGTGTCCGAAACCTTTCCGATTATAATTCTCGCTCTTCGTCAAGTTACGCCGGAAAGACTTCGCGTCGAAGTTATCGGAGTCAACTGAACCAGGAGCCGAATCGCCGGAGCATCGGACAGAGAAAGGCTTCCGGTAAGGAATAGCTACGGATCTTCCGGCGAAGTTATCGGGACCGGTACGGATGCGGAAACGACATAGTTGAAGTGTAGTCGCCATTAGAGAGAGAGAGGTCAATTGGCGCACGTTAGCGGGGAGCCAAAAATTTGAGAGGATCTAAGGGGAAGTGCGCATTTTATCTTTCGACAATTGTGATGCAGTTTTTTCTCTTTTCTTTTTTCTCCTCGGACAATAATAGTTTTGTCGTTTTATGTGCAAGGATTGGTCGTTTTGCTCTCTCTCTCTCTCTTAAGGCCTTGTTTGGTAAGACCAACGCATTTCATTTATTTATTTCTGTTAATATCCATTGACAGGTAAATTCTCTTTTAATTTTATATATATTTTAAATTTGAAATTATTTTTAGATTTCATCGAATAATTTAGGATCTGAATGACATAAATTATATGAATAAATATTTTATACACATACGGTGAAAATTGAAAGTTTGCACAAACGTCTTAATTTTAGGGTATATGGAGTTAGTTTAGGGTATAAGATTTAGGGGTTTAGGTGTAGGGGGTTAAAATTTAGGGGTAGTTGTTTCAATTTAAGGTTTAGGGTTATAATTTAGGGTTTATAGGTTAAAACCTAAATCCTCACCATATTACCCTAAAAATTAAACCCTAACATATAAACCCTAAATTATAACCCTAAACCTTAAATTGAAACAATTATCCATAAATTCTAACCCATACACCTAAACCCCTAAACCATATACCCTAAACTAACTCCCTATGACCTAGAACTAAAACGCTTGTGAAAACTTTCAGTTTTCACCGCCAGTGTATATGATATTAATCCAAATTATATTAGATTGGGGTTAGAAGTAAGAAACTGAATAATCAAATAAAATGTTAAATTTCTTTTATATTTTATTTAGTAATGAAACCGATTAAACCAAAAATCAAATAGAATTTTAAATTTCTTTTATAAATTATTTAGTAAAAGAACCGATTATACTAAAATCAATTCGAATTTTATTTTTTTATCTAGTACTTAAATCAATGAATTTTAAGTATAGTGATAAAATATACCATCCTCTCAACAAATTTGATCATGAAAATAATATTAAGGTAAATTACATAAATGCTCACCGAATCTTTAGAGAGCTTTTATTTTGACCATCAAATTTTAAAACTTTTATTTTGATCACTCAACTTTTATTTCGTTTTAACCTTCAAACTTTTTTTAGATTTGTGTTTATATAACTCAGCTAACTTCACAAAGTTATACACCTACAATTTTCAAAACAACACAAGATTTTACCACATGTGAAAACACTAAATAGACTAAAACTATTTTTTTTTTATTAAAGAAGACTTTCAAAAAATTAAAGGGGACAAACATACAAAAAAGGCGGTTCACCCTTAGCAACAAATCCGATAAAAGCCAAGGGTAACCGACAACCGAAACAAAAGAAAGCAAACATAAAGACCCGACAAACAACGAGAAAATCTAAAATCATACAAAAACATAAAACAGGATAATGTGCTAGAAACCCAAGAACCCTAACAAAGGGAACAAGAACAGCCATAACCGACGTCGACGCCGAAGGTTTAAATGGCAAAACCAAAAGCCTGCAGGAATAATTACTTACGCCCGAAAATAACATCATCGTCTCCGAAGGAGAGTATTTCACCGGAGCAGCGCCTGAGAGCTCTATCCAGAGGCAGGCTTCCAATCTGAAGAGACCGGTCCTTATCAAGGCACTAGCTTCAGTAAACCACCAACAGGGACTGTTGAATGTAGACAAGCCTAAAACCTTCCAAGGCATAAACACGACACCAAGAACATCCGTAAAACACGTGAGAGATACGGTTGAAGACTGATAGATCCGAGAGAAAAATAGACACCCAACCGACTGAATAGGACCGCCTGGATCCCACCTAAAGCTGATATCGTTCGCTTTCCAAGAGACACCCAATCTCCAATAAGCAACAGCTTCCAAAAATACACTGAAAACGGCAAAAACCCACATGAAATTTCCAACATCTCGCCTAGTCCCATAGCATTTCCATATTCCATGATAGATTCTGGTTCCATGCAGAGATATTAAAATTGAAAACCTTTGACAGCATATCAAAGAAACCTGAAAAAAGAAAGATTTGGCCAATACAAATGTACGATTTCTTTGACAGCAAAGCAGTGAGACTTGAAAAAGGAAAAATTTGGAAATCTCAAATGAACAGACTAGACTGCCCCTATCTTCCTGGCTCGAAAACCCCGCCATTGTCCTTTCTTTCCCGGCGATCCAGACCCTTTGCCGGAATTTGGATTCAAAAGGGCGGAACCGCCTGAAGTCCGGTCTTAAACCGTGGCCTTTTAACGCTGTCCACCGCAGCTTCCCCAAAACGGAAGAGAAGCACCTTGGAGAAAGTCCAAACCACCCAATCAGCCATATCCGCCTGCCGGGCCGAAAGCCGTTCGCTTGAAAAACTCCGAGGTTTCGGCTGGGACAGCCTCGCCGGAGGAGAAAAAGAAGCAAACCAAACCTAGGCCACCGCCAGGAGATAGCTCCTAGCGCCCCACCGGAGTTTTGATAAGAGATCTTGGGCGGCGGCGATTCCAGAACTGGCCATGACCCGAAGACGGTTTTCCCCGACGCTGACCCGCCCCGCCATGCTCCATTCCGCTGGTCCAAACCTCCAGCCAGAGTCGCCCTCCGCTGCACCGGCGACCGTCGACCCTTGAAGGAATCGAACACGACGACCGGCCCGGACTGGTCAAAGCACCGTCTAAGGGACGAGGGATATGGAGAAAGAGGGGGTTTCGGGCGCGCGTGGAGCGCGTTCAAACTCATTGGGTCGTTCATTTTGCATCAAGCTACATGCTTTTGTTTAGTGGACTAAAACTAAAAGGATGATGTCTATGGCCTGAAAATGTACATTGTCCCTGTATCTACCACTTACTATAGTTGTAGGAAATCATTTGGCTATTTTTATCACTGTCTTTCTCATTCAGTGTAAACAAAGCATGAAAAATTAATCTCAAAATTACAGATGAGAAATACCCAAAATTTTTATGTAAATATGAACAAATGGATAAAGTTCTTAGACATGAAAGCTCGATCCAGATCCACAACAATCGGCGAAAGAGTGTCATCATAATCTAGAAACATTACTATTTATTTCCCTTTCGAAGCATCTATAATCTGCTCGAACATCTCTAGCGGCGATGGATGGTGCACCTAAACAATTTCATCAACCATATAAAGTCAATATTGCCTTAAAAAATAAAACCCATTTTTATTCAAGTCTTGAAACAACTTCGAAAAGTTATTCAGGCGAAGGTTAATGTTGAAATCAGAAGATTAAAGCGAAATAAAAGTTGGGTGACCCAAATAAAAGTTTTAAAAGTTCGGTGATCGAAATGAAAGCACCTTAAAAGTTCAATGATCATTTATATAGTTTATCCATTATTTTATTTAGGGAAAGGAAAACTAACGGGCCACATCAATATTTTTTAACAGAAGGTAACGAGAGAGACCAAAATGAAAGCAAAATAAAAGTTAAGTGACTCCAATAAAAAATTTAATAGTTCAATGACCAAAATAAAAATACCCTAAAAGTTCGATGACCATTTAACGTAGTTTACCCATAGTATTATTGAGAGACAAAACTACACATATGAACCATAAAAGAAGAAAAAGAAAGTGAGTTCATTGAGAAACCTCTTGGATATGGTCCAATTCTCAAGATTCCATATTGTAAAAGACACCCATATTCCAAAAAACTCAAAAATTTCAACCTCAGAGATCAAGCTTCAGGTAAATAAAGTTCCAAAATTTCCCTTTTTGTTGGCCATTCCAAGCTCAAATTCTTTGTCATGCAAAATCTTAGCAAATAGGGATGAATGAACATGTAATTGTCTGAATCATATGAATTTAAAGGTACCTAAATTAGCAATGACAAAAGTTCTTGTTCCATTGAAATTTTCAAGGACTTACTCTTGGAACAATGCAGATTAGAAAATTGCATCTACAATACCATATGTAAACAATTATGTGTATGGAAAGGGCTTTTCAGTAGAATTGCCCCAGTAAAACCATTTATGCAGTCCTCGAATATAAACTTGTTCGTCGCGATTTTTTCACAGTCGATGAATCAGATATAGTTGCAGGCCAGAAACACGTTTTCTGCATTTGCATAAATCAAAGGTGCTTTCAGCAGTTTCTTTATCACTTGCCATATTATCGTTGTCGTACAATTTTATCACTAGGAACAACGGTAATCGGTTCGGAGGTGGCCGGAACGTTGTCGAACAAGGCAGATTCAAAAATTTTCAAGCAATTCGATAACAATGCTCTCATAGCTAGTAACAGGCAATCTTTGTGAATCAAGCAAGCCATTTAACCTGCGGCTGAGTTTTAGATTGTGACTATTAAGTCTATGTATGTATGTATGTATGTATGTATGTATGTGTGTGCAGTTGTTCCTTTACCCCCTCTGTCTATATTTTGGACATTATACATTTGTACCGATGTTTCGAACACATAATAAAGACGATAAGTTCAAATCGAATGTATTTTATATAAGGATGTCTTGAGCTAGATAGTTTCAGACATCAAATGTAGGGGCGAAGTCATGATCTTTTTGAGGGAGGGCCATAATGAATTTATAAACTTGAGGGGGCTGAAGTGTAATTTTTCTATTGGTTAGTATATATATATATATTAATGGGTAATTATACCATGTACTGGCGGTGAAAATATTTTGTTTCCACAAGCGCCTTAATTTTAGGAGGTTAGTAATTCAGTTTAGAATTTATAGTTTAGGGGTTTAGGTTTATGTGCTTAGAATTTAGGGACCGAGGTTTGAATTTAAAGTTTAGGGTTAAAATTTAAAGTTATAGGTAAAAACCTAAATTCTACTATATTACTCTTAAACCTAAACCCCTAACATTTAAACCCTATACTATAACACTAAACCTTAAATCTAACCACAGACTCTAAATTTAAAATCCCTAAACATAACCCTAAACTAAATCTCTAGCCCTAAAATTAAAGCGCTGTGAAAACAAAATATTTTCACTGTCAATGCATCATATATTTCCCATATGTCAATAATGTTCAATACAAAATTTTAAACCAAACTAATACAAACCCAACAAATGGTCCAATATCCGTTCAAAGATATTTTTAAACTTTTGAAAAAACGCACACCTAACAAACATCACCGGTTCTTTCATTGCAACTCTTGTTGGGTTCAATATTATAACATTTTTAAATTCAAACGAAAGTCAAAAAAGTAAAGATGTTCAACGACTCTATCCCAACGGTTACCCTTTCTCCCTTCTACAACGGTCAAATTCCCAAATCCATTTTAAAAACAGAAACTAGCCGTTACGTTATTCTCCATTGTTAAACCCCCAAAACCTCCTCTCACAATCTCTAACAATCTTGCATCTGCAACTCTTCTTTCTCATTCTTTCTCTTTCTAAACCCGATCATGGCATCACCAGCCAAGATTTCTTCTTCGTCTTCATCGTCGATCCCGTGCAAAACGAACCATAATATGAAACAATCCGAACTCAATGATCCTACTAGAAGAAGTTTCAGCGGAAACCCTTTTTCGAAGCCTTCCGTCTTCACAAATCGCAGAGCATTTAACCCGAGCACTCCAGCTAATAGTCCTTCAGGTTCGGCTTTCTTTTCTGGTTTCATGCTTTCTTTAGAGATATGATCATCTGTGTTATCTAGGGCTCTAAACATTTCTGGGTATGAAATAATGGGAAATTGATGCATTGTTTTGGTGTTTATGTGGTTCGGGTTTTGAAGGAATTCAAGTTTGATTTCTTGTTGTTGTTAGAACCATTAATCGTCTGAGTCTGCATTTGTATAGTTTCCGGGAAAAGTTAAGAAATTTTGTTAAAAGAGGTTAAATTGAATTTGGGAGGGGCTAAATATGATATTGAATGTTTGGAAAATACACATTTTGTACTATGATAGTTGTTTCAATCATGTTTCAAATTGAATTGAGTTCTAATAAGAAGTTAACTAGAATCATCATAGCTATAGAAGTTGCAATGGAGATTTTCCTAGGAAACAAACAGTGAGAGTTATGGTTCTGATTTCTGGTACTTTGTCCGTTTTTTGATCAACTTCCAGATTTTCCTCGAAGACATTCCAGTAGCCGAGAAAGTGCAGCTTCTTCGCGCGATCCCGACAAGGAGAACAGTAGAGACCCGAATACGAAACCGGCAAGAGTCAGATCGCCGTCTCTTTCAAAGGGTACGAAGAATTTCATGTCACCAACGATCTCTGCTGCTTCAAAGATCAACTCATCACCAAGAAAGCAAGTCTTGGTTGAGAGGAATGAGCCGGTTCGATCTTCTGTTTCATTCTCTGATGTGAAAAGCCTAATCATGGAAACTAACGAGTCAACACCAGAGATAGCTTTGCAGAAGAAGAAGGTATCATTCTCCGATGTTAACACCGAGTCAAAACCGGAGATTGGGTTGCACCAGAAGAAGGTTTCGTTCTCCGATGTTGAAAGCATAATCATCGGAGACACTGAACCAACCCCAGAGATTGGTCTGAACCAGGTCCAGGAGTCATTCACTAATAACAATTCAACTCTACTGAATGTGGCTCATGAAGAACCTTTGAAATGTGATGCGGAATTTGATTACAAGGAGTTCGAGAATGATTTTGATTCGGTACCGGAGACCGTTACAGACGAAAAGGATTCAGTTAATGTGGATCCAACCTTCAATATCAGTCCTAGAGCTTCAATCTCACCTTCTTGTCCTACTTTAGCAGCACTTGATTCTGATCCATTGATGCTTCCTTATGACCCTCAAACCAACTACCTTTCTCCGAGGCCTCAGTTTCTTCGCTATAGACCGAATCCTCGAATCGACCTTTATCGGGACAGAGAGGGCGAGCAGCTGGACAAACTCTTTGCATCTGAAAGCTATTCAGACACTGATGTTTCTTCGGAAGAAACAATGGAAGAAGGAGAAGAGGAGGAGAATCATTTATCCGAACCAAACCCGAGTTTGAAGGCTAAAAGAATGTCCAAGACATGTTTTTTCACCAGATCAAAGTTCATTACTTTGATTCTGGTTCTGGGATTTGCTTGCTTTTCAGTTCTAGTGCTTAATTCTCCACCCTTTATTCATGGAATTGATGAAATAAGCAACTATCAAGTACCGCGAGAAGTTGCACAATTTGCGAAAGCCAACTTCGATTATTTCACTCAGAATCTACAGCACTGGTCAGCTAGCTTCTTGTCTTGTGTTTCGAACATCGTTTCCGGTTCAAGAGAAGTGCACAAACTGGGCATTAAGTATGCTAATTTGAGTCAGTTGATGGAGGATCATATGATTGAGAGGCAACTAATGTTTGATTCCGGTTCAACCGAGCCAATTTGGGATGCTGGAACCGAACTACTTGATGACAAGCATTATCAAGAGACTGAAGCGGATGAAGATGATGAACACGAAGACGATCAAGAGAGTGAAGCTTTAGAAACCTCGGAACTAGTTTCAGAACAACCTGATGAAGTGCAGCAAGTGATTGAGGCTGAAATGATTGAATTTGCTGGTCAGATGGAAGCTGAACATCAGAGCAATGTGGAGACTATAAACCAGCAAAGCGAAATCTCACCGCAGGCTACTGAAGTTCAACATGAAATACCCGAAACCGACCCTGAGGATGGCTCAAACAACATTGCTGAACATCAGATGGAAGCTGAACATCAGAGCAATGTGGAGACTATAAACCAGCAAAGCGAAATCTCACCGCAGGCTACTGAAGTTCAACATGAAATACCCGAAACCGACCCTGAGGATGGCTCAAACAACATTGCTGAACATCAGATGGAAGCTGAACATCAGAGCAATGTGGAGACTATAAACCAGCAAAGCGAAATCTCACCGCAGGATACTGAAGTTCAACATGAAATACCCGAAACCGACCCTGAGGATGGCTCGAACAACATTGCTGAACATCAGATGGAAGCTGAACATCAGAGCAATGTGGAGACTATAAACCAGCAAAGCGAAATCTCACCGCAGGCTACTGAAGTTAAACATGAAATATCCGAAACCGACCCTGAGGATGGCTTGAACAACATTGCTGAAACGTTGTTCGGAGAAGTGAAGTCCGAGGATCCTAAAACCGAAGATTCTGCCGAGAACTCTCAAAGTTCTGAAGTTGTAGACTTCACAACTAATGGCCAAGAACAATTTGTCTCAAGTGATCATGTGATGGGCTTTGCTTTACTTGTGCTGTGTCTATTAGCAGCTTCAGCTTTCATCTACAGAATGAGAGGAAAGTCTTCCATGCCAAATGCTTCAGTGCCTACTGAACAATCCGTGCCGTGCAAGAAATCCGAATACAATCCGGTTTCAGTTGGCTCCAAGGATACAGTCCTGGAAAAGGTATCCTCCAAGAATCGGCAGACAGAAGTAGATATGGCCGATGAGTCATGCCCGTCGGAAATGATGAGTAGTTACATGAAGACCTCATCATATTACAGCAACAGACTCAAAGAATCAAATGAGCCGTGCCCATCGGAGATGAGTAGCTCCGAGAGGAGCTACTCATCTCACAGCAACAAAGGACTCGAGGAATCAAATCAATACCAGAGCCAAGAAAAGAAGACTAGGAAGACTTACCGGAGAGAATCTCTAGGTACATCGGATTACTCTACGGGTTCGCCTTCCTATGGTAGTTTTACCACGTACGAGAAGAAACCTATCAAGCATGTAAGTAACATCATAGCTATCTTTCTTATACTTGTCTGAAATCAGATTTTGTTTCTTACACTTTCTGGTTATATTTTGTTTTGAAGGGTGGAAGAGATGACGAGATAGTTACTCCGGTTAGACGTTCGAGCAGAATCCGAAATCAGGTCACATCTCCATGATGATGATTGAAAAAAGTCTAGCTTATGTTTGTAACTGTTGCACTGCTGTGCAATTCCAGTGTTAATGTTCCACTGTCACTAGATGCTGACATAGATTAGAGCTTAATTGTACTGGGAACATATCTCATTCTTTTATCTTTCATAACTTTGAATCAACATTAGCATTCTCCACTGTTATGAAACTACAAAGATGGTAATCTTAAAGGGATCACATCGAACTTCACCGATTCGGGTTTAGGATAGAATTTGTCATAGATATAGAGATATACAACTTGGATAATCCATAACAAGAAGCCTGTAATGACTTGAGCAAAGGGCATTCGTACCGGTCAGTAACTATGGCGGTTAAAAACTAATTTCAGCTCTGTCAGTTCTTCGGTACTCCGAGCAACACTTTGCGTCAAACGTCTTGTACGATAAACGTTTTCTTCGCTACTTGTTAATGCACGAGCTTCCTGTACTTGCTCTTCATGAAACTCAGTAGAAAATCTGTAAAAATGACCTCATAATCTGGCATTTTGCCATACCCTGAAAGAGCACACAAAGGAGCTTCTTAAAATTGAACATCTACCCTCTCAAGCTCACATTTGTTGAACTCGAAATGCGCCTAGAAGACGTTCTACTTACCGGGAAAGTAGTTGATGTCGATTACATAAAAGATGTCTCTTGTCCCGTGCTCTCGGATCATATCTATATTGAACAACCGAAGACCCTGTAAAGCACAAAATGTATAATCAACTACATGAACTAATTAAAATTATACAACTCTATCTTCCTAGCTTGAAATGGTGAAGTAAATAACTTGCCAGCCGATGACGGAGCTCCTTTGAAAGTCTCTCCAGCAAAGGCCGTGGAGGAAGTTCTGCAACAAAAACCAAAGAATAATGTGAATTCGAGTTCAGTATACAGTAAACGTATACATGTGTATCGTATATCAATCGCTTACCGGCAATGTGAGGGTCCAAATCTGCATCATCAGCAGAAGCAGCAGCCGATGAAACTCTAGGAAAAGGGAAAATACCAGGAACTTTTGCAAGCTGAGATTTGGTGACATTGGGAAGAGAGAACCTCCTTACAACCTTAATGGCATCCCCCACAATATAAATTTTAAAAAGAATACCACCTGTGATGAGAAGAACATAGATCATATTCGAATAACTTGTAAAAAACGGCGAGGTTTACGAATCCACTGTGACAATGTACCATGATTTATAAACTCTTGTAGAACCAATGGAGGCTCAAGTTTAGACAAAGAGGACCAGTCATATAAAAGAAACAGCTCATGTGACTTTGCACTTCCATCCACTAGTAGCGGTTTAGCAACTGAAATGACAAAATAAAACACGAATACGATCAACAGAACGAACAATTACGATGTTTGTTAATGCCGGTGAACATACCACAAAATGCATACAACATCATAGGAACAGAAGATACCTAAGGGTAACTTCAGGCCAGCTTTAGCAACTTCATCGGGGATGGATAGCGGATCTTTCATGATAACCATTTGTCTCGGAACACCGACTCTGCCTACAACATCATCAAACAGCCATGGTCACCGAGCAACCATGTTGTATCTATGGAGGAGTTCGATGTAGTGATACCGCAATTACCATGGAAGTCTGGCAAGTTTAAATCAACCACATTCTGGAGCATTGAGTGGCGATTGTACAGATGTTGTATCGCATCCGGAGGATCAACAATATCGACTTCCGGATGTGTTTGTTGGTAATCCTTCAAGAACAAAATTTTGCCGGCTAAATTTCGTTTTCGAGACATGCTTCAAGTGTCATGCAGGATAATATTTGTGAAATATATCTACCAGCAGCACCATTACAAATACAAGGCAAAAGGAATGTGCAGCATCAAATTACAGCAATAGTTGTAACTCAACAAAAATTCAGCACTGCATATTCAATTCCATGTCTAATGTAAAATGAATAAACGGAGAATGATCTTGGCAGGACAAACCTCGACGATTTCGCTCCACTCTTTCCCCGACAACTGGAAGAAGCATAAAAGCCATCAGTCATTCACTCACTTCAAGCATTTCCTAGGGAGAGTAAGAAGTCACACTAACCTTGTGTAAAATAATGTCAAAAGGACCTTGATCTGACAGCGGCCGGTTCGCGTCAATGGCGACGAACGATATCCCTTTTTTGCTGCAACAACCATAAAGATGTTCTGATGATCAGTCTAGCATGTCTAAATCTCTTTTGCTTTTGTTTGTTCCATGGCAATGGCAACTAGTTATTATACAGAATTCAGATTTAACAAATTCGAATCATTTCGAGTTCTTGCCATTAAAAATCGCCATGTGACTCTCAACAACATTCGACATAGATAGGTAACAACAGAAAGTGACATGCAATAACTGATATAAAACAGTAGGACAGTTGTATAAATGTACACTCCTAGTTAAGAAACAAAGAAAATCTTGGTCTAATTTGATCTTTCAACCAAAAAAACAGCAACAAAGATTTGACTTTTATGTTTCTTCCTAACAATTAATCCCCAATGGGGAACATTCCCACCTAGAAAATCAAGACAATTAATTGGCTAAGAATCTTGAACGACCAGAAGGAACATAACATTGACATGTTTGGTAAGCAAAAACATGTCTTTGCACACATAATTTTAGCACTGCCAACATATCACATACCCCCTGCAACCAAAACAATCTGGTTTTTCAAGCATCAAGGATAAAAAGAAAAACTCAAGTTATAATTCATGCATACATGTTCACACAAAGCGACATACATACATACATACATACATACATACATACATACATACATACATACATACATACATACATACATACATACATACATACATACATATGTGGATAATTGAGTAATATACCAAGCCAGTCGCTGAAACTGAGGTTGCAAGAAACTCTTTTTCTTCTTCAATGTCAAAGCATACCCAACAACAAGCTTCTGCTCCTCTTCTTCCCCAGCTTCTCCATCAAAGTTTTCCCCTTCTAACCTCATATCTAATTTCTCTTTTTTAAACCACTAAACAACAGATATGTATATTTTCTTCTTTCCTTTTAGGTTTCTGGGTTCTTCTTTCTCCTTAGAATTCTATGCAACTAAATGTGTATATGTCTCTCTGAAATGGGAGTTTCAGAACCAAAATCATGAGGACAATAATTAAATTGGAAAAGAACAGAAGCAAAGATAAGGAAAGATTGGATTTTTGAGGGAAAGAATTGAACTTTGAGTAAAAACAAAATATATAGTACTAGGATTTGGTGCACAAGCATTGGCCTTTGATGATTATATATATAGAGGACAGGTTAGCAGCAGAGGAAGGTGTGGGAAGTTCAATATTCCCATTTTACCCCTACCATTACCATCCCTTCTTACATGTATATATCTAGAAAATAAAATGAAAACTTTCATTTTGGAAAAAATTCAACCATGTTATAGTTCTGGCTTAAGTAATAATAACAATACATTAACAATAATTATTTTTAGATATTTTTAATATATTATATTTATGTTTATCATTTTAAAATTGTGTTTACATTTATTCAATAATAAAAGAAAAGATACCATATGCATTACACACAATAAAAACATGAAATTTACTGTTGTTATCTACACTCCGACCAATTCCTTTGTTGTCATAGACTCTTTTCAAGTGGGATATTAGGTTTGGAATTTCAGACAACTCAAAAGCATCAATTCTTTCAAAGTGGAGGCACAGACACAATTGCAGAATCCTTTAAGTATGGTTTCCTGTATGGTCATACATACATACATAAATACATACATATTGTGTTCATGTTTTTATATTACTAAAGATCAGAATTTGAACTTAATTCTTTAATATCAACATTTAATAACTTCATAATTTTAATTGTGACTATGTCGATATGTTTTGTATTAACATCAAATTACAGTTATGGAGTTAAAGCTATGGTGGGAGGGGACATGACCTCCAAATTTCGCGTTCGAAATGTGGTAAAATTGGAAAAATATAGTAGTTTGAATTTTTATTTAAGAGAAAGGAGTTGTTCCGGGAAAATTTTGGAGAATAAGCCAGTTTCTACAGTTTTACGCAGTGTGGAGATGGCGAGATGCAGGTAAAATTAAAAAAAAAATCAGCTTTTGCAAAGTTGGCAGGCGTGTGCAATACACAAGACTTTGCCACCTCCACATGGCGAGGTCCAAAGAACGCCATAAGCACATGGCGAGGTCTCTAAATACAGTAAATTTTGGCCTAAATTTTAAAATTTCCCCCAAACAATCCCTATCCCTTAAATAAAAATCTAAACTACCATATTTCCTCAAATTTGCTTCGAAATGTTTTTAGTCCTCTCTTAATTTTAAAACCACAAAAATTAAGTCTTTATCTTTTTTTATTTTTTTAGATTCAATTGCCTGTTAAGTCTTCTTAGTTTTGTCTCTTTAATTTTTTGGTCAAATTGCTTTTTAGTGCCTCTTAGTATTGATCCGTTATCTTTTCCGGTTTGAATACTTCTTAAATTCGAATTTTTTTAAAAAACACCTTAAATACAAGCTAAAAAAAGACATGTACCGAATTTATTACAAAGATCGTAAAATTTTTTTGTATAATGTACCAAAATTCTTACAAAATTGTAAGAAATTCGGTACGCACATAATTTCTTACTACTTTTGTAAGAATTTCGGTACATGTACAAAATTCTTACAAAAAATCGTGAAACTTAAGGTATGTACAAAATTTCTTACAACTTTTTGTAAGAAATTCGGTATGTACAAAAAAGTCGTAAGAAATTATGTACATACCAAATTTCTTACTATTTTTGTAACAATGTACAAAAATTCTTACGATTTTTTTTAACAAATTCGGTACATACTTTTTTTTAACCTGTATTTAAGTTGTTGTTTCCTATAACTACCCCTTAAATCCCTATCAATTTCAAAACTAAACAAATTATAACATGACGTCTCAATTTTTAAATAATAAATTGATTACTTAATAATTAGACTACGACCCTTGTTTTACTATTATTTATATTTTTCTCTGAAGTTTCAGCATGATTTTGTCCTTAATAATATATATTTGTTTTCTTGAAAATGAAAAATTCGAAACAAAACTTAAAACCCAAAATTGAGATTTGATAAATTAGCATCCCATTTGAATAGCTAAATAAACTCAAGGTTCAACCCTATCTAAGTTCCACTTGTAGACATCACATGCAAAATAAAAGAGTATATATTACACTCCATATGTTAAAGATTTATGAAAAGAATACACCAACTATTCAAAGCAAAATTCCATAATAATATTATTATAATAATAAAATTGAGGCACATAATCGCATGAACCAACTTACCTCAGTGGTTAAGAGAACGGTTGTTGTTCATACAGGTCACATGTTTGAGCACCAACAGCTGTAGCAAGGTGATTGAATATGCATTATCAAATGGTTAAGAGTATTATTTAGAGCAGATACTACTTGTAATATTTTAGCTTCAAAAAAAAAAATTGAGGCACACAATTAGAGAGGGAACTACATAATAGTTTAGGGGTAGTTGCCTTCCTTTTTTTTGCATTAAAAATATATAGGGATCCTTATTTATTTTGACATTTAATTTTAATTTATTTAGGCTTTGCCCCTTGTTTTTATGACTATGTATACTTTGTCTCCCTAAATTTAATTTCTAACTCTATCCCTGACCATATTGAATGACAACATGAGATTTAAATTTTGATTTATTAAACTAACGAATAATATTTTTATCATTTTAATTAAGACCTCGTCGTTGGATAAAATTTAATTTTAGTAAAAGAAAAGTTAAAACCTAACCTTGAAAAAACCAATCATATTAATGCAATCAAAGGTGAAGGGAAAATCTTTGACTATGATAATGACAACATAGTGGTTAGTAGTGTGGAAGTCCAACATGATTAAGTGAAGAATGTTTTTGTCACAATAATTTAAAATGCTATGCCATGTATAATTTGCTATGGAATATGCCCTCTTACATACATTAGCAAAGAATATGCTTAGTGTTGGAGTTTGGCCAAATTAAATGAAATTCAAATTAAGCCTCATCCAACATTTTAAAGTACCTTTTCTAAATAATTTTAAAAAATTATAGAGAAAATGACTTTTTAAAAATAAAGTAGAAAAAATTAAAGAACATTTTGATAGATTTTTCTAATAGTTTAAAGGTGATTATAATATATTATCTGCTAGTACATATTTTTAACCCTTTGATAAGACGCTTTACAGACAACGATTGAAACCTGGTTTCTTAAAATGAACATCACCCGTTTTTTCACTGAGACCACTTGTTAAGTTTCAATAGTCTTTTTAAATGGATTTACAATATAGTAGTCATATATATTATATGATAAGATTTGTAAATAATCCAATTACATTTAGAATCTGTAAAATAATCATGTTTAGAACAATACTATCTTTAAGACCTAATTATGATTAAATGAATGGATGATGGGAAACAGCCAGATAGTATGGAATAACAATACTTTATGTCTTAATGAGGAGGATCTTATTCTTATCCAAACCCATCCATTCTGAAATCTTATTTTAGGCAATTAATTAAGACTAATTATCTTACAAATCACTTTAGATACATAAATAATTAATAAATGCCGGGTACAATAAAAAGTGCATTGTTGTGAATAAAATAAAAAAACAAAAATAAAATAACAGAGATGAGAGAAAGAGAGAGATTCATATTATTCTCAATATTAACTTATGTACAATGTTTTCATCAAATCATCTATTTATAGGCATAAGAAGTACATAATACATTAAACATTAATTAATGAAGATAACATTCTTAATAATAAAATAAATCAATTCTCATTGATAAAGTTCTTATCATGAAAAAGAGTGCAATACGTATTTACTCCCTCTCATGAAAACATCGAGATCTTTGAATCTTCATAATTCAATCATGGATACTATTTTTCTGAAGATCACGAGGGATGAAAATTTGGAGTAAAATGTTTTATTTTTCCATCTTTGATGTATCCACATTTCAATTCAGATATAAATTTTGCATTATCTCCACATAAAATAGCTTGTATCTTATCTTATGAAAGTAAATCAATATTTTATAGATATATTTAGGTCAATGATCTTAACCAAACATATTCTTGGCTTGTCTTGTGTATAACAATTACATAATTTGAAGATATATCAAGTTTAAAGATCTAAAATGATCTTGTTGCACTTAGATAGTATTTTTTAGAGCAACTAAAATTTGGTGCTTCTGGACCAACTAAGATATTGTGCTTCTAGACCAAAAAAAGATATAATATCTTTATCCACATCCAACAATCTTATTATTGAGGTAGTCAATAGATATGCTTTATTCATATTGATCCAAACTCGTTTATAAAATTCATAAGAAAATATGACCATTCTCATAATATTTCCTCAATAAGTACTCACTAAGGCGATTATACCAAATGCGCCAAAATATAAATATTTAAGGAGCATATGTAAATAAATTTTCTCAGAAATTTCTGAATGCTTCTAGCATTTTAAATCCTTCAAAGATAAATAGGAATTATAACTGCCAAAGTAATTGCATCAACCATGAAGTAATTAAAATTCTTCATAAATCGCAATTCAAAGCGTATTTATATATCACGATCATTTATTTATACCTCACTTACATTACACCTTTAGGTGTCTGGACTACTGGTCCAAAAATTTTACTTTCAGAAGTTCAAAGCGTCTTTTTATATTCGCCAATTCAATATCTATATTTTTAGATAGATTTCTTTGCAAGATCATCATTTTGTTTCTTTACTTCTATAGAAATATTCTATGTAAAATTGTTGTCGACAATTTTTTTATTATTTCGGTTCCATTCTTTTCTCGTAGTAACATAACTTATCGAGATCTCTTTTCAACCTTCATTTCAGGTACATGAAACTCTTCTAGAGCTTTATTATTAGTCATGTCTTGGGTCTGTTCAAGAGCACCCGCCTCCAATATATGATCATCTCATATTACTTTTTATTTACGAGAATTTTGACCATTGAAACCAATTTCAACTATCATGTTTCAGGCATGTTTTACATCCATTCACTCTAATATGTAATTTAAATTTAGAGCATTTTCAGTTGCTATATGGGATTTGATTACTCTCATTAGGTCAGTAAATATGTTTGACAGTTGACATGTAATAACATGAATTATCTTATGAACTTCTAGTTTATATACGAAAATCAAGATAATGATAATTCATTTTCTTTTACCCAATTGATTTGTATCTCCCACTGATGTTGAGAAAAATCATGTCATAAATGATTCTCTAATTAATGTTTAGGAATTTAAACGTAAAAGAAGACTCATGCTCAATATATATTCTCAACCCTTTTTGTATACCCATTTTGTACATTATGGTGGAACAATTCAACTATATATCACACATTTAAAATTTTAAAAATGAGAAATATATGACTTCTAACCAAAAGTCAATCCTAATGGTGAGTTTATTGTAACACCCGTGTTTTGGTCCTAGGAGTTAGCCGGGTTATAGTTCGAGTCAAATAAAATTTAATTAAAACAATTCAACTTCAAATAATGACCTAATTGAGCTTTAGTAAAAAAGGGAGGACTTATGTGGTAATTTGACCCTAAAGTCTTTAAAAAGCTAGACAACTTTAAATCAAAAGTTGTCATCTTCCTCCCAAGTCCTTTCCAACGTTAAAAAGAGAGAAACCACCATTTTCAAAACCTCTCAAAGGCTAGCTACTATTCCATCCAATATTCTCTTCAATTCAAGGGCTTTCTCAAAGGTAATTATGTTTTCTAAATCTCCTCTTTCTTCCCTATCCAACCATTGTCTTAGATTTCAAAAATATAGGGTTTTGGAAATTAGGGTTTATATTAAAGTTTGGGTTTTTAAGGGGTTTTTCAACTTGTTTTGATAAATTGAGTTGGGGTTTTAGTTAATCATGTTATAATGAGTAACATATATCAAATTGGTTGAATTTGGGTGAAAATTCGTAGCATGTTCTTGAGGTAGATTTTAAAGTATTAAAACTTGGGTTTTTGGTGGGTTTTATGTTGAAATTGAAGGGCTGATGGTCTACCTATGTTAGGAGGGTGATTTGGGATGTTTTGGAAGTCATTTGGGTGTTTGGAAGTTGAGTTTTCAGCAAGGCTTTGGGGGAGCACGAAAATTGGGATTTTAGGAGATTATGTGATTTGGGAAATTGTGGAATTTGGGTTGTGTTTGCAAAGTAAGATGATGGTTGAGTTTAGCATTGAATTGGGAAGTAATGTATATGTTTTGTTTGGCTAGAAGCAAGAGGAAGCGCGGAAGAGGCTTTGGGACCAAATCCGGGTTCGTAGGAGGATTGTTTCGAATTGCTAAGGAAGGGCGGTGAGTGGTTTCAACTTGTTTTAAGTTTGGTTCGAGTATGTGTAGTGGGAGTGTGTGTGAAGTGTGCTTGGTAGGCCACTCATAGTTAATTCAAGTCGTTGATTTAACCATTGATATCCATGAATGCTTTTATGCTTGTTTAACTATGCTATTATGATTGTAGTTGATGGATGTAAGTTTATCATGATGTGCATCTATGAGATTGAGCATGAATGTGGTTGATGATATATATATGATGTGGTTATGATAATTGACACTAAAATAATTACCGGTTGTAAATGATCGATCATTAGGATAGTGTGCACACAAATTGAGTCAAAACGTACGTGGCCTTGATGGCGTTAAGTCATCAAGGAGGAGTACGGTGATGTAACATTCCACTGGAAGCTTTTATTACATTTCTACGGGATGATGAGTGGAATCCCATCCGTAGGGCATGTGGCGATGAGTGGAATCCCGCACATGCAAGGTCCGGTGATGAGTGTAATCCCACCGAGGTAAAGTGTTGTTGAGGTTTAAATCCGCACAATCAGGGTAATTAAAGTGGCCAATTAACTTGTTCATACATTGTAATATGTGATGATGATATATGTTGGTGATATATGGTGTTGCTTTATGATGTTGATATTGATAATTGAGCTTGGTAGGATCGAGAAACCATATATGCCACTTGAAAGACTAGCTAGGTCTACTTGATTTTATGCCTATGCTTGATGTATGCAAGACTAGGATTAACATGCTTGAAGCCTACATTGTTGATGTTTTTCGTTTTAGAGCACCCTCACTAAGCTTATAGCTTACGCTCTCTATGTTCAATAATGCAGATCATTAGCGTGGTGTTAGCTCGAGGCAAGGAAAGAAGGGCTTTCCAAGTTGTTGCTCAAGTATGGTTAATTTTGTAGTAGTTAAGCAATGTGGCAATAGGGTGTGTTTGTATGAGCCTTGTATGACTCTTTCAAATGATGTTGTTTGGATTGATGTTTTGATTTGTAAAGCATGTAATACTATGATGAATGATGGTGTGTGATGGCATGCTTTAGATGCTTAGGTTGCCTTGTGTATGAGTGCAAACCTCTTGTGTTGAATTGTGCCATTTGGGCTCTTGAGCTTCCATGTATGACCTTAAATGCTGAATTTGCTCTTTTGTTGGAATGTCATGTTCGAATGCCTTGACTCATGTTGATTGCTACCTATGGCTCATGTATGATTGCTTAAATGTTAGTATGTGCAAGTCTTATGAGTGTTAATTCATGCCTTTGGCCCTTTTTAGGCTCTTATATATGTCTATGCATGATCTTAGTGTTTTTCATAGTTAGGGAGTCTTAGAGTTGAGCAGTAAGTGATCCCCTGCACAATGGTTTCGAAACTATGGGTAAGGTTTCGAAACCTTTGCAGAAATCTGGGTTTCCAGACCTTACTGCCAGCCTAAGTTTCGAAACCTTTAGGGAAGGTTTCGAAACCTTTGCAAAATCTGGGATTCCAGACCTCACTGCCGGCCTAAGTTTCGAAACCTTTGAGGGAGGTTTCGAAACCATAGAAGAGGGTTTCGAAACCATGGGGAAGGTTTCGAAACCTTTGCAGAAATTTGGGTTCCAGACCTTACTGCCAGTCTAAGTTTCGAAACCTTTTGAGGAGGTTTCGAAACCTTTGCTTAAAACTGCACTGTTTGATTCTTGTTGGCCTTTTTAAAGAGAAAAACCCATAGGTATTAAGATGCCTTTAGTCAAGATTAAAATTTGGTTGTTTGAATGTGGTTTGGGGTTCAAATGTGACAAGATTAAAATGAAAAAAAAATTATAGGGTTGCTAACCGAGGGGGAACCCTTTGGGTTTCGCTTCGGTTTTCCCCGTGTGGCCCACTCGGACCGGTCATTCGGCCAGACCGGGACGAGGGGGTTACATTTGTTGGTATCAGAGCATGAGGTTACCGAGACCTCGGGCAGGTAAGTGAGGTAAGATTAATGTGTTAAATGCTTGTGTTGTTCGATGCATGATTTGCCATGAATCCTTGATGCATGATTGATCGCATGTGTTAAATGAGTGTGTGCCCATTGCTACTATTACTTAATTGAAAAAGATTTTTGATAAAAGGAGTACTTGAGCACTATTGGACCCTTGCTTTGACTAACGTAATCCTTATCTGTTTCTTGTTGTAGTTTTACCTTGCTAGTTGAACCATGAGACCACGTGGGAGGCCTAGGGTGGTTCGACCGGAACCACGGGCAGAGGCTCCGAGAGTTGAGCCGGTAGTTGGGGTTGGAGCTCAAGTGGGAGAGCATGTGGTTGGAGTTGGAGCTCCTCCATCACCTCCACCACCACCACCTCCTCCACCGGGAGTGGGAGGTGAGGCCGGGGCCGAAGGAGAGGGACCACAAGGAGGTCAAGGTGGCCAAGGACCGGCCGGGATTGACTTAGCTCTGTTGGTTCAGGCAATAGCCGGAGCATTCCAGGCTGCAGTAGCTGGAGGCCAGGCAGCTCATCATCAGGGTGAGGGCACCGGATTGCCATTAGAGAGACTTCGGGGCCTTGGGGCCGAAGAGTTTAGAGGTGCTACTCTGGAGAGGTCAGAGTTGTGGTTTGAGAAGACCGTCCGTATTCTTGCTCAGATGGGATGTACTGGCGAGCGCAAGTTGGGGTATGTTGAGTCTCTGCTTCAGAGAGATGCCTACACCTGGTGGGTCACCGTTACTTCGGGGATGGATGAGACCGAGATCACTTGGGAGTTCTTTGAGACAGCTTTCCGGAAGAAGTATTTGGGTCTGGGATACCTCGATGAGAGGAAGAGGGAGTTTATGGCATTGCTTCAGGGGAGTATGTCCGTGACGGATTATGAGATTCGGTTTGTCAGACTGAGTCAGTATGCACCTGAGCTTGTACCTACTGAGGTGGAGCGTTGTAACCGCTTCCGATATGGGCTGAGTGAGGAGATCAAGACTTATACTCTAGCTTCAGATTACACTGATTTTGATGTCTTGGTCTCGAGGGCCAAGGACTTGGAGCACAGTTTGAGTTTGACCAGGCGGTCAGGTGGATCTAGTTTGGGTAAGAGGTCCAGCAACTTTGATAGAGGTGATGCCAAGAGGCATCGGGACAACAGACATCAGTATGATCATAGGCGTGGTGGCGGTAACCACGGTAGGGGCCATCAGGGTCAAAGAGCTGGTGGGAAGTTGCCCACATGTGCTACTTGCGGGAGGAACCACACCGGTGAGTGTTGGGGAAATTATCATTCCTGTTGGAGTTGTGGTGCTAGAGACCACATTAGGCGTGACTGTCCACATCAGGTGGGACAGGCACCAGCTCAGGCTCCTGCTCGAGCCAATGACTTTCAGAGAGGCCGCGGGCGCGGTAGAGGAAACTTCCAGCCGAGGAATGATGGTCAGAGGAACATAGCACATGTAGTTGCGGTTCAGCCAGAGGGCGGAGGTCAGGCCAGAGTTTATGCTCAGCGCGGGGATCAGCATGACACCGATGTGATCGCAGGTAACTTCTCGATACAGTCTCTGGGTTTGCTTTCTTTGAATTACTCTGGGTCTACACATTCCTACATATTGAGTGAGCATGCACAGTCTTTGAATTTGCCTTGTGAGATGTTAGAGGTAGGAGTTAGTGTTACTAGTTCCTTTGGGGACACAGTAGTAGTTAGGAAGATGTACCGAAGGTGTCCATTGATGGTTCAGAGGCATGTGTTTCCAGTGGATATGATGGAGCTTCCTTTCTATGGTTTTGATGTGATACTGGGTATGGACTGGCTCACGGAGCATAGAGCTAGGATAGATTTTGAAACTAAACGGATTTCTTTGAGGCTCACAGATGACTATGAGATTGTAGCGGTGGGCGAGAACGTGAAGTTCTTGTCCAATGTGGTTTCAGTATTAGAGGCTAAGAGATTGGTTGAGTTGGGGTGTGAAGCATACTTAGCGTATGTGATGAACCCTAACATGAGTGAGGTTAGACCTCAGGACATCCGGACAGTATGTGATTTTCCTAGTGTGTTTCCGGAAGAATTGCCAGGGTTACCACCGGACAGAGAGGTAGAGTTCAGCATTGAGACTTATTCTGATTCAGCTCCTGTTTCGATTGCTCCGTATCGTATGACACCGAAAGAATTGAAAGAGTTAAAGACTCAGTTGCAAGAATTGACAGATAGAAGTTTTATCCGACCTAGTTCTTCACCTTGGGGTGCACCGATTTTGTTTGTGAAGAAGAAAGATGGAAGTATGAGAATGTGCATAGATTACAGACAATTAAATCAATTGACAGTGAAGAACAAATATCCGTTGCCTAGAATCGATGACTTGTTTGATCAGTTGAGAGGAGCATCTGTCTTTTCGAAGATTGATTTGAGATCAGGTTACTACCAGCTAAAGGTTAGAGAGGTTGATGTACCGAAGACGACCTTTAGGACTAGATACGGTCACTATGAGTTCTTAGTCATGCCTTTTGGGTTGACTAATGCACCGGCAGCTTTCATGGACATGATGAATAGGATTTTTCATCAGTATCTAGATCAGTTCGTAGTTGTGTTTATTGATGACATCTTGGTGTACTCGCGGACTGAAGAAGAACATGACCGACACTTGAGGCTTGTTTTGAAGACTTTGCTAGATCATCAGTTGTATGCGAAGCTCAGCAAGTGTGAATTCTGGATCCGAGAAGTAGTCTTCTTAGGACATGTAGTGTCAGCCGATGGGATTAGAGTTGATCCGAAGAAGATTGAAGCCATTGTTGAGCGGAAGCAACCGAAGTCTGTGACAGAGGTACGTAGCTTCCTAGGCTTAGCCGGATACTATAGGAGGTTTGTAGAGGGTTTCTCTAAGCTAGCCGCTCCATTGACACAGTTACTTCAGAGGAGTGTTCAGTTTGAGTGGACAGATGCAAGACAGAGAGCCTTTGAGAAATTGAAAGAAGCTTTGACCCAAGCACCGATCTTGATTCAGCCTGAGTCCGGGAAGGACTATGTAGTCTACAGTGATGCTTCCTATGTAGGGCTAGGATGTGTTCTTATGCAAGACCGAAGAGTGGTGGCTTATGCCTCAAGACAGTTGAAGACTCATGAGCGCAACTATCCGACCCATGACATAGAGTTAGCTGCAGTTGTGTTTGCTCTGAAGATTTGGAGGCACTATTTGTATGGTGAGAAATGCACAGTATACACCGACCACAAGAGTTTGAAGTACATTATGACTCAGCGAGATTTGAATCTCAGACAGCGTAGGTGGTTAGAGCTGCTAAAAGACTATGATCTTACCATTGAGTACCATCCGGGTAAGGCCAATGTAGTGGCCGATGCATTGAGTAGGAAGATGGCCGTGGACTAGAGAGCTATCTTTGCTAGATTGAGTTTGTCCGGAGATGGTGGTTTGATAGCCGAGCTACAGGTTCGACCTAATCTAGGTCAGTTGATTCGAGAGAAACAGCTCTTAGATAGATCTTTGGCACCTCACGTGCAAGATATAGCCGAGGGTAGATCTTCAGATTACAGTTTCAGCACTGATGGAGTTTTGTGTTTCAAGGATAGAATAGTTATGCCAGGAGACAGTGACTTGAGACGCACGATCTTGACTGAAGCCCACAGTAGTCCGTTCGCTATGCATCCTGGAAGTACGAAGATGTACCGTGATTTGAAGAATGAGTACTTTTGGGTTGGCTTGAAGAGAGATGTAGCCGACTTTGCGAGTAAGTGCTTAGTGTGTCAGAGAGTGAAGGCGGAACATCAGGTTCCCCCAGGTTTGTTACAACCGTTGAGAATTCCGGAATGGAAGTGGGAGAACATCACTATGTATTTTGTTTCGGGTTTGCCTTTGACTCCTACGAAGAAGAACTCAGTTTGGGTGATAGTAGATCGTTTTACGAAGTGTGCTCACTTCTTGGCAGTCAACACTACTTACACTTTAGATAGATTGGCCGATTTGTACATTGGTGAGATTGTTAAACTGCATGGTGTGCCGAAGTCCATTGTGTCAGATAGAGATCCGCGGTTTACTTCTATATTTTGGGAGTGTCTGCATACAGCTTTGGGTACCCGTTTGAACTTCAGCACTTCTTATCATCCTCAGTCAGATGGTCAGTCAGAGAGGGTTATTCAGATCTTAGAGGATATGTTGCGTTGTTGTATCATTGACTTTCAGGGTACTTGGGAGAAGCACTTGCCTCTAGTAGAGTTTGCGTACAATAACAGTTTTCAGTCGAGCATTCAGATGGCTCCATATGAGGCCTTGTATGGCCGGAAGTGTAGAACTCCAGTGTGTTGGGCCGAGGTAGGACAGAAATTGTTACCTATGCCGGATTTGCTCAAGGGGACAACCGACAAGGTAAAATTGATTTGTGACCGTTTGAAGGCTGCTTCGGATAGGCAGAAGTCCTATGCCGATTTGAAGAGAAAGGAAGTTGAGTTCTCAGTGGGTGAGAAGGTATTCTTGAAGGTGTCTCCGTGGAAAAAGGTGATGAGATTTGGCCGAAAAGGGAAGTTGAGTCCGAGGTACATAAGACCGTATGAGATTGTGAAGAGGGTTGGTCTGGTTGCTTATCAGTTGCGTTTGCCATCCGAGCTTGAGAAGATACATGATGTGTTCCATGTTTCGATGCTTCGCAAGTATAGGTCAGATCCATCACATGTTATGCCCGTAGAAGAAATTGAATTGAATCCGGATTTGACTTATGAAGAAGAGCCAGTGGAGATCTTAGCTTCTGACAGTAAAGTGTTGAGGGGTAGATCGATTGAGTTAGTAAAGGTGCGGTGGCGACGTAGAGGTGTGGACGAGGCCACTTGGGAGAGGAAGGAGGATATGGAAAAGCAGTTTCCGTATCTCTTTCAGTCAGGTAATTTCGGGGACGAAATTCCTTATGTGGGAGAGAGTTGTAACACCCGTGTTTTGGGCCTAGGAGTTATCTGGGTTATAGTTCGAGTCAAATAAAATTTAATTAAAACAATTCAACTTCAAATAATGACCTAATTGAGCTTTAGTAAAAAGGGGAGGACTTATGTGGTAATTTGACCCTAAAGTCTTTAAAAAGCTAGACAACTTTAAATCAAAAGTTGTCATCTTCCTCCCAAGTCCTTTCCAACGTTAAAAAGAGAGAAACCACCATTTTCAAAACCTCTCAAAGGTTAGCTACTATTCCATCCAATATTCTCTTCAATTCAAGGGCTTTCTCAAAGGTAATTATGTTTTCTAAATCTCCTCTTTCTTCCCTATCCAACCATTGTCTTAGATTTCAAAAATATGGGGTTTTGAAAATTAGGGTTTATATTAAAGTTTGGGTTTTTAAGGGGTTTTTTAACTTGTTTTGATAAATTGAGTTGGGGTTTTAGTTAATCATGTTATAATGAGTAACATATATCAAATTGGTTGAATTTGGGTGAAAATTCGTAGCATGTTCTTGAGGTAGATTTTAAAGTATTAAAACTTGGGTTTTTGGTGGGTTTTATGTTGAAATTGAAGGGCTGATGGTCTACCTATGTTAGGAGGGTGATTTGGGATGTTTTGGAAGTCATTTGGGTGTTTGGAAGTTGAGTTTTCAGCAAGGCTTTGGGGGAGCACGAAAATTGGGATTTTAGGAGATTATGTGATTTGGGAAATTGTGGAATTTGGGTTGTGTTTGCAAAGTAAGTTGATGGTTGAGTTTAGCATTGAATTGAGAAGTAATGTATATGTTTTGTTTGGCTAGAAGCAAGAGGAAGCGCGGAAGAGGCTTTGGGACCAAATCCGGGTTCGTAGGAGGATTGTTTCGAATTGCTAAGGAAGGGCGGTGAGTGGTTTCAACTTGTTTTAAGTTTGGTTCGAGTATGTGTAGTGGGAGTGTGTGTGAAGTGTGCTTGGTAGGCCATTCATAGTTAATTCAAGTTGTTGATTTAACCATTGATATCCATGAATGCTTTTATGCTTGTTTAACTATGCTATTATGATTGTGGTTGATGGATGTAAGTTTATCTTGATATGCATCTATGAGATTGAGCATGAATGTGGTTGATGATATATATATGATGTGGTTATGATAATTGGCACTAAAATAATTACCGGTTGTAAATGATCGATCATTAGGATAGTGTGCACACAAATTGAGTCAAAACGTACGTGGCCTTGATGGCGTTAAGTCATCAAGGAGGAGTACGGTGATGTAACATTCCACCGGAAGCTTTCATTACATTTCTACGGGATGATGAGTGGAATCCCATCCGTAGGGCATGTGGCGATGAGTGGAATCCCGCACATGCAAGGTCCGGTGATGAGTGTAATCCCACCGAGGTAAAGTGTTGTTGAGGTTTAAATCCGCACAATCGGGGTAATTAAAGTGGCCAATTAACTTGTTCATACATTGTAATATGTGATGATGATATATGTTGGTGATATATGGTGTTGCTTTATGATGTTGATATTGATAATTGAGCTTGGTAGGATCGAGAAACCATATATGCCACTTGAAAGACTAGCTAGGTCTACTTGATTTTATGCCTATGCTTGATGTATGCAAGACTAGGATTAACATGCTTGAACCCTGCATTGTTGATGTTTTTCGTTTTAGAGCACCCTCACTAAGCTTATAGCTTACGCTCTCTATGTTCAACAATGCAGATCATTAGCGTGGTTTTAGCTCGAGGCAAGGCAAGAAGGGCTTTCCAAGTTGTTTCTCAAGTATGGTTAATTTTGTAGTAGTTAAGCAATGTGGCAATAGGGTGTGTTTGTATGAGCCTTGTATGACTCTTTCAAATGATGTTGTTTGGATTGATGTTTTGATTTGTAAAGCATGTAATACTATGATGAATGATGGTGTGTGATGGCATGCTTTAGATGCTTAGGTTGCCTTGTGTATGAGTGCAAACCTCTTGTGTTGAATTGTGCCATTTGGGCTCTTGAGCTTCCATGTATGACCTTAAATGCTGAATTTGCTCTTTTGTTGGAATGTCATGTTCGAATGCCTTGACTCATGTTGATTGCTACCTATGGCTCATGTATGATTGCTTAAATGTTAGTATGTGCAAGTCTTATGAGTGTTAATTCATGCCTTTGGCCCTTTTTAGGCTCTTATATATGTCTATGCATGATCTTAGTGTTTTTCATAGTTAGGGAGTCTTAGAGTTGAGCAGTAAGTGATCCCTTGCACAATGGTTTCGAAACCATGGGTAAGGTTTCGAAACCTTTGCAGAAATCTGGGTTTCCAGACCTTACTGCCAGCCTAAGTTTCGAAACCTTTAGGGAAGGTTTCGAAACCTTTGCAAAATCTGGGATTCCAGACCTCACTGCCGGCCTAAGTTTCGAAACCTTTGAGGGAGGTTTCGAAACCATAGAAGAGGGTTTCGAAACCATGGGGAAGGTTTCGAAACCTTTGCAGAAATTTGAGTTCCAGACCTTACTGCCAGTCTAAGTTTCGAAACCTTTGCTTAAAACTGCACCGTTTGTTTCTTGTTGGCCTTTTTAAAGAGAAAAATCCATAGGTATTAAGATGCCTTTAGTCAAGATTAAAATTTGGTTGTTTGAATGTGGTTTGGGGTTCAAATGTGACAATATTAAAATGAAAAAAAAATTATAGGGTTGCTAACCGAAGGGGAACCCTTTGGGTTTCGCTTCGGTTTTCCCCGTGTGGCCCACTCGGACCGGTCATCCGGCCAGACCGGGACGAGGGGGTTACATTTATTATAACTCATTGGCTTGATGCGTATAAGTGTTGCTATATAAAAATACTATATACATGTTTTGTTCTCATAGTTTAGCTATTAAAGAGGATGCATCCAATCAAAATTTTGCTAAACTGTTTTGTTATTAATCAATGGACTTTGTAATAGTTATTTTAACTGATATAGCCTAAAATATAAACCTACTGTATTTAGCAAGATGAATAGTCTTAATTACATAATTTGAATCTTTTCTAATCAATCTCACGAACTTCTGGTTGTAAGTTGATAATACATATGTATATGTATCTACTAAAATTATATAAAAACTTTTTATATTTGTGGATATATGAGCTCATATTTTCTTCGGATATGCAAGACATGTAATCTCAACTTTAGTACAAGAACTTCAAGTTCTTTTTAATAAGTAGGATCTTAATCCATTTTTTTGAGAACAAGTAACAGAAGAACTTCAGGTTCTTTTAGTAAATGAAATTTAATCAATTCTTTTGAGAACAAGCACCACAAGAACTTCAGGTTCTTTTAATAAATGTCATATAAATTTCAATAACTTTCGCATCATTATTGATCAGGATGGTCTAACCAATCATGTTAATTATATATGTGTATATATATCTCTGAATTTGTAAACTTAAGGTTTACCATATCATGTGTGATTCAATCTCACTTATACATGCGTGGTACAAATTTTAAAATACAAGTTTTATTAAATAGAAATATATTTAGCTTTTCCAGAGCTTTCAATAAAATTATTATTTTGGTGGCAATATATAGCTCTTATAGAGCTTTCAACCGACTTTTTGACTACCAGAACTTATATTCACATTGACTTATTTCATATACCAGTTGATAACATATCTTATCCATAATTCCCGAAAGATTATTCTGAGAACTCTTATTGCTCTTGTAAAATTTCACTTCTGTTGGTGACAATATTATTACCATTAGCGATAATAATTACAATATTCACAATTATACACTTTTTATAATATGCTTTTTCTCAAGAATTTATTGTTCTTCTATAGCATCGATATTTTCAGTACTTTGAGATATAATACTCATATTTTTTCTTACATTAAACTCTAATTAATAAAAATAATACTCTTAATGATAAAATAAATTAAATCTTCTTGATAAATTTTTTATCTTGATAGACATTCACATAAACAAATATGCATAACATAATATGCATTACATTTTAAAAAATAATTATAAATATAAAATGAATATAAATATAAAAAATATAATTATGTGGTGGATGAAATCATTCGTGATACATGTGCCTAAAATAAGTGATTTTATGGTCGCCACACGTTTTTTTAACGAATCACGATGTTCCATTCATCAATGATGCGGCATCACTTTTGTTTGTTTAAACCTTCTACATTTTTCACCAAAGGGTTGCAAAATCATTTAATTTACAAATGGGTGACTACATACGGCGAATTCAGAATTTTATGTTAAATAAGTAAACGTTTATATTTAGTACAATTATATGTAAAAGTTAAAATTTTAAAAGGTGGGAGATTATATTTTCAAAATATAATAAAATTTTTCTTTGATACGCAAGTTTGTATAGATCAAAGTTTATACAAGTCTTTCAATTTTAGGGTTTAGAATTTTATATTAGGATTTAGGGTTTAGGGATTTAGTGTGTAAGGTGTAGAATTTAAGGTTTATGGTTATATTTAGAGTTTAAAGTTTAGGTTTTAGGTCAATTCCAAAAAAAAAGTTTAGGTTTTAGGGTACTAGGGCTTGAGATTTAAGTTTTAAATTTTATAGAAGGATTGTGTAATTTTTTTAGGGTAAACTACTGCAGGGGTCACTTACGTTTAACGTGTGTACAGAGTTAGTCACCACTTTTGAAAAGTGCATATTAGTAGTCCTTCACGTTTTCGATGTGTAAATAGTTGGTCACTCCGACGTTATACTCCGTTAGTCCCCTAACGGATTGCTGATGTGGCTGACTTAATTAAATTCAATATCCACGTGTAATCCCACGTGGATAATAACGTGGAACTTTGCTACTTAAAGCACTAATATTATAGAATCCCCCAATTTGTTGAACCCTAAAAAATTTTCTCTGTAAAATTAGAAGAAGAAGAAGAAGAAGAAGATGATGATGGGCAAGCCTTCCCAGATGGTATTTCGGGGAAAACTTGAGTTGCCTTCGGAGGCTCCATGGCCAGGCCTGTAGCAAAATTCTTCTTCCAGATGAAAGAGAAACAGCTAATCAAAACCCTTTATCCAATCGTTAATCCAATCGATCCAAGAGCTTTTTAAGGTACTGATTTATCTTCTTCTTTATTTAAATTAGGTTTTATTGTTTTCGTACGATTTTTTTGATTATTTGCTTTCTAAATCGTTTACCTAAGGAAGATGGGTTTTTGATTAGCTTAATAAGGTTATTTGGTGGGCAGAAAAAGCTTGTAGACTCGGATCCGCCATGGCGGCTTTGAAGGAGCTTTTACCTGAAGCGAAAAACGCAACGTCGACGTATTATGACCACGCAAACGATCCATGGTTTAAACAACGATTTAGTAGTGCGTCGGAGGAGGAGAAATCAATGGCCATAAAGGCTAAGCCCGTTCCGCCTTACTTGAAGCGCAATGGATTTATTCCTAGGAGAGTTGAAGATTTTGGAGATGGAGGTGCTTTCCCTGAGATTCATATTGCTCAATACCCTCTTGATATGGGAAGGGCGAAAGGGGCAAAACCTGGATCGAAGATTCTTCCGGTTACTGTTGATGCTCACGGGAATTTGGCTTATGATGCGATTGTTAAGCAGAATGAGAATGCGAAGAAGATTGTTTATTCGCAGCATAAGAATTTGATTCCGAAGATTTTGAGGAATGAGGAAGATGGTGATGATGAGGGTGAGGAAGAGGAGGAGATGCAAAAGGAGATTGAGGAAACGATGCTAGAAACTAAGGCTCATTTAGAGCAGATTGTAAATGTGAGATTGAGTGCCGCACAGCCGAAGAATGTTCCGAAACAGTCTTCGGATTCAAAGTATATTAAGTATAAGCCTTCACAACAATCGGCTGCATTTAATTCAGGTGCTAAGGAGAGGATAATTAGAATGGTGGAGATGCCTGTTGATCCTCTTGAGCCTCCCAAGTTTAAGCATAAGAGGGTTCCTAAGGCCTCGGGTTCTCCACCGGTGCCGGTGATGCATTCTCCTCCACAGCCTGTGACTGTGAAGGATCAGCAGGATTGGAAAATCCCACCATGTATTTCGAACTGGAAGAATTCGAAAGAGTATACAATTCCACTGGATAAGCGTCTTGCTGCTGATGGAAGGGGTTTACAGGAGGTTCAGATTAATGATAACTTTGCAAAGCTGTCTGAAGCTAATCAAAATTCTTCTTCTTCTTCTTCTAATTTTACAGAGAAAATTTTTTAGGGTTCAACAAATTGGGGGATTCTATAATATTAGTGCTTTAAGTAGCAAAGTTCCACGTTATTATCCACGTGGGATTACACGTGGATATTGAATTTAATTAAGTCAGCCACATCAGCAATCCGTTAGGGGACTAACGGAGTATAACGTCGGAGTGACCAACTATTTACACATCGAAAACGTGAAGGACTACTAATATGCACTTTTCAAAAGTGATGACTAACTCTGTACACACGTTAAACGTAAGTGACCCCTGCAGTAGTTTACCCTTTTTTTTACACAACTAGTGTATAAAATATAACCCATAAAAAAAATTCTGAAATTTACGAGAAATTAAAAATTTTAAGGGTGAGATTGTCTTAACACCCCTTAGTCCACCCCCTCTCTGTATATACATGGAAGTGTTAATTGAAATGTCAAATTTTACATATGGAGAGAGCCAATGAATATGGTTTAATTGTTAGACTAATAAAAGGAAAAATTATTAAAACAAATAAACAAATAAATAAATATACATATGGGTTAGGATCAACTTATATAGTGTAAAACTTTTTAAGTTTTATATAGATGGGGGAAATGGATGGTTGAGATTAACTCCTTACTTTTTTTCTTAAGTGATAATCTTCACATATTCTAGTGTCAATCTTATCCATCCGTTTCACCCATCCAAAGATCCAAAAAACGTGTAAAACTTAAAGAGTTTTACACTGTATAACTGAATCATATATATATATATATAATTCTATTGACTTTTGATCATTCTTACGTGAGTTTGTATAATAGTAATATCTATAATCTATAGCCTTTTCATGTACAAATAAGATCTAGCCTCGGTAGTAAAGATAGTGACCCATATTGACTTGAGCTATTTTATGCTCTTGTGCTATGAATATATTCTATTTTATATACATGATTCTTTATTCACAAAGTCTTGATTTAATTTGGACATAGAATTAGTTCAATTTATATAAGAATCATTGATCATATTTACGATAAAATATTGTTTTTTCGAATAAATTTTATATAGGGGAGGAGGAGAAGGAATTTGCTCCTAGAGCTTAGAGAGTTTTAAACCTATAACCTAAACGAGAGGGGAATGCATAAACTGAAAACTTTAATCACTTGCTCTACAAATTGTTGACACGATAAAATATTGTTCGTTTCGGTTTACTACATATAATGATATAAGTCAAACCCACAACAAATTGGGACCCTCCCATATACTTATTCCCCTCCTTGTTGACATGGTCGGATGTTGTTGAAGACTAACATCTCAAGAGCCATTGACCTTGTAAGAACAAAGGCGATTCTGATTCTGGAAACAAGAGCTGCCACTTGTGTTTGGTGGTCTGAACTGGTCGAATAGAATTTGTTTGTCCCTGGTCTGAATAAATGGAATTCGTTTGTCTTAAAACAATCATTGATAGAACATATAAAGGGCATAAAAAAACAGCTGACGTTTTTTATTCCAACTGATGGTAAATAAATTCTAGCTTTGCTCATACAAATTCCATTGCATCTTTCTCAATCAATATGAGTGAAGTCACTCACTTGTTTCAACAAAGGCATCGATCTTTTGACTGGGTTCCGAAGTTACTTTCTCTTTCAAGAGCAATTCACCATTATTACTTGTGTTGAAATGTGTAACAATGTTATAAATTTAATAAGTGTCTCAGTAAAAAATTAAATGATATTCATCTTAGAAAACACGGGTTCAAATCGTTCTGTCTACAAGGTGTATGCCTATTATCAAAAGGTTAAGAATATGTATGAACAAATACTACATTGTAATCACCTTTAGTAATGTATAACAGTTTCTAATGTATACTCAATGTTTTTAATTCAATTTAAATTGCTTCCACTGAAAAGGTTGATAAATTTTTCGGGAGTGGGGAGGGACTCCGTCCATGATAAGAAAGAACTCTTATTTTGTTTATATTATATAATCGTACATAATCGAGAAAGGATTGAATTTATAAGAGTTAAAATCTAAATCCTAATCATTGATGTCAACACATAATAATTTTATCACTCCAACCGTAATTGTGTCGGCAGAGAAATAAAACATCATTTTAGGTCTTTGTTTCATATACATTCACACAAACAGCTCCTATTGTTTGATTACATCACAAGATCAACCGGTGAACATGTTTAAGCATGAGCGGTAAGCCATGGTTCCCGGAAAAAATAAGATGCAAATTTATTCTTTGTCGATGAAGTGATAAATAGTTCGATATTTTATATCGAACTAAAACTAAATTTAAATTCGAGGGGAAAAAGTCAACAAATACAAGTATTGGTGGGAGAATCCATACCATATTTGGAACCATTGACATCAAAATTGGACATATTCGTCTCTACCAAGCCATATAGGACCACTATTTGCATAACACTAAAAACGGACAATTAAAGTTGACAATTGGTGTCTATCTTATTTGACATTCTCTCAAACATTTACTCATTTTAGAACTAAAATTCTATGTGTCATACGGACCAAACCGGATAGAAATCCTCAGCCCCTTTTCGGTATCTTTACTTATGTCTCACACTTAAAATTAAGTTTAGGGTTTAAGATTTAAGGTTTATGGTTAGGGTTTAGAAAATTTAGGGTATGAGGTTAAGGCTTGTAATTTAATTTTTTTAATGTTGGGGCATATATAGGGGCACCGAAAAGGAGTAGAAGATTTTTATCCGACCAAACCATTCTTTAGTTTTGTTTTTTTTATAAATAAGACACGACACTGGAAGAGTGGTTATTATTCGGTTTAAAACTTAAAATTAAACTAATTGAATTGAATCAAAATTTAATTTGGTTAATTAGGTGACAATATTATTTTATTTACATTTTTATTCAATTTAATTTGAGTTTTCTGTACACCATATCTATGAGATTTTCTAAATATATACATAGTGAGAATAACCGAATAATCCTTAGAAACGTGAAAGCTAAGAAATTTGTTGCAACGGTATATTTTCTTATTTGAACATACTCATTCATTGTTCACATGTGAATATTTGATCAATTATTATATAGATTGTTATCCTATACATTTTATTTAATCTAATTTGAGTTTTAAGGTTTAGGGGTTTAGTTTAGGGTGTAGGTTTTAGGTGTTTATGTGTAGGGATTTAAGATTTAGAGATAGTGGTTAGAATTTAGAGTTTAGAAGTTAAGGTTTAGTTTTTAAGGTAATATGGTGAGAATTTAGGTTTTAACCTATAAACCTCAAATTATAACCCTAAACAGTAAATTTCAACAACTATCACTAAATTTAAAACTCATACATCTAAACCCCCTAAATCATACACCCTAAACTGAGTCTCTAAATCCTAAAATTAAGGCGCTTGTGAAAACTTTTAGTTTCCACCACCAAATGTATCAAATAATTACTCTTATTATATATATATAATGTACAATAATTGAAATAGAAAAAAAAGTTTAAATTGATAGGATCTAAATTTAAAAATAAAATTAAATTGAGATAGTGATAAAATTGTATATTAACTCATTCAACAAAATATATAATTTATTATTGTTATTAAATATAGAAATTTTAAACTAATCTTTAAACATAGACGGTAAAACTGACATGTATATAAATTAAAAAAAGAGTTTTATTCGAAACAAAGTTATATGTGTTTAGTTTTGCGGTGGTAGAATTGACTTTGGATTAATTAATTTATGTTTTGAGGGTTTTTTCTTAAAAATTACGATTTTGTAAAAATCACGCTGAAACACAAAAGCTACTTCTACCTTATTTTTCCCAAAATTACATTTAGCGTCCAAAATCACATTTAAATTTTTAAATCTAAACATGTTAGCATAATAATCAAGACATAATTTTTATTCAATCGAATTTTTAGATCCAAACATTCACGTCACTAGTCCAACGTCAGATGAACCACAATCCACAAACGATGATAGCTACGAAGCCCAACCGGCACCGCACACCTTTCTGCCGCGTAGGTTAGCAACCAAAAGCTTGTCCGCTCTAATTTACTCCATCTCGGTTGCGCCACTAAACGACCACCACTACATCTCCCCACTTGCAAAAGTTGTAACTTGCTTTGCTTCCTCTCAATAATTTACAAAAACAAAAAAAATCCAAAACAAAAAAATCTTTCTCATTCTTTTACTCAACTCAGAGAAGTTGTTAAGTGAAAGAAATCCTCTAAAGTTTTGTAATTTTCTTTTGAAAATTATGTTTCTGTTTACAATTAGTCATTTAAAATGTTAATGCGGAGAAATTAAGGAGAAACGATAAAATAAAATGGCTTCTCTACAGTTATCGAACCCTGTGTTTTCTTCCATTTCAATTTCCCAGTCAAATTTTCCTGGAAAATCTGATTCCGGGAAGAAAACTCTCAACTTTAATAGATTTAGAAGCTTCAGGTCCTGGCGGCGCCAAAGATCTAGAATTTGTTGTGCCGCTCAAGAAGGGGACAACAAAAACAAAGGTATGTTCTTTCAATTTCTGAACTTTTTAGCCTTCTTTTACTCATTTTAGTCGTATCTTTTTTATGTTTCTTTGATTTCAAAGTTTCTGAAACTAACCCAAATTAAGTCCTCCAAAAACAAGTCAAAAAACATTGAAAAGATGAATAATTTATGTATAGTTTTCAACTTGGGTTGTTTGTTTTGCTTGAAGTTTTGGTTAATTTATATATAGTCAAAAAACAAAGGTATGTTCTTTCAATTTCTGAATTTTTTAGCCTTCTTTTACTCATTTTAATCGTATCATTTTTATGTTTCTTTGATTTCAAAGTTTCTGAAACTAACCCAAATTAAGTCCTCCAAAAACAAGTCAAAAAACATTGAAAAGATTAATCATTTATAGATAGTTTTCAACTTGGGTTATTTGTGTTGCTTGAAGTTTCTGTTAATTGGTGTTTTTAAATTTCTATTAGGGCTTATAAATTGGGTTTTTTTTTCTTTCTTTGAATAGGTGAAGAAGCTCCTGAGTCACTGTTCATGAAGGAGCTGAAGAGGAGGGGGATGACACCAAATTCATTGCTGGAGGATACCAAAAAACCCAGATTGGATGAGGAGATGAAAGTAGGGGAAGAAGGGGGAAATGTCTCGAAAAGGAATGCCGTGTCGACTGAACTCGAGAAGAGCTTAGCTAATCAAAGGGAGCGTTCGATGGAATTGAATAGTGAAGGCCTTGAGGTTGATAGATTTTACTCTATGATTTTTGCTTATGTTGATCTCAAAATTACATTGTTGCATGTTGTTTCTTGTTTATGTTGACTGCAAAACTTAAGCACAATCTTTCGTAAAAGGTTTGCTCATCGCCTTTTCTTTCGTGTGGACTAATACGGTTCATCTTGCTTATGAAAACTTATCTTGGCATTAACTAGTTATACATAGTTGTGCAGTATGAATTCTAATGGTAGCTTTATAATCCGAACGAGCTTGAATTAGGGTGTTACCTCAGAGTTGTTTCCTGTGTGAATTTTGAAAGAATACGGAAGTTCATTTTTGCATGTTGTGACTTGTCTTGATCTGATATGATAACAATATTGCTTATGTTAACTGCAAAACTTAAGCACAATTGTTCTTGGAAGATTTTGTTAATCGCCTTTTCTTTCGTGTGCACTAATATGGTTCATCTTGCTTATGAAAATTTATCATTGCATAAGCTAGTCATGGATAATTGTACTTTACACAGTTATGTGTAATATGAATTGTAATGGTAAGTTCGTAATCCGAACAAGCTAGATTTAGGGTATTAACTTGGACTTGTTTCCTGGCTTGGATTTTAAGGGGAAATGAGAAATAACTTTACCCGGGAGTGTGATCATACATTTTGGTGTTGTCTATCCTCCTTTGGAGATCGTCATGGAACCAACGAGAACATCCTCTCTTTGTTTGGATTGCTGCAATGAACTTGATTATCGACACAATTTTTCTCATTTCATATTAACTTGTTCATATAGAACTAACTGTTCCGCGACCAAGTGCTTTGTTATTTTCTGTTTGAACATTTGATGTGTGTTCATATTTCTATCACTTGTTCATATAGAAATAACTTATATGTTCATTGTTCAGGGGCTAATTCCGCGGGCTAAACTGTTGCTAACACTTGGAGGAACTTTCTTCCTCAGCTTTGGGCCTTTGATTCTCGCAACCATTGCATTCTTTTCCGCTCTCTACCTTGTAAGCTCCCCGTCTTCCATTCTCGGATTTTAACTTTAGGAAGTACACTTGGAAAAAAGCTCTTTCTCGTCGTTGGCTGTGTCGTTGCACTGAACTTGAACCGAAATCCAATCCTTTTTTTTAAGGAGTGATATATTCATATAGCATCTGACATTACCCAACTAGACTAACTAATCAGTTTTACGAACAAATTCCCAAGCTTTCATATGTAGATGGATGAAATTCGGAGTTAGACCCGTCTAACATTGTTACATATACTATTTCGATGTTCGTTAGACCTACATATGTTATTGCATAGAGAAATCATTTGGGAAAAGTGCTTCATCCCTCTGTGTTTGTACTGTTTTTATCAGCTCGAACTATTAACTAACTGTCTGCCATGGTTCTTATCACCCTGGCTGTGGATTTTCATTAGGATTTCTGAGTCTTTCACATTATTGTTGATGCTTTATTGTCTTGACGTGTTCGTTAAAGGTGTGTTGATATATATATATTTTTGGTTGGGGCAGTATTTCGGACCGACATTCATTCACGACGCAAGTAAGACCTCCTTTGCACCACCGCAATACATCGATCCGTATACGCTTTTGGAAGATGAAAGGATATCTCAAACTGCCCCTAATGTAAATTGAAGGAGAACCAAGTGTATTTTTAGTCTTTGTATTTTTAGAAAAATGGTTATTGTGCATTTTGTAGTAGTTAGAAATAGAACAGTTTATAAGATGGATGTAATTGCAAAATATACCCTTAAAGGTAGATTACACCATAAACACGATTATATGCAAAAAAAAAAAGACCATAAACAATGACCCTTTACTCTTTAAAAGTAACAATTACCGATTAAAAATATCGTGATAAGTTACTTAATTTATAAGTTATTTAGTTATACTTTAGGGTAAGCCTAAATTTAATTTTTTTGACAAATTTGGAGAAAAAATGTAATATGTAAAATGACTATGTTTATCAACATCAATTTTAAAAATAAAAAATTAAATTTATTGAATTGCTTTTAAATGAATAAATTTTGCTTAAATTATGAATTTATATCAAGAAAGTTTTAGTTTTTACAAGTGTCTTAGTTTTAAGGTTTATTTAGGGGTTTAAAATTTAGGGACAATTTAGGGTTAAGTTTAAGTTTTAGTGTTGTTGAGAGTTTAAGTTTATATAAACCCTATATTCTAACCATAAACTCTAAATTCTATTTACAATCCTTAAATTCAACTACTAACCTAAACTCATAAACTTTACACCCTAAATGTATTCCCTAAACCCTAAAATTAGAGTGCTTATAGAAACTTTCAATTACCCAAATAATTATCCTTAAATTATTATTAACTTGGGCCATGCTAGAAAATTATTATATTAAAAATGATATATTTATTATATTTTCCCTTTAAAATTGAGAAGTTCATGTAACGAAATGCTAGAAAATTTGCCCAAATTCAAATTCCATTAACGGAAGTACAACAGCAGTCTAACAAAGCTTCGAAGAATCGAAGTTAACGAAACACAAACAGCAAACAAAACATAAAGAAAACAAATCATTGGGTCGCAAAATGCAAGCCCTCACTCAAAACACATTTGGTTCAATACTCATCGTTGTCATCCTCATCACCCTCAGCCGACTCAGCACCAACTTCTTCATAATCCTTCTCCAATGCAGCAAGGTCCTCCCGAGCCTCCGAGAATTCACCTTCCTCCATACCCTCACCCACATACCAGTGTACGAAAGCACGCTTAGCATACATGAGATCAAACTTGTGGTCAATGCGGGAGAACACCTCGGCAACACTCGTCGAGTTCGAAATCATGCAAACGGCTCTCTGAACCTTCGCAAGATCACCACCAGGAACGACGGTCGGAGGCTGGTAGTTTATACCACACTTGAATCCAGTCGGGCACCAGTCTACGAACTGAATGGTTCGCTTTGTCTTGATGGTGGCCACGGCTGCATTGACATCTTTGGGCACAACATCACCACGGTACATCAAACAACAAGCCATGTACTTGCCGTGGCGAGGGTCACATTTAGCCATCATAGATGAGGGCTCGAATGCACTGTTGGTGATTTCAGCGACTGATAGCTGCTCATGGTATGCCTTTTCAGCAGAGATGACCGGAGCATAGGAGGAAAGCATGAAGTGGATTCTCGGGTACGGGACCAAATTGGTCTGGAACTCCGTTACATCGACGTTTAAGGCACCGTCGAATCGGAGTGAAGCAGTCAAAGAGGAAATCACCTGAAATTACAAGAGAAATTGTCAAGTATAGCCATTAACAGAGTCAAAGACAACATAAACATACACAAGAGACAGAATTGTATGATACCTGAGAGACAAGACGGTTAAGATTGGTGTAAGTGGGTCGCTCGATGTCGAGAGATCGCCTGCAAATGTCGTAGATGGCCTCATTGTCGAGAAGAACAGATACATCGGTGTGTTCCAAAAGGGAGTGAGTTGAGAGAACACTGTTGTAAGGCTCAACAACAGAAGTGGAGACCTGGGGAGATGGGTAAACAGTGAAACCCAATTTCGACTTCTTGCCGTAATCAACAGATAAACGCTCCAGAAGAAGAGAACCGAGACCAGAACCAGTGCCACCACCGACGGCATTGAAAACAAGGAACCCTTGTAGACCAGTGCAGTTATCAGCAAGCTTTCTGATACGGTCCAAGCACAAGTCGACAATCTCCTTGCCAACTGAAACAAGTAAAACATAAATTATTAGTCACTGTAAAACAAACAAACAAATTGTAGGCAAACAAAATGATTGATTGAACAAGGTTTTAAGAATTTACTGGTGTAGTGGCCGCGGGCAAAGTTGTTGGCAGCATCTTCCTTGCCGCTGATGAGTTGTTCAGGGTGGAAGAGCTGGCGGTAAGTTCCAGTTCTCACTTCATCAATAACAGTAGGCTCAAGATCCACAAAGATGGCACGAGGAACGTGCTTTCCGGCACCGGTTTCACTGAAAAAGGTGTTGAAAGCATCATCACCTCCTCCGACTGTCTTATCGCTTGGCATCTGGCCATCAGGCTGTTAACAGACACATAATCCGCTTGTTATTTTCAGATCTAAGCAGTACCGATTTACATTCTCAACAAATAAAATTTTCAGATCGTTCTACGAATAACCTAATTCTCAAAACGCTAAAATCCAGATAAAAAACACTCACAGTACTAGATTCGCGAGAAAACAAAGCTAAACGAGACAACGAAGACTTAAAACCTCAGTTCTACTGGAAAATCGAGCAAATAACTCACAAAACTAGATCGGAATCACAATGAAAACAAAGCTAATTCTCAAAACGCTAAAATCCGGATCAAAAACACTCAAAGCATTAGATTCGTGAGAAAACAAAGCTAAACGAGAAAACGAAGACTTAAAATCTCAGATCTACTCGAAAATCGAGCAAATAACTCACAGAACTAGATCGGAATCACAACGAAAACGCAAATAAGCTTAAAATTCAAAAGAAAACAAAGGCGATACCTGGATTCCATGTTCGAGGCAGTAAAGCTCCCAGCAGGAATTTCCGACCTGGATACCGGCTTGACCGATGTGGATTGAAATGCACTCTCTCATTTTTCGCTTAAAAAGGATTCAGAAACAAAGCAACAGCGTGAGGAGGGCGGAATCTGAAGGGGAAGGCGTTTATTAAGACACCTTCAAGAATTTGAAATGTTGAGATGGATGTTAATGGAGTATATGTGGGTATTTATATGGGAAGCGTATGAGGCAATTGCTGAGATTTGAGGGTGGTGCTGTGGTTAAAACTAGGGTAGCAATGATGACGTGGCGGGATCCTATTGGTTTTTGCTAACTATGGCTAGTTGTACTTTCCGAGGTTTTTTAAGTTTTTGAATTTTGCCGCCCGTTGGAAAGGATTATTATAGTATTTTTTTATGATTCTAACGTTTCTCGAACGTTCTATGTGATATTAGTAAATCTGAAGAAAAGAAAATAGTAAATCTAATTTATAGGGCATAATTACTTGATAACGGCTAATTTTAGTAAGGCTTATATATTATATTAGTATCTAAAGTATACTATTTTTTTCATTTTGGTACCTAAAATATTCTTTTGACATAAATAAGTACTTAAAGTATACTTTTTGGTCAAAACAAGTATCTAAAGTATTTTTTCGTCAGAGTAAGTACCTAAAGTATATATTTTTTGTCAAAATAAGTACCTAAAGTATATTTTTTCGTTAATTAGGCACATATTGTATTTTTTTAATTAGGATAATTATTCTATACGCAAGCGCTTGTGGAAACTTTTTTACACAAGCGCCTTAGTTTTAGGGATTCTATTTAGGGTTTAAAGTTTTGGGGTTTAAGTGTAGTAGTTTTGAATTTAGGGGTTGTTTATAGAATTTAGGGTTTATGGTTAAAATTTAGGGTTTATAGTTAAAAACCTAAATCCCTGCCCATTTTACCCTAACCCTAAATCATAACCATAAACCCTAAATTCTAAACACATACACTAAAAACCCTAAACCTTATAACCGAGGCACTTGTGGAAACAAAAAGTTTCAACCGCTAGTGTATAGGATAATAATTCTTTTAATTATTGTCACATGACAATTTTTAGGAATCTATATAAAAATATGTATAATTTAAGTACATATTTTAACCTAAAAAATACTTTAGATACTTATTTTGACCAAAAAAATACTTTAGATACTTACTTTGATGAAAAAATACTTTAGGTACCTATTTTGACCAAAAATTATACTCTAAGTACCTAGTTTAACCAAAAAGTATACTTTAGGTACTTATTTTGACAAAAAATATATACTTTAGGTACCAAAATAAAAAAGTTAGTATATTTTAGGTACTAATATGATATATAAGCCTTAATAATTCAATTTTATTCTTTCTCGCAATTTTGTTTTTTTTTTTTACACCGTTGGCGATGGCACGAGTTTGTCAATTTCTTATGATCTTTTATATTTTTTTTATTGGGTAATCTTCACCAGTGGCCCCTTTCATTTAGGGTGTGTTTTATTTTTGGTCACCAGAATTCAAAAAAGATTATTCTGGTCACTTACGTTTAGAATCGTTTCTATTTTGGTCCCTTGGTCGTTAGTCTCCGTTACTTTAAAAAATTAGTTTAAAAATATTAACTAAACGGCTCATAGCAAACAACAAAACTGAAGATAAATAAAACGGGATACATGTAAAGCATCATATATTTTTCAGAGGTAAACGGAGGCTCCAACAGTCCTTCTAATATCCTCTTCAGCTTTTTAATCCCTTTATCCATATAATCCTATCCTTGATCTAATTCAATAATCTTGTGCTCCATTGGTGTAAAATAAAAGTTAAGATGTCTACAAATTAAAATCTGATTAAAAGCACATTACAAAACAACATTAAAAACACCTGAAAAATCAATCAATCAAACCACAACAATCAACAAAACCCAAGCATGAACATTGACAAACGAGAATTCAACAACTAATCGAGTTCCAAATGAGAAACATAGTAGAGCTACAGGCTTTCAGATTTAGTTTTTTTAAGGGAGGAGAGGTAAAGGTTAGGGTTTTGAATTAATTTTAGGGAAAACTACACCGGTGGTCCTCTAACTATGCCTGTCTTCCTACTTTGGTCCCAAAACTATGTTTTTCGGCAAAAGAGTCCCTTCTGTTACATAGTTCTCCTGTTTTGGTCCCCGACGTTAAATAAATAACGGTTTTGCTGACGTGGCATTTTTTAATATTTTTTTAAGGCTGACGTGGCATTTTTTAATATTTTTTTAATCATTTCTCTCTCCTCTTATATACTCCCTCTGTCCCACTAAAACTGTCACATGTTGACTTTTTTAGGTCAAATTTTTTCAACTTTGACCTCTTATGATTTAAAATTTATTATTGATAAAAATATGAAAAAATATATTTTAAAAACTTTGAATCAACTAGTTTTTAAATATATTTTTTATAATTTTTAATTAATTAAAATATTTAAATAAATTATAGTCAAAGTTAAAAAAATTTGACCAAAAAAAGTCAACATGTGACAGTTTTAGTGGGACGGAGGGAGTATTATTTTTATTTAATTTTATTCACCCAATCATGTTGTGACACGTGTCACTACACTATTAGGTGAAAGAAACCCCAAAAATCCTTAAAATTGAACTTGGTGTCGCTGGGATTCAAACCCAGGACCACTAGCGCACCAAGCATGCACTTGAACCAACTAGGCTAGGCTTGATACTTGATTCCAATCTACTAACAATTATATTTAAGTTGTACAAATTAACCCAAAAAAACCTAAAAACATAATTGGTGCCGCTGGGAATCGAACCCAGGACCACCAACACATAAGGCATGCGCGTAAACCAATTATACTAGGTTGGTTACCTAATTCAAATCTACTAACATTTATATTTAAGCTGTACAAATTAACCCAAAAAAACCTAAAAGCACAATTAGTGCCACCAAGATTCGAACCGAGGTAACTAGCATGAAAGGCCACCGTGTAAACCAATTACACTAAGCCAACTATTTAGTTTAAATTTTCTAACATTTATATTTAACCTATACAAATTAGAAACAACACATTCGAACGCAATACCTTATTGAATTTTTTTTAAAATATTTAACCACCAATTAAACTAGTAAATTGTGCTATTTTTAAATTAAATATATTTAACTAAATTATGTTTAAAATTAAAAAATCAAACTAATTTTTTTACTTTGATTGATAATAACAAAACTAATTAAATATTTATTTATTATTATAAAATTATTATAAATTAATATTTATTTATTATAAAATTAATAGTTATTAATAATATAAGAGGAGAGAAATAATCAAAAAATATTAAACTAATAATATCTATTAATATTATATTTAATATAATAAATAAATATTAATTTATAATAATTTTATAATAAATAAATAAATATTTAATTAGTTTTGTTATTATCAATCAAAGTAAAAAAATTAGTTTGATTTTTTAATTTTAAACATAATTTAGTTAAATATATTTAATTTAAAAATAACACAATTTATTAGTTTAACTTGGTGGTTAAATATTTAAAAAAAAAAATTAATAAGGTATTGCGTTCGAATGTGTTGTTTCTAATTTAAAAATATTTTTTTTGGGTTAATTTGTACAGCTTAAATATAAATGTTAGTAGATTTGAATCAGGTAACCAGCTTAGCATAGTTGGTTCACGCGCATGCCTTATGCACTGGTGGTCCTGGGTTCGATTCCCAGTGTTACCAATTATGTTTTTAGGTTTTTTGGGTTAATTTGTACAGCTTAAATATAAGTGTTAGTAGATTTGGATCAAGTATCTAGCTTAGCCTAGTTGGTTCAAGTGCATGCTTGGTGCGCTGGTGGCAGGGACGGAGCTAGGATTTGAAGTTAGGGGGGGCAAAACATAAATTTTGAAAGGTGAGAGGGGCAAATTCACAATTATCCCAATTTTTTCTAAAAAAATATAAAAAAGTAAAGGGTAAAAAAAAAATTTTCTGCCCAACCGGGGGGGCCACAGCCCCACCCATGGGAGCTGTGGCTCCGTCCCTGGCTGGTGGTCTTGGGTTCGAATCCCAGCGGTAACAAGTCCAATTTTGAGGATTTTTGGGGGGTTTTTTCACCTAATAGTGTAGTGACACGTGTCACAACATGATTGGGTGAATAAAATTAAATAAAAATAATATATAAGAGGAGAGAGAAATGATTAAAAAATGCCACGTCAGCCTTAAAAAAATATTAAAAAATGCCACGTCAGCAAAACCGTTAGTTATTTAACGTCGGGACCAAAACAGGAGAACTATGTAACGGAAGGGACTATTTTGCCGAAAAACATAGTTTTGGGACCAAAGTAGGAAGACATGCATAGTTAGGGGACCACCAGTGTAGTTTTCCCTTAATTTTATGGGGTTTTAGTTTTATAATTTTTGGAGAAGATGGTGAAAAATAAAATTTTAAAAGTTTGAGGGTTAAATTAGAAACTATTTTTTTAAGTAACGGAGACTAACGGTTAAGGGACCAAAATAGAAACGATTCTAAACGTAAGTGACCAAAATAAAACACACCCTAAACGAAAAGGACCACTGGTGAAGATTACCATTTTTATTTATTTGTACATTTTATTTCGTTTGTCGACACGATTTTCATGTACCTATTTTGTAAGAGTTTTATGTTTGTGTACCTTTTTTTTAATACATTTGTTTGTGTAGTTATTATCATAGTACACGTCTTGATTAAATAAGATCAATATTTTAGTATGAATAGATCTCTTTTTTTTTTTTGACAAATAATTGTTATAATAAGAACTATTAGTAAAACATATTTGTAACATTGGTCATATTCATCACCTCTTCTAATCACTAAATAAAGCGTCTAGTTCGATTTCGATGATGATTATTAATTTTTTTATGAAATTGAAAGTTAAGGAAAGTTTGGAGTTTTATGTTAGCGGTGTGTTTTATTGTACATTTTTGTGGTGTGTTTGGACAAGATCAAATCTCACAAAATTAAATTTAAGAGTCTTTCAATTGCATTATTCAATTCTTAGGAGAATGGTGAGAAGTAGAACTGGTGCAATTAAATTCTAATTACCCTTCAATTTTATAATAATATTATTTTGAAATTAAATTCATATAATTATATAATAGTAATTTGTACTACTAAATATAACATAAATAATTAAATCATAAATATTTTATATACAGGTGGTGGAAACTAAAAGTTTCCACAAGCGCCTTAGTTTTAGGATATAGAGAGTTAATTTAAGGTTTAGGGGTTTAGGTGCATGAGTTTAGAATTTAGGGATAATTGTTTCAATTTAAGGTTTAGGATTTAGGATATTAATCCATAATTAAAATGTAATTATATTTTATCATCCAAACATATCTTTTTTTAAGCAAAATCATCCAAACATACCTAGAGCGTGCAAATACACCCTTAATCGTTACATACTTATAGGCTTACCCATGTTTGATTTTTATTTTTTAATTATGCTATATTTTAAAAAATAAAATTAAGTTGATAATTTAAAATAAAAAATTGATTTTAATAACAAATATATGAAAATGTACTTGGAGTTCATTTTCTCACAATACGGGTAATTATTCCATGCACAAACCCTCGTTGAAACTTTTTCTCACAAGCATCTTAGTTTTAGGGTTTATGAATTTTGAAATTAGAGGTGTGGTTAGAATTTAAGGTACAAGGTTAAAATATTTTCCCTAAATTCTAGAACCTAATCTCTAAACCCTAAAATTTTGCTAAACTCTGGCCTAAATCTCTAACTATATTACCCTAAAAATTAAAGACGACCTCTAAACCCTAAAACCATACACTTAAACCCTAAATTGAATCTCTAAACCTAAATTTAAGGCCTTTATAAAAAAATTTGTTTCAACCACCAGTATATGAAATATTTTCCCTAAAATAATTTATATTTATATAAACTCAAATCAGAGATAAATAAACTTTACATTTATATAACTCGAACCAAAGCCCAAAATTTGATTATAACAGTAGCTGAAAAATGAAAAAGTAAAATTTCATTTAGATAGATTTGAATAAAGGTAAATTTATCAATTAAATTTTTTTCCGATAAAAATATGCATAATTTCATTAGATAGCTAAATCAAACACCAAAGAAGATAGCACGGGCCTTATTAAAAATTTTCCTAACATAAATAGAGAAAAAGAGTACCTATACTACCTAAGAAGAACACAAGGTTCATACATTAAGAATCTAAGACATCATCATGAAGTAAAGGAATCACCGACGCTGACGAATTCTCCCAACAAATGAGATCCAAACTATCAACCTCAACCAATTTAGCCAAGTAGTCTACAACTTTATTACCCTCCCACAACGTATGTTGTATACGGACCGTCCACGGACGATTACAGAGTTCCAAAAAATATTGAGCCAACGCACACCCCGCCAAACGAAAATACCCAATTTGAAGGATCTCAACCGCCTCTCCACTATCCATCTCAATAAAATTTTGACGATATCCCAACTCCCATGCCCTCGGTAAACCAAGATAAACACCCCATAATTCAACCTCCAAACATGAACAAATCCCATTAAACTCACTGAACCCCACTAACCAACGCCCCGTATGGTTTCGTAAAAAAAAACCCACATGTCATGTAACCATTTCTGCGGCAACTTGAACCATCAGTGTTAACCTTAATCCATCCTTCAGAAGGCGGATTCCACCGCACCACACGTCGAGCTCGTCCACTGCCTTGACGCTCGAGTTGGCACATCCATCCCCAAAGTAGCAGCCGATATCTCTAACCACACACGTGCTCGATCCATAACCGACCAACAACGCCCTCCAAACATTAAGTCCCAATTTCGCCTATCCATACCAAAAAGCAGCATCTATAGATATGTTCACCCTAATCCAATGTTTAATGTCCATGGTCATGAATTCTTCAAGCAAGTGAGGATGCACAATGTCTTTCCACACGACATAGGCATGGGGGCATTTCCGCAACACGTGATCAATATCCTCTATTTCGGCGCCATAAATCCCACAACTAGCATCGGTTGCAAAATATATTCGGACCCTCTCTAAGTTTATCATAATCCTACCCTTGCAAACCAACCATAAAAACACCTTCATACGTTGTGTATCCCGAAAACTCTATATAGTATTCCAAATGTACGGTTCGGTACCTACACGGTTCTCACCTGCGAACCATGTCCCAAACCTTGAACACCCAAACGATTTCATCATCCATGTCTGAAGCCAATGCCTCCAAGCGCGATCATTTACCTGTTCATTGGTCCCAGCTGTATCCAGAACATTGCAGACATTCACACTCGTCCTCCGTCTACAATTGTCCACCACCATCTATGGGCCATACAAGTTACTCTAAGAGCACATGTTATCTGTTTTTTCTGTGCTTTCCTCCCCTTTATTAATCGTATCCGTTGCATTCTCTTCTATCTCCTTACATTGTTCCTGGGAGTGCCTATAAACACCACAAGCGAAACATATATGATTAAGTCCCTCATACTCAATCCTTTAAATCCTTCCATCAATTCGAATACACTATAACAAAGGCTTATTCAAGTCCACTAAAATTTACAGTTGAGCAAATTTACCTCTCCCCCATCATGCGTATTATAATCCACCTGCACCACGCGACCAATAAGTGTGGCAATGCGACGAAAGAGAGCCTTCGTATAATACATGTACGACATTCCTGGTAAGCGAACCCATACGATCACCTGCGAAGGGTGCTTATCTTTTTACTTTTTCAATTTTACAAAGTACCTTTAGATTTTTAAACAGAAATATGTAAATTGTATTAAGAAATTATTAATAGTTACAGTCCAGTAATAAGAAATTCAATGTCATCAAATAAATAGAAGAGAAAAGTCCATTGAATTGAGTTTAGAGTTTGTATATCCTCGAATAAATGAAAGAGAAAACTCCATTCAATATTTTCACAATTATTTAGGGTTTGCCTATCTAAAAAAACACTCAATAATAACTTCATTTAAAGAGCTGTCATTGTAATATTTTATAAGAAACATTTAAGGCGTTATTATATAAAAAACTATTTTTAAATAATTATTTACAAAATGACCATCAACTAATGTTATTTAAAAATTGTTAGGTCATATTTTATCATTTAAATTCAATTTGATTTTTTTTTTCAAATGGTGTATAGTAAAATGAAATTTAAATCGAATAATTTTTTTCAAGTAAAATTTTAAAAAATAGGTCAAATTTAATTCTTCGATCTTTATCCAATACCTAAAACACCATCAAAACTGGTTAGCAGCAATGCATTATTCTGCATCCCTCGAATATATTAAATTTGAGTAATTATAAGTTTATAACCATGGTTATATAAACACCTCCTGCAGCAGGAGGACCTATCCTATAAGATGGTCCAACGGCGAACTTTCGCTTCTTCCGACACTCCCGACACGAACGAAACATCTCTTTCCGATTCATCCCTACTCCTAAGCCATCTCCAAACTCCTCTTCAACAGATCATCATTCGAAACCGCGTTTCGCATCTCCTAGTAAACGCATGCCGTCCCTGCGGTATCCTTTAAATAATTAGAGCTTGCCTTCCAAGCAAGTCCGAGAGAACTTCCAAGTTCCTAATTCCAAAACACAATTTCAACAATTTGATGAAATTGGCAAACCAATTAAGAAAACAAACAAGTTTATAAGTTCATATTGTAAAATAACAAAGATCAGCAATCAGTTAAGAGAAGCTAAACCAATTCAGTAAACAAATAAGTACTTAAAAGAGCATAAACAACCATTTCATTAGACAAAAGTAAAAAGGCCAATGACACCATTCAACAAAGAAGTAGGTAAACCAGTCATGGCACATGCTACCATCAATATTTACATAACCCTAAATCTAAAACCCGAAAACATCAAATCAACCGGGATCAAGTGCAGCAGTGATTGCATCAACCAACTGGTAAGTAAAATGGCCTATTGATACGAAGAACGGGTTCGGGTTCCGGTCCCCACTTTCGCTTCTTCATACTCCTCTTCCAAGCTCTATGAAACATCTTTTTCCAATTAGGATTCCTCCTTACTCTTAACTCATCTCCAAACTCCTGTTCAACTTTCTTCTTCCACAAATCATCGTTCAAAGTCGTGTTCCTCAACTCCGAGCAAACGCATGCCATCCTTGCGACATCAATACCGGGCAATAACTCCAGAATGCTAAGCTTTAAACTAGGCGGAAGACTCATCAAACACGCCGGAAGAGATAAACCAGTGCTATAAGCGAGATCTATCAATAATGGCAGCACAAGTTGATCCTTAACAATCTTCCAAAAGTTCGAAACTCTATTTTCAACATACGAACTATACCACCCATTTTTATAAAAATTCTTAGAACGATGTTCCCTCAACAAACCCCAATACAAATCTTCATCAAGAGACAGTCTATATATATCTGAACCCCCATTAACCAAAGACCCAAAAACCTGGAGAAAACGGCCTAAAGTTTGAAACTTTAAAACAACATAATCAGTCAAATTAGGACCTGAATCATTATCAACATACAAAAGTTTGGGCAGAGAATAAGAAAACGAGACAGGGGAATACCATTTGTATGGCAAATAAAACCTATCGGATTCCAGACCCGAAACGGTATCGAACAACACAAAACCCATATCCAATAAAACCTCGTGGACTGCAAACGCCAAGAGGTCGTGAGTGTTCTGTTCAAAGCTTAACGATAAATAGGGATCCGCGAACCTTTTGTAAAGGCCATTGGGCAAGGGTTTTCGAATTCGAGGCAATTCCTCAACTGGAATCTCTTGATCGGCGCTGGCTTCCGCCATCGGTAAACGTTCTTCTATTGGGTTAGGGTTTTTTTTATCAAACTATTAGATTAGGGTTAGGGTTTTAGAAGAAATGGAATAAAAAGACTTGGGAATTGGACTCGTATGCAACTTACTCGAGTGAAAAACTAATTTAATTAATAATAATATTAGGGTAAACTACACTGATAGTCCATGACTTTTTAAAATACTTGTAATATTGTCATTGAATTTTAAAACTAGTAATGCAGTCACTATATTTTTTTAATTCATTTTCATTATGATCGTTACTGTTAGCTGTCGTTAAGAGAAGCTAGTGAACAGGGGCGAAGTCAGGAATTAAAAATTAAGAGGGTCGAAAATTAAAAAAAAAAGTTTAAAGGTAAAAAAAGCTCTTGAACTTTCGGGAAAAAATGAATTAAGCTCCTAACTTTTTTTGCATCAAATTAAGTTTTTGAATCAATTTTGATCATTAAATCTTGATGATTTTTTCGATCCAATGGTGGAGTGCGTTGTGTCACAATGCCTTGACTTGACATTTTTAAAAATATATTTTTTATTTAAAAAATAATTTAAAAATTCTAAAAGATCTATAAAAATGTATAAATTATATAAAAATATTTTATTAAAAAAATTCGTAAATGCAACATTATAGAACTGTAGTGTATTATGTGTTAGTAACATCTAAAGAAAATTTTGTCAAGATTTAAGGGTCAAAATTGGTCAAGTAATTAATTAATTCAATTTTTTGGTTCAAGGGCTTATTTATTTTTTTAAAAATTCAAAATTTTCTTACACCTAAGCCTAAAAAGAATAAATAACTGAAGAACATCATCAATAGGATTCGATTCACTAACATCAAGTAAAACAAACTTAATTTCATGTACACACTTTACTAGTTAGACAACACCCACTCTATAATATTAAAACAAGTAAAATAAATTATAATTTAAAATTGGATAAACTTCACCGTAGGTCTTTATGTTTAGCGTATGTTCTATTTTGGTCACCCAATTTGAAAAAATAATATTTTGGCCACTTTTGTTTTCGATTGTTACTGATTTGGTTACCTGAGTGTTAGACTCCGTTAGCAGACGTTAATACAATGACGTGACATGTTAATAAAAAATAATTTCTAATTTAACTCCTAAACTTTCAAAACTTTATTTTTCACCATCTTTCCCCAAAGCTTCACTTAATTTAACCCCTTAACTTTTAAAACTTTATTATTTTCACCCTCTTCATAACCCATAAGCAACTCACATTAACCGTCATCTCTGATTTCTCTTCTTTCTTCACTGCAAAACTCAAATTCACCTTGAATGGCATAAAAGATGCCCCTCTAACCCTGTTTTTACATGAATCTTCATTGTTTCTCTAGTGTAAACAAAGACAAATTGTTCCAAATTTAAAATAAACAACCAATGCAAAACATCGACACCACTTTAACTCCCACTCATATGCCTTCACTTCTTCTTACCAACCAATGCCAGAGTTGATCACACCGTCCCTCATCCACATGAATCAACCCACATACACATTGTGTCAAACGGACAAATTGTACCTCAATTCCGGTACAACCATACCTCTCTAACTGAGGTGATGGACTCCCTCGACATCGTTCACCCTTTCAGAAACTACGACTTCTACTTACCGAAAAGCAATTAAATAAACAACAACATCAACAATAAAATATACAAGATTGGGTTAGCAAGGCAAGGCTTCCAAGTGGCTCAAGTATGATTCCCTCACTTAAAAATCACTTTTTCAATGTAATAGTAGCAATGGGACTCTACTAAACATGCTTCAAGCAAATCAACACACATACATGCTCAACCAAGCATATAACAGGGCTTACTTGCTAAACAAGCAAACATAAGCGTACTATCAAACAACATGCATTCCCAATCAATCAATCATTCATCACAACATACACGGATAACAAACAACATGCTTTTAAACAAGCAATCAACATATTTGTCATACAAGCAGTCATACTTACAGAGCAAGCAAACACCGTGCATATCAATCATAAAACACAACTTATCTCACTTACCTGCCCAAGGTCTCGGAAACCTTAGGCTCTGATACCAACAAATGTAACTCCCTCGTCCCGGCCTGGCCGGATGACCGGTCCGAGTGGGCCACACGGGGAAAACCGAGTGAAACCCATTAAGGTTCCCTTCGGTTAGCAACCCTATTTTTTTATTTTAATCTTGCCTAGATGAACATTAAGTCCTATGTGATTCACATCAGCGGAAAACATTCAAGGGAAAAACACATTCGAACCACAGCCATACTTAACAGTCTATTTTTAAGCTTATAGGACAGCCAGTATCGATACCCTAACCAGGGGTATCAATACCCGAGTATCAATACCCTAACCAGGGGTATCAATACCAGGGTATCAATACCCTAACCATGGGTATCAATACCCTAACCATGGGTATCAATACCCGAGTATCGATACCCTAACCAGGGGTATCAATACTCGGGTATCAATACCCTAACCAGGGGTATCGATACGCTCAACTCTCATCCACAACACCCGATTCCAGTAACTTTAGAGGGTATCGATACCCTTAGGGTATCGATACCCCAGGCAAAATCTGAGGCCTTTTGGGCAAGAGAGTATCGATACCCTAGCTAGGGGTATCGATACCCCTGCACTGCAACTCCTCAATCTCAACTAAAACGACCCCAACACGACCCTAAATGCATTTCTCGACTCACCTAAGCGCATACCAACATGCAAGCACACATATTTAAGCCAAGGGAGTCATTCAAACATGGATTAAAGCATCCATACATAGCATTCCAATTAAAGAGCAATTTAAGCATATAATGGACATACAAGCACTTAAGATTTCATGCCTTAGCAACCAAAACATGTAGACATTCATGGCACGTAACATAAGCAATATTTACAATCAGACAAGGCATCCACGAACCAAGCTAACAATGACATACATCAAAACTCAAATCAATAACACCTATCCCATTGCTTAACTATTACAATCTATTACTTAAAACTCATACATTGAGCTCACCGAAAGCAACACTTGGGGACCTTTCCTTGCCTTTGCCACCCACGAGCTATTCATCTGCATTGTCGAACAAAAGAGAGCGTAAGCATAAAAGCTTAGTGAGGGTAAGCTCGTAAAACAAACCTTCGACAATGCAGGGTCCAAACACGAGTTATTTCCATGATGAGATGCATGGTCTTACCTCCGGTCCGCCAAGCCAAAATGAACATGATGCATGAACATATAGTCAACATTATGCCATGCTCAACAACTATAAGCTCAACTTCCCATGATACATAATCCAAAGCATTAACCACATCATATATCAATTCATAAGGGCATCACATTTCATGTCATATAAGCACATAAGCAAAATCCCACATTGGTATATACATACAACCTCATATTGGCACCTAGCTATGACCCGAATACGCGGATAACCCGTTGGAACGCATTTCCAAAAACAACATTACCTCGGTGGGATTCCACTCATCACCGGTCCTTGCATGTGCGGGATTCCACTCATCGCCACATGCCCTACGGATGGGATTCCACTCATCATCACGTAGAAATATATAAAAGCTTCCGGTGGAATATTACATCACCGTACTCCTCCTTGGTGCCTTAACGCCACCAAGGCCACGTACATTTTGACTCAATTTGGGTGCACACTCATCCTAATGATCGATCATTGTACCCAAGCATACTAGTGCCAATATAAATCAAACTACACAACTTTTTACAATATCAATTTCAATATAAATTCTGTGCCTAGCACGTACTCACCATGATTCTCCAAAATCATGCAATCCACAACATAACCTCATTTCACAAGCCAATACCACATGTATGTCAACCGAACAATTATCTCATCATATATCCACATTTTATTTGTCATCAACATGCATATAAGATCAATACATTAAGTCATACTTTCACATACATGTGTATCACATTATACATACTCATCGTGAGGCATAACAATGATTAAAGAGTACATCCAAGGTCTCTAACTAAAGCTTAGGATTAGGCTACCACCCTAATCTTAACTCTAGGTGGGTCTACCAAGCCCAACCTAGTCCACATGCTTGAACCAACCACTTAAAAATCGATTTAAAAACATTAACCACTCACCTCTACTTCAAGCTCAACTACCAAGCAAGCATCACCTTCAAGTTTCCGGATTTCTTCCCGAAGCTTCTCCAACGCAAACTCTCACTTCTAAACAACCTCAATACAATTCAAATAATCCTCAAATCAGCCCAACATCAAAATATCAACCCGGAATACAAATTCAAATATCAAACCCAACATTTCAAGTCATGACCAAACCCCATACTTAGCAATTTCGGACAGCCCCAATACCTCTTCCAAAAACCTTGTTTCCAACATCCATTGCACCCACAAATGATCCCAAATCAATCCCTAACCATAGTACTACCATTGGGCTATCAAACCCCACCTAGAACAACCCCCAAAACTCACCCAAAACCCTCCAAAACACCATTTTCGTACTAATATTTTACCCAGCAGAAAATCATGTTTTTAAACACCCAAATGACATCTAAATGGTCCCAAATCATACCCTTAGCATACATATACCATCAGCCCTCTAATTACACCCTAAAACCCACCAAAAATCAACTTTTTGACACCTCAAAAATGGGTTTAAGAACCCACTTCGGAAATTCATCAAAATCCAACTAAATCAACATATAATGTGTATTTTGACATGATTAAACAAAGCCCCAACTCAATTAATCAAAACAGAATGAAAAACTCCTTAAAAACCCAAACTTTAAATCAAACCCTAATTTTCAAAAGTTCATGGTTTTAAAATCAATGACCATGGATAGATAGGAAATGGAAAGGAGAGTTCGAATATGTGATTACCTTTAAAAATGCCCTTGAATTGATGAAGCAATTGATGGAAATACAAATTTGGGATTTGGGAGGGTTTGTTAGGGTTTCCATGGTGAAGAAAGGAAAATGAGAAAGATGACTACACCTTTTTTTTTTGTTCTCTTTAACTTTCAAAAAGTGGTCTAGCTTTTTAAAACATTTGGGTTAAATCACCGCATTGGTCCCTCCTTTTTATTTTAAAACCCAATTAGCCCAAGTTAAGGTCCAATTGATTTAATTTTAATTTTACCGACTCGGACCACTAACCCGACTAACTCCTAGCCCCAAAATACGGGTGTTACAGGTTTGATTACATCGGCAACCAACCATCAACCGAGTGGGGATTCATCTTTTTATGATCACCGACAAAATCAAAATCAGAGATTAGCGCCTTAAAGATCTCTATACGAGTTCCAACCTGCCGCCAAGGTATGCTAGAACCATGCCACAAGGACAGATGAAATGAACCACAAAACAATGAAAAAACGTGTCACAATGACAAAGAAAATGTGTGCCACGAAAGCAGAGATTTTTATTAAAATATAAATAACAAGAAAAGACATGAAATATAATAAATTCGGTGGTCGACAATCAATACTAAACGGTATCCAAATTTTCAAATGTTACAAAATGGCAATTAAACTTTATATTTTATAACAAATAGTAACTCGGCCGTTAAGTACTTAACGTGATTGTTATAAAACTTTGTATAATAGCACATTTAATCTTCTATATTTACACATTCAATTAATTTAGTCTTAATTCAAAAAAAATCACTAAATTTAACCCTCATTATTTACACATTCTTTTAATTTGGTCCTTAAAGCAAAATTCTAAAGTTGTTCCACTTAGACAAGAATCGAATTTGCTGAAACCCTAAGTCTGTATCAAATCCAACTCCAACTTCGGCTTCTTCTGCCTGCCTCTCGCTTCCGTTTATCCACCAGGCACCAACTATTTGTGACCTGTCTATTTATATTTCCATCAACCCTGCTGAAGAGAGCAACATGTATGAAGCTTTAATCCCACGTCCATAATATTTTTACTGATGATTATAAGAAGAAAGTAGGTGGCCATAAAAACGAGGACTCCAAGATCGGCTTCTTCGCCAACCGGTGGCCGGCGAGGGCTCATCCAGTATATTTGGCTTGCACACTATAAGCAATATAGGCTTCCAATAATCAGTATCAGTTTCATTGATTCATAGGTCTGATTTCTTGTAATTGACTTCCTCAGTTTTGAACTGCAAAAAATAGGCTAAAGTAAGAATTTTTATGTTAGAAAATCTAGATAAAATCTTAAAAGAAAACATAAAAACACATTGAGAAATAATTAAGCACTTGTTGATGTAAATGAAGCCGCCAATTAAACAAATGCATAAGAAGCTAACTACTATGACAGCATCTGGTATTTATATAAACATCTCCGTCCCAGATTCTCAATTCTATGTGTAAACAACTTTGGAATTTTGAGTTAAGGACCAAAATGAAAGAATGTATAAATAACGAAGATTAAATTTAGTAAATTTTTTAAATTAGAACTACATTGATTGAATGTGTAAATACATATGATTAAATGTGTTATTATACAAAGTTTAGTAACCGGTTTATTTTTTTTAACAAAGTTCAGTGACCATTTATGAACTTTACTCTAAAGTTTATTACTTCTCATCAATTCCTTCTGATTAGGGAAAATTTAGGAGAATAATTTAAATGGAAAGTAATATTTGAAATATAGAAAATGTTGGGGATATTTGAGGATATAGATCATCTTTTACGAGCATGGAAAGTAATATTTGGAATATTTAACAGTATATATAGATGCATTATAAGTAGAACCAAACATTTATGCATTTTCATTCAAATAAATTTTAAAGAAAATCGTTGAAAAAAATAGTATTATTTTATGTATTTTTCATCCATCAGGAAACAAATTCAATTGTCATCTATTATTTCATGTATTTAATAATACTTGTTTTATATAATTATGAATATTTTTAACATTGAAAATTCAGAAGAAAAAAATAACTGAAAATAAATAAAATTCTTTTATATATGAAGCATTGTTATTTTGTTTTAACATTTATAATATAAATTTTACATCTCTTTGAAATACATTACTATTATCTTGACCTTTTAAACATTATAAAATATTTTATTACTATATTATTAATTAAAATTTTAAATAAATAAAACCATTGAGTAATCTAAACAATTGTTTTTATTATAATGAAAAAAATTAAGTAAACAATGTGTGATAAATATTGAATTAGACTTTCATTCAAATATAACTGTTCAATGGTAAAATAGATTTTGGAAAAAATAATAATTAAGCTCTCATGAAAAAATTACACTCAATTAACCTTTTGACCGTAAGTTTAATCAATCAAGCACATTCATAAATGTTGATCATATTAATTATAACAATGAACTTTAAAAACATATAAACGAATATCAATAATTCAAACGCAATAAAACTTTATTTAACTAAATATTAATAATTATTTAAAGTTCGAGTTTAAACCCTTCCTCCAACTATCAAAAGAAAAAACCAATAACTCTCATTATATAAACAAATATTAATAATTCAAACAAAGTAAAATTTTCTCAAAACAAAAAATAAAACAAGGATTCTAAATCATTTTAGGTATATTAAATAAATATCATTAACTTCATTAAATAATAAAACTTGAAAATTAAATTTTATCAAGAGATCAAACTCATAAAAACTAACATGCATCAAAACTAGCAAAAGACATGTCCATAACTTCATGTATATACCTAAAATGTTTAAATTTGGGACCTTCATGATCACATAAAATATTCATAATAATTAACGAAAAGTACTTATTTCTCTAAAATTTTGAGTTACGAGTATTATAACCATATCCCATCATCATCATCATCATCGTCATCATCAACAGTGGGCCAATAAACACTCGCAGCTGCAGCAGGAAGACCTCTTCTTCTATAAGACCCATAATATGATTTATAAACGCGAGAAAAGGCTTTGCGGCCAACTTCTTGTATACATGAATTCGGCCTTTTTCGACACTCCCAACACCAATGAAATGTTTTTTTCCAAGTCATTTTTACTCTCGACACTACTCCAAACTCCTCCCTCACCTTCTTCTTCCACAGATAATCGTCGAAAGCCACGTCTCGCATTTTCGAGAAAACACATGCCGTCCTAGCGATATCGGCACCAGGCAACAACTCGAGAATTTTAAGCTTCAAATCGGGCGGGAGACTCATCAAACAAGGCGGAAGAGACAAACCGGTGCTGTAACAGAGATCAATCAACAATGGTAATGCAAGTTTATCCTTAACAATCTTCCAAAAATGCGAAACTCTTTTGTCAAAAAACGATTTCAAAAATTTTTCATTCGAATCAGCTCTAGTGCCAGAACAACGAAATACCAACAACTCCTTAAATCTTTGTTTACACAGATACAATTTGTATAAGTTTAAAATTGAATTCCCTTTGAGCAAAGCACCATTGGCCTCGAGAAAACGACTACCAAAAGTTTCAAACATTACAAAAACAACTTCACGCGAGTAAGGATTGGAATCATGACCGATTAACAAAAGTTGAGGCAGAGAATAACAAAGTATGACAGGGGAAGACGAAGACCAATCGTACGGCAAACTAGGCCTATCGATTTTCTGACCTGAACCGGGACAAATCAACACTAAACCTGTATCCGATATAACCTTGTGGACTGCTAACACCACGAGGTTGCGGACTTTGGGTTCCGAGAACATTTTACTATTGTCGGTAACGAATTTGGACATAGATAGGTTCTCTTGATCGGCGATGGGTTTCATCATATGAACCGAGTTTTCGATAAATTTGGGTTGAATAGGAAACATTGAAGCAAATGCGTTTGGGTCAAGAGAAAAATTGATGACAATGACGGAGGAGAAGTGCCAATTTATAAGCAAATAAAATATTATAGAATTATTAATTATATATTTTTAAATATATCTCTATTTATCTCTTCCTATAATCTCTAGTTTTTAGTATAGAATCCTGGAGATAATAGATGTCGTTAGGATAACAACTTTTAAAAATAATAATCACCAATATTTTATATAATATATGAGTAATTTTATTTTAATATTTTATATAATATATAAATGTAAATTGAAAATTACTATTTGAATATTGACCACGAAACTTAAAGATTTGTATTTTTTTTTCTCTTCACCTAAATTAACTTTTAAAAATATATTTTTTACCTAAACTATTTTTGTACATCAACAATGACGAAATTTTTACTAATATTTTTATACTCATGTGATTAATATTACAAGAGCAATGGATCAATCAAGTAAATAAACTTGTTTTAATAAGGATCAATTAAGAGTATTATTTTTTTTCAATGATTAATCGTTCACGTTTTATTTATTTATATTCGGATAAATACTAACAATAAAATTCAAAATTATTTATAATTATAATAAAGATTAAACGCTTAATCACTGATTAAAATAAAAAAATCATTACCATAAAATATGAGTAAGCTCTTCAAAAACGTATATTTTTTCCCTTGTTTTCCGTTAACAATACGTCTATTTTTTTTACTCGTTTTCTGTTTTTTTACGGCAACCTCTTTCTCCGCCGTCTAAATCTTCGTAAATATATGTGTTTTTATTGGACAGTGACACTGTCCCAAAATGGTTTTACTTTCTATATAGTCATTGGAAAAGTTTAGAGATTATAATTTAGTACAAAGATAAAATTATACTTTGATCTCTTAAAAGTTAATGATTCATTTCCGGTCCATTTTTCTTGGTCTCTACGTTTGAGGTTTTTACACAATTCGTGTTAATTGTATTCAGGGATGGAGCCATGATCGAATATCGCTAGGTGTCAAATTATTAAACTTAAAAATATAAAGGCTTATAAGTATTTAAACTCCAAATTGAGTGACAATGCCTAATTTATCTAATATTTAAGTTTATATAATCCAACATTTTCATTAGACTTTTTTAATGTTCGGAAATAAATATCATTAGACCGAGAATTTAAAGGGAAAAAATAAAATATTTAGAGGATTTAATTAAAAATATTGAAAAATTAGTATTTGATATGAATTTCTAAAAATATAAAAGGCCAAATTAAAATTTTCAAAAATTTTTAAAGGACTTATTGTGAATTTTCAAATTATTGGGGGCAAGTCCCCTTAGGGCCCTCATTGTGCTCATCACTGATTGTATTCATAAATTAGCATTCTGTTTATATTATTTTTATGATATAATATTTTTTTAATGTTTCTTATTTCGATTCATTTTATAAAGTTTATAATTTTATCGTAACAATTTATTTTTATTTTAAATTAAAGTTTTAACATTCGTATTACGCCTATTTTGTACTAATAAAAGAATCATATTATAAAGTTTAATCTGATTTCACATAACGTAAAAAATATGTAATTTTTAATTAATTACTTAGGGGGTATTCATAAAAACTAAAACCAAAAAATCGTATCGAAAAATCAAATTAGATGGTAGGTAACTGCATCGGTAAAAATTGACCGAAACGATACGATAACCGTACTAGTAAAATTAACGGTTAAACATAACAACAATTGTTACGATTTACTAAACGGTTAACTAAAAAAATTGATAAAGAATTTAAAATTATTTTTATAATAATATTAAATTATTGATTATTATTAATATTTGTATAATTAATATAAATTTTCTAAATATTTTCACAGGTTTAAACTTTGAGGAGTTTCTAAATATAAATATTGAAGAATTTATTTAGTCAATATAGTTTAAGCTATTAAAAGTAGTAATAATAAATATATATTATTTATAATAGTGGAGGTAAAAAACCGTTCATGGTTAATCGTGTAATCAGACCAAATAAACTAGTTAATTGTTTAGGCGGCAATCATTTTAAACGAGACAGTAATTGTTCATCAAAATATCAAAATTGTCATTCTGATAATTGTACCGATAAACCCTTACGGTACGGTCAATCGTCCATAAACAATTTTAACAAAGAGTAACCAATTAATGAGTCATATATAGCTAGTTATAAATAAAAAACAAATATAATTGCTTAGCAGTTATATATATAATTATATATATATTCACTTACACTATGTAAAACTCAACTAGTTTTATACTAATTCATGGTCATTAAATGGGTGAAATGTATGGATGAGATTAGCTATTTACCTTTTTTTTTCAAGTGATAATCTTCGCATATCCTACTTATAATCGCATTCATCTATTACACTCATCCAATGGTCATGGATTAGTGTAAAACTAGTAGAATTATATATAGTGTAACTGGATTTCATAGTGTAATCGGATTAGTGTAAAATTAGTAGAATTATATATATATATATGGGATATGATCCACTTTTTTTTGTCTCTACGTTTGAGGTTTTTACACAATTCATGTTAATTGTATTTAGGGATGGAGCCATGATCGAATATCGTGTCAAATTATTAAACTTAAAAATATAAAGGTTTATAAGTATTTAAACTCCAAATTGAGTGACAATGCCTACTTTATCTAATAATTAAGTTTATATAGACCTAAATTATCATTAGACTTTGTTAATGTTTGAAAAAAAATAAATTATTATTAGACCGAGAATTTAAAGGGAAAAGTTAAAATTTTAGAAGATTTAATTAAAAATATTAAAAAATAATAATATTTGATATGAATTTCTAAAAATATAGGGGGTTAAATTAAATGTTTCAAAAAATATAAAGACGTATTGTGAATTTTCAAATGGTTGGGGGCAACTCCCCTTAGGGCCTCACTGTGCTCCATCACTGATTGTATTCATAAATTTGTATTGTTTATATTTATGATATACCATTTTTTAATATTTCTTATTTCGATCCATATTATTTGAGACTGCCCACCAGCAAAATTGGTTTGGCAGGGGCTTGGCTATGTTTGGACGGTGCCCTCTAATATAGTTAATTTTTTTGACTGGCTGTTCTGGGTGTTCGAAAGCATTCCCAACACAAAGCATAAAAAAATCTTAATTACAATATGGGCAATTTGGTACGTTAGAAATAAGAGATTACATGAGGGTATTTCTCAGTCCAAGGAAGCTACAGTTACCTTTGTGAAATCTTTCTGTCTGGAGCTAGAGGCCGTGGCGCAGCGGGGTTATGTTTCTTTTGGGCGAGACGAGTCTCGTTGGGCTCCTCCGGATGCGGGGTGGGTAAAAGCGAACTTCGATGCTTGTTTCTCGTCAACTACCCAGGTCTCTCACTCGGGAGTAGTTGTGCGCGATGAAAACGGCGAGGTTCTGGGCGCATGCTGCCGTAGGGTCGCAAATGTCCCAAACAGTTTTTTGGCGGAGGCGTATGCGGCCAAGCATGCCATTGAGCTCGTTGACTGAGAATCTTAGGGGTGTTTATAAAAACTCGAAACAAAAAATCGTATCGAAAAACTAGATTAGATGATAGGTAATCACATCGGTAAAAATTGACCGAAATGGTACAATAACCATACCGATAAAATTAGCGGTTAAATATGACGACAATTGTTAAGATTTTTATTAAACATTTAACTGATAAAAAATTTAAAATTAATTTTATAATGATATTAAATTATTGATTAACATTAATATTTGTTTAATTAATATAATTTTCTTAAACATTTCAATTGCTTTGAGGACTTTTAAAATATAAATATTGAAAAATTTATTTGGTCGATATAGTTTAAGCTATTAAAATTAGTAATAATAAATATATATCATTTATAATAGTGTAAGTAAAACGGTTTATGGTTAATTGTGTAATCGTACCGAATAAGCTGGTTAACCGTTTAGGCGACAATCGATTTAAAAGAGACAGTAACAGTTTATTAAAATGTCAAAATTGTCATTTTGATAACCCTACCGATAAGCCCTTACAATACAGTCAACCGTCTATAAACACTTTTAACAAATAGTAGTCAATTATTACTAGTTATAAATAAAAAACGAATATAAATACTTAGCAGTTATATATATATATATATATATATATATATATATATATATATATGTGTGTGTGTGTGTGTGTGTGTGTGAGTTGCTTGCTTTCTCATTTTTCTTTCTTTGTTGTTTCTCCCTATGGTTGGGAAAAGAAATTGAGCTTTGCGACCTTTACAAGGGAAGGTCTTTAACTTTTCCGACGATGCCGGTAAGATATAATACAAGGATCATATGATCTTTTTATCTTAATATTTCAAAGAGTTTTGTGCTGCTTAATGATTATTTAACATTATTTGTTATACAACCATCAGTATTTAATATATTAATCAACTAATTAAAATTAAATATTACAAAAAATCGTTATAGGAACGAATCCTTCAACCAATTTACTTCATTCACACCAGAAAATTTTAGATTAAATCTACTATTATAAACTATACTCTATTATTTCCCGCGGTTGAATTAAATAACACCATCTTATCTATCATATAAAATTATTTGCATTTATTTTTAAAAAATAACAAAATAATATTATATAATTCATTGATTTTGTATGATTACGAAGTCATATTTTATTTATAAGGTCTATATCAACTAAAGACCAACAAAGGCAAAATTATCCCATAAACACCAACAAAATAAGACATTTTTGGCCTTACAAAACACATAAGGATGTGCATATTGTTGAACTCAATTTTAATATATAATTTTATTTAATAGTTCGGTGATTGCATGGTAGTATCTGTCGATATATATTCTTAACCCTTTTACAATGCACACACACATTGCATACAAAGCGTTTTTGACTCGAGTCTCCCAGGATAAATATTATTTATTTTTCTATTAGAACCACTTTATTGTGTTCAATTTTAATATAGGGTAAGATATACAGATCATCACTCAACTATTTTCTCACTCCTATTTTGGTCACTCAACTTTAAAACTTTTTAATTTACTAATTGAACTTTCTGATTGCTCTTGTTTTGGGTACTCTCAGTTATTTTATTATTATTTTTAAAACTTTTTTTTTGTCATATGAACCGAGTTTTCGATAAATTCGGGTTGAGTAGGAAACATTGAAGCAAAAGCGTTTGGGTCAAGAGAAAAAATTGATGACGATGACTAAGGAGAAGTGCCAATTTATAAGCAAATAAAATATTATAGAATTGTTAATTATATATTTTTAAATATATCTCTATTTATAGCTTCTTATAATCTCTATTTTTTAGTATAGAATCCTGGAGATAATAGGTGTCTCGGTAGGATAACAACTTTGAAAAATAATAATCACTAATATTTTATATAATATATGAGTAATTTTATTTTTAATATTTTATATAATATATAAATGTAAATTAAAAATTACTATTTGAATATTGACCATGAAACTTAAAGATTTGTATATTTTTTTGTCTCCACATAAATTAATTTTTAAAAATATATTTTGTACCGCCTTTGTATATCCATATTGATTTTAATCATTAAAATATATTTTTTATATATTTTTATACTCTGATTAATATTACAAGAGCAGGGGATCAATGAAGTAAATAAGCTTGTTTTAATAGGGATCAATTAGGAGTATTATTTTATCTTCAATAACTAATCGTTCACGTTTTACTTATTTATATTCGAATAAACACTAACAATAAAATTTAAAATTATTTTATAATTATAATTAAGATTAAACGCTTAATCACGGATTAAGATTAAAAAAATCATTACCATAACATATGAGTAAGCTCTTCAAAGACGTATCGTTTTCCCTTTGTTTTCCGTTAACAATCCGTTTATTTTTACCTGTTTTTTGTTTTTTTTCTCTTAACGACAACATCTTTCTCCGCCGTCTCAATCTTCGTAAATATATGTGTTTTGATTGGACAGTGACACTGTCCTAAAATGGTTTTACTTTCTATATAGTCCTTGGAAAAGTTTTGAAATTATAATTTAGTACAAAGATAAAATTATACTTTGAACTCTTAAAAGTTAGTGATTCATTTTCGGTCCACTTTTCTTGGTCTCTATGTTTGAGGTTTTTACACAATTCATGTTAATTGTATTCAGGGATGGAGCCATGAACACACACAAAAATGGAGAAGGTAAGAGAGTTACAAGAAAAGGAATCGTGTATTGAACTCTTAAAAAAGCTTTACAAGAGAGAGCTAAACTATTGATTTGATCCTAGCTAGCCTATTTCTAGTCTCTAACCTCCTCAATAGACGGTGGAGATTGATTTGATCCAACGGTTGGCATTTTACCTCCCAAAATATCTACAACACCTACACTTTTTTAGATAAGTCTATACTTATCTACATATATATATAATACTCTAAAGTATTCTAGAATATTCTACAACTATCTAGTTATGTCTTTAACCATTCAAAAGCTTCTAGAAAATTTCAGAGATTTCCAGAGTAGTCCCAAACTTTCCAGAGTCTTCCAGGGCCTTCTTCAACATTCTAGACCCTTCTAGAATGTTCTAGATGCTTCTAGAATGTTCTAGGTCCTTCTAGAATGTTCTAGAACCTTTGAGAACCTTCCAGAGTGTTCTACAATCTTCTAAGGCTTTCTGAACGAGTCTAGACCTTTGGAAAACCTCCTGGATCCTTGTTTTTTTTTTTAAGTAATTGGGTTCAAAATTATTGTGGGCCTCTTTAGGCCGTTCTAGAACCTTCATTGGTTCATCATTTGCCTTAAAACGCCCAAGGTACTTCATTTTGCCTTGGTTGGCCCGAGTGCACCTAGAGGGCACTCCTCGATCGGTCCTGGTGCACTTTGACGGGCGTGACATTAGGGCCCTCATTGTACTCCATCACTGATTGTATTCATAAATTTGCATTATGTTTATATTATTTTTTTAATGTTTCTTATTTCGATTCATTTTATTAATTTTATAATTTTATCGTAACAATTTATTTTTATTTTGAATTAAAGTTTTTAACAATCGTATTACGCCTATTTTGTACTAATAAAAGAATCATATTATAAAGTTTAATCTGATTTCACATAACGTAAAAAATATGTAATTTTTAATTATTTATTTAGGGGTGTTCATAAAAACTCAAACCAAAAAATCGTATCGAAAAATCAAATTAGATGATAGGTAATCGCGTCGGTAAAAAAATTGACCGAAACGGTATGATAACTGTACTGGTAAAATTAACAGTTAAACATGACAACAATTGTTACGATTTTTACTAAACGGTTAACCAAAAAAATTGATAAAGAATTTAAAATTATTTTTTATAATGATATTAAATTGTTGATTAGTATTAATATTTGTGTAATTAATATATTTTTCTAAACATTTTCACAGCTTTAAACTTTGAGGACTTTCTAAATATAAACATTTAAGAATTTATTTAGTCGATATAGTTTAAGCTATTAAAATTAGTAATAATAAATATATATCATTTATAATAGTGGAGGTAAAAAAACGGTTCATGGTTAACCGTGTAATCGGACCGAATAAACTAGTTAACTGTTTAGGCGATAATAGGATTAAACGAGACAGTAATTGTTCATCAAAATATCAGAATTGTCATTCTGATAATTATATCGATAAGCCCTTACGGTACAATCAATCATCCATAAACACTTTTAACAAAGAGTAGCCAATTAACGAGTCGTAATCACTAGTTGTAAATAAAAAAACAAATACAATTACTTAGCAGTTATATATATATATATATATATATATTCACTTACACTATGTAAAACTCAACTAGTTTTACACTAATTCATGGCCATTAAATGAGTGAAATGTATGGATGAGATTAGCTCTTTACATTTTTTTTCAAGTGATAATCTTCACATATCCTACTTCTAATCTCATCCATCTATTCCACTCATCAAATGGTCACGGATTAGTATAAAACTAATAGAATTATATATAGTGTAACTGGATTTCATAGTGTAATCGGATTAGTGTAAAACTAGTAGAATTATATATATATACATACATATATATATGGGATATGATCCAATTACATAGTGTAAAACTCAAGTTTTACGCGTTTTTTGGATCGTTGGATGGGTGAAACGAATGACTGGGTTTAACAGTAGAATATATAAAGATTATTACTTGAGAAAAAAAGTAAAAAAATTAATCTCTGTCATCTATTGTCTCTATCTAACAGTCTAAAAGACATGTAACACTTAAAGTGCTTTTCCCCATCTATTGTATGGACCTTCAGGAAAGGATAAGGATATACAAGTTAGGGTCATTGCCGCCGTTCTTGCCAGTGTTTGCAGGGAACATAGCGTCGGTTGATTATAGACAGAATCAACATGGGCTCAGGGGAGATAATTATAAAGGATTGTGTAGAGATTTACATCCTGGTCTGGCTAGTTTGTTGCATTGGAGCGGGAAGGGAAATCGTGGTTTAGTATTTAAGGTTTATGGCGTAAGATTTTGAGTTTTTATTTTTTAAATGGATTATAGTTGGTATTTGATCTAATTATTTAAAAAATATTATATATAGGGAAATAATTTAATTAATATTTTATTTTAAATAATTTATAATTATATGCTTGAATAATTTATATTTATACGTTGACTCATTTAAGTTTTTTATTTTTATAAATTAATTTAATGGTGTTCAGCGGTGTTCGTCGAGCGTGATATACTATATATATGGGATAGGATCCAGTTACAGAATGTAAAACTCTTTAAGTTTTACACGTTTTTTGGATCGTTGGATGAGTGAAACGGATGAGTGAGATTAATAGTAGAATATGTGAAGATTATCACTTGGGAAAAAAAGTAATGAGTTAATCTCAGTCATCCATTTCCTCCATCCAACGATCCAAAAAATATGTAAAACTTAAAGAGTTTTAACACTGTGTAAGTTGATCCTAACCTTATATGTATATATATATATATATATATATGTGCGTGCGTGCGTGCATGTATGTATGCTTGCTTTCTCATTCTTCTTTCTTTGTTGTTTCTCCCTGTGGTTGGGAAAAGAAAATGAGCTTTGCGACCTTTACAAGGGAAGTTCTTTAACTTTTCCTACGATGCCGATAAGATATAATAAAAGGTCATATGATCTTTTTATCTTAATAATTCGAAGAGTTTTGTGCTGCTTAATGATTTGTGAAATCGATATTTTAATTTTTGATATAACTAAAGAACCTAAGGATTAAACTGAAAATTTGAAAACGAATTTTTAAGTCATCAAACATCCCTATATGATTTAAAGAATATGTCTAAGTTAAAAACTATGTTTTCCAAATATTTTCTAAGTGTTCTTAAAGCCAAAACAATGATTTTCAAGTCACTATTTTGAAATGGCCTAAGGCGTTTCGAAACGGTTTTGAAACTGTCAACCCATGTTTCGAAACGGGTATCGAAACGTTTTCAACACTGTCAACCCGTGTTTCGAAACAAGTATCGAAACGGCTTTAGAACATAGAGAACCCGTATCGAAACGACATACAGTGTTTCGAAACGGTTTTTCATTTGATTTGAAAAATATGATCGTTGCAAGATTTAACTAATTTTTAAGAAACCGTTAAGGCGTTTCGAAATGATTTCAATCCGTTTCGAAACGACCCTTGACAGTGGCAAAAGTGTTTCGAAACGGGTAAGACCGTTTCGACACGGGTAAGACCATTTCGACACGGGCTCTTAAATGCACCCCAACGACTCTTTCTATTTTGGTCTGTTTCGAAACAAGGTCGGGCATTTCAAAACGGTTGGTTGCAGACTACATTTATGGAGGTGAGATAACACCACCAACGACTCTATTGATGAATGCAACAACCACAACGGCTAGAAATCAATGAGAAGGTATAAAAGGGACCTCTAAAAGCTCCAGCAACAACTATTGATCCAAAAGCAAACATCCAAACATCAAATCCAAGCATTTGTGCCTAAATCCCAATATTGTCTAGAAACCCCAATTGTATTTTTCATTCTTATCATTTCAATTGGGTTGAGTTCTTGTAATTGGGCTACAATTTGTATTGAGAGATACTTTCTTAGCCAACAAAATCTTTGTTCTATTTGTGTGAGGATTGGGTTAAATTTTGGGTAGAAAATTTAACCGAAAATTGTAAGGGTTACCTCCTTAGCCTAGAAAAAGGGAAGAGCAATTAGTGGAATTGTTGCAAATCCTTAGTGAAGCTAAGGTAGTGGATGTAGAGTTCATTTGGAACTTGAACCACTCTAAAATTCATTGTCTATCTTTTTAATTTGCAATTTCCACCACCTAAACCTTTAAAAATTCAATTCACCCCCCTCTTGGTTTATTTCGATCATTCGATCCACTCAACAATTGGTATAAGAGCATACCTCTTTGAGGATTAACAACCACAAGAGGAGTTCCTAGGAAGAGTGTGATCATCCAAAAATCAAGAGATGGTTTCAACCTATAGTTTGGGCATGTATGAGTCTCAATCCACTACAAAACACCCATTCTTCAATGGTGACAACTATCCATTTTGGAAGAATAGAATGTGCATTTTCATCAAGTATGTTAAAGATGGTGAAATCATCCAAGGGGGTAACCACTCGTTCTTCTCTTAGATTAATGAATCATGTTGCATTTATCTCATGCATAGAGCCTAAAAATATTAAAGAAGCATTGAAAGATGACTTTTGGATTATGGCTATGCAAGAAGAGTTAAATCAATTTGAGAGAAGTAACGTTTGGACATTAGTTGATATGCCTAGTAATCAATCTACCATAGGAATTAAATGGGTCTTTAGGAACAAGCTAGATGAGAGTGGTAACATTGTGAGAAATAAAGCTAGACTAGTAGCACAAGGTTACACTCAAGAAGAGGGAATATATTTTGATGAAACCTATGCACCGTAGCTAGAATGGAAGCCATTAGGATGTTGCTTGCATATGCATGTTATCATGATTTCAAGCTTTTTCAAATGGATGTTAAAAGCGTGTTTTTAAATTGTTTTATAAATGAATAAGTGTATGTGGAACAACCACCAGGTTTTGAAGACTCAAAATTTCCAAATCATGTTTTCAAACTCACTAAAGCTCTTTATGGTTTAAAACAAGCTCCTAGAGCTTGGTATGAAAGACTTTCAAACTTTTTAATTGAAAAGGGTTTTGAAAAAGGTAAGGTGGGCACTACACTCTTTATAAAAATGTATAAAAATGACATCTTAGTAGTTCAAATTTATGTTGATGATATTATTTTTGGTTCTAGTAACGAATGTCATTGCAAAGAGTTTGCTAAGCTAATGCAAGGTGAATTCGAGATGAGCATGATGGGGGAGCTCTCATTCTTTTTGGGACTCCAAATCAAGCAAAAGAAGGATGGCACCTTCATCAATCAAGCAAAGTACATAAAGGATATGCTCAAGAAGTTTGGCTTGGAGAATGCAAAGCCTCAAGCCACACCTATGAGCTCATCTACAAAGCTTGACAAAGATGAAGGAGGTAATTGTGTTGACTCTAAGCTTTACCGTTCTATGATTGGATCATTGTTTTACCTTACCGCAAGTAGACCGGATATCTTGTTTAGTGTTTGCTTGTGTGCTAGGCTTCAAGCTAGTCCTAGAGAGTCTCACCTTATAGTCGTTAAGAGAATCTTTAGGTACCTTAGAGATACTCCTTGTTTAGGTCTTTGGTACCCTAGAGACTCCACCTTCAACCTTCATGCTTATTTGGATGAGGATTATGGGGGATGTAAAATCGATAGGAAAAGTACTTCGGGAACTTGTCAATTCCTAGGTAGTATGCTCATATCTTGGTTCTCTAAGAAACAAAATAGTGTAGCCTTATCTACCACCGAAGCCGAGTACATATCATTAGGGAGTTGTTGTGCTCAAGTCCTTTGGATGAAGCAACAACTCTTAAATTATGGTATTAAAGTTGAAACCATACCTCTAAAATGTGACAACACTAGTGTTATATGTTTAACAAAAAATCCCATCCAACACTCTAGAACCAAACACATAGAAATAAGGCATCATTTCATTATAGATCATGTCCTTAAAGAAGATGTGGTTATAGAGTATGTGGACACCTTAAATCAATTAGCAGACATATTTACAAAACCTTTAGACAAAGAGCGTTTTTGGTCCCTAAGGAGAGAGTTAGGTCTAGCTAGCCTATCTTGACCTTTTAGGACCTCTTTTGTGCTTAAAATTGCTTGATCTTGTGAAATGACATGTTTATGTGTTTTTACTCCTAATTTCATCCATGCCTATAGGTAGGGGGAGTATGTTCATGTTTGCATATGTTTTTCCTGCTCATTCATGTCATTCATGCAAGTTAGGCCTTAGAAAAATTCATTTTTCTGCACCTTTAGAGCCTCATCTGCACTTTCAGGCCCAGATGTATCGAAACGAGTCAACTTGTTTCGATACGGATGCTTTAATTTCATATCTAAGAGAAGGGCGTTTCGAAATGCCTTAACAGGGTTTCGAAACGTTTTGGCTACTACCAAGGGATGTATCGAAATAAGTTTTGATACGAGTCAACGGGGCTTCGATACGGCCAACCCCGTATCGAAACGGTCAACTGAAGTCCAAAATATGGTCAAATCTTCATGCCCGCGTTTCGGAACGGTCAAGACCGTTCCGAAACAGATTCGCGGACTGCTTTAAGAAGGGCTTTTAATGATAAAGTTACACTTTATTTAAAACTCTCCCAAACCCTAAAAACCCTAGCCCGAATTTTTCCTATAAAAACCCTCTAAACCTCTTTGTTTTTCACCAAATCTTGAGGGGTTTTTCTCTAAAACACTAGTCTAAGCAAGCTTCAACAATCTTGTGCAAGGATTTTTCTCTATTCATCCAAAATCCCAAATTAAGGTATTTTCTTTCTTTTTCTTTTTCCTTCAATTTATATTCGAATCTTAGGTTAGAAAATTTTATTTTTGTATAGTTTATATGTTTTTAAGCTTGGGTTTTTTATATCTTGTAAAAAAAATTCAAAATCTTCAATTTTCTGATTCGAATATAAAAATTTCACTCGTATTTTTTTTACTGTTTATCTCTTAAATTTTTTTGTTTTTATTTTGTTTTGTATATTTGTTTTAAAAACTTGTTTTTAAACCTAAGTGGGATTTACCATTGGATTGAATTAAGAAATCTATGCATACACTTAATTCTTTTTCAAACTTGCTTGCTTATATTTTTAGGATGACAGAGAATGTTAGCAAAAAGCGTAAGACCGGTCAAGCTAGTGACTCAAGTATTCGTCCAAATCTCACCTTACTCTTTCAAAAATCTCTTCGAACTCCAGAGATGAGAGATCGTTTCAAATATGTCATGGAGTACGAAGTTCATCGTGAGCGTGTGATTGATCTCAACTTCCTTGACTCCGAGTGATTTCTTTTCCTTTACCTTGAGCGTTTAAGAGAATGAGATTTTCTTGTCTTGTTGAGCATCCCGGACGTTTGCTACAAACACATGGTACTTCTCTTTTACTCCAATGCTCAACTTATTAATGATGAAGAAAATTCCGAAGTTGTTGGGATTGAGTCTTTTATTTTGGGGAAAAGATTGTTGTTAATGTCCCTCTCTTGGAGTCTACGTTTTCCCTTAAGGATGTAGAAATTGAGAATGAGAGTCACTTTGGTTCTCACACCGGTCAAGTGCTTACATTGGATGCACACGATCGTTTCCTCCATTTGATGGTATCATGGTTCCTTCGCCCTTCCGGAGGTAAGTATTCTCACATCCGTCAAGTTGACTATTTTTGGCTTGAGTGTTTCCATCGTGGTGAGCGTCGTAATCTAGTTAAGATCATATTTGCCGAGATGGTTAACAATGTTAAGCTTCGTGACACCGATGCCTTGAAATCCTTTACTTATGGAATGGTCTTAAGTCACATCTTTAGCAAGCTTAATCTTGATTGCACCTACGACTCTCTGGAACCTCGCAAGTCAAAAATTGGTGAGTCCTCTCTCCGTAAGTCCGGTTTTCGCTATGTAAACGATGGAAATTGGGCACGTGTTGATAGGGAAGCACCTCCTCCTCCTCATCCCGTTGAACCTCAACCACAAGCTCAAGTTGCAAACAATGAAGCTCTCACGGCTCTCATTACCGAGCGGTTCAATGCCATGGACACTAACATGGCTTCGGGCTTTGGTGCTATCAATACACGTTTGCAAAATGTCGAGGATCGACTCCTATCCCTTGAGAACCAACACTCGGCCATGGATATGTCCTTCTCTACCCTTTATGGCCAATGGATGAAGTTTCGTCAATCTCAAGTCAAGAGTGATGATAAGACTTCGGATGATGATAGAGACGACGAGGCCTAGGATATTCATGACATATCATATTAGCTATGCATTTTAGGATTAAGTTTGCATCTTTATTTCCATTATGATTTATGAACCTATGTTTTTAGTTTTATTTGGGATTATGCTTTGAACTTATTGTTGAAGATTTATGTTTTAGTTATTTTAATTTTATGAATTAATATTATTGTTGCTTCTTGCTTATTGCTTAATGCTTATTGTTACTAACCCCATCTCTTCTCTATGAGCCTTGTTTATTTTTTTTATCTAACAAAAAGGGGGAGAAGAAATTTAAGAGCCAAAAATTTGTTTTAAATGTTTAAAGAGTTTTTTAAGTTTTAAACCTTGAATTTCAAAGTTAAATCTTTTTAAAACTTTAAAAATCAATCTTAAATTGAGGGGGAGTTAGAATGTATTCAAAATTTTCAGAACTCTTAAAAATTCTAACTTTGGTTTTGTTATATCAAAAAGGGGAGATTGTGAAACCGATATTTTAATTTTGATATAACTAAAGAACATAAGGACTAAACTGAAAATGTGAAAACGAATTTTTAAGTCCTCAAACATCCCTATATGATTTAAAGCATATGCCTAAGTTAAAAACTATGTTTTCCAAATATTTTCTAAGTGTTCTTAAAGTCAAAATAGTGATTTTCGAGTCCCTGTTTCGAAACGGCCTAAGGCGTTTCGAAACGGTTTTGAAAATGTCAACCCATGTTTCGAAACGGGTATCGAAATGTTTTCAACACCGTCAACCCGTGTTTCGAAACAAGTATCGAAATGGCTTTAGAACATAGAGAACCCGTATCGAAACGACATACAGTGTTTCGAAACGGTTCTTCATTTGATTTGAAAAATATGATCGTTGCAAGTTTTTAACTGATTTTTAAGAAACCGTTAAGGCGTTTTGAAACGATTTCAATCTGTTTCGAAACGACCCTTGACAATGGCAAAAGTGTTTTGAAACGGGTAAGACCGTTTCGATACGGGCTCTTAAATGCACCCCAACGGCTCTTTCTATTTTGGTCTGTTTCGAAACATGGTCGGGCGTTTCGAAACGGTTGGTTGCAGACTGCATTATGGAGGTGAGATAACACCCCCAACGGCTCTATTGATGAATGCAACAAACACAACGGCTAGAAATCAATGAGAAGGTATAAAAGGGACCTCTAAAAGCTCTAGCAACAACTATTGATCCAAAAGCAAACATCCAAACATCAAATCCAAGCATTTGTGCCTAAATCTCAATATTGTCTAGAAACCCCAATTGTATTTTTCATTCTTATCATTTCAATTGGGTTGAGTGCTTGTAATTGGGCTACAATTTGTATTGAGAGATACTTTCTTAGCCAACAAAATCTGTGTTCTATTTGTGTGAGGATTGGGTTAAATTTTGGGTAGAAAATTTAACCGAAAATTGTAAGGGTTACCTCCTTAGCTTAGAAAAGGAGAAGAGCAATTAGTGGAATTGTTGCAAATCCTTAGTGAAGCTAAGGTAGTGGATGTAGAGTTCATTTGGAACTTGAACCACTCTAAAATTCCTTGTCTATCTTTTTAATTTGTAATTTCCGCCACCTAAACCTTTAAAAATCAAATTCACCCCCTCTTGGTTCATTTCGATCATTCGATCCACTCAACATGATTATTTAACATTATTTTTTATACAATCATAATATATTAATCAACTAATTAAAGTTAAATATTACAAAAAAATTGTTATAAAAACGAATCTTCAACTAATTTACTTCATTCACACCATAAAAATTTAAATCAAATCCAACCATTATTAACTCTACTCTATTATTTCCCGTGGTTGAATTAAATAACACCATAAATTATTCACATTTATTTTTAGAAAATAACAAAATAATATTATATAAATCATTGATTTTGTATGATTACGAAGTCATATTTTATTTATAAAGTATATATCAATTAAAGACTTTTTAATTTACTAATTGAACTTTCAGGTTACTCTTATTTTGGGCACTATTAAATTTTTTTTTTATTTTTGATTTTTTTAATTTTTTTTATTAAATATAAAATTAAATCTAATTGTTTGCCGGCAACCATTTGTTGTCGTAGGATGCTACCGCCGAAGGTCGTGGATAGTATTCGTTCAGTTTAGATTTTACCAGTCATTTTGTCTTGGCTCTTTAAGTACAAATTCGACTTTTATTTTGCCCAAAATACTCTAAAGTTCGCAAAAAAAAATCAAAAGACTTTTCGGTATTCAATAAATTAGTTGGCCTCTTGTATAATTAAGGTAATAATAGTTATGACCCTCGAATTTAAAAGAAAATCGTTTTTACACTTGTTTGGTCCTTTTTGCCCTTGGATTATTTTTCTTTTCAAATTGAACCAAATGGCGAGAAAAATAATAGATTTTTTAAGAAAATAAATTTTGTAATAAATTTACATGTTTTTTTATTTTTACAATTTTAAGTAATTCAAATATTTATTAAAGTGGATGCCCTTGGATTATTAAAGTCTACTTTCTAAATAAACTAACAAAATATACAAATTAATTATTGAATTCACTCTAGTAGATACCTTGAAAAGTAAAAAATATATTCTATGACGAAAGCCTTTGAATTATTATATTTAGTGCTATTATACATTTTAAGTTCAATTCGATTTCGACACATTAAATATTTTAAAATAAACTTGTCATTTTTTATTTCTAAATAAAGTTCAAAGTCTCTTGTTTACAAAATTTCCTTAAACATAAACTAAAAATTTTAATTGAAAATATATTAATTTATTTTAATCATTATTGTATGAATATATTAATTGAAAATATAATTTTATTTGTATATTGTATTGGCTAATTAAATTATATATTTTTTGAATTTGTATAAACTATTTACTGTATTTGTACTTAAAAAGTATATTATATATTTGTCACATAATGCGTGCACATTATTTTACTCAAACCATCCTTGCACGTGCGACGACTACGTTTCCTTTTTCTTCTAATTAAATAAATAATAATACTAAAAATCAGTAAGATTCGTAATCTAATGGTTGAATTTCACGAAGAAATACCGTCCCACACAAATTATATAATAATATTTTGTACAATTTTAAATTTCATCATCATATTTAATGAATTCGAAAAGTGTACTTTAATTTATTAAAATTCACTCCATGTACTTTATAGAAAACTGAGAAGTTGGTTTTTTTTTTACTTTAATTTTTTTATAATTTAACATTCGTATCTTTACGAGAAATGAGAAAGTGGATGCCCTTTCCAAATAGAAAATTAGTACGAAAATTGTGAACCGATGGTCCAAATGTCTTTCAACTAATGATTTTTTTACTATTTCTGAAAAAAAATGTAAAATTATCGAGTCAAAAAAAATTGATTAGTTGAGTTATCAAATCTTATTTTATAATTCAAGCTTTATTTAAATTTTTTCAAGTCGAATTTATAAAAGTTAAGTTGAGTTGTTTGAATTTCTATTCAAATTTAATTATAAATATTTGTAATATTTTGATACTAATTGATTTTAATTTAAATTACTCTATCACCATATACGATATACATATATGTTTCTTCATATTTGAAATACAAAAAATTATTAGATGGACTCGGCTCACCAGTGGTATCAACCAATAAAGTTCATCCATCTCATTTTTTTGAGGTTGAATCTTCACATTTTTCCTACATGTCAATAAAAGTGGGTACTTATTTGGAAGTTAAAATGAAATGATTGAACCTTATTAGTTGGGACCACATATGACATGATTAACCAGATCTATCTAATAATTTCTCCTGAAATACATATAGTTGATAAACTCTATTCAAACTTGAAAACCGATCAACTGATTACCAAAAATTTCAAGTTATCCAAAAAAATCAAATCTGTTTTATAATTCAAATTTTATTTAAATTTTTTATATCCGAATTTATAAAATTAAAATTCTAAACAAATTAAGTAAAATATCGACTTTTTAGTCGAGTGAGTTTTACTCCCCCCTAGATTCAAGAATGTTGTTCATCTGGAGTAAATTTTCGTGAAGTTCAAACATCAAATAATGGGTAAAGGGATTAAGTTCGAATTATACCATATTTCTTCTTTAAAAAAAGTCAGAAACACTCTGCTAATGGCAATCTCGTAAATAAATTCAAACACTAAGCCCATTTAACAACAACAATCTCCATAAAAACAAAATCCTCGCGAAAGCTCCACAAATCAAAATCTCAAACAAAAAGAAAAGAAAACGTATTGAAACGAGACGTTGAAGGCGAAGAAGAGAAATCAAGCCGATCGGATTCTGAGTTTCTGATCGGAAAATGGCGAACCAATTGGAAAACCTAGTGGCGACGATCAAGTCGAAAGTAAGAGCGTTGAAGAAATCGAAGAACAGCAACAAGCCGTACGTAAAGATGGACAAAAGCTCCAGCGTTAAGGTGGAGATCCGCAGCCGGAAAGCGCGAAAGCTCATCGATAAAACTCTCAAGGCCGCCGATCTCCCTGGAAAACGCACCGTTTCATGATCTTCTTTTTCCCATTGTATATCTCAGTTTCGGCTTTTTCATTTCCTTTTTTGAGAAATGTTTTGTCTATCTTAATCTCTGAATCTTTAGTTTTCAGCCGACAAATCCGATCACCAAATATTTTGGGTAAACAACACCATTTTGTCACTAAACAAGTTCTGATTTCTTGTTTTAGTCACTAAACTGTGATTTTTTGCAAAACCATCACTAATGTTATTTTTTTCTATTTTGATTACCTGTTGTTTGAACTTATATTTTGATGTAGAAATGTATTGAGAATATAAACTCTGATCTTTAAAAGCACGTTTATACAGGTACAATTTGGAACACGTAAGTTTTCGAAAATATACCATAACACACATGTCAAAATTATCAGAAATTAATTAAAAAATATAGAACTACAAAAATGACTTATTGGAAAAAATTAATTGCGGAAAATTATCAGAAAAATTTTAATCTTTTTCGTTATTGTCAAAATTCTCGAAGACCAAAATGAATCTCAGGTTTTTATATAAAAAAATTAATAATAACAAAATAGACAAGAATTTGCGAAAATAAGGTTTTTATTTGATACACTTTTTGTAATAAAAATTATATAATTTTATTTATTTAAATTATAAAATCTAAAATTTAAATTCTTAATCTAAAATCTTATCATTTAAACTTTTAAACCATATATATAGTTGAGTGCACATATTAATAATTTTTTGTAATTTAAAAAATATTTGGAAAGTAAACAAAAAAGTAATAGGATTAGGAAAGCTCTAATCTTTTGTGTAATTACGAAATATTAGCCTTATTTTTTTACATGACTTAAATTCGATATTTATAATTTATTTTACATTATCTATAAGTGTTGGTAATTGATAAGGTCGCAAGTAATTCTACTGGTTAGTTTGAATTTTAATTTTTAATTAGTCAACGAACATTTGTTTGTTTGTTTTTGCATTTTGAAAATTTATATCTTCCGGTTTTATTTCATTCATGATTATCGAAAAAGTATTTGAAAAATAAATAAAAAGTAGATGCCGTTGTGGGAATTGTTGACTTTTAGACGTAGGAATGTGTTTTGACTTTCAGAGATGGAGTAGATTAATGGTAGTTTAAGATAGGGGTGTAAACGAGCCGAGTCGAGTGTGAGTAGTGCTGAGCTCGACTCGGCTCGTTAAGAATTCGAGCGGAGTTCAATCGAGTCGAGTATTAATCGAGCTTTGACCGAGTCGAGCTCGAGTAGCTCGTGATGTGTCACATTTCATTTACAACTCTCTTCATAATAATAGTAATAATGATAATAATATTGTTGTTATCGATCAAATTACATAATTTTATTGTAGATGGAATCATACAAAGGAAATATTTTTCATGTGACTCATTAAAAACCCATAATCCAAATAGAACTCGAGCTGAGTTCGAGTCCAATCGAATCGAGTACTAAGTAGCTCGCGAGATTTTCGAGTCGGGTGTCAAGTAACTCGGCTCGTTAAAAACTCAAGCCGAATCGAGTATTGACCGAGCTTTCACTGAGTCATGCTCAAGTAGCTCGTGATCTGTCTCGTCTCATTTACAAGCTTAGTCCAAGATATATAGTTCAGTAATGAATATTGTTCAATAAAAAAAATAATGAATATTGTTGAAGGCTTAAGTGGAAAATAAGTGCCAAGTTATATTATTTTTCCAGATTAGTGCCTAAAGTATTTTTCAGGCCAAATAGGTGTCTAATATTTTCAACGTTACTCAAATAGGTGCCCACCGTCAACGTTAATTAATTTTCACCGTTAAATGACAAGTGTCAACTTCTTAAATTTTCAAAATTATATTTAAAAATAAATAAAAACAAAATATTTTCTTTATTTCGAAAATCAGCCCCAAAATTTAAAATCCCTAACACCCCAAAACCAAATCCCGATTTGACTTGATTTCGTCACCGATTGTCACCGCTGCCCACAACATCCGTCGTCAGACCATCATGAGCATTTACCCCATCACCTCGTCGCCGGAAATCGACCGACGTCGTGCTAAACGCCAAAATTGTCGAAGGATTTATTCAAATAATTCGTGACGAACGGCAGAATAACGGGCGATGAACAATGTGTGGGTCGTTCGACAAGGGGAGAGTGCTTCAGTCTGTCGCCAGAAACGTGACCAAAGTTGGTGATAGTGGCCAAATTTGGGAGGTTTAGGGATTTGAGGACTATTTTGAGTGTAACACCCGGGTTTAGGGGTTAGATGAAAATAATATTTTAATATTATTTGGGCTCGGTCTTATAATTAAAATGATTCTTTTACAATTCCGAGTTTTCAAAACAAACATTTGAAGTGGGACCAAATCGATTTAATTTCAATGTTGAAGAGCTATTTTAAAAACAAGGGAATAGCCATTCATTAATGGCCTTTTTGTAATTTACCCATTTTCTAATTTAAATCCCCTTTATACCATAAAACACCCATTTTTCCTATTCACCCTCTTCTTCACCAACGGGAAAGGGAAGAGCTCTCCACCAAGCTACTATTCCATCCCATTTCTCACTCGTTTCCACTCTGTTTTGAAAGGTAAAGGTATTTTTGACTTTCCCTCCACAAAAGTACTCTTCATTTTCATTTTTATGAAGGTTTTGGAAAATGGAAGTTTTGAATGTTTTGGTTAAAAATGAAATCTTTATGTAGTTAAGTGAAGTATTTTGATTTGTTATGCTTAGTTATGGTATATAGAAGTCAAAGGGTGTATCATATGTGAATTTCAAATGATTTTGAACAATTTTCGGATTTGGGTAAACTTGGGGTTTTTGGAGGGTTTTGGGTGAGTTTTGGGGGTTGTTTTAGGTGGGTTTTGATAGGCTTTTGATAGTACTATGGATAGGGGTTGAATTGGGATCATTGGTGGGTGTAATGGAAGTTGAAAACATGGTTTTTGGACATGGTCTTGGGGCCATCCGAATTGGTGAAAAATGGAAATTGTTCATGCTTGCAACATGGTAGTTTGTGGTTGAATTGCATTCCGGGTTAATTCCAACGATGAATTATTGATGGTGGATGTTTTGTTTGTGTTTGGGTTTGATTAGAATCGAGTTTGGGCATCGGTGAAGCATCGGAAGTAAATCTGGGGAATTGAAGGTGGTTGCTCGCTTGGTCTTTGAGCTTGGAAGCTTAGGTGAGTGGATAATTGTTTTAAATGGTTTTAAAATAGTTGGTTCGAGTATATGGACTAAGTTGGGATTGGTAGACCCACCTAGAGTTAGGATTAGGGTGGTAGCCTAATCCTAAGCTTGATCTAGAGCCTTTGGATGAACTCATTTATGTGGTTGTGTATGTCTCGTATGAAATGTGATATGAATGCTTATGTATATTGTATTACACATGTGAGATGAGATATGACTTGGGATGCTTGAGACATGCATGATGATGGTTGTTGGTGAGTACGTGCTAAGCACGGAATGGATTGAAATGAGTATTGTGAAATGAGTAAATGTTGGCACTAGTATACTTGAATACAAATGATCGATCATTAGGATGTTAGTGTGTACACATGAGTCAAAAGTCGCGCGTGGCCTTGGTGGCGTTGAGTCACCAAGGAGGAGTACGGGTTCGCCCGGAAATTGTATTTAAATATAGTCGGTGATGAGTGGAATCCCATCGACGGGGCGTGAGGATGAGTGGAATCCCCTCCGCGAGACCGGTGATGAGTGAAATCCCACCGTGAGGTAATGAGGTTGTTGGATGTGAGTTCCAACATGTCTATCCGCGTATTCGGGTCATAGCTAGGTGCCAATGTCGTTTGATATGTGTATCAATGTGTTGAGGTTTATGATCTTTAATGGGATACTTGAATGTGAATACATGTATTGTGGAATTGAGCTTATGATCATGGCATTTATATTGTCTATTGCTCATGCATCTTTACCTTGTGGATTTGTGGATCCTTGGTATATTCGTGTTTTACCTTGGCTAGATCGTGCTCGGACCCTGCAATGTTGAGGTTTGTTTTTAGAGCTTACCCTCACTAAGCATCATTGCTTACGCTCTCTTTGTTTAACATTGCAGATCCTTAGTTCGCGGGTTGATCGAGCAAGTGGAGGGCCTCCAAGTGTGGTTGTTAGCCTTGAGTACTTCAAGTATGAGTTTTAAAGTTGAACATGTAATAGTTTGAGCAATGGGACATGTGTTATTTTGTTGGATGGTTGCTAGTTGTATAGGAGCTTGTTTAGACTCCTTGATATCTTGCTTTTGTATGGTTGGTGTTGCCATGTTGAATTGTAACTCATGCCCAAATTGCTTATTTTGAATGTTAGCCATGTGCCTTAGATGTTGTCTTTATGTTTGAATGATGTTGAATGAATGCATGTCTTGTGAGGTCTTGTCTTAGTGTTAGACTTGTCTTAATCTTGTTGAAGCATGCTAATATAGTTGGGTTGCCTTAAGTTTAATTGTTATGATGTTGTAGGGTGTTTTGGTGGTGTTTTGGGGCACCCTTATGCCTTAAAACAGCCAAAACGAGTCTGCAGACAGGGGGCGTTTCGGAACGGGTCACCCTGTTCCGATACGGTTCCTTTGCAAATGGCTTGCCGTTTCGAAACGGATGGGGGTCTTTTCGGAACATTTTTGCTACTGGAATTTTGAGAAATTGACGAGATAAAGGCGTTCTGAAACGGGCTTTTGATGTTTCGAAACGGTCAAATCTCGTTGACCACGAGAAATTGACCGTCAAGGTTGTTTCGATACGGGTCACCCCTGTTTTGAAACGGTCACCCTATGGTTGACCCTGGCCTGTTGGCTAAGTCAAGGCGTTTCGGAACACCCTAAGGGCGTTTCGAAACGGCCTACTGTAAAGGACTAAAATGAGCTGTTTAATGTTTTGGTTGGTCGGAGTATGTTGCATTGTCTGTATCTTCCGCTGCTGTGCGTCACATAGGATTGAATTATACCTATAGACAAGATAAAATAAAAAGGAAATTTTCTGGGTCGTTAACCGAGGGGAAACCTTAACGGGTTTCGCTTCGGTTTTCCCCGTGTGGCCCACTCGGATCGGTCATCCGACCAGACCGGGACGAGGGGGTTACACTTGTTGGTAACAGAGCCTAAGGTTACCGAGACCTTGGGCAGGTAAGTGAGGTAAGCTTAAGTTTTAAATTGATTTGCACGGTGTTTGCTTGCATTAAAAGAATGATTGCTTGTTTGACAAGTATGATTGACTGTTTATTCAAAAGTATGTGTGTGTGAGTCTCATTGCTACTATTACATTGGAAAAATGATTTTTAAGTGAGGGAACGTACTTGAACACTTGGAAGCCTTGCCTTGCTAACCCAGCTTGTATGTTTTGTTGTTGTGGTTGTAGTTGATATCTGTGAGAGCGATATCTAGACCGAGAGTGGTTCGTCAGGAACCACGGGTTGCGGCTCCTGTTGAGCCGGCAGTTGGTGCGGAGGCTCACCTTGAAGGGCCGGTGGCCGCGGGAGTTGGCGCTCCTCCACCACCTCCACCACCACCACCTCCTCCACTTGGAGTTGGGGGCGAGGATGGAGCCGGAGGAGATGGACCTCAAGGTAGCCAAGGTGGCCAAGGTCCAGCTGAAATTGACATGACTCCTCTAGTGCAAGCGATAGCGGGAGCATTTCAGGCCGCAGTTGCGGGAGCTCAGGCTGCAGCTCAGCCTAGGTGTGACGATGCCAGTCTACCTTTGGAGAGGCTCCGTAGCTTGGGGGCCGAGGAGTTTAGAGGATCTACTCCGGAGAGATCGGAGTTATGGTTAGAGAAGACAGTTCGTATCTTGGCTCAGATGGGTTGTGCGGGTGCACGTAGATTGGGTTGTGTGATCTCGTTGCTTCAGGGTGATGCCTACACCTGGTGGGTCACCATTACTACCGGGGTTCCAGAGACAGAGATTGATTGGGAATTCTTTGAGTCTGCTTTCAGGAAGAGGTACTTGGGACAGAGGTACCTCGATGAGAAGAAGCGCGAGTTCATGGCTCTCACTCAGGGAGAGGCTTCTGTGACTAATTATGAGATCCGCTTTGTTCGCTTGAGTCAGTATGCCTCAGAGTTGGTTCCTACTGAAGTGGAACGCTGTAACCGATTCCGCTACGGATTGAATGAAGAGGTTAAGAGGTATACACTAGCTTCTGACTACTCAGACTTTGATGTATTGGTCGCGAGGGCCAAGGATTTGGAGCATAGTTTGGGTTCGGCCAAACGATCTGGTGGTTCTAGTTCTGGCAAGAGGCATAACCACTTTGATGGTAGAAACGCCAAGAGGCACAGAGGTGGAGGACATCAATTTGACCATAGACATGGCGGTGGCCACCATGGTAGGGGCCATCAGGGCCATAGAGGAGGAGGGCGTTTGCCCGAGTGTACCCGATGTGGGAGACAGCACGCTGGTGAGTGTTGGGGTAACTTCCATGCTTGTTGGAACTGTGGTTCGAGGGACCACTTTAGGAGGGATTGTCCGCACCAGGCGGCTCAGGCACCGAACATTGCTCAGGCTCCTGCGAGAGCGAATGATTTTCAAAGAGGCCGTGGGCGCGGTCGTGGCTACTTCCAGCCTAGGGCTGATGCACCTAGGGTAGATGCTTAGAGGAACCTTGCTCATGTTGTGGCTGTGCAGCCAGAGGCGGGAGGACCAGCGAGGGTCTATGCTCAGAGAGAGGCCGGGAACGACACCGATGTGATAGCAGGTAATTTCGAGTTACAGTCTATGTCTTTGCTTTCTTTGGTTGATTCGGGTTCTACGCATTCCTACATTTTGAGTGAGCATGCACAGAAGTTAGATATCCCTGTTGAGATCTTAGATGTAGGTATGCATGTTACTAGTTCTTTTGGTGAGACAATTGTGGTTAGACGTATGTATAGGAGGTGTCCACTGAAGATTCAGGGTCATGTGTTCTCAGTTGATATGATGGAACTTCCTTTCTATGGTTTTGATATTATTCTGGGTATGGACTGGTTGGTTGAGCATCGGGCTAGTGTGGATTTTGAGACGAAGAGGATTTTTTTGAAGCTTTCTGATGACTACGAGGTAGTAGTAGTAGGCGAGAACATTAAGTTCTTGTCTAATGTGGTGTCAGCTTTAGAGGCTCATAGGTTGATGGACTCTGGATGTGGGGCTTATTTAGCTTATGTTATGAATCCGGATATGAGTGAAGCTAGAACGAAAGATATTAGAACAGTGTGTGACTTTCCAGAAGTGTTTCCTGAAGAGTTGTCGGGCTTGCCTCCTGACAGAGATGTTGAGTTTGTGATTGAGACAGTTTCAGGATCTAATCCAGTTTCGATAGCTCCGTATCGTATGACTACGAAAGAGTTGAAAGAATTGAAGAGTCAGTTGCAAGAATTATTAGACCGTGGTTTCATTAGGCCTAGTAGTTCTCCGTGAGGTGCTCCAGTGTTGTTTGTGAAAAAGAAAGATGGTAGCATGCGCATGTGTATTAACTATAGGCAGTTGAATCAGTTGACTGTGAAGAACAAGTATTCGTTGCCTCGTATAGATGATTTGTTTGATCAGTTTAGAGGTGCTTCAGTGTTCTCGAAGATAGATCTGAGATCCGGGTACTATCAGTTGAAGGTGAAAGAGTGTGATGTACCGAAGACAGCTTTTAGGACTAGATATGGTCACTTTGAGTTTCTTGTGATGCCATTTGGGTTCACGAATGCACCAGCAGCATTCATGGACATGATGAACAGAATTTTCAGAGACTATCTAGATCGTTTTGTAGTTGTCTTCATTGATGACATACTTGTGTACTCGAAGACAGAAGAAGAGCATGATGAGCACTTGAGACTTGTTCTACAGAGATTGATGAGCAACCAATTGTATGCGAAGCTTAGTAAATGTGAGTTCTGGATTTGAGAAGTGGTATTTCTTGGCCATGTTGTTTCGGCTGAAGGCATCCGAGTTGATCCATCGAAGATTTAGGCTATTGTTGAGTGGAAACAACCTAAGTCCGTGACCGAGATTAGGAGTTTCCTAGGATTAGCCGGTTACTATAGGAGATTTGTTGATGGCTTCTCTAGAGTAGCTGCTCCCTTGACTAAATTGTTGCAAAAATGAGTCAAATTTGAATGGTCAGATGCAAGACAGAAGGCCTTTGAGAAATTGAAAGAAGCTTTGACGAATGCTCCAGTGTTAGTGCAACCTATTTCAGGTAAGGAGTTTGTGATTTACAGTGATGCTTCCTACGTAGGCCTAGGATGTGTTTTGATGCAAGATAGGAGAGTTGTTGCTTATGCTTCTAGACGGTTGAAGATTCATGAGAAGAACTATCCTACTCATGATATAGAGCTAGCCGCAGTTGTGTTTGCATTGAAGATTTGGCGTCATTACTTGTATGGTGAGAAGTGTATTGTTTACACCGATCACAAGAGCTTGAAGTATCTGATGACACAAAAAGAGTTGAACTTGAGACAGAGAAGATGGCTAGAGTTGTTAAAAGATTATGATTTGACCATTGAGTACCATCCGGGTAAAGCAAATGTAGTAGTCGATGCTTTGAGTAGAAAAGTGGCCGTTGAGTTGAGAGCTATGTTTGCTAGATTGAGTGTGTCCGATGATGGTGGTTTGATCACCGAGTTGCAAGTGAAGCCTTCTTTGATTCAGTTGATTAGAGAGAAGCAGTTGCAAGATGCGAGCCTAGTTCCTCATGTTCAGGACATAGCCGAAAGAAGACCGACTGAGTATAGTTTCAGTGGTGAGAGCTTGTTGTGCTTTAGAGATAGAATTGTTGTACCAGAAGATGTTGAGTTGAGACGTCAGATTCTGAGTGAAGCACATTCGAGCCCCTTTTCTATGCATCCGGGTAGTACCAAAATGTATCGAGATTTGAAGAATGATTACTTCTGGGTTGGTTTGAAGAGAGATGTAGCCGAGTATGTGAGCCGTTGTATGGTTTGTCAGAGAGTGAAGGCAGAACATCAGGTTCCTTCAGGTTTGCTACAGCCTTTGAAGATTCCGGAATGGAAATGGGAGAGGATCACCATGGATTTTGTATCGGGGTTGCCTTTGTCTCCTTCGAAGAAGAATTCAGTTTGGGTGATTGTTGATAGGTTCACTAAGTGTGCTCACTTCTTAGCAGTGAACACTACGGATTCCTTAGACAAGTTGGCAAACTTGTACATCCGTGAGATTGTGAGACTTCATGGAGTTCCGAAGTCTATTGTTTCAAATAGGGATCCTAGATTTACTTCGAGGTTCTGGGGTTGCTTGCATAGTGCTTTAGGTAGCCGTTTGCATTTCAGCACATCTTACCATCCTCAGTCCGATGGGCAGTCAGAGCGAGTGATACAGATTCTAGAGGATATGCTTCGTTGTTGTGTGATTGACTTTCAGGGTTCTTGGGAGAAGCACTTACCGTTGGTTGAGTTTGCTTACAACAACAGTTATCAGTCTAGTATTCAGATGGCACCTTATGAGGCTCTGTATGGTAGATGATGTAGGACTCCGATTTGTTGGGCTGAGACAGGTCAGAGATTGTTACCTATGTCAGACTTGCTTAAGGGAACTACCGACAAAGTAAAGTTGATTTGTGACCGGTTGAAAGCAGCTTCCGATCGTCAGAAGTCTTATGCAGATTTGAAGAGGAAAGAAATTGAGTACTCAGTGGGTGAGAAAGTGTTTCTGAAAGTATCTCTGTGGAAGAAGGTAATGAGATTTGGCCGGAAGGGCAAGTTGAGTCCGAGGTTCATTGGTCCGTATGAGATAGTTGAGCGGATTGGGCCTGTAGCTTATCATTTGAGGTTACCTTCTGAGTTAGAAAAGATCCATGATGTCTTTCATGTGTCTATGCTTAGAAGATATAGATCGGATCCTTCGCATGTAATGCCCGTTGAGGAAATAGAGTTAAATCCGGATTTGTCCTATAATGAATAACCCGTTGAGATACTTGCTTCTGATAGCAAGGTGTTGCGTGGCAAGACCATAGAGTTGGTCAAGGTGTTGTGGAGACATAGAGGTGTGGAAGAGGCCACGTGGGAGAGGAAAGCGGATATGGTTGAGCAGTTTCCGTATTTGTTTCCACCAGGTAATTTCGGGGACGAAATTTCCTTAAGTGTGGGAGAGTTGTAACACCCGGGTTTAGGGGTTAGATGAAAATAATATTTTAATATTATTTGGGCTCGGTCTTATAATTAAAATGATTCTTTTACAATTCCGAGTTTTCAAAATAAACATTTGAAGTGGGACCAAATCGATTTAATTTCAATGTTGAAGAGCTATTTTAAAAACAAGGGAATAGCCATTCATTAATGGCCTTTTTGTAATTTACCCCTTTTCTAATTTAAATCCCTTTATACCATAAAACACCCATTTTTCCTATTCACCCTCTTCTTCACCAACGGGAAAGGGAAGAGCTCTCCACCAAGCTACTATTCCATCCCATTTCTCACTCGTTTCCACTCTGTTTTGAAAGGTAAAGGTATTTTTGACTTCCCCTCATCTTTCCCTCCACAAAAGTACTCTTCATTTTCATTTTCATGAAGGTTTTGGAAAATGGAAGTTTTGAATGTTTTGGTTAAAAATGAAATCTTTATGTAGTTAAGTGAAGTATTTTGATTTGTTATGCTTAGTTATGGTATATAGAAGTCAAAGGGTGTATCATATGTGAATTTCAAATGATTTTGAACAATTTTCGGATTTGGGTAAACTTGGGGTTTTTGGAGGGTTTTGGGTGAGTTTTGGGGGTTGTTTTAGGTGGGTTTTGATAGGCTTTTGATAGTACTATGGATAGGGGTTGAATTGGGATCATTGGTGGGTGTAATGGAAGTTGAAAACATGGTTTTTGGACATGGTCTTGGGGCCATCCGAATTGGTGAAAAATGGAAATTGTTCATGCTTGCAACATGGTAGTTTGTGGTTGAATTGCATTCCGGGTTAATTCCAACGAGAAATTGCTCGCTTGGTTCGAGTATATGGACTAGGTTGGGATTGGTAGACCCACATAGAGTTAGGATTAGGGTGGTAGCCTAATCCTAAGCTTGATCTAGAGCCTTTGGATGAACTCATTTATGTGGTTGTGTATGTCTCGTATGAAATGTGATATGAATGCTTATGTATATTGTATTACACATGTGAGATGAGATATGACTTGGGATGCTTGAGACATGCACGATGATGGTTGTTGGTGAGTACGTGCTAAGCACGGAATGGATTGAAATGAGTATTGTGAAATGAGTAAATGTTGGCACTAGTATACTTGAATACAAATGATCGATCATTAGGATGTTAGTGTGTACACATGAGTCAAAAGTCGCGCGTGGCCTTGGTGGCGTTGAGTCACCAAGGAGGAGTACGGGTTCACCCGGAAATTGTATTTAAATATAGTCGGTGATGAGTGGAATCCCATCGACGGGGCGTGAGGATGAGTGGAATCCCCTCCGCGAGACCGGTGATGAGTGAAATCCCACCGTGAGGTAATGAAGTTGTTGGATGTGAGTTCCAACATGTCTATCCGCGTATTCGGGTCATAGCTAGGTGCCAATGTCGTTTGATATGTGTATCAATGTGTTGAGGTTTATGATCTTTAATGGGATACTTAAATGTGAATACATGTATTGTGGAATTGAGCTTATGATCATGGCATTTATATTGTCTATTGCTCATGCATCTTTACCTTGTGGCTTTGTGGATCCTTGGTATATTCGTGTTTTACCTTGGCTAGATCGTGCTCGGAACCTGCAATGTTGAGGTTTGTTTTTAGAGCTTACCCTCACTAAGCATCATTGCTTACGCTCTCTTTGTTCAACATTGCAGATCCTTAGTTCGCGGGTTGATCGAGCAAGTGGAGGGCCTCCAAGTGTGGTTGTTAGCCTTGAGTACTTCAAGTATGAGTTTTAAAGTTGAACATGTAATAGTTTGAGCAATGGGACATGTGTTATTTTGTTGGATGGTTGCTAGTTGTATAGGAGCTTGTTTAGACTCCTTGATATCTTGCTTTTGTATGGTTGGTGTTGCCATGTTGAATTGTAACTCATGCCCAAATTGCTTATTTTGAATGTTAGCCATGTGCCTTAGATGTTGTCTTTATGTTTGAATGATGTTGAATGAATGCATGTCTTGTGAGGTCTTGCCTTAGTGTTAGACTTGTCTTAATCTTGTTGAAGCATGCTAATATAGTTGGGTTGCCTTAAGTTTAATTGTTATGATGTTGTAGGGTGTTTTGGGGCACCCTTATGCCTTAAAACAGCCAAAACGAGTCTGCAGACAGGGGGCGTTTCGGAACGGGTCACCCTGTTCAGATACGGTTCCTTTGCAAATGGCTTGCCGTTTCGAAACGGATGGGGGTCGTTTCGGAACATTTTTGCTACTGGAATTTTGAGAAATTGACGAGATAAAGGCGTTCCGAAACTGGCCTTTGATGTTTCGAAACGGTCAAATCTCATTGACCACGAGAAATTGACCGTCAAGGTCGTTTTGATGCGGGTCACCCCTGTTTCGAAATGGTCACCCTATGGTTGACCCTGGCATGTTGACTAAGTCAAGGCGTTTCGGAACACCCTAAGGGCGTTTCGAAATGGCCTGCTGTAAAGGACTAAAATGAGCTGTTTAATGTTTTGGTTGGTCGGAGTATGTTGCATTGTCTATATCTTCCGCTGCTATGTGTCACATAGGATTTAATTATACCTATAGACAAGATAAAATAAAAAGGAAATTTTCTGGGTCGTTAACCGAGGGGAAACCTTAACGGGTTTCGCTTCGGTTTTCCCCGTGTGGCCCACTCGGATCGGTCATCCGACCAGACCGGGACGAGGGGGTTACATTGAGATTATTTGAAAATTTTAGAATATTTTAAAAATTCTAATTTATTGGTTAAAAAATAAAATAAAATGTTTAATACTGCCACATGTCATGCTTTTATTGGTTAACAGACATTCACGACAGATATCTATTTGAATAATTTTAAAAATATTAGGCACTTATTTTATCCGAAAAATATTTTAAATATTTATCTGTAAAAAAATATACTTTAAGCACTTATTTGCCACTTAATCATTGTTGAATGAGAGTAGCTCATTGCTTTCAATTTCTAGGGTTTGGTTTGGTCAATGTTAATTATTGTTCAATTATAGCAATAAAGTTTGAAGTGGAAGATTGGACCGATTTTCGGGACATATTATTGCACCATTTTTTAAAATGGTAAAGCTTAAAAAAGACAATTATTTAATAACGCACATATATTTTATAGATAAATGTGGTTGTAGCTTGTTGGGACTAATCTTTTAAAAAACTAGTGTGAGCCACTCTCAATTTTGGAGAATTTAAATTTTACCTTTAAAATTTTTGAAAATTTTAATTTGACCCTTCAAGATTTTTAAAATTTCATATTAAACTTTAAAATTTTAAATATTTTAATTAAATTTCCTCTTAAAAATTTATTTCTTTTGTTAAATCTCTCAAAATTATTAAAAAATTTAGTTAACCCCTCAATTTCCCCCGAAATATTTCGTTTAAGCCTCTAAATTTTTTAAAAATTTAAATTAACACCCTCAAACTTTTACTTCAAATTCTACCATTAGATGCTTGAACCCGAATTTTTTTAAGATAAACATTATCATCTTTTTCACTGAAATCAGTCATTGAATTTCGTTGCTCTAACAGCTAAATCATTGGAGTTTTATGTTGAATTAATAATGATTCAAATCATATAAACAAGTTGTTGAAAGATGTTTTGACATTATTAGGAAAAGCCTAAATTTTGTTATCTAGCAGTCAATCGAATTTTTAAAATTGATATTGTTTCAGGTCAGTGCTTATCTCCCAAGCTTTGTCTTTGATTGTGTTTGGTGGATTTTAAACCCATATTCAGATTTTTTTGGGGGTACCCTATCGAGAGACCACTAAAAGAAACTGAAGAATTTATAAAAATACATATATGCTTAGAGATAGAGCTATATTTTTTTTAGGTGAAAAGTGATTGTTATCACGTGGCTTATTACAAACTTTCTAAACCTAATTGGAAGAAAAGAGTGTACATAATAACCATTACATACAAATTTACGAGCAAATCTCGGCAACTAAAAGCTTAAAATAAACCGAAAGAAAACGAAACACCTAACAGTTACCTAGAACAACTTCAACCTAACATGCGAACTGCCGATCCGAATTATCATTCGCAGCAATGGCGGATCTACTTAGGAGCTGGGGTGGGCCCAAGCCCACCCTGAACTTTTGAAAATTCATACATTTGGCTTTAATTTTTTAATTTTTATAAATTAGTCCTTAATTTTTTTAACTTGTGCCCACCCTGAAATTTTAATTTTTTATGACTTGTGCTCACTCTAAAAAGTATTTTAACTTGTGCCCACCCTAAAAATAATTTTTAAATCCACCACTGAATTGCAGCATCTCCACCGGTGTTATAATCACCCTGAAGCAGCGATAACACCAAATCTGGTGATTACATAAACACGACACAACTAGGCACATTTGGATCCGCGAGGCGCGAGCTTTGCCATCAGCCACACCATTTCTTTGTTGAGACACATGCTGAATTTGCGCCATCCAATTCTGCTAAAATGTATTTTTATAAGTTTATTTTAATTTAAAATAATACTATTTTAAAATAGATTAAACCGTAAAATCACTACTTGAAGATTAAAATATAATTTTATTATTCTATTAAAAGTTTAAAATTAGAGCAAGCACATTTGACCAGTTAGTCAAATTGTTCATCTTTGTTCTCTCATATTCTTAGGTATTGAATTTTAGGCCCACTAAAACACACTTTTCTTTTCTTAGAGTTCCTTTCTACTTCCCTCTAATTAGGAATACGATTAGAATTAAAATTAAAAAATTTAAATTAAATTAACGTTTATAGAATCTAAGTAGAAATAGGGATGGGCACGGGTCGGTCGGGTTTTTGGCCCACCCGAACCCGACCCGAAACTAATAATCCTAAAACCAAACCCGACTCGACCCGATTCAATTATTTAAAAAAATCCGACCCGACCCGAAAATAAATATTCTAAACCCGGACCCCGACCCGATCTATAGAAAAATAATAATTTTAGAGACCTAATTGTAAAAAAATAATTTTAAGAGATATAATTATAAAAAATAATAAATTTAAGGACTAAATTGTAAATGGAAAAACTAATTTTAAGGACCAAATTATAAAAAAATATTAAAAAAGGGTATTATTACAAATATCCCTAAAAATTTTAGGGATAAATTACACTATTAGTCCCGGGTCGGATCGGGTCGAATTTTTTCACCCTAAAACCCGAACCCGACCTCAACATACACAAAAACTCGACTCGACCTAACCCGACCCCGATTTTTTTATAAAAATATTCGATCCGATCGAGCCGGGTTGAGTCAAAACCCGTCGAGCCGAGAAAAAATGCCCATCCCTAAGTAGAAATAAGCTTGGCTGGTCGAGTTTAAACCCGTTGGCCGCAAAACTAACATGGCTGCCAACTTCATGTCCAAGTATGATGTTGCCCATTTTTATTCATTAGCTAGTCTTAATGTTCCTCCTATTCAGCTCCAAGGCATTTTTTATCATAATTTATGGGCCCTCCTTAGTTTGAAGGATGTTTAATGTAATGGCTTCATACTCTTTATTAAAAAAAAATGAATTGCCCATTTAGGGGTCAAATTTACTGTCTGCCTCTTTAAACTTTGCTTGGTAAAGAGGAAAGAAAATTAAAGTGATAAAAAAATGAAAGAAAAATAAATATATTTTTTCTTTTCATCGGTGTACTTGGTTGAGAGGATAAAAACTAAAAGGACAATAAATTTCTTTCCTTTCTATTGCTTGGTACAATAGAAAAAGTGAGAGGAAAGAAAATTAAGCTTTGGAAATTATAATTTATTTTTAATTTTTATAATCTAGGGAATGTTTTTAATATGATCATTTTTATTCAATTTCGTCCCTAAAATTTTATTTTATTTAAAATTGACCCCTATTTGTTCAATGAAATTAATTTTTTATTTTATGTATTTAATAAGTTAAATTGGTCTCAACTTTGAAGATGTAATTAATCTAAAATTAATTTTAAATGAAAAATAAATATTCTAGTATTTTTCAACTTTTTATATACAATAAATAAAATAAAGTATCCAGTGATCGAACACGAGATCAACAACAATATGTACGAAGTATTTATATATAAAAAAATTAGGTGAAACGTTTTCTTCCATCCATGTCATGTTGCGACAATATAGTATCTAATAATTAAATTTATTTTTTCAATGAAATTAAAAATATAATTAAACCGAAAAAAAATTAAAACTACGATATGATAAACAAAAACAATGTCGAAAGGTTATATAACATGGATTATCTACAATAAAAATATATAATATTTAAAGTTTGGTTACATTTTTATTAAAATATATACACATTCATGAATTATTAAATTTAATATATAATTTTAAATAACTATTTTTTTAAAAATCATATATATATATATACCGATTGAGTTTTAGTTAGATTGATATAATTGATATTAAAACATTAAAGATAATATAAATTAAAGCGTGTCTAAGCTTGCTATAATTTTTTTATTCGCATATTTGGATGCCTAGGCATATATTATATAAAAAAACACGATAATAAATTTAACCTTAACCTTTATACTTTTATTTTTATAAAAATTTGATAAAACATTAATTTTAATGATTTTGAAGTGACAGTCTACATAAAAGTTTACATGTTATTCATGTTAACATAGATGTATGTTTTACGTGGCATATCACTAAAAAACTTAAAATTATATATTAAAAATAATAAAGTATTAAAAAATTAAATGAATTATACATAAAGTATCACATAGGATTCTATGTCAACAAGGCAATATATTCCGAATTTGATGGGATTCGAAGAAAAAAGTGTGATCTAAATTTAATTAAAAAAAGTTTGAATTCAGATATGTGAAAAGTCTAAGTCGTAATAGAAGGTAGATCGGATATAGACATTGTTATGTTCTGGTTTGAATTTGATTTAAATTTATATTCGATTTGAGTCTGATCTATATATAAATCCGAATAAAAACATTTAAAATTCTTAAATTTAAAAAATTGTATATATATTAAAATCCTAATTAAGTTAAATTGGGATTATCTATATTTATTGAAATCCTAATATAAGTTGAATTAAATTCTAAATTTTAAATAGATAATTCTTCAACCTTAATCACCCTGATTCGTTTGATGTAAAACTATTGTTATTTTTATTCAAAGATATTTGTTTGAGTTTTTAATTAAAAAAAGAAAAAAAATTAATTGGATTCAGACTTTCGAATTTGAATTTAAATTTTAGATATTTTATTGCATCGTACTCAGATTTATGTAATTAAACTTAGATTCTGACTTAATTTTTTTTTGGAGATCCGATTATTAATTATATTAGACTTAAACTTTATAAAGTCCGATTCAAGTCCGATCCATAGTTATCCCTATCAACAACATTAAATATTTGAGTTTTTATTTGATATTTTCATTTTAAAATAGTAATTCGACCCTCTTTAAAAATCTAATTTGATTTTTTATAGGTTGATAATCAAATTTAATTTTAAAAAATTAAAAAAATGATTAATTGCTGCAACAATAATAATCCTAATCCAACTAATAGTTAGTGGATAATTGTATACTAAGGGAGATAACCTTTCTTGTTATTTTAACGCGCATTGGACACGGGTTTATATATATATAAAGACAGATTCCCTTATTCCTCCACGGTGCACACAAAGCCTGATTCATCTGAAAAAAATTTCCCGGAAAGAGAAGGAAAAAAAAGCAGAGATAGAAAATATCTTTCTCATTGAAGCTGTTTGCAGAAAAACCAGTTAGAAAACAATGAGTTATTACCAACAGAACCAGCCTCCAGTCGGTGTTCCTCCTCCTCAAGGTAAAGCTCTGATTCTTCGCTTAATTTCTTTTCTTCTATCTGTACTTCAAAAACATGTTTGTTTTACAGTATATATTTGCGTTTTTTGCACTGCGATTGAATAGATCTGGTAATCTGGTGGCTCCGGTTGTTTTTGTTTTGAAATTGATAGGTTATCCACCGGAAGGATATCCGAAGGACGCTTATCCGCCGCCGGGATATCCTCCACAACAAGGATATCCTCAAGGTTATCCGCCGCAGGGATATCCTCCTCCTTATGCCCCTCAGTATGCTCAGGGGCCGCCGCCTCAGCAGAATCAAAGTACCGGTTTCATGGAAGGCTGGTAAGTCCTCTATCCTTCTCTCTACGCTTTAGTATTTCCTTTGTATTGTACAACCGTACGAGTATTTCTCGATCGTATATACTGTTCGTTTGCGAGATCTACGATTCTTTCACAATTACCGATAAAAACGGGACGGCAGTCGTAGGCTTTCACTTGATCAGTCGGTTCTTTTGAAATTTTGGATCCAACACTTTGAAAATCAATCAAATCTTCGACGCTTAGATAATCATAAGCAGTTTGAATTCTATTTTGGTTGATTTGATCAATTTCTTGTTTTTTTTGGGGTTGCGTGTGCAGTTTGGCTGCTCTTTGCTGTTGTTGCCTGCTGGATGCTTGCTTTTGAAGAACCAAACTTTTTCCAGAGCCTTCTAATCGAATCAAATGATTTTCATTTTCGCCTTTTTTTTCTCCTTCTGTTTTTATTTTCTTTAGAAATTGAATCGGACCTTTGCTTGGAATTTGGATTTCAACTCTTGTGATATTATATAATATATATTAGGTTTTTAGTTTTAATTATATTATATTTTACTAATTATAAAATGTGTATGTTTATCAAATCTAGAAGCCTCTCGCTATTATAATGTCTTTTAAAAATAGTTGATTTAGCCTTTGGGGTTCACGAAAGGATGAAAAAAGAACCTTGCAATTAAAGGCTTAATTAAATTAGAATTGTATCCAAGAAGTATTTCAGCTCGTCGCTGTAATTATAGTTTGGTTGGTGCAGTCATTTTTAATTAAGACATAATGTTGAACAGTCACTATTTGACAGAATGACATGTATTAGAAAAAAACTAATTTTATATTTTATATAATTTTATAAAATTATTTTTCGGTTAATGTGTCTTGTTGTAAAAGTAACACATTTGTTTATATAATATTATTATGTTAGTGTGTATTGTCATGTAAGTTTATCAGGTTAAAACGATTGTTCAGTCAAATGTTATTGTCATTTTTTTCGTATTATGTCTTTATTTTATAAACCCCATTTTTTTATTTTTAAAGTAAGATTGCATTTGGTTCTAGAGATTGGAGTCCGTTTTCATTTTCATTTTCTTAGGAAATGAAAAACGAGGAAGAAAATGTGTTTGGTTATGAAAATAGAAAATGGTTTTTAGAAAATAAAAATAAGTGAAAATTTAAAAATATAAAAAAAATCATTATTTTTATTAAAAATGTTTTAGGAAAATGAAAAATATGAAAATAAGGGTTTTTAAATTTTAATCCGGGTTTGAATCTTTATAATGTTATTTTTTAAAAATTTTGGTTTATTTCATATTTTATTTATTTATTATTATTATTATTATATTTTATAACTATATTTTATTTCAATTATTTAATATTTGTTTTTTTTCATTTCTATTTTGAAATGTTATATACCGAACACATTTTTACTATTTTAAATTTTGAAAATAACTTTCTGTCTTTATTAATCAAATATGTTTTCTAATTTTTAGAAAACTAAAAGTAATAATAATTTTTTGAAAACTAAAAATAATAATAATTTTTTGAAAATGAAAAAAAAAACAAAAACAAAAAATATTTTTTACAACCAAACAGAGTCTAATTTTGTTAAATTCTAATAAATTATCGGTTGATCTATGAGATTCTAAATAATATTAAAATTTTGAATTAACATATTGCGAATAGAACACGTTAAATTGAAGTGCATTTTTCATAATCTAAAAAGCACATTCCATATTAAAATTATTTAAAGAATTATTTGTTTTCATTTACCGTTTGCCAAACAATGTTCTTTTATATGCATGGAAATTTGATTAATTCAATCATAAATCATACACATTGAAAATCCAACTGTTTTACTGTTAATAAAAATATTCGTATATATGAAAACTAAACTTAAATATTACTAAATTATGAAGTGAAAATTACTTTAACCCTTTCGTTATTGGAGGTTTGAATTTCTAGTCCTCTGCTGTAATGATTGAGGGAGACGCACTTGCCATTGTTAACGTGATAAAAGATGAGTATGAGTCAGTTTTTTGGTCATTTCGAATTCGAATCTAAAATAAGTAATTTAAACTTGAATTTGATTTGATTTAAAAATTATATACCTCAACTTCACTCGACATGATATATATACATATAATTGTAAAAAATTAAAGACTTAATTGTAAAAAACTAATTTTAAAGATTTAATTATAAAAATATACAAAGTTAAAGCATTATTGAAAATATTCTTAAAAATATAAGAAAAAGTTACACTATTAGTTTCAGATTGATCTGGTCAGATATTTTTTACCCTAACCTTAAACTTAATTCCCCTAAATAAAAATTCGACTCAATCTCAGCCTTTTTTTTTACGAGGTGTATACTACATGATGAAGTATTATATGATACGGTTCTTTATTAATATATTAATTTTTCTCTCAAAAAAGATTTTTTTTTGGATTTATCCTCATAAACGAATCGAAATTTCATCAACTTATTTTCTAAATTACGAGAAATAAAGTAAGCTCAAGGACATTATAAGTCATTAAATTTTAAAAAAATAATCAAGCTCTTGTATATTTTTGCACTTATTTAGTTGATGCAACTTAATTACAACGTTGTCATTTGACATTTAAAATTTTTATAAAAATAAATTTTTTAAAAGTCTATAAATGTCACGTGACAGGCTATAGTGTATCAAATGACAGTAATATTTCATAAAAAAATACTCGTAAAAAATTAGTAATTAAAATTAACCAAAAGGCCTAGTTAATTTAATTTATTGATTCATAGGCATAATTAAATATAAAAAATTTAAAGACTTATATTACAAAAGTTCAAAGGATTTAAACACTCTTAAACTATTTTTTTAATAATAAATCAATAAATTATTATCCCGAATAGGAAAAAAAAACATCATCTCTGAAATTCCAAAAATGAAATTACCAGATATTCCTTACTCTTTTGTTTGTGTAGTCAAAATTCCGGACCTGTGGGACACGTGTCCATGCCAAATTCATTCAGGGATCACAGTGTGCTTCCACACGTGACACGAGTAAACCCTAGAGTCACATTTGATAAACAACAAAATGGGAAAAGGTGCAAAAATAAAATGGAAACCCTAACAAATTTTCACGCCAGAAAATCACAGCGTCCCCATTGAATCGCCGCGAAATCTCCTGTAGCATAGCTCGCCATTTTAGAATAATTGAATTTAATTCTTTTTAAGAAAAAACAAGCCTTCAATTCCCGATCTCCAATTCATTTTACCCGCGAAATTATTATAAGGTAATTAATTTTCTTTTCCCCCTATTTGTCTTACGTATTTATGCTACATCTGGTGATTTGAAATTTTTTATGTTGCTGTGTGTATTTCCTTGTTTATGTTTTGATTATTTCAAACCTGTAATTTTGATTATTATTATTATTTTGTCTGGGTACTATTATTTATCTTTAGAATCCCGACGGGTGAAATTGGGTTTTCTTTGTGGCTTTATTATTTGAATTAGTATTAAATTGAAACCATGTTTTGTTGATTTGTTGGCACGCTGTTCTCGGTTAGGAATTAGCTAAATGTATGCAGTTATAACAATTGATGGTTGATAATTGTTCCGGTATTGATTTATGAGAGAACAATGCTTGAATTTGATTTTATCTGATAATGTTGCGGGAAATGGTTTTTGCAGCTTGTTAAATTTGAAGGTTGTTCCTTTGTTTTCCTGTAAATGGGTGCTCCTAAGCAGAAATGGACACCTGAAGAAGAGGCGGCGTTAAAAGCTGGAGTCATCAAGCACGGTGCTGGAAAATGGAGGACGATATTGAAAGACCCGGAATTTAGTAGTGTCTTGTATCTGCGTTCCAATGTAGATCTTAAGGTTTGTTACTTTTTCTTCTCGTGTAAAATGATTCGACTTATACCCCCTCTTTTTAAAATCATGTCTTGATGAATTGTAGCTTTAGTCTATTTTGCTTTGACTCCACATTTTTCCTGAAGTATGAGGGTCCAAACACTCGTACCTGGAATATGGATATAGTGATATAACTTCTAAGGATCCCCTAATTACATAGGAAAACTTAGAAAAATTAACCATTCCGTCTTAGATACAGATTTCATTATTTATATACGGCATTCACACTGGAGTTCGAGTAACATAGGCATGGTTTTGTTCTAGCCAATTCATTTTATTTTTCTGTGTAGGATAAATGGAGAAATATGAGTGTGATGGCCAATGGATGGGGTTCTCGGGACAAAGCTAGATTAGCAGTGAAAAGGACATCTAGTTTTCCTAGACAGGAGGAAAGTGCTATGGAGCTCGCCGCTGCTCCAAGTGACGAAGAAATGGCTGATGTTAAGCCCATCACAGCTCCCAACACTACATTGCAGATTTCTACTTCTACAAAGAGATCTATTGTCAGGTTAGACATCATTCTTGTTTTTGTTTGATGTATTTGCATCTTGTATCATTTCTCTGTTGATGTTAATTCTTTTAACTGTTGTAGGTTAGATAACCTCATTATGGAAGCGATTACAAGCTTGAAGGAGCCTGGTGGTTCAAATAAGACAAATATTGCTGCTTATATAGAGGTATGGTTTATATGCAGTTTTCATGGTTTATAATTCAAATAAGACAAGTATAGCAGTTGAGTTCTGTAATAAACAGAGAAAAGAAAAGCATATCAGATTTAGAGAGATGAGAACTTTAAAATGCCACATGATGGGTTGATATCCACCTTTCCAATTTCTTCTTTAACTGTCGTCAATGTATTTTCCTAGAAATCACAAGGAAGAGAAGAAAGTGATGTGAGGAAATACTGGTTTCAAATAAATGTTTCGTTATACAGTTTGAATTTTAAGTTGATTGAAATGGAATAAGAGAGTTATCACTTATGTCAGTTTTCTGTATTCCTTTCTTTGTTTAGGGCGTTGCTAGTCTTATTTACTTCCTCAAATAGAGAACCCTGTCAATTCTGCATGACACAAGAAATTTGATGACAGTTAACATGTCAAAAATAACAATTTCGTCATTTTAATATGCTTTTTTGGACTTGAAATGATATGATGACTGATGTTCCATCCATATTTTTGTGATGACTGCACTCACTATCTTTAGCACATATGTTTTCTGTCTGTTGTTTTCCTGATGGTTTTAGCATTCATGTTTAGATATGTGTTCACTTGGTGTTTCTTCGTCTAACTGTTTTTTTCCATCTATTTAATCTGCTTTATATGTGTTAACTTTGTTGGCATAATTTACCTTCTGTTCTTTTTCTGCAGGAGCAATATTGGGCACCTCCTGACTTTAAGAGGCTCTTGTCAGCAAAGTTAAAGTATTTAACAGCTTGTGGAAGACTGATTAAGGTAATTTATATGCTGCACGGAAACATCTTTGATGCTACTTTATTCCAAGTCATGAAGTTTGTTGCCTGAGAAATTAGTAGATATCTTGTTTCATGAAATATATTATTTGCATGTATTTTGTTGCCTGTGTGTGTGTCACGTGTGTTCTGTTATATTATTTTGGAGATGCTGTAAGTTACATACGTGATTAAAGAGGTTGTATGTGATCTTAAGTTTAAGGAGCACTATGAGTCTGTGCGTATTACAGTGAATAGGCTGGTTGTCTGTGTAATGCAGAAATGTTTTCAGTGTTTTTTCGTGTGTGTGAAAATCTAATCTCAAGGATCACTGTGCATCTGTGTGTCTATGGCATCTTTAAAAATTTCTGGAAAAAAGTTGAAAGTGATTATTGTGAACTAAAGGTATTACAGCATCATTTAATATACAGTTTTGATTTATTCAATACATTTTTCTTGCAGGTGAAACGTAGGTATAGGATTGCACCAGATCTGTCATTTGCAGACAGGAGGAGGAATCATGTCATGCTATTTTCGGAGGCAAGACAAAGGGTTTCTCCTCGATTTGATAGGGATGATTTAAAAATTGTCACAAAATCTCAGGTTGATTTAGAGTTAGCTAGGATGAGGAATATGACACCACAAGAGGCTGCTGCAGCTGCTGCTCGAGCAGTTGCAGAAGCAGAAGCTGCAATAGCAGAAGCTGAAGAAGCAGCAAGAGAGGCAGAGGTTGCTGAAGCTGATGCAGAGGCAGCACAAGCTTTTGCAGAAGCAGCAATGAAAACTCTAAAAGGAAGAACCAATCAGAAAGTGGTAAATTGCCTTCTATTGTCGTTATTTATTTTGCACATGAACATATGCTGATGTAAATGATTTCTGATGGATGGAATGTCATGGAGCGTGAGAGAAACACACCGTGCGCTTGCATTCCACACCCACACCCACTAATGTTGAAACTTTTTGCACAAGGAATCTGTACCCAGCATATATGGGATTGCTTATTGATTATCATTCCCTTTAAACTTTGTTTATTTTTAGTCATTTAGCTTATGACATCATACAATATTGTTTGTGTAACACGCAGATGGTTCGATGATTTGACAAAATGAGCAATCAGGTGTTTAAATGACGATTTTTGTAGCAATCATCCATTGATCATCCCTATTTGTAGCAGGCAACCAGTGATCATCCTTATTATTTTCAGTCTTACCGGAGAAAAAAAACGTCAAGGCCTTTTCGGTTGTGTATGTATAAGATTCTTCCTTGCCAGCAGGCCTGCTTTGGAAGAGTAGATTCCATTAACAGCCTTTCTCGCTGATGGTTTCTAATGCCAGGATTCTTTCCTTTTGTTTTCTTTTTGAGAATATTTCTGGGATTGCAGTTGATATATTTATTCATTTCGAATACCTCTGCACTCGGGATGCTGGAAAACACAGAAACTAGAATGTATATAGGGGGATGGGAACTGAACTGTTTGTTTCCAACTGAGATTTATCTGTGGTGTAGTTCTGTGTGTTCCATGCCATTCTCAATAGAAATGAATTCATTTGCTTAATGTATTTCACTAGGGCTTTCTAGTTTACACTTATAATTGTAAAGGTTCACTTGTTCATTATTGTGCTCCCTATAACAGCTCAGCTTTGTGCTTTAGTTATTATTAGGAGTCATGACTTTGTCAGCCACATTATAGTTGCTTTTATGATGATGTTTCTTTGTACATTTTATGTCTGAATCTGATGATGTTTCTTATAGTTCAATTTTGCAGGTTAATTGGAACAATTTAAAACCTGAAAGTGTAGCAAAAAATAGAAATAAAATTCAGTGTCAAGCCAAGCCAAATCTTCTACAAGCAAGTGCTGAAACAAACCATGAGTATTATTTTTAAAGCTCACTCCTGCAAAAACCCAATGCCAATGTAAAACACCCTGCAGGCTGCAAGATCCTGAGGAAATGAAAAGTGGACTCAGCAATGGACATGGATGAGTCAACTCGGCTATGACTCAGCAGCAATTTCCTTGGATGTAAGGTTTTCAGAGATTGGGTCTTGTTCCCTGTCACCTTCAAGCTGACTGTAGTTGCCTTTCTCCTTGAAGAGTTGGATATGGTGATGTTTGCAGTAGAGTTTGCCTTCATGAGCAATGTAGTTTGATGGACTAATGGTGCAACCTCCATGGCTGCACTTGAAGCAGCTTCTGTGGTATGATGTCCCATCAACACTCACCTTCAACAACATCAACCCGTAACACGGACACGGACTTTTAAGTTTAGTATCGATTATGTTACTGAACTAAAAATTAATATGCTATTTTAACGCTGAACTTCAGTTTAGGTTTCAATTATACTATTGGACCGTTAAAACTCATCTATGTCATCACACGCAGACTGTTAAAGAGCGGAACAGTCTTCGATCTTAATGATTCAGTGGTATAATTGAAGTCTAAATTAATATTCAGTGGCATAATTGAAGTCTAAATTAATATTCAGCGGCGGAATTACCCTATATTTTATGATAAAATTTCTGGGGTTCTTACCTTCTCAATTGGGTACACGGTCCTGCTGCAACCTACACATTTTTCTTTGGTGCCACCGAACAAATTCACCACTTTCTGTGCATTCTGTTGCGTACAACATCAATGGCAAGACAATGTTATTGGGAAATTTGGTGGAAAAGAAAATAACATATAACATTCCCAGAATTACCTCATTTTCCATGTGTTTTTCAGGTTTGACAATCTTTGGTGTTCCTGTAAAAAGAAAATTATATATATATATATATAATGAAATTAGAGAAGACGATTTCAAATTCTCAACATGTTTCTTATTGTATTTTGAGAATATGAGATAATATAAGCCTTCTTAGCCACTAGGTCATTTAGTGGATATTTTTTCAGAACGTCTCCTGTTTGAAATTTTGTCTTGGTCATTAAAGAGATCATGAAATCGAACACAAACACTTTGAGAAAACAACACTAGTCGTATCTGAGATCCGAAATCCCTCAAATAAAAAGATAGCTAAAAGAAAATTTACCTTCGAAACTCTTGTCCAGACTACCAGTTCTCTTGAAGAGTTGATCATAGTGAGGCCTGCAATACAACACTCCTTCAAAAGAGTTGTAATTGCTGAGCTGCAAAAATACGAACAAGTCTACGATATAATCACTCTGGTGAAAAAGAAGATGATGTTCAAACTAGAAGATCCGGGTTTGAATATCTGTGTGTATTTTATTAAAGAATTAAAAAAAATACGAACAAGTTTACGATATAATCACATCAGTATATTAAAAAAAAACTTAAAAACTTAAGCAAGAGAAGAAATAGTATGAATGGAAAGTATGGTTACCTTGAGAGTACCCTTGCAATGGTGGCAACGAAAGCAAGCTTTGTGGAACACCCGGTTATCGGCGGTGAGCTTATCGACCAAGTAGACCGTCTTGTCGCAGGCATTGCATTTCTGTTGAGTCCCTGCAAATGTTGCCATTGAATTTGAATCTGTTTCTTTGAGCTTTGTTTCTGTGCAATTGTACTGGTTTATGGAGTATTTGATATATAGCCTAAGGGTAGGCTGCAGTGAATTGCGGGCAACAAATTAAAAAGCAGATTTATAGATTGGATTCATACCCCACTTTTGCCATCATTTTTCTCCCTTTCTTAAGCAATTACCCTATCATCCTTTTAACATTCTCCCTTTTGAAGGGTACAAAACTCGACTTAATTTGAATCGTAATTTTATAAATTAGACTTGATTTGAATAAATTTCAAATAAAAATTAAGTTATAGCATGGGATACGAATGACTCAATTTTTTTTATAATTAGTAGATCGATTTTCAAGTTTGAGTCGAGTCTCTCAACTTTGTTTGATATATGTATATGACATATGAAGAAATATATGTATATCGTATATGATTGTGAAAAGTCGTTTAAATTTGAACCAGACAATTAGTATTATAACATTATAAACATTTACAATTAAATTTGAACAGAAACTCGTACAATACAGCTAATTATTGTTTAAACATATACTATTAATTTTCGATTTAAGGTAAATCAAAGTGAAATCTTTGGCCTTGGCCTAGGTCATATATGGTAATGAAGAATTATGAACATTGAACAATTTTCTTTTTGAGGGGGTCCCTAGAGTTATTAAGAAGAATTTAATCATTAAAAAGGCCAGCTGGATTCACTGTTGGTTTCTTTTACTTTTTCTATTTAATTGCTGCTTTTTATAATTGTTTTATTTTAATGATGATTAATGCAACATCATATGCTTTGATGATGCATAAAGTGACCTGTTTTTTTTTTTTTTTTTACGATAGAGCGGTAATCAATATTTTTAATAGTCGAGGTTCGAACTTAGATAAAAATGGACGAATATCTTTGACTACTCAATCAGTTAAAAGAAATGCGAAAGTGATCTGGTTTGATACAACATAATCTTCTCCTTTATTTGGTATAGGATGCTCATCATACAACTTAAAGCCTTTTGCTTTTTACAGATTGGTCACTAATCACTTCTTATAACAACAATATATTCTACAAATCCGTAAATCGGCCACCGTATCGAATATCGATGTCAAAAAACCTCTCTATCTGTAATCGGTAACAGATTTCAGCCCCCCTGCACGGTCCATCACCTCAAAACATTAAAGAAAATCTCACATTTGCATTAGGATTTACTGTTGTTTGAACACTAAGATTTACATTTCATATTACTCCTTTTTATTTGTACACAAACGACCAATATCTGTACACAAAAAGATCATACAAATTTATGCTCGACTCGCCCGCCAAACAAATTTATATATAATACTTATGATTCGAGCCAACTTGGAAAATCTAAGACAATGGTGGTCGGACACATTGACAAACCCTGTTAGCCAGGCAGACAGCAAATTCATATATTGAACCACCCTCGGCGAAGAAGCAACTATAACTGATTATATATAAATCACAAACAATGGAGAAACCTGTTGACTTTTGACACTTCAATTCTTTGATTTCGAATGCTTCACCAGCCAATCAATTACCGTATCGATGTTGGTAGAGTTCTTGCATGAGATCATAAAGCAACAAACCTCTCTATCTGTAATCAATTTCAGCCCCCTGCAAAGTTCACCACAAAACATTAATAAAAATTTACACTTGCCTTAAGATATGTGGGGGAAAACACGCTCACAAAAAAAAAACAGATTCGGTTTTGGTTACATCAGGTTACTGTTGTTTAAGCACCAAGGTTTACTTTTTAACTGTGCACTTACATTTGCTCCATCAAATTCTCCTTAGACAAGGCTTCTGATTTGTCCATCTTGTTTCCCAGAACCAGTAGGGGAATGCCACTTAACGAGGGTTTACTTAACAGGTCGTGCAGTTCTCTTCTCGAAACAGATAAGTTATCGTTATCGGCAGCATCCACAACATAACTGTATATTGCAGAAAATCCCAGTAAGAATTAGTCGACCATCGATATGAAGACTACATACTGCTGAAAAAATCACTTACACAAAGAGGGTGATAAAGTATGCATGTTCTACCTGGTAGATATCATATATCAATGTATGTGTCTTACATGACTAAAATGCACATCTTGCAAAGCAAAAGGAAATTATAAGAGCAAGTGGTACTGGTAAGGAGTAGTGAGGTTGCCAATTGCAAAGTTAGTGGAAAGTGAACAACCAAAGCATATTTCTCAACTCCGTGTTTAGGGCATGCTGGATATAAGCTCACCAGAGAACCGAGTAATATAGATCCTTCCCTTACTTCGTATTGCCCTCAACTACAGTTTTTTAAACTATTTTTTATCTTTTAACCTAACAATTTGCTGATTGCTCATACTTTAGTTTAACATAGTTAACAGGATGATAAGAAAATTAAATGACCATAAGTGCATATAGCGGCAGCATGGAGAAAGAAGAGGAAGTATAAGAAAACAGACTTAGTCGAATGCGATCAATAAGATGGACAGAGGACATTGTGTACAGAGATGCTTCTTTTTAAGAAAACGAAGTTAGTTCAAGACCAGAAATAAGATGGAGAGGGGAAATTAGGATGTGAACATATATGAATTAACAAAGAGAACATTTTCTATTGATTTCTGGTAAAAAGCTATCAATGGAAAACAAACAGCTTTTGTTTCTAGGAAACTAGGGTCTAATATCCTCTAAAATATAACCCGCATATTTTCATGACAATTATAATTTTGAGATGGAAACAACTTTCTTTGAATAAAGACACATAAACACATTAAACAATGTAATATTTTCCAAGTTCATCCTATAAAGAGAATGGTAGCTAAAATAGCATGAATGGCTCACACAATAGCTGAAACAGCACGACAGTATCTCTCCCACATGCTTCGGAACCTTGGTTGGCCCCCAAGATCCCATAACTTTATCGTAACGTTTCCTTTAGTTACCTTCCTCATATTAAATCCTACCTGCAAACAAAAGAGATGTCATGAAAGTAAAAAGGAACAGAACCCACCAAAACAATAACTTGTAGCATGCGAATGACCAATTCTCAAGAATCAATGTTGGTATTGGCTCTTTGCCAGATCACTTACCGTTGGTATCAATCTTCACTATATCCACCAGTCTTGAAGCAAGATACAGACAAAGAAGTCCAGTTGTCAGGATCAAGCTAAAAGAAAAGGATACCAACAAAATAATGGGGAAAAAAACTCACATAAATGTTCACTTACTGCAATGACATTGACAAGGGATGTTTTTCCAGCATTCTGGAGGCCTATTAAAGATAACTCCATTTCTTGCTTGAAGAAGAGACTACAAGAAAGAGAAAAAGAATAAGAATGACTATGCAGGGAATTTAATCCAAAAAGCAACCGATTAACATACAAAGAAAGGTAAACCAGAAACATGCATCAAGAGCTGCTTGCGAATTTGGATTTGAGAGAAAACAAGATAAATTTAGCGCTGCCACACCGAATCACACCCCACCTCTCCTAAAAAGATAAATAAATAAACAACCCCCTGCCAGAACCACCGGACACCAACAACAAACAACTGAAGTCTTCCCTTTGCCACCCTAGGTTAGAATTCCTTATTGCTTAAGTAATACAAAACTGAAACTGCTCTTCAGCTGCTTACTAATTCGTATTTGAGAAGAAAACAAAGACTGAGGGCACTGAATGATTACGCCGTTGAGGAAAAACATATAATGCAAAAAGAACCTAAGTGTTAATCAAGAACTAACTCAAGAACCCTGTCTGTGACTAATTCTCCTAATTACTTCAGCAAGATAACCCCAATAATCTTACTCGCCTGTAACATAGCTGCTTCTACCAGCTGCAACTACCACTTTCCCGACAACAATACCGCAGAAACTGGTTAAGACATCTTACACGTAATTCGAGTATGGAAAACACCCAAGCACATAGATTTGCATGAAAAAAAAGACATCTTTTCCTAGCTATCTTTTAACCAAACCAAACACTTCAACATAATGGTTAAGAAACCTGGCAGATAACTAGGCAATTACGCCTATAATCAATCAACCTAACCAGACATCATCCATTAACACCTAAACTATAACTTCAAATTTCAAATCTAGTCTCCAATCTACAAATTTTCTTGAAATCCAATTATCACAATGCTAACTGTTATAATAATATTATAAAAATGCATGTAACGAATCAAATGAATAAAAAAAGAATATCTCTTTTTTTCGTTAAACATTAGCTCGGTCAGATTACACTATTGAAAATGAACACAAGATTTTTTTTTATAAAAAAAAAAATCGAACTTTCTTGGATTCTTTAGCTTTATTTTCTCAGTAATCAAACAAGGAAGAGAAACTTACCTTCGAAGCCAATTGAGAAAAGCTTCCCATAATCCCATCTTTTCTTCCGAGTAGAAAAGGAATCAAGAAAATTAGGGTTTCAACTTTGAGCTGATAAGATCCGTGGAAAAAAGAATTTTAAATAAGAAAATGGATTGCCTTTTATTCTCTTCTTTACAAATGATTGAATTCCCTCGCTATTTAAATTATAAAAAAATGTAGGGAAAATTACACGGATGGTCACCCAACTATCACCCTTTGTCTGTTTTGATCATTCAATTAATTTTTCGTTAAAATTATCCCTCCCATTAGATACATTTTCTGTTTTAGTCCCCGTTAAAAACCTAACGGAACTTTGCATTTTTTATTTTTTATAATATTTTTTGGTCCATCCCGTCAAACCTAATGATATACTATAGTATTTTTTTATTTAACCAACTAGGAGGGATCAAAATAAGAAAAGAGTGATAGTTAGGTGACCAAAAATAAAAATAAAATGTCAAGTTAACGATTCTGTTAGTTTTTTAACAGAGGACCAAAACAGGGAAGGTATTTAATGGAAATGACAATTTTGATGAAAAAATTAGTTGGGTGGCTAAAACAAGAAAAGGTGATAGTTTAATGACAACCCGTGTAATTTTCCCAAAATGTAATGGTAAAGCCCTTTTCATTTTTTAAAGAAGGGTCTAATTACGAATGTATCCTTCTACTTATTAAACACTGAGAGTTAGTTCCTATACTTTATTTTTTTAATAATTCAGCCATTTTGTACTTTACTAAACCTGAGAAATATTTATAGGTAAACACTTGAGCTTGAACTGCTTATTTATGAAAATGTATTCTATATAAACTGTTGAATTATTGATTTTAAGGTCAACAATTTAACGAAAATATTTAAAAGTATTGCGAAATTGAATTAAATTCTCAATAATCATAAATTAGGGATCAAATTTTGATAAATTAAAATTAGATATACTAACTTATAAGTGAAATTAAAAAAAAAAGAGTTTAATTATGAATGTATCTCTCTACATAAAAACTGAGGATTAGATCCTACACTTTTCTTTTATAATTTAGTCATTGTACTTTACTAAACATGAGAAATTAGTCCATTTATTGGTAAACATATTTGAACGGTGATTTTTGCTTATTTATTGCATATAAATCGTTTAACGGGTGAATTTTGTTAAATTTTTTACACATAAGATTTTGATTTATAAATTTTAAGATTAATGATTTAATGACGATGTTTTAATAGTATTACACAATTGAATTAATTTCTCAATTTTCATAAAATTAAATACCAAAATCATTAAAATAGATCATTAGAGGGACTAACTGGTAAAAGAATCATATTTAGACCGAATGTAAACCATGAAGTGTTGAGAAAAAGTTCCGCCACTGGTTCTCACGCGTCGAAGTAGGAGAGTGTAAAATACAGACCAATCGTGAAGCTTTCCTTGAACATTTGGCGCTATTTATCTGGTACGTGGTTTCCACGCACTATACGGGGGAATGACTGGTGAGTTAAGGGATAAAGACAAATGTACTTTTGGACAGCGGAAACGACGTCGTTGTAGTGGCTCATTATCGAATGATTTTTTCGAATAGAAATCTTCTGCTGTGTTTCTATGAATGCTTCACACTAAAAATTTAAGTTTATGGTTAAGATTTATGATTATAGTTTATAGAATTTGGGGTAGGGTATATTTTTGGATTTAAAATTTAAAATTTTGGGTTAGAGTTTAAAAAAAATAGTTATGGGACATAGGAAAGGGCATCAAGAATGAGCAGATAATTTTTGTTCAATTTTTTCTTATGAGTCAGGATATTAATCTCATATCAAAAAGAGAATGAAAATTTTTGGAATATAAACACGATGACATAACATATCATATAAGAGAAAAAAGTATGTGAATTTAAGCCGAGTCAAATTTATAAAATTACATTGAAGTCAAATCGAGTTTAGTTGAATTGAAAAATGAGTTAAGTTGAATTTTGTTCACCTCATTTTTTTTTAACTAAAGAAAAGGAACTGTTCCTGCTGGGAATTGATTCCAAGACCTAAGGGAAGAGAAGTGCTCCCAGGATCTAGAGGAAGGAAAGAAACAGGTGAGAAAACTCTAACCACCCGATTATCATTATTTTCTCAACTTAAATTAAGTCGAATTTTGTTCATCTCTATTTTCAATTGCATTATGTTTATATCCGCAAGTGCATGCTATTATACTAGAACTCTTTTGATTATATGCATGTCCGTCTTACGATCTATGTTCGGGGTGCGAGGCTCCCCCTTCTAACAATATTTTCTCCAAAATTCGAACTTACGTCTTCTTTTTAGGAGTGCAATGTGACTTAACAATGCACTAACATTTGTCGGTTATTATAGTATAACTTTGTGAGAGATCTAAAAGTAAAATTAAACCGACTTTATTACCAGACACAAGATGAGGTTTGTAACAATAAATCAAACATCGAATTGGACAAAGACAGTACTGTTCTCCATGTCTTCCGTTACCTTAAAGCTGCTAGTAGTTGATAATTTAGTCAAAGGATGGTACACATTCACCTCATAATCTCCATGGAAGAGTGAAACTTCACACCATCCTCTACCATCAGTTCTAACATCTTTCCTCCCAGATTTCCACTCCTCAATCAGCTTGTCCACAACTTCTCCGATCCGAGTAGCTTTGAATTCCGAATCGGCCAACGTCATAACATCGAATCCCGAAACTTTCGGACCGCCGAAAATGATGATCCCTTTGACTGCAGGGTGAGAATAAGCCTCCCTTAGTATGTCTTCCAAGTATTCTGCCTGTGAGGAACACAAAAAATAGACAATTAGTGCATGTTTTGTGGTTATGTCATATGTGGTCATGTTTGTCTTAATTCCTCGATGTCGAATGTAGTACCTGGTTCGGTCCTTTACGGACATCGACTTCGGTAAGCCATATCGGCAACCCCATTGTTCCTAGAATGTCCAAAGCCGATCTCATGAAAACAATGTTTGGTTTTTCAGCACCAAAGTGGCCCTGCAGTCCTATTGCTGCCTTTAGGCCTTTGTTACCCGGAAATGAAAGAATCTTCTCAAGTTTAGTCTTGTATTTCAAAGCAGTCGATGTGGGATCTTTGCTGTCTTCGATCGTGTTGTACTCGTTCATGAAAAGGGTCGTATTCGGATCGAGATGGTAAGCCATAGAGTAGAGGACATACGATGCGTTTTCGCCGAGTTTATCCTCGAAGAAATGGAAATGCAGATTCTCATTCATTACATCCCAACCTGTTAACTGCCCTGCATATCTCGAAACCACCGAATTCAACCTTCGAGTCACCGCTTTCTTCAGCTCGGTCGGACCAAGGTCATTGATCCATTTAGGCTGCATTCTTTGATTGTCCCAGAAAATAGTATGACCTCTAACAGAAATCCCGTTCCGTTTGGCGAATTTCATCATCGCATCCGCGACGGTATAGTTCTCGTCACCTTGTACTTTCTCGGTGCTGTACCATTTCATCTCATTGGTGAAACTGGTAGCCTTGAATCTCGAGGCGAACCATTGCCGATAACCTTCGCTTGTGAGGATGTTGTGATTCATTCCACATCCGAATTGGAAGCCTGATTCGGTTTGGTGTATCGAGATCAAAGCACCGTCTACCGCAGTTTTATTGGCATATGTTACCGCGAACGACAACTTCTTCTTCCGGACCTGCATTATTCGAATTCACAAACGATAGTCCTATAAGTCCACAACGGCGATAAACGTGACACGACCAATCTTTTATCTCCAATTTACCTTGTTAATGCTTTTCTCTTGGTGAGATCTCCATTGTTTTGGTGTGAATGGCTGCAATGAAACACTATCAACCCATATATCCACACCTTTTGCCCTACTCTGCATTGATCAAAACCGAAAAACGAAACATGAGGTCCGGTCCGTTTGTTCCGAACAATACCGTTTTCAACACGAATCAAATACCGAAAACTAAACGAAAATAACCCGGAAATAGTACCATCAGAAGAATCTCAACAAGGCCTGAGGATTCAGCAACTATGCCACCTTTTAACAGTGACCAGCACCCTTTCTTAGCTATAGTTTTGCCTCCATGGATCAATTTACCATCAGAAACATTGAACATAACATCAACAGTCACACTCTCACTCCCTTTGCCGATTCGAATCCAAGCTAAACACGAGTCACGAGTCACGACACGGCCCGACCGGTTGGGACATTCAGAATAAAGTACAACATTTACCTGAAAATGTGTACAAATTTCCTTCCTCAAGCTTAACAGCCTGCAATGAGTGTGTCTTGGTACCATTTGTTCCCTGATTGAACTCCATCATCCCTCCGCCGTATCGAGCTCTCTCGGGAGCCGCCAAGCACTGGCCAACGACACGGTTTTCAGTTCGTAAACGTAAAACGGACATGAAAAATAAAAAAAATACAATCCATTATACTTGCCTCCGTTGTTGCAAAATAGTCATAGGATAAAGCAAAAACGCCATGTCCTGCAAAACCAATTAAAAATAGAGAAATTAGCAGAAAATTAATTAAAAAAATGCAGAAAAAAATGCATGATTTCTGCTGGTTTTAGTGTTAAACGGAAGAGAAACCCGAAAACAGGAGAATGCACGAAAGAAGAGAAACGCAGGCCTCCGCAATCTTCATCTTTTTGTTCACAACATAGGCCTCAGTTTCACATATCTTATACTACATAAAAGCCATAAATATTTTAATTTTATATAAATTGTAATATTTTTTAATTGGATGTAATAAATATATAAATATTATTTTTTTTAAAAATTGAAATCTTTTTAAATATATAACCATATTTGTTATACATTACCATTTCGGCTTGGACACCTCATCAGGTTAACCATTTTTGATAGGTCTAATTAGGGACGAAGTTAAAGGGGTAAATAGTGACATGAGTCCTCTTAAAATAAAAAAATTTGTCTTATAGCCCTTTAGGAAATTATATAATTATAAATTAATCCAATGGATAAATTGCAATCCTTATGCCTAATTGGGTCTAAAGATTTTGGGTAAACTACAACGGAGATCACTCAATTATGAGTAAGGTTACATTTGGGTCACCTAATTATTAAAAGTTACATTTGGGTCACTCAATTATGGTTAAAGTTACATTTGGGTCACCCAATTATTAAAGGTTACATTTAGATCACTCGATTATGGGTAAAGTTGCGTTTGAGTCACCCTTCATATTTAAAAAAGTCCATCAATTTATTCATTTTTTCTTCGAAATCACGTGTATATCCTCCTTAACATTAGAGTACTTCAATTGAAATCATTAAGTAATCTAATACATAAGTTGATGCACTTTTTTTAAATATGAAGGGTGACCCAAACGTAACTTTACCCATAATTGAGTGATCTAAATGTAACCTTTAATAATTGGGTGACCCAAATGTAACCTTACCCAAAATTGAGTGATCTAAATGTAACTTTTAATAATTGAGTGACCCAAATGTAACCTTACCCATAATTGAGTGACATCCGTTGTAGTTTACCCAAAGATATTTTATGCTCTCAAATTTTTTAGAAAAAAGTCATTTTAGTCTTTTTTTCATTTTTTTGCCCTTGAACTCGTTTTGTTCTATCGTATTGAATCAACTAACGAAAAAGTAACAAATTTAGGCACTTGTGGAAACAAAAAGTTTTTACCGCCTATGTATAGGCTAATATTCTAGGATAAAGTCGAAGAGCTCGACTCGAACTTAAAAGCTATTCCCCCAAATAACCCTAATTGTAGGACATCATGTGACAAGGATCACGTCAAGCTCCTCCGTATCTTTGCCCCAATTCATAAAAGAACCAAGGCAAGGCATAAAATAGTCGGGTTATCTTGCATGAACTCATTAATTAATGTTCTATTAAGGAAAAGTTATAATTGCGTTAATAAAATGATTAGGTCTAAATCCAGTCATCAATTAATTAATTGATGATATTATTATCCCTAATAATTTGTGTGTTGAAATGCGTGATATCCTCGATTTCATGCATAATAAAGCAAAGACGTACTTCTAAAACTAGAAAACAAAATGTTTGACAGATTCAATTTCGGACATCATTAAATCTCACAAGTAATGCTTGTAAGAATAGTTATCTAATTTGGTATGATACATATACTGCTCCCTTTATTTGTTGGTTGTTTTTATAAATTTAAATGTTAAATAATTAGATTTTGATTTCAACTTCTAAATTGAAATACTTGATGGGTATTTGTGTTTTTTTTTTTAAAGAATATTGATTTTTCTACTGCTTAATCGTGAAGGCCATAGTTTGGGGATAAAACTGAAATGCTTAAAAGTTTAAAGACTAATTTAGAATGAGTGTCATAGTTTGAGAACATGTGGTGTAACTAACTAAAAAAAGAAATAAAGATATATAATTAAGAGATAAAATTTATTTAAAAAGAGATAAATAGAAAAATTAGAGGAGAAAAGAAAAACAAAGTATTTGATAAAGCCAAAGTCGATACTGGCTCTTGGTTTGGTTTGCTGGTTTGTTGTGCTTGGCTTAAGCATTCTAACGGCAAGTCCCAAGTTCGAGAGCCGGTGAGTTAAATACACAACAGCCAGATACCAGGCATATGGGTAATTAACATTAAAAAAAATCCTATCGATTTTAGTTTTTCTTTTTCGTTTTTAACAAAGTTTTTAAAATTTTGACTTTGATTTTTTTATAATGACTTAGATATTTGATTATTTTTTTAAAATATATGATTACTCAAAGATTTGATACGTATGATTTCACAATATTCTATTATTTATTTATTTATTTTGATACGTATGATTTTATTTATTTATTATTTATTTTTTTATTATAGGGACCAATTCTGAAATCTGTCATTTTTTTTTATCAAACTGTCAATTTGGATTCAACAGCAAACGGCGTGGCGTGTATTCACTTAAAAGGTGTAAATTAGAACATTTCCGGTTTAATCCCTATAAGTTTAATTGTTTTTTATTTTTTGAACAAAGTGTTGTTTTGTTTGATTATCCAAGAAAGCAGGCAATATAAAAATTCTGCAACAATACAACAATCCTATGAAAGTTCTAGGGCATCCAATTCCTTAGAGCATATCTCAAGCTATACAAATGTCCCTATTTACATTATTCATTCAAATATTCTTGTTATAGACACTTATACTCACAATTTCCTTTATACAATCAATCAACCTATTATAATTTCTATAACTGGCCTTAAACTTTTTTGTAATTTCTTTCCTTCCAAATATAATACATATATGAACTCCATACTAGTTTGAGAACATACACAAGCAATGACTTGCCCTTCAAGTGCCTATATAACTAGCTCAGCTCTCCTTCCCAGTCCATCATTTTTCTATTTAGGCCACACAACTTGAGAGCTTTATTTCAAATCTGCTTCGAGTAAGTACACTCCCCAAAAAGGTGATTTCTGAATTCAGAAGATGCATCACACAGTATGCAACAATTTTCAACATTCAATCCCATATATTGAAGCCTGTCTAGAGTGGACAAACATTCTAAGATAGCCATCCAAAGTATCACTGAATGTTTTGGTATCTACAAGGGATACCAGACCAATATGTGCCAAGGTACTTTAGGTCATACCTCTTTGATTTCATTCCATATATTTAACCTTCATAGCTCCAGTGAAAACTAAAGAGTAAATAACATGCCTGAGCTTCAATATATTCATAATCCCTCAACTGAAATGTGTTTTGGACTCCACTTCTCACAAATCTTTTCCCTTAAAAACACGAGCTCTAACCCATGCCACCCATAAAGACCTCTCAGCTATTAAAAGGTCTTTAGCTTGCTGTATTATACATGTTGTGCTTCATGTTGTGAGATCTTTTACTCCAAGCCCACTCTCACTTCTTGACCTGCAAATAACTCTCCAACTTACACGAACACCAGCAACAGACTCATCTTTTTCTTTAAAAAAAATCTCATACAGAATTGTTCTAACTTTCGAATCACACCCTTGGACAAAATAATTTGCCTGCACCAGTAATTTATAATGCTAAACAGAACAACATAAGTCACCCGCAGTACCGGGTTACACAAAGTTGGTAGCAATTATTGGTGACTCTATTTGTTACGGTAGAAAATGACTATTTCCTTAAATAAAATTTTCATATGACCTATTTCGTAAATATGTAAATACAATAAAAGTACTTATACAATTAACGGGCTGCAGCAAACACCGGCTCTTGTTCCGGCTTGTTGGCTTCGTTGTGCTTAGTTCAGAGCACACGAGCAGCAAGTCCTTGGTTCGAGAGCTGGTGAGAGAGAAGAAGAGAACAAAGAGAAAGAAGCATAACAAAAATAAGAGGTATTCCAAAATACCTCTCCTTTTTAAATTTTCCTCCATATATATATATATTTTTTTTTTCCCCATTTTGCACTTATTTTGGCGCTCTATTTCCCAAAAGGCTCTTCCGTCGGAGTCCGCTCTCCCTTCTCCAGCAAGCCATGGAAGACAGCGAAAGTGCGACCGATAATCAGCGGCCATGGCAATCTTACAACACTGTTTACACCAACGCCAAAGCAGGTAATTTACTAACATCTTCTCTTTTCTTAAAGTTCCGATCCGTCGTCAAATCGCTTCTCGCTTTCTTTCCTGTTCGATTTCTAGGTATTTGAGAATCTGATGACTGTTAGTTGAATTGATTTTTTATTTTAGGCATGGAAGGAGTTGATAAAGAGAAAGTCCAGAGAGTAGTGTATGAGATGAGCAAAGGATCGAAATACTTCGAAAACGAGGAGAGAAAAGAGGCCTTCATTCGGCAAAAAATAGAGCATATGCGAGATCGTGCTGAGAAGCTCTCCGCTGCTGATTTATCTTACTATCAAAAGGTTCTTTTAAGCTCTACCTTTCTTGTAAAACCGCTTTATACAAACTGCTGAATTTGGAAATTATGTTTAGGTGGATAAATGATTTGCTGTTTTCTTAGGTTGCTGATAAGAGAATATTAGAGCTCGAAGCTACACGTGAGCTTTCTAGGATTTGGCTACATGTAGATATGGATGCATTTTATGCGGCCGTTGAAACTTTGAGCAATCCTTCATTGAAGGGTAAACCGATGGCTGTTGGGAGTATGTCTATGCTTTCCACTGCTAATTATGAGGTCTAAATCGATTTATAATATTAACTTACTAAAACCTGATTTGTTGCTGTGAAAATTACTCTTACTGAGTTTCATTCACTCTGTAGGCTCGCAAATTTGGCGTTCGTGCTGCTATGCCTGGATTCATTGCGCGTAAATTATGTCCGGACTTGATATTTGTTCCCACAGATTTCAAGAAATATACTTATTACAGTGGTATAACTAGAGAAGGTTAGATACGTTGCTTTTAAAACAGAGTTCTTGATGCATTTTGGTGTTGTGCTTTGCTGATCTTTTATATTGCACATGATTCTCCATGTTAGTTTTTCGGAACTATGATCCTAATTTCATGGCTGCCAGTTTGGATGAAGCTTACCTTGATATTACTAAGGTTTGCAGAGAAAGAGGCATTACCGGTGGAGAAGTAAGTTTGAACTATCAGTTAGTTTTTTCTGACTGCTTAAGTGACTGACTTTTAAGCTGATGCTGTCCTTATATCTGTTTAGATTGCTGAAGAACTCAGATCTAGAGTACATGAAGAGACTGGTTTGACATGTAGTACGGGAGTGGCTCCAAATCGCTTACTTGCTAAGGTTCTATCAACTGTTCTTGGCATACAGTTGCTGTTGGCAATTTTCATCTTCAAATTGTCAATGCAATAATTTTTGCTGTTGTACATTGTCAAACCAAAATTGGAATATTGTATATCATGCAGAAAATTCTACAATTTCCCATTGGAAGTTGTTTCTCCAAGTGTTGAAGTCATTAGTGGTGTTGGATAGAGATAGGACAATTCTAATTGTTGATCAACAATACTTTGTTGTTGACTGTCGACTTTTGTGGATTATATTTATAGGCATACAGAATATCTCAAATTCAATTTGCTTGTCACAATTTCTGCTTGCTAGTCAAATAATCAAAAGCAAAGAAATCTAGCAGGACATTTCATATTATCATTACAGCTAGTTGTTTACACCTTTCTTTATTGCCCATTCTGATTGTGTATCCCCCCCCCCCCCCCCCCCCCCCCTCAGGTTTGCTCAGACATTAACAAGCCAAATGGGCAGTTTGTTTTACCCAATGACCGCATGGCTGTTATGACGTTTATATCCTCGCTTCCTATTCGAAAGGTATTCATTGATTGGTCAATCTTGGACTCTTGTTTCAGAATTGTTATTTCTGATTTGTTCATGATGTCTATCTGATAAAACTGGACAATGAAAAAACTGGATTTGCAGATTGGGGGTATAGGCAAGGTCACAGAAAATATTTTAAAGGCTGTTTTTGGAATCAATACTTGTGAAGAGATGCTGCAGAAAGGCAGTTTCCTCTGTGCGCTATTTTCACGTTCTTCAGCAGGTTAGCATACGAATAAGGTGTCTCTTCTGTTAAAGAATGAGTGATTATGATAGGAAATTATATGAAACTGCACATATGGCGGGGAATGGGAATAATCCTCCTGCATTCTCTTATTGATACAGTCTACTGGATCAACTTGCCAAAACCTAGTGAGTCCAGTTGAGGTTCAGTTTTAATTAGAGCTTTCTGAATCATTAGGCAGTCATAGCACATTACACATATTACACCACCTTTTCTGATTGATACATAATTTGAAGTGATTCTGCTAACAACAAGAAAGGGGTAACTGAGAATGAGTTCTGTTTTAAGTATTCTAAATACAAGTGAGAACAATGTTTCTAAGTTGTTGAATTAATTTTAAATTATTAATAATCATGAGGCTAAAGCGACCATCTAAGTAAATGTGATTTTAGATTTTTTCCTATCTGTTGGATTGGGGCTTGGAGGGACGGATACTCCTGAGGCCAGGTTTCGAAAAAGTATCAGCAGCGAGAGAACATTTTCAGCAACAGAGGATGCTGCATTGCTTTATCAGAAATTAGGTAAACGGTCTCATATTTTTTTTTCCGTTTTCCTTTGAACTTAAAGTTGAAAATGGTTTTTGAACTGCTGAGCTTCGCCAATTAAATTAATAGTTTACTGGAGGTATCAGCATCAATTTTTTAGCAGTAGCATTTTGATAAGATTGTTAAGATGGATGACAGAATGCACCTCTCTGGACTCTGTCTGGGGATATTTTGCAAAAGTCTCCTAATTTAGATGGCATTGTCTTCAAAATTGACTAATCATTTACTTCGGCAATTTAGCTTTGTTCTCTTTGTATTGCAGCTGATATTGCAGAGATGCTGTCAGTTGACATGCAGAAAGAGGGTCTTTCTGGAAGAACTTTGACTCTTAAATTAAAAACTGCATCTTTTGAGGTACAATCATGAACCATTATACCTTATTGTTTTTCTCCTTTTCCTTCCTTTAATGCTCAATATTAAGTGGCAAAATGTAACGGAATGGTTGATTATATATTTGAAATGGGCCAATGCTGGTCCAGGTTCTTTCATCTTTCGGCAACTTCCATTATTGGTTTTATTTCCTCTTATCATTTTAGTGCCTTCCCTTTTTCATTCATGGCTGATATGGACTACAATTTTCAGGTTCGTTCAAGGGCTGTCACTTTGCAGAAATATATTTGCTCAAGTGATGACATCTTAAAACATGCTTCAAACTTGTTAAAGGCTGAACTCCCTATTTCTTTGAGACTGATAGGTAGACGTTAATTTGTTGCCTTTTGTCTATTTCATAGTTATGGAGTAGGAAAGAAAAACTGGGTAGAACAAGTCTTTGTTGTCTGTGTGTTCTAGGCTTTAGAATATAATGGTGCATTTGCGTTCTTTGCTGTTAGGTTTGCGAGTGTCTCATTTCAATGAAGATAAGGGGGGTGTACCTGTTGACCCTACCCAAAAAACTCTCACCAAGTTTTTAATATCCGGAGATGTTCCTAAAAGAACTGGGGGTGACCAATGCTCGTTTGGTTCGGATTTGAGTGATCTCAATTTCATGAATGAAAAGGAAACTACCGTTTCTCTTGACAGCAACGGGACATGTCACTATGAGTTTGGAGCTCCATTTGAGAGTAATCATTTGTCAGATATAGATGGCAACAATCACCTTTCCTACGAAAATACTTGTGAAATGGACAAAATTGGCGAGCTTTCTAGCCACAAAACTGCGGCCACGGTACTTGTTGAAGTTTATATACCAATTATTTAACTAGACTAGATCTTCAAGTATTCACAATACTTAATCTAAAAGTTGTTTTTCTAATATGTATTTATCTATTTCCCTATGTGAAGACTGATGACACGAAAGAGCGTACCACAGAATCTCCTAATAAAGAACTATCACGAGTTTCAGAAGAAGATTCTTCTTTCCAGAGGGAGCCGGAGGACGGCAGCCCTGGCAGATCAAACAAAGAACCCAGTGCCTCCGGAAATGAGGATGACTACATGTTATTTTGGGTGGATGACTACAAGTGTTCATTGTGTGGGGCTGAATTACCTTCAAGTTTTATTGAAGAAAGACAAGAGCACTCTGATTTTCATCTTGCCGAGAGGCTTCAGAACGAGGAATCTGGTACAGGCTCGAGCGCTTTGATTCCAAGGCAAAGGTACTACAAATTTTAAAGTAGTATTATAGTAGATAGCTCTTATTTGATTCTCTTTTTCTCAACCATGTTGATTCTCTTTTTCTCCTCTTCACCTAAACAATATCGATGCGTTCAATATAATGCATACTGCATTCAGAGCCGATAACGTTATATAGTTTGCATGTCATGGCGGGTTAAGTTTTGACGGCTGTATAGTGCCAAGGTTATGCTATTCAAAATCGCACAACGAAACATGTAACGCGGGGTTCTTATTGTACTTGGACGTATTCCCTTTGGTGAGTTGCTAATGTTTTTTTTCATTTACTTGATATAAATGTAGAGTTATGCCAAAGGAATATATTGGGAGCCAAAATAGGCGTAAGAAGCATAAATCATCTCCAGCAGAAGGCAAACATCTGCCAATTGATTCGTTCTTTGCCAAGAAGAGTGGTCAGAAATCGTAGCCCTGTATGTATTCTTTTTTTTTTTAAATTAATCTTAGACTAGTTATGTATATAGCAGTATTTACCATCTTTATTTTGTGATTGTCTGTTCCTGTAATATACTTATACAATACTCGATCCGGATTAGTTTGTTAATAAGTCGAATATTTATACTTATACAAAAAAACAAGTGCAGTTCATTTTTTAATAATATTTATTACAATTGTATTCATGTAATTTGGGTAAATTGCACAAATGTATTGGGGCTTGTCAGTTTGAGTTCAACTAATGATTTCAATGTTTGGTTATAATTACAACATTTTATATAATTTGTAATAAGAAAAGTTTCGCTTAATACAGAAATCAGTAGCATAATTTATCTTAGGGTTACTACACCAAATACCACTAAACTATAGCTCTTGAGTCGAAAATATTACTCCGCCATTAACCGTTTTTCCGTTACGTTAAAACGATGTTGTTTTAGTGCATCTATTTTGAAGCCTAATTTGGCCCAAAACAACGTCGTGTTGCTGGAGGAAAAAAAACCATGCACTTTGGTGGTTTGAACCCATGACCTTTAAGAAGTAAAGCTAAGCCTCAATACCACTAAATGCATGGTTTAATGGTTAAGGCTTAATTTTACCTTTTAAAGATCTTGGGTTCAAACCACCTCTAGTGCATGGTTGTAATTTTTTTTTCTAGCAAAACGACGTCGTTTTGGGCCAAATTAGGCTTCAAAACAGCCGCACCAAAACAATGTCGTTTTAACTTAATGGTTAACGACAGAGTGACATTTTCGACTCAAATATTAAAGTTCAGTGTTAGTTTTAAAATTCGGTGGTATTTTAGACTCGGGACTATATTTTAGTGGTATCTGATGTAGTTAACCCTTTATCTTAAACAATTTCACAATTATTTTGGATAGGTTTGGGATTCCAAATTTTAAAATGTATGTGGACTAATAGAAGAATTTGACCAATAATTTGGTCATTACATAAAGCGTAAGATTATTTGTCAGAGAAAAAACGCGCCGTTTTAGTAGCCTAACCATAAGCTAAAACCCGCGACGAAACTATAACCTGAGAAGGGAAAAATAAAAAAAAAAGGTAGCGGCGGCTTAAACAGAATGGCGACGTATCGATCGGTGTTTGACGCGGCGGAGCTTAGGGCGCAATTTAACGATGCGGGAATCAACACTAAATTCACCGCTTCCATTTGGAAGTAATTTGTTCTTTTTCCCTCTCATCTTTCTCCACATTTTATTTTATCTTCAGATATTTAGATTTATGATTTATTGAAGGTATGTGTTACAAAACCCTGGATGCAACCTTGATGAAATCCCCGATTTGCCCTCCTCCGCTTACCCCCTCCTCCGCTCCAAGTTCAAGCCCCTCACTTCCACCGTTCACTCCGTTTTCCACTCCACGGACGGCGTCACCACCAAGCTCCTTATCAGACTCCAGGTACAACGAAGCTTTACTTATCAATTTAAAATATATTTTATTTTTGGTGACACTTTGTTTTATTGTTTGTAGAATGGAGCTTTTGTAGAGGCAGTGATTATGAAATATGATACACGTTTAGGTAAATATGGAGGGAAACCTCGTCTTGGCGGTCCTAGGTCAACATTGTGCATTTCGTCGCAGGTATTTGCTTCTAAAACTTTGCTTCTCATGTGTTTGATAATGTTCCTCAGGTTTAATTAAACTTTTTTTTAAATGATTTTATTTCAGGTTGGATGCAAAATGGGTTGCAAATTTTGTGCAACTGGAACTATGGGATTTAAGAACAATTTGACGTCGGGTGAAATTGTGGAGCAATTGGTTCACGCTTCACATTTCGCTAGCATACGCAATGTTGTTTTCATGGTAATTCTTTTATTCCATCAGAGTGCTTATTTAAAGATTATGAATTTCGGTTCTGTGTTGGATAATTCCGATTCATTCAAGTTCATTTGACATGAATATTGGTTGCTGCCATTCTTGAAGTATAATACTATATCTTGTCGTGTTGTTCATGAAAATGATGTCCTTGACATTTACATTGTTAATGGTCATGAAGCTTTGGTGGAATGTGTAGTGGAAGATTTTCTTTTGAAAGGTGGTTGAAATTTCCTTCCTGTTATTTTGTTAGGGAATGGGAGAACCATTGAATAACTATACTGCCTTGGTAGAAGCTATTCATGTCATGACAGGATCACCGTTTCAGCTGTCTCCAAAGAGGATCACAGTATCTACGGTAATTCCTCCAAAGTTTGTTATGGTTGATATTCATACCATTTCTATTATATATATTATTATCATTTTCGGTCTTGGATTTTTTGGGGGGCATGCCATAGCATTCAGTTTGGCAGCACTCGGTGCACCTTATTATGGAAATGGTTTTTCTTTGCTTTTTATGAAGAGTGAAATCTACCCTCAGGTGATACTGCTAATAATTGAAATTGATTGTCTGTGGAGAGTTATGTTAATTTTGGTGATTAAAATACATCCAATTGGACTAAGTGGAGAATTTTAGAAATTAGAGCTCGTATTATGTTCCCTTGTTTTTCATAAATGAGTTTTTTGTGTTTTGGAATAGGTAAAAAAGAACAGAATGCTTTATTTGAAAAGAAAATAAAAATTGTTTAGGACTGCAGGAAGCACCCAACATAATAGCTTTCCGATTCCACCTCATTTATTGTAGGTTGGGATTATTCATGCTATCAACAAGCTTCACGGTGATCTACCAGGTTTGAACCTAGCGGTATCATTGCACGCACCAGTTCAAGAAATTCGTTGTCAGATAATGCCTTCAGCAAGAGCTTTTCCTTTGGAGAAACTAATGACAGCGCTGCAAACATATCAAAAGAACAGGTAGCAGTTTGTAAATATTTCTTCTTATAATATGTTAGGTTTTGAGATTTTCACTTCTGCGTTCATTCTGAGAGCCAGAGCCCTAACTTTTTGGTCATAAACTTTCAGTCAGCAAAAAATATTCATCGAGTACATCATGCTTGATGGGATGAATGATGAAGAACAGCATGCACACCAGCTTGGTAAATTGCTGGAAACTTTTCAAGTGGTGAGCTCCCATTTTAACATATATGCAGATGGTTTGTTCGGTAGTCTTTCCATTTTAACATCTATTTGGTTTTTCTGCTCGAATGTGGAGAGTGAATAAAATTTCTTTTTAGGGGAGTAAGTACGGTCCATGGAACTAAACACTGGGAATATGGGAAACATTGTTTCTGCAAAAGAGAGCATAGCAGCTAGTTTGCAAAACACGTAGTGTATTTTAGTTTTATCAGTTCATAAGCTCTAAGTTGCAATGCTATTCTTAACCTCCCTTTCCCGAGTTTTTGAGTTTAACCAAGTGACTCGTGAAGCAGGTTGTAAATCTAATACCATTTAATCCGATTGGTAGCTCAAGTCAATTCCGAACCAGCAGCGACCAGAAAGTATCAGAATTCCAAAAAATTCTTAGGGGTACTTATAACATCAGGACAACAATTCGTAAGCAAATGGGCCAGGATATAAGTGGTGCATGTGGTCAGCTGGTTGTGAATTTACCTGATAAGAGAACTTCTGAAAATACAAGTCTCATAACCGACATCGAAGATCTCCGCATTTGACGTGTTGCTGTTGCACCCCTTTAAGGTGAGAATTCAAAATTAATAACAGTTGAGATTTTGATTTCTAGTTGGCAACTATTTAACAAGCTATGTTGTATCTGCAGTCGGGCATTGTTCTTGGATTCTTTCTCCCAAAAATTTCACCTCTACTGAAGGCGAGTTTATCGATCGTTGATGCCACGACTTAGAAGTAACCATATCAGAATGGTACTACTGCAAGGAAGGGGTTAATTATCTTGGCATAAAAAAGGTTTGAATATTTCAGTTGGCTTATCATAACTTCAAGTGTGGAAGTTTAGATGTGAATCAATTTTGTCTCTATATTTGTGTTGCTTTTTAGTGAATGTAGTAAATTTCACTTAGAGGCTAGGAAACTTTTGGACGGATTATTTTACTTATAGAAGCCCTAGTTTTGGACAGAAATTCATGCAATGTCTAAATTACTCGATATCGAACCTTCATTAAATATAGTTTAAGTAACTTGTTACAGAACAATGTAACCTTGTTAAAAACTTAGAATTATGGTGGGTATATATTTTCTTGGCACATGCATTGCCACACTTGAGGGTAGTACTCGTTCTCTTCCAACTCTGCCGCTCGAATTGATACTACGACCGGCATACATGGCTCGCATTGCTTGCACTTTGAATGACAGGAAGCCGGGAACGATCCAGGCCTTCTAATTCCAGCAACCATCCCCAGACTTTCCTGCAGAGTATATCGGAAAACAGTAAACTACTATGAAAAACAGTAAACTAAAAAAAGGAAACTACTATGAAAGTGACCGTGGGATGTACTGACCGGAGAAGGTGACGGTGAGCCGGCCAGGTCACGGGAGTGAACCGAGATGGAAAAACTAAGAACCGCGAGCAGGAGGGTGATGGTGATAATGGTAGTAATTTTCTTTATGTGTTCCATATTCCTGGAGAAAACAAAAGGAGATCAGAATTTCATATGTATATAGAAGTTTGAGAATCTTGAGTTGTTGAAAATTTTGTTGTGTAAGATGAAGAAATGGTCTAAACTATCATCATCAATGAGCTTTGGAGAGCATAAGCCATGTGCTTCCAGTTCCATATGTATTTGAATCAGTAGGATTCATGTAGATTGTCTTGTCACATGATGTATATCAAGACTTGATTACTTCAACATAGATACCCTTTGGACTGGAATAGAAATTATGTCCTTTTTCGGTGTTTTTTTATGTCATACACTAAAAATTAAATTTAGGATTAGGGTTCAGGGAATTATAGATTTATAATTAAGGTTTATAATTTAGGATTAAGTCTTGAAATTTAATTTTTTTAGTGTTGGGGCACCGAAATTGGCGGAAATTTTTTGTCCTTTGAATTGTTCCTTTGTTTCATGAACAAAAATTCTCTGCCATCTAAGCTTGCTCCCTTTTATGCCCCATACTAAAATATACTTAAAAATTAAATTTTAAATCATAATCTTAATCTTAATTTTTACATCTTAAATCCTACACCCTAAAATATATACCACACCCCTAATTCTTTGAGCTCTAAACATAAACTGTAACTTTAAACCCTAAATTCTAACCCTTAAACCTATTATTTTAAAATGGGGCACCAAAGGAGGAAGGGTAGACGGTTTTCATTGTTGTTTTATGGTTATTTATTTAATTTTAAATTAATAGAGATTCAATAAGTATCTAATAATAAAAATTGAAAGTTCATGATTCATTAGATAAATATCCAAATTAAAAGACACCTAATATGAATATAACCCAAATTAACATTAAATCCATATACTATTTAAGTTCTTTCCCTGATAATGAGGGATTGTCAAATTATCCGAATTTTGACTCAAATCTGATTTTATAGGATTATTTTTTTTAAAAAGAAAAATCAGATTCAAATGACGTTTTTGGGCTGAAAATCTCTGACCCAACTAATGATAATGGTATAATTTTTCTCTATATTTTAAAGATAATTGATAAAATGCCCCTCTATATATATTATTTCAATCAATTCTTTATTTTACCGAATAAAAATATTTTATATATATATCTGAATGTAAATTTTTATCTTATAATTTGGGACGATGGAACCTTCTTATACCCGATTCAAGGATAGATGAAGGGTTATAAACTTATAATATTCAAACCGGGTTTGAATGACCAATAATCATAATAATATATAAAAATACAATTTAAAAAATCGAAATTTATAAAAATTACGATTCAAAAATAATTTTTTTATTACGATTCAAAAATAATTTTTTTTGGTTGAATTGAGTTGAAATAGGATTAACCCATGACACCAATTCAAATAAAAACTTTACATTAACTAGATTTTTTCACACTATAACAGTGAACGAAAACACTTTATGTAAAAAAATTGTAAATATATATATTTAACAAATAATTATTGATGAAATAATAAATGATTCGTATATAAATCCATAAAGTATGAGTTTATCATTGAATAATGAATTTTAATCGTATCATTTTTCTTTATTTTCGAAAGAGACTGTTTTATTTAAAGGTTAATCAAAAGTACGAAAGGTTAAAAAATATCATTTAATAATATTAATTATCGAAATATTATATATAAATTCATGTAATTAACTTAACCATGGTTTAAAAATAAATTAACTTAGATTATTATATTAAAGGGCAAATCACCTTTTAGCCCCCAACCTTCTTCACTTTTCTTATATCAGTATCTAATCTTTTATGTGCACATTGGTACATTAACTTGTCTACTTTTCTCACATTAGCATCTAATTTTTTTTATCCATATTGATACCTAAACTTGTCTTATTTCCCACATTAATATTTTTTTTGTAATTTTTATAGAAATTACAATGTCTAAACTATCTATAACCCTTAACCCCTAAATTAGAGACAAATGCACTTAAGTGCACTGGAACTTATAGCCTCATGGATGTTGTATTAACATCAGTGCCAACCGAGTTAATGTAAGAAAATAAAATACCAAAAATTATAAAAATCATAATAATAGTTAAAATAGGAATTTATAAAATTTATAAGATGTAAAACTTATAAAAATTAAAATCGTTTTACGGGAAAAGTAGAAAAGTTCTAATACTAATGTAGACCGGAAATTAGGTACTAATTTGAGAAATAAATAGAAAATTCCAGATAATAATGTGGATTAAAAGAAGTTCAGGTACCAATATGAAAAAATGAACAAGCTCAAGGACTAAAATGTGACTCATCCCCTGTATTAATTAGTATCCTTTGACCGATCCGGACATTGACAACGTGACTTTAATTTATTCAAATAAAGCCTTTCTATTTTTTAACTCCACGTGTGCAATATCTAGCATGTACATTGCTAACAATTAGATTCTATTTTTAAGAATGTATTAAATGAAAGGGACAAATAATTTTTAGTCCTTATATTTGCTAGCCTTTCTCAAATTGGTCTTTAAATTGTTTTTTTTTCGAGTTAGTTCCTGAATTTAATAAATTTATGTTTTTAGTCTTTATGACAATGTAATTCTCTAAGATTATATCTTATTATACAAGTATAATGTCAAAAAATACCCTTACATTTAATTGAATAGTCATTTTTGTCATTGTTCTTTTTAAGTAATTTAACCATTAACGTTTCATTTTAAGCCAAAATAGACTCTTTACGGATGAAAATTGTAAGTCAACTAACGGTAAACAACTTGAAATGACTTGATAGCATGACACATATGCAGAAAAATAACTTATAAAATATTTTTTGACTGATGTGATATTCTTTCAAGTCAACACCTTTGTCTATATGACACTGCCATGTAGGTTTGTCACGTCATTTGCCGTTAGTTAACTAACAGTATTCATCCGCAGAGGGGCAATTGCGACCCAAAATGAAACGTTGAGGGTCAAATTACTTCAAAAAAATAAGACTTAAAATAATTATTCAGTCAAACATTAAGATTTTTTATTTTACTTTATGCCTATCATACAACATTAAAGTGCCATCTCATCAAAAATGATACAAACTAAATTTAAATTCAGGGATTAAATTGGAAAATCGTTAAATTTAGAGACTAAAAATATTATATTCCACGAATGGAAATATAACTTCTCATATACTCGTATGTTTTTTCTTACACCATCTTCTTCCTCCTCCCTCAGTTCCTTAAAACCGATTCACGCAAATCCCAGAAAAAAAAATCACACGTGTCAAATAAAGAAAAACAAGAGATGGAGCTGCGGAGATTTCATCTTCTTCAATGGTTCATGTTGTTGTCTCTGTTAATGCATTGTTACGCGAGATTCGTGGTGGAAAAGAACAGCTTGAGGGTGACTTCACCGGAGAAGATTGCCGGAACCCACGACAGCGCAATCGGGAACTTTGGGATACCGCAGTACGGCGGAACATTGGCCGGCGTTTTGGTTTACCCCAACGACAACCGGAAGGGTTGTAAAAGCTTTCATCACTTTGGGATTTCCTTTAAATCCAAGCCCGGTGCTCTTCCCACTTTCGTTTTGGTCGATCGTGGAGGTATTCTGTTCTTATTTTTTTTAAAATTCTAATCTGAAATTGGGTTTTTTTAGCTATAATTTTGTATTAGATTTATGGTTTGATTTGGTTGTTGTAGTTTTTTTAATGTTTGATTATGTCAGCATAGTATTAAATTGCAGTTACGGTGTCTATTACGGTTTCGGTCGAGGATTTGTGATTGCGGACATTACAAACTCAAGTGTGACAAACTGACCTACTTTCATATAATTAAGTTTTAACGTTGCGGCCGTAATTTAATACTATGAATGTGACAGTTTTTGTTTGAGTTTTCCCCGGTATAGAACGAAATGATGTTGGTTTCTCTTGTAAAATGAGCTGTTTGAATCGATCGAACAGTATCCGAAACCAGTGTATTCGGTAACTGATAATTCGGTATGTCCGGTATAGTTTATTAAGCTTGAGAAAATTGTTTGTAATCCTTAAACTTGACTACATATGTTATGGTCTTACAATTAATTGTTCTTTAGTTTTCAAGAACTTTAAGCCTAGTCTGCATTTTAGTGTTTATGATTCTGTTTTTTTTCTTCCAGATTGTTTCTTTGCTTTAAAGGTTTGGAATATACAGCAGGCTGGTGCATCTGCAGCGCTTGTTGCCGATGACATTTCGGAAGCATTGATAACCATGAACACGCCGGAAGAGGATAGATCATCTGCCAAATACATTGAAAATATAACGATTCCGTCCGCCCTTGTCCAGAAAAGTTTCGGTGAAACTCTAAAGAAAACAATAAGTGGTGGGGATATAGTCAATGTTAATCTTGATTGGCGAGAGGCCGTTCCACATCCCGACGATCGTGTGGAGTACGAGTTTTGGACCAGCAGCAACGATGTATGCGGATTCAAATGTGATATGCTGATGGAATTCACCAAGGATTTCAAGGGTGCTGCACAGATACTTGAGAAAGGTGGCTATACTCATTTCAGGCCTCATTATATAACTTGGTACTGCCCTCAGGCTTTCACCCTAAGCCTACAGTGTAAATCTCAGTGCATCAACTACGGAAGATACTGCGCGCCGAATCCCGAACACGATTTTAGCTCAGGCTATGACGGGAAGGATGTAGTTATTGAAAATTTAAGGCAGCTATGTGTTTTCAAAGTGGCGAATGAGACCAATAAGCCTTGGTTGTGGTGGGATTATGTGACAGATTTCCGGATAAGATGCCCCATGAAGGCAAAAAGATACAACAAGGAATGTGCAGATGTTGTTGTCAGAGCTCTCGGTAAATAGTTAATTAAAGAATCCGATATTTCGCTTTCCGGCAACTAGTTATGACTGAATCGAGATGTTTTATCATCCATTCAGGGCTTGATGTTAAAAAGATCGAAAAGTGTATGGGAGACCCTAATGCAGATGCAGAAAATCCTGTTCTGAAAGAAGAACAAGAGGCCCAAGTAATTCTCCTGTGATTAGTTATTTATGTTTCAGTACTCTTTTTATGTATCTGTTGTCACCTTTGACATTTTTGGAGCTCTGTATTCTCTAGGTGGGAAAAGGACCAAGGGGTGATATTACAATATTGCCTACGATTGTTGTTAACAATCACCAATATCGAGGTTCGTGTTTGTGTTCATTCCTTTGTTTCCCATATGAAGTTTAGGATGCCTTCCTTTCTGATATATTTGCATACAGGAAAGCTGGCCAAACGTGCTGTTCTGAAGGCCATTTGTTCTGGTTTCGAGGAGACTACCGAACCGTCTATCTGTTTGAGCAGTGGTAAGTTCTTTTTTCATACTTTCTTGTTAGACAAGTTTTCTAGTCTGTTGCCACTAAAGGGCCATCATGTAGTCCAATGCTGTTCGGATGTTTGCTTCTGTCAAAATTGATAGTGGTTACTTCTGTGGCAGATATCGAGACGAACGAATGCTTGGAGAACAATGGTGGTTGTTGGCAAGATAAAGCAGCTAATCTCACAGCCTGCAAGGTATGGATTTTCTGAGAGAAGGTTATTTACTTGCTTCTGAAGATACTGTTAATCTTCTCAAGACTCGACGCTCTTTATTTTCTCAGGATACGTTTCGTGGGAGAGTCTGCGAATGTCCCTTCGTGGATGGTGTGCGATTTAACGGAGACGGTTACAGTCATTGTGAAGGTCATAACAGAGAATTAATTATTGACCATTTTCTTCATACTGCTTTATCTTTTACTTCAAAGTTTTCATGATTCATGCCTTGTGATATGGGCCTAACATGATGCCTTGTGAGAAAAGCTTCACTTGTTCTTCGTTGCTTATGTCTTAAGTTCGAAGCCCTGATTGATTTTTACTGTGTTTGCTTACTTGAAAAGGGATTTCTCATCTGTTTATGTTTTTGCCAATCAGCTCGAGGGTCTGGAAGGTGCAGAATTAACAACGGAGGCTGTTGGCATGAATCGCGAGACGGGCATACTTACTCTGCTTGTTCGGTTAGTATCAACATTTTTCCTAAGCTCTGCTCGGTTTTACATTTTCCTTGCAAAAACAAGTTTATGTTCTGATCGAGGCTTCGAACAGGATGATGGAGACGGTAAATGTAAGTGTCCTCCAGGGTTTAAAGGTGATGGTGTCAAAACTTGTGAAGGTGAGTCCTGAATGAATACATATATGTTTCATGCCGTGATTAGGAACTCGAACTAGCTCGAGTTGAATCGCAAGCAAATAGACGGTTTCAATCTGTTGAATGATCAAGTCATTTGATATTTCTGTTTTTTCCCATCATGCAGATATTGATGAATGCAAAGAGAAAAAATTGTGCCATTGCCCTGAATGTAGCTGCAAAAATACTTGGGGAAGCTACAAGTGCACCTGTAGTCGAGGTCGTTTGTATATCCGGGATCAGGACCGCGGTGCCTGCATAAGTGAGTTGTGGATCTGTGATTTGTATCTTGAACCCGTATTTTTACGAATGTATGATTTATGGTTAGTGTTCTTATACCAACTCCTTGCACTGCCTCAGGTAAGACCGGTGCCGAAGTAAGAGCATCATGGGCTGCCATTTCGGTCATTTTAATCGGCTTGACAATGTCTAGTGGCGGGGCTTATCTCATATACAAATATAGAATAAGGGTAAGTTAGTGCATTACGGTACTTGGAATCGAGGCGTTTGGATCCGCATACTCCTATAAACTGACTTATCGAACCGGATTCCCCCTAAAGTTCATGTGTTTTCATAACTTTTGCAGTCATACATGGATTCTGAAATCCGGGCTATAATGGCACAGTACATGCCTCTGGATGGTCAAGCTGAGTTTCCGAATCATGTGAGCGATCGAGCATGAAGCCGACTTCAACGAGAACTCCATCATTTTTCAGGGAGTTGTAATGTGGTTCTGGTTCCATATTCATTCAATTGGATTTGAAGCATACATTTTATTGATATGTAAAATGTATATATGGAACAATAAATGGCTATTTGTTCTTCATATAAATCTTATATGATGGGATTCGAATATTAGCAAGTACTAAGACGGAGACGGTCCGCACTCCCCGGACCTCCAGCGTCTTTCTATGATCTCTTCGCGGTCCCGACCTTGAGATCGAGTCCGATATCCATTCCGTTGTAAGCGATGGGTGCGTACATCCATAGATCATCGGAACTCAACAGCTTAATCTGCAGCTGCAAAAACTTAACATACTGGACAGCTTCTTCAAGCATTGTACTAATATCAACCTTTGTTCCATTGGGGACAAGATTCTGTAAAATTCTAAGCCTTTCGTTGATTCTTTCCCTTCTTTTCTGCAAATATAGATAAGACAGATCGATTATTCGGTCGGTTTTCGATTTAATCTTCGGAAATGGTTGATAGAGTTAACGGTAGATACTTACTCTTGCATAAAGGCTTTGAGGATCAGTGGCAGCTCCCCTGCTGGCTCTTGTTTTGCCATTCAAATTTAGTGCAGCATCTCCCTTTGAACCAGAATTCGACTCCGGAGAGGCATTCGAGTCATCCTCCGATGAGCAACTGGCCCAGCTTTGCTCGATAAGACCGGCATTACCACCGTCTTGGTCGACATTGGTGGCCGAGACATTCTTCTTCGAACTTGCATTTCTCCTGGTCTTTTGAACCTGCACCGGTAAACAAATTATGATCAACAAAAATGCTACATGAGAAAAACTGAGAAAGAAAGATGCATTCGTGTTTTCGCAACTCACGTCTCCTGAACTCCGAGATCTTTTCTTCGAATTCTCCGATACATTGTTGCTTTTCTTCTCTGTCACCATCGGTTCCGCTTTCGCCATACCAAATACCCTTTCTGGTACCGAAATCTGATCAGAAACAGCAGGTTCTTGCATGATTTTATCACACATTTCTTGGTTCAAACAATCATCGGCTTCGACGAGAAACGAACTCGTGTTCGTGCCATCTTCCATACAAAAATCCATTGAAACGGTGCTATAACTACTTAGATAAAAGCTCTCTTGGCTCGCCGAAGACGAAAAATGAACATTACTACCAGGAGGACTATAACTACTCATGTCCGAAGAACAGTATGAAACACCAGCAGCAGCAGGAGCAGTCATTGTCACATAGACATTAGCATGATTTGCAGGCCAAAAAAACGATGGGATTTTCGAGTTCGAGCCCGAGTCGAGCTGATCATCATAAGGTAGGGGACAGTTGCTAAGCAATTGAGCCATGAAATCAACTTCTTGATCAGTGGTATACATCCCACTGAGACAACTCCAATCCCCTCCCAAAATGGTTCCCATTGAATCCATTAGAGAAAAGGGTTCTCGAGTTTTCGGGTTTAGAGCTTAGAATTTTATTCGATTTGGCTCTGATCCTGGAAAAATAAACAGGCCTATATATACCCTCCAACAACCGGGAAGAATGTTCACCAAAAAAACATGGACTTAACTCGTGCAAATCTCTTTCATAACTACCAATTATTACAAATCTCATAATTGTGGGACCCCAAAAAGAACAACTAAGGTAAACACAAAGATAATGCAAAAATATTTAGGCTAACCTCAAAACGCCCTAGAACATGAACTAAAATTAGGTGGAACAAAACAACAAAAACTGGTCAATTATAAAAAGGGTCAAATTATGGTTTTAGTCCCTTCATTATACTCAAATTTGGAATCTAATTTCTATACTTTAATTTGGTATAATTTGATCGTTAACTTCTTCTCATCGCTTCTTAAAAGCATTTTTTCAAACCAAAATTTTTAAAATCACTTTTCAACTGCAACAACAACGTTAAACTAACCCTAAATCATGTTAAATTAAAGTATATGAACTAAATTGAAAAATTGAGTTTAATGAAAGGACCAAAAACCAAATTTGACCAATCCGAAATCAGTGAACCAAGGAGGACTAGGTGAAGAGGGGAAAGGAAGAGAATCACACCTGGCAATGGTAGACGTGGGGGGTCTAAACTTGAAAATATCATTTAAATTTTTTTAACACAAAATAAACTAATAGTATTATATGTTGATGAAGAGAATGGAAATGAGTTTTGAGGAAAATGGACGGCCAAGATCGTGGCGATGAGTAGATCGGCAGCTGACAGACATTGAATCTGATATTGGGATACTTTGTCTCCTTTTACAAGTGTCTTGATTCTGAAACTTTAAGAATCTATATGTTTGATTGTTTGTTGTTAGAAACTATAAAGAATTTTGTTTTGTTTTTGCATGTACCTGAAGATCATAAACCAGTTATGAATATGTTTTGGAAATGTATGTACGTATGCATTCATGCACGCATGTAAGGACGGACGCAAAACTTTAAGTTAAGAGGGTGAACTTATAAAAATTTAGGGGGCGAAAATAGATTTTCAATAAAAAATACATTGAAAAATTCTAAAAATATTCCAAGTCGTATAGGAATTTCAAGTTTTTAGGGAGCCGACCGCCCCCGCCAGCCCCCCTCTATACATCCTTGTATGTATGTATGTATGTATCTGAAGATCATACAACATATTTTATATGAATATACATAGTTTTCTCATTTTTTATGGTATATATTTTATTGTCATGAACTTGACATTTTTATGACAAAAATAGGATTTATCAATGTTTTTCGGGTAATGGTAAAGAGTTAAATGTATTTTAAGTAAAGTCTCGAATTTAAATTTTATTGATAGGAAAAATTGCATTAAGAGATTTTTACCCTGTTTAGGAATAAGATGTTGACTCTATAGTTAGGACAGGTGTAGTTACGATGATTATAAAAATTTATTGAAAATTGTGATTTTTTTAAAAATAATTTATATCTCTTTGTTTCAAACCAAAGTAACATTTAAGATTGCTAAAAACAAACAATTACTTAAATTATTGTAAAACAACACTTACCTTTAATTATTTGAAGAATAAAAAATCAAATCCAAATGGAATCTAATCTAAAATAAATGTAGGTTAAAAACAAAAATTCTCTTTATCAACCAATAAATCCATTCATATATTCTCAAATCTATATATATATATATATACCTATCTCTCACTATATCATATCTAATATTTTCATATTACATTCGGTTCAAAAAAAAAAAACTTTCATATTACATTTATTTATACGGAAAAATGAAGAAAAAAGGATAAACTACAACAAAAGTCACTTAATTATGGCTAAGGTTACATTTAAGTCACCCAATTATTAAAAGTTACACATGGGTCACTTAATTATGAGTAAGATTATATTTGGGTCACTCAATTATTAAAAGTTACATTTGGGTTACTTAATTATGAGTAAAATTATATTTGGGTCACCCAATTATTAAAAGTTACATTTGGGTCACTTAATTATGGTAATGTTACATTTGGATCACTTAATTTATAATTAAATTCAGTGTCCAAACACGTCCTAAAACTATTTAGCGTGATCATGTGATAATTAATTGTTATTTGTAAATTAAATTTAATTCGAACAACCTGTAAAAGGTTTTTTTCTCTAATTTATTACGAACACATGGGCTTATTTTATTAATAAATGTTTTAAAAAATAATTATTTTAAATTTAAAAAACTTCTACATTCACTTCATACCAAACAATGAATAATATTTTAAATTTCCCTAAAGTCCTACCATATTCATACCTAAGATTCCGGCGGTTTTCCTCTCATTTTATTTTATAATTATTTAACTTAAAAGGAATGAAAAATAAAATAAAATAATGGGTTTCCTCCTAATTAATTATACAAATTAGTTTTTAATAATAATAATAATAATAAAATATATTCTAAAGCTGAAGAATAATGCCGGCCATTGCACGATCTCTGTTTGCAGGGTTGGATTGAAATAAATTTGTGTAAAATTCATAAAATAAAAAACAAAAGGGAATAAAATCTCAGCAGAATTGCAACTATTTTGGAATTTCATCAAATCTGTTTTTTTTTTCATTAAAATAATTAGTATCTTTTTTGTTTAATTGTGAATCGCATCTCTATACTTTACAAAAACTAATAAATTAGTTATTATACTTTAACTTGTCAGAATTTGGTCAGTGTACTTCACGTTTCAGGAACTGAATTTTTTTTCTTCCAATTATTGATAAATATATGAACTTAAACTGCTGATTTTCCCTCTAATTTTAGATATATAAATTGATGAACTATTATTTTTTTTATTAATTCCGTACATGTATGTTTATGTATTATTGATTTTCAAGTCAGCGGTTTTAGGGACAAACCCGTTATTTTGGACCGAAATTGAATTATACATTTTCTCATAGCCAAAATACAAGTTTATTATTGTATTAGGGGGCCAAAGTGGTATTCTACCATGTATTAAGCTGTAATAGAAAGAGTTATATGCATTTTATCATTGGCAAATGGCTTAAATGAAAAATAAGTGGCCAAAGTATTTATCTTTTGAACTTTAGGTGCTTAAAGTTTTAACTGTAATAATTTTAGGTGTCTAAAGTTTATAATATTATAATTTTAGGTGCTTGACCGTTAAAAAGTGTTAAAAAAATTGTACACATGGCTTTTTTTCAAAATTAAAAGCTTAAAACAATTTTTTTTATAATTTTTTAAACTTTTCAGAAAATACCAAAATTTTAAAAATTTCACAAAAAGTCTCCAAATCTCTAAAATTCCCCAAATCCAAAACCCCAAATTGCCGCCGCTTTCACCGCTGATCGCCTCGCCTGAGCACACCCATGTGGTCGTCGGACCAAGATGATCATTTTCCTCAATATGACGTCACTGGAAACAGTGAACGACGTTCGACTGGCACATTGTTTGCCATTTCCAACGACGCCGTGTTGGGAGAAATGACCGCCTTGGTCCGGCGACCACATGGGTGTGCCCGGGCGTGGTGATCGACGGCGATTTGGGGATTTGGATTTGGGTAATTTTAGGGATTTGGGGATCGTTTTGTAATTTTTTTAAATTTTTAGGATTTTATGAAAATTCAAAAAATTTGGGTGTTTTTATTAAAAAACATATTAGTGTCATATGTCAAGCATTGATTCGTTATAAAAAAATTAACATTATTTAACTGTCGGGCACTTAAAATTATAACTGTTGAAACATGGGCACTTATTTTTACAAAAAAAAAAAATACTTTGAACACCTAAAGTGTAAAAGAGCGATACTTTAGACACATAATTTTCATTTAAGCCTTGAGAAATTTAACGCTTAAGTTTATTAATATTATTCAGTTGTACTAACTTCTTAATTTACACAAAGTACATGGATGCAATTCAAATTATACCTTTATTTTCTTAATGTCCATTGCCAGCCGGGTAGTTATTAAATTAATAGATAGAACATTAATAATCAATCTTATCTCATTAATCATCAGTTATTATAGTTAAATTAATAGATAGAATATTGATTATAGATAAATCTAATAATTCATTAGTCTAATACGGCATGTTGGGATATCTCCGGGTAGTTTCTTATGGAGTTTGTATATTAAATAAAATATCATGGTATATTTATTGAACTGTCGCATAATGGTTACTGAACGTTATTAAATTATTATAAAAATAGTTATTAAATTTATTAAATTGTTATAAAATAATCTTTAAATTTATTAAAATTCATCATTACTTTTGTTAACTGGTAAAGTTAACAAAGTTCTTGGATGGCGTTTTTGGCTTATTCCGGCTCTAATTTAGGTGTAAAAGGTTGATCATATTCTATTTCTCCGTTATATGACTATTTATAAGAGTTTGGACATATATAGACAAATGGCGGTTTGTGGAGAGTCGTATAAAGGAAGTTCATACGGTAGTAACAACTTTATAATGTGTAATGATATTTAGTAACAATTTATTATGTTTAATGATATTTTTAACTTTCAAAACTTTAATAATAATAAAATATTTTGTTTCAAAAAGATAATAATAAAAAATATTTTATTTAATCTGGTGACTATTTATATAGTTAGCCTAGGCATGATCATGGGTCGGGTTAGGTTGGGGTTTTGGTCGATCAACATCCGACGTAAAAATTTAATACCTCCATCCAAACCCAATCTGACCTGATATTTTATGATGTTTCACCCGACCTGAATCTGAATTTGAATTTTAGAGTAAAAACCCGAACCCAGCCTGACCCGACCTGACATAAGTAAAAAATTATCAATTTTCATTATTATTCGATAAAAATAAGGAGCTAATTGTAAAAATACAAATAGAGAGGGAGCAGTAATATATATATATAAAGAGAGACATTATAGCAATTATATCTAAATATTTATAATAAAATTAAACTATTATTCTGGGTCGGGTCGGGTAGGTTATTTTTCACCTTAAACCTAAACCCGACTTGAACCCATCTTCAAAAAATCAGACTCGAACTCAATCCAAACTTAAAATTTTCTTTAAAAATCTCGACCCTATAAGATCGAATCAAAACCTATTAAGTATGGGTCAAATGTACATCCCTAGTTTAGCCTTTGTTTTTTTTTTTTTTTTAAATGTTGGTATACATTTATGGAGAACAGGAAAGGACAATACATTTATTTATAAGAAGAAGATATTATAATTTAAAGAAAGAAATTAATTAATATATTCCCAAACCTACGCGTAAACTATAGGTCAAGGAACTTATTTTTTTTTATTTTTTGTTGTAAATGAGGAATATTTTTAAAAACTTGCATGAAATGAAAGACAACAATAGTAATTATAGTCTAAAAGAGTATTATTCGAATCTAACGAGTGTTAAAGTGGAAAAACGAATAATGTTCATCTTAGGAGACACGGTTGTCTAAAAGATGTATGAACATATGCTATGTTGTAATCATCTTTGACTATTAAAAAAAGAGTATTATTCAATAAATAAAATAAAATAAAATTAAAGATTAGTTATTGTAATTATAACATCAAAGAATTCACCAACGACCAATTGGTCTAGCGGGATGTGATAATATGTCCTTAAATACGATTAAAAGTTCAAACCACGATGTTGTGAATGTAATAAATTGAATTACGATTGACCGTCCCATAAAGAATATATGTACTATCTAATCCGACTTGGTCAATCAATGAGTTGAACACTATTATCTTATTCGATTTAATTAATTTAACTATATTTCATTTTTAAGTGAAGCTTGAAGATATATATGTATGATATCTCAAAAAAATATTGGCCATTAGCAAGTGAGAATTTTAAGGAGAAGATAAAGTTTAGTTTTAATGCTAATTAATTATTATTTTAAATTAATAAATTTTATTATTATTATTGTTATTATCATTTAAGTGAGTCTACAGACAGGTTAATTAGCCAATATTATTCTTTAATATGTGTGTAACAATTCAATATTAGATTCATAAAAACAATTTTATTAATTGTTTGTGCAAAACATGCTGAATTCTAAATGAAATAAATATTATAAATTAAATTCTTGAAACAATATATATATATATATTTATTTATATAATTGAGGAACGCGAATTGAGTTAATTAATTTCACAATGTGGTTGGCTTTCAACTCTCAAGTATAAAATATTAATCAAATAAATATATACCAAAATGATTCTCTTTATGATTGGCAAAAGTATGTTCCAAAATTATATTTTTACACAATGTTTTGACAGTTTAGATCCTTCCATACCTTTAAATTAAAAGATATTAAAAGTTTAAAAATATTTAATTTTACGTTTTTATATGTATTAGACCAACAACGATATTAATTGAGTAAGATTAAATTGACCACTAAATTAAAATACTTTATTTTTCCCCTTGAATATAGTAAGAGGTATTTAAGAAATTTCTAAAATTATGGTAAAGAATTGTCATATGTAAATCCCACGTATACAATGACCAATGTGTTTTCGATGGTGTAACTTGTAAGCTATTTTTCCTTTTGTTTACAAAGAAAATTCTAAACTGGAATTATTTCAAATATTTGTACCATGTTATCAACTCAATGGGTTTACAATTAACTAAATTTACTAATTATCAAAGAAAATAAATTTAAAATTTAAAGATAAAATTATTAGGAGAGATAATCACAAATTTATATAATTTGTGACTGTACGAATATATATATATATATATTTAAATCAAACACTAGATTTCATTAAGATAATGAAAAGAAATACACAGATAAGTATACCCTAAAGTATAAAAATAAACGTAAAAAAGCAAAGAGTATGCAAACATGAATAATAAATTTAAATTTTCTCATAAAATCTTTATCAGTGTTCTTCAAATCTATTATCATAGCGAAATCTTATAGTGCTCACTGGAAGAACGCAGATCAATGAATTACTCCAATTAACAAAAAGAGAGAAAAACATTTTGGCTATCTCTACGAACAACTAACCCACGCTATTTTATGCGGTAAGATTCAACTGTAACATACACCATGTTGTAGACATTTTCAATATCAGCGTGCCACAGAGGAGATAAAAACGTGCCATAACGGTAGATGAATAACATGCCAAAACAATCGACAAAAAACAAAAAATAAAAACAAAGAAACTAGCAAAAGTAAAATAAAAAAACAAAGAAACAAAAAAATCAACAAATAATTATAAGTGAAATGATAGAAGATTTATAATCCCTGTATTTTAATTTGATAAATTTTAATTTTTTTTTTCAATTTTAATATTTTGTCATTGATTAAAATGGTTGAATTGGAGAATAAGAACGAATAGCAGAATTTGACTCGGCAGATACTACAGATTTTACGAGTTAAAACCATAAAAGAAAAACTATTAAGACAAAAATATTTTATGTATAAAAATATATACTTAATAATAAGAGCAAGTCGGGCGGTTTGCCGCGTAAAACAAGCGAAGAGCTAAGAACCGAGCGAACAACTTACAACTCGGACTCCACCGGCTTTATTTGTGTCCATTTTATGACCTTTTCTTCTGCTGGGTAGAAATGGGACTTTGGTTTAAGCAATTTATTAACTGAACCAATACTAAGAAAGAAATTAACCCGGTTTTCAACAAACATTTTTGTGCCTTTAAATGTCGTTCATTTCAACTACAAAACACGGGTGCAAGGAGAAAAGGACCTGACATTTAGTTCAAATTTGCATCTCAATTGATATTCTTTTTTTTTTAAAAAAAAGTGGGGTGGATGATGGCTAATGAATTTCTCTGTGATCTTACTTGTTTTTCGCACCGATGCTCTTCGTAGGATGATATGATTGGGGCGGGGAGACGCCGAGCCGAGAAAATGACAACTACAGCACTAACCAACAGGATTTGCAGAATCATGGGAAGATAATGTCTCGCCAATTTCATCACAATTTTCGAATTGGTTACTGCGGCTCTTCGTCAGCCACTTCCTCGCCGAGAGCCCTTTGTGAAATTCTGTAGTAGAGAATACTCATAGTAGCCATGCAGGCCCTGCACAACATAATTTATACGCGGTGTAAATTAAAAATCCTTTACATGTGTAGGTTCAAGGTTGGTTAGCATCGCATTGGATATTCATATAGAGGACGGGGGAATACGGTGCAGACTTACATGATTGCTATGACAAGAAGGATTTTTCTTGGATCCATCCGTGTTGATCGTTGGTGCTTCAAACGACCTTCTCGGCCGCCATCTACGTTTGATGAGTCTTTATGTGGAGGTGCAGTCACCGGGAGAGTTGGTAATGCACTTGACCAGAAGGGAATTAATGCTCTGAGAAACTTAAGATGAAGGGGACCTACAACAAGAATTTATGAATACAAAGGAATCATGAATATGAATGAGATTATGAGCAAAGGGTTTTTAACTCACCCCTACGAGAATACTTTTTATGATTTCCGTCTTCATCATCTGCATAATACGGGATTTCAGCGTTTTGCTGATCAACATGAGCTGAACTCTTTCGTGTTGTAGCCACAGGCTGAGTTAGATCGCAACATAGAATAAAACACCCAAGATAAGAAAGCAAACAACCAACATACTGGACTCGATCCACATCCCATAATTAATAAAAAAATGACTTACAGCAACAGGACTCGAAGCTTTCATGTAACTCCCAGCTGAATTAGGACCATCGATCTCCATTATTTCGGATACTGCAAGTTTCGAAGGTCCTGCAGCAGTTGAGTATCCTTCATCTTTTGCAACAGAGGGTGATGAATTCCCATCATACTCTCCTCCTCCGGTTACATTTATCAATGGATCTGAAGCAAATGCAGGTGGAGGACCACGGGGTTCTGTTGAAGGCAAAGAAACGTGATGATTTCCAAACAAATTCTTCTCCATGCCAGTCTGTGCAATATCACGTCAAGTCATTTAAAATTTATTTATGCACGATATCATAAGAATACAAGCTGCATTCATCCGAAAAAGGAAACTGCAATAGGGCATGCCAAAACTCCAATCAAACCAAATCACTTTTTCTTTCACAACTACTTGCAGATGATTCATACGTATTCAGAGATTAATTTTGGAGGCAACATATAATCTTCAGCAGTTTGAAACATTAGAAGATTGAGCAGGCACCCCAAATACTGGGATCTACGACATTCTAGTAGCTAAAGTTGAGTTTTAGAAGCTTGGACTAACTTAGGAAATGAGGTTTCAGTAACTTTCTTGCAGTTCATACTCTTAGTGAACAAGGAAAGAACAGGTTTGGCCATAGCAAACATGCATGACCAAAATTTTACAATAACATTCATTGGAAGTAGTTGGTTTGGCTGAACAAATGTAATTCATTTCGGAAACCTCTACCAGGGAATAGTTTAATCCCACAACTTTCATGTCAACCATTGAAAGGGGAACTCAAGCTTGAATAGCACAAGCTGAAAAGGATAACAACTGAATTACAATTTACAAGTGGTAGGAGTAGGACCTCCAAAGCACCCATGGGCAAATATGATAAAGAAGCAAAGATGTACTAAAGAAAAAGTGGAAGAATAGTTTGATAATCAAAATATTGAAAGCGGAAAAAATAAAAATCCAAAGTTCATTTTACATTTAGAATGAGCAACCATTCCTTGTAACAGCCCAAATCAAGCATGAACTCACCTGCATAATAGCCTCCTTCAGCAGTGAATGAAGACAAGATGCTGAATCTTTAACACTCTTGGGAGGCCATATCTGGGGAAAAACCATTGCAAAATGAGACAAACCAAAGCACAAATAACCAAGACCATTTTCACATAACTGCTACAGTACAAGCATAAAGGTAAATAATTGAGTAACGCCACAAGAAAATAACAAGGTCTTGAGTCTTAAGAAACAAATGAAGTTACTAATTACATGAGAGAATTCAAACAAATGAAGTTACTGGAAAATCAGAAACATGCCAATTAGCAGAGGAGTTTCTCTCTGTTAACAACTTAAATGGGAGGCTGGTATCAGCTTCAACTGTAAAGTTGAAATATCTAGCAAAATTTTGCTCTCTTTTTGGATGAAATAAAATTACTTATCCCCCCAAAAAAGAACTTAAATGAGAGGCTCCAAAAGTCAGAGCAGCATGGTTATGGCAGTAATTCTTATTACTGTTAACCATCTCTATCCATCATTTGAAGCATGGATACATTTAGCACCTAGATGCTTCCAACCACTTGCAAGGTTCAAGAACATTGTCACCAGGCATAAATTCTGAGAACATATATCTATCACTTGAAACAATACAAACAGAACCATCTGGATATGAAAGGACTCATGCTGAAAATAAACAGGTTGTTGAGAACTTACAGATGTTGAACATGAAGGACATGCATATCCAGCAGGTGCAGTGTGCGGAGGAAAACTTTTGATATGTGAAACCAAGCAATTTGTATGTATGACATCTAAAGTAGCAAATAAAAACTGTAAGATCATACAGCACAAGTCCAACAGTCTGTTTTGCGCCAAAAAAGGCAGTATCTACTATCTAGTATCTATGTCAGCATAAACACATACGTAAGCAACCCAACCGAGTGGTTACAGAGCCATCCCCTTCCTCAAGCAAAGTTTGGCATTTGCAACATTTGGGAGGCCAGTCATACTCTCCATCTATCACCCACTCTGAGTATGTACGTATCTAGAACAAAGCGGAATGAAATCATTATAAGCCTCAAAACAGCATTCTATACAACACCTCCACTCAGAATCATTTTATTAACATTAAAATAAAAACAACATGCATGCATAACCTTTTTCAAGATATTGAATCTATTAGAAAAATGCACACAGAGATGATGAATCATAAATTAAGTAAAAGATAAATAAATAATTCCAACATCCAGGAACGTAGTCGCAAAAAGAGCCGTACATCAATCCGAGGTCAATTCATGATCCAAAAACGGTTTTTGCAAGACGCAAAAGCCTCTCCTATAATAATCATCCAGTCCCCCCCCCACCACCACCACCACCACAAGCACAGAACTATTACTGTTTTTTGCTCCTAGTCATTGCACTTTAACCGCTCTTCGTTCAAATCAAATCAAAATGCTTGTAAGTTCTGAGTTCAATATAAGCAGAATATAAACTTACTACGCATATTTGGTGCTCAGGAAAGCAAATGCATTCCCCACAAACGGGAACCTTGTGCACGAAACAATATAATTTTGTCGCCTGAAACACCAAAAGGAAAAAACAGGGGCCAACATCAGCTCTACAAATTATCTGGTGTAATCACAACTAAATTCATAACACATCAAGCTACATTCCATTTGAACCTCCAAATATTAAGGTCAATTTCCTCCTTTCTAAGATTCATTTGTTAATCGGATTCGCATTTTTCAAATCAATAAACCTTAAAATTAAGGCAACAAAGATCTGCAAAGTCGTAAATTCACAACAACAAAAAAGAAATATAGAGACCTAAGAGACTAAAGCCCAGCGAATAATTACAAATTCCAATACAAATTTGTAAAAACTAAGTAAATTACTAAAAAAATACGGATACGAAGAATTGTAGCTATGAGCAGTGAATGCCAGTAAACTTATAAAGAGATCGAAAAATAGAGTCAAATTGAATTTAAGAAAATGGTACCTTACGGCATTTGCAGACCACCATTGCATAGAGCAGTGAACAAGAAAACTAGAAAAGGATCAATCACTTGGAATTCGATCACGTTTTGTACACAGCTTCGGATTTTAGAAATTGATTAAATAAGCAGAAAATCAGAGCAAACGTAAAAGAAATGGAGGACGGAAATAGCAAAATATTTCTAATTAACAACAAAAAAGGACGATTTTGAGTGAGTTGATGAGTCTTTTTGCTTCAAGTACACAGAAACAAAATTCTTCTTCGATTTGCGAAATTTGCCAATTCAGATGATCAGATGAGATCCCCATTTTTTTATTATATGGGTTAACAACCGAAATGGTCATTCATGTTTCTCACAGTACAAAGTTAGTCATCAATTTCTAAAAACGACAAATAAAATTATTTACGTTTTTAGGGTGTAAATTTTTTGTCTCTCAGTCGTTTGTTGCTAGAGATGGGCACGGGTATGGTCAGGTCGGGTTTTTGGCCCACCCGAACTCGGCCCGAAAATAAATATCATATACCCGCATCCGACCCGACTCGAACATATTCTTTAAAAAACCAGACTTGACCCGAAAATAAATACACTAAACCCGACCTCGACCTGTAGAAAAAAATTAATTTTTAGGGGCCTAATTGTAAAAAAGTAATTTTAGGGGACATAATCGTAAAAATTCTAAATTTAAGGACTAAATTGTAAAACAAAATTCAATTTTAAGGACCTAATTATAAAAAAATATAAAGAGGAATATTATTATAAATATCCCTAAAAAATTTAAGAGAAAATTACACAATTAGTCCCGAGTCGGGTAGGGTAAGGTATTTTTCACCCTAAACTCGAACCCGGCCTGACTCGACTTCACCCTTAATAAAAATCATACCCGAACCTGATTTTTCATTAAAAAAAATCCGACTTGATCGGGCCGGGTCGGGTAAAATGTTCATCCCTATTTTGTTGTTGTTATACATCAATAGAGACTAGTCTGACCCTATAAAAAAGGATAAATTATCCAAATAGTCCCTAAACTATTAGTTTAATTTTATTTGACCACTGAAATAAAAATAATTTGTATAATTACATATTTAATCCTCCATATTTATATTTTTTATTTATTCTTCCTTCCATCATCTTTCATATTCTTCTTTATCTAACCCAATCCCTAACTTTCTACTATATTAATCCATTTTTAAACCATTGTTTGAATATTGCAATCCTCTTTTTATAACATTTCAAGGGCATCAACTATCAAACCAAAATTAACTAATATTTACGCAGAAAGGAGTACAAACAACAAGCAACCTTTATTATATTTACTTCTAATTAATGTTATTGGGGTGAATTGTATGTACATCCTTAAACTATAGTTCAGTTTTTAAAGTGGTCCAATTTTTAAAGTAAACAGAGTGATTAAACTCAAATCTGCTGAAATAAATATCGTTTTTTTTTTCAATGGGGTCATTTGTTGAGCACATCGTAATGGTTTATTAAGCACAATTATGCTGGCCTAAGTACATTTAGCACTTTATATTGTGCTTATGAATCATAGCACTTATATTCATCTACCATCCAATAATCATCTAATATCATAAAAAATCAAGTATTAGTTTATCACAAGTAAAAAATACATAGTTTATTATTTTATGTAAAATTTTAAACAAAACTTATAATTTTACAAATAATATTGTTGTCTTGTTTAAGACTTTTACTTATTGATTTAAAATCACATATCTTTTAAAATATAAAATTAAAATTAAATTATGTTTCGTTTGATAAATGTTTTCAATTCAGTTTGTACTATTTGTGGTAATATTTTTTAAGTTTTACTTCTTGTGTAATTTTTTTAGGTAGTTTATTGTCTTGAACTTTAACATTTAATCAATAAAGGTATATATCGTTTAAAATATAAATTGAAATTGTCAACAAATGTTCGAGTAAATGGTTAAGTCTCTTGTTAATATTCTCTCCCTTTTAAAAATTATAGATTTAATATTTAACATGAGTGTTTCTCCCTCTCCTCACCTAATTATTAGATTTTTAAACTAAACTAGTTTATAAATCAAAATAAAAGACACTCACCTTGATTGTTTGAAAAATTTACTAGTTCAAGAAACACCTATAATTCTATGAATTAATCAATTTACTTGCAAGGTGGTTCAAGAACACAAATTGACGAGCATTATAAAAGGCATAAATGACATTAATTTATTTTGCATAATTACTTGTATTTAATTTAAGGACTATTATCCCATAAATGACCTTAATTTTAGGGTATATGAGTTTAGTTTAGGGTTTATGTGTTTTAGTGGATGAGTCTATAATTTATAGTTCATTGTTAAAATTTAGGGTTATGGTTAGAATTCAGGGTTCAAGTTAGAGTTTATGTTTTAGGGTAATATGGTTAGAGATTTAAGTTTTAACCTATAAACTTTAAATTTTAACCATAAACCCAAAATTCTATCAACAATCCCTAAATTTAAAAGGGTAAAATACACAGACGGTCATTGAACTTTGGTAAAAAAACAAAACAAAATGGTAACCAAACTTTCAAAAATCACAAAATGGCAATTAAACTTTATGTATTATAACAAAATGGTAACTAGACGTTAAATCTCGTTAAGTGACTGTTATAAAATTTGGTATAATAACACATTTAGTCCTTCATATTTATATATTCAATCAATTTAGTCCTAATTCGAAACAATTCAGTAAATTTAGCCCTCGTTATTTACGCATTCTTTCAATATGATAAATAGATACACTTAAATTTTTATAGGAACTCGAAAACTCGACTCGACTCGAATCGAAAAAAATTCAAATAAAGTTTGATTTGTAAAATATGGCGCGTTAACTCGAATAACTCGAATTTTTTTTACTTGACTCGATCGAACGCTCATCTTTATCTTAAGATATTACGCATCAACTCGAATAACTCGAAATATTCAAATGTTTTAAATCATTTTTTTCTTTTAAATCGAATACTTTTTAAAATAGAATATTTAATATTTTCATATTTAAATCACATCGAATATTTAATAAATAATTTAAATATTCAATTTAATTTAAAAAGTTTCGATTTAAAAGAAAAAAATGATTTAAAATATTCTAATACTTAATAACTACTTTAAATATTCGAATATTTTAAATCAATTTGTTTATAGTAAATTGAATATTTTTAAATTAAATCGAATATTTAAAGTAGTCATTAAATATTCGATGGGATTTAAAAGAAAACATGATTTAAAATATTCGAATACTTCGAGTTATTCGAGTTGACACGTCATATCTTAAGATAGATGTGAGTGTTCGATCGAGTCGAGTCAATTTTTTTTGAGTTATTCGAGTTGATGCATCATATTTTACAACTCAAACTTTATTTGAAATTTTTTCGATTCGAGTCGAGTCGAGTTTTTGAGTTGTTATAAAATTTTAATTAAATATTCAAATATTTAAATCAAAATTATTTTCTTTTAAATCGATTATTTTTAAATTAAATTGAATATTTAAAGTAGTTATTAAATATTCGATGTGATTTAAATATGAAAATATTAAATATTCTATTTTTAAAAATATTCTATTTAAAAGATTCGAATATTTTAAGTTATTCGAGTTGACGCGTCATATCTTAAGATAGAGGTGAGCATTCGATCGGGTCGATTCAAAAAATTTTGAGTTATTCGAGTTGACATGTCATATTTTACAACTCAAACTTTATTTGAAATTTTTTCGATTCGAGTCGAGTTTTCGAGTTCCTATAAAAATTTAATTTTAATTATTTATCATGTTACCATATTTTGGAATTTTGCTTTAAATACCAAATTGAAAGAATGCATAAATAACAATGGCTAAATTTAGTAAATTGTTTCGAATTAAGACTAAATTGATTGAATGTATAAATATGAAGAAATAAATATGTTATTATACCAAATTTTATAACAGATACTTAACGGAATTTAACGCCTAGTTACCATTTTGTTATAAAACATAAAGTTTAATTGTTATTTTGTGATTTTTGAAAATTTGGTTATCGTTTTGTTTTTTTTTTACCAAAGTTTAGTGATCGTCTGTGTACTTTACCCAATTTAAAACTAAAAGTACTTAAACTTTTAAACTCTAGACAAAATTTTTAAACCATAAAAGAGAGACACTTGTACAGACAAAATTTCTACAAACTTTTGTACATGTAGTATTTACTCTTTATTTATTAGTTAATTAATTTGAATCTGATACTATAATAACTATTATGAAATTATTATTTTAAAATTTGAAATAATAACTTTATTTAAAAGGGTGAGTTTTGGGGACTAACTAATTGTGATTTCAAAATGTGTAGTTTGTTTGTTTCTGTCATCGCCAAAATTTGAAACAAATCGGAATAACATCTCTATAATTTCAAATCTCCTTCCCTCTCTTTATGTTGCCACTGCCACACACTAACACAGTTAATCGCTCTCTCTCCGTTAGTCCTTTTGATCTCCCTAACAACCAATCAAGCGATGACATCGGTCCATCCACCGCCGGTACCGGGGCGGGAGCTCCCTAATCCGCCGATGGACGGGATCTCGAACCTTAGATTTTCCAATCACAGCGATAACCTACTCGTCTCCTCATGGGATAAGGTATTCTCTCAAATATCAAATGCCTTCAAAATTGTAAGTTTCCTTTTGGTTTTTCAGTGAACAGTGTTTTTTTGTCTTCTTTGTTTAATCGCAGACTGTGAGATTGTATGATGCGAGCGCGAACCTATTGCGAGGAGAGTTCATGCACGGTGGACCGGTACTCGATTGCTGCTTCCACGATGATTCATCCGGATTCAGTGCCAGTACTGATAATAAAGTTAGGAGGTTAGTTAACTGGATCCTTTTTTGGCACTAATTTTTCTGGTTGATTCTCGAGAAAGCTTAGGGAAAATGAATTTAGAATCAAGCTTAATTCTGAGCTGTTAATTTTGTAGGATAATGTTCAGCAATGGAAAGGAGGATGTATTAGGTAGACACGACGCTCCTGTGCGTTGTATAGAGTATTCATATGCAGCAGGTTGGTTAAAAATTGCAAATAATCTCTTTTGACTTAATTGGTAGGCCTTTTTAAGTGGATTCAAAGATGATTTTTCTTTGATTTTGCCTTTCAAAGTAGGATTTCCTATACCTGCGAGTAGAGTAAGACTCTTGAGTTTCAAGTTTTTTGAACGGATAATCGATTAATTCGCCTTTGATTTAACTGATTAATAAACGATCTGATATGATGGAGATATTTTTCTGAGAAGATGATTGCTTATTCCGTAGTCACAAGTTTCACTGAAGCCTATCCTTTATGATTTAGATTTTGAAGATTAGATGAGACTGCGTCTTCTAGGGAATCTACTACATATAGAGTGTTGTGCATGAGCTTTTTTGTTTTATTTAAGAAAATGTTTGATCTGTTGTTACAGGACAAGTGATCACTGGCAGTTGGGACAAGACCTTGAAATGCTGGGATCCGAGAGGTGCAAGTGGGCAGGAGCGCACTCTTGTCGGCACGTACGCACAACCTGAGCGTGTTTACTCGTTATCTCTTGTTGGAAATCGTGTGGTTGTGGCAACCGCCGGAAGACATGTAAATGTTTATGACTTGCGAAACATGTCTCAACCGGAACAGCGAAGGGAATCTTCATTGAAATATCAAACTAGATGTGTGAGAAGTTATCCAAATGGAACAGGTAATGTTTGTAGCGTTTAAAAGTTTTGTAAGCTTTTACAGGGAAAGAAAATACTCATTCAAAGGAAGGCTCACATTATACAAGCATTTAAATTTGTATTACATGATTTTTTGTATCTGATCCATTTGTCTTTGTCTATCTTTCTTTTGGATAAAATTACTTCTCATTAGTCAAGTTCATACAGGATATGCTCTTAGTTCGGTTGAAGGCCGAGTTGCAATGGAGTTCTTTGATCTCTCAGAGACCACACAAGCCAAAAAGTATGTATTAAACTTTTTGTTTAAGAACTATATCATTAGGCATATGCTGGCATGTGAATTGGTATAAATTGTGGGAACTGTTCTTGATCTGATCCTACTTGCTTTTATGAATGAATATTTTGTAGGTATGCCTTCAAGTGCCATCGAAAATCCGAGGCTGGACGGGACATTGTGTATCCAGTAAATGCCATTGCATTCCATCCTGTGTAAGTTTTGGGAACAGTCTTCATCTGTTTCATTAGTGTCTATATTATTATACGTTAGTTGTAGATTTAGTTCTTGTTCTCCAATTCGATAATTTTATGTCATATAATTTAGTTATATTGTACAAGGACTAAATTAGTACATGTACTGAGCATAGAATTTGACCAACTTCTAACTTTGAACTTCTAGCAATACATTAGGTTGCAGTTTCTTGGTAATGCTTTCAAGTTGGCTCAACTAAAGCTTGGTAAGATCTTGAACATACTCGTATCGATTGCTAATTTGTACTCGACTTTCAATCCGGTAGGTATGGTACATTTGCGACCGGAGGTTGTGATGGTTTTGTTAATGTGTGGGATGGAAACAATAAGAAGAGGCTGTATCAGGTAAAAGATTGGATTGAAATGCAATTTCATTTTACAGTTTAAAAAACCCCTGATAATTTACTACCGTTGTTAAATGGTCTTTTGCAGTACTCAAAGTACCCAACAAGCATTGCTGCTCTTTCATTCAGCAGAGATGGGGGACTGTTGGCCGTGGCCTCGAGTTACACATTCGAAGAGGGCGATATGCCGTAACGTTCCTCCCAACTCTCTCGCTCTGTCTTTCTCTGAAACCAAAAAAAGTAGTGTACGGTATTCATGGACATACTCGAGCTCTAATTTCGAATCCTTTCTTCGTGCAGACATGAACCGGATGCCATCTTTGTACGTGGCGTAACTGAAATTGAAGTCAAGCCAAAACCAAAGGTATATCCCAACCCTCCTGCGTAGCCTGATTAAGGGTCTTTGTATCTTCTATGAGAGTCTGTCAAGGTACGTGAAAATGTTACTACTTTGTAATGTTTTAGTGAATGATATGTTTTTTTATAACGGTCGGTATTCAATCTATTAATTAATTAATCTGGATCAGTTACGTTAGAAATCTATTATAATAACAATATTTCTGATCCAACTTATTATATTTCAAACTTAAATTTCAAAATTTTAATTTTACTTTAATCTACTACATCAATCATCATCCCAATAAACTAATCAATTGTCGATATTATCACTTTCCTTTTTAATCATAAGGTATAGTAGTATGTAAATGAGACGAGACAGATCACGAGCTACTCGAGCTCGACTCGATTAAACTTGACGTGTGCTCGAATTTTTAACGAGCTGAGCCGAGCTACTTGATATCCGACTCGAAAAGCTCGTGAGCTACTCGAAAATATAAATACTATTTTTTTATTTTTTATAATTTAAAATCTAAATTACTAAGCCTTAAAATATAAACCCTAAACATAAGTCTCCAACCTTAAAATCAAAATCATAAAGTTTAAACCCAACAACCTAAACCTTGAATTAACACCTTAAACCCTAAAAATAACATGCTTGAGTTTACACAACTCGTGTATCAAAGTTTTTTCTTGATATGACTTTAAATAAAGGGTGACATGTGATGAGCTACTCAAGTCCAACACGGTCAAATAATGGTCAACACTTGACTCGATTGAGCTCGAATTAAACTCGAGCTCAACTCGAATACTTAATGAGCCGAGTTAAGCTCAGATTTCTCAGGCTCGTTTAAAATTACTCAAGCTCAAACTTGACTCAAAATCTTAACGAGCTAAGTCAAGCTCAGTCCTACAAGACTCGACTCGTTTACACCTATGCTCTAATACCGCCTTTTTTGCTCATAGGCTAGAGTGTATTTTTGTAACTTTTTTGCTCATCTTTGCGAGTTTGTTACAACTATGCTCTAATACCGCCTTTTTTCTCGCTTTTGCTGAAAAATGTTAAGTGGGCATTGTTTTCAAATTACTAAAGGTGTGTTTTTGGTTGTTGTTGTCGTCTTCAACGTTCGTTTATCACCGACAACAACCTCAAATGACCACTCAATTTGTTTCTAACGAATGTTTACTCATTTTAATTTTAAATGGATAAATTTTCAACTTTTAACCAACCGTCGTTTGCCCCCAACGAGTGTTAAGGGACTGCAACCCGAAAGAAAGCCTAAAACTAGCTTACTTCTTAAAAAAAAAAAAAGAAGGCAAAATGACAAAAGATGCACCCAACGTTTGCTTGTTTTGTCATTTGGCCCCCTATTCTTTTTTTTGGTCCAAATATGCTCTTAACGTTTGTTTGTTTTGTCATTTCGCCCCCTATTCTTTCTTTTGGTCCAAATATGCCCCCAACATTTCATTCGTAGTCCAAATATGTCCCCAACGTTTCAATTTGGTCCAAATATGCCCCGTTAGATGGAAACTGTCAGTCAACTGACGTTCAGCAACTGATGTTGACTGGACTTGCCACGTATTAAGATCTGCTGATGTCACGTCAAAAAAATTTTATAAGCCGTCGACCGTCAGTTGATTGACAGTTTACATCCAACAGGGACATATTTGGACTATGAATGAAACGTTGGGGGCATATTTGGACCATAAAAAAAAATATGGGTCCAAATGACAAAACAAGCAAACGTTGGGGCCATATTTTGACCAAAAAAAAGAATAGGTGGCCAAATAACAAAACATGCAAACGTTGGGGGCATCTTTTGTCATTTTGCCAAAAAAAAAAAGACTAGCTTACTTGATAAGAATTAAGATCACCCTACCAGCCACGTATCTAATCACCGCAGCCAAACACTCAAACGTTAACCTGCCTTAGTAACCCTACCCACGCTTTACAGCCACTAGAGTTCTTCAACGTGTCGAAAGGAAAAATGCAACACGTGTTGTGATAAGAATGTGAGATCCACGTGGCGTGCTGGTGCAAACTCGCAACAAGTAGACGGCTTTTGATGTTGATAATACCATGGCGGAGCCACTAAGGGTATTGGGGTGTCTGATGACAGCCCAAAATATTTTGGAAATCGTATTTTTTATTATTATTTATATATGAAAAAATTGAAAAATATATAACTGACACCTATTTATAAATAAAATGACACACTTAATAAATTAAATGACACCTCTTTATAAATAATTAACCCTTCTTGAATAACGTTAAAAAAAATGACATCCCTTAAAAAAATTTCTGGCTCCGCTCCTGGATAATACCAAAGCTTACTTGTCGGTTATGTCATTACCTGTAAAAGTAGTTCAAAAGTGAACCGAAAAGCGCCACGTGTAAGTAATGCTGATGTAACCGCGCGTTACGTGCCGTACGCCTCGACTGTTTCGCGTTTGCCAAGCTACGATTTCTACACATTGATATACACTTCTATTACTTCACTCTACTTAGCTCCACTCCGTACGAATTTACATGAATACCCTCAATGCTTTTTTAAATACAAAATTCTATAACGACTTTATGATCGAGATTTTTGTTCTCTCAATAATATCGTCGGGGTAATAGTGGTAAAAGGAAAGAAAAGCTGATGAAATTTGTTAATCGTAGAAAAGGCAAGGAAAAAAGGGAATAATGAACGGGTATTCGGGTTTAACACGTGCCCCAAATAAATAAAAAAATATTAGATGTACTCAGCTGGTCAAGTCATTTATGGTTTTAGATAATAAAATCTATTCATTTTATTTTTATTTTAAAACAACTACTTACTTTTTATTGACATATAAGAAAGCGGTGAAAATTTATTTTAAAGAAATAAAATAAATAAATTTTATTAGTTGAGATCAGGAATTATATAGTGAGCCGAATTCATCTAATATTTTTTAATGATGTCTTTCTAGAACACAAGCAACCCAACCGAACACACGTTGAAGTGCCCAAACATACAAAGCACGAAAATCTGGAATATTACCACAAGATCTCTCAACCAACTGAATTTCACCACGTCACCGGAACTCAACTTATTGTTTTATTTTTGAAAAAAAAAATATTTGTGTTTGGTCTGTAAGCCTTCAACGTGGAGCAAAAGAAACAAACAAATAAATTAAGAAGGAATGGGGGCTGTAATTACAAATAAAAAGAAATGGAGGGGCAAAAGTGATATCTTGAATGAAAAAGGCTATAAGGATTGTTAAAACCAATAGTCATTTATTTTTCGGATGTTCATTTTCGAAAAATATTTAAAAAGGAGTATTGGAGTTTTACAATATCGCTCGAAATGTTTATGATTGGAGTAGAAGGGTTGAATGGACCATCAAGTTTCTCAAGGGAAAGTCACTTCTTCTTGTGATTTTTCGCTTGGCTTAGTGTGCCTTTATCTACTTTGTTTGGAAGGAAAGAAACTACAGGTAATTTTATCGTTTTTGTTCGGATGGGCAAGCTATTTTACAGTCTATTAAAGAAGTTATACATGTTAGACTAAAAGGGAAGAACATTGTCAAAACTGATTTTGTGAATATTCGATTATGTAGTAGTTGGAGTATACTTGTATAAAGAGGATACTTGACAGTTTTGGTTGGGTTATACAATATAACTCAGTTTGCTGTAGCAGATTTTCTGCTTTGGATAATAAAAATCAATTATCCAAAAAAAAATAAAGTGGATTAGACAAAAAAAAATAGAGGGATGAAGCTATGATAAATTAAAACGTAGGGGCTAAATCCAAAAATGAGCATTTTAAAAGGACCAAAAGCATTGTGATAAGAGCATTGTTTTGACTTGGAGCGATTCATATATAATCTGTCAAATGAAGCTCAATCTTTTCCTCTTTAGTTGACCGACTTCTCTGTAAATTATTATATAAACCCCTTTCACCCCCACAATTTACATATATATCACTTTCTCTGTTATTATGGCTCTTGAAGCTCTGAATTCTCCTCCCATGGCTGCCACCCCTTTCTCCACCACCGAGCACGGAGATATCATTCGCGATGAAGACGACGGAAACAATTGCGTCGAGTTATGGAAGGAAGGCAAGCGTTCGAAGCGACAACGCGATGACGAGTCTTCTCCCTCTCCACCGCCGCTGACGGCTGAGGAAGAGTACCTTGCTCTCTGTCTCATCATGCTAGCTCGCGGAAACACCGCTTCCGACGAATGGTCGTCGGAAGCGGGAGCTTCTCCGTCGGCCTTGAAGTTGTCTTACAGGTGCAGTGTTTGCGGCAAGGCTTTCCCTTCTTACCAGGCTCTGGGTGGTCATAAAGCCAGCCACCGCAAACCTTCCACCGACGGAGCCGCTGCTAATAATCGATCTGCCACCAGCACCACTACCACCAGCGGCGGCCGCGACAACGCTGGTAACGGTAGAGCGCATAAGTGTTCTATCTGCCATAAGGCTTTCCCTACGGGCCAAGCCTTGGGAGGCCACAAACGCCGCCACTACGAAGGCGGCAACAACAACAACAACAGTAACAAGAGTGGTAGCGTTAGTCTCAGCGGAGTGACGGTGTCTGACGGCGGCGCATTGAGCCAAACCCATCGCGTCGACTTTGGGTTTGACCTGAACTTGCCGGCTTCGCCGGAATTCGGCGTGGAAAACAGAGAGGAACGATGTACAGAGCAAGAGTTTGAGAGTCCGTTGCCGATAAAGAAACCACGTTTCATGATTGATTCTTTAGCACAACATTAATTTTAGTACTATAATTTATAAAATTAAACACAAAATGATTTTATTTATATATTTTTTTTCTTTTTTTCACTTCCATTTTGCGATTTTTATTTCATGTTTTAGAGAGAATTCATTCCCTGTTTGTATAGTCAACTGTTGGATTGATAATTCATTAATTCTTTCGCTAAAGAAAATATATACTACTCCCTGTAATTTTTAATTTTTTTAAATAATATATAAGCCATGTTTAGCAATTAGCGGATAGCTAATTATTGATTGTATTAGTTGATTTGACTAACGGATTGTATTAGCTAATTGTATAAAAGTGTTTAGTAAAATTAACTGATAGCTCTTAGATTATTTAAACAACCAAAATGACATATAAAGACATAATTATATTCAATACTTGTTTGAATAGTTTATTAGTTATCAATATTTTGTATCTAATTAATATTAATTAAATTTATAAAAATTATTTTTAATATAATTTTTCTAAACATATTCGAATAATTTATATATTAATTTATTATTTATATAATTATTTTAATATAATTTAATTAATTAATAAATTTAAGTACACATATAAATATATGATAATAAAAAAGGATTAGCTTATAAATAGGGTGGGGAAAAAATTTAATTTAACTTATTTGGAGATTTTTGGTAACTAATAAGGGTAAAAGAGTCTTTACAACTCTAATATCAAACCTCTAACTTCAAAAATCTCCTAATATGAGCTTTTTCAAAATTAGCGGTTTCACCACAATTTACTCTTTTAACCCGCTGTTCACCAAACAACAATATTAGCAGATTTGACTGGTCAAACCTCTAATTATGACTAAAACCTTTATTTTTTGCCCAAACCGCTCTTTACTAAACAGGGACATAATTTTCACTTAAGTTCGCTCTTTATGTTTTTCAATGTGGGTAAATTACATGTGTGACCATTCAATTAGGGCTTTAATTGGTCATATTTTGATCACCAACCGTTAAAATCTAACGGAAAGTTGTCGTGACGGTTAACGAAAATTTGTATAACTAAATTATATAATTGAGACCGAATTGATATAATAGGTAACTAACATGGATTAAATGTATAATTATATAAATTTTTTTCAATTGTCAGGCCATCTCTTATGTTGGAATTTAACGACTAGTGATCAAAATATGACCAATTAAAAAGTTCGGTGATGTGTTTGTTTATTTTTTTAGCTGGTGGTCAAAATATGACCAATTAAAAAGTTTAGTGGTGTGTTTGTCAATTTTATTAGTTAGGTGATCAAAATGAGACAGACCTCATAATCAGGTGGTCACACAGGTAGTTTACCCTTATTTTAATTTGATATATATATATATATATATATATATTTCATTTTTTATCAAAATGATCGTATTAATCGAACTAAATTCAATCGACTAGTAATAATATTTTTTAAAGTATTATTTAATATATATAATTAATTTTTTCTCCAGAAACGAGAGCTACCTAATAACAAGGCAAAAGATACTAAGGCCCCGTGTGGTTAACAGTTGAAATTTGGAACCCATCCCATGTGGTTATGCATAACATGCTCTCAGTGCACATGGTTGGCAATGCCACCATCAATGGATCATAATTCATGATCATTAATAAAATCATATATACAAAGAAACTAAGGCCCCGTTCAGCAATGTTTTCGGAATGAGCGTTGGAGTGCCAACCGGAGAAGCAATGTTGAACAGCCTCAAATAATGTGCGTTCCACGAGTTTTTCTGCTAAAATTAACGTCTAAACGGGCATTTTTCTAACACCGAAAAATTTAATTTTTTTTCTTCTCAAACGAGCGTTAAAAGTCGACGGGCGTTTGATATTTCTTATGAACGCAGCCTAAATCATTTGTCCTTCAACTTCAATTTATCATGATTTGATTTTTGTATTTTTACAAAAAATTAATTAATTGAGTAACATTATTGAACCAATAATCAAATCGGTCGGACTACTGATTCTTGGTTCTTATAATTATGGTACTAATAACTAAATTTTTGTAAAGTACGATGATCAAATTTCGACAAATTAAAACTAACTTCTCAATTTTGATAAGGCGGAGGGGGAGGAATTCAAAATTTGATCATAAAAAAACCTATATTTCTTCAAAGGTCTAATTCTGCCTTTAGTCCTTTACTAATTGGTAACATTTTAAACTAATTTCTTTTCATTTTTAATGTGACATCAATAGAATGCCATATATTCAATTTTAACAGAGTTATCAACAGAAAAGTTGACAGATAAATTCCTGGAATAAAAAGTGGATGGACTAAATTTTGAAAGTCCAAAGAGTGTAGGGACTAGTGGAGTAATCTCTCAGTTAACTCGTAACTTCTTTTTATAGAATTAACAACCAGTATTTAATTGATTTATTTGAATAAGATATTAAATCTCTTAAGTAAAGTAAGAGATTCAAATTATAATTTTTGTTGAGATGATTATTTTTTATTGAGCCTCTGTAGTACTTAATTCAGATTAGTTAATTAATAAATTGGATACTAATAATTATAAATAGAAATAATTACTTTTAGAGAATTTTTACAGATAAGAATTAGAAAAAATAGTACCATATGGGGGATTCCTTGTTTTAGTGAGTTTGAACAATGTCTCTTGCCAGCTAAGGAGAGTTTCACAACTTTGGATTTGAGTTTTAATAATCGTTTAAGCAATATTTATTATGAGATAATGCATTAGATCTTTTAAAAAATATTTAAGGTTCAAATTCAAGTGTGAATTAGGAAAACAAGTTTAATAGGATCGTCTTTATAATGAGTCATGCAGTACTCAATCTAGATTAATCGGTTAATAAAGTGAATATTAATAGTTATACACAAAATAGAAAAATTATTAAATGAGCCTGACTCACCACGTCATTCATGTTCTCATCCAATAACAATTTTCCATGTCATTTTTTTCAAGGTGAATCTTCATCTCTTTCCTACATATAAAGAAAAATGAGTGGTTATTTAAAAGTAAAAATGGGGTGGATGAAACTTATTGGCTAGGACCACAGATGACGTTGTGAGCCAGATCCATCTGATAATTTCTCCACAAAATGGCTTACTGTCCATTTACTAATATATACAACTCTCAAAAAATAAAAGATACAAATAAACACCGTTATCAACAGTGAAGGATAAATAGTATCAATATTAATATAAAAATAAATAATTCAACGATGACACATTAAAAACCTGACTTTATAACAACTCAAACGTAATTTAGTTATTGTAAGCATTGTTCAAAATAAGAGGGTCGGAGGAGGATCCAATATATATATATATATATATATATATATATATATATATATATATATATATATATATATATATATATATATAAAACAAAATAATCAGATAAGATTAAACTAAAGAGACGACGATAAATTTAATCCTGAAAATTGACACATATAACATATTACAAAAACATAGAAAAATGTGTTATAAAACACATAAAACATTAACTCAATAAAAAGAGTTTTGAGATTCATTAATTAGTCGAATGATCATAGATCAAAGACGTTTATATTGTCTTATTTTATATGAGTTTGAATCTTAATATTATTGAAAGAATGTAAAAGCTTCCTAGTAAAAAATGAGTTTGTTTGAACCTATTGAATACCCATATCCGAGTAACGTAGTCTGTATAATATATATATTTTTTAAATTTTAAAAAATAAATAGCAGATATTATTATATAATCACATCAAAATATTGAAAGTCGAGTCGTTCTTTCGGTCTTTACATTTGTCCAAAACTATCACCGATCGAATCCTCACAACTCCATTTTTTATGAAATACGAGAAAAAAATGCCCATCACTCATCATCGAAACACAGGGGACCAGTGAAATTTATTATGTAGAACATATACATGTGACGAATTAAAGAAAAAGAGTAGAGTACAAAAATGATTATTGAAATTTATTTAAAAATTTAATTTGTTAATTAAATTTTTAAAAATTATAAAATAATAATTAAATTTTTTATTTTGTTACAAAACAATAACTTCGTTGTTTGGCAAGGTATTTTGAGGCTATGCAATATTAACAGAGCAATGCAGGGATGAGATGATGAACTTTCATGGGCAGTATCAACCTTCAAAGGGAAGTCTCTATTGGCTTTTATCCTTAAAATAGCATGGTGTGCATATATACATAGTATATGGGCAGAAAGAAATTCTAAATTTTTTCAAAGAGTGTATAGAAATTCTGATGTTATTATTTTTAGCATTCAGGAGATTGTTAGTATACGGATACAAGGTAGGCAAGTTAAATATAAGGATGTAAATAGATCTCTATGTACAGCTTGGTGCATACCCAACTGATAATTTTTTTGTTAGGTTGTAATCTGTAGCAATTTTCTGCTTTCTTTGGATAATGAAATACAAATTTATCCAAAAAAAAAACTTCGTTGTTTGCTGCACTAAATTGATGTTTAAGGGATCATGTGCCATATTAAATTAATGGGTAATCTCTTTTTGGTCCCTCAATTAAAGTAAAGAGAAAATATTAAAACAAAATATTAGTTACAATTGAAGGGCCAAAAGAGATTTCTTTTTGAAATTTCAACAGTTGTTTTATTACTGTGATACATCATTTAAGGATTGGCAAAGGTTTTGCGTTTTACATGTCTAGAACAAAAACAAAACGAAATGTGTTTATCTATTTATATTGGTCTAGCCGATAATGTTTTTATGGATTCGTCACTTATTAAACACATATAAAAATAAGTTAGATGAACACGCGTAGGTCGAGTATCCGATTGAGTGAAGTAAATTTTTTGGTGTAAGTCATGTTTGTCAAGTCGACGAGTCATATTCTATCAATCAAACCTTATTAATTTTTTTAAGTCGAGTCAAATAAAAAATTTGTTTTTTAATCGAATCAAATTTTATTCACCCTATACATTGCGAGAAAATGAATAAATAAATAAACCCTTTCAAGTATAAGTAGACCATGATAGTTAGTCTTCCACAAGATGTTTCATCTCTCAGCATTCCAATCAAACCAAGAACCCACGACAAGTTTCGTAAGTTTTCTTATTTCAGCTTCAAGTTTCGATTTCTACATTCTTCTTCCAATGTTTTCAACTTTGTTTCTCTTCGTTAGTAATTGACAATATGTTTTTGTTCTTTCTTTTTTTTTTGTCCTCTCGGGTTTTAGGACATTGCCACTAATTTAAACTGATACGTGTCATACACCTAATTTTAGTGGGTGACTCTCAAACTCGAGACCTGTTTAAATGATATTAAGTTGCTTACTACTTGAACCAAATTCCGTCGGTGTTTTTGTTCTTTATAGGGCTATAAATGAGAAGAGGCAGATCGCGAACTACTCGAGTCCGACTCGGTTAAAGCTCGGCCAATACTTGATTTGATTAGACTCGACTCGAGCTCGAACTCAGCTCGAGTTTTTAATGAGTCGAGCTATTCGATACCCGCTTTGAAAAGCTCGCGAGCTACTCGAAATTATTGTTATTATTATTAATGGGGTTGTAAATGAGACGAGATAGATCGCCAGCTACTCGAGTCCGACTTGATCAAACCTCGGTCAACACTCAACTCGATCAATACTCAACTCGAGCTCGAACTCCATTCGAATTTTTAATGAGCTGACTCGAGCTCAGCACTACTCAAGCTTGACTCAAATTGAGCGGACTCGAACTCGACTCGAGTTCTTAACGAGCGGAGTCAAGTTCAGTTTACACAACTACTAGTTCTTTCTTTAATTGTTGTTACGAAACGGAAAACGAAAAAACAATGTCGAATAGGTATTCTGTACGTGCTGAACGAGCGTTTCTCTACCTGATTTAGCGCCCAAATCGGCGTTCTGTCACAACTAATTTTTTCAGATTCTGTGAAAACGGCCATTTGACAGTAAATTTGTGCTCAAAAATCCATTGTCTAAATAAGTATATCATATGCAGAATACTTTATGGTATATAATTCATTTTTTTATTCATAGGAATAAAAAGGGTCAAAAGGATATAAGAATTCCAACCTCTATTTGGAATTTATAATGGATGGATGGCTCTCAGCAGACCTAAAATTTGACCTAAATTGCCATAATTAAACTTGGTGGTTACAATGAATTAGTGTACATTATATAATTAAACTTCACCTGAAATGAGTGGTCCTAGTGAAAAAGTAGATGATGTTTAATTTAAATGATTTAGATTTGAACAATTTTGTCTGCAAGATAAGTGTCTTACTAAAGGGTTAATAAAAAATATAAACAAATACTACCTTATAATCACCTTACAATTATTAAAAAAATTAAATTTGTTTTTATGATGTGTCATCATATGATTCAGTGACGTTAATTACAATTATATATTGTAATTATACACCATCGATACCTAAAATTATACACCGCTAATACAACAAATAATCATTGGCCCTATTTGGTAAATAGCGATTTGAGCCAAAATTAGAGGTTTGACCGGTTAAATCTACTAATTTGGATGTTTGGTGAATGACGAATTGAAATAGCGGATTGTGGTGAAACCTCTAATTTTGAAAAAGATGCTAATAGAAGCTTTTTGAAATTAGAAGTTTTGACATAATAGTTATAAAAACATTTTTACCATTAACAATTATAAAAAATCTTCAAATAACCTAAATTTAACATTTTCTATTTTAATTCTTTATCGTCGCGTATTTACATTGGGACATTTGTAAGCTAATATATTTTTTTTATTCTCACACATTTATATTTGTATTTACATTTAATAATTAATTAAATTGTATTAAAAATAATTATATAAATAATAAATTAATATATAGATCCTTCAAATATGTTTAATAATGATATAATAAAAAATATTTTTTATAATCTAATTAATATTAATAGATATAAAATATTGATAACTAATAAACTATTCAAACAAATATCGATTATATTCATGTCATTATATGTCATTTTGCTTGTTTAAATAATCAAACAATTATAAACCATCAGTTAATTTTACCAAATATTTTTATACAATCTGCTTGTCAAATCAGTTAATGCAATAAGTTATCAACTAATGTAATCGACTAACAGCCCGTTAATTGTCAAATAGAGTTATTATTAATTTTTTTCATTGAAATTTGATACAATATTTAATGATTTTAAGAAACAGCTATCTTTTGGCAAATTGGCTTCACAGTGAATCTCATGCACTCAGATTTTGACATACCATCACAAACTAACTTTCCGCCCCTCTTTACAACACCCCCACTGTTCTGCTCATGATTTCACACCAATGGAAAAAGACCCCATATCTTCTTCATTTTGCTTTATTTGGGGAATTAAAATCATGGAATTCTAATAAAAATGTTCATTTTATCTCTATGATACATAGTATTAAATTGCGGTTGCAAATGTTACATAACGAATAATAGTTGTTGTTGTCCTGATTTGTTTAAAAAAATTAACATTTTTTAGATTATAAATACAATTCGATGTCGCAATAACCTTCAAACTCGTTACGATTTGCGGCCGCAACTTAATACTATGGATAGACCTAGACAGGATGGAGACCAATAAAGATAAATTAGGACGCAAGTAAAGGATAAAGAGAGGCCACAGTTAACATAAAAGAGGGTGGCAACAACAGCAACAAACAAGGAAGTTGAGTGTCAGCTTTGGCGTGCATTACTGAGCTAGACGTTGAGTGTGTTAATGGCACCCCCTCCCCCAAAACCAAAGAGAAACACACCAAGCAACAACAAGGCTAAAGCTTTTTTGGGTCATAGTATTGACATTTGGTGAGCAAAATTCGACTCGATCGAACGCTCACACTATTTGCCGGTACATTTGGTCCCCAAAAACTAATTAAACAGGCTATTTTAACTGAGGGACACTTTAAAGTTCACTCCTTTTAGTTTCTGGTTACTATGGGTTTTGTGTAAATTCCCTTTTCTTCCTTGGGGCTCTTCATAAACTGACTCAAATACTCCTGCATGGTTCCTGTCATGTGTGAGTGATCATTACTGTTCAAACCCTTCATTCTGTTGCAATGGTGGTGTAAATTTCTTGGTAAGTTCTGTTTTTTCCATTTGAGGTCCTTTATGTTCTTATGGGGATTTGCATTTCAACCTTGCTACAAGGGTCTTGGATTTTGTTGGGGTTTACACGGAGAGTGGCTTTTGGGGTTTGTTTTTTAATCTTTTGGGGTTCTAAAAGACTAAAACTTGTATAAAAATCTGATCTTTTTTTTAATATTGGATCTCCATTCTCCATGAATATATTCTGGTTGATTCCTCAGATTTTAACTTTGTGGGTGGTATTGTTATTGATATTTTCTTGCATTTATTCCCATGCTTTTTTAATAAATAATAAAAGGCAGATGCTTGTTGTCTACAGTTTTGGTGGTTTCTTCAACTGATACCAAGATGCTGTTTTCCCATTGCAGGATTCCCAGATTTCAACTAGAAAAAAAAAATTGAAACTTTATATTGATTTATGATTAGTATATTTCAGATTGCTGCTTGTGGGAATTGTTTAGTGTAAAGAGTCTGTCTTCTATGTCCCCCTAAGCTGACTCGGTGCCACCTGACTCGGTGGGGTTTGCCATCTACAAAGGAAACAACTGCTTCAAATGGCTGTAGTTCCATTTAAGAGAACCTTTTTTTCTCAAACTATTACTTAAAAATCCCATCTTGCCAATTATCTATTTGTTAAATTGTTAAAAATCTCATCTTGAATCACAGAAAGCTGGTTGAACTCAGAAACTTGGTCCCCACATTTGGGGTATATTCCCTTACTATTTCTGGCAACTTTTTCTCGGTTTGGTGTTTATGTGTTTTTCATTGCATATTATATGAGTTGCTGATTGTCTGGTATCATTTTTGAGGTTTCAGTGGGAAGGAAGGAGGTCATTTGGCTTGGCAATATGAAGTTTATGAAGCTCGGATCGAAGCCGGACACTTTTCGAAGTGACGGCAACAATGTGAGGTGAGATCTCTTGGAGCCTTGTTGAATGGAGTAATGGACCATAAGAACATTCAATGATAATCTGTTTCTGCAAAATTTTGATTGTGCATAGCCTATACATTATTTGTTCGTTAAATAAATCTGGTAATTGTGACTTTATAGCGTATACATCACGGCAAGGCGGACATCACGAGTACTAATTCCGCTGCTTAATGCGAATTTAATTCACTTTTTGTTAAATTGATAGATATACCATAGTCAAGACTCTGGTATAGGTTGCTGGTTTTGATAAAATATAACTATAGTACCTTTGCAGTACCATACTGATGTTGTGTATTGTGTAGAGAAATTCGAAGCATTTCGGATGGTTTTACGCTTAGTTACCTTTGTTCAGGTATGTGGCGAGTGAGCTAGCGACCGACATTGCAGTCACGGTAGGGGATGTTAAGTTTTATCTGCACAAGGTATGGTTTTTTCTTACAGTTCAAGTAAATTTTCATATATGGCCAAGCATTCATTGCATTATTCCTTAGATCAGTTAAGTCGAGCAAGCTTGAATCCGCTCTGCCCGTTTTTGGTCTTAAAAGTTCATTTCAGTTTTCTGAGACTAATGGTTGAACATATATGCAGTTTCCTCTTCTTTCGAAAAGTGCCCGCTTACAAATTTTGGTTGCAAGCGGTGTTGAAGAAAATTGCGATGAGGTTCAGATTTCTGACATTCCCGGCGGTCCGGTTGCATTTGAGATATGTGCTAAATTCTGTTATGGCATGACCATCAACCTTAATGCTTACAACGTTGTTGCCACTCGATGCGCAGCTGAGTACTTAGAAATGTATGAGACCATCGAAAAAGGGAACCTAATTCACAAGATTGATATCTTTCTCAACTCCAGCATCTTCCACAGCTGGAAGGACTCGATCGTTGTTCTTCAGACTACGAGATCTATGTTACCATTATCCGAGGAATTGAATGTGACCAGTCTTTGCATCGATGCCATAGCTACAAACGCTTGCATCAATGTGTCCAAGGTTGATTGGTCCTACACTTATAACCGGAGGAAGTTACCCGAGGAAAATGGGAATGATCCAAACTGTATTGGTGTCAAAAGTCGACCGGTGCCAAAGGACTGGTGGGTCGAGGATCTGTGTGAACTTGAAATCGATCTATTTAAGCGTGTTATAATGAGTATTAAAACCAAAGGAATACTGTCCCATGACGTGATTGGAGAAGCTTTGAAAGCTTATTCTTACAGAAGGTTGCAAGGTTTTAGTAAAGGTGTAATCCACTCCGGGGATGTCGGAAAGTATCGGTCCACGGTTGATACAATGGTCTGGTTGTTGCCTGCAGAGAAAGGAAGCGTATCTTGCAGTTTCTTGCTGAAGCTGTTGAAAGCGGCTATCGTCTTTGACTCGGGAAACATGGCTAGGGAACAGCTGATGAGACGAATAGGACTACAACTGGAGGAAGCTTCTGTGAATGATCTTTTGATAAGAGCAGCAGCAGGGGAAGATGTAATGTACGATGTCGACACGGTGCAGAAAATAGTGAAAGAGTTTCTAATGCAAGACCAGACTGTCGGATTCGATTCAGAAGAATACGAGGTTCGGGAAATACAAAGACCTGGAATCTTAACAGATGCTTCCAAGCTGATTGTGGCAAAGTTGATAGATGCATACCTTGCTGAAATCGCAAAGGATCCCAACTTACCATTGTCAAAGTTTGTAGACCTTGCTGAAACGGTGTCTTACATATCTCGGCCTTCTCATGACCGGCTTTATCGAGCCATCGACATGTATCTTAAGGTGATTATCTTGCTGAAACTCCTATTTTTCGATGAATAGCGAACCGGTATTTACATTGCTTGTATATAAACCTCAATGCAGGAGCACCCGTGGATCGGTAAGAGCGAGAGAAAACGAATATGCAAGCTAATGGACTGCAAGAAACTATCAGCTGATGCATGTAAGCATGCTGTGCAAAACGAAAGGCTCCCATTGCGTGTAGCCATTCAAGTTCTCTTCTTCGAGCAAACTCGGGCTGCTACCGCTTCATCGGGCGGTAGCACACCTGACTTGCCCAAATCCCTGAAGTATCCGAATAATGTGGCTCGTGGGAGCTCAAGATCATCGGCAACCGATCCAGATGAAGAGTGGGATGCAGTGTCTGCATCCGAGGAGCTCAAGGCTCTGAGAGCCGAACTAGCTGCCTTAAGGTTGAGCAATGTAGTAGGAGTGAGTGCGAAAAATGGCGGAGATCGTAGAAACGGCATCGACCAGGCCGCCATTAGTAAAATGAAAGGTTTAATGAAGTCGAAGAGGATGTTTACAAAGATATGGTCAGGCAAAGCCGCCCACGGTGGTTCGGATTCGTCGGAAAGCCTTGGTTCCGCCAATCCTGAAGAAGCTAAGTCAACACCATCCAGAAATAGGAGGTATTCGGTTTCATAGGGTTAACATATAGCAGCTAAGCCAGGTTTATGTTATTTAGCAAAACGAACCATATATAATGTAGTCTGAAAATGTCGGATATTTCAGGAAAGTCGGGTTTTCTAGGATGAACATCTTTTTTTTATTAGATTTATTCGATAGATTCACGCATTGCTTTTTAGTGGTGTGGCTCGCATTCCTTAGATTCATATAAGAATAGACGCTGAGCATAAATTTTAAAATTGTTCTATATCAAGGATAAGAGTTGAGTTCTTGACCATTGATTAAGATAAAAAAAACTCTTACCATCTCACATAAATTCGTGGTTTAAATATAGGGTAATTATTTAATGGCGAAAGTTTTTTTTCACAAGTAGACTTCTAAAGTTTCACATATCCCTTTTAGAGGTCTTAGACTCTAAAATTTATATAATAAAATCTATTTTAAACTTAAAAACCTAACCACGAACATTAATATTAAATCTTAAACCTTAAAAATTAGGCGGTCATAAAAAAAAACAAATTTTCCACGTGTGTATAAAACATTCTCTCTTAAATATATATAATTTTTTGTAATCTTTGATAATCGAAATCAGTGGCGGATCTAAAAATTTAAAAATTAAGGTCTAAGATATTTTTTTCTAATGCAGCCATTGGACAATGAATCAAGACTTAGATATGATCGTCAATAATCTTACATATGTATTATATATATATATATATATATTATACAGTTAAAACGAGACATGATTAAAATGTGATGCGGCAAAAAGATTAGCCGAAGGTCACATTGTAAAAAGCCTATCCAAATTAAACAAAAAAATGACGGTAAAATTCTACCTTTAGTCCTCATACTATACATAAATTAAAGATTTAACCCATGTAGTCTAATTTGATTAATTTAGTCACTGTATTTTTTTTTGCTTAAGGGTAAAATTGGCCCTCAGCGAAAAATCAAAAAATCAATTAAGCTCTTATGAAAATTTTGTACCCAATTTAACCCTCAAAATTCAAATTACACCCAATTTGACCCTCAATGAAAAATTAAAAAACTAATTTAGCCCCTTCATTAATTTAACAGTAAGAGGACACATGGCACTTTCTAGAATTAGCAATATAAAATATTAATTCATTTAAATTTTTTCTTATTTTCGTTTATTTTTATAAAAAACATAAAATAATATATTTTTTTTAAAAACCCAAATGTTTCATTTCTTTTAAAAATAAGCCTCATAAATCCCTATCAAAGATTAGCATAGAATCAACCATCGGCCACTCCTCGTCGTAAGAAAACCCTCATTCTCCCTCAATATTTCGTCTCAATAGCACCGTCATCTGCCACATATCATCAATTTTTACCATCGATTAAATTGATTTGAGGACTTAGGAATGTAGGGTTAGGGATTTGAAAATTATGGACATTTTGTAAAATTTTAAAATTTTGGAATTTTATAATTAAATATATATATATACATTTTTTAAATATTATTTTATTATAAATATATATATTATAATTATTTAAATTATTTTATTTTAGGTAAAAAATATTTTTTATGATTTTATACGTAATTTTAATTTTTTACACATTTAAATATATTTCAGAATTTTATAGTATTTTTATGAATTTTTTATATTTTTTTATGAATTATGGGCATGCCACGTGTCCGTCTTATATATGAGTTAATGGTCAACTTAACGGTTAATGCGGTCAAACTAACGGAGGGGCCAAATTGAGTGTAATTTGAATTTTGAGGACTAAATTAAATACAAAATTTTTATAAGAGCTTAATTAGTTTTTCAATTTTTTGCTGAGGGCCAATTTGACCCTTAAACTTATTTTTTTAGTTTCAAATTTCAATCATGAACTAAAATACAATGGGAATGATATGAGTAACTTACGGGAACTTAAAATAATTAAATTGGAGAACATAAGCTAGATCTACAACTCACACATATTAGAGGAACTGATAACATGATTTAACTTAACAATACAAGGACTAATAAAAGAATTCGACCAAAACTAGCAGTTAACTTCCAAAGCTTCTGACCGGCTTGTACCTTTGCATGTACCGTTTATCTCAAAGGTGTTTGATTTTGTTCTCATCTACGTTTATTACAATGGATATTGCCTAATTTTATTCCTCGAGTTCGGTAAAAGGTAATTTAAGGTCCTCGAATTATAGCTTGAATTGCATTTTAGTCCTTATATTTCTAAAATGGGAAAAAGTTTATACACTAGAAACACGAGTAAAATAATCATTTTTGTAACAGTAAAAAATGCTGATAGTATAAGGTGGGTTTAATTAAATGATGTGTTATTAGATTAAAAATATGACGCGACATGTTTACTTGACCCATTGTAGTTTAAAAAATTCGTACAATACTCAACAAGTAGTTCAAGTAAAAAACAGATGATGTTTATCATAGGAAACTCGGATTCAATTGATTTGTCTGTAAGGTGTGTGTTAGGGTTGTTCATTGTCGGGTACCCGGTTCATCTAGGTACCTCTTTTGTCGGCCCGCTATATCCGGGTACCTGTGAAACTCGAGTACCCGAGTAATCGGGTAACGGGTACCCGGTTTATAATTTTTTTTTAATTTTTTAATTTTAAAAAAAAATCACATATTAAACACATAAAATTAAAAAAGTTTATAATACATAATTCAAACAAAAAAATTAGTGATTTGAAGTTAGTATTAACTTTAAAGGCTGAAATATTTAGATATATATATATATTAAAGTTTATCACCAAAAGAATATATTAAAAAGATTAATCTCGATCGTAATTTTTCATTCAATTATCATAATGACAAATCAATACAAATATTTTTTAAAAAAAATTAACTTAAAACTATATAATACAAACATAGAAAGAATTTAAGGATTTGAATTTAGTTTTGGAGTAAAAATATTAAAAAACCTAAAATAAACATATAACTTAAACTATAAAAAATATATTAAAAATGTCGGTCGGGTTGGGTACTCAGGAAAATTACTGGGCCAGGTACCTGGCCCGATAAAAAAATAATAAAAATACCCACCTATTTTGTACCAGGTCGTCCGGTAATCGGGCCGGGTCAATCGAGTCAGGAAATTTTGAACACCCCTAATGTGTGTATTTAAAAATATGTATAAACAAATATTAACTTGTGACCACACTTTTAAACTATTAAAAAAATTTGTGCAATTACTTTTATGTCACGTCATTTAATTAGGTCTATCTCATAAAATTAAAAATTTTAAACCATTATATAAATGACAAGTTTCCTCATTTTCCAATGCGTAGGACCTCTTTACTCATTTTAAAAATATTAGAACCACAATAATATATATATATAAACTAAGGATTTATATGCAATACACTCACGGTGGAAACTATTAAACCTTAATTTTAAGGTTTATGCACTTAGTTTAGGGTGTAGAATTTAAAGGTTTAGGTGTAGAAGTTTAAAATTTAAGGGTCATGGTTAGGATTTAGGGTTATGGTTAGAATTTAGGGTTTAAGTTTTAGTGTAATATGTTGAGCATTTAGGTTAAAACATATAAACTCTAAATTCTAACCCTAAACCCTAAATTCTATTCACAGTCCATAAATTCTAAACTATTAAACCTTACATCCTAAATTGAATCTCTATATCCTAAAATTAAGGTACTTGTGAAAAATTTTAGTTTCCACCGCAAGTATATCAAATAATTATCCATAAACTAATCCCAAATCCTTAAATGAGAAGATTTTGCATGCTTAACACATGTCGTTCTGAATGCTACAACAATAATCATACCAATCGAATTAATATTCAGTTAATACTACCAAAATGGATAAATAGTTCGAGTTTAAAGCAACTCAAAAAGAAACAATGCAAAAAATAAAGAAAAATCTGAATAAATTCGAATTCATGTAGAGGGTAGAAGCTAAAAACTGACCCTAAAATTGTTTTGCCCAAACCAACCTCCCAAACCTCATTTGTCCTTAGATTCCATGGAAGGGACACTTTGCAATAAAGAACATTTTTGTGTGCTGTGAAGGAAAAGCACCAAAGTTGAAAACGTCACTTGTGGTTCCAAATAAGTCCAACCCCTCCCCCACTAACTCCACTGCCCAATTTGTTAATCACACAAATTCTGATTATATTTGAAATCAAGTCGAATTAAACTCTTACATAAAAAGTAAAAATATTTTAATACTATCCTTTCATTTACAAGACTCGAATAATAAACTTTACATAAAGATATTATCTTTAACATTCGACTCAACAGAATAATTTTTAAAAATTAATTTATTGCCATGCATGGAGAAAGCCAATAAGAGTTGAACCAATGGTAATGGATTAGAATTAGGGTTGTTTAAAATTACCCGACTACCCGAACATAAATAACCTGATATTTACCCGGATTTTTTTTACCTGGGTCGGGTACCCAGCCCGTCATTTCTCGGGTCGGGCCCGAGTCAAAAATATGATTTTTTCGAGTAGCCGGTTCCTGTTTTTTTATTACATTACTTAATATTTTTACTTTAGAACTATATTTATATGCTTTCATGTTTTAAATTTTTCAAAAAACATATATTAATTTGTGAATATGTAAGATTCAATATGAAACAAAACAATGTTTCTCTACTGCATTTATGCATTAGTAGGTTTCTTTAAAAAATATGAGATTCGAAAAAAATCACGATTGAGATTAATATTTTTAATGTCTTTTTTATGGTTATAAACTTCAAATCATTATTATTTTTTGTTTGGATCATGTGTTATGAACTTTTAAGATTTTTTTTAATTTTAAAATAAAAAAATGAGAACCGAGTACCCGGTACCTGATTTTACGGGTACCCGGGTTTAACGGATACCCGATTATCGAGTACCTAGTATTCACGGGTCGAGACACGGACCGACAAACTTAATACTCGAAGGTTTAGGTACCCGATTTTTCGAGTACCTGAAAACACAGGTACTCGAATTTGAACACCCCTAATTAAAATCCAATTCTTTGTCCAACAAAATTAATAAAAAATATATGTTTGATTTGATTTGGGGTGTGATATTGAGTGAGACATATTTTGTTGTCTGAATTTATAATGTTTTGTTGTGGACTAAACCCTAAAAAAAGGAAGATCGGATAAAGATGCCACCATGGTCGACACAGCATCGTCATCCTCGTCCTTCTCACATAACACCTTATGTTCTTTTTCCTCCTAGTTTCCGCACTTTGTAAGTACAGACCACTTTGATTCTATTTTCTTTTAACTTCTTTCTCCTTAATAACCTTATCCCAATTCAATTTGTTATAATTATCCGTCAACAATCTTCAAAATAGTTAAAATTTTTCGATTAATATTATTTTTTTCTTTAGATTGTGAGTTCAATACTCATTAAAAGTTAAAAAAAAATTAACAATAATGACATCCTCGATTAATTCAGTTTGATTTTAGATGATTTGGTCAAATTTTGAATCATGGTACTAATTTTCTATTAATCCAATTCGTTGTCGGTTTTTTGTATTTTAAAATCGATGACTTAGAAATCGATATATATATATATATATATTATGCACTTTATAATAAATTAAGTTAGCTAAACCAATTAAATATTTTAAATATATATATTTTAATAATTTCTACTTAGATAAGGAGGAGAAATTTGCTCATAATGGGTATTAAATTTGGATAAAAATACTCTCTCTTTCTTTGGTGTCCATACTTATGCCCCAACACTGAAAAATACTACAAAGTTAAATTTCAAGCCATAACCTTAAAATTTAAATTCTAAACTCTACACTCTATACTCTAAAAAATATACCCTACCCTAAATTCCTTAAACTCTAACCATAAATCCTAACTTAAAACCCTAAACTTTAAACCCTTTTTAGTGCCCATCCTCAAGTTTCGCTTATCGATTAATATATATTTTTTAAATCTTAAATCGATATAAAATAAGGATTAATATCCTATACACTGGCGGTGAAAACTGAAAGTTTCCGCAAACGCCTTAGTTTTAGGGTATACAGAGTTAATTTAAGGTATAATGTTTAGGGGTTTAGGTATAGGGGGTTAGAATTTAGGGATAGTTGTTTCAATTTAAGGTTTAGGGTTATAATTTAGGGTTTATAGGTTAAAACCTAAATCCTCACCATATTACACTAAAAACTAAACCCTAGCATATAAACCCTAAATTATAACCGTAAGCCTTAAATTAAAACAACTATCCCTAAATTCTAACCTCTTACACCTAGACCCCTAAACCCTATACCCTAAACTAACTCTCTATACCCTAAAATTAAGGCGTTTGTGGAAACTAAAAGTTTTCACCGCCGCCGCCTGTATATAGAATACTTACCCATAAAATAATTTAAGTTTCATTTTGATCAAATTTTGGGAATATGTATGGGCTTGTATCAATTGATATAAGATTTTTCATATATTTCATCTCTACCTACTTTTTATAAGAAAAAACTTATATTTTATTTATATATATTATTTATCTCCGAATTATAAAATACGTATGAAAATGTGAAAGCCAGCTGGATTGATGTGCTAACCCCCATTTTATTTTGTTTGCTTTTTAATCATACGAAAATGCCAAATCAAAAGTAAGATGAACAAATGCATAGTTTTTCTCGAGTTGACACTATTTAAATATGGGTAAACTATGGTCCCCGACTATGCTCCAATTATCTTTTGCATCCCTCGACTATCAGAAGTTACAAACTGATCCCTTGACTTAAAAAAAGCAACAAATTGATCCAACACCGTTAAAAATCTAACGCCTGGTGACGTGTCAGTTAATATAAAATGACATAATTACATAACTAGCCCTCAAATTCTACAATTATCTTAATTTGACCCTAATTAGAACACTCGATTTCTTTGTCCCACGATTCCTACACCACCGGCTGCCAGAGATACCACCTTCCTCGGCGGGAGTTGCTAACAGAATCAGGGGCAAGGAGTTAACAGAATCAGTTTGCTACAACTGCCTCCAGAAAATACCGGCATCCCATCATCCTTCCAAGCTGTGCACAAAATCTTTTAAAAGGGCAAGGAGTTACATAATCAGTTTACTACAACTGCAGATTGAAGAATCGAATAATACATCTCCAAATGCAATAGACTCTAACTCATTACCGTCTGATCATGAGTAATTGATGCCTTTGGCGTACTAGCAACAGTTGTACCATTACCGGATATTTCCCAACATCTCACCTGTAAAATTGTTCAAAAAGGGGAAGGGGTCACATGTCAGGTAACAGAACCAAAGACAGGGAAGCAACAAGAAAGAAGCTTCAATAATTCAACTTTGTACAAGAACTTAAAAACAAGTTGAGATGCCATGAATCGATAAAGGAAACAAAACAAAGTGAGCAAACCTGATTATCTCATGAAGTAGCAATCAAGAAATTGGCCTTGGGACTGAAACTAAGGCTTGAAACAGAATCACTGGGCGGTTGGGCAACCTACAATTAAAAAATTGCATGTAAAAACCCTTTGTATCAACAGTTCAACCAAACTTAATTTCAAATTTTTTTTTTCATTGTAGTATCTTTTTGATCAGTGATGTTGATCCTTCCCCATATTTATCTTGAAAATTTCCGAAAAGGAGAAAACCCTTTGCATCAACAGTTCAACCAAGCTTAATTTCAATTTCATTTTCATTGTAGTATCTTTTTAATTATCGATACTGACCCTTTCGCATATTTATCTCAAAAAATTCTAAAAGAAACGAGAAAATCATCAGTCTATCGCATTATCACTAGCTCAAGTATTATGTAACCAAAAACTAGGAATAAAATTAGTATCGTTTCTCCTCCTTAACATAAAAAAATACAGCAAGAAAACAGAACTTTATTAACTCGCAAGTTTAAAAACTAAAACTAAAATAAAGCTCACTGGTAAAGCCACAGTAATCTCGAACTAAATAATAAAATTATAATTAGCAAATTGAAATTAAAACGAAAAATGTGAATCGCATAAAACAGATTATACAAATTAAAGAGAGAATACCTCGAATGATTTGTTAGGGTTATGATTGGCAGCGGCGGCACCGAAAGTAGACATTACGAAACTGCAAAATTATTCGATAAGACACTAAAAGTTTGCGACTATAATAAACTTCCAAATCTTCGCAGCCTAAAATAAAACGTATAAAGAAGATACGAACATGGAGTAAAAAGAAAAGAAAATTACTTTGGAGAAAAAGCAACTCCCGCCGAGGAAGGTGGCATCTCCGGCAGCCGGTGGTGTACGAATTGTGGGACGAAAGAAGCAATGTCTTAATTAGGGTCAAATTAAAATAATTGTTAAACTTGAGGGCTAGTTATGTAATTATATCATTTTATATTAACTGACACGTCACCAGACGTTAGATTTTTAACGGTGTTGGATCAATTTGTTATTTTTTTAAGTTAAAGGACCAGTTTGTAACTTCTGATAATTGGGGAATGCAAAAAATAATTGGAGCATAGTCGAGGGACCATTTATGTAGTTTACCCTTTAAATATTTATTAGTGTAATTATTTTTATTTCAAATTTAGATATTATATTAAATATTATATATATGATGCCAAATAAAACATTGAGTTGGGAACGAATCTACGGTCATAGGCATCCACGACACAGAATCCAACGGCTGAGCCAGCTTGTCTCGTACCTCTCCCCAATCTTTCCCATCGCGGAGACCCGGAGCCGCCTCTCCCACCCATTTCTTTGGAACACCAAAACTACATCATCATTATTCCCCCAAATTCCAATCTAACCATGGTTAGAAAAAGTAAACCATGGTTACCTTGCCATATCCAATGTCATCAATTTAGGTTTATTTCTGCCCTAAGTCCTTGTACTCTCTAGAATTTTAGAATTTAGTCTCTCTACTTGTCTTTTTTTAAAGTAAGAAGAAAAATTCATTCAACCAGGACGATTACAAAAGACGGCAGAGCTCAGGAGGAGGGTTGACTCGCCATTCACGGGGACATACCCCCTTAAGGTTAGCTTTCACAACTCAATTCACAGCCCCGTTGCAAGAGCGTTTAACAAAGCAAAAGAGGAAAATAAGTTGTAAGGGCAATAATGTCTTTTTCAACTGTAGTTGACTCCCATGCGTTGAGCGATTTAGAGTTAAGGCGAGAGATAACACCATTGTTATCAGATTCAAGAATAATCTTGTCCCAACCACCGTTCACTGCCAACAGTATACCAAGTCGAATCGCAACAACTTCAGCAACAAAAGCAGAGGGGGCAAAAAACATGATCGTATCTCCCCCTAACACTTGTCTACTTTAACAATTGAAGTTCACTCGATAACATTATTAACAGATTTCTATTAAATTTGAATGTTTTATCCATGGGAAATACTAAAAAAAATTATTGGGTGATCAAAATTGAATTATTTTTTATGGTAATCAAAATATAATTTTATCATTGTATTAACTTATAACTTTATATGGATTAAACCGTGATTTTATTATTTCAGGATGATAAAAGTACTTTTTTATCATATATTAACTTATAGTTTTATAATTTGTAGAAGGATTTGTTTACAATTTTACTATTTAAGGATGACCAAGATTCCTATCAATCTCCAAACTTTACCCTTGATGTTATCAATTGAAATTTAATTACTAAATTATATTTCTAATATTAAAATACTACATACTCAAATTTAACATAAAATCATTAACAATCTTATTAATTTTACATTAATTTCTAAATCGAACAAAAGAACTAAATTCACATTAAGAAAAGCACAAAGACCATTTTCTAAAATTCTAAAGACTACAGGGACTAAAAGAAATTAAACCCATGAATTTATCAGCCACATTCCTCCACACGCACTCTCTCTTTCTCTATATATTACCAGACCCTTTGTTTATCGGCTTCAATTATTACTTTCCCACTAATCTTTTAAACCCAGAAAAAACCCATTTTTATTCTTACTTCTTCTTCGTATGTTCAAAGTTTTCTCAGAATGAGTTGCAATGGATGCAGAGTTCTACGAAAAGGGTGCAGTGAAAATTGCATGCTTAGGCAAAGCTTGCAATGTATAGACAACCCTCAAGCACAAGCACACGCCACCATCTTCGTCGCCAAGTTCTTTGGCCGCGCCGGCCTTATGTCCTTCCTCTCCTCCGTCGCAGATCCTCAAAAACCTGGTAATTTCATTTCTAATGTATTTTTTAAGTCATTGAAACAATGGGAAAAAAAGCATTGCCTTTCTTTTTGTTGTTTCTTTTGATATTGTTTCTGGGTTTGATTGCAGCTTTGTTTCAATCGCTTTTGTTTGAAGCAGTGGGGCGGGCGGTGAATCCCGTGAGTGGAGCTGTGGGTTTGCTGTGGACGGGGAATTGGAACGTCTGTCTATCGGCGGTCCAAACGGTGCTCCGAGGCCGCACGTTACAGCCTCTTCCTGAATTCAGCGGCGGGGTTTCGGGGTCGTCGGACCTCGAGGATGTTGCAGAAACGGTTGGCGTTGGTGGCTGCAGCGGCGGTTCTCAGTCGAGAGTGTACGGTTTTGTAAAAATGAAAAGTTTAGGGGACGTTGTTACAGGTAAAGTGACTGATCTTGATCTCTGCTTGATGATCGGCAACGATATAGCGGTGAAGAGAATGAGAGAATCTACATCGTCGGAAGAGTCTGAAACAACAACGTCGGGAAGTAGTTCAAATTATAACGGCGGTGGAGATGGCAGTGAAAAGAAGCTTTTGAGACTGTTTATTTGAGAACAAATTTCTACCTTTTATTTTTTATATTTAATTTTTTGTTATAATTACTTTATAAGATATGGTCTTTGTTTTTATTTTCTGCATGATAAAGTTCGATCAATTTTCTAGAGTTTCGAATTTCTATTATGAAAAAAAATGTTATATAATTTCTAGTTTTTCATAATTTTTATTTATTTATTTTATTTTTTATATTCGTAATTAGTATCAAACTAATGTTCTTATTTTAAATCAGTTCATCAATTCTAAACTGATTTGGTGGAACATGTAAAACATTGTAACAAGTTCTTACATTAATCTAATAATAATAGTTGATTTAGACACAATGTCGGGTTTAAATTTGATTTGGTACATATTTTTTTATTTTAAATAAACTTTATAATTATATTCGATACTTATTAATTTAACATCTTTAACAATTAATCTCACTTGAAACGACTTTAAGCCGAAGCAAAATGAAAAGAAGTATCCATCAAATCGAACTGTGAGTAGTAAAATAAATAAATTTGGTTGTGGTGAGAGGGGCATTGTGTCACAGACCTATTCTATCAAACCAATATGTGCGGCGTTAGCAACTCTCGACTGTGCTAACCAGACTTGAACTCTCACACAACACTATGACTAGAACAAAAGCACAAAAGAGAAGGTTAGTGAAATTTACAAAGAAAAGCTTTGTATTAACTTTAAGAAAGCTTTACAAGTACTCAACTCTTTAGTGACTACAAAATGAGAGGGATGGGCTTATTTATAAGCTCTCACCTCCTCAATGGACGGCCGAGGTCGTTTTGATCCGACGGTTAATAACTTGCCTCCAAAAATATCTACTAGTGTCTCTAACTTTCTAGATAATTCTACATGTATCTATACATGTCTATAACTATCCAAAAAGTTCTGGAGAGCTCCAAGGTCTTCCGGAGTAGTCCCGAATTTTTCCGAGCCTTCTAGGTTCTCCTAGTGTATCTAGACTTGGATAGAATATCCCGGACCTTTCTAGAACTTTGTGGCATGCTCCTACTTATGCTTTGGTCATCCTAGGCTTTTATAGTGTCCTTCTTGGTGCTTGCTTACCTCAAAAGTGCCCAAGGAATGGTGAGAACCTCGGTTTGGATTGTGATAAAAATAGTGGGCTGTGACAATTGTCTTTTATAAACTATAGATTGGTCTAATGAAATGAGACATTAAATTATTATTATAGTAAATATCTGTAATACATGATCCGAATTAGTCTATTCATAAATTATAGTATAAAAATATAGATGCTAAAATCTAAATCTTGACCAATTAAATTAATTTTCCCTAATGTGCATCTTTTTAATTTTGGTCTCTTTGTGAAACCAATAGTCATTTATAGGAGGCTTTTGTGGATGAAAATGAACCCCATTTTTTTATTTTCTTCACAATTGGAGGTTGAGATTTGGGGTCCATTGTATCCAAAGCATCCTTTTTTTTTCCTGCAAATTGTTGGGGTGGTGGTGTTTCCCTGCATCATCAAATAAATGTGTCTGCTTTTCTTGCATGATTGTACGAAGAATCAGTAAGTTTATTTTGTTGGACAATCTAAGAAGAAGATGAAAAAAGATGAGTAAAAGGGACAGGCCAAAAAATATAGAGTAGCCGGCAATGGCAGCAGAGGGCAGCCTGTCAGGCGGTAGGGGTGTGAACGAGCCAAGTCGAGCTCGAGTAGTGCTGAGTTTGATTTAGCTTGTCAAGAATTCGAGTCGAATTCGAGCTTGAGTAATTTTTAACGAACCTGAATAATCTGAGCTCGACTCGGCTCGTTAAGAACTCCAACCGAGTTAAAGGCTCGTTGTAACAACTAAGTTGGGGAATCGGCAATGATTCGGATCGCGGTTCATATTATGAAGTTCGATGAATTCGGAGAAACATGGAAATTGGACTCTGTTTATGATTGAACAAGCACCAACAAGATCATACATAGATGATTAATCAAAGCAGGCCAAGAAATACAATGATAATTTGGTTATCAGACCAACTTACATATACATATACATATACATATACATATACATATACATATACATATACATATACATATACATATACATATACATATACATATACATATACATATACATATACATATACATATAATGATTTCTTTATCTTCAGACCAAAAACTTACATGTGTGAAATGTGATCATAGAAGGCAACAACTAAATGCAAAAAGCTTGCTAAAATGAGAAGACAAACCTCAGCTATATTCAATCCGCTCGTGTTCTTGCCCAGTGCCGCCTCCACCCATCGGAAAAACATGAGCTTGGGTGGTAATGTTCGTTAGCATTTAGGGTGAGTAGTCAAACGAAGATCAGTTCTACACACGTGTTGTCAGGCGGCCCGTAGGGGGTACACGGTTTAGTTGTAGTATATGCGACCTCAAGCTACAGTTGTTAACCTAATCGAAAATGACATTACTTGAACAATAAGCCACAATGAGTAGATGAAGCACAGGATGGCTTGGAACATAAAACAAAACGCCAAGTTTACCTGAATGGCAGCTAACATGGATAAATGATCTTTACATTGTTCGAGCAAAAGCCTTTCGTTTGCAGCCACACTCACGAGTTCATTAACCAAAGAATTCACTTCCTTCACCTGTGAATAATTAGCACGGGAAAGAGTCGAATTATTATTTTTCTTTCTATTTGGTAACACAAATGTTACGAGAATTTATAACGAATTTTACCTCTGATGATAGTGAGCATATTGAGGATGCCATTCCGTGCATCACGTCGACTGCTGAACTGACAGCATCCTTCAGATTCTGGATATCTACCTATTAAGAGAGAAACAAGAGCAACATTTTAAACAAAAGGATACTTGTGAGCTAAATCGTTAATAGATTGTATGTCGAAAAGCAGGGAAAACAAGAAAAGAAGAAACCTACTATTGCTTTTCCAATGATTGGAAGACGAAGAGTACTGGCCTTTAAAGCTTCAGTTGCTCCTAGCAAAGAACTGGTGTGGTCTCCGTCGAGGACGGCCCATGCTTCTAAATGAGATATCTACACTCGTATCGACCATAACACATTTTAGTCACGAAGAAACGAAAATTCATGCTTAAAAACGAGGCATTTGTAATTTAGAACAGCATTCTAAAACACATGCTTTTAGAAGTAACGAGAGGAGCCAACGAAGAGTCATATTTATCCATATTGAAGCAATTGTCTATGGAAATATCTACAAGGATTCGATTAAATACTTTACAAATATCGAGTTTCGAATCTTACTTGTCCCTTCAGGATGGAAGTCAGTTTCAACTTCTGCCTTAGTAATAGCAACTTGATTCTCTTGAGAGTGACAGAATACTGCAATTCTGATGTTGTTACCCATGCATTCCACAGATCTTTCTGCTACAAACGGAACATTCGTCATGAAAATGCCGGATTTATCAAAGAGCATCATGTTAAGCCTGAACTCACAAACTTGCTTTAGTTCCTTTCTTATTTCAAACCGACTATCGCATCAACCTATTGATAACCGAAACCCTAGACATTTGTGTTCTTCATATATAGCAAAACCCTGCCACGCAACTTCCCCTGACAGCGATTCTCATTACTGTAGAAGTACATAAATTAACGAATTCCGATATAACACACAAACAAATTCTATGATGTCAAATTGGACAAGATTAACATTATGCTCTCTAAAAGGATACCATTATGCAAGAACTAGGCTGTGACTTGCGCTACAGGTAAGCTTTATCATAATCTAGTTGGGTTCGGCTTGTTTGACAAACTATTACTTGAAGTAAATCTAAACATTCACCAAATATCACAGATCAAGAGTTCAAGACCATTGAACATATTGGGAACAACGAGATGGACAAGGCGATAACCATACCTCAGCACGGAATTCCTGCGCCATGAAAACAGCCTCTGCCCTTGCATTTGCAAATCTCCATTGCAAGTAACGGTTATAAAGAAGCCTCAACGTGTGTGCGTCAACAATTCGATCCTCCCCTACCTTTCCTCTACGAATATCAACGGAAAAGCTAAGAATCGAAGGGGTGTTAACAGAATCACCAATCATCTGACCACCAACTGCATTTCTCACACGAGCAGGACTTAGCCCCCTCAACGCAGAGGAGGCCGAAGATGTCCAAAGCTTACTAGGAGAAGCAGACCTTGCACCTCCCCTATTAGGTGAAGCCATTGTCCTCGGAGAAGACATTGCACCAATTCTAGGCTCAGGGCTCGTAAACAAAGGTGAACCTGAATCCTGCAACCGCCTTAACCGGCTATTCGTTTCCTGCCAAAACCTCGCAGATGCAAGAACACTCCGAGAAGCACTCCTCCCTTTGGAAATCACATTTCCTCCACATTCCTGCATTCCGGAATTAGTGCTCCCAGACGACACACTATCCGAATCGGATGCAGCGAGATCACAAGAGGCCTCATTTACACAATTGGCATCAAAAGATATCCTCCTACTACTCTCATCAAGCTGCAATGACTTAACCATCACTGCACCAGACCCACCAAGCAAATTCCTTTCACCAAAACAATCCAGACTCCTAGACAACGGATTCGAACCCGAATTCCCTTGCCGGGTTCTCGCAGGCCACCGGTGCCGATCCAGGGGTTTCGAGTTCTCCCCATGATCTCTCACCGGAGTAGCTCTACGCCTCTCGGGAGTTGCTTTCCTAGTCAAAGTAGAACCAACTTTACTAATCGGAAGCGGAAAGGCCTCACCTTGAAACGAAACCGATAAACTCCTCGTTGAAGCCATTAACATCTTACTAGCAGCTGATAATTCCGTGGAATCAACATTGCTCCCTTTCGACACTTGACCTCCAGGCCGCCTCCGGTCCACGGATTGAGACCGTTTTGGGAGCGGAGAAGGAAACGCCGCTGTCGTTTTGTTCCCCACCGCCGCCGCCGCCGCCGCCGCCGCCGTCGTATTAGTTGAACGAGAAATAAGAGGTGAAGGGAATCTCGCCGCTGAAGGCGACGGAGATGGAGACAAATACCGCGAAGGAACCTGCCTACCTCTGGGTTTCTTTTTAAGAGGAGACCCTTTAATTGTAGTGGAACTTGGATTTCCTCCATGATTGGTACTTGATTCAGTGAGCTCTGAAGGAGCTTGAGGACGAGAAAATGCAGCCACCACCATCATCTGAGACTGCAAAGGAACCAACTTTCTCTTCTACATTTCCTCGAAAGAAAATTTCAGCAAATTACTAAGAAAGGGTCATCTTTTTCCATGGCTGATAACATGAAAACAAACGAGAATTCAGGGTTTGGAAATGATTATGCATTCAACTTCAACACACCCTCAAAGCTTATAGCTTTATCTGGGTTTTCAGACACTGAAGAAAACAGTAGGTAAAGGTGAGGGATTTGGTAAAAGAGAGAGGAAGGAAGAGATTCAGCTGGGTTAAAGTTTGTTTTTTTATGAATCTTTGGAAAGACGTTAAGTTAATTAATTAAATGCCTAATAGTGAACACATTCATGGTATAAAATCGTAGAGAAATCCATTGAGAAAATGACAATAATTAAATAAACTTGTGTTTTTTTTTCTCTTAATTAACCAATAACCATTGATTAAGATTTAAGCCTTATCATTTAAGTTAGGTGTTCTGGATTAAGATTGGATATTATAATTATAATTGTAACTATTAGTGGATCTAAACAAATTTCCAAACTTATACTATTTCTTTTACTTAAATATAATTAATTAGAAGTTTAAAGATAAGCTTAAGTGACTAAGTGTTCAAACTATAATTTTTTTAGATAGGTGTTTATAGTATTTTTCGGACCAAACAGGTGCATAACGTTTTCAATGTTACTTAAATAGGTGTCCGATGTCTATGTCCGTTAATTTTCACCGTTAAGTGACACATGTCAGCTTCTTAAAATTCTGAAATTATATTTAAAAATAAATAAAAAATAATAAAACAAAATATTTTCTTTATATCACAAAATAGTCTCAATATTTAAAATCCCTAGTACCCCAAACAAATCTCAATTAGACTTGATTTTTCTGCCGATTGCCATGTCGTCGTCCACCACATTCGTCGTCGACCATCACTACCATTTACCCCATTACTTCATCGTCGGAAATCGACTGACGTCATGCGAAACACCAGAATCATCGAATTGTTCATTCGAATAATTCGCAACGAACGATGCCATGACGGACTATGAACAGTGTGTGGGTCGTTCAGCAAGGGGAGAGCGCTTCAGCCCGTTGCCGAAAACACAACCAACACCGACGTTAGTGGCCGAATTTAGGAGCTTTAGGGATTTGGGAACTATTTTAGAATTATTTGAAAATTTTAGGATATGTTAAAATTTATTATTTATTTTTTAAAATAATGTTTAATACTGCCACATGTCATGTTTTTATTGGCTAACGAGATTTTTTTAAACGGACAGCCACGATGGGCACCTATTTAAATAACGTTAAAAATATTATACACCTATTTAACCCGAAAAATACTTTAAGCGCCTATCTGAAAAAATATATAGTTCAGACACTTATTTGCCACTTAACCCCTTAAAGATATAAGAGAAATTTAAAATTTTGGGTTAAACTCAATTAATTTCCAGAGTTTTCAAATATCAAATTCAAACTATTTTGGGTTAATTCTCCTTATTGTCCTTCTGAAAACTTAAAAATGTGAAATCAACCCACATTTTCTATATTGGAGCCAATGAGCAAAGGCTTAGGTACTTAATGCTTGATGTGTATGCATTAATGCACATGATTAAACACTAGAAATGCATGTAACTATCAAAATCAACGAGTAACATCTTATAAAAATGTCAATAAAAATTCCCAAAAATTTAAAGACGAATTAATTTTGATAATATATATCGTTGATGAATTATGGAGTGTTATTATATCAATAAACAATTGAAAGAATAAAAATAATATCATTGAACAAATGTTTTCTTTTGGGATTAAAATGGGCGGAAAATATATTTTAGATACTAAAATGGACCAAAAAAGTCTAGATACCAAAAATGAGAAATAGGCATAATTCAGGAGTACTATGTTCAAAAAATAATAATTCAGGAGTCAAATCATGAATTAAACCTTATTTGTTATGATTAGAATGAAATAAAGAGCGAAATAATGAATGCCAATGATGTATAAATTCTCTCACGAGAATTGAGTGATAATTTTATAACTTATATGAATATGACCTCTCGGTATTAGATTTATTTTTTATAATAAAATTGACCCTTAAATTATATATTTTTTTCATTGAGATACCAAACCACTCTTTAATAAAAAAAATTATATTTAATATGTCATTCTTTAATTGACATGCTAGTTAGGTTGCTTATCTTTGTTTCTTTATATTCTCTTACGTCATGGGTTCTAATTATAGGGGTGTTCATAGTTTATCGTTGCAGTATTTTGGTTAACCGTAATAAGATGAACACATTATTTTTGACATTATCATCTAATTACACTAATAACAAAACTTACAGGTTAACCGTTGTAGTTTGTTGGTTAACCATAAACACCCTTAGTTTTAGACAGGGACGGAGCCAGAATTTGGGGTTGGGGAGCAAACTATAAATGTTTGAAAGTGGGGAGCAAATTCATAAATAAACTAATTTTTAAAGAAATTTAAATAAGGGACAAATGTAAATCCGTCCCTAGTTCTAGACTTACTCGAAACACTCTCTTTTCTTTTTTTAGAGTTTCGTTTTCTCTCCCTTTTAAAATAAATTAGAATTAAATTTAATATTTATAAAAGAAAAATTATGTCACGTCTCACATTCTTGATAATTAAACCCAAAAATATATAATTTAAATACTTATCGTGACAAAAATGATACATTTCGACTAAACTTTATACAAAAATTTAAAGTTATTTGTTGTTTTCTTTCACTTTCATAAAAACTACGATTAAGACATTTAACTATATTCATGAACCTATAGTTCCCTACAAAATTTTCATATATAAAATAATATATCGCATCGGATCGGATTTAAATAACAAAATCAAAATTAAAAGGTTTGATTAATAATAATCTAGACTAAATAGACTTAAATTTGAAACGTTATGTTTCAAAATTAGATCTAATTTGAATGATTGAATCAGACCGAATAACTCTTAAAAAAGAACTTAATCCTTAAACATGTAACAATGTTTTTTCCTCGACGTTTAATATTTATATATCAGTAAAGTTTCGATCGGAAATGAAGATTGTAAATGTTGAGGTTTGAATTTCAAACACACATAATCCTTCTTAAAATAATTACTTTTATAAATCATTTGAAGTGAATTGCGGATTTAAATAGCATAAATTTATTAAGTTTTATAAAATCAAATTTAATTAACATAAGAAAGAGAGATTACCTTAAAGCAAAGGGGCTAACCTCCATGAAAAGAGCTTCTAAGCAGCTAAGAGGTTGATGATTTCAAATGGGAAAAAATGCAATAAATTTATCAAATTTAATATATATTAAGAAAATAGAAGAAAAAAGAATGTATTGTGATTATTGCAAGCAAAGCTAAACCCCATTTGTTAATTAGTTTAATATAAGATGCAATGTCTCTTTTCATCTAATCTCAATCACTATTATTTCTTGCTTTCAACTTTCTCTCTCAAAAATTCTCGATTTTTAATAATAGTATGAGTCTGATTTATCTAAAGTACAGTCGAATAAGATTTTTAAACGATGAATAAAACTTTTTAAATATTTTTTATTTAGAATTTGAATTCAAAACCTTATTTGTATGTTCGATATATTTAAATATTTATATAAAAATATGAACTTTGTATAAAAAAACTTGAATTATAACTTATAATATCAGTATTACCATAAGAAATTATATTGAAAAGGTGGTGGGTCGCATATTTGATCGTTCTACACTTATAATCATCCCAACATTACCCCAACCAAAATGCTTAATCCATATAAAAAAGTTTTATGTTATATTCACATATATAAATTGTTAGGGTAAATATTTAACCAAGTCAAAAAAATTCGAGTTAGTCGAGTTGATGAGTTATATTTTATAATTCAAAATTTATTTGATATTTTTACGAGTCGGGTTTATAAAATTCGAGTCAACTTATTCGAGTTAATGTTAAGAACACAAAAAGATGGTTGCAACTAGAGAGAACCCTAAAAAGTTAAGGCATAATAGAATATATGGGTTATGGATTAGACCCATTGTTAAACTAATTAACAGACAATTAGAATTAAGAAGCTGTTAAGAACCCCATCTATCAGCTGACTTTTGTCTGAAATTTGATCAGCAGATTGGTTATGACATGACCTATGAAATGATGCTAGCAAACTAAAAGTTAAATTTAAGTGAAATAGTTAATTCGGTTCGAGGATTGATTATATCGTAAGTTTTATAGAAGATTAAAAGAGATATTCACAAATGCTCTATCAAATGAAATTAATAAATCCTCAATCAACTCGATTTCGTGTTAAACAAAGTCGGAAGTTCGAAACTTTGCAGACATGTGACTTAGGGCACACTCAATGAAAGAAGTAGTTTAAAAGGGGAAAAGCACCCCACTAAGGTGTGTTATATTTTGTTTTATTAGGGGAATTGTTGGGGTACTGTTATCATCAGTTGGCCAACTTTCCAAGTGATTACATACTTGAAATGAAATGAAAATGATTTTTTGTTGCTTTCCGGCAAGAACTATGGCTGTTTTATAATGGCTGATTCCGCATGGACTAAAGGATTTTTCTTTCTTTTTTTAAAAAAAATTTAAACCTTTCTTGGGATCTAAGATTCAAAAGGGTTTTCTTAAGAAATGTGAGATTTCACCATGTGATTTTCCATCCCATTTTTTTAATCTTCAGAATGGTCCACATGACATCTAAAGGACGACAACACATACAGACAGTACATGAAATTTGAATAGCTTAAATTTTTTTATAATTAATTGATCAATTTTTAAGTTCAAGTCGAATCTATCAATTATGTCTAATATGTTGTACATATTAGATGTGAAAATATAAAGAAATATATATGTGCATCATCCAACCTTAAATATATGCATATAGAAATATATATGTGCACCACTATTTCTTTGTATATATATATATATGAAGAAATATATATATATACAATTATATTTGTACAAAAATTTGAAACTCGATTCTCAACTCAAACTTTATAAACTCAGAATTGATTTCAAAAGTTTTCAAAAAAAGTTTGAATCATAAAATAGAACTTACAAACTCGAATAATTCGAAAAATTTAACTCAACTCGATCCAACGCCTAACACTCTAACCCACCATCCTAGACACAGTTATCTAAGCAACGAAGAGTAACATCAACATTGATTCATTATCATAAAACGTGAGTGATTTTGCTTCATGTCCAAATTATTTTGGTTAAGCTTTATACTCCCACAATTTAAACTATGAAAACCAAACCTCATCTGTCATAGCATATCATAAAAGAAAACTTCGAGAAGAAACCGGTACAAATATAGCCCATTCAGCAACGCTGGTAAAAAACCATTTGCGGTGAAGAAACCGGCATTAAAGAAGCTGGAAAACCTAGCTTTTCCAAAACAGATGTTTGGGACAAGATTCAAACACAAAAATACGGTGAAGAAGAACAGACATAAAGTGTTTAACGAGGCTTTTCTGTTTTGGGAAGCATTGCTAAACGGGGCCTAAGGCTAATAAACCAAAATAACTTAACAATAGCGTTGCTGAACAGGTCCTAGGGCTAATAAACCAAAATAACATAACAATAGACAAAAGTACTGAATCGAAAACATTGTGATTACTTCATTGAGGGACAACAAAGTATTCTTAGTTCAACAATCACTATAAGGTTCACAATTCATACTAAACTAAAAAGACAGTTTCTTGAAGTTCTTCAAAATCGAAAAACATACTACAAAGGAGGATAATTCAACAGAGTCCTTCACACTTTACACCATATATAACCCTTCAGCGGTACTGCAAAGACAACGAGACTCGCGCGGTTAAGAAATCGTTTAAACAATCGATTACGACAAGGGATTAAAATAGCACCATCTATCAAAAGAATACCTTGATGAATCCAATTTCCTTGGCATTGCTACGGAAGCACTGCCTGCAACACATGAGACCATACTTCCTGATAATGGCGTGAGGGTTTCCACAAACACGGCTATCAAAACAAAACAAAAACAGCAAAATCCTAAGTCCTTAGGCCGTAAAACGCAGAACAAAAGTAATGAAACCAAGACAGAACATGTTTTAACAAAATCTCAGGATGCTATATCTCAAATAATTCATAACAGCATTAAACTAAGCAAAATCCCCCTTTCGTTAAAAAAATCACAAAGAAAAATCACGTTACTTTAAAATAAATTATACACAAAATCAATTTTATAAAATCACAATTATCCAAAACCAATTCTAGCACCGCAAAACCAAACACTAAGCGCGAGAGCAGGGGCCGTATGTTTTGATTGGGCACATGAAAATCAATAACCCGAAATTTTACCCGTTCGATTCAGTTATAATATGCCAAAAATAAAGCATCTTGCAGAGGACTGAGTACTAATTGATAAGGAATTCAAAAAGTGCGAAAAGAAGCAAATACCAGGCGCGAGAGCCGGGGCCGTATGTTTTGGGGTGAGAGTTCCAGACATTAGAGTGACCCATTCCTGATTGGCTGCTGCTGCTATTGCTCAAATGCTTGAGAATGCAAAAGGGAACAGAATTGAAACCCTAGATTTCGCGGTGGCGTTTGGATAGAAAGAAAATGAAGGTGTATATATGCGGAGCTTAAAACCCTAATTTCCGAATTAATCGAGTAAAAGCCTATTTAGGCCCAATTAATATGACTTGTGGCCCAACTGTTTTTTTAATAATATTGTTATCAATAAAATATGAGTTATTTTGATACATAGTCTGTGTAATTTTTTTACACAATACTTCTTTAAAATCTAAACCCTAAATTATTACTCTAATTATTTAGATTCGAAATCTTAAACTTTAATTCCTAAATTTTAAATTTTAAATCATAAACTAAACTTATAACCCTTAAATTTGACAAGCACGTGTAAACCTTAATTTGCACAAATTGTGTAGTGAAGTTTTTCTCGAACAATATTAGGTAAATTAATTAAGTTTTACGTTAGTGGACCTTAACCCATGAAACATATTATTTACTATTTTAATGGTACATTCTAATGATAAAGCCAGAAAATTTGAATTATAATGTCTCAATTTAAAATATATATATATATATATCAAATTTAAATTACAATGTTAAAATTAAAAAAATAGTTTAAACTTTAAAATTATATTAATCTTATATATATATAATTTCTATATACAAATATTGTTAATAAATAATTAAAAATATAAAGCATGTAGTGGTTACTATGTGCCTTTCCTTAACCAACCTGCCCTGCTGCCAAATTCCGCCTGTAATTTCTTGAATGGACTGAAACAAAATTGTTTCGTGAGAGATTAAGACTTCAGTCTGTTTGCTCACTTCTTGTTGTCTCAGTAGTAAAGGATGATGTAATTCATTTAGGTGCTCGAGTTCGAGCACCAATTCTGCACGGTGTGTGTATTTTATTAAAAAAAATTAAAAAACCTTAAACAGATTAACTGTTCATGCACCCCGAGTCCCTACGCCGGTACTCGGTACCGTCTAGTCACAATGTTGGTGCTTGGTAAGCAGTTTTACTTGGATTGCTTAGATCATTAGTTTAGAGTGTTTGCGGAACTGCCCGAACTCGAACTAACAAATCAAAATAAATCTAGATCGAATCCATACACACAAAAGTATTCGAACTTGACTTAAATGTTATTAGGTCTTGATTTTAAAATGTAAATCATTGTATTAGGTACAGTGTGCCTTTCCTTCCTTGACCAACCTGCTGTATTGCCAAAATTTTCGGCTGTAATTTCCAGAATGGACCGAAGCAAAAGTTGTTTGAAGTCATTGTCGGAAACAGTGTTGGTAATCACCATAAACAGCGAGCTTAAGGGCCCGTTCAGCAATGCTTTTTTAACGAATGTTGGACCACCGAACAAAAAAATTCTGCTGAACGGTTACCCTCAACGAGCATTGGAGTAGCCGATTCCTTTTTTCCACCTGATTTGCGTCCTAAACAGATGTTTTGCAGAATTTTTTAAGCTATGCTGAACGAGCCCTAAATCTGTATACCATAAGCCTGGTTCTTTTGAAATTTCCAAGGTAATGCTGGACAAAATAACATACGGAAAAGTAAATACATAAATAAATAAAAACTACTTGACATAAAAAAAATAATACCAAATATAAATACACTAAATACTAAATCTATAATTCCTTCTACACTTCGAGAAGAAAATTTGAAGTCGTTCAGCTGCCAAAATCGAAATAAAAACGTGTTCAAACTTAAGTTGATAATCTTTTTCGTTCACACTATTAGCTAAGGTATCCATAAAAGCGAGTCTAATAATTAATAATTATTTCATTTTCTGTTGTCTTATTTTAGGAGATAAACGCTAACCACACAAGTTTTAAAATTGTTTAATGTTTAAAATCAAAAATTGAACTCTCAACCACTAATTAAGGTAGAATAAACTTTAAATTTTATATAAGGATTAATATTCTATACACAGGCGGTAAAAATTGAAAGTTTCCACAAGCGCCTTAGTTTTAGGGTATAGAGAGTTAATTTAGGGTATAAAGTTTAGAGGTTTAGGTGTTTAGAATTTAGGGGTAGTTGTTTCAATTTAAAGTTTGGGGTTTATATGTTATAGTTAGTTTTTAGGGTAATATGGTGAGGATTTACAATTTAATTTATAAACCCTAAATTATAACCCTAAATTTTAAATTGAAACAACTATCCCTAAATTCTAACCCCATATACATAAACCCCTAAACCCTATACCCTAAACTAACTCCCTATACCCTAAAACTAAGGCGTTTGTGGACACTTTCAGTTTCTATCGCATGTGTATAGAATATTTATCCTTCATATAAACCTTGTAGTTAAAACATATTATTATTGTAAGTATTATTATATTAGTTCATTTATTTGTAATTGTTCTATGATATAATAAGTTATACACGGAGAATTAACCAAAAAAAAAACAAATTAACAAAAATATCAAATTAATTTATACATTTACTAACAAATGTCCATATATGATGAGAATTAAACCGAATATAAATCCAAATATAATCTACATACAGATAAGAACACAGAGTGTGACAACCTCAATCTTACCAATTTTATCCAGGTCTAATTGACCTAGTAAAGGATAGGGATGAAATGTATGATTAGACCATGATTAAGAAAAGCTTAAAATACAAATTTTTTAAAAGGAAATGGAAGCTAAAAGTAGGGTAAATTGAAAGAAAAAAAGAAACTTACGCGTAGAGTACACCAGTATTATCCTCCGGTCTGGTCTGCTCATCTTCCCCAGCACGCGGCATCTTCTTCTTTTCCCACATTCTCTCTTTTATATATATATATATATATATATATATACACCATTGATTTACCTACCAAGAAAAAGAAGAAAGACCCAAAGTGAACAAACCCAAAAGATTCAATCTTTACAGCCTGATCAGCAAGAAAACCACAAAGGAAAGGTCTTTACGTACATATTAACGAAATTCGGAAAAGGAAAAAGGCCGACAACGATGACGATGATGTTACGGTCGCTGGCTAGGCCGCTCGAGCGTTGCTTTGGGTTGAGGGCCGGTGGCGATAGTCTCATGTGGCATACCGACCTTAAACCCCACGCTTCCGGCGATTACTCCATCGCCGTCGTTCAGGCGAATAAAAGCCTTGAAGATCAAAGCCAAGTCTTTACTTCCCCTTTCGGTACCTACGTTGGTGTTTATGATGGCCATGGCGGACCTGAAGCTTCCAGATTTGCCAACAAACATCTTTTCCCCTTTCTCCACAGTAATTATTCTTTCCCCTTTCAACACCTTTTCTGTGTTTTTTTTAGATTATTGGAATTTGGTTCTTTTCAAATTTCCCCTTTTTGTGTGTTTTAATCTGGTATTATTGTTGCAGAGTGAGTGTTTGTCATGTTATTCGGACAGCTTACAAGTGTCTATCATGTTTATATGTTATTGTGTTAATTTCTATGTTGTTGCCATTAATTTAGTTGTCTGAATTGCAGAATTTGCTACAGAGCAAGGGGGTTTATCTGCAGATGTGATAAAGAAGGCGTTCAATGCTACGGAAGAGGAGTTTTTGCATTTGGTGAAGCGGTCGTTGCCCGTGAGGCCTCAAATCGCTTCGGTTGGATCGTGTTGTCTGGTTGGTGCGATATCGGATGATGTGTTATATGTGGCGAATCTCGGCGACTCGAGAGCAGTTCTCGGCAAGAGAGTTTTGGAGGAGGAGAAGAAGAATAAGGTGGTGGCAGAGAGGCTGTCGACGGATCACAATGTCGGAGTTGAGGAAGTCAGGAAGGAGGTTGAGGCACTTCATCCGGATGATTCTCACGTAGTGGTGTACACTCGCGGAGTATGGAGGATTAAGGGCATAATCCAGGTACAAAACAACTCTAATGGAAACTCGATTATAATAGTTTCGGTTAGTTCGTGTTTCGGTTCTATGAATTCGATTTGCATGCGCATATTCCTTGTATAGTTGCATTGCTTGTATAGTTGTATTCCTTATATGCATGAAGTTGGGCAAATGCAGGCCCTTGAACCATAATTCTGAGCTTATGCAACTTTATGGAGTCTTTTCGCTTTTTCATTTTCGGGTTTTTTGGTTCAATTTTTTGTTGATTTCTTTACACTTAACTTTAGCATTGATTTTAAGATTAAGATGGTAACGATTATATCGGTTCTATGAATTCGATTTGCATGCGCATATTTCTTTCCAGCCCCAGGCATTGCTTGTATTCCTTGTATGCATGAAGTTGGGCAAATGCAGGCCCTTGAACTATAATTCTGAGCTTATGCAACTTTATGGAGTCTTTTCTCTTTTTCATTTTCGGGTTTTTTGGTTCAATTTTTTGTTGATTTCTTTACAGTTAACTTTAGCATTGATTTTAAGATTAAGGTGGTAACCATTATATCGGTTCGAAGTGTTGATTTTCCGTGTTTCTCTTGTGCGTTTTCAGGTGTCAAGGTCCATTGGTGATGTTTACTTGAAGAAGCCTGATTTCTATAGAGATCCAATCTTTCAACGATTCGGAAACCCTGTTTCCCTTAAAAGACCGGTTATTACAGCCGAGCCTTCCATCCTTATTAGGAAGCTTAAGCCTCAAGACCTATTTCTGATCTTTGCATCAGATGGCCTATGGGAGCAGTTGAGTGATGAAACTGCCGTTGACATCGTTTTCAGAAACCCCCGAGCCGTGAGTATTCGTGTTCGTCTTATCAGTTAACGAAAAGAGTACTATTCTGTAGCAATCTTGGTATTGACTATTGATCTTTCAACTTGTTTGAATCACTTGCAGGGTATTGCTAAGAGATTGGTAAGAGCAGCGCTTCAAGAAGTCGCGAAGAAAAGAGAGATGAGCTACGGTGATATAAAGAAAATCGAAAAGGGAATAAGACGACATTTCCATGACGACATAACCGTGATTGTTATTTATCTCGATCAACACCAAGGCTCTTCAAATAACATGGTTAAACACAATGCCATGGTGTGCACGACGGCACCGGTCGACATCTACTCGTACAACGTGGATGGAGACGAAGAAGAGTTACTTAAAACAATCTCTTGAATACGGTAGAATGAGTTATAAGGTTCAACACACTAACTTTTCCTGCAAGTTTGTTCATGTATAGAAACCAAATGATAGGTGGGATTGGTTCTAAGTTAATTTCAAGGCTATAGGAGGATTCCGACGAAAGCAGGCGACTATAGGCGGTTTCCGAGGGAGGTTCAACCGGCTTCGATCATCGTTTATCTCATCCGTTTAATCTTCTTGAAGTTGATATGGATGCATCCCACAGAAATGAGAGGCAAACAAAACAATGTTGTTTTATTCTTTTATTCTTATTATGATTATTGTTTATATTATATTTTGCCTTAAAAAGTGGGAAATTCTGTGGAAAAAAGTCAAAAAATGGAGGCTATGAACGGAACGACTATCGTGCGGCATCAACTGAAAATGTAAAATATGACACCGGAAATGTTACAATTTTTATAATATTTTTTATTATTACGAAAATTTAAAATTTTTCGAAACTCGAAAACAAAGTTTTGATACTTATCGCAATTGAAAATGTTATTAAAAAGTCTAAATTTTTAGTACTATATTTTACATTTTTAATTGGTGTTACACCGTAATCGTACCGTAATCTGCCGTATAACAGGACAAAGTTGGGGGTGTAAATTGTGTGTCAAAATCAGAACAAAAAGATGTTGGAATAAGATTTGAGACAGTTTCCTTAAATTGAACGACATGGGAATTTTGGCAACTAGCATTAGCCATATAACCTAACTTGTTAGGTCAAACTAACCAACCCAACCGATAAGACGACAATCAGTTGATTCTTCCATGTTAGGATGCCTGTCACTTTCTATCTTTTTATTTTGTTCCGAGATCCTTAATGTTCGATAATTATATAAGTGTCGATTATATTTGAACTGAATTGAATTATAAACGCATCATATTTTAGTCTTTAATGGAATCTAAATTTAATGACCATTATGGAAAAACTTTCCACGTTTTGGGACTAACAAAGATTAAAAAATGATTTAAAGACCAAGTTGAGAGGTGTTGTGAAGTTCAAGAACTAATGTAAAAAAAATGTTTTAGGACCAAATTAATAAAATTATCCAATTCAAGGCCAAAATGTCATTTTACCCCTAATTTTATTATACATGCAACTTGCTTGTGTAAGCCAATATTAATTACTTTTGTAATATTCTCACGTTACTTTCCAATAATTGATAAAATTAGAAATAGGTTATATTATTTCAAATTCTTCTTTTTAAACTTTGTTCAATTTTTTTTATTAAATTATAAGATTTTATTCTAATTTTCATGCCTAAAGAACTTGCTTTAACAAATATTTAATTATTTGTAATGTTCTCTTCACTTTTCAGTAAATAATAAAACAAACAGAAATAAATAAATACTAAAAATGAGAAAAATGGCATCAATTAGGGATAGTTGAATCAACTTTGGTAAGTGGTAAGTAGGGTGTGCAAAACCAGGTTCGGTTAATCGATAGAAAATTATTTCGAATAATCGGTAAATTTGGGTTGCTTAATTCTCAACCCTAAACCTTAACTATTAAACCGGTTAACAGAAATATTTGGTTCGGGTAATTGTTTATTAACTTTTCCTTATTAAAAATTTCAAATATAATAACATAGTGAAAAATAAGCTAGAGCTTGAATTTTGAAATATTTGAAGAAGAAAAATATTAATGTATGAAACTGAGAATAGGAAATAATTGACAATTAAAGTTGAATTTTTTTACTTCCCAAATAAAATAAATCCGCTAATATATGGAAGGGAAATATATTAAAAATTACCGCTAATTTTTCACTTTTCAAGACAATAAAAATATTCAAAAAAATATTTGGGGATAAGTGTGCTTATCGAGCGAGTCGATCGCGAGTTGAGTAGTGCTCGACTCGTGTTCATTAAAAAATTCTTGTTCTCGATTCGACTCGTTGCTCATTAAACTCGATAAAATTTCTCTCGACTCGTACTCATTAAAAAATCTCGTTGCTCGACTTAACTCGTTAATAAAAAAAATAATTCTCGGAAAAGAAAAAGAAAATACTTTAATAAAAAAGGAAAAGTCTCATTATTATAATTTAATTTCTTATTAATACAAATTAACTATTTTAATTCTCGGAAAATATAAAAGTTTTAAAATTTTGAAACTAAAATTTTATGAGTAAATTACCTAGCAATTCTCTGAATTTTTTTTCTAGAGTTTTCAACTAATATTTAAACTTCTTGGAATATAATTTTTCAAGGTAGACACTAAAAAATCATAAAAAGAATTTATAAAAAATAACGAGCTGCTCACGAACTTATCGAGTCGAATTGGGTCTTACTCGACTTGACTCGCTAAGATCTCGAGTTGAGTCAACTTAAGTCGAGCGTTAACCGAGTTTTGACTGAGTCGAGCTCGAGTTGTTTGCGAGCTACTCAACTCAATAAACACCCCTATTTGGGGAAGAGAATAAATTAACAATGACGCTAAATTTTACCAATATAATTGTATAAATATGCATATTTTATATTATATATTATGCAACCGGTCGATTCGGTTATCCGCTTTTGTTCAAAACTACGAACCGTATTCAAACCGAAAATAATATTTGTTTTCTTAAAAAAACCTATCGAAATTAATTTATTCTGTTCGATTAACCATGTTTTCGGATCGGTTTTTTCAAATTTCGGTTTCGATTTGTCAGATTTTTTGCACAACCCTAATGGTAAGTAGTTTGATATCGTTTTAGCATGTTTTTAGTTTAAGGTCTTGTGTATGCATAAAAATTATGTCGAAAGAATTTCACACAAAAAGTTAGGTGTGCAACACGGATTGATCCGAATTAATCGGGACAAAACCCTCGAGAACGGACGGTCAACCAAAATAATTTAGGAATTGTTGAATGTTTTGCCGTTTCAGTATTATTTTCTCGGAAAGTAACCGAAACCAGCCCAGGAAAAGAATGAGTGCAACCGTGCAAGTCATTTGGTTGTTGAATACGTGTGGAAAACAATTTCGGATTCGGATTCGGATATAGTTTATTTTTGCAATAGCACAATATTAACATTATCAGAAAATAGTAGTATATTCTTTGTATGATTTTCATTGCAATTTTAACATATGGTGAAAAAAATGAAGTCAATCTCAAATCAAGGAACAATGTTTTGAGTTTTCATCTTCTTAATCCATGAATCGAAGGACGTTTTCGAGTTCCGAAACCCGACGAATCCGTGCTCTTTGCTCTTATTCATACTATCCAACAATGACTTCCCGGAAAGTACCGAATCGACAAACTGCCATGCCCCGGTGCTGTTCAATTCCGTCGGTAAAAGACCGTTGTCTCTCACGATGTCGTCCCACACCGGACCTTTGTTTTTCATCATCTCAACCAAGCTCCGCTTCTCATCTGTTTCTTGGAGTCCATAATGTTTGATACCGAATTGGTTAGCCAACACTTTCCATAAGTCCTTCCACTTGAACACATCCCCATTGCTGCAGTTAAAGGCTTCGTTCTTCGCGTGTCGGTTCATCGTCGCCCATATCTGATGTTCCGCGATCAAATCCGCATCGGATGCGTCCCAATACCCTTCCCACGCTTGTCGATTCCCCGGAAATCTCAATGGCTTGCCTTCGTGCTTACATATAGCTGCATAAACGCATAAGGTACGAACAATATTCATCGGACTAAATTGGGAGAACCCGAAAACTAGACCCGGCCTATGAACTGACCATGTCACACCAACCTTTCCCTTAACCTCTTCGAACAGAACATCCTCAAGCGTATAACAAAAGTTCAATGACTCGAGCCTCGGAACATCCTCACGAAAAGGCGGATCATGGGGCTGAACCTGAACCCTGCCGAACGAATCGGACGGACCGGTATAATGTTGCCGGCCGGTTTGCAAGCATATATGCTTCAACTTCGGGGCATTCGGGATTACAACTTTCAACACATTGCGTAACATAGTGCCATTGACAATGCAGTTTTCGGCCTCACTCGATTTCTCAGCCCACGCCACATAAAAAATGTGCGTGACATCGTTGAGCTTCCATAATTTATCTCGTACTTCGTCTCGATCTAAGATGTCACATTGTATATAATCAACAGGTAAATGATCAGTCCAGGCAGGGCGGGGACGGCGAGCGACGCCATAGACCTTCCACGGTCCGCCCGGAGTATCGGACATTGGAAGAATCTCGGCGAGGCTGTTACCGACAGTGCCCGTGACGCCGATTACAAGCGCGACACTCTTGTATCTCGATGGTTTATCATGCTCTTCCATTTTTTTCTGCAATATGAAAAAAAGGGCTGATTGAATCAAAGGCAACACATTTGATCATGGGATTAAAAAGACAAGAAATTGATTGAATTTTTACCTTGGCAGCACCAATGGCTCCTGCCCACCACCAACTCATTGTATTGTCTTAGCTTTAGATGTGCTGTTCTGTTCTGTAAGAATGCTGAAATCTGGTTGTCTGAACCTTTGTCTGCTTTGGGTTTGCTTTTATAGTCATCTTCTTTGATAAAACTGACGTGTGGGGATCTTATCCACTTGCTTATCCGACAGACAAAAGACAGATAGAGTTGAACTCGGAAATGTTTGTCAAGCTGTAATATTATGATTTCAAAATCTCTTATTTGCTAATTAAACATGGTGACAACACATAGTTTTGGTGTGAAATAAATGAATTAGTGGTGGGATTTTTTTAATTAAGGAGGAAAAACGGATCATTCTTTCCATAATTGAATGGAGACACAGAATTGGTCCTTATCCAGCTTGGAACCACGTCAGCATGTGATCAAGCTGGCGTGGAAAACGCAGAAACGTCCTTATCTGCTAACTAATCCTTCTAAATTCTAATCCCTTTGTGGTTTGTGTAATATTGGGTTGGCAGTTTAGTCCACTGGTTTGTCCAGTTGGCATCATTGATCTGCATGCATACGCCTGGTGGTCTAAGAAAAATCAAAGTATCCGCCCGCCACATAGCCGCCACCGTCGACGGCCGTAGATGGTGGCCTACGGTCTCATATTTCACCGGTGAGTTCATCTCACTCTCCTGAGTTCGAATTCGACCTCCATTTTACCGGAAAATGTTCCAAAATCTACGAAAAGGAGATTGAAAGTGAAGAAATCGAAATATTTATATTAAAATTCACAAGTTTCAGTATATTTTCCGATGAAACAATTGCCGGATTCAGACTCAACGTGTCAAAACGAGTCGCCCGGTGTAATTTGAGGTCAAACGACCACCGATTTTGAAGGCTAGTGGTGGTCGCCGGTGATGACAACCGGCGGCAATTATTTTAAATATTTATAAAATTTAATAATAATAAAATATTATTTTATTATTTATTTTAAATTAATTTTAAATTTAATATTATTAAAAAAATTTAAAAATAATAATAAAATATTCATAAACGACCAAAAACATTGGATGTATAAAGTTGAGTTAGTAAATTAGAAAAATTAAAAGTTGAGTGACTAAAATAGGAGTGAGAAATTGTTGAGTAATGATATGTGCAATTTACCCATATGAAAATATAGCCTCCATCTAATGATCCTCCAAAGTATAAGGAAAAATTTTAAAAATCTAAACACACTAGTATCTGACACCTACAAATTTTAAAAATCTAAACATACTCGTATCTAACACCTACAACTGATCCGAATAACATAGTTTCATACACAAATTGTTGAAACAGCTCTAGATACCAACCTGGAAATATGATAATAATCCACAAGTTTTAGCATTAATAGTAGGATTGACTAAACATCAAAACAGGAAAAATCCAATATGCAAACATTCCTTTAGATAACAAATTTGCAGAGACAATGTGTTAACTGCACATAATATTTCTATTTGAGTGGTATAAAAAAGCAATTGTACATCCATTTTAAAGATTTTTCAATTCTCCTTTCCTCTTGTTTCATCAGCAGCTATAAACTACAAAATTCCACACCAGCTCTACATGGATAGCTAAATACAGCTCTAGGCATTCAAAAAGCTAAAGACCACATTTCTGCTTTCTGTGTGTGCTCAAATTGATGAACACGACGAATGATGATAAGTTGATAACCTTCTATGACCATTTTTCCACAATACGCTCGGTTAATCTAATTTCGTCATCCTTGGAAATATGAGGATCCAGCTTTTGAAGGGTGCTAATAAACGTCCTTGCCTCATCCCGGCGATTAAGTTTACAGTATCCATCGACTATGGAATTGTATGTATTCTGGTTTGGTTTACAGCCATGCTTAATCATGAATCGGACAACATCAATGGCCTCCTCGAACATGGAATCAGCTGCATAACTTGAAACAAAGGTATTATAAGTGATCACATCTGGGACAAGGCCAGAATCGCACATTTCCGAAAATATCCGTGAAGCCTCTTTCATTCGACTGTTTCTACAGTAGGCATAAATAACAGTGTTGTATGAAATTATATCTGGTTTTACTCCTTTTGCCAGAACTTCCCTTAAAATCTTTTCTGATTCCTCAAAATTTTCAGAGCGGCTATACATATACATCAAACTATTGTAGGTTGTCAAGCTCGGACTAAAGCCACTCTCATTCATGAAGTTCAAGATCTCATTTGTCTTGGAAACCATCTGCCTCCTACCATAAATTGAGAGCATGGCATTTAGAGTAGTTATGTCGGGTGGAAATCCTTTCTTCCTCAATTCCAAGAAAGCACGTTCCGTGTCCGCAAGAAGGTCACATTTGCTATTAACCAAAACAAGAGTCTTTAAGAGCACAGCATGAGGTTCGATGATACCAGAGTATATATCTTCTGCAAGGGCATGCATCCGATCTACCTGCTTCCCATTGGCATAAACATGAAGCAAAGAACAATAAGTTAGCTCATTGGGTTTACAAAGACCATCTTTCATTTCAGCCAGTATTTTCTCAGCCTGATACCAAAGACCTCCCCGTGCCAATGCTGCCAAAACAGCATTATATGTAGAAAGGTCCGGGGTAACTCCAGCTTCCAGCATTCTCTTATAAATAGCCATGGCTTGATCAAAAGAACCACAACGACTGTATGCACCGATTAAAGTGTTGAATGTGTCCCTTTCGGGTACAAACCCTGCCCTCTTCATCTCCTTGAATACTCCCGACACTTCTGAATCCATTCCATTTTGCCCAAACACTGCTAATAGTGTATTCCAAGTAACAATATCTGGTGCACCATTGCATGCCTTGATCTCATCGAAAATCTTCATCATCTCGGTAAACTTTCCACGGTTGCCATGCATCTTAATTAGAGCATTGAAAGTACAAATATTTGGCTTGCAACCAGCACTTCTCATCTCCTCAAAAACCGCCATTGCGGACTCATCTTTTCCGGCCTTCTCAAACCCTGACAAAAGTGTGGTATAGGTAAAAACATCAGGCTTAATCCCTTTTCCCTCCATCTGTGTCTTCAAGTCCATTGCTTCCTCCAATAGACCGTCCCTAGCATAAGCAGAAATCAATGAATTATAAGTCACAGTGCTGGGGGCAAATCCGTTAAGCTCCATCTCTTTTAAAACCTCCATAGCTTCCTTAGGTCGTCGAGACTTCCCATAAACATCCAACAATGCATTGTAAGTAACATTATCGGGACTAAAACCAGCCGATTTCATTTTATCGAAAACCAAAGCTGCTTCCTCATGCAAAGATCCTCGGCGACAGCAACTTATAAGTGTATTATAAGTATAAGCATCGGGAGCAACTCCATCACTCTTCATCCCATCAAAAAGAGCCATGATCTTACTCCAAGGCATGCCCATTTTACCATACACATTCAAAATCACATTATAAGTAATCAAAGTAGGTTTACAGCCCTCTTCTTCCATTTTCTTGAAAACCACCATTGCTTCCCTATACCTCCCGCTGCCGGCATACGCGGTTATCAAAGAAGTATAAGCATACACATCAAGACTAAACCTTTCTTTGTGCAAGCCATTAAACAAATTGGCAGCCACAGAAACCCTCCCTTCTTTTCCTAGCATACTAATAATAACAGCAACAACTGAACTATTCAGGACCAACTCACAGTCTTCTCTAGCCTTAACCCAATTAAAAACACCCAAAGCCAAGTCAGATTTCTTGTAAAAACCCAAAGCTTTAACAATTCCCAGCACTTCAGCAGTCAAAAAATCCGTTCCCACATCTGGGTTTTCTTGGTATTGCTCGAACAACTTAGCTAAAACAACATCAAGTTGATTGGAATCAAAAGAAGTGTCAATCAAGGAGTTGAGAACCTGCTGACCTTGAGCAGAGAGGTTGTTGTGAGTCCAACGCTTCCCGCGGTTGAGGTCACGTGAGCGGCCGAGACGGGTCCGGGTCCGGACTTGCGGGTCGATGGGTTGTTGGGACTTGGAGTTATGTCGCAGGAGGAGGTCTTGAAGGACTGGAGCCGATGGAGGTGGTGAATTGGGTTGTAAACTCGGGTTCTGGTGGTGGGTTTGGTATAAAAATGGGGTTTTAACAGGTGGGGGACTCGGAAGGAGAAGAGGGAGAGCGAGTCTATCCGCCATTTAAGAGATATGATGAGAAAGCTGCAGGCTTTACTATCTATGGTTGAGCAAATCGATATAAACAGATAGAATGAGAAAGAAGGGTTCAGCTGGTAATTGTATCAAACAGTTGGTGTGCTATTTGTTATCACTATGAGAAGATACTTGCAGAGTCCATACTTTTTTGGTTAAATTTTTAGAGGTTTAAGGCTTAAGGGTGGCCAAGAGTCGGAGACAAACCATAAATATATGGAGGATATTTTAGGAGAGAAAGGAGGATTAGGTTCTTCTGTGGTTAGGAAGAGAGTATTGAGAAACTATGACCAATTAAATCTTGCCGCATCAGCCATGAAAGAAGACTCTGGTTAATATTAATAACCTTATGCATATCCATTTTACGGTTCATATTCGTGGTACAAGACTATTCTATCAATATCGTCTCTAAAATTTAAACTTGTATCTTCTTCTTAAGAGTGTAATACGTCTTATCAATACACCCAACTAGGGATGAGCATTTTACCCGGACCCGACAGCATGGATGGACCGAGGGGGTGCTGAGGGGGCAACCGCCCCCCCTAAAATTTTAAAAATCATATATGATTTAGAAAAAATTTAGAATTTTTCTATGTATTTTCTATTAAAAATCTATTTTCGCCCCCCCTAAACTTCTATAAGTTCGCCCCCTAGAAATTTATAGGTTCGCCCCCCTAACCTAAAGTCCTGGGTCCGTCCCTGCCCGACAGGTTTCGACCCGACCCGACTCGATCGGGTCGGATTTTTTATTGAAAAAATCAGGTTAGGATCGGGCCGAATTTTTGTTGATGATAAAATCGGGTCTGTTCGGGTTTAGGGTGGAAAGCACTCGGCCCGACTCAGGACTAATAGTGTAATTTTCTCTTAAATTTTTTAGGTACATTTATAATAATACCCCTCTTTATATATATTTTTTATAATTAAGTCCTTAAAATTGAATTTTTATTTATAATTTAGTCCTTTAAATTAATTTTTTTATAATTAAGTCCCTTAAAAAATTTACAATTAGGTCCCTAAAATTAATTTATTTTATATAGGTCGGGTCGGGTCGGATTTAGTATATTTATTTTTGAATCGGGTTTAAGGTGTTTATTTTCGGGTCTGATCCGGGTGGGCCAAAAACCCGACCCGTGCCCATCCCTACACCCAACATATATCGGTAAATAACCTTTGCCTTTAATCCTCTTGAAACACTTGATTTTGTAATTAATGAAAGTCGATTGTTTTATGATCTTCCATGTTGATACAAAGATTAGTGGACGTGAGAGGAGGTGATTTACACGATCCGAGGTGTTACTAGGTTGCCGCACTCTTTGAAAATTTTAAATTTTATACCAATAATATGTTTTGGTATTTTTGGAAGTTTCAATTTCTCATATAATTTTATTAACTATAAAAGCTCACACCTTTATACATATTTTGGCATAATATCATTATGAAAAGTTACTTGAAAAAGAAGAAGAGAATGCATAGCCTACTTGGTAGTTGGTACTTGGTACTATAGATCAAGACAGCATAGCCTACTCGGCTGGGACGGAACCAGGATTCGAGACTGGGGGCAAAACAGTGGGGCAAATTTATAATTATTCGAATGCAAAATTCCAGGATCTTAGAAAGATTTAATAACATGAATGAACTTAGAAAGGAACTGATAATATTTGCATAAAACAGTCTCTGCATATTAAGAAACTACTTCTATTTGCAAATTGAAAAAAGGCACAGTTTTCTTCAGTATGTTCAACAAAAAGACAGGCTCCATAAACAGCTTATTTCCTAGTTTGCAAACAGACTTGCTCCCTCTCTTTGTCTAGGATCCATCAAAGAAAGTGAGGATTAATCAACCTGGCAATTTCAAGAAATCCGATGCGATCTTTGTCTGCGAATATCTTCTTCAACTTCTCATCACATATTATAACCCTCTTGTTATTGGGATCCTAAAGAAATTGCAAGAAAGAACCGAGTCAGCTACAGGATATATGGCTCGGTAATGCAAGATAATGTGTTCGCGATACCTTTCATTCACAACCGAAGTTGCATACAACAATCACAAAAAAGCTTATTGATGGTAATCGGAATGCAGAGCCACGTAAAAATGTTTGCACAAAGGTCATTATGATGAATATCCAAAAGGCAGGCAATGACATTAAACTTGTCAAGGAATTGGTTTTATAGGCTCCAAAACAGAAGTTCTATCCAAGAAGACAAGCTGTCTGTAAGGCCACAGACCGTATAACAACGATAACCGGCAATAAGACTCTTAAACGAAAGAACCAATCAAGATAGCTCATAACAATGAAGACCACAACCACACCTAGTTGCCAACAAAGCCATAGTTGTAGGCTTGTAGCAACAAAAGTTGTGGGTTCAAGCCCCGTCTGTGTACAGGGACGAATGCAGAATTCTACATTAGGGGTGCGGAATTATATCATCAAAATAAAATACAAGAAAATTTTCTAAAATATATGAGAATTTGATATTTTCAGGGGTGCGACTGCCACTAACATCCGCTCCCGAATCCGTAATGTACCAACAAAAGTGACTACACCAAGCTATGTTCATCAACTTCAAATATAGAAACCATCTACAAAAACACACAGTTCCAATTTCCCAAATGTCTAAGGCAGATATATGAAAACCCTCCAAATGAAAGTAACCAGCTAGTCAGCAGCTTCATAAACAGTAAAGATTTCTTTTTTATTCACAAGACAAACCCTAAACCTGAGCTCCATATGTTTATTTATCTATATACCAAACAAAGCTAAGAACCCATTCAAAACCTCCAAAACCCAAATACATTTCACAATAAACAAGCACAATCATAGTTTAAAAGAGGCAAAAGGAAATAGATAAAGGACCTGGAGATTGTGCTCTTTGATATGAGCCCAAATCCGCTTAAGAACTTCAGTTCGGGGAATTTCGGGGACTCCGACGAGAGCCTGCATCTCTGGCGACACACGGCGGGGCTTCATGATGCCACGTGGCTTCCGGGAACCAGTTTCGGTCTTTGAAGCCGTGGCTTGAGTCACGGCTGGTACCATGCGCACGTTAGTTGGATGAAGAAGACGGAGAGAAAAGGAAGAAGAAGAAGAGGGTTTGCCTGCGAACGACGCCGTTTGTGGTGAGATAAAAGTTGAGAAAGTGGCGGGAAAGACTGCCATTTCTGTTTGTTCTCAGTTTGTTGGGAAGGAAGTGAAGAGCGGAGGGATTTGTGGTGTCCTCTTCGTTTCTGGAATTTGTATTTGTTTTCTGAGAATGAGAATGAAACGAAGAAGAGATAGCGGTTCTTTTTAGGTTTAATTATGGATTTTATCCTTGTATGTTTTAAATTTATAACTTAGTACTTTTACTTTATTAATGTCAAAATTTAATCCTTGTACTTTATGGAAACTGAGAAGTTAGTCCAATTGTTGATAAATTTGTAAATTTTAATTACTGTTTTTTTTTCTTATTTGCTGCATATAAGTTGTTGAGTTGCTTATCTTAATTTTTTTTACATTCCGGTCTGATTATATGATTGTATTAAGATATGTTGTTTATTCTTAATTTTTTAAAAGTAATCGTGTAAACAAACTGCTCAAATTCAAATTACCTAAGATAATAAAGCTCCACTTTTTTTTACCAGAAACAATCAATAGAATTTTTTTCAAATTTATTTTCAAATGATTTTTATTGTTTCTTTATAGGCTTAAATGAAAAATAAGTGCCCAAAATATAATTCTTTTGAACTTTAGGTGCATAAAGTATTTTTTGCTAAAAACAAGAGCCTACTAAAATTTACACTGTTATAATTTTAGGTGTCTAACCGTTAAGGGGTGTTAAAAATATTGTTAATCGATCGATGCTTGAGACTTAACATGTTTATTTGACTTTTTTCTCAAAATTAAAAACATAAAACATTTTTTCTAAATTAAATTTTTTTTAAAAAAAATCTGAAAATTTGTAAATTTTACAAAATAATCCTTAAAATTTCCCAAACCTAAATCCCAAATCGCCATCGCTTTCGTCACCGATCGCTGCTGCTTTCGACATCGATCGTCGCCTCTGAGCACACCACTTTGGTCGCCGAACCTAGGCGGTCATTTCTCCTAGCACGGCACCGCCAAAAACACCAATCGAACATCGATTTCGCGTCCGACATTCGGCTAACATGTTGTTCAACGTTTTTGGCGACGGCGTGTAGAGGGAAATAACTGCCTAGGTCCAACAACCAAAGCAGCGACAGAAGCGGTGGCGATTTGGGGGTTTGAGTTTAGGAAAATTTAGGAATTTGAGGATTGTTTTATAAAAATTGAAAAATTTGAGTTTTTTTAAAATAAAAATAAATAAATTAGTATCATGTGTCAAGCATTGATTGATTAACAAATTTTTTAACAACCCTTAATGGTCAAGTACCTAAGATTGCAACGATGTAAAATTTATACATCTATTTTTAATTTAAAAAATATTTTACCACTTAAAGTTTAAAATAAATATACTTTGAGCACCTATTTTTTATTTAAGCCTTTCTTTATATGATGTTTGAAGTTACAAAATTAACCTTGATCCTAAATAGACCAAGCCCATCTCCCTATGACCAAAGTCCAAAAAATTTTGGAACTTTCTAGAAGGGTACTATGGTCTGTTGCCTCTATGGCCCAAATCACCGTTTTGAATATATATATATATATATATATATATATATATATATATATATATATATATATATATATATATATATATATATATAAAGTTTCAGGTTGATTTTTTAAATAAAAAAAAAAACTGTTCGGTTGAGTTCAGGTTAGGGAAAAACCGTCATGGTCCGATTTAAGATAATTATGAAAATATTTTTATATATTTATATTTTTTGGTTAAGTTTTAAAAAAATGTAAATTTATTACATAAGGTATTAAAATTTAAATCATGGCACCAAATGAATTTTTACTTTGATTTAATGTTGTTATATTGACTAAATTATTTTTTTATTTTTTTTTATTTTGACGAAAATTATGTTAAAACATGTCGAGTCGGAGTTAAATTTTTAGTTAATTTTTTAAAATAAATAAAATTATATTCATACTCACATTCAATAGGGAGTGGAAGTGACCCCTTTCAATTTTTTTGATCTCTTGACATGTCTCGCTCTATGCCATCTCTTCCGCAATTTTTTCGATTTTATGACATTTTAAGTTTTGTTAGTTTAAATTTAAGTTAAATTATATTTTTATCCCCTCGATATTTAGATTAAATACATAATAAGTCTTGTATTGTTTTAAACTTAAACAATTAACTCCTTTCAATATTCGATTCCAATTTCGTTGTCGTATACTATGTTATATGAATGAAAAAGATCACTATTTTACCATACAAATGTAAAATAATTTTAGTTCGAATCTCTTCCAAAACAGGTTAATTGAAATGAAACTTTACTCTAAAAAAAGCCATGCAATACAGACCCAATGTCACAAACACAAGTGTTTGGGTCTCAACGTTCTCATTTCATGTCGTTTTTGCTTTTGCCTTTCAGCGACAGTAACCTTAATTGCTACGAAATTCGATTAAACCACATGTTTTTGCAGTTTTGTGAGAAAAAAAGAAGTTCAATATTCAGTTCATCTTCTGGAAAAGAAATGATGGCCCAACAGAAGGAGGCTAACCGGTTTACATCACTTTATATTCGGAGATAATGATAGTTGAACCGACGGGTCCCCTCTTTTCCTCAGTCCCTTCCTTTCTAAGCTGCTTGTGGACCGGTTTTAATTTATTTTTAAAAAATTGATTTTAAGAATTCTCTTTTTTCTTTTTCGAGTGAGATTAATGTTATCGCTTCTTCTCATAAGTGACATTCTACCCCACTCAACCTTGTGATGTCAACGTCACGAGTCAACCACGCCCGTGATGAGCTCTTATCGCGTTTGTCTACCCTGTTTACCCCGCTCATGAGCAGTGGCGGATCCAGAAATATTTTTCAGGGTGGGCACAAGCTAAAAATTTTTTGAGGGTGGACACAATAATAAAAATTTTAAAATTTTAGGGTGAACACAAGTCATAAAAATTAAGGTCTAATTCATAAAATTTTAAAAAATTAAAGATAAATGTGTAAACTTTAAAAAAAATCAGGGTGGGCACGGGCCCACCCAAGCTAACCTTTACATCCGCCACTGATCATGGGAGCTCGGCGTGAAATCGAGCAGTCAAAGGGTCGCTCTAATATCACTTGTCACAGAATTATTACCCTCTTTTCAAAAGACATGTCTGACAACATGTGTAGCGTTACTGCTTATATATTTCAAGACTTTCCTTTTTCTTCTTTTCAGATGTAGAATTAATGTCATCGTCTCATTTTTTTTCTTCCAAAATGTTCACATTTTTTATAATCATATTTAATTAATATAATAATAACATATAAATACTTAAATAATATTAGATATTCAATCGGCCAAAACATTATTAATTGTGACAAACTGCATAAAAAAGGACAACATCATTAATTGTGACAAACTGCATCAAAAAGAACAATTTGGAGGAAATAAGGGACATGTTAAAATTGGATTGATCTATAAGCAAAGCCTCATAATCTCTAATGCATCAAAGGCAACATTTTATATAAACACTTCTAATTTTTAATTGATTAATTTAAATCAGAAATTGTAAATATTTATTATGAAGACAACTATTTTAATTTATTTTATTTTATTTACAACACTAAAATTTAAGCATCTGATATTACTTACGGGCTTAATAACGTCAAAAATTAAACTAACTGGTTGGTGATGATATCGAAATTTTTTCTCGGACAATTACATAGAGACACGTTTGTTTGCATAGTTTCATGAGTATATCATCAATCCGTTTGTCTTTCCCTTTCATTAACTTACTTAAACTTCTGATTTTGAAATTTTGACACTTCTAGCATCTTTCACCACATGAATCATATTCGATATTTCATTTTTTATGGATTTATATTTAATATTAAGATGTTCGTACATATTCTTAATCATTTGATAATGCACAAATATTTTGTAGACAAAGCGATTTAAACTTATGTCTCTTAAAATAAACATCATTGATTTTTCCACTGGAACACTTTTAAATTTTATGATGAATATTAATAAAAATAAGAAAGCAAATTAGGAATTAGCAAAAATAGGGATTATTGTTAAATACGTGGGAACAGGGCCTTAACTTAGCGTACAAATTAACCATGAATTGATATCCAGCTCATCATATCTACATTAGGTGGATTCCACTATCATTATTCTCCTAAAAAATATTGTTACTATTTTAAAAAATAAATATTTTATACATAAACGGTGAAAACTAAAAGTTTTCACAAGCGTCTTAGTTGTAAGGTATACAGAGATAATTTAAGATATAGGGTTTAAAGATTTATGTGTAAGAGGTTAGAATTTAGGGATAGTTGTTTCAATTTAAGGTTTAAGGTTATAATTTAGGGTTTATATGTTAAAACCTAAATCCTCACCATATTACCTTAAAAACTAAACCCTAACCTATAAACCCTAAATTATAACTATAAACCTTAAATTGAAACAACTACCTCCAAATTCTAAACTCTTACACCTAAACCCTTAAACCATATGCCCTAAACTAACTTCATATACCCTAAAAGTAAGGTACTTGTGAAAACTTTCAGTTTCCACCGCTAGTGTATAGGATATTAATCCTTTTAAAAATAAGTTTTTCATTAGGCCGCGAATTTCAAACATAGACCATAAAATAGACATATAATTTACTCAAAAATATACGTTTTTTCATACAATATTTTTCATAAGACATTAACCATTATTTAGTATATCATTTCTCCAAAATTATTATTAAAATTATGTTGTTTTAATCTTTAATAATCTATTTCATAAACAAAGTTGTTTGAATATAAATTTTTAAGATAAAATATTTTATTTTTCACTCGAATCATTCGGAGAATTCAAACGAATGAATCTTTTTGCACATTCATAAAATTTACAATTTAATTTAAATCCTTTTAATCCAACTTTTAGCTTTGGCCTCTCTTTTTTTTTTTATCTCAGCCCGTAATCCAAAATTCACGGCATCATCGCTACTCCTAACATTAAAAATTTCATGTCACTATGATAAATTGGAAGGGATATTTTTAAGAAAAATGTTCATATTAGTTAATGATGCTAATTATTGGAATTAACTAATGGCAGAGAAAAAAAATTATGTTAAAATAAAACATAAGATTAAATTTTATACTTGATCAGAATAAAAGGACCAAAGTTGAAGTTTGACCATAAGAACGTAGAATTTGAACTATATAAATAGTGCCTTCTATTCCATCTCCCACACTCGCCCTTTCTCCTTTCTTTGGATTCTTAAAGGTTGTGGCGTAGTTTAAGCAGAGAGTGTGCGCAGGATAAGCTTCTCACCATTGTTTCAACATGATTCTTAATACTAATAGAACTTTGTTTATATCAGCTTTGCTTTGCATTGCGGTTGCCTCGGCTTTTGGTCAAGCTCCTACTAATCCTCCTACGTTCACGCCGGCGCCTCCCACACCACCGGCTTCCACCTCACCTCCAACTACTCAGCCACCGCCGGCTTCTTCTCCTCCCCCCACTTCATCGCCGCCCCCAGTTTCAGCACCTCCACCTAGCTCTCCTCCTCCAGCAACTCCACCTCCGGCCACTCCTCCACCTGCTTCTCCACCTCCGGCCACTCCACCACCTTCTTCTCCTCCCCCCGTCACTCCACCACCTACATCTCCCCCTCCCGCTACTCCTCCACCTGCAACTCCTCCTCCAGCTACCCTACCACCTGCTCCGCTGGCTTCTCCTCCGGCCACAGTCCCGGTTATTTCCCCAGCTACGTCTCCGGTACAAACACCATTGACCTCCCCGCCGGCTCCACCAACGGAGGCCCCTGCACCTTCCCTTGGCGCTTCTTCACCGGGTCCATCTGGAACTGACATGGTACATTTTTTTTTCTTACTTCTCCATTTACAATCACCTAGAACTACCATTATGTGTTCATGTTAGTTATATCAAAAAATGGATAAATTCATATTTGATCCCCCATAAAAATTTATAATTTAATAATGCTCCTCTTGGGAGGGCTTTACCTTAAACGCTCTGAGCTCGGCGAGTCTCAAGTTAATTTTGGCTAGGGTGAGTGTTCGATCGAGTCGAGTCAAAAAATTTCAAATTATTCGAGTTTACGCATCATATTTTATAACTCAAAATTTATTTGAATTTTTTTATTCGAGTCGAGTCAAGTTTTCGAGTTTCTATACAAATTTAATTGTAATTATTTATCATGTTATAGTATAATCTGATTCTAACTTAAACGACTTTATCTAATTATATAAAATATATATATATATATATAGATAGATTTCTTCATATTTTTTTCATACATGACATATATTTCTTCCTTTTTTTATATCGGTGTATATATACAAGGAAAAGTTGAATGACGATACTCGAACTTAAAAATCAATCTATTAATTACTAAAGTTTCGAGTTATTCGAATTTCTATTTTATAACTTAAACTTTATTTGATTTTTTTAATCGAGTCAAAAATTTCAATTTTTTTGAGTCGAATTTTACCAACCCTAAATGTGGGGTCAAAATATCCTCACACGGACACAAAAAATACACTAAATTAGAGTATTGTGATTAAATCTCAAATCTCATTATACTAAAGAGACTAAGGTCCGTTTAGCATCAATTTTCGAACACTTGTTGAGGACAGACGATAATCTATTGATAAAGCTAAATTTTTCAGTTATAGCGGAACGCTTATTTAAACGCTAAATTATGTTGAAAAACGACAGCCGACGCTCATCCAACATACATTCTATACTTACTCGGCATTATTTTTTTTGTTTGACGATCTAACATCCGTTAAAAAAACATCGTTGAATGCACCATAAAACCCTAATTTATGTGAAAATAATTGTCGTTTGTTTTCAACTTTGAATATTGCAGAGTGGAGCAGAGCAAATGTTGAACGTACAAAAGATGGTAGGGAGCTTGGTGTTGGCATGGGCTGCCCTGGGTTTGATGGTTTGAGTAAACATCACGTTATTTTTCTTAATAATATGCATGTTCGTTTATATATATACATATATCATCTGATTGTATACTGAGATATTATTATTAGTATTTTTTATTTTATTTTTGAGGACATACATTTTGCATTGGAGGGGAATTCATTGTTTACTTTGTATGGGATATGTTGGTGGCTACCTCTTTTTCTCATATGATTGATTTGTTGTTTTAGTACATTCACATTATATATTATTGTTTTTTATTATTTTTACTGGGTCGATTTATAAAATAGGAAAAATTACATTTATGGAGAAATCGAAGAGTGTGTTCATACTTTTAAATTCTCGTATAATTTAAATGTTTTTTTATTGATAATCTATTTTCTCACTCCTTAAATTCTTGTTATTTTACGGTCCTAAATTTATTATAATTTTTTATTAGCTCGTACCATTAAAATAAAATCATATGTTCTTTCGTGATTATATTGACAATTCTAAATCTTTGAAATGCTAACATAAAATAATAACATTGCTTTGTTGAATATCAGTTTATTAATTTCTTAAACGAGGAAAAAGGTAAAAGTATAATAGACGGGGAGTGGAGAAAATTGATTTCTTAAGCAACTTGAAATTCAAGCTATTATTATTGTTGTTCTTATTATTGAATAAGTTTAGTTAGAAAAAGTGTCCCAAAATTGATTTTTTTATTATTATTGTTGTTCGACTTAAGAGCAAGTATATTTGGCTGGTTGATTAAGGTATTTATCTTTATTTTCTTATATTTCTTTAGGTTCCATCATTTCTCTAGAATCTTTTATTCCCCTCTGCCCTAGGTAGGACTAGGATTTGTCAAAAATAAATAAATAAATAAATTTTGACTTCATTTAATCCGAGTGGTTTCATAAAAAACGACATGTTCTTTATAATCGATTTGAATTCAGTGTAGTCTACGAATACATTAAAATCAATTAAGACTAAATTTAAAAGACATAGACAATAATGAAAAATTATTTATTCATGAAATGGAGAAAACGAAACATTAAATGAATATTTACTTCAATTCAGGGACGGAGCCATCAGATTTTTGTGGTATAATTGTATTTAATTTTTTTTAATTTAAATAATAATAAAATAAAGTTTTTAGCCCTCTTAACTTTTAAATTTAACGCACTGTTATTAAAGATGAGCACGAGTCGGGTACGGCAAACATACATTAAAGAATTCCAAAGCTTCACTTTCAGCATCAGCAAACATACATAAACCAGATTCACACCCTCATTTAACACACTGTTACTAGCTATGAGCACGGGTCGGGTAGGGTTGAGTTTTTGGCCCACCCGGACCCGACCCGAAAATAAACACCCTAAACTCGCATCCGATCCGACTCGAACATATTCTTTTAAAAACTCGATTTGACTAGACCCGAAAATAAATATACTATATCTGACCTCGATCCGACCCGACCTATATAAAATAAATTTATTTTAGGGACTAAATTGTAAAAAAATAATTTTAAGGGACTTAATTGTAAAAAAATCAATTTTAAGGACTTAATTATAAAAAATATATATAAAGAGGGGTATTATTATAAATATCCCTAAAAAATTTAAGAGAAAATTACACTATTAGTCTCGGTCACATATTTTCAACCCTAAACCTGAACTCGACCCGAATTTACCGTTAACAAAAATCCGCCCCGACTCGAATCTGAATTTTTTTATTAAAAAAAATTAACCCGATCGGCCCGAGTCGAGTCAGGGACCCGTGAGGTCCGGTTAAAATTCCCATCCCTAACCGTTGAAGTTGGTAAGGTAAAAAAAGCTAGTTAGTTCCATCTCATTTACCATTGCCTTCAATATTTCACACCATATCCACGAACCCCAAAACAACTTACAAGCCAAAGAATCACACAGGGAATCTTCACAAATCCATAAGCAGTAAGTCAGTAACATTAGAAACTGGACACTTTTACTTTCAAGCTCATGCTGATCACTAGAAAGGTTAATGGGGCAGCTTTGATATCTTCCATGTCCATTTTACAAGTTTATATTCGAGGTTTTGTATCAAGAGTATAAGGCTTGTATAACTTCCAAGGGGTTACTCAACTGCACTAGCTATCGGTGTGAACGGTTGCGGACTTTTGATTCTGTGATTGGTCATAGTTCCACTCTCCGAATTATGCCGTCGGCACCGCCTTTCTGCGATTTTTCTATGGCAGCATCTTTGGCATGATATGTTAAATCAGAGAGAGGCAGAAAATAATCAACTGAAAGGCTTGGTATGTTAAATGCGACCTCGTCGATCGTCCAAGTTTCTTCCATCTTTGTTTTCGTGTGGCTCATTGCAACTTCTCCGAACCTGAAAAGCGTAACAACAGAACGTCCTGAATGTGCTATTGTGATGCCTTCGACGGGCCGGTAATCTTCGAGAAATTTATGGATCGTTTTTTAACGGCTCCGTCAACTTTTTCGTTTTTTTAACGGTTGGTGATTTAATTAGAACCATTTAAATAGTTAAGTGGTATATTTACCAAAATTAAAAGTATAGTGGTCAAATTGGCACCAACCTTATAGTTAGGTGGTCACTGGTGTAGTTTACCTAAATATATTTTATATGGTTGGTTAGAGAAAGTCATTTAAATTAGAATCAATCCATAGTATAACATTATAAATAATTACAATTAAATTTGTATAAAAACTCGAAACTCGATTTGACTCGACTCAAAAAAATTTCAAATAAAATTTGAATGATAAAATAGACGCGTCAACTCGAATAACTCGAAATTTTTTGACTCGATTCGATCGAATGCCCTACCCTAGCAAGAGAGTGGATTCAAGTTAAGCAGCTACTGATGCAAAGTTAGAATTTAATGCTCAAGCAGATTGCTAAGCCAACAGAAGGATCAGATAAAAATGATATTATCGTTTGAGGTCTTAATTAGAATATTTTGAAGTTTGAGGACCAATATAAAATCTAGGCATAACTTGAAGATGTCCAGCACAATTAAAATTTTCCTTTTGCCCAAAACTCTAAACATAAACGGCGTCGCTTTTCGCCTTGTACTCCAGCATATTCAGAACTCGAAGCGAAGAAAATAAAATCCCCATCTCCCACTCACTCTCCGCTTCCCAAATTCAATTTCTGATTTTTGAAATTCCAGCGAGGGGAGAGAGATTGACAGACATCTTGTAATTCCAATCAATGGATAATTCAAAGATTCAAGAGGTAACTTCAATTTCAATCCATAAGCTTTCCTTCGCAAACTGTGGATCTTTAATTTTGTCTTCTACTTTTTTTCATTTTTTTTCAGATCCTGGAGAAGCAGGTATTGACGGTGGCGAAGGCGATGGAGGACAAGATTGATGAAGAGATTGCGGCGTTAGATCGACTCGACGACGACGATCTAGAGGCTATCAGAGAGCGGAGGTTGCAGCAGATGAAGAAGATGGCGGAGAAGCGGAGCCGTTGGATCGGTTTAGGCCACGGTGAATACTATGAGATTCCGGCTGAAAAGGACTTCTTCTCGATCGTTAAAGCTAGTGAGCGAGTCGTTTGCCACTTCTACCGCGAAAACTGGCCCTGCAAGGTACTCGCCTGCATTTCTTCTTTTTGTTCTTTCCTACTTATTTGAAGGTCTAATTATGAATTTCGCCCCTATGCTTTATGAAATTTGAGAAGTTAGTTTTCTGCTTCAATTGGTTAAAATTTTGTCATCGTTAGGGGTGTAAGCGAGCCGTGTCGAGCTCGAGTAGTGCTAAGCTTGGCTTGTTAAGATTTCGAGTCGAGCTTGAATAATTTTTAACGAGCCTGTGAAATGTGAAATCTGAGTTCGACTCGGCTCGTTTAGAACTCGAGTCGATTTCGAGCTTGATTCAAGCCCAATCGAGTCAAGTGTTGATCGATCTTTGACCGCATTGGACTCCAGTAACTCTTCATTTGTCATGTCTCATTTAAAGTACTATGAAAAATAAACTTAGATACACAAGTTGTGTAAACTCAAGCTTATTAATTTTAGGGTTTATGGTGTTAGTTTAGGCTGTTGAGTTTAGAATTTAGATTTTAAAGTTTAATACTTATGTGTAGGGTTTATATTTACGGTTTTAAGTTTAAGAATTTAGATTTTAAATTATAAAAAAATTTAGTATATTATATTTTCGTGTAGCTCGTGCTCTTTTCGAGTTGGGTATCAAGTAGCTCGGCTCGTCAAGAACTCGAGCCGAGTTTGAGCTCGAGTCGAGCTTTGACCGAGTCGAGCTCGTGTAGCTCGCGATCTGTCTCGTCTCATTTACAGCCCTGGTCATCGTATTGTATTAGAATTGAGAAATGAGGCCCGATGTTAGAGGAACGCAAATTGGAACAAATTGACTGTTGTTATTTTGTTGCATATAAATCATTAACTGCTTATTGTTGTTAATTACGTGTTGTTATTCTAATTTCCTCATTGAACACTGATATTATGGAATAAATAAGAAAACAAATGGAGAAAGAAACGAACTGATGGAATCTAAAAGCAAGTAATTAGTATAACTTTGTTCTTATTTTGAAGTAGATTCCATGCGGCATTGCTCCGTCAGGCTTTTGCCCATTGCGGAAAATTCCCCACTGCTGCCTCCGGTAGGAGTCTGGGCCGTGTCTCAGTCCCAGTGTGGCTGATCATCCTCTTTAAAGATTTAAGACAAAATAACTCATCTTGTTTGAGTTGAATCGCAGGTGATGGACAAGCACTTGAGCGCATTGGCAAAGCAACATATAGAGACACGTTTCGTAAAAATTAATGCCGAGAAAAGCCCATTCTTGGCTGAGAAGCTCAAGATTGTTGTTCTTCCGACACTCGCCCTTATCAAAAACGCCAAAGTCGATGATTATGTGGTATTGTTAATCTTATTTCCAACATCTAAGATATAAATGTTAAACATCTTATTCCGATCGTCTTGGTTCCACTGTCGCTAACAGTTGATGCGGGTTTCTTTTGCAGGTTGGATTTGATGAGCTTGGTGGAACGGATGAGTTTTCCACTGAGGATTTGGAAGACAGATTGGCTAAAGCACAAGTCATCTTCTCGGAAGGTGAATCATCGGCGAAGCCTGGAACACAGACCAAAAGGAGTGTCCGGCAAAGCCATAACCCGGACTCATCCGATTCAGATTAACTGCAGGTTTGTTTGTAAGTTTTCAATGGAAGTCAGTAGGACTCATCATCATCATTCCATGTTTTGAATTTGTTGTATGAGATCATTCAGTCATTTTGATATATGCTGAATCTAATTTTGCTGTAATTTTGAAATATGCCAAAATGATCAACTGCTTCATGATTGTACTATTAATGCTCCTACTCATTTTGCATTGAATCATACACTGGGAGTCTGGGAGGGTTGAGTTAACCTTTGTTATTCCATTATTATTTACAGGTGTTGCTAATGAGTATCTTATGAGCAATTTTTAAAGGTTATTATATATATGGGCACGGGTTGGGGTTTTGACCCACCCGAACTCGACCTTGAAAATAATTTCCTAAACTCGAACTCAACTCGACCTCATTCTTAAAAAATTCGACCTGACCCGAAAATAAATACCCTAAACCCGACCCAACCTATAGAAAAAATAATTTTAGGGACCTAATTGTATAAAAATAATTTTAGAGGACTTAATTGTAAAAAATAATAATTTTAAAGACTAAATTGTAAATAAAATTTAATTTTATAGACCTAATTATAAAAAATTTAGGGAAAAATTAGACAATTAGTCTATGTCGAGTCGGATATTTTTCACTCTAAACCCAAAATCGACCCAACTTCACCCTAAATAAAAAACTGACTAGACCTAAACTTAATTTTTTTATTAAAAAATCTAACCTGATTGAGTCAGGGTCGGGTCGAAACCTGACCGGGTCGGATAAAATGGCATCCATATATATATATAGGGTTAGGATCAAGTTACACTATGTAAAACTCTTTAAGTTTTACACCTTTTTTGGATCGTTGGATGGGAGAAATGAATGGTTGAGATTAACTCCGTGTTTTTAATTCCCAAGTGATAATCTTCACATAATTTACTGTTAATCTCATCCATCCGTTTCACTCATCCAACGATCCAAAAAAGGTGTAAAACTTAAAGAGTTTTACACAGTGTAATTTGATCCTATCCCATATATATATATATATATGTGTGTGTGTGTGTGTGTGTGTGTTATGATCAACTTACACAGTGTAAAAACCGTCGTTGGATGAGGAAATGGATGACTCGGATTAACTTTTTATTTTTTTTCAAGTGATAATCTTCACATATTCTACTGTTAATCTCGTCAAAAAACGTGTAAAACTCTTTAAGTTTTACACGTTTTCTAGATCGTTAGATGTGGATGTCTCAGATTAACTCCTTACTCTTTTTTTTTTCAAGTGATAATCTTTATATATTTACTGTCAATCTCATCCATTCGTTTTACTTATCCAACGGTCCAAAAAAACGTGTATAACTTAAAGAATTTTACGTTGTGTAAACAGATCTTATCTCATATATATATTGCTTTTAAAACTTACGACTAAAGAAAATAAAAATATATAAACCAAAAGGGCGAGAAGAAAAGAAAAACAAAATTTTCCCTTAAATATGTCTTTTATCTTGCATAGAAACTCAGTAACCATAGTTAAAATCTTTTTTGTATCTATCCAATTAAACAGTATATAGATGTAAGAATAAAGATCAAACAATTAATCTTGCGGATTAATCTTTTTTGATTAGAAGATGTATCGTATTAATTGTTACATGATTGTTAAACTATTATAAATATAGATGAAAATCGTGTCACAAGACAAAAAAAAAATTACGGAAAAAAGTACGAACAAACACAACAAATTATGTAATAAATATTCAATTTATATTTAAGAGTATAGTAAAGGTTCTTGCATTATAATGCATGGTGTATTATGGGCCCTATAGTGTTTGAAACGACCGAAAATGAACAAAGAGTGCATCTGTTACTGTTAGGTCGTTCGTTAAAAAGAACAAATGTCATTACAAAACCATGGTATAATTTAAATTAATGTCATCTCATTAAATAATAGTTTCAGCCGTTTCAAAAATGATTATCAACTCATTATTTTAGCATTCTTAATGCAATCTCTTGCTAATATTTATTTTTAAAGTATAATACATATGCAAACCGTACAAATAAAGTTGTTTGAGGACGAGTTTCAGAAAGAAAAAAAAAACAATATTTTCTTTTTTATTAAAATTATTTCTTGAGTTCTATTTACTCATTTTTTAATGTATATGATAAACCTTCATACTTGAATTACAAAATACAATTTATTCATTGTTTTTGTGGTTTTGCCTATTTCGATCCCCCGAGAGTGGCGCATATGCTCAACATACTAATCCCATGGTGTAACAAAGTCATGCAATGTGTTAGGAGAGTCGTCCGTAAAATTTGATATGGATTAGTTATCTAGTGGGTCAAAAATTAGGCTTGTAAACGAACCGAACGAACACGATTGAAAGTGTGTTCATGTTCGTTCATTTAACTTTAACCGAACAAATGAACGAACACGAACATAAACGAACACAAAATTTTTTGTTGTGTTCGTTCATTAAGGAATGTAGTTTGTTCGTGTTTGTTCATGTTCGTTTGTTTAAATGATAAACGAACACAAACAAATATATATAATGTGTTAAATATTTAATATTTTGGGTTAGTTCGATTAATTCAGTTAATTAACTGATTTTAAATCAAATTAATCTATAATTGAAATTTGAACAAACTCTTAATCATTAACCGAAACCTAAAATTATCTAATAGATTAACCAATTTTGTTTTGGTTCGGTCGGTTAGTTCGATTTAACCGAACAATGAACACCCCTAGACATATATGAATAAACTTAAATGCACATAAACGAACACAAACGAACGAACATAAACGAACAAATTACCGAACGTTCACGAACATAAATAAACGAACAAGCCCTTTGTTCGTGTTAGTTCATTTAATTAAACGAACAAAAAATCTTGTTCATGTTCGTTCGTTTAATAAATAAACGAACATAAACGAATTTTCCACCGAACGGTTCACTGAACGTTCGGTTCATTCACAGCCATATCGAAAATCGATTGTTAACCCAAAAAACAAAAGTCGTTCAATGCTTATATATTACCTAAAACAAGGAATGTTCAAAGGTATTTAAGAAAAGAACGTTGGTTCGAGCTATACAAACGATAGTGTTAGAACAGTTATGAACTTTGAACATAGACAATAATGCGGACATAAAATATGAAAAAGAAACAAAAATGAATGCTGGTTTTGGTATATAGGCTGTGCCAAAAGGGAAGTGTCTTTGGTCCCCCCATTGTTAGCCAAGTTCGGACCAACAAGGGGCTGTTTTCATTGTCTTCCTGCTCTGCTCTGCCTCTAAATGGCTCGACCCACACCGGCAAAGCTCGACCACCCCACCAGTCGTTGCCTGGCAGATCAGATCCATCACTTAGTGTATTCGTTAAAGACCTTTTTCCTTTCCGGTTTAACTGTATCACACGTTCTCAAATTATAATTATGTTATAATATAATTCTCAAAATAAAATTATAATTATATCAATCAAGCTCATATTATTAATAAAATGACTAGAACGATACCAAGATTAATAACCGGCGACGATGCTACATGTATTTTCGGAGGGGCTCTTGCCCCCACGTAACAATTTTTTTAACTTTTCAACATTTATGTTTTGTCCCCAACTTTTCAACATTTATGTTTTGTTCCCAACTTCCGATAGAAGCATTGTTAATGGTGGGGGACCCATGGTTATAAATGGACCAATCAGCTGGAGACTTGTATTATTAACTTTCTTTCTTTTTTCTGGATTGCCACTGCATTATTTGTTTGGATTGAAGGAAAGTTGTTGAAAGTAATTGGTCTCTTTTTCCTTTTATTTTCCCTGTTATATCGACAGTGCTGGAAATTTTTACTTGCTTTTCTCTGATTCAGTGAATTTACATGTCGACAATCCTACCAAAACAGTGTTGGTTGGAGACAATCTTTGATAATTCACTGCGAAAAGCCAAACAAAGTGAACTATCAAGAAAGTGTTCATGTCGGAAATGTATGTATGCATGTTGGCTGGGTACCACTTTCATTCCAAAAGGAAAGTATAGCTAAATTTATGGTATCGGGCTTTATCTTGATTAATTTGAATTGATTTACGTCGTATATGTGGCTTATGTGAGTGAGTCTCACGGCGAAGATTTTCTGCATACAAAAAACCTTAAACTCGAAATCTGTTTAAACAATACCAAACTACTTACCATTTAGAAATATCAATTTTTTTCCACCAGAATGATTATAAAATATGAATATGCAATCAATATAATTATGTCTGAATACGGATTCTTCAAGAAATATTGTCCATGTTTGGTTTTGCGTTTGGGGTCCAAAAATCCTGATTAAACGGGAAAATATGTCTCGGTCATCGTGCCAACATGTTTAAATTTAAAAATTTAAACGTGATTTTGGGAAAAGCAAGGTAGAAGTAGCTTTTGCGTTTCGTCATTATTTTTAAACTATACTTTTACACAACCACAATTTTTAAGAAAAAAACTCTCAAACATAAATTAATTTTATAAAAGTTAGGATGATTCAAAATCAGTTCTACCATCACATAACCAAACACACAATGAATATAGATGTTAAAGGGTTTTGATGTGAAATTAATCGTTCACTTCATTACAAGGTAGTATAAGATTTGAGATGATTGTCGGATATTAATATGTATTTTTCATTTCTCAATATAGATAAATTCAATCTGTTTTAATTTATTATGTAAATTAATACCTGTCACGTGAGTTTGATAAATTTTCAATTGATATATGTGTTGACGTGTCACATTGATAACTAATTATGTTATTAATATAGTATTGGTAAGTTAAAATGTTGATGTTATTAAATATTATGTTATGTATTACAATATAATTGGTTGTTGAAGTTACGCGTTAACATATTTACTAATTTGAGAATTCTTTTTAAGTTAAAACATCAATTTAAAAAAAAAACAATTATAACATCAATTTAAAAAAACAATTATAACATCATTTATGGTGACATGTGTCACCACCTGAATGACTAAAATAATAAAAATAAATTACTTAAAATACTAAGCACAAACACATGATTCGAATCCAACTCCACATAGAAAGCCGTCAAATACTTAGCCACCACACCAACTAATGTAATTTTTTTGACAAATTCTAAACTTAATCCTGATTCTAATCCTACGACTTAAACAAAGACTTTCTAATAGGTCTAAAACCCAAGACTTATGTAAATATGAGAGAACAAAAATAGCAACTTAGTCATCTCGAATTCGAGTCGTTAAAAAAACTTAATTGTTGTTTAAGTTTATTGGCTTGATTCTGCCCTTTCTTAGACAAAAGGAAAGTGAAGCAACAAAGATCATAAATGTTGGCATAAAACCTTATCCATTTTCCATTACATGTAAGAAAACAATTCAGTGGACAAACATCAGCTTCAGCTGCTAAGATATCCTCTGAATCCAAAACTACAAAACCCGACCCTGAAACATCCTAATCAACTTGTACACTAATTTGATCTGGAAACAAAGATAATCTACAAATATAATAGAACTATGTCATTCTGACTTTTAATCTGGTCGGTCTTGTGCCTAAACAAACCACTGAAATGGAATCATCTTCTCCTTTCAGGGTTCCAATGTGGCAAACCCGGGCTGAAATGTGCCGATACCGACCGAGAATCGAGCAATTCCACGATCGGTGTGAAGTTAACACACCTCGGGACCTTGTATTGGTTGATGGATGCCCCTCTGGATATGGCGTAATCCATCAGCTCTTCGAATGTTCCGTTCTTCACCACACGGATTTCTAGCGGCCCGATCGAGTTGTCCGCGACACGGCCTTGTCGGTAAACCGAGTTGAGTGACTCCTCCATGGCTAAACAACATTGTTTTAGTGCATCGTCCGAAGGGGAATTAGCCGCGTCTTTGACTAGTAACTCCCAATATATGACATAGTGACCGGGGATTGTTTTGGTATCGGCATAACTCGTGTATTCGACGACGCTTGTGTTGAATTCACGGAGGACTTGGGAAGCGTTCTCGACCGCCTTTTGTAACTCGGCCTCGTCGGTCTTGTCCGAGTCGATGCTGAGCAGCACGTTTTTTCTCCTCACGAAATTAAATTGCGGGGCAGAGTTGTGGAAACCCGTGACACGGAGAATGTCACCTACGCGGTACCTGCATAGTCCCGCGTAGGTTGTGATCACGAGCTCGTATTCTTTCCCGACTTCGACGTCGACAAGGTCGACGAGTTTCGGGGACGAATCACGAGCAAACCCTGATGAATTAGGCTCATGGTCATGGGGCAAGAACTCGAAGTAGGCCATGTTCGGCATGATGGTGTACGAAACTTCGGACGGTTTGCACATCGGGTTAAGGTTCAACCCGAAGTAACATTCCGACGAAGCGTACATCGTGCAAGCTTTCGGTAGCCCGCCGCTGTAATAATCCAGGGTAGGAATATACTGTGCCATTGCTCCGGTTACGATAACGTCGAGGTACTTCGTGTTCGGCCAAATTCTCGTAATAATCCCCTCCCAGCTTTCCTTCGAACATTCCTGTCGGACAAACCGAGCAAGCTCGGGGTTCGGTTTCAAGACCTTAGCCATGCATTCCCTCAACGAAGGGTCTGTAATTTTCGGATTCAAGTCACCGGTTTCGATATCCACTGAGAGTTGTTTCCAATTAACTTGGAGGAACTTAATCGCTCGGAGTAAACCCGAGGCGAACACGGCACCGACACGAAGAACTTCGTGTCGGTCCCGGAGACCGCAAAGCATCTGCGTGTACATGCTCTGGAAAGAGTCTGGACACAAGATGGCCTCGTTGGGGCTGGTATAAACGTTGTAAGGGTCGTACGGTCGGGTCTTGAAATGCTCGCTCTTGTAGTAACTGGTGAGGACCGGGCGGGCCGACAGACCGCCGGGGGTTCTTGTTTCCGATTTCACGAACAGGAAATATAATCCCTTGCCTTTGTCCAAACCCGACACATAACTGTTATGTAGAAACCGCGTCCCATTAATTAAACAAATAAACAATGCAAGAAATTTTAATATATATATATATATATAATATACTTACAGATTCATTACGGGCATGAGCAAACTGTAGAGCAACTGACGGCGATCCAGCTCTTGTTTAATCGTCGGCATCAGTTTCCTCTCACCGGCTGAAGTCCCGGAGCTGGTGAGGAATTCCGAGATGGGGTGTGCCGATAAAATAGCGGAGCGGTCGCCATTGGCGATGCGTTGGATTTCAGGCTGGAGGTCTTCGTAAGTAATGACGGGAAGCTTGGACTTGAACGACTCACGGTCGGCGGCGCCGTTGAGTTTGAACCGGGTGAGGTACTCGGTTCGGGAGTTTTGGGTTAAGATGTCGGCCAAAACTCTTTCTTGAACGGCATCGGCGTTTCGGGTCATTTCCTCGATGAACCGCAAAGCCTTATCGTCTTTCTCGCATGCCGGTGGACCGAGGGGTGATGAGATTGCAGAATCGACGGCCATTTTTATATATGAATAAGCTTTGGATTTTTGTTGTTTTAGTGGAAATGGAAAAACGAAAGCTTTTTGATATACAAGAGAACTGTGAACTGTGCGAGGAAGGTGGGGGTGATATTGGGGTGTTTAAATAGGGGAAGTGGGAGTGCCACGTCGGCATGGGACAGGGACTCGCTTGGAAGGAGGCTTAACGACTTGTATTTTTTTTATATAAAATTTGATATTTAATTTATTAATAGATTAATTCGGATTAGTTCTGCGTAGACTTGTTATAGGACGATTTTTTCGTTTCTAATTATTCTATTCACAATGTTATAAATCAATCATCTAATTTTATTTAAAAATATAATGTTTTATCCTACTAGAGTGGGTGACTATTGGTTAACGACCTTTTTTGAACATAAAACAAATACAAGTAGTTAACCAACCGTTACTCAGTCTAGTTGAGTAACGACGTGTATAAAACAAACAAATAAATAAAATTTAATTATTACTTTAAAAATATATTAAATTTTTTTAATAAATGATCTCAGTAGAAAAGTAAATGATGTTCGTTTAAAAGACACGAGTTTAATCCTTTTGTTTACAATGTGTTTGTACATTATCGAGAGTTTAGAGAATGTGTATTAACATATGTTATTTTGTAATCACTTTTAAATTATTAAAAATTAAAAAGAAAGGTTAAATGAAGATTTTATTTCTTTGTTGACCGGGGAAGGGACAAGGCGGGGCCACAACACGTAGACATGGCACGAAATGAGGCAGGCATGTGGGGTTAAGGTGACCGCCATGTCAGCATAGCACAGGGCGGGAGTGAAAGGAGCTAAATAATTGTACGCGTCACACAACCACGCGGCTGCTTTCGGGTAAAATTGTTGGCCCTTGATTACGATGCTCCGCCGGCACGTGAGACAGATGCTTATATTTTATTTTATTTAATTTCACCATTTTTTAAGGGGCCAAAATAATTAGTCCAAATGTTGAAAGTACAAACTGTTTTTATTAATAATAATTTTTTTAATATGCCGAGATATGATTACAAAGTAGTATTTATTTAATTTTTTATTATTAATCAATTTTGTATGAATATTACTTAAGTATTTATCAATTTTAAAATAACCAGATTGATCCTTCTAAAATAATTTTACATAATGTCTAAATTAATTATAATGTTTTCAAACTTTTAAATTAGATAATATTGTACATTTAAACTCATCCTTAAGAATATTTAATTTTAACATAAGTTAAAAAATCAATGGATAAAAATAATAATGAAGCCCATATCTTTAAAAAGTGAGGAAATGCAATTCTTATTAATACACCATGTGAGTACCAAACTGGTTGGCCATGTGATAAATAATTTGGTATCGCTTTAAATAGATTTTGAGTTTAAGGACATATATAAAAAAAATCGTTGAGAGGTTCACCCACCAAAGGCAGGTGTACGACGCGAGTCGGTCTGAATTAGTTATGACGAAGCAGTGGTGGAACTAAAAATTTATAATAAAAGATAATAAAAAACTAGAATTTTTGAGGGAAGATTTTAAAATACTAAAGGTAAAAATGAAAATTAGGATCATCTGAATTTTCTTAAAATAAAATATTTAAATATATATATAATATTTAAAAGCTATAAAATTAAATTCCAAAAAAATACAATTCTAAAAATAATATTTAAAAAATGGAAGACAAAAAGATAGATAACTTTATTAGTGAAGGTTCCAGTCACATACAAAAAGAAAAGCATAGTTGAGTGGCCATCACGTGTTTGTTTCCTCTAATGCAAAATTGTATTTTTTGTATAAAATTATACATAAAAAGAAAATATTTGCAATTACGTGTGTAATTATATTCGGAAACAGAGCTTCCTTTGGACTTAGAGGGGCTTCGTTTCTATTGAAAATTTTAAATACTTGATAAATTTTAATCTATTTGTATTTCATTTTCGTAAAAAATTAATACTTAAATTTTAAAAAATATAATAATTTATTAAATATTTAATCAAGGATAGCTTGAACTAAAAAAATGAGCTTGTACTCTCAATTTTTTTGGTCTAATAACAATTTAGGTCTTCATAACTAAATATTAAACAAATCAGGCTTGTCACCCGAATTTTGAGTTTAAATACTTAATAATTCATTAATTTTTTAAATTTAATATTTTTTCTCTCTCGTTGTTTGATTTTAGCTTCGTCATTATTATATTATTTAATTTTACAATTGATATTATTTTAAAATCTAAACTTATGTAACTATGTATTACAATTTGTATTAGGATTTATATCCAATACACTGACGGTGAAAACTTTTAGTTTCCACAAGTACCTTAATTTTAGGGTTTAGGGACTTAATTTAGGATGTATGGTTTAGGGGTTTGGGTGTAGATGTTTAGAATTTAGGGGTAATGGTTAGGATTTAAGTTTTAGTGTAATATGTTGAAGGATTAGGTTTTAACATATAAATCCTAAATTCTGTTCACAATCCTTAATTATAAACTACTAAACCTAAACTCTACACCCTAAATTGAGTCCATAAACCCTAAAATTAAAGCGCGTGTGAAAACTTTTAATTTACACGACCAATGTATCAGATAATTATCCTTTGAATTATTAGAAAAGACAAAGTTTATTATGTAACTCTAAACGGCTAAACCTACCTTAAAATTATGTTATTTTTATATAGAAGTTTGTCCTACATGCCATCAAATACTTGGAAGTATTATTAATTTCTTTTCCTTTTCATTTTAAATAATAATAATAATAAGCACGTCTGCCTGAAAAATATCATAAAAAATTCAGTTTAGAAGAATCTTATCATAAAAAAAAAACTCAGTTAGGAAGAATCTTAAATATAAATAATAATGCTTAACCAACTAATTATCATTATTAATCTCCCATTGGAAAATTTATTAATTAATTGAAAAGGATAATAGAAAAGGAGAAATGGGCCACCATATATCTATAATTTTCTTTTATTTTATTATTTATTTCCCCTTGTGAAATGCGTTTCCATTTGTTATTATTATTTGCATTTTTTTATTTTAATCGGGTTACTTGTCGTGAAGAAGTGATTTTTGTTTTCGAAAAAAAAAATGAATATTCGACACGAAATTGGGGAACAATGTTCCACAAGTAGTATACAAATAATATTAAATTACAAAGAGATTAAACTAATTGCAAGTTGCAAAGATAATTTTAGCATTTTATTTTGGGTTGGTTTAAAGTCGCCCGCGATAACAGAACTAATTAAATTTGTGTGAAACTCTATTTTTACTTTTCGATACGCGTTGAACAGTTGAAAACTTAATTCGAGTAAAATTACTTTCTATGCAAAATTTATTATCACTTATAATCTCTTCTTTTCGACATAGTGAAAATCTCTCATCTTATGCCCGTGACTTTTTTAGATTTGAGTTTTCTACGTAAATTTCAGTGTGTGTTTGTTTACTTTTACAATCATATGATTTTACCTTACATAGATCGTTCCAATAATTATAACAACGTATATATAATCGTTCCAATAAATTTATCAAGTTTTTTTTACACAAAACTCGCTTTTGGCTAAACGCAAGTTTAAAACTCGCTTTTGGCTGAACGGGAGTTTACCTTACATAAACCGAAATGAATTTTTTTTTTCTTTCTAAATAACCATTAATAGGGTAGTTTTCCAATTAATTCCCAAGAAAATATTCCATCAATATAGCCTCCTAAGGGCTTTTTAATTTTTCCTTTTATTTATTGAACCTTATAAGTCACGGCAAGGGAAACGGGGGACCACCAATAAAACAAATATGTCATCCATATTTTTATTCGAAATATAATTTTTTAAATCGTCGATCGAGAATTCATTCAGTTAACACCGTTTCAATTTTTATTCTAAACCTTTTATTTGTTATGATGTTTCTCGACACTCAACACCCTGAAACGAAAAACTACGATAAAATTATTTTTGACAAAAATTACAAAAAAATTATTTAATACTAAAAGAAGTAAGAAGACTATATTTAAATGCTCTTAATAGTCAATATCCAATTAATATGAGATTTTACGCTTTACATTACCAGCATATATACGTAACTTAAAGTACGAATAAAACAATATTAATCCTTAAACTTGAATTTTTGTCTTCTCAACTTTAATTCGGTTAACATCGTTTCAATTTTTATTCTAAACCTTTTATTTGTTATGATGTTTCTCAACACTCAACACCCTGAAACGAAAAACTACGATAAAATTATTTTTGACAAAAATTACAAAAAGTTATCTAATACTAAAAGAAGTGAGAAGACTATATTTAAATGCTCTTAACAGTCAATATACAATCAATATGAGATTTTACGCTTTACATTACCAGCATATATATGTAACTTAATATACGGATGAAAAAATATTTAATCCCTAAACTTGATTTTTTTTCTTCTCAACTTTAAATCAGTTAACATCGTTTCAATTTTTATTCTAAACCTTTTATTTGTTATGAAGTTTCTCAACACTCAACACCCTGAAACGAAAAACTACGATAAAATTATTTTTGACAAAAATTACAAAAAGTTATCTAATACTAAAAGAAGTGAGAAGACTATATTTAAATGCTCTTAATAGTCAATATCCAATCAATATGAGATTTTACGCTTTACATTACCAGCATATATACGTAACTTAATGTACGGATAAAACAATATTTAATCCTTAAACTTGATTTTTTTTTCTTCTCAACTATAATTCAGTTAACATCGTTTCGATTTTTAGTCTAAACCTTTTATTTGTTATGATGTTTCCCTGAAACGAAAAACTACGATAAAATTATTTTTGACAAAAATTACAAAAAGTTATTTAATATTAAAAGAAGTGAGAAGACTATATTTAAACGCTCTTAATAGTCAATATCCAAACAATATGAGATTTTACGATTTACACTACCAACATATACACGTAACTTAATATACGGATAAAACAATATTTAATCCTTAAACTTGATTTTTTTCTTCTCTACTTTAATTCAGTTAACATCGTTTCAATTTTTATTCTAAACCTTTTATTTGTTATGATGTTTCTCAACACTAAACACCCTAAAACAAAAACTACGATAAAATTATTTTTGACAAAATTTACAAAAAGTTATCTAATACTAAAAGAAGTGAGAAGACTATATTAAAACGCTCTTAATAGTCAATATCCAATCAATATGAGATACACTTTACATTACCAGCATATATACGTAACTTAATATACGGATAAAACAATATTTATTCCTTAAACTTGAATTTTTTTCATCTCAACTTTAATTCAGTTAACATCGTTTCAAATTTTATTCTAAAGCTTTTTTTTTGTTATGATGTTTCTCAACACTCAACAACCTGAAACGAAAAACTACGATAAATTTATTTTTGACAAAAATTACAAAAAATTATCTAATACTAAAAGAAGTGAGAAGGCTATATTTAAACGCTCTTAATAGTCAATATCCAATCAATATGAGATTTTAAGCTTTACATTACCAGCATATATACGTAACTTAATATACGGATAAAACAATATTTAATCCTTAAACTTGAATTTTTTTCTTCTCAACTTTAATTCAGTTAACATCGTTTCAATTTTTATTCTAAACCTTTTATTTGTTATGATGTTTCTCAACACCCTGAAACGAAAAACTACGATAAAATTATTTTTGACAAAAATTACAAAAAGTTATCTACTACTAAAAGAAGTGAAAAGACTATATTTAAACGCTCTTAATAATCAATATCCAATCAATATGAGATTTTACGCTTTACATTACCAGCATATATACGTAACTTAATATACGGATAAAACAATATTTAATCCTTAAACTTGATTTTTTTTCTTCTCAACTTTAATTCAGTTAACATCGTTTCAATTTTTATTCTAAAACTTTATTTTGTTATGATGTTTTTCAACACTCAACACCCTGAAACGAAAAACTACGATAAAATTATTTTGACAAAAATTACAAAAAATTATCTAATACTAAAAGAAGTGAGAATACTATATTTAAACACTCTTAATAGTCAATATCCAATCAATATGAGATTTTACGCTGCTTTACATTACCAGCATATATACGTAACTTAATATACGGATAAAACAATATTTAATCCTTAAACTTGAATTTTTCTTCTTCTCAACTTTAATTCAGTTAACATCGTTTCAATTTTTATTCTAAACCTTTTATTTGTTATGATGTTTCTTAACACTCAACACCCTGAAACGAAAAATTACGATAAAATTATTTTTGACAAAAATTACAAAAAGTTATCTACTACTAAAAGAAGTGAGAAGACTATATTTAAACACTCTTAATAGTCAATATCCAATCAATATGAGATTTTACGCTTTACATTACCAGCATATATACGTAACTTAATATACGGATAAAGCAATATTTAATCCTTAAACTTGAATTTTTTTCTTCTCAACTTTAATTCAGTTAACATTGTTTCAATTTTTATTCTAAACCTTTTATTTTTTATGATATTTCTCAACACCCTGAAACGAAAAATTACGATAAAATTATTTTTGACAAAAATTACAAAAAGTTATCTACTACTAAAAGTAGTGAGAAGACTATATTTAAACGCTCTTAATAGTCAATATCCAATCAATATGAGATTTTACGCTTTACATTACCAGTATATATACATAACTTAATATACGGATAAAACAATATTTAATTCTTAAACTTGAATTTTTATTCTTTTCAACTTTAATTAAGTTAACATCGTTTCAATTTTTTTAAACCTTTTATTTGTTATGATGTTTCTCAACACTCAACGCATTGAAACGAAAAAGTACGATAAAATTATTTTTGACAAAAATTACAAAAAGTTATCTAATACTAAAAGAAGTGAGAAGACTATTGTTGAGATTTTAGGGGCTCGATTCGATCAACCGTTCTTGCTCGCCAAGTGTGGAGAAGTTGGATAATTGGGTGTTTTAGTGGGAGGTGAAAATTAGGCAATTTGACACAAGGATTTATAGTGGTTCAACCTTCTAACCAAGGTCTACATCCACTACCTTAGCTCCCCACTAAGGATTTCCAAACAAATTCACTAAGAATTTCATCCCCTTTTTTAGGCTAAGGAGGCAACCTTTACAACCCTCAAAGCTTTCTACCCAAAGCTTGAGGAAACACTCTCTTGTACAAAGAAAGACTTAGCAAACTAGAAATCCCTCTAATAGGTGTTTGTTTGCAATTCTAAGCACTCACCCAAAACCTAAACACTTAAGCAAATTTAAACAATGTAAGCTCACAAGTGTTGTCTAAGCAAAAAATAAACAATTTAAGCTCTAGACAAATTTTGACATCATAATGTTGTAACAATTGGAGCATTAACCATTACAAGATGCTTGGAGGTCCCTTTTATACTCCCAATTGAGTTTGTAGCCGCTACTAGCCGTTGGGGATGATTTGGAGCCGTTGAGGACTTTATTTCCCTTCATAAATGCTGTTCTGCAGCTATCCGTATCGATACACTTGGATCCGTATCGGTACGACCTTCATCAAAAACTAGTCGTTGGGCTCTTGCTAGCATGGACGTATCGATACGCTTGAGGGCGTATCGGTCCGGTTTCACATTTAAATGACCATTGGGAAAATAGCCGTTGGGGTGGTTGAAAGGGGATCGGTACGCTAACCAGGCGTATCGAAACGATCCCGATCCGTATCGAAATGGCCAAGCCTATTTCGATACAGGTTTTGGCAGTGACCAAACTGAGGCAAAAAAGTATCGATACGGGTTGGACCGTATCGGTACGAGTACTTTGAAAACACAAGTTTGGCTATTAAAAACATGAAAAATCTTGCCAAAAACCTCTTAAAAATACCTCAAACATAATTCCAAGTTGTTTGGACTTAAAACCAAATTTTAAATTCTTTTCAAATTAGTCCAAAACATTTTTCAATTATTATATCAAAACACTAGTTTTACAATCTCCCCTTTTTGATATAATAAAACTAACTTAAAAAATTGTTTGGGATTCTCCCCTTTTAACTTTAAAAATGTGAATAAGAGATTAAAGATATGAAATCAAATAAAGCTCCCCCTTATTCATTTGAAAATTCAATTTTCAAACCATTTCTCCCCATTTTTGTTATATCAAAAAGAATTTAAAACATTAAGTTTCAAAATAACAATAGAGAAAAAAAATTGACACACTTAAAATTTTGGTTTAAAATTGGCTCCCCTTACTCAAAGCATCATAAGAATGTTAGTTCAACATATATGATTATCTAGTTGACAAAAAAATCAAATAAGAAACAAAAGCAACTAGATTTACCACACTTGAACTCAAGGGAGGATGTGAAGCCTTCCTTCTTCAAGTGTTCTTCCTATGTGTGCATGGAGCTCCCCCTCAAAGTTTGACTTGTTGATCACTCTCCATCACACCTAGCAAAAGACAATCAAGTAATTTTTAGTATCCAAATTGCTTTAGATCCATAGACATTAGTAGCACAAAATTTAGTCCCCTTAGGAATCCATTTTTCAATTTCATCCTTTTTAGTTGAAGTGGTTAGTCCTTTTGGTACCCAAACACTTCTAAAACATTTTCCATTCACAAATCTAGGGGCACTAGATTGTCTTACATAAAAATTTGATTTTTGAAAATTATTTTTCTTTTCAAGTTCATTGGAAATCAAATCTTTTTCTTTTTGAACTTTAAGAAGCAAATTTTGTAAATCAAGACATTTTTGTTCAAAATCTTTCAATTTTGCTTCAAGTTCAAGATTTTTTTTGGAAAGCAAATCATTTTCAATTTTTATTTTTGAAATCAACTTTTTGTTCTTGGAAAATGATGCCTTGAATTCCAAAAGCAAATCATCATAGGCATCTTGCAACTCATCAAAGGTATAAGAATTTGAAATAAATGAGTTAGAAGTTACCTCCCCCTCATTGAGGACCATCAAGCATAGGTGGGCTACTTCATCATCGGTGGAGTCTTCATCACTCCATGTGACCACATATGCTTGTTTTGAAGATGATCCATTCTTTTTGGATTTGTAGGAGTCTTTCATCTTCTTCATCGATTCATGCTTGGATTTTTCCATTTTGCTCTTCATGAACCGGGAAAATTTGTTGAAGAGATAGGCCATCTCTTCATATTCACTTTCCTCCTCACTTGAATCTACATGATGGCATGTGGAGGATTTGAAAGCTACGGCACTAGCATTGATACCTAGCTCCATGATCTTCTTCTTCCCCATCGCTCTAATCTCTTCCTTCTTCTTCTCCTCTTCTTTGTTTTTCTTCATTATTTGGTGAGTGAGAAGAGACCCCATGAGTTCATCAAGCTTCAAGGTTTTGAGATTTTTGGCTTCGATGATGGCAGTCCTCTTTGAGTCCCATGACTCGGGAAGGGAGTAGATGAGCTTTCGGACAAGCTTCTCTTCCTGGATGGCTTCTCCAAAACCTTTAAGACCATTGGTGATAGTGGAGAACCTATCAAACATCTTCTCGATGTTCTCTTCCGGATCCATCTTGAAGTTCTCATACTCTAAGGTTAGGAGCCCAATCTTGGTCTCCTTGACTTCATCGATTCCCTCGTATGTGATTTCAAGCTTGTTACATACTTCCTTGGCACTCTCACAAGAAGACATCTTCTCATAGATGGTTGGGCCAAATGCACAAAAGAGCATGTGCAAGGCTTTGCAATTAAGCTTCATCTTCTTGCGATCGTCGGCACTCCATTCCGCTTTGCTTCCTTGAGGCACGAACGGACCATCTTCAACTATGCCCCATAGCTTGTAATCTCTTGACTTCAAGAAGAATTTCATCTTTGTCTTCCAATGGGCATAGTGATTTCCGTCGAAGAAAGGCAGTTTTTCGATTGATTGTGCCATTTAGTCGGTTGGTGAAATGTTGATCGAGCTTGCCGGATCTTCTCAATAGGATGTGATTCCCCTTCGATTGAGCCAAGCTCTGATACCAATTGTTGAGATTTTAGAGGCTCGATCCGATCAACCGTTCTTGCTCGCCAAGTGTGGAGAAGTTGGATAATTGGGTGTTTTAGTGGGAGGTGAAAATTAGGCAATTTGACATAAGGATTTATAGTGGTTCAACCTTCTAATCAAGGTCTACATCCACTACCTTAGCTCCCCACTAAGGATTTCCAAACAAATTCACTAAGAATTTCGTCCCCTTTTCTAGGCTAAGGAGGCAACCTTTACAACCCTCAAAGCTTTCTACCCAAAGCTTGAGGAAACACTCTCTTGTACAAAGAAAGACTTAGCAAACTAGAAATCCCTCTAATAGGTGTTTGTTTGCAATTCTAAGCACTCACCCAAAACCTAAACACTTGAGCAAATTTAACAATGTAAGCTCACAAGTGTTGTCTAAGCAAGAAATAAACAATTCAAGCTCTAGACAAATTTTGACATCATAATGTTGTAACAATTAGAGCATTAACCATTACAAGATGCTTGGAGGTCCCTTTTATACTCCCAATTGAGTTTGTAGTCGTTACTAGCCGTTGGGGATGATTTGGAGCCGTTGAAGACTTTATTTCCCTCCATAAATGCTGTTCTGCAGCTATCCGTATCGATACACTTGGATCCGTATCGGTACGGTCTTCATCAGAAACTAGCCGTTGGGCTCTTGCTAGCATGGGCGTATCGATACGCTTGAGGGCGTATCGGTACGGTTTCACATTTAAATGACTGTTGGGAAAATAGCCGTTGGGGTGGTTGAAAGGGGATCGATACGCTAACCAGGCGTATCGAAACGATCCCGATCCGTATCGAAACGGCCAAGCCTGTTTCGATACGGGTTTTGGCAGTGACCAAACTGAGGCAAAAAGGTATCGATACGGGTTGGACCGTATCGGTACGGGTACTTTGAAAACACAAGTTTGGCTATTAAAAACATGAAAAATCTTGCCAAAAACCTCTTAAAAATACCTCAAACATAATTCCAAGTTGTTTGGACTTAAAACCAAGTTTTAAATTCATTTCAAATTAGTCCAAAACATTTTTCAATTATTATATCAAAACACTAGTTCTACAACTATATTTAAACGCTCTTAATAGTCAATATCTAATCAATATGAGATTTTACGCTTTACATTACCAGCATATATACGTAACTTAATATACATATTAAATAATATTTAATCCTTAAACTTGAATTTTTTTCTTCTCAACTTTAGTCTATCTATACAAGTCACTAAACTTAGAATTTGTATCATTTTAATAATATGACTCAAAAATTATAGCATGTCATCAAAAGGATTAAAAATAAAAACTTTCTAAACTTAGTGATTAATGTTGAAAAAAGTTTATATACTAAATAAAAAAAAATAGGTTTTAGGGACTAAATGAGTAAATGTTATTTTATCTAAAATAGTTGGGAAAACGGGGCCGTACGGGAAGTACAACTAAGTGATGGGAATAAAATCGTTTAACGACCCTTTGTCGGTGAGCCACAGTGCTCGGAATCCTGCATGTGCTCTGCCCATGTGCATCTGCCTCTCGGCTAGGGCTGGACGTTCGATTTAGTCTAGTTAAATAATTTAAGTTATTCGAATTTACACGTCTTATTTTACGATTTAAATTTTATTTAAAAAAAATTCGAATCGAGTCGTGTCGAATCAAGTCGAGTTTTGAGTTTCTATACAAATATAATTGTACGTACATATATATACGTAACGGTGCACATATATATTTCTATATGCATATATTTAGGACTGAACGATGCACATATTGATTTCAATTTTAACAGCTTTCTATAAGCATAATATATATATATATATATTTCTTCATATTTTCACATGTGATATACATAATATATTAGACATAATTGATAGACTCGACTCGAGCTTGAAAACTGATAAACTAATTATAAAAAATTTGAGTTATTTGAATTTTTATTTTATAACTCAAACTTTATTTGAAATTTTTTCGAGTCGAGTCAAAATGAGTCAATTTTTTTCCGCATCGAGTCGAGTCAAATAATTCGATTTTTCGAGTCGAGTTTTGCTCACCCATATTCTCGGCTCAACCTACTTTTCTACGCGATAAATTTCGTCGCGAAAACTACGAAAAACAGGGACGGAACTAAAAATTAAAATTAAAAAAAGATAGAACAGAATTAATTAAGAAATAGAAAAGTTAACGTTTAAATGAATTAAAAATTAGAGATCTACATAAGTAGTAAATCCTTTTATAATTTAAAAAATTTTCGAGAGGCATCATATATATACTTAATTCCTCAGGATTAATATGACTAGGGGCGAGACTGTGTATAGAAGAGATCAATAATTTTTTTATATTAAAAATTATAAATTTTATTAATATTAATTGAGGTATATATTTATTTGGACCTCTAATTTTAGTTTTATTTGAACTTTGTCTTCTATTTTTATTACTAATTATATTTTGTTCTCTTGATTTTAATTTTTGGTTGTCCCTGAACATGATATTAATTTGTTTTTTAATAAATTTTAAATTTACTCCTAATCCTACTTAGAGGGGAGGTAAAAGGAAACTTTAGGAGAAGAAAATAGAGTGTTTCTAGTGAGTTTATAACCCATGACCTAAGAGAAATGAGGGAACAAAGATGAGCAGCTTGATCAACTGGCCAAATGTGTGTTTGCTCAACTATTTAGTAATGAAAGAAACTGTACTAACTAATAAATTCAAAAACCAAATCTGATGTCTATGTAGGGATGGGCACGAGTTGGGTTTTTGGCCCACTCGGATTCGACTTGAAAACAAACACCCTAAATTCGCACCTGATCCGAACATATTTTTTAAAAAAACCTGACCTGACCCAAAATAAATATACTAAATCCGACCCGACCCGACCTATATAAAATAAATTAATTTTAAGGACCTAATTGTAAAAAATAATTTTAAGGGACTTAATTGTAAAAAAATATAATTTAAAGGACTAAATCATAAATACAAATTCAATTTTAAGGACTTAATTATAAAAAATATAAAGAGGAGTGTTATTATAAATATCCCTAAAAAATTTAGGGAAAAATTACACTATTAATCTCGAATCAGGTCAAATATTGTCTACCCTAAACTCAAACCCAACTCGACCTGAGTTCACCCTTAACAAAAACCCGACCCAACCCGAATCATATTTCTTTTTATTACAAATTTGACTCGATCGGACTAAGTCGAGTCGAAACTCTTTGGGTCCGGGTAAAATGTTCATCCCTAATAAATAGTCTTATGTGTAATTAAGAAAGGGGAATGTTCCAAAATCAAAACAAAGAAATCTCTTATGTTTTTGTCGTATAAATTACGAGGTTTGGGAGTGGGATACGTAAAGAAAGCGGCACTCAGGTGGTCGGCCGCCTAAATTTTCCAGTCAAACGGCGGGCTCTCTAAGCAAACTGCAAACCCCTTGTATTTATAGGCAACCAAACTTTCTATTTTTCAAAGTCTTCTCCTCATGAGACCAACATTTGGTTTTGAATTATTTAAATGTATTTTAATATGGATAAATATTTTATACACACGCAGTGAAATTGAAAGTTTTCATAACCGTCTTAATTTTAGGGTATAGTAAGTTAGTTTAGGGCATAAGGTTTAGGGGGTTAAAATTTAGAGTAGTTGTTTCAATTTAAGGTTTAGGGGGATTGCACTTAATTTGATGAGTATTCAAATTATCATGATCAAACATAATAGCTCTCTATAGTAATGTATGAGGTTTGAATCCTGACGTTGTGAAAGAAAAAAATTGGATTAAGACAATCGCCCCATAATAGGTCTCTACAGTACCTGATTCAAATTAGTAAGTCTTCTAAAACATGTTATATTAAATAATAATTTTTAATAAAAGAATTTGAGATAGTGGGGAATGGAGCAAACGTGGAAGAAAGGAAGAAGAGAGGAAACAGAGAACCGGCAAATGGAATTGTTGTGTTCTCAAGTCAAAAGTGTCTATTTTTTTCTTACACCGATGGTTTTTGACTTGGCTTGGCATTGAAGTCTTTCGAGCACGTGTTTTCACGGAGCAATGGCGCCGTCCCGGCGGGGCCGGGCGTCGAGGATGCTTCCTGTGCCGCGGTTTTCACGTGGTGTAAAAACGCGGGAAGGGAAACCGGAAACCCCATTTCTCGATATTAATTTGCGCACTTTGGTTTGCGTTGCCACCGGCACTCGGTATTGCTTCGTGGGTCAATCTTATTTCAAATTGATTCTACGTGACGCACGAACATCGCGTCAAACTTTGTTTACAATTATTGTTTAATTAGAACTGAGTAGTGATTAGACAACGTTGAGGGATTTCAGACCTCGAATAGATGGGTAGGTCATGTGTGCGGAATAGTCGCGGTACGACTACAGTACGACACTAACCGAAAATGTTATAAAATACGGAATACGGAATTGAAAATATTGATACTTGTAGAAACTTAAAATGTTATCGGAAGCGATAAGTATTAATAGTTGAAGTTAAGTTTCGATACTTAACTACTAACTGAAAATGTTATCAGAAAGTGTAACATTTTCAGCTTTGTTTCCGTGCCTTGTAACATTTTCGATTTGGCAGCACCGTAGCATGTCTTACGTTAGACTCACCTCAAATAGATTTGATATCATATTCTTGTGGTGTTTGTTCTCGATTTAGTCTCGAGATTATGTCTTACGTTTCTGATGAATTATTTGACTACGACAATGAGTGAAGTAGATCATCGACAAATGTATAACCTATTATGTAATATATTCATTTATCTTATCTAACGACCAGGGACAGAAGTATTTAGTTGATGGGAGGGGATGCTGCTCCCCGAAGGGAAATTTCTTTTTAAAATAAAATAATTATAAATTTACCTTTCAGCTTTTAAATTTTATGTTTTATCCTCATCTCAAATTTAAGCTCCGTCCCTGCTAACTAATCACGATTATTCCCTCAAAAATTTTAATCCAAAGGTCCATATTTGTTTTCCTTTTTAGTAAACGCTGCATAATTTCCATTTGTAGCCTTTCTCCATGTGAGGTTAATCTAGCGGAAATTACATGGAGTCGCCAACAGAAAGAAAAAGCACGACAATGATGATGTTCTTAATAATGTTCAACACACTTTAGGGTTAACTTTCTTTGTTACATCATATATCAAACGACAGGGAACACATAAAAAAGGTGATGATCAGTTTAAAGTTTGTCGTCGATGGCATTCACAAATCACAATATATATATGGATAAGATCCAGTTACATAGTATAAAACTCTCTAAGTTTTACACATTTTTTGGATCGTTGGATGGGTGAAACGGATGGACGAGATTATCACTTGAAAAAAAGAGAGTAAAGAGTTAATTTGAGCCATCCATTTCCTCCATCTAACGATCCAGAAAACGTGTAAAACTTAAAAGAGTTTTACATTATGTAAGTTGATCTTAACTCATATATATATATATATATATATATATATATAATACGACGGTTGAAACTAAAAGTTTCCACAAAAGTCTTAGTTTTAGTGTTTATGGGATTAGTTTAGGGGTTATGGGTTTAGGTGTATAAGTTTCAAATTTAGGGACAATGGTTAGAATTTAAGGTTTAGGGTTGGAATTTAAGGTTTAGAGATTAGGGTTTAATTTTTAGGGTAATATGGTGAAGATTTATGTTTAACCCATAAATCCTAAATTTTAACTATAACCATGAATTTTAACCACTAACCCTAAATTCTAAACTCTTTCACCTAAACTTATAAAATACAACATAAACTAAGCTTCTAAATCGTAAACCTAAGACGATTGTGGAAACTTTTAGTTTACACCGACAAATGTATCAAATAATTATCATATATATATATATCAATTTAAAGGTTAATCTAGCTTTGTTTTTTTTTCCTTCTTAATATATGGATTTAAATCTAATGCATGGCAGGTTCGTTGTACATATTTGCATGCATGCATGCACTTCAATTGTGGGTTTCCCGATGTTGTCATAGTCTTTTTGTTGCGTTATAAGTTAGTTTTCCCCCTTTTTTTCTATATATAATTTGCTTTTCCCTTTCTACCACTTATATATTTCATTCATTATATTAGCACGAGATTTTTTTTAGTATAACTACCGGTAATTTCGACTCATTAACAAACTAATTTAAATCGAATTTTTCAAAGGTTCATTATAGGAATGACCTTCGGTTTTCTCCATTAACAATGTCAGGATTAAGACCTCTAGGACACTAGTTATGGATCATATTTGTATTCAATTTATCGTAATGTTTATATTGTTTTTTTTCATGATGCGTTTAAATGACTTGATATTCTATAATGAATATTTCTTTAGTTAAAATATGTTTTCAAAATTAATTGTAAATACTAGAATTCAAGTTGTAAATTTATTTAATACTATTTTAAAATAGTAAAGTTGAATTGTGATTTATAATAATTATTTCTTTTGATCATTATTTAGTTGTGTGATATTTGTATTTATAATTATGATTGTAATTGTATTAAAATAATATATTTCTATTTGAAAAAAACATAAATTTTCTCAATTTATTATTAATTAATATCTTTAAAATTTTAAATATGATTAAATTGAATTGTTTAATTGATTGAATAAAAACTAAGATTCAAAAGAATGTGAAAGAGAAACTGGGCCAGTGCCCAAAGTTATAGACCCGGCCTTAAAATGTAGAGAATCATTTTACGCTACTAGCCCAAAATATCATGAAATGAAACTACTAAAACAAAGCCTTTCGTACGATGGCCCAATTCATTTGGATTTCCGTTATCCACGAGTTTACCTAAGGTCCTAAACTCCGATTATATTCGAAAACAAGTCGAATCGAACCTTTTTTTATTAAATAGAGAAGTATTACATTCTCGTATTAGGATTCGAATTCATACAAGATAGAACAATATGAGAATCTTTAGTCACTAGGTCAATTAGTGTATCTCAATTGATTCGAACTTTTATATGGGATACAAAGTTTTTTTAGTGAATTTTTCATCTATAAGACCTAAATACGAGATATTTATTTGAAAACATCTCTATTTTCTACAATGTTTTAACCGTCTAAACTCTTGAAATTTTTAAATTGAAATCAGCGTCCCAAAGTGAAGAGAAATGTTTGTTTAAGTAAACTAAAACTTCTATAAATTAATAGTGTTAGGACCACGTAATTTTATTAATTTAAAGAGGTATTAATTAATCAATAAATTAATAATTTAAAGAGATTTTTTTCGATTCAATGAACCTACATTATTCTTTTATGAATACGATAATTAATGACCTTGGGTACTGTAACAAAATGGATGTCAATCACCTATTGGATTACCCAGGTGAAAATAATATATGTTTAGAGTAAGGATGGGCACGGGTCGAGTCGGGTTTTTGGCCCACCCGAACCCGTTCCTAAAATAAATAACTTAAATCCGACCCGAACACATTCTTTAAAAAACCAGACTCGACCCAACATTTAGAAAAATAATAATTTTAGGGACATGATTGTAAAAAATAATTTAAGAGACTTAATCGTAAAAAAATATAATTTTAAGGACTAAAATGTAAATAAAAATTCAATTTTAAGGACATAATTGTAAAAATATATACAAAAGGGATATTAGTATAAATACCCCTAAAAAATTTTAGGAGAAAATTACATAATTAATCTTGAATCAGGTCAAATATTTTACACCCTAAACCCGACCCGACTTCACCCTTAATAAAAACCAGACCAGACCCAAAACTAATTTTTTCATTAAAAATCCAACTCCATCAGGCTGGAATGGTTAAAATGCCCATCTCTAGTTTAGAAGAAATTGTAGTTTGTGTTATTGAAAATCTTGTTGTGGATCAAACTAAAGATGATATAATGCCTTTGCAGCCAATTATACGGAAGGAAGCACTCATAGCGACAACAACTCTTCACAGATTCTTGTTGCAGTATGAGAACATAACACCGAAATTTTTGGAAGCAGTAAGGAATGTTAGAGATAAAATACAAGTGGATTTAAAATTTAGGAAGAAACAAACAACAATAGAATCATATTTTTACTAAGTTGTCCTAGTTATATTTGAAATTTTATAGAATTATTAATTTATAATATTAAAGGGATCATAAATTTATATAAGGGTCTAATAGAAAATTATTATCTTATTAATTTATCGAAATTATTAATTTAGATCTTGGACCCAAGTCGCGACCGAAAAAATTATTATTTTAGAGAGGTTATTAATTTATCGAGTATTAATTTATAGAGATTCTAATGTATATTAGAACTTATGTACTCTATAACAACAATTATACTTAGGGTTGATCATTTGATCTAGATTTAACGAGTTTTGATCCGATTCTATAAAATCTTTTAAAAAATTAAGTTTGGGTTGGATTTTGTAAAAGATAAGGGCGAGTTTAAGTTTAAGATAAAAATATCCGACTTAAATCAACCTGATATAATAATATGATTTCATTCTAAATATTTAAGATAAATGCAATAATGTTTATATCTCCATGTTTATCAATTATCTTATTATTTTATCGAATAAAAATAAGATAACCATTATAATTCTCTTTTTAATTATCTTCCTATTATAATTTTCTCTCTCTATTTGTATCGGATCAGATTGAAATTAAAATTTTACTCTAAAATTCGAATAAGGGAACATTAAGACCCTGATTGGCAATTAGCGGATAGCGGATTGCATTAGCTGATAACTGATAGTTGATTGCATTAGCTGACTTGACTAGCGGATTGTATTAGCTGATTGTATAAAAGTGTTTGATAAAATTAACTGATAGCTGATAGCTGTTAGATTATTTAAACAAATAAAATAACATATAAGGACATGTTTATATTCAATACTTGTTTGAATAGTTTATTAGTTATCAATATTTTGTATCTAATTATTATTAATTAGATCTATAAAATTATTTTTAATATAACTTTTCTAAACATATTAGAATTATTTATATATTAATTTATTATTTATATAATTATTTTAATATAATTTAATTAATTAATAAATTTAAGGGTAAACTACTGCAGGGGTCACTTACGTTTAGCGTCTGTACAGAGTTAGTCACCACTTTTGAAAAGTGCATATTAGTAGTCCTCTACGTTTTCGATGTGTAAATACTTGGTCACTCCGACGTTAACTCCGTTAGTCCCTTAATGGATTGCTGATGTGGCGAAAGTAAAATAAAGATAAATTACTGCAATAGCCATTAAAATTTATCTCATGTACATTTTTTCTCCTCAATTTAAAAAAGTAAACATTATAGTCACTAATAAAAATGTTTCTTTATAATTTCACCCTTAAATTTTTAAAAATTCATTTTTCAATCCTAAAACTTTACAATCAATTAACACAATAATATTATAAATGCTTAGATGAAAAATAGGTGCCCAAAGTATACCCTTTGAAACTTAGGTGCCCAAATTGCTCCTATTTAATAACTCAAACTTAAAAATTTAGTCCACTAACTACTAAAAAATTCGAGTTATTGGAATTTCTATTTTATAATTCAAACTTTATTTTGAATTTTTGAGTCGAGTTTATGAAATTATGAGTCGAGTATTTTCACATCAAACCAAAAAATTTAATTTTTTCGAGTCAAGTCGAGTTATTGAAATTTCTATTTTATAATTCAAACTTTATTTTGAATTTTTGAGTCGAGTTTATGAAATTATGAGTCGAGTATTTTCACATCAAACCAAAAAATTTAATTTTTTTCGAGTCAAGTCGAGTTATTGGAATTTCTATTTTATAATTCAAACTTTATTTTGAATTTTTGAGTCGATTTTATAAAATTATGAGTTGAATATTTTCACATCAAACCTAAAAATTTAATTTTTTCGAGTCAAGTCGAGTTATTGGAATTTCTATTTTATAATTCAAACTTTATTTTGAATTTTTTAGTCGAGTTTATGAAATTATGAGTCGAGTATTTTCACATCAAACCTAAATATTTAATTTTTTCGAATCAAGTCGAGTGTTGCACTTCCCTACATATAATTTTTAATTTTAATCCGTGTTTGTCCCAAGAAAAACTTCGGATTAAAATTAAAAATTATATGTAGGGAAGTGCAACACTCGACTTGATTCGAAAAAATTAAATTTTTAGGTTTGATGTGAAAATACTTGACTCATAATTTCATAATCTCGACTCAAAAATTCAAAATAAAGTTTGAATTATAAAATAGAAATTCCAATAACTCGACTTGACTCGAAAAAATTAAATTTTTAGGTTTGATGTGAAAATACTCGACTCATAATTTCATAAACTCGACTCAAAAATTCAAAATAAAGTTTGAATTATAAAATAGAAATTCCAATAACTCGACTTGACTCGAAAAAATTAAATTTTTTGGTTTGATGTGAAAATACTCGACTCATAATTTCATAAATTCGACTCAAAAATTCAAAATAAAGTTTGAATTATAAAATAGAAATTCCAATAACTCGAATTTTTTAGTAGTTAGTGGACTAAATTTTTAAGTTTGAGTTATTAAATAGGAGCAATTTGGGCACCTAAGTTTCAAAGGGTATACTTTGGGCACCTATTTTTCATCAAAGCATTTATAATATTATTGTGTTTGTAACCCCCTCGTCCCGGTCTAGCCGGATGACCGGTCCGAGTGAGCTACACGGGGAAAACCGAGTGAAAACTCCCTAAGGAATTCCCCCTCGGTTAGCAACCCTATTTTTTCATATTTTAAATCTTGTCTAGATTAGTATTAATCCTATGTGGTCATACAACAGAACAACTCATACGAATCAATCGAACGAACTTAAACGATCATATTACAGCCCAAATTTTAAACTTCACTGCAGGTGGTATCGATACACCTAAGGGGCGTATCGATACCCCTTGACCAGGTCAACTGGTCAAAGTCAACCCGTGGGGACCGTATCGATACACCCTATGAGTGTATCGATACCCTCCCCAACTGTTGACTTCCCATGGTCAACGCTAAGGGGTCGTATCGATACGCTTGAAGGCCCGTACCGATACAGAACTGGACAGTAGCTCCAGTAGCAAAAATAGTATCGGTACACCCCCTCGCGTATCGAAACACGGGGCCTGAACTATGAAGGCCGTATCGATACGGGACCAACCGTATCGATACCCCTGCTATGAAAACACAGGTTTGAGCTGATTTAAGGCACCAAGTGGCCCTTAAATCTCTCTCAAACCTCAACCAACACACTAACATGTACCCTAATATCAGACCAAGAGTTTAGGCATGCATAAACTTACAATTAAGACACATTTTACGCATGATGATGATTCACACATACAAGCAACTTAAGCTTCCAAGCATGACATTCCAACTAAAGGCAAACTCAAGGACACTTGACCAACATTCAAGATAAGCAATTTAAGCATGGATTGCAACTCGACATGGCATCACAAGACGTACAAAAGCAACGTAATTAAGGAGTCTAAACATGCTCCTAAACATCCAACAATAGCACAAAACAATAACACCTATCCTATTGCTTTACTATTACAATCTTTAAATTTAACTATCATACTTGAGCTAACCGTAAGCAACACTTGGAGACCTTTCCTTGCCTTTGCCACCCACAAGCTATATATCTGCATAGTCGAACAAAAGAGAGCGTAAGCATAAAAGCTTAGTGAGGGTAGCTCATAAAAACAAACCTTCGACAATGCAGGGTCTAAGCATGAGCTATTTCCATAATGAAATGCATGATCTTACCTCCGGTCCGCAAAGCCAAAATGAACATGATGCATGAACATATAGTCAACATTATGACATGCTCAACACCCATAAGCTCCGCTTACCATGATACATAATTCAAGCATTAACCACATCATATATCAATTCATGAAGGCATCACATTCGTATCATATAAGCATGTATACATAATCTCATATTAGCATATCCATACAACCTCATATTGGCACCTAGCTATGACCCGAATACGCGGATAACTCGTTGGAACGCATTTCCAACAACCACATTACCTCACGGTGGGATTTCACTCATCACCGGCCTTGCGGAGGGGATTCCACTCATCCTCACGCCCCGTCGATGGGATTCCACTCATCACCGACTATATTGAAATACAATTTCCGGGCGAACCCGTACTCCTCCTTGGTGTCTCAACGCCACCAAGGCCACGCGCGACTTTTGACTCATGTGTACACACTAACATCCTAATGATCGATCATTTGTATTCAAGTATACTAGTGCCAATATTAAACGCAATCCATTTTTCGTAGCTACATGCATATAACAATGCATCAAATATCATGCCTCACATACATGTATTTCACAACCCATTTCCATGCCTAGCATGTACTCACCATGATCATCATCATGCACAATTCACAATACAAACCACATGCATAGCAACGCATCCAACCATGCCTCAACAACATGTATAACACAATATACATAACTACCGTAAACACATATGAACAAGAGGCATAATAAGCAATTAAGAGTTCAACCAAAGTTTTCTAAACTTAAGCTTGAGATTAGGCTACCACCCTAATCTCAACTCTAGGTGGGTTTACCAAGCCCAACCTAGGTCCACATGCTTGAACCAATGTTTAAAACCATTTAAAAAAAACAATGACCACTCACCTCCACCTCCAAGCTCAAACACCAAGCAACCATAGTCTTCAATTTTCCGGATTCGTTCCCAAGGCTTCACCAACCCAAAACCAAGCTTCTAACACCTCAACACAAGCAAAACAACCTCAAATCAATTCATCAATTAAAGTAGCAAACCCGGAACACTAATCAAACACCAAACTCAACATTTCAAGCCATGAACAACCCCCAAAATTACCAAATCCGAGCAGCCCTTATACACAGTCCAAAACTTGTGATTTCAACACATTTAGCACATTCAAATGCTTCCAAAACAACCCCCAACTATTACCCTAACATCAACCCTCAATTTCCAACACAAACCACACCCAAAACTCAACTAAAAACCTTCCTAAAACCCTACCAAAACCCAATTTCAGAAATCCTTAGAAAACACTTTAAAAATCACATATATTGGACCTCTTGGGTTAATATTAACTTATATATTAACAAGGAATCAAAAGCTCAAGCAATGGATGATAAAGTTTACATCTTTCTCTTCAAAACCCTAAAAACCCAAACTTTAAATCATGAATTTCAATGAAAAACTAAAGGCATGGGAAGAAAGGGAAAGTTGAGGACATAAAGAATTTGTTGTTATCTTTGCAAGAGCTCCAAAAATGAAGGCAAGATTTGATGGAAATCAAAATGGGAAAAAGGAGAGGGTTTCACATTTTAAAAGAAGGAAAGGGGGAAGAAGATGGGATTTTTGTTTATTTGAATAGTAGGGAATTGAAATTGAAATGAGTTTTAGTTGGAAGACCAACTATTTACTAAAGTGCCATTAATGAATGGCCAACCCACATCTCTTAAAGCCCATGAATTTGGACTTAAGAGATAGGCCCAACATAGCCTTAAACATTTCGAAATCTCGAGGCCTATAAAAAAATATTTTATTATTTAAATTGCAAAACCGAACCCGAAATAATATTAAAATATTATTTTCACCCGACCCCTAAACCCGGGTGTTACAGTGTTAATTGATTGTAAAGTTTTAGGATTGAAAAATGAATTTTTAAAAATTTAAGGGTGAAATTATAAAGAAACATTTTTATTAGTGACTATAATGTTTACTTTTTTAAATTGAGGAGAAAAAATGTACATGCGATAAATTTTAATGGCTATTGCAGTAATTTATCCTTATTTTACTTTCGCCACATCAGCAATCCGTTAGTGGACTAACGGAGTTAACGTCGGAGTGACCAAGTATTTACACATCGAAAACGTAGAGGACTACTAATATGCACTTTTCAAAAGTGGTGACTAACTCTATACAGACGCTAAACGTAAGTGACCCCTGCAGTAGTTTACCCTAAATTTAAATACAAATATAAATATGTGATAATAAAAAGAAAAAAAGTAAATAAGATTAGGTTATAAATAGGGTGAGAAAATATTTAATTTAGATTATTTTGAGATTTTTGGTAACTGGTAAGGGTAAAATAGTCTTTACAACTATAATATCAAACCTCTAATCTCAAAAACTCCTATTATGAGCTTTTTTAAAATTAGCGGTTTTACCCCAATCCGCTCTTTCAATCCGCTATTTACCAAACAACAATATTAGCGGATTTGACTGGTCAAACCTCGAATTTTTGCCCAAACATCTCTTTACCAAACATGACCTAAACATCAGATTAGTCAAAACCGGGTTAGCCAAATCCAGCCCGACCCGAACTCATGACTTTCCCTAAATTTATGCCAACCGGATCCGAGATTATCCTGGTCATCGACATTTTCAATATTACGTAAACACCCCTTCACTTTTTCTTATTTTCATTTCCTTCTTTCTTCTTCTTTCTATCACCGCGCTAAAAAATCTCCCCTTCAATCTTTCTGTGTGTAAATGTCTCACATCGCGCGAGATTCAAGGTCAGTTATTCTAAAACTTCCTTTTTTATATCCGAATTTTCCTATTTTTTTTCTGCTGAAAAGAGAAAAAGAAAATCGGTGATAGTGGAGTGATAATAATTTCGAATCTAATTCTCTTTGTTGCTCTCACTTGTTCAACAAGATGTTTGAAATGCTATCTCAGTGAAGCTTTTTGAATTGCGGTTCTCTTTGTTTCCTTTTTCTATTCTCCGTTTGGTTGCTGAGAAAACCGAGGTGAAGATAGAAAAGGACGGGGAAGTTTTCGAACTTCCTCTTATTTTTCTACGCGGAGGAGTTGATAATCTTAGCTTAGGTTACAATTTGTGTGGCCAGTATATGTTTTGTTTACATTTGAGTTTTGAATCCGGTGAAACTTCATCTATTTAAACTGGATATGAGCACTTTCTTCGTTGAATTGTACTGAACGATGTTATCATTTAGGGTTTGATATAGAAAATAACGCCTAGATTTTGGAGATTTCCGTGTTAAAATGCTGTAAAGTTTGGTAATCTGTCTAGTTAAAGTAATATCTAGGTTTGATTAATGATGGACGGATAGTGAATTAAAGAGATTTACATTTTGAAAATGCACATTTTCAATTGCATGAGTAATGCTAAGTGAATTAAAGATCTTGTGTTGAGGAGATATTTTTTGTCTTTAGGTTGCTCTTTTTGGAGTTTGCCCTGAGCAATTTGTTCTTAAGTTTATCTTTTGAACGTCCTGTGCTATTTTGATTTCTTACATTGTTTTTAACTAAATTTTTTGCATTGCCATTTACTTCTGCTGCCTATTTTTTGGTTACTTATTATGCCTTCATTTTGGTCAAACGCTAATCCATTATAAAAAATAATTTGATTGCAACGTGCAATGTTGTCAAGGGCGCAAGGCGAACTCTAGGCACTTAAACCCTTATATTGCCTCATGCTCAGGGGACAATAAAAGCGTAGCTTGAGTGAAGTAAAGCGCAATACGTACATGTGTGCGTTAGCTTGAGTGAAGCGCAATACGTATATGTGTGCGTTTTTTGTAATATATATATATATATCTTAAGACATGTAATAAACTCTAAAGTGAAGTCTAGTTTATCTACAAAATATGCAACGTTTTATTGGTCAACGTGCATGATTTCCTTATGGTCAATGTTCGCTGTTGAATGCTCAACTATCACCAAGTATAGAGCTTGTTATTATCTTTTTCTTACTAGAAAAAGGTATATCAAACAAAACAAAAGGTGAACATTAAAATAAATTAAAGAGAAATTCAATCAGGTGGGCTTTTTTATGCCTATCGCCGTACAAAAAGGTGTGCCTAAGTGCATACGATCAAATGGTCCTGGCCTAAAAGGGTCTGATGCACTTTTGTTGAGTAATGCTAAGGCGCTTGCGTGCACATTGACAACACATTCAAACTAATGAAAGTAATTAATATAATTGTCTGATACACACACACATTTGAAAGCAAATTGTCTGTTAAAGAGCTCTGATGAGGTTCATTAGCAGCTTTAGCTTTTGCTTAGCATGGTTCAGGCCTCCTTTGTTTTTTCTCCCAAAAGGGAAAAGAAGTTTTCTGATACATGGTTGGTTGTTTACTTTATGGATGTTCCAAATGAGTGAAATCACCCCTCCTGCCTCTCTTGTTTTCCCCAGAGTTGTTCGAAAACGTAATTCTCTTGGGAAGCAAGGCTCAAATTTGTCTTTTGAGGGAGTTGATTATCAGTGTTGTCAAAAATAGAATAAAATCTCTTGAAGTTTCGTATTATAATAAGATAATATATTATATTGGTAGAGATGGTAGATTTCTCTGTCTCCCCCCCCCCCCCCCCCCCCCCCTTTTCTCCTTATTGTAGTGATTTTCATATTCAAACGTATAAATACAAAGAGTTGCATTTGGACACCTTTTGTTAGGATCTAGCTTGAAGTAATAAATGGTTCTGTCCGGTGTACTTTAATCAGTAGCCTATTAACAACAAAGTGGTGAAACCGGCAATAATTTGGTTTATAATGAAGCTTAATGTCGTAGGATTTCTTACTATATTCATTGTTATTTCCTTGCGAGTGTTTTAGGTCTGCTTTAACATTAGTCTGCCAATAGTTGAAATTACACTTATTTCGGTTAGTTAATTAATATTGATCCCTTTAATATTCCATATCTCAGAGTTTTATTAGCTTAATTGCATTGTAGGCTGTCTGCTGCTGGCTCATTGAATGCAACACGAAACATCCTTAAAAATTATTGCTAACACAGTAACACTTGCAGCTAACATTTTCACAAATTATGATTGGTAATACTTGTTTTGGTTGTCAATTTAGGTGAAACTTGTTTTGCAGTTTTGGGTTTTCAGTTGTATTTTTGGATTTTGTTTTCTGAATAATTTTACCATCTGTTCTGTCAAACTTTATTATTTACTTATTTGTTAAAACTAAAAATCCTCTAATTGTTGTAATATGGGTGCTGGTATTTGTCATTGTTAGCCTTCTACCTGATATGATCAAGGTTGAACATATGGGCATTTCTCCATCACAAACAGAGAGTAAAGAAGGAAATCATTTTTCCCCCGAAGAAAGCACATCAGACCAGGTCCATGAATTAGGTAGTGAATATTTACATACTGAACTTTCAGAAACTAAACATCAGCATAGTTATGCAATAACTCGGAATGAATTTGCTGAAACTGCCACCGGTGTGTCTTGCTCTGGCATTCATGAATTCTCTTTTGAATATATGGCTAAGAATCCCCCCCTCGAACATATGGGATTGCTTCCTAAGGGCGCGAGTGAGCATAATCCTATTGATCAAAGTTTTTGTCATCAAGCAACTGTATCAAGGAAGACAGATGAGTATGGTTCTGGATATGCACACAATGCTTCAGAAAAGAAGCATAAGCCTGGCTCTGATATTGTTCAAAATGAGCTTGAAGAAGCCCGCACTTTGGTTTGTGGTCTTCCTGCTAATCATTTGCAACCATTCTCTGAAGATTTGTCCAAGAATGCTCTTACTGGAAGTTTAGGGGTGTTTCCAGAAGATTCAGGCAAGTACACCCAGATTGATAAACTTTCATGTCCCTTAGTAGGCTGTGCAGAGCCAACAGTTGGCGTTGGTTCTGTAAATACATGTATGGACCTTGGTGAACCAACAGAGCAGAAACAACAGCTTGGTTCTGAAAGCTCATCAAATGATATAATAAAAATTACTAGTGCTATATCCGCTAACACCTTTAATCCAGCCTTGGAATTGAATCCTGAAGTTCTGAACCTGAGTAATTGCGGCGAACATTTGCAATCACCTTCTGAAGGGTCTAGCATTGCTATTCGGACTAAAAGTCATCTTGTTGACCCTTTACGATTGCCTCAAGAAGTTGCTTCAGAAAATCCTTGCATTCAACAACCAAGGCTCCATTCTGAAGATATTGCCCAAATTTCAGGTGTGGAACAGCATGAAACAACACCTAAGAATTTACTCATGAATTCTGTCCAAGGCAGTGATGGAAAAACTTCAAAAACAAGGAAAAAATATACGCCAAGACCTTTGACAAGCAGTGACAGGGTGTTGCGCTCAAAATCGCAAGAGAAATCTAAAGTTAGTGAGTTGAGCAATAATTTGGCTGATGTTGGCTCTAGTGAGCAGCAAAAAAGTAGGGACGGGAACAAAAGGATTGAAAAAAGAGAAGTTTCTGATGAATATACAAGAATCAGGTCACATCTTAGGTATTTATTGAATCGAATAAACTATGAGCGAAGCCTGATTGCAGCATATTCGACAGAAGGCTGGAAGGGACTAAGGTTTGTTTATTTTACTGTTTTATCTTGTTTCTTTTTGCTACCATGTTGTCTATGAGCTAATTCTTATCGCAATGTTACAAAATGTTTCTGTCTTGATCTTAAATAAAGTATATTATAAGATTAGAGCAATATTACAAAATGTTATAAAAGCTTTGCATTGAATCTTCATCATCATGAACAAACTTAGTCTCAAGCATCAGGGGCTGTATACTTATAGTTTTTAGCTTTCTGTACAAGCTTCTTGTTTTTACGCTAGTATCTTCCTCTTTTTGTCATTTTCTTCTGATATTGTTTTCACCACAGTGTAATTGGTTCAGTATGCATTTCATTTCCCTGAGATGGTACTCATCAAATAGGAAAAAGGTATTTGTAAATTAAGTTTATTTTTAATGGTGAAATAAACTGTTTACATGATTATAGTGTTAAAATTCAACTCACGTTTAGATTGATTCCACAAAAAAGGTATTATAAATTTATTAATCTATACAAGGTATTATATATTTATAACACTGGTAATCTTAGTTTATGTACTGTTGAGATTTGAATGATAAATTCAGTGCTAATCCGTAGAGAATAGGTTGCTTTGGACTGAAATTGATACTTTACATTGGTCATCAATCTGATTGTCCAGTTCTCCATGGATTGCTAACGTCGTTGCTTTGGACTGTTTGAGTAACCTGCAGCTTAGAAAAGTTAAAGCCTGAAAAGGAGCTTCAACGTGCTTCATCTGAAATTCTTCGACGCAAATTGAAAATCAGAGATCTATTTCAACATATTGATAAATTATGTTCTGAAGGAAGATTTCCAGAATCTTTATTTGATTCTGAAGGAGCGATTGACAGCGAAGATGTAGGAAAATCCTAGTTATAAGCATTTCTTGTATTTTCTTATTGCCTATAATAACTTGTCTTGGATTAGAAATACTTAGACATGAAATCTTTGGATTGCAGATATTCTGTGCAAAATGTGGGTCCAAGGACCTGTCTGCCAACAATGATATCATACTCTGTGATGGCGCTTGTGACCGTGGATTCCATCAATATTGCCTGCAACCACCTTTGTTGAAAGAAGACAGTACTCTCCATTGCCTGATTTATAGTAATGAATTGGTAGTGGGCTTTGAATTGTTTTATTGTGTCATTAATGTTTTTCTTTTTCCACCCATTTCCCTTTTGCTACAGTTCCCCCTGGTGATGAGCGTTGGTTTTGCCCTGGATGCCTTTGCAAAATTTATTGTATCGAATTGGTTAATGAATCTCAAGGAACAAGTTTTTCTCTCGCTGACAATTGGGAGGTCGATAAACAGATTTTCTTTCTTTTCATCAGTTATTGCTTAGATCTATATTATGTCCTTACCTTGCCCGTTCCTATGGACAGAAAGTCTTTCCTGAGGCAGCGGTAGCTGCAGGTGGACAAAATCAGGATCCTAACATTGGACTACCTTCAGACGATTCCGATGATGAGGATTATAATGCCGATAATTCAGAAACTGACGAGAAAGAGCAAGAAGATGAGTCAAGTTCTGATGAATCTGATTTCACTTCTACATCTGAAGAATTGGAAGTACCAGCTAATGTTGATCCATGTTTAGGGCTTCCATCGGATGACTCGGAGGATGATGAGTATGATCCTGATGGACCCGATCATGATAATGTGGCTAAGCCAGAAAGTTCAAGTTCAGATTTTACATCTGATTCTGAAGATTTTGGTGCTATATTAGTAGATAATATTTCTTCCCAAAAAGATGGACCTGTGTCTAACAGTGTTGCCATAGATTCTGAGGGGCAACAACTTAAACTTGGGAAGGAGCCTTTGAGTGATGGACTTGTGTCAATAATGGAATCAGCTCCCGGAAAAGACGATGCAGCTCTTTCTAAGAAACGAAGCAGTGACAAGTTGGACTACAAAAAGTTATACAACGTAAGTATCTATCGTTTCAGATAAAGTATTATCTTAGACATGGTTCTCTCTCCTGGCAAGTTCATCGAGTGTGTCCTTTTGACTGTTCAGTCATTTAAAAAGTTTTGGTCATTCCTTCATGATTTGCTTATCTTCTTTTGGGTATATACAGGAGACATATGGGAATGTTCCTTCTAGTTCCAGTGATGATGAAGATTGGAGTGGTACCATTGCTCCGAGAAAAAGGAAGAAAAGTACCGCAGAAGCCTCTTCAGCACCAGAAAATGGAAATGCTTCATCAAGTATGAGAGTGTCGATTTCCGATGCTTTAAAGCTGAATCCAGAAGAGACTGAGCATAAACCTAGGAGAAAATCGAATGCCAAGGACACGGATTTGTTCCCTGCTGAATTAAAGGGTGGCACACCCGCATCTGGTTCAACTGGTAAAAGAGCGGGTTCATCAACACATAGAAGGCTTGGAGAAACTGAAAAGCAGGTAAATATGAAATTTTCATCAACTGAGACTGACTTAGCCCATTCTAACCGATCACATAACCGATGTAACCGAAACCGATAAACTTGAAAGTGTGGTTGTCAGTTTGAACGTACGTTTGCTTACCCCAACGGAGACCAACTTGACTAAAACCTTATATCTTTTCCTTCTAAAAACAATGTGATTTAATCTGGGTGGATGTGCTGGTTTGCAGAGACTTGATGAATCATTCAAGGAAAACCAGTATCCCGACCGAGCCACAAAAGAGAGATTATGTAAAGAGCTAGGGATGACTTTCCAGCAGGTATTTGGTTTCTCTTCTTGCAAGTTGCAGCAATTAATGCCATCGTCTCTCGACAAACCATATTCTTGAAAGCCTCCATTGACATAATTCTGTTTTGTTTTCTAATTTCGGGTTTCTCTAATCTGTGAAGGTAAGCAAATGGTTCGAAAATACTCGGTGGAGCTTCAACCATCCATCGTCTAATCAGGGAACCGCTGCCAAAAGAGTTTGAGAAAATGCCATAACCTCGGCCGTTCGAAAGAACGAAAAAAGCTGGATCGTAGAGACCGAAATCGAAATTGCTGAAATGGAAGGGTATGAAGTATGGAGGCAGTTGATTTATAGATTGAAAATAAAAATATATTGACTTTATAGCTTTAACCTTAATGAACATTACAGGATAGGATTAGGAAGAACAGTTAAAACCAAATATCTATTTTCAAAATCCGTTTAGTTTTTTGCAGATACAAAATTTGACCATATTTATTATCCGTTTTAATTTTAAAAAAATTAATTGCCAAATGTAGTTTTTTTTTTGTGTGGATTCGAATATTTGATTAATAACATAGTCATTTCATACTTGAATTTTATTCGAATAATCAACAGATTCGAAATTTTACAAAAAAAAAACCCTGTAAATATTCGTTCTTCGGCAGTATTGTAAAGAAAACATGTTTTTTTTTGTTGTTGAGAATTTTGTACTCAGAAGAGTTGGCTTCTGACTCCCAACGTAACAAATAATCTCTTCCACCTTCATCAAATTGCACTCTGTTGTGCTCATCCATGGCCTTTCAAGTACCTGCAATGGAAACACAGCAAGTTACATCCGCTGAACAACTTTGGATAAGCTGTTAAACCATGACATGCCTCAAGTTGTATCGAGTTTACTCCTCGTGGATAAAACGTTTATTCAACGTACAAATCGTTTAGTGTCAGGTAAAACAAGGGGCTGTCTAGATCCCGACAGAGTAGAAACGGAACAAAATGCTTTAAGTGATCACATTAGTGTCGGGCAAAGAGCATTCGATTCCGACGAACCGTGCATATTTCATACCCACATTTGTGGTTGACAACAGGTGCATCAAAACAAAAACATGACATTCAGTTGACAGTACTCCAACCATTTCCAATATTTGATAGTATGCAACACAAACATGACATTCAATTAACTACAAAGGATCAAAGATTTTTGAGACAAATTGCGCTACGGCCGTACCTGATACCCGCTGCCTGAGTTTAGAGTGACATAAATAAAGAGGTAGGATCATATCTAGATTACAGGTCATGTGTTGCAGGATCATAGTTGGGAATTAGCATTCTATAATGACTTATTTAACAAGGAAACGACTATAGCCTACGACAATGGCAGCACCAAGTGACCAACATATTGAAGAGCTAGTTATCCAGAGCAAAAAGAGAAAAAAAGGGTTAAAATGTCGAGCAAAAGAACAGTAAGAAAAATGTAAAGCTGATTGAAAGTCGAACCGGCAGAATCACATCACCCATATTCTCCATTCCTCCCTATAAATCCTAATCCCATTTCCATATATTAACTGAACTTAAAGAACAAACAAATTCACCTAATTTATGCCTGTTTAGGCAAATTTAACACAGCAAACATAAAGCAATTATAAAGAAAACCAATTTATTTTCTTCATCGCATTAACAGAATTATAGAGCAATTATAAAAAGATTTGCAAATTTGAAGCTATTCAAGTCTCAAGAGAAGTGAATAACAACAATTGAGAGAAACTCGGTTTCCATTTTCGTGTACCCTAGGAATAGTAAGAACAAAAAGACACTACTAGCGATCCTGACAAGTTCGGCGGAAGGTACCATGAGTCAGCTCGCAACAAGCCCGCACGTTGACGGTCAGGTGCGACGTGAGACGAGCCGTGGGAACCATGCTATTCAGAGGCAAGAATGATTGGAAACATCCCAATTCCCCCAAATTTCTGAAACAAACATAACAAAACCAAAACCAAAACCTCTTTAGACGTTCAAGGCTTCAAGCTTCAGTTTGTCAATAGAAAAATGCCAGCAAACTATATATATAAGATCCAGTTACACTTCGTAAAACTCAAATAGTGAAATGGATGAATAAGATTAAACACTACTCTCTTGTTTTCTCCTAGAAATCTCCAAATTTATATATATATATATGGGATACGATCAAATTAATCTGTGTAAAATTCTCTAAATTTCACACGTTTTTTGAATAGTTGGATGAGTAAAACTGATAGATGAGATTAACGGTAAAATATGTGAAAATTATCGCTTAAGAATTAAAAACGCGAGTTAATCCACAAAATGAGCAATGTAAGTCAATCTTAACCCTATATATATAAGTCTCGCTAATTTGTATGGCCTTTAAAATTTAAGAACACGGCATGGATTGGATTTCGCAGCTAATAAATCTACGCTACCAGTCATTTCTAATCATTTATAGCAAAATAAGGAATCAATGTTGCTGAAAAACTAGCAATTTTCCGTCTCTTTTCTTTTGTTTCATCCAATATGGAGTAAAAAGAGAGGATTTTAAAGCAAGGACCTGGAAGGAGCATAAGAAAGGCGCCGGGACTGAAGACGGGGAGCAGAGGAAGCCGGGGGGCGCAGACGGGACAGCGGCGGAGGGGAGCGGAGCGAAGGAGCCCTGGCGGCGGAGATGACAGAGCGAGAGAAGGATCCGGCACTGCGCCAAGCCATTTTCCCCAATGAAGATTGAAGTGTCTAAGAGATAGAGAAGCTGAACGAAGTAGCAATCAAGGTTTTTTTATTAGGGTTTAAGGGTGATGGGTCCAACTTTTGTTGGACTTTGTTATTCGAATATAAATAATAATTGATTGATCCAAATGTAATCTTATTTATAATTTAGTAATCTTTGTTATAGTTTACCCATATTAATATTTATATTGATTTATGAATTAAATGGAATTAAATATAGATTTAGTACCTAAATTAAGCACATTTTCCTAAGTTAGTACCTAAAGAATTTTTGCTCCTAAATTGATAACTGAACTAGGCACATTCTTCCAAATTGGTACCTAAAGAATTTTTGTGCATAAGTTGGTACTTGAACTAGACACCTTCTCCTAAATTAGTACCAAAATTCATACATTCTATCAGCCTAGTCCTAATTCAAAACAAATCAATAAATTTAACCCTCTATATTTTAAAATCCTATCAATTTACTTTTTGTTATTCTTATAAATTGTTTGTTCTTTTCCTAGAAATGTTATATTGCTTTCATGATATAATAAAAGTTCTACAATAAATTGTTGTTTTTATTGCAGAATGTAGTTATCCAACTATTACTTTGATATGATTGACTCGATTAGTTTGAAAGTATCGTAAAAGAATGACTAAATTGATGTAATATTTAAATATGTAAAAGTTAATTTACAAAATTATTTTTATTAGGATCAAATAGATAGAATGTATACGTTTTGGGGACTAAAACTGTTAATAAAAGCATCAAAATAGTGAATGAAATTAAAGTTCGAGTACCAATTGAAAGCAAAAATTCTATAGATACTAACTTTGGAGAATGTGCCTAGTTAATATACGAATTTAGGAGCAAAAATTCGTTAAGTACTAATTTGAGAGAAGATACCTAGTTCGAGTACCAAATGTATATCAAAAAATTTAAATTACCGTTCAGATTTAAATTTGTCTCTACACTCTAAAATATTTCGATTTAGTTTTAAAAATATCAATATTGTATGAAAATAAGTCCTTTTATTGTCAATGGTTAATTTTCAAATTAAATGTCGATATAATTATATCGTCAAATATATTTAAAACATATGAATCAAATATCGTAAAATATATTTAAAATATATGAATCAAATTATTAATATACATATATTTTTTTTATAAATAACTTGAACATGCCGTGTTAAAAAATGAGTGGTGTCAATAAAATTTAGAAGGCATGTTTTTTAATATGTCAGATCTAACCAATCTCTTCATACCACGGATACATAAAATTTATAATTTTATTCACATATTTTAAATACACTTAACGTTATAGTATTTGAATTAACAATTAATGTTTAAACTAATAATTTTATTTTAAAAAAACCTTGATACGATACGACATTGGTAATTCTATTACTCAACTATAAGGTTTTAAGATATAAAATTAATTCGCTCATCCCCTTGTGTCTTGGTGGCAAAGGTAGATGTTTATCATTCTTTGGGACCTGGGTTCGAGCACCAGTTATGTCATGCTGTGTGTGCCGTCTTTGAAAAGACTAAAAAAGTTGAACAGATGCTACCCTTGCATCGCACCAGCATATTCAAAAAAGAAAAGTGTAGTCATCAAGTGTTGGATGCAAATGACAAAGACGTATTTAGTAGAACAGAAAAAATATTTTTTTTAAAATGAAGCCACTAATTTTATTAACGAGAAAATACTCAAAATTACATTAAGGGTTTACAAACTATCATTGTAAACTAAATACATAACTTGGACTTTATTATAAAACTAGCCACTTTAGATCGGACATGAACCATACATGAAAATGTTACAAACTCATCAAAATACTCGATCAGAAAATAGATACGAAACCTGATTGCATCGGCAAAATGAACCACAAAAGAAGATGAAGCTATTGATAGACCACCGAGAAAACGTAAATCAGAGTCGAACACTGTGAGAAACTCTTCACAAGCGCAAACCGCGTATCCAAATTCAAACCGAAGGTCCATAATAGAGAAGATCAGCAAGATTATAAATAGGCGCCATTTTTTTTTGGATAAATTGAACTTTATTCATCCAAGAAACCATCCAAAGGAAATTTACAACCAAAACACCTATACCAGTCAACTCCCTATACAAGTATACCTATTAACACAAACCCCATTTTCCAGCTAAAGAATTGTCAAAATTTCTTAAATGACTACAACCAAGTAATCTATAACGAACGTCATTCTTCACCAATAAAAAAATAGTAACAGCCGTACGAGGCTTAGCTTCATGCCTTCTGCAATTTCGCTCATGCCAAACATGGTAATTCATGCCGCACCAAGCCAACCTAATGATCACAGCTTTCATAGATCTTCCTTTTCCCACACGTTGCATCCAGTCTAAAATATTTGACCATCTATTCTGCTGAACTTGCACATCACACTCTTGCAACAATAAGGTCCAAACCTGCAAAAAATAAGGGCACTCCCCGAAAAGGTGATCCCTGGTTTCAACACCATTTTCACACAATAGACAAGAAGGATTCGATTGAATGCCCCATCTAATCAAACGATCTGCAGTTGGCAATCTGTTTAATATAAGCAACCATGTAAGAAAAGACTGCCTAGGTATTGCCAAACTGCCCCAAACAACACGAGCCCAAGGGACTTTATCACCCTTGTGCCTAAGGGATTCCCAAACTATCCGAGCTTTGAAGTTCCCCTGCAAATTTCCAACAGTTACCCATTCATCTCTAAGTTTCATAAGCTTTTTCCAAGCCCAACTATGAGAATTTTTTACTAAGGCATCCAAGATTGGACACCCCTTCAATATATATTGTTGCACCCATGCCACCCACAAAGAACCAGCTTGCGTAATCAATAGCCAGATGCCACGCATCACACAAGCCTTGTTCCATGCCACCATGTCTTTCACTCCTAACCCTCCTTCATGCTTAGGGTGACAAATAGCCTCCCAACTAACCCGAGCACCTCTAGCATCACCATCTGTACCTTTCCAAAGGAAGGCATTACAAATTTGAGAGACCTTCTATACCACTTTCGAGGGTAAAATAAACACCCTACACCAGTAATTTTGTATGCTAAACAACACTGCCTGAATGAGTTGAAGCCTACCAGCAAATGACAATCTTTTGGAAGGCCATCCTCTGATTTTGCTAACAATCTTCTCCACCAATCCCTCACAATCAGCTACGGAAAGCTTCTTTGAGACAAGAGGCACCCCAAGGTATCTCACTGGCAGAATACCTAACTTAAATCCAGATTGCTCTTTCAACATCTGAACATCAGAACTACAAATGCCTGCAACGAACATTTCACATTTGGCCTCATTTATACTCAATCCAGACATCTTGTAAAAAACACCTAAAACATTTTTTACCCCCAGTATGGATTCCAAGTCTCCCTTTGTAAAAACCAGCAGGTCATCTGCAAAACAAATGTGCGAAAGTTGTATCCTTCGACATTTTGGATGAAACTCAAAAACTCCATGCCTACCAGCACCATTCAACAATCCAGATAAAACATTTAAAACTAAAATGAAGAGATAAGGAGAAAGGGGGTCCCCTTGACGAACTCCTTTCGCTCCAGCAAAGTAGCCTACCAATCCTCCATTCACATTTACAGAGTACAATATCTCCAACAATTTTTTCTCCCATGGCACCACTATTTTCAGAATTTCCTACTATTTCAGTCTCAACAACACATCGAGCAGTTTCATGCTCACCAACATTCGCATCATTGAGCAATTTCTTACAATTCTCATCACTATGACCAAAAATAGAGCAACGGCTACAAAAAGGAGGAGACCAAACCAACTCAACAGTAACATCTATAGTATTACCACACCCAAGATCCACCAAAATAGAAGATGGCAAAACAGTTGCCGCAGAGATATCAACACACACTTTAGCAAACTCTAAATGAAGTTTAAGAGCAGTAGCTTTGTCTGTATAGAGAGGCTTACCAAGAGCACTTGCTATATATCCCAAGCCCTGTTGCGAATACAGCTCCAACGGAATATGCCATAGCTTAATCCAAACTGGTGCAGTGTCCATGGCCAGAACCTCCAGAACCATCCCAGGAAACCATTTGCGCAACACAACAGCTTTTTGCTGGATATGCCATGGCCCTGACTCCAAAACCCAGTCCCGAACTTTCTCTGAGGGAAAATTAATGATATACACGCTGGGAGCTAAGAAGCGAATCGCTACAGAACCTTCACGTCCCCACAAACGATCAGCTGTCCGCTGAAAAATAGCGAGAGGAGGAGATTTACCCAAAAAATTTCCAATAAGAGCATTTGACCACTGCTGCGCGCCACTTAGAAGAACATCAGAAGGAGGCTGAACTATAACGGCGCCATTCTTCTCAACCGGAGGGAAAAAAGAGAGAGATTGATCAATTAATTTCCATTCAGCTTTCGGCACACCCAAATCTCCCTTAGTCTCCACCGTCTTTGTTCCTGGCAACGGAGGAAAATTCGCCGAATCCCCAGAATTTTCCCCCAAATTCGGCAAACCCACCATGGGCAGAAGAAGAAATCAAGAAATAAACCAAGAACTAGACAAGGAAAGCAGATTAAGCAAGAATCCAAAAAGAAATTAGGAGAAAAACGAAGAAAACCAAGAAAACTTCTACCAGCGCAAGATAGACAGGCTAACGTGCACCGAGAGAAAACCCATTATCCGACTAAAATTATAAACATAAAAACATAAAAACATGATAAAAACATAAAATAAAAAACATAAAATAAAAAACATAAAATAAAATAGGCGCCATCTTGATCAGTCGTGGCGTTGTCAAATTCAACCATGATAAAAACATCAAATAAAAAACGGCCAAAATGACCGAAGAAGTAGAAAAAAAATATGCCAAAAGACAGTTATAAACATGCCAATAAACATATATAAACGTGCCATAAAGGCTAAAAAATGCTACAAAAACAAAATTATTTTATTAAAAAACTAAAGAAAAATGAAAATCCAGCTGTTGACAACCGGCAGAAAAACAATATCGCCGCCAGCTACAAAACAAAATTTGAGGCGTTACTCGTTAGGGAGAATAATTTTCGAGCGACTAAAAAATAGATTAGGAAAAAGTTTTACTCTGAGAAAAATATTATGTCAACGAAAATTATAGAAAAATTATCAAAAATATGAAATTACTGAGTTATTTAAAGGGATTATCTTGCTAAATTTCAAAACAGAGAGATCTAAGATTTTTTTTTGCCTTGATATCTCTTTCACGCTCTAGTTTTTAATATTTCACGACCCGATAACAAAAGCATTGGTAATTTTGCATGGACTCCGTGGTTTGACGTTTTGCGGATGTTTTGGGCAGATGGGTGTTTATTGAGTTAGTAGCCCTCACATAACTCGAACTCGACTCAGTTAAAATTTAGTTAACGTTCGATTCGAGTTAATTCGACTCGAGATTTTAGCGAGTCAAATCGAGTAAGACTCAATTCCACTCAATAAGTTCGTGAGCAGCTCGTTATTTTTTATAAATTGTTCTATAATTTTTTAGTGGCTACCTTAAAAAATTATGTTTCAAGAAGTTTAAATACTAGTTGGAAACTCTAAAAAAGTTCAGTGAACTGCTAGGTAATTTACCATAAAATTTTGGTTTCAAATTTCTAAAAAAAAATTTGTATTTCCCGAGAATTAAAAAAAATCAATTTGTATTGATAAGAAATTAAATTATAATAACGAGTCTTTCTTTTTCTTATATTAAAGTATTTTCTTTTTCTGATATTAAAATATTTTCTTTTTCTTTTATTATTACTTTATTTACAAAATAAAAAAAATTAGTTTTCACTTTTCATATAAAAAAATATGTTTGAAAGTTAAAATTTTAAAATTCCTAAGGTATTTTCTTCTTTATTGTTCATCGAAAATTATTGAGAAACTAAAAAGACTCTCACACTCGAAAATCGACTTCATCTCTAACTCGGTCATGACATGTTCGTTTATTTATTTCCTCAAACCTCACATTTTTTCTTCTAAATTTGTGTGTTTATATTAGGCTCTAATAGTATATTAGTATCACTAGATTTTACATATATTTAAAAAAACAAAGTAACACCTTACATTTTTTTTTTCTTTTAAATTTGTGTGTTTATATTAGGCTCTAATAGTATATTCGTATCATTAGATTTTACATATATTTAAAAAAACAAAGTAAGACCTCACATTTTTTTCCTTCTGAATTTGTGTGTTTATATTAGACTCTAATAGTATATTAGTATCACTAGATTTTACATATATTTAAAAAACAAAGTAAGACCTCACATTTTTTTCTTCTTCTGAATTTGTGTGTTTATATTAGGCTCTAATAGTATATTAGTATCACTAGATTTTACATATATTTTAAAAAACAAAGTAAAATTTTTGGTGAGCTTAACGAGCTGAGTCGAGCCACGAGATTTTTTAACGAGCACTACCCAACTCGCGGTCGACTTGCTCGATAAACACCCCTTTTCGGGTTTAGGAAATTTAAGGTAGGGTGTATTTTTTAGGATGTAGTGTGTAGAGTTTAAGATTTAAAATTTAGTATTAGGGATTAAAATTTAATTTATAATACTTTTTAGTGTTGGGGCATAAGTAGAGGCATCGAAAAAGAGCAGATGATTTTCATCTGCCTTTTGCATGTAAAAAAGGAATGGAAATCTTCTACCTCTTTTGGTGCCCCTACATATGCCCCACGCTCAAAATTAAGTTTAGGGTTTAGGGTTTTAGGTTAAGGGTTGTGGTTAGAGTTTAAAAACTTTAGGGTAGGGTGTATTTTTAGGGTGTAGGGTTTAGGATTTAGAATTTAAGGTTAGGTCTTAAAATTTAATTTTGTAGTATTTTTTAATGTTGAGACAAAAGTAGGGGCACCGAAAAGGAGCAGAAGATTTTTATCAAAAAAAAATTCCTTAGTCGTCGTTTAATGTCAAGTTCTTATCTTATCAATGTAATGTGAATATCTTGGGAATCATAAGTTCTCCAGTTTACAATTTGCTCCATTGGCTGGAAATTTTTCTTCTTATATACTCATAAAATAAATAGGACTGAGATATACGAACAAAAATTTTATGTATTTTTTGTGTTTTTTTTTATATTTCAACATTAAGAATTTAATTTCTAAACTCTAAATCTTAAATTCTAAAAATACACTAATACTTTAGACTTTAATTCTAAACTCAAAATTTATTTTTTAATGTTATGACATAAATGATGAAGATTTTAAAAAAGAATATAGCATGCTGGACGCTTGTCAACCTACATGGGATTAGTTTGCCACGTTATGGACATGCAGTTTACCATGTCCCAGCTCTCAGGCCGAGTGATAACTTATCATTACATCATTAATACTAATGCTGGTGTCGTGATTACTCCTCTAATTCCACAATTAATTTATTCAAATCCAGTTTTTGGGTTTGCATCGGAATTGAAAATGCCTAAAGCTTACAAGTTCGAAGAATCGATCAAATCGGGATGGTTAGTTATCGTGCCTCTCCTTTTCACCACATCAATGAAGGCTTGTATGTTCGTATAAGAGGAACCGCCATCCACCACGGCTGCCTCCGCCGCCGCCTTCCACTTCAAGGCGTTGCTCTTCAACTCCGATGCCTTGGGCCCCATAATTGCTTCCCGGAAACATTTCTCCACCTCCTCCTTGGGAATGATCCTGTTCTCCGCCTCTCCACAGCAAAGTCTCACCCCGGTCTTAAACACATCAACCAAGTAAACAGCATTCGTCACCTGATCACCCCATTGAGGGAACGCAACGATCGGCACGCCGCATGAAAGCGCCTCAATCGTCGAGTTCCAACCGCAATGCGACACGAAACAGGAGACCGAAGGGTGAGTTAACACTTTCTCCTGCGGACACCACTCCACAATCTTCCCATTTTCACCAACTTTCTCCACGAAACCTCGGGGCAAAGTATGGAGTCCAAGGCCTGACCATTTAGCAGCCGGTTTCATCACCCACAAGAACGAGATACCCGCGGCTAACAACGCGTGAGCTAGTTCATCAACCTGTTCCTGTTTCAAGTAAACTACGGTTCCAAACGAGATATACAGCACGGATGAGGCCGGTTTAGAGTCGAGCCACTCGATGCAATCTTCGCCTTTCGTGTCGATTGTTACTTGATCAGGGTACTTGAACAATGGACCGACGGTCTTTATAGGGCAAAACTTGGACATATATTCAACGATTTCAGGCTCGAGTTCTTCAAAAGTGTCCATCAGTACACAAAAAGGCTTACCAAGTTTCTTGAACTGACCAAGAATAAGCGTCCTCAAGAAAGAGTGAACAGTCGAAGGAAGTAAGCAGCTAGGGAGCTCGTGGTGCTTGAGAACCGGCATGGATGGCAACTGAACATCGATTTCCGGCTCACTTTCACTAGGAAACGGCACTGAACCGTGATTATAATGATAATATGCGGCGAAACAAGCACAGGATTGCACCCAAAGCACGGCAGAAGGGATGCCAAGACTTTCAGCAAGATCAGATCCCCAAGTAATAAATGAGTTGTTGATTAAGCAAGCTACCGGGCGGTTTTGCTCGGCGTGTTTCTTGACCATGGCGGTAACCTCTTGTTTTCCTACAAGTTCCAGTTGATGCATGTATTGGTCGAAGATTCTGCGTCTCGGGTCATCGTTCTCCCAACCATCGTGGAAGAATTCGAGTCGAACAAAGCCGTCGCCGACTGGGATAGGCTTGTCCGTGTCGAGGTTGTCGGATTTAGCCATCTGTTCACCGAAGAATTTGGGTGTTGAGAGTGTGACAAGTAAACCCTTGGAGGCAAGGCGCTTGCCAAGCCTTAGAAGCGGATTTACATGGCCCTGGCCTGGAAATGAAACAAGAAACACATGAACCAGAGGCTCTGGTCTCATTGTTTGCTTGAAAAAGAGGGAGAAAGACTGAACTTGTAATGCTCCAAGGTTGGATTGTAAAAAGAAAAGAGGCAGAGACTGTTATTAATTGAGATGTGCATGTATGGAGGCAGAACTTTACGATAGGGCGAACATATAAAATTTGAGTGAGACCAATTTATAAAATTTTAATAGAGCGAAAATAACATCATATGGTCATCGACTGCATGTTGTTTCGAGAAATACGTTGTACTAATTTTTCCTGACACATGATTAATTCTCCTGGCGTAGATTTACTTGTTGTTAATAGAGCCGTAAGAGTATTATCGAGGGATGGAAACATAATCCAAGTTCTACTTTAAGTATCTCAATTTTGCTTGATATATGTATCACATATGTGTATATTTTATATAATAATAGAAAGTTGTTTAAATCGAATCCAATTAGTACTATAACATCATAAACATTTACAATTAAATTTAAATCGATTCTTGAACAACTCGACATGACTTAACTAGTCTTTCATAAACTTAACTAAAAAAATCGAAATAAATTATAAAACAATATTCATTAACTCGATTAATTTAAAAAAATTGTTCGACTCGATCAACCTGTTGAAAATGAAGCACAAAAGGAATTTGTCTTGTGACAAATAATAGTTGCTAATGGACTAAATTAAGATTGGGTTTAATCAAATTTCAAACTTTAAAGTTAAATAAATAAAAGGCCCGATACATATAGAATACAAAACAAATTTCAGTTCAATTTTACAACAACGAAAAAAAAACCATCAAGAAATCAATATATATGTCATTATCGATATTTAGTTTACAAAGTACTTTTTTTAGTGTATTTCTATTTTAATCATTGAATTAAAATTATTTTAAATTCATTAGCAATGTCACAAAAGTTAATCTTTTTAATATTTCAAGTTATTAATAAAATAGTTGGCATGGTAGTTTTACTTTGAATTTCTATAAACAACACAAATAAATTTTAAGTTATGTTAAACAAATTTGAAGCAATCACTATATTCAACATTTTTTTAATTACATTCCACATCTTATTTTTCGTAAAACATAATTGACCGAGTACTTGATCTTGCCCTCTAGTGTCACCCGAAGAGGTGGTCGATTTAGTTCAACAGGAAATGGGGCAAGGGATTACTGATTTTTGTCTGCAGTTTTGTGTCCTTTTTGTTATTTGTTCGCTATCGTGCATCTCTTTCTCACCTCATCAATAAAAACCTGCATGTTCCTATCAGAGGAACCGCCATCCGCCACAGCTGCCTCCGCTGCCGCCTTCCACTTCAAGGCGTTGCTCTTCAACTCCGATGCCTTTGGCCCCGTAGTTGCTTCCAGGAAGCATTTCACCACCTCCTCCTTGAGAATTATCCTGTTTTCCGCCTCTCCACGGCACATTCGCACACCAATCTTGAACACATCAACCAAGTAAACGGCATTCGTCACCTGATCACCCCATTGAGGGAACGCAACGATCGGTACACCGGATGAAAGTGCCTCAATCGTCGAGTTCCAACCGCAATGCGACATGAAGCATGAAACCGAAGGGTGAGTTAGCACTTTCTCCTGTGGACTCCATTCCACGATCTTGCCATTATCACCTACTTTCTCTAGGAAACCTTGGGGCAAAGTATGAAGTTGATGTCCAAGCCCTTCATGCGGTGGTTTCATCACCCACAAGAATGAGATACCGGTGGCTAACAACGCGTGAGCTATTTCATCCACTTGTTCCTGTTTCAAGTAAACAATAGTACCAAACGAGATATATATAACAGACGAGGTCAGTTTCGAGTCGAGCCACTTGATGCAGTCGTCGGCATTTAGGATGTCACGTCGAACCGTGTCGTTTGGTACTTCAGGGTACTTGAACAATGGACCGACAGTCTTTATAGGGTAAAACTTGGACATATGTTCAACGATTTCCGGCTCGAGTTCTTCCAAAGTGTCCATCAATACACAAAAAGGCTTATCAAGTTTCTTGAACTGACCAAGAATGAGCCTCTTCAATAAAGTGTAAGGAGTGGAAGGATGCAGGAAGCTAGGAACCTCATCGTGCTTGAGAACCGGCATGGCAGGCAACTGGACATCAATTTCCGGCTCACTTTCACTAGGAAACGGCACTAACCCATGATTATAATGGTAATAGGCGGCGAAACAAGCACAAGATTGCACCCAAAGCATTGCAGAAGGGATGCCAAGGCTTTCGGCTACATCAGACACCCAAGGAACAAAAGGGTTATTGATTAAGCAAGAAACAGGGCGGTTTTGCCAAGCATATTTGTTGATCATGGCAGTAATCTGTTGTTTCCCCACGAGTTCCAGTTGATCCATGTATTGGTCGAAGGAGGAGGCGCGTCTCGGGTCATCGTCGTCCCAACCATCGTCGAAGAACTCGAATCGAAGAAAGCCATGGCCAAGTGGGATAGGGTGGTCCGTGTTGATGTTGTTGGCTTCAGCCATCTGATTGCCGAAGTATCTGGTTGTTGATAGCGTGACGAGCAAACCCTTGGAGGCAATGCGCTTGCCTAGTCTTAGAAGCGGATTTACATGGCCGTGGCCTGGAAATGAAACCAGAAACACATGAACTTGTGCCTCAGATTTCATTCTATGCTCACAAAGGAGACTTGGACTGAACTTCTAAGGTACCGACGGTTGGATTTGTAGAAAGAAAAGAGGCAATCAAATCATATAATTTTAATAATTTAGCACCCCAACTATAACCGCATTACTGTTTTGGCATCACAACTATTATTTTTGACAAAGTGGTATTTAATGTTACGTTTTTGTTCTGTTTTATACTAAGTCGTTAAAAACTAATAAAGATGAAAACGTGGCTTGGTATAATCACAATATTAGTCCAAAACACTTATATATATATTATCAATTTAAAACATCATCTTAATTTTGATAGAATTTTGTCTCATTTCTTTCCCACCCCTCGTATTCTCGTCGGTATCCTGATCGTGGAGTTTGGGTCCTCTAATGGACTCCACATTAGCCCCCAAATTGATCCCAAATCCTAAAGTTTGTATTATCCCTAACGTATTTTTTAAACTCTAAAATCCAAAAAAATGTTCGACTAGAAGAAGAAAAACGAAGAATTTACAATTTTAATCCAAAAATTAAAATAATGTTTAAATTTATAGATTGTATAAATTTTTGGACTAAAACTGTTGTCACCCCAAGTCATGCCACTATTTCTGTTAATTTTAATCGATGGAGGTACTAAAATAGAACAAAATATAACATTAAGTACTATTTTATCAAAAATAATAATTAAAATACTAAAACAGTAATATGTTCATAGTTATAGTACTAAATATATAGTTTTCTCTTTTAATAATTCGAAATTCTTTATTCAATCGTGACATACATGAACTAAGTCTAACCCAAGAATATTTTAATATTTGAATAAAAGAAATTATTTTATAATTTATCAACTGATTTAGCACGAGTTAACCAACGAAAACTTGTGTTATGCATTATTAATATTGGATAAAATCATATAAAATATAACATTTGAATTACTATAAAAAATTTCGAAACATGATCCGCATTTTTCGGTGAAAAATAGAGAATATTTTACTTTTAAAATAGTGCTATATAAGCACACTCCTTCCGGTGGTAAATGACGATGTAATATCTAGGTGACCCAAGTTTGAGCATCAATTTTGCGCGGTGTGTACCTTATTAAAAAAATTAAAAAATTTAAACATATACTACCCTTATATCACACCAGCATATTCAAAAAAATATTACTATATAAAAAATTCGGAACATATGAATTGTGATCTGCCTTGTTATTAAAAAAGGGTTAGAACGATATAAATAATAATTTTTCGGTCCCGACTTAGACCCAATAGCGTAACAAGGAAAATTATTAGTTGGTATATTCGATAAAATTATTAGAAAAGTGAACAGAGGTACTCACGTGCTTATGTTCCAGTACAGGACGGAACTTGAGAGTGATCGGTGGATCACGGCCTCAAAATTATAATTTTAACAAGGAATTCAAAATTCTTTATTCAATATTTTTAATATTTTTCAACAACCCCAAATATATTTTAAATTGAGCTTAAATATAATTTGGTACCTAAACTATACACATTCTCCCCCATTTGGTACCTAAAGAAATTTTGCTCTTAAGTTGGTACCTGAATTAAGCATATTCTCTCAAATTGGTACTTAAAGAATTTTTACTCTCAAATTGGTACTTGAATTAGGCACTTTCTCCCAAGTTGATACCAAACTTATACATTCTATCAATTTGGTCCTAATTCAAAATAATTCAATAAATTTAACCCTTTATATTTAGAAATCTTATCAATTTACTCTTTGTTATGCTCTTAAATTGTTTGTTTTTTCTCCTGTAAATGTTTATATCACTTTCCTAGTATAAAAAAATTTAACAGTAACTTGATGTTATTTTATGGTAGAATGCAGTTATCTCATTGTTGTTTTGATCTGTTAGGCTTGTTTAACTTGAAAGTATCATAAAAATGACTAAATTGATGGTATTTTTAAATACACATGGTTTAATTTATTGAATTGTTTTAAATTAAGACCAAATTGATAGAATGTATAAGTTTTGGAACTATGTATGTTAATAAAAGTATTAGAATAGTTGATGGAATTAAAGTTTGGGTATCAAAATGGGAGGAAAAAATCTTTTAAGTGTCAACTTGGGAGAAAATGTTTAGTTCAAGTACCAATTTGGGAGTAAAAATTTTTTAGGTACCAACTTGGGAGAAAATGTATAATTCAAGTACCAAATATATATTTAAGCCTATAAAAAATTTGTTCTAATATTTATATTTATCTTTTTTTAATATTATAGTTATATATTTTTTACTAATAATGATTGAATATATTGGTAAAGTATATCATACTCTCCTAGATAACTTTAAGTACGATGTACTTCCTACGTCCTACTTAATATGTCTAATATTGACTTTTTTAAAAGCCATTTTTAACTTTATTTGTAATTATTTTAAATTTTCAATTAATTAAATTTTATAAAATATATTTTTAAGTTATTTGATTCAATATTTTTAAAATATACTTTTCATATTTTTATCAATAATAAAAGTAATAATTAGCCTAATTAAAAAAAATATCAAAACACAATATTAAACATATTAAATATGACATAATGAGTATATAACATTAAGCATGAAAAAAAAACTCTAAATCAGTTTAAGAAAAAGTTGGAACATGACTACAAGGTATTAGCAAATGAGTTAGAATTAAATCAGTTTAATTTTGTAACTGAATCTGTTATCATGCAACTGTTTGTATAACCGGCCCAACAGTCTCAACAGACTGATTTCTATATCAGTGCTGTAACTTGCGGGCCTATATAAACCAGATGATTGGTACTGGCCCATTAGTCTATTTGGCCTACATTTTGATAAAACAAAATTATAATCAAATCCCTAATTCCTTTTCCCTTTTTTCGTTTTCAGTTTTTCCCCTTTTTCCTTTTCTTCACCGATCTTTCTGTTTTCTTCCGATCTCCGTTCGTCGTTTTTGATTCTCACCGGAGTAGCTTCAACATGGTATCAGAGCTAATCTTTCCGGCCTGTTGACGTTGCTGTCATCTTGATTCATCGTCAGCGCTCATTTCCGGTTGTTCGATTTGTTTGTCTTGTCTTGTTCGTTCGTCGATTTGTTTTGCGGTGGTTCAAGCTTCCAACCATGGTGCAGATAGAGAGTCAGTTGACACCTGAAGAAGACAACAACAGTCTACAGAACCTTGATGATCCAAAAAGCTCCTTCTTCGCGAATAAGCAGGTCAACGTTAAACTCAATGATTTCAATTTTCTTTTATGGAAACAACAAGTAATTCTAATGATACGCGGTCATGAGCTTGAAGATTACCTTGATGAGAATACAGAGATTCCACCGAAAGTCATTCCGAATGCAAATCGAGAACTGGTGAGGAATCCTGCGTATCGACGTTTTAGGAAGCAAGATAGCTCTCTTGCTTCCTGGCTTTTGTCAACAATGAGCTCGCACATACTGCCTCAGCTTGTTGGTGCTGAATCATCGGCAGCCATCTGGAGTGCTGTTACAAGGATGTACTCACAGCTTTCAACAACGAAGATAATGAACCTACACTGTCGATTGCGTGCCCTGAAGAAAGGAACATCTACGATTAGTGAATACACAACGCAAATCAAAGAATTATGCGATGTATTAGCTACAAGTGGAAGTCCTGTTTCAGATGTAGAGCAAATCGCAACGGTGTTAAACGGTCTACCAGTTGAATATGATCCTTTCATTGCCGCTATTACTGTCAGTAGAGATCCGTACACTCTCGAGACAGTGACTTCAGTTTTGAAGGATGCTGAGTCCAGGCTTAGTGACCCGCTTCGAGCACCAGTGGGGGTCAACTTGACACGGTATGATGCTAACAGTGGTCAAGGGAGTAAAGATCGACAGAATTCGAGGTCTTACTCTGGTGGAAATACTCAACATAGTAGTGGAAATGGTGGTCAGTTTAACTCTGATGGTGGATCTCAGTATCAGTCTGGGGGTCGAGGACGTGGAAGACCACGGTTGCAGTGCCAGATCTGTGGTAAGTTAGGACACCTGGCTGACAGATGCTGGCACCGCTATGATCAGAGCTACAAAGGGATGCAGAGTCAGCAACGTGCTAATGTTGAATCGTCTCGGCCTCAGCCTACTGTGACTCAAGCTAATGTTTGTCAGTATGTTTCAGATCCTGTTGAAACGAGTTATGATCCGTTTGTTAATGTAGATGCAGGTCCGAGTGGTGTGGCTACTGATTTGGATGATGACACAACTCACATTAATTCGCCAATAGCCAAAGGTGTGCTTACCTTGGAAGACAAGTGGTACCCTGATTCGGGAGCCACACATCATGTGTCGTTTGCAAGGAATAGTGGGGCTCAATCTTCTTCTTACAGAGGTAATGGTAAAGTATTTCTTGGTGATGGATCGATGCTTAACATCACTCATATAGGACAGTCTGTTGTTAATACTGTTGATAGACCTTTAGTTCTGTCCCATTTGCTATGTGTTCCACGTATTACTCGTAATCTTATGTCTGTTTCAAGATTTTTTAGAGATAATTCTGTATTTTTTGAGTTCCATGCTGATGAATGTTTTGTGAAGGATGAGCACACCAAGAAGGTTTTGCTTTCTGGGAAACTGGAAGGAGGGTTGTATTGCTTCAATCTTAAGAAAGAGGCTGCGTCTACTGGTACTGTTCTCAACACTACTTCTACTACTGCTGAACATGCTGTTGATTCATTTGGTTCTGCAAATAATACTGCTCAAGTTTCTGAGGCTCATGCTACCTACTGGTTATGGCATCAAAGACTTGGCCATCCCACTGCATCTACTATTAGCTTAGCTTTAAATAAACCCTTGTATGTTCCTAAGAATACTGTGTGTACTGCATGTCAGTTAGGGAAGAGTCGAAAGCTGTCTTTTTCTTTATCAGATACTGTTTACAGCAAGCCATTTGAACTTGTCGAGGCTGATGTGTGGGGTCCTGCACCAGTTAAGTCCTTAGGATGGCAGTACTACGTTTCATTTGTTGATATGTACAGCAGGAGTTGCTGGTTGTTTTTGTTGCATAGTAAATCTGAGGTTTCTTCTGCTTTCAAGTCATTTCTTGCTATAGTTAAAAATCAGTTTTCCTCTAATATTGTTGCCTTGCAAACTGATGGAGGTGGGGAATTTAGAGCCTTAGAATCTGACTTGGTTACTCTAGGGATTAAACATAGAGTAACATGTCCTCATACCTCACAACAAAATGGTGTGGTAGAAAGGAAGCATAGGCTTATAGTTGAGACTGCCTTAACCATGCTTGCTCAGTCAAAAGTTCCCTTTCAGTATTGGTCATTTGCTGTTGTTAGTGCTGTGCATCTCATTAATAGACTGCCTACTCCAGTTCTTGGAGGTATTTCCCCATATCAGAAGTTGTATGGAAGAGTTCCTGATTATAAGCATTTTCGTGTGTTTGGGTCACAATGCTTTCCTTGCCTCACATCTTACAATGCTCAAAAGTTTGACTTCAAGTCTAAACCTTGTGTGTTTCTGGGGTATTCACCAAGTCATCAAGGTTACCAGTGCATGGATAAAACTGGGCGCATATACATCTCTAGACATGTGAGATTCAACGAATCTGTGTTTCCTTTTGCCTCAGATACAAATGCACATATTCAGCCTCCAACTAAACGTGACATGGCCTATATGTCACCTAAGTTTCCTTTGTCCAGTAAAACGCATATTTCTTCTACATCCAACACCTTTATAACCCCTCCTCTAACTGTGGAACAGTCTGTTGATAATCATATTGTTGAGGAAGTTGTCATAGATACTTGTGATCAAGGTCAACAGTCTACACTTGCACATGATGAGCAAGTAGCAGTTGAGTCTACTCCTGGTGATTCTGAAACAGAGGAGGTACCAACTGAAACTGTTAATCTAGAACCGCCTCTTGTGAGTTCTGAGCAGGATCAGCTGAATCATGGATCTACTAACATACTTCCATCCACTGCACCTGAAGAGGGTTTAGATACAACCGATCCTACTACTTTACCTTTCATTCAAACCTCATCTATTGAGCCAAGTACTAGCGTTGATAGGTCTTTATCACAGACAAGTATGAGTAACAACAACACTCATTCTATGGTTACTAGGAGCAAGATGGGAATTTTTAAACCAAAAGTGTTTAGTGCTGAGTGTACTGAAGTTCCAGGAGATGTGTACACTGCTTTGCAACATCCTGAGTGGAAAGCTGCTGTCCAAGCAGAATATGATGCTTTAATTCAGAATGGTACATGGGAGTTGGTGACTTTACCTTCCAACAGGAAAGCCATAGGTTGTAAGTGGCTTTTTAGGATTAAGTATAATTCAGATGGGTCAGTTAATAGATACAAGGCCCGTTTGGTAGCAAAAGGTTATTCCCAAATTCCTGGGTATGACTTTAGTGAAACTTTCAGTCCAGTTGTTAAGTTCTTCACTATTAATGTTCTTTTTTCTTTGGCCGTGTCTCACAAGTGGGTTATTCGACAAGTTGATGTCAATAACGCTTTTCTGAAAGGGGATCTTTTGGAGGATGTGTATATGGTTCAACCAGCTGGTTTTGAGGTGAAGCACTCAAGTGATGCTGTTATGGTTTGTAAACTAAAAAAGGCTTTCTATGGGATTCGACAAGCACCTAGGAATTGGTTCAGTAAGTTGAGAGATTATCTTCTCTTTCTTCAGTTTCATCTTTCCCTTGCTGATCCTTCCTTATTTGTCTACAAAACTGGAAGTGTCTTAACATATGTTGCTGTTTATGTAAACGATATCTTAATTACTGGGTCATCTCCTGAGCATGTTAGTTCTGTTATACAAGAGTTACATGACAGGTTTTCTTTGAAGGATCTAGGGAAGGTTCATTACTTTCTAGGTATTGAAGCTGTACATACTGTTGATGGTTTGTTTCTCAACCAACGAAAATTCATAGAGGAGCTGTTGATGAAACATAATATGTTGAACACAAAGGCTGTAGATACGCCCATTGTTGTTTCTCCTAAACTTAGTAAAGACACTGGCCTTGAGCTTGTTGATCCACTGGTGTATAGAAGTACTATTGGTGCTCTGTTATATTTGTGTCATACTCGGCCAGACATAAGTTATGCTGTCAGCAAAGTTGCACAATTTATGCAACAACCCAAGGATGCACACTGGTCAGCTGTTAAACGCATCCTTAGGTACTTGAAGGGTACTGTTGATTATGGTTTGTGGTTTTCTGGTGGTTCTGAGTCTTCAACTGTTCAAGCTTTTTCTGATGCTGATTGGGCAGGCGATGTGGATGATAGGCGTTCGGTTTCCGGCTATTGTGTTTTGCGGGGTAATCACTTACTATCTTGGAGTTCAAAGAAACAACGTTCTGTTTCCAGATCGACTGCTGAAGCTGAGTATAGATCTTTGGCTGATGTTGCTTCAGAAGTTCTTTGGATTAAGTCCCTGTTGCTAGATATGTCTGTTGTTGATACGGAGCCTGTCAAGATCTGGTGTGACAACACCAGTGCTGTTGCAATGGCTGCAAATCCAGTTCTGCATGCAAAAACTAAGCATGTAGAACTAGACTTACATTTTGTTCGTGAAAAAGTGATGAACAAGCAACTTGAAGTGAATTATGTTCCAGCTCAGTTTCAAACTGCTGACATTCTCACCAAGCCTTTATCAGCACCTCGATTTCAAGAATTGCGACAACAATTATCGGTCTGGTCTATCAAGCAGGTGTCAAGGAGTGAAGAAAGTGGGGTGAATATTAGCAAATGAGTTAGAATTAAATCAGTTTAATTTTGTAACTGAATCTGTTATCATGCAACTGTTTGTATAACCGGCCCAACAGTCTCAACAGACTGATTTCTATATCAGTGTTGTAACTTGCGGGCCTATATAAACCAGATGACTGGTACTGGCCCATTAGTCTATTTGGCCTACATTTTGATAAAACAAAATTATAATCAAATCCCTAATTCCTTTTCCCTTTCTTCGTTTTCAGTTTTTCCCCTTTTCCTTTTCTTCACCGATCTTTCTGTTTTCTTCTGATCTCCGTTCGTCGTTCTTGATTCTCACCGGAGTAGCTTCAACACAAGGTGATATTCATGTTTACTGCTCGACGATAGAAGCTGAACTATGGAGTATATATGATTGTTTAAGTATGACTTGGGAGCTAGGTATTGATAGATTTCGACTCGAATCGGATTGTAATTAGACAATTCAAATGTCGCGGGATTGCTCCTTCAAGGAAGGTAGGCCTTCGATTATACAACATATTTGAGATTTGATTGACCGACGATAAAATGTGCAATTGATCGTTATCGGGCGTAAGGGCAATAAGATGGCGGATGCTCTCGCCAAACTCACTTAGACCCTCTCCTTTGGTTATCACGAGTTCATTGAACCGCCAAATAATGTTTTAGTATTGTATCAACTAGATTTATCAGATTAGTTGTTTTGGTGTTGTTAGATCGTGTTTTGCTCGTTAGTTTTGTAAAGCATTGCTCATGTACTCTTTTTCTTTCGTTTAGCTTTAGGGAAATTTTTTAACGAGGTTTGGTTAATGCTTCACCCTTATTAATCAATTTATTTTTGTTAAATTCACGTTCCTAGAGACTAATGTATTCAAACATGAGTCACTAAAGTGGAATAATATAATAATATGAATAAGTTAAAAATGTCATTATAATAATATAAGTTATTATTTTTAAAAATATTTGTATAATTTCTCAATTGATTGAATACTGATTAACCAACAAACAACTTAGGTTATGCATTATTAGGTAAAATCATATAAAATTTAATATTTGAATTACTATAAAAAATCGAAACTCGTGACCTGCATTGTTTGGTGAAAAACAAAGAATATTTTACTTTTAAAATATTGCTATATAAAAAATCCGGAACTTGTGATCCTTGTTAGTATTAAAAAATGAGAATAGTGGATGTTTTTTATTATTATTGTTATTGTGGGATATTTTTCTTTTATTTTTTAGGGTTTAATTTGACGTTGTCTCTTCAAATTATGTTATTATATTGTTTTGTTAATTTATTTTTGTTTTAAATTCTTGTACTGAATATTGATAGACTTTTACAATCACTGAAGACAGGTCGCGATTGAGTTGTGGTAATGTCAATTTGTTAACTAATCATCGTTGTTATATGCATTTTTATGTTTGTGTTAATGATGTTTATGCTTCATCACCAATAATGATGTTTGTTTGTATCTACCATTTGTCCTAGTTGTTCAATTGAGTTTTTAACTATTTTGTCATTGGTTGTATTTTATTTTTAAATAGCTAGTTTATGCACTATAATGATTTTAGGAGATATTTTTTTATATTTAAAAAAATATCGACTATTATTTGTCAAAAGAAATCAAAATTAGCCATTGATGTGGAAGTGTGGATGGTAGTGGTGGGCATTCTATAAAGTCGAGTAAAATTTTTTGAGTTAGTCAAGTTGGACAGTCTTATTTTATAACTCAAATTTTATTTGAATTTTTTTAGTCAAATCGAGTTTATGAAATTAAAGTTGAGTTGTTCAAGTTTCTGTTCAAGTTTAATTGTAAACATTTATAATGTTATGAAACTAATTAGTTCAAGTTTAATCGTAAATATTTATAATGCTATATATGATACTAATTAGTTCAAATTTAAACGGTATTCTATAACCATACACAATACACATATATTTCTTCATATTTTTCACATGTGATATATATATAAATATGGCAAAATTGAGAGACTAAATTCAAACTTAAAAACTAATCAACTAATTACAAAAAAATTCGAGTTATTCGAATTTTTATTTTATAACTCAAATTATTTAAAAATTTTATAATTTATTTATGCAAATTAATAAATACAAAAAAGTAATAATGCTAGTATAATTGATTTCTAATGGAATTTTCCGTCATGTCCTGATAATTTGTAGTTACCGACGGGTACTTGTCCACAAAATTTTTGGAACCAATTATGCAGAAGCTGGTAAAGAATTGATGCACAAACAAACTCAAAATTTTTTTATTTTTTGCTTGGTGGCTTATCGAGAGTCGAAGAAATTTTTTTTTTCTTATTAAAGATGAAACAAAGATGGATCATGTCCATCACAATGACATGGGCATTTATAATTCAATGTTAGACGACCCAACACAACAAACCAATTAAATATTTAATTTAATAACAAAGATTAAAATTAATTACAGTTAACCTTCTAACAATGCAAACAAAGATGTTTCAAAAGTCTTTATAGTTTACGGTATTAGTTAATACTTGGCCCAGCAGTGTGAAAAACTTGACTTCATCTAGAAAAATTAAATTTTTTAAAATTTGATTCGTTGTAAAAGAAAATTTAACTCGACTTGAAAAAATTTCAAATAAAGTTTGAGTTATAAAATGAGAATTCAAGTAAACTTTTTAGTAATTAGTGAATCGATTTTCAAGTTTGAGTTAAATCTCTCCATTCTGTCTGATATATGTATATCACATGTGAAAAAAATATGAAGATATATATATATATATATATAGAAAACGTTTAAATTAAAATCAATTTGTACTATATCATTATAAATAATTACAATAAAATTCGTACAGAAACTCGAAAACTCGACAACAATTTCATAATCACGAATCGAATCAAAAAATTCAAAAAAAAATTTTGTCGTAAAACAACTCATAAACTCGACTAACTTAAAATTTTTGGACTCGACTCAATCTAACGCACACATCTAACTCGACCTTTGAATTATACTTACGATTAATTAACTGAATTGCTCCAAAATATTAAATATTTGATAATTTTTATATATTGCATTTATAGTTTAAGTCTAAATCCATTAAGATGTTAAGAGACCCAACTAATTTTTAACCCTAAACCCATTTGTAATTTCAAGACACGACCAAAATTTAACCCAAATGAAAAAAATTCAAATTAATCTAATATTACCAAAGAAAAAACACAAACCCTAAACTTATATATAACAAAATTAAGTTAATTCGAAAATTGATTGAATTAACCAAACTTGTTCGATTCAGTTACTAATAAAAAAAATCGGTTCGATTAATGGCTAAAGAAAAACTTTTTGGTTAATTCAGTATTACCTAATTCGGTTTGATCGATGACCTAATGAACACCCCTAATAATATTTTAAAACTTCAGTTATTAATCGATTTCGAGCTAAATTAATTGATAATCGAACTTAAAAAAACAACCGTTCGATTAACTAAATAAAATTTAAATTCAACCAATTAATCCAGTTTTAACCAAATAATAAACACTCTTATTTCAGCTCATATTTACCGTAATAAACCACATAAGACGCTCCTAAAAACTTCTTAATAGTAAAAAAAATCTCAGAACTAAAACTGCTTGAAAGTGTTGCAATGATAACTTTTTTTTTCGTAAAATAAATAACAAGTGTACCCATCCAAAAGGATTTTGAAAACCTAATTAGTCTCTTTCCATATTTTGTGAAAACTTAAACAAAAAATTATGGCCATGCGTTATAAGTTGACCTACAATATAAAATCTTTTAGGTTTGGATCCCTTCAATATAATTTTCTTAATTTGTGAATGACTCATATATATATATTAAAGAATACTTGAATTCGAACAGTTTGTCAATAAAATATGTATATTTTATTAAAGAATTAAGAAAACATAAATAAAATTCTCATGAAATCACACATGTTAAATAAAAATTTGAAGAGCTAAGAGGGATAATTAGTGGCTTTAATCCCTTCAAAAATAAAAAAAATGTTTTATTATCCCCATAACTTATAAAATTTTAAATTAATATAATGCTAAAATTATGTATTAACTCCTTCAAAAACTATTAATTCAATTTCGACCCACCAAAAAATAATTTTGACTCTTCTCGGCATGACCACCACCTCCCAACGACATTTAAGTATACTTGTGGGAGTTGACTTTTAACTAAGCTTACATCCATTACCTTAGCACACCACTAAGAATTTCTCAATTCACTAAACAATGAATTCATCACCTTTTCCTAATTTAGGAGGAAATCGTTACAACCCTATCTTTTGGACTTGGCTAAGATAGAACAAGCTCTAATTTTTCTCTCAAGGCTAAACTAGAACTTCTTTTTCAAGGGATTTGTTTGGTAAACTTAATACCTCACAAGGTGGGTGTTTACACAAATTTAAGCTCACAAGAGTACAATGATTTACAATAAAGTTCACTCTAAAGACTATTTACAAGAGAAATGAAGAGATAAGAATTTGACTCAATTTCTCTTAAACATGTTGCTTGGATGTTGTCTCTAAACTTCTTCAAGTGTTCCAGCCTTCAATTTATAGTTTCAATTGAGTTTGTGGCCGTTGCTAGTCGTTAGAGATGTTTTGGAGCCGTTGGGGCCTTTATTTCCCGTAATAAATGCTATTATGGAGATGTCCGTATCGAAACACACGAGCCCGTATCGGAACGACATTCTTTAGAACTAGCTGTTGAAGCCTAGTGTAGTAAGCTGTATCGAAACGCCTTTGTCCGTATCGAAACGGTATTGAGTTGTATCGTAACAGTTACAAACTGTTTCGGTACGAGTGACCGTTGAGCTGCATTTGAAAAACCATTGGGAAAATATGACCGTTGGGGAGGTTTTGACCGTTAGCCGTATCGAAACACAAAAGGGTGTTTCGAAACAGAACTACACCGTATCGAAATGGGCAAGCCCTGTTTCGGTACACGTTTTGACAGTTTCAAATCGTATCAATACAGATTGGCCATGTATCGAAACGGGTACCTTAAAGACACTGGGTTGGCTACTTAAAAACGTTTCAAACATTGCCAAAACCTTTTTAAACATCCTCAAACATAATTTCAAGGTGTTTGGACTTAAAAAACATTTTGATATCTTTTCAATTTAGTCCAAAACTATTTTTCAATTATTATATCAAAGCACATATTTCTACAATCTCCCCTTTTTGGTATAATAAAACCAACTTAAAAAATAATTGTTTGGGATTCTCCCCCTTAGTATTTAAAATTTTGAATAAGAGATTTTAAAAATTTAAATGAAATTAAAGCTCTCCCTTATTCTCTTGGAAAATCAAATTTTCAAACCATTTTCCCATTTTTGTTATATTAAAAAGAATTTGAATGGCTTTTATGCTCAAAATAACTTGGGAGGTTAAAATTTTTTTTGACACACTTAAAATTTTGGTTTTAAAATTGACTCTCTCTTACTCAAACATCAATATTAGGCTTAACAAATTATCCAAGACTTTAAAACGAAGATTAGATAACCAAAGAAGAACCAAAATAAAAGCTTTAAGCTTAGAGGTTACCCAATTTCTTCACTTGTGTGACTAGAGCATTTCCATAATTTTGCTTTGCTTGCCATTTGCTCCAACACACTTACAAAAGATATATACTTGATTTTTGGTATCTAAATTGCTTTGGATCCATTTACGTTAGTCACAATGTCTTTAGTTCCCTTAGGAACCCATACTTGTCTAACCCTATAAGATTTTATCTTCTTAATAGGACAAGTAAATATGGAATGACCATGATAATGGCAATGTGGACATTTTGCCATCATGTGACAAGATGAATTATCAAAAACATTTTTTTTTCTTTCTTGACCTTCAAATCGAGATTTTCTTTCTTTAAAACATCTTTGCTTGTTTTTGAAAACTCTAAATCATTTTTCAAAATTTCATTTTGATTTTCAAAATCTAATTTTGTTTTTAAAAGAAAATTATTTTCAATTTCAAGTTTAGAAATTATTTTCTTAAATTTAAAATTCATGGTCTCAAATTCCAAAAATATTTCATCGAAAGCATCTTGTAACTCATCGAATGAATATGCATTTGGATCATTAGAGTTTGAAGATACCTTAGGTTCATCGAGAGCCAAAACACCATTCACCTTTGGATTGGAGAGAGGGTTTGCACAAGATTTAGCATCATCTTTCTTTTCTCCTTTCTTATTTTCATAAAGCTTCTCAAGTTTCTCCCATATATCTTTGACACTTTTGCATGTGGAGACTTTCTTGGAAATGTCTTCATTGAGGCCACAGAGAAGAATATGCATAGCCTTGTTGTTTAGCTTTGCCTTCGTGTCGTTGGCACTAATTTGCTTATTCCTTTTCTTAGGAGCTTCCACATACTCATTTTCGATGATATCCTAAATCTCAAAGTCATGAGACGTAACCCCCTCGTCTCGGTCTGGCTGGATGACCGGTCCGAGTAGGCCACACGGGGAAAACTGAAGCGAAACCTGTTAAGGTTCCCCTCGGTTAGCAATCCTAAAAATTTCTTTTTAATTTAATCTTCTCTAGAGGCACATTTAAACCTATATGATCACAACAGCGAAATAAATGAGGAAGTCATGCATCTGGGCACAAACAACAATTAAACAGTCCAAATTTTAATTCATTAGGCAGGCCGTTTCGAAACACCCTTGAGGCGTATCGAAACGCCTTGACTTGGTCAACTGCCCCAAGTCCACACGAGGAGGCCGTATCGGAACGGAGGTCAACCGTTTCGAAACACCCTCAACGGTTAACTTCTCGTGGTCAACGAGATATTGACCGTTTCGAAACCCCTAAACCCGTTTCGAAACCCCTTCATATCGACAATTTCTCAGATTTCCAGTAGTCAAAGTGTTCCGAAACTCGTATCGAAACAAGGGCTCTCAGTGGCCAAACCGTATCGAAACGAGTTCCGATACGGGGTCCCTGAAGCCTTGCCCGTACCGAAACGGCTCAGCCCATTTCGAAACGCGGGCTATCTGCAGACCTCAAAAACCAGCCTTAGACAATTCCCAACTACACCAAGGGCTCTAAACGACCCCAAGAGACACACAACTCATCCAAGCATGAACTAGAGGCATGGGTCCTAAGGCAAGACATGCTCAAACACACAAGGCATAAGATGAGACTTCCCTAGACTCATTCAAGCATACACACATCAATCTACCACCAAGAATTAGCATACAAGGCATTGAATCTAACAAGGACCATACAAGTCAAGGATTTCATGCAATTCCACAATGATGGCATGTTAGCAATCACAAGGCATCCTACACAAGACAATCAAACATAGAGCATGCATAGTCCAAGATCATGCACACATAGGCACATACCATTAAGCAACAAGACAAGCATGGTCCTCAATCCAAGAAACAAAAGCATACACATCTATAATTTTAACGTGCTCAAATTAACATAAATCACCTAATGAGTTTGACACCAACTCCTACAACTCTATACCCCATTGTTTAGGCATTATTACAAAACACAAATCATACTTGTGCTAGCTCGAGAACTCCAAAGCTCTTCCCTTGCCCGCTTGCCTCCTGAACTCTAACGATCTGCATGTTGGAAACAAAAGAGAGCGTAAGCTACTAGCTTAGTGAGAGAAGCTCTACAAATCCACAACATGCAGTTTTCAAAATACTTTTCATATGTAAGTAAAACAATGGATGCGCGAATGACTATCTCAACAAAGCATGGTTTGCACAAGCACAACCAACATACACACACGGTGGGACGACACGTCACCGTTTCGACTAGTAGATTTCCAATGGGACTACGCATCAAAGTACTTTCCTACTAGTCACTACCGGTGGGACTACACATCACCGTAGTTTAGACTACTATCACGTGAGGCACGACTTCCACTCGACTACACATTAACAACTTAAAATGTACATGATAATCATAACACATAATCATTCATCTTATCACAACAAACATAGGAGTAGAAAGGCTTACACTCGGGTTTAGGTGAACCCTCGAGGTCCCACCCAAACCCCAAAAGTTCCATATTGTGCCCAATTCAAAGATTAGCAAATCTACTCACCGTTGTTACCCAAGTGAAGACCGAAGACCAAGCTCAAGACTCCGAACTCTCCGGATTCGTTCCCGAAGCTTCACCAACCAAGTTCCTTGTCTCTAAACAACCAAACACACTCCATTAATCACCAAAACAACCACAAACCACTGTTGTAGCCCATGGCACCAATTAAGCATCAAACCAAGCCAAAAACACCCATAAAACTCTTATTTTCGAGCAGCTCCTAAGCACACCCTAAAACCAATGATTCCAACCCTCAAATTACTCCTTACAACTCCCAAAACAACCCTTACATATAGTCTATCCATCAGCCATCATATTTCCCCAATAGACACCCCCATTGCTCAACTTAAAACCTCCCAAAAACCTCCCCAAAACTCAAATTCGGGAAATTTTACAAAACTCTTTAAAAATCATACAAATTGGGCCCTATGCTTCCTAAACAACATTTCTAACATAAATCAATTAAAATATTAAGTCAAGAACGATAAAGGCACCATTTTTAAATCAGAACTTTCAAAAACTCATATTCCAAAAACATGGGTAAAAATGAAAAACAGTGGTACTTCCAAAGAGAGGAAGATGAGAGCAAGTCAAAAACGACCTTACCTTTGAAAAATCTTCAAGAATGAGTGAGCTATGGGATGGAATAGTAACTCAAGGAGGGAGAGGGGTTTTGTCGTAAGTTTGATGGAGGGGGGGAGAAGATGAGTGAATTTTTGGTATTTTAATTCTTTTGTTTTAAACCCAAAAGACCCATTTACCCTTAATGAAAAGGGAAAATTCCAATAGCATGACAGCCATGACTTTTTGGGCTTGATTTCACATAAGCCCAACATAAAATCATTTGTTTGAAAAATACGAGGCCCACAGATTATTTTAATTATAAAACCGGACCCGAAATAATATTAAAATATTATTTTCACCCGACCCCCAAACCCGGGTATTACATGAGACTTGATGAATAACTTCACGATGATGCTCCAATGGAAGTATGCTTCTCCTTTAAAGAGTGGAGGACACGAGATAGAGCGATCTTCTTCAAATCTTGCCATAATTTTAAACGGGGGACTACGAGCGATGGATCTTTACTCTCGGATGTTAGTCCTTTGATGGAGACGAGACTTTGATACCAATTGTTAGGCTTGTTGCACGCTCGAATCGATCACCGAAACCGTCAAGGAGGGTTGTATTTGTTTAGTGGTTGAATTGGCTAAAATGGAAATAAAAGTAGGTAAATGACACAATGATTTTAGAGTGGTTCGACTTCTAACTAAGCTTACATCCACTACCTTAGCACACCACTAAGGATTTCCCAATTCACTCAACAATGAATTCGTCCCCTTTTCCGGGTTTAGGAGGAAACCGTTACAACCATATCTTTTGGAATTGACTAAGATAGAACCAACTCTAGTTTTTCTCTCAAGACTAAACTAGAACCTCTCATTTTTCAAGGGATTTGTTTGGTAAACTTAATACCTCACAAGGTGGGTGTTTACACAAATTTAAGCTCACAAGAGAACAAGGATTTACAATAAAGCTCACTCTCTAAAGACTATTTACAAGAGAAATGAAGAGATAAGAATTTGACTCAATTTCTCTTGAACATGTTGCTTGGATGTTGTCTCTAAACTTTTTCAAGTGTTCTAGCCTTCAATTTATAGTCTCAATTGAGCTTGTGGTCGTTGCTAGCCGTTAGGGATGTTTTGGAGTCGTTAGGGTCTTTGTTTCCTGTAATAAATGTTGTTATGGAGATGTCTGTATCGAAACACACGAGCCTGTATCGGAACGACCTTCTTCAGAACTAGTCGTTGAAGCATGATGCAGCAAGCCGCATCGAAATGCTTCAGTTTGTATTGAAACGGTATTAAGCTGTATCGAAACGGTTACAAACCGTTTCGGTACGAGTGACCGTTGAGTTGCATTTGAAAAACCGTTGGGAAAATATAACCGTGGGGGAGGTTTTGACTGTTAGTCGTATTGAAACACAAAAGGGTGTTTCGAAATAGAACTACACCATATCGAAATGAGCAAGCCCTGTTTCGGTACGCGTTTTGGCAGTTTCAAATCGTATCGATACAGATTGACCATGTATCAAAACGGGTACCTTAAAGACACTGGTTTGGCTACTTAAAAACGTTTCAAACATTGCCAAAAACTTTTTAAACATCCTCAATCATAATTTCAAGTTTTTGGACTTAAAAAAACATTTTGATATCTTTTCAATTTAATCAAAAACTATTTTTCAATTATTATATCAAAACACATATTTCTACAAAATTCGAAGTCTATATTAGTACTAAAAATCAGAAAAAGAATCATATTGATAACATCAATCGAATTTTTTTAATTTAATTTGTCAAACGACATATTAACTAAAATAAAAATAATTAGATTTAAAATCAAATTAATCATATTAAATTTTCAACTAGTTATATGAAAGTTTTATTGTTCACAAAATTCATCAATGGAAATAGTGAAATACTTTGTCCTAATGTAAAAAAAAAATATTATAATTAATTGAGTATAGTTCGATTGATATTATTGTTGATATAATATACATGAGGACATGAGATTATACATACTTCTAAGTTCAACATCCTTCGATTTTTGGGTGAAGAGAGATCTAAATAGTATAAACATTATTATACACTACATTTTTTTTTTTTAAAAAGAATCATAATTGATTTGAGCTTAAAATTACAAACTTGAGAAGAAATTCCAAAAAAATAAAGTAAACTTTGGCCATCTAATTATTAGTGTATTTCTATTTAAATCATTGAATTTAAAATTATTTTAAATTCATTAGCAATGTCACAAAAGTTAATCTTTTTAATATTTCAAGTTATTAATAAAATAGTTGGCATGGTAGTTTTACTTTGAATTTCTATAAACAACACAAATAAATTTTAAGTTATGTTAAACAAATTTGAAGCAATCACTATATTCAACATTTTTTTAATTACATTCCACATCTTATTTTTCGTAAAACATAATTGACCGAGTACTTGATCTTGCCCTCTAGTGTCACCCGAAGAGGTGGTCGATTTAGTTCAACAGGAAATGGGGCAAGGGATTACTGATTTTTGTCTGCAGTTTTGTGTCCTTTTTGTTATTTGTTCGCTATCGTGCATCTCTTTCTCACCTCATCAATAAAAACCTGCATGTTCCTATCAGAGGAACCGCCATCCGCCACAGCTGCCTCCGCTGCCGCCTTCCACTTCAAGGCGTTGCTCTTCAACTCCGATGCCTTTGGCCCCGTAGTTGCTTCCAGGAAGCATTTCACCACCTCCTCCTTGAGAATTATCCTGTTTTCCGCCTCTCCACGGCACATTCGCACACCAATCTTGAACACATCAACCAAGTAAACGGCATTCGTCACCTGATCACCCCATTGAGGGAACGCAACGATCGGTACACCGGATGAAAGTGCCTCAATCGTCGAGTTCCAACCGCAATGCGACATGAAGCATGAAACCGAAGGGTGAGTTAGCACTTTCTCCTGTGGACTCCATTCCACGATCTTGCCATTATCACCTACTTTCTCTAGGAAACCTTGGGGCAAAGTATGAAGTTGATGTCCAAGCCCTTCATGCGGTGGTTTCATCACCCACAAGAATGAGATACCGGTGGCTAACAACGCGTGAGCTATTTCATCCACTTGTTCCTGTTTCAAGTAAACAATAGTACCAAACGAGATATATATAACAGACGAGGTCAGTTTCGAGTCGAGCCACTTGATGCAGTCGTCGGCATTTAGGATGTCACGTCGAACCGTGTCGTTTGGTACTTCAGGGTACTTGAACAATGGACCGACAGTCTTTATAGGGTAAAACTTGGACATATGTTCAACGATTTCCGGCTCGAGTTCTTCCAAAGTGTCCATCAATACACAAAAAGGCTTATCAAGTTTCTTGAACTGACCAAGAATGAGCCTCTTCAATAAAGTGTAAGGAGTGGAAGGATGCAGGAAGCTAGGAACCTCATCGTGCTTGAGAACCGGCATGGCAGGCAACTGGACATCAATTTCCGGCTCACTTTCACTAGGAAACGGCACTAACCCATGATTATAATGGTAATAGGCGGCGAAACAAGCACAAGATTGCACCCAAAGCATTGCAGAAGGGATGCCAAGGCTTTCGGCTACATCAGACACCCAAGGAACAAAAGGGTTATTGATTAAGCAAGAAACAGGGCGGTTTTGCCAAGCATATTTGTTGATCATGGCAGTAATCTGTTGTTTCCCCACGAGTTCCAGTTGATCCATGTATTGGTCGAAGGAGGAGGCGCGTCTCGGGTCATCGTCGTCCCAACCATCGTCGAAGAACTCGAATCGAAGAAAGCCATGGCCAAGTGGGATAGGGTGGTCCGTGTTGATGTTGTTGGCTTCAGCCATCTGATTGCCGAAGTATCTGGTTGTTGATAGCGTGACGAGCAAACCCTTGGAGGCAATGCGCTTGCCTAGTCTTAGAAGCGGATTTACATGGCCGTGGCCTGGAAATGAAACCAGAAACACATGAACTTGTGCCTCAGATATCATCGAATTCTGAGAAACAGGAAGAGAAAGAATGAAATTCTAAGGTACCGATGTTGGATTTGTAGAAAGAAAAGAGGCAACCAAATTATAACTTTAACAAGGAATTCTAATTTCTTTATTCAATCGAGACATGCGTGAACTGACCCATTAATATTTTAATAATCATTATATTTTTCAAGTTTCAACAACCCCAAATATATTTTAAAGGATAAATATCTATATACAGGCGGTATAAACTGAAAGTTTACACAAGCGCCTTATTTTAATGTATAGGGAGTTAGTTTAGGGTATAGTGTTAAGGGGTTTAGGTGTAGGGGTAATAATTTAGGGATATTTGTTTTAATTTAAGATTTAGGGTTATAATTTAGGGTTTATAGGTTAAAACCTAAATCCTCACAATTTTACTCTAAAAACTAAACTCTAACATATAAACCCTAAGTTATAACCCTAAACCTTAAATTGAAACAATTATCCCTAAATTCTAACCCCCTACACCTAAACCCCTAAACTTTATACCCTAAACTAACTCCTTATACCCTAAAACTAAGGCGCTTATAGAAACTTTCAGTTTCCACCGCCAGTGTATATGATATTAATCATTTAAATTATAGTATAAAAAGTTTGTTCTAATATTTATATTTAAAAAAAAACTATTATATCTTATCATGTGCACTCTTTTTCCTCTATTAAGTTTAGGGAGATTTTTTAATGAGGCACGTGATAACGATACCATTTTCTTATAAAAAAAACTAGTATATAATAATATGAATAAGTTATAAATGTCATTATAATAATATTAGTTTTTATTTTTAAAAATATTTTTATAATTTCTCAATTGATTGAATACCGATTAACCAACAAACAACTTAGGTTATGCATTATTAGGTAAAATCATATAAAATTTAATATTTAAATTACTGTACAAAAAAATCGAAACTCGTGATCTGCATTATTTGCTGAAAAACATAGAATATTTTACTTCTAAAATATTGCTATATAAAAAAATTCGGAACTTGTGATCTGCCTTGTTATTAAAAAATGAGGGTCAGTTCAATTTAAAAAAAAAAATTCGGAACGCTGACCGCTTTCTTTTATTTTATTTTTGCTTAAAAAAACTCCATTGGTAATTAGGATGTCTATTTCAGGCTAAAAATTAAAATTTAAATATTTAAATTTAAATTTTTAAATATTAAATTTTAAACTTTAAATTCTAACCATATAACATAAATTTTATACCCTATAACTTAAACTAAACATTAATTATACTGTTTGTAGAAACTAAAATTTCCACTTCCATGTATTGAATAAGTTAAAATAATATATTTTATATTATTTTATTTTGAGTTGTTTTATTTTATTTTGCTTAATTACTCTTTCTGTTTTAGTATGAGAATAGTGGATTTTTTATTATTATTGTGGCATATTTTTTTATTTTATAAGGTTGAATTTGACGCCGCTTCTTTAGATGATGTTATTATATTATTTTGTTGATTTAGATCCTCGTACTGAATATTGATAGACTTTCACGATCACTTAAAATAGGTCGAGATTGGGTTATAGTAATATCATTTTGTTAACAAGTCATTATTGTTATATGCATTTTTATGTTCTTATTGATGATGTTTATCTTTTTCAGTAATAATGGTGTTTGTTTGCCTCTACTATTTGTCTTAGTTGTTTTTTTTATAAAAGTCAATAAATTTTTATTAAATTCATAGAAAAATCACAATTACAATGCATCCAATAAGAACACTATTTGGATTAAACAACCCAAAAAAATTTTACAACTCAAAAACAAAGAAAAATGAAATTTTTTTATGGAGATAAACATACCAACAAAATTTAGCAGCCTCCTGAATCTTTTTGTCTCTGTCCAAACGAGACGCATAAAGAAGGAAGAAAGAGTGGTGCGTGATCCAAACTGTCAAGCAAAAAGTACCACTATTCAGGACTGATTTCATCGGTAAACAACCATCAACCGAATGGGGATATAACTTTCCAAGTGACCACCGACAAAAACATAAATAAAAAACTAGTGTCGATTGAATCTCTGTGCGAATAACAATCGATCGTCAGGGTATGTTGAAACATGCCACAAAGACAGATGAACCAAACCACAAAACAAAAACAAAGACATGTCACAACGACAGAAGAAAAAGTGTGTTACAAGAACGAAAAAAATAATTCTTCTTAAAATAAAAAATAAGAAAACTAATAGATACGGTGGTCTACAACCAATATTAAAATTGATTGCCGAACAACGATCAAAGGGATTGATCAAAGTAGAGAACGGCTAGGATTGAAGGAATTTTGGCAGTAGAGAGGGACTAGGGTTAAAAATTTGTCCTAGTTGTTTGATTGACTTTTTAACTATTATTATGATTGATCGTTTTTTTTAAACTAAAGTGATTATAAGTAGTATATGTTTTAAATATACTTCTAATTATTATTTTTTAAATGACTAGTTTGTGCACTATGATAATTTTAGGAGAAATATATCAATTTGTTTATTAATATTTTATTGACTCTGGTTGTAAATTTAGATATTTTTTATATTTAATCAAAACTACCTAATTTTCTGAAGATTATAAAATATTATTGAAGTCAAATCCGTAGAAGAGAGAAACTGACATTTTCATCATCACTTGTTAACAACCACGTGAGCTATCAATGTAATGCAAACAAAGATGTTTCAAAAGTCTTTATAGTTTAGGAAAATTTTACCACGTTGGACGAACATCGTTAAACATCATTAAATTAGTTAATAAAGATTAAAAATTTTAAAGACTCAATATATAATTATAAATTATTTAAAATAAAATTTCAATTGAATTGTTATTATATATATATATTATATTTTCTAAATAATTGGATATTTTTCAATTAAATTATTTAAAAAACAAAAAAAATCTAAACCCTAAGTAGTAAACACTAAATTCTAGACCCAAAATCATAAACCCTAAACAATAAAGCCTAAGCCTAAAGAATCGAAAGATCTTACAGTAATTGAGAGTAAGCTTTGGTTTCACCTCATCGTGTTTGTTTTTATATATATTTTCAACTTTCAACATTCGAATCACGAAATTCATATGTTTTTTAAGTTCCGTTTGGATGTGTAATTATACTGAAAACTAACACCGGTCGATGAAATCTTGTTAATTTTTTTGTCGATCCACTTTACTAAGCATGTTCTTATTTTGTTTCCATTGAAGATGGATTTATCTTTTCTTTTCCTTCTCCAGCTTGAAGTAACTGTTTCTTTCATGGTTTAGGGTTTATAGTTTAGAGAGAGGGAGAGAGGGAGTGAGAGGAAGAGGGAGAGAGAGGGAGCAGAGGTTCAGTGAAGGGGTGCGCCATCGCCAGCCGGTGCACTGGGAGTGGTCGAGGGTCGATAAACGGCAGCCCACAAATACTACAAAGAAGAGTTGGGTCATCTTTGTAGATAATCTTAGTAAAAGGGTTTCGAGGGGTGCACTTAGAGAACTCTTCGACTTTCATGGCCGTGTAACCAGGGTGTATATTCCGGCAATGAACAAGAAACCAAAGTACCGATTCAGTACGTTTGCGTTAGTTCATTTTGCTTCGGAAGCAGATATGAATAATGCCATTGCAAAGGTTAACGATACTTGGATTGATAGAAGGAAGGTGTTAGTATCAAAGGCTAAGTTTCCAAAAACCGATCTTGACCAGGCTAACTCCAGATCTCAACCGGGTGGGCAAGATGGTGACAAGACTCAGGCCAAGATTTATCGTGGAGCGGGGGCACCGGCTACAAACAACAATCAAGCACGGGATGGTCGTTCTTTCAAAGAAGTCTTAGTCAAAAATAATGACAAAGCTAACTACACTCCCCCGGTGAATCCAGTGGGAACGGAGGAAGATTCAAGTGACGGTCCAAAAAACTTATTCGATTTTCCTATCCCACAAGAAACACTGTCATGGATTAAGAACTCTTCCACAGGGGTCGTAAAGAGGAACTTCGATTTAGAGTTTATTCAACGAGCGTTAAGTAGTGATGGTATTGTCGCTAAAGTAGCCAAGTGGGGTTGCGCGGAGAACGCCTGTCTTATATCTTTCGACTCTTTGTCTGCCAAGGAGGCTGCATGGCGTAACAAAAAAACGAAATAAGCTTCTGGTTTGATTTCCTTGAAGAGGAGGTCGTCATTGAGGATTGCCCTCACTGTTATTGTTCCATTGAATTAATAGGGGTTCCGCTTACTTGTTGGCATGAAGAATTTTTCGTTAAAGTGGTACAAAGGTGGGGCAAGCTGGTTCTTATCAGGAAGGAGACGGTGGAGAAGTCAGACCTGTCCGCAGCTAGGTTCCTTCTCCGGGTGCCTAGTCAGTTTGTGATACCAAAGTCTTTAAGTATCGGCGTTAATGGTAGATCGTTTTTGGTAATCGTCAAGTGTGGAGGCGTGTCGTCGGGGTGGGAAGTGGAGGAGGATGGTAATTTGGATGATTTCGGGGTGGATAGCTCTACGGAGGGCCATGTAGATCCTCCGTTGGCCGATGACATGGTGCTGCCGCCTCATATCCCTGTCCCGGCGGCGGGGATTCCCAATCATCCAGAAAATTTTGGGGAACAATGCAATCAGGTGCCAATCATTGATGACAGGGAAGGTGTGGTTTTCGAACAGTCAGACGCTCAGGATACATTCCTTAATTCCAACATGGTGGCTGACGTGGCTCCGGTGGGCCCACTTGTTGTGGGGTTAAGTCGATGCATGGATTTAGAGAAGGATAATGATCGTTCAAATACTCAGACGGCATATGCAGAGAAAGTTATGTTATCAGTAGGGCCTACGGAGAATTTACACTTGGGCCAAGTGAATGATATAAACTTGGGCCCGGTGATATCGGTGGGCTCGTCCCAATCTTTAGATAATGTCCATTTGCTGAAGGAAGTGGTTCCAGATAGCCTGGGTAATAGTTTGAGCTCCTCTGTCAGTTTGTCTATAGAACTTAATGGTGTCAGAGTGAGTCTGGTTAGAAACAACCCGTGCGATCGGCGTCAAGCTAGGAGTCTCCCAACATCTTTTAATGGAACAGATAATTTCTTCAATACAAACTTCAGAAGAACAATTCGAAGCAAGGCTCGAGATTCGGCGGATAACATCTTTTTGGGGTAAATTTCGTCAAACTCAGAATCAAGCCAGAAATCGGATCATATTAGTTATGTGGAGGAAGCTCTGGCAGTTTGGGGGGTTAGCAACCTTCTGGGCGTGTCGTTCGTTGGTGGAAAGGAAGCAATGATTGAGAAAATTGTGGAATTAGAGAAAAGGGGCGATGAAGGTAAACCTAAATCTTCTTAGCTACTCTGTGAATTTCTTCTGTAGCTATAGGTTTTATATAAATATCAATGGAGTGGTCAATCATTACATGGAACATAAGAGGGTTAGGAAAAGCGGAAAAACTTCGCGCGGTGAGAACTTTATTTGCTAGGAAAAAACCAAAATTGATGTTTCTACAGGAGACTAAAGTCGGTAATTTCAGTGTATCAATGTTTAGAAGACTTGGAATTACCCAGAATTTTGAGAAAGTTTATGTACCTTCAAGTGGTACGGCTGGAGGCTTATTATCTGTGTGGGACTCGGATTTTCTGAAGGTATCTCAGGTATTTACTTTTCCTAGATTCATAGCCGTCCTGGGGGTAGTAAATGGAAACCAACAGAGCTGTGGATTCGTAAATGTGTATGGCCCGGCGGTTGAAGCTGATAGAGAAGGTTCTTTCGATGAATTATCAGAATTCATAATGACGCACAAGGTCATATGGTGCATCGGAGGGGATTTCAACGCATACATAGGGGCAGAGGAGAAAATCGGCTTTTCGGTAAACTCCCATACTGTTAACTTATTCAGAACTTTTATTCAGAGAGTAGCACTTGTTGATTTGCCGATGAGTGGAGGTTCGTTCACATGGTCTAATAATAGGGATCCGCCAACTTTTATTAGACTGGATCGATTCCTAGTAGATAGGCAGATTCTGGCTTTATTCCCCAATACGCAACAGCTTTTGTTGGCGAAATCTATTTCGGACCATAACCCGGTGTGTTTGGAGAATGCTGAGTTGATTTCGAAGGCGAGACCGTTTAAATTGTTCCAATATTTGATGAAGGAAGAAGGGTTCGATAAGCTTGTGGAAGCTGCTTTCTCTACAAACAAAAGAAGTAAGGGTTTGTTCATAACTCTGAAAGGGCTTAAAAAGGATATTAAGCAGTGGTCCTCTTCGAATCCTGCGGATTTAAGGCAACAAATTCGTATACTGGAAGATCAAATTGAGATCGCAAAGAAGAATATCCAACATGGCAGTGCAAGTCCAGATCTCTAGGTCCTTAGGAAAAAGCTGTGGGGTTATTTGCGAAAGGAAGAAAGTATTTGGCTACAAAACTCGCGTTTGAAGTGGTTCAAGGAAGGTGACAGAAATACTCGCTACTTTCACATGGTTGCTTCTAATAGACGTCGCACGAACACTATTAACTCACTTGTGATTGAAGATCAGACCACCTCGGATCAAGAGATGATAAGGAATGGTTTCTTTGAGCACTTTCACAAAGTGTATAACCAGTCTAATACCCTCCCGATTGATGAGCTAAACTTGAACTTTGCGAAATTATCTCCTGAGCAAAGTAAAAGTTTAGAAAAGCAGTTTTCCGAAGATGAAGTTTGGGCTGCAATAGCCTCCACAGATAGCTCTAGAGCACCCGGTCCAGACGGATACACGATGGGATTTTTTAAAAAATTCTGGTCATATTTAAAGGAAGAGCTACTTAAAGTCTTTAATGACTTCTATGTACATCGTAAGTGGGACAATGGCATCAACCATTCTTTTATCTCCCTCATTCCAAAGAAATTGGGGCCGATGTGCCCGGAGGACTTCGGGCCTATAAGTCTAGTAGGCGGCATATACAAAATCATCTCCAAAGTTTTATCCAGAAGACTTAGCTTGTGCATAGATGCTGTGGTAAGTAAAGCACAATTCGCTTTCATTCCTGGTCGGAGTATTTTTGAATGTTCCCTAGTAGCAAATGAGGGGATTGACTACATACGCAAGCAGGGTCGGAAGGGTTCGATATTCAAAATAGATTTCAAAGGGGCGTACGATTCTGTAGATTGGTCTTTCCTTCTTAGAGTCTTACGAGAAATGGGTTTCGGTGAACGCTGGTGCAAATGGATACATCAATGTGTTACTTATGCGTCTATATCCGTTCTAGTAAATGGCCTCCCAACCAAGCAATTTCGTATATCTAGAGGGCTACGGCAGGGTTGTTCCCTCTCCCCTTTGCTGTTTAACCTTATCGGGGAAGCCCTACATCTCATGCTTGAGAAAGCTACATCCGTTGGGTTATTCCGAGGTTTTTCGATTGGGCGTGAGGAAAATATGTTTCATCTATCTCACCTCCAATATGCAGATGATTTGATAATTTTTTGTGCCCCGTTTATTGGAGAGATAAAGAACGTGAAGCGGATTTTACGGATCTTTGAATTGGCTGCGGGTCTACAACTTAATCTAAGTAAGAGTAGACTCTTTGGAATAAATGTGGATGATCATGTTGTGGCAAACTGGGCTGCTCAAATCGGATGCATTAATGCTCAACTCCCATCGCAGTATTTAGGCCTCCCTCTTGGAGCGAAAAGAAATTCGGTATCGCTTTGGGAACCTGTGGTAGAGAAATTCTATAAAACCTTAGCATCTTAGAAGTCTAGTTGCTTGTCTTTTAGTGGAAGGCTGGTGCTAATAAGGTCAGTGCTCACTGCCCTCCCTCTATATTACCTGTCTATTTTTCAGATGCCGGTGTCAATTGCAAATAAACTTAACAGTTTAATGGCTAATTTCCTTTGGGGATCTTCGGAGAGTCGCAAGGCTATACATTGGAAGAAATGGAGTGATCTGAGCCTTCCTTTGAACTGTGGCGGTTTAGGGATACACAACCTCCGGGTACAAAACCAAGCACTTTTAGGGAAATGGGTCTGGAATTTTGTAAATGTCAAGGAAAGTATGTGGAAAACGATCGTCTGCAGTAAACTGAATTGGGACACGACTGCTATCACCCCTGCTAGCCATAAACATCGTCTCTCTTCGTGGATTTGGAGGGATATGTCGAATTCTTTTCATGAGAAAAACTCTCGGGGAAGGTCTCTCGAAGACAACTTAATTTTGCACTTGGGAGATGGATCATCCATTAAATTTTGGACGGATCATTGGATAGGGGAGGCTCCTCTTAAAACAGCTTTTCCGAGGATTTACGCTCTTTCTAACAACAAAGAGGGCGTGGTTACTGATTTTGGACAGAAATTGGGTGCTCACTGGAACTGGAATATCTCCCTCCGGCGTGAGTTGTTCGATTGGGAATGGTATCAATGGGAAGCTTTTTTGGTTGTTTTAGACTCATATGTTGATAAAGGTTTTAGCCGAGACTGTTACACTTGGAAGGAATCTAGCGAAGGCATTTACACAACAAAGGAAGGATATAATTACCTCATTCAGCAGGTTAATACTTCCACCTTTTGGAAGAATCTGATCTGGAATAATAGAGTGCCCCCTCAGGTGAGCTTCTTCCTTTGGCAAGCTTCGCATCAGAAAATCCCTGTCAGAGCGCTTCTCATTAGCAGAGGGGTCCCTCCTTCGATTGATACTTGCTGCCCTCTGTGTCGGGACGCACTAGAGTCCCCGAATCATTTACTTCTGCATTGCAGGATTTTTTGGAGGCTCTGGATGTTCTTTGCTGCTATGTGGAAGATTGATTGGATAATGCCGGAATGTGTATCAGCGAGTATCATGATGTGGGATAGTTTCTTCCCAGCTAAGCATAAAGCTTCCCCTGGCTCTTTAGTTCCAGCTGTGGTGCTATGGTCCGTTTGGCTGCAGAGAAATGACTTGATTTTTCGTGAAGGTAAGATGGATTTTCTGAAACTTTGTTTTGTTGCTAAGTTCCGACTGGTGTCCTGGTTCAAAGCCGCAAACGAAGACTGTCTGGTATCCTTCGATGACCTTATGGCAGATCCGACCATAGTGGATAAGGTTGGCTTACCTAAAAAGAAGACGGCAAAAATCGGGGGTTGGTCTCCTCCACCTTTGGGTTTTATCACCATCAACACGAACGGTGCTTCTTCTAGAGAAAGACGGACTGGTGGCATTGGCGGTTTAGCACGAAATTCAACCGGAACTTGCGTCTTCTCATTCTCAGAATCAGCAGGCCCGGGGCCTCCGATATTGATGGAATTGCTGGCTATCAAAATGGGTCTTGTTAAGTTTACTTCAAACTCAGCGTGTAGGATGTCGCGTGCAATTGTGGAAACCGACTCGGAAATTGCGGTTAAATGGTTGAAGAATCAGAATTCATGCCCAGAAATTTTCAAAGACCTGGTTTGCAGCATCGTATCACTAGGCAACTTGGTTGGATGTGTGTTCAAAGCTATTCCAAAGTTGTTCAACATAGAGGCTGATGTCTTGGCTAAAGCAGGCATAGGGTAAAGTTTAATTGTATTAGCAATAGACGGTTATGTAGGTGAAGTTTATCATGTTTTCTTAAGTCTGGTTTGTACTGAACTTTTCGAACTTTGTGGAAATAATATTTCGATGGCACTCTTTTCCCCCTTCCGCTATTATCCGTCTATGTGATGGATGATATGAGGGGGATTTTTAACGAGGCCAAATTCCTATCAAAAAAAATTGAAAAATATTTTTATTATTTTAGGGTTTAAGGTTTAGAGTTTAGATGTTTTATTTTTAAGTAATTTAATTGAAAATAGCTAATTATTTAAAAAATTAAAAAATATAATATATATGAAAAATAATTTAATTGAAAATTTATTTTAAATAATTTATAATTATATGTTGAGTACTTGAAATTTTTAATTTTTATTAATTAATTGAATGGTATTCAGCGATGTTCGTCGTAGTGGTATTCAACGGTGTTCGTCGAGCGTGGTAGATGATAATTTATGATACTATTTACTACTTGGCCCAGCAGTGTGAAAAACTCGACTTCATCTATAAAAATTATTTTTTTTAATTAGATTTGATGTGAAAGAAAATTCAACTCGACTTGAAAATTTTTTAAATAAAGTTTGAGTTATAAAACGAGAGTTCGAATAATTCAAACTTTTTAGTAATTAGTGAATCGTTTTCAAGTTCGAGTTAAGTCTCTCCACTTTGTCTGATATATGTATATCACATGTGAAAAAATATGAAATATATATATATATTGATATAGAAAGTCGTTTAAATTAAAATCAATTTGTACTATATCATTATAAATAATTACAATTAAATTCGTACAGAAACTCAAAAACTCGACAAGAATTTCATAATCACGAATCGAATCAAAAAATTCAAATAAAGTTTTTGTCGTAAAACAACTCATAAACTCGACTAACTTGAAAGTTTTGGACTCAGACTCAATCGAACGCTCACTCCTAACTCGACAAAGAATTATACTTACGATTAATTAACTGAATTGCTCCAAAATATTAAATATTTGATGGTTTTTATATATTGCATTTATAGTTTAAGTCTAAATACATTAAGATGTAAAGAGACTCAACTAATTTTTAACCCTAAACCCATTGCAATTTCAAAACACGACCAAATTTTAACCCAAATGAAAAAAAACCTCAAATTAATCTAATATTACTAAAGAAAATACACAAACCCTAAACTTATATATAACAAAGTTAAGTTAATTTGAAAATGGATTGAATTAACTGAACTTGCTCGATTTAGTTACTAATCAAAAAATTCAGTTCGATTAATGGCTAAAGAAAAACTGTTTGGTTAATTCAGTATTACCTAATTCGGTTTGATCGATGACCGAATGAACACCCCTAATAATATTTTAAAACTTCGGTTATTAACTGATTTTGAACTAAATTAATCGATAATCGAACTTTTTAAAAAAAGCAACCGTTAATCAATCGATTAATTAAATAAAATCTAAATTCAACCAATTAATTCAGTTTTAACCAAACAATAAACACTCTTATCTCCGCTTATATTTACCGTAATAAAACGCTCCTAAAATCTTCTTAATAGTAAAAAAAATCTCAGAACTAAAACTGCTTGAAAATGTTGCAATGATAACTTTTCTTTTTCGTAAAATAAATAACAAGTGTACCCATCCAAAGGGATTTTGAAAACCTAATTAGTCTTTTTCCATATTTTGTGAAAACTTAAACAAAAAATTATGGCCATACGTTACAAGTTGACCTACAATAGAAAATCTTTTAGGTTTGGATCCCTTCAATATAATTGAATTCGAATAGTTTGTCTATAAAATTTGTATAATTTATTAAAGAATTAAAAAAATATAAATAAAAACTATTTTAAAATCACACTACAGTCTACATGTTAAAAAAAATATTTGTGGCGTTAAGAGGGATAACTAGTGGCTTTAATCCCTTCAAAAAATTTTAAAAAAAAAGTTTTATTATCCCATAACTTATAAAAATTTAAATTAATATAATACTAAAATTATATATTAACTCCTTCAAAAATGATTAATTCAATTTCGACCCATCAAAAAATAATTTTGACTCATCTCCACATGATCACCACCTCCCAACGACATTCAAGTATACTTGTGGTTGTGGGAGTTTCACTGTGACTCAACTACAATTTTTTCTTCTTCATAGAGACGTATCTTAAGAATTCGCACTAAATTATATAAAATTTTCAAGTTAATTTAACCCATTAAAACTTAAGTGGTCTAAATAAAAAAATAAGTATTGTTATTCTTAAAAGATTTGAAATCAAAAAGTTTGTGTGCATAGTGTATGTGCATTTTTATTTTTTTTTAAAAAAACTTAACTCTCCTATATATGATTTTTGTTATATTTTTGGTTCATGAGCTTATTGAATATCATTTAAGCATTGCTTGAAAGAAAAACAATATTGAAGAGAATTGTTGGTGAAATTTCACAAACAATCATTCAAGAGATATTAATTATTAATACTGATCTTAGCAATATTCTACTTTATTTAAAATAATATTACTTTGAAATTTCATTTTGAAAAAAGAAAAAGCTTCCTTCAATCATGTTCAGTATGTGGCCACCAACTCCATAGCAATAATCTCATAGTCTATAAGTCTAAACCCTAAATTATTTCAAAGTAGAATTTATGCATATAGGGATGGGTATTTTACTCAGATTCGACGAGTTCCGACCTGACCCGATTGGGTCAAATTTTTTAATGAAAAATCAGATTTGGGTCGGGTCGGATTTTTGTTGATGATAAACTCGGGTCGGGTTCGGGTTTAGGGTGAAAATATATGACCCGACCGGGACTAATAGTGTAATTTTCCCTGAATTTTTTAGGGATATTTATAATAACACCCCTCATTATATTTTTTGTAATTAAGTCCTTAAAATTGAATTTTTATTTATAATTTAGTCCTTTAAATTTTTTACAATTAAGTCCCTTAAAATATTTTTTTTGCAATTAAGTCCCTAAAATATGTTCAGGTCAGGTCGAGTGCGAGTTTAGAATATTTATTTTCGGGTCAGGTCTGGGTGTGCAAAAAATCCGACTCTACTCGACCCGTGTCTATTTCCATATGCATATGACATTGGCATGAGGCAAGATCATATGCAAGTAACCTCATGTCCAAAGACTTTTCTTTCTTAAAAAAATATATGAGTACATTATCCGGTGCTTTTGTTAGGATTAGAACACAGGAGAGAACAGATGAGGATGCTTTGACCATCAACACAATCTCGTGTCAAGTCAAATTTTTAGATGAAAATAAGTATTTTCATCGTCATTTTATCCATCTACAAAACTCAAATCTAAAACTTTATTTAAAAATTATCGAACTATTTACCACTCAACTCAAATGTTGCACCATCCGGCTATCAGTTTCACTCACCTACTGTGGTCCTACACATTGCCAAGATGTCAATCTCTTGGTAAAGCCGTGAACCTCAAATTATTGTTCAGATTTCCTCTTTATATACACCCATTCTTCCAACATTCCTTTGTACAAAAAAAAACTAAAAATACATTTTTGATCAAAACCCTAAAATGGGTAGCCTTGAAACCGAGAGAAAAACAACCGGGTGGGCAGCTAGAGACCCTTCAGGCTTCTTGTCTCCTTACACTTACTCTCTTAGGTAATCTTAATTTTTCTGTTCTGTTTTGGGTGTGTGTTTTTTTCCTTTTTTTAAGGTTCATAATTTCTGGTTCTTAACATGAAACATCATCGTATCTTGCAGGAACACTGGTCCGGAAGATGTTTTCATCAAGGTTATGTATTGTGGAATCTGCCATACCGATATTCATCAAACCAAAAACGACCTTGGCATGTCCAACTACCCTATGGTTCCGGGGTAACTTCCTTTATAAACTATGATTCGAGATTCGACCCCTTTAGGCAGTGATTTCATATGTTAAAACTTATGTTTTTTTCAGACATGAAGTGGTTGGTGAGGTGGTGGAAGTTGGTTCAGATGTAACCGATTTCGCCGCAGGCGAAATCGTCGGCGTCGGGTGTCTCGTTGGATGTTGCAGAAGTTGCAGGCCATGTAACACAGACCGTGAGCAATACTGTCCCAAGAAGATCTGGTCGTACAACGATGTCTACACCGATGGTAATCCCACTCAAGGTGGATTTGCCGGTTCCATGGTGGTTGATCAAAAGTAAGAACAAGTACATCACTCTCAACTCCAACAAAACATGTAAAGTTTAGGCCTTAAATATATATCAGTTCGGAATCGAATCGAATGTAAAACATATTTAATCAGGGACGGAGCCACAGCTCCAATGGGAGGGGCTGTGGCCCCCCGGTAGGGGGAAAAAATTTTACCCTTTGATTCCTTATATTTTTCTTGAAAAAATTGGAATAATTGTGAATTTGCCCCCCTCACCTTTCAAAATTTATGTTTTGCCCCCTTAACTTCAAATCCTGGCTCCGTCCCTAAATGGTTATGTTTTACAGGTTTGTGGTGAAAATCCCGGATGGAATGGCACCCGAGCAGGTGGCGCCGCTGCTATGCGCCGGGATCACGGTTTACAGCCCGCTGAACCACTTCGGTTTAACGGGGAGTGGCTTAAGAGGAGGAGTGTTAGGACTCGGAGGAGTAGGACACATGGGAGTGAAGATTGCAAAAGCAATGGGACACCGTGTGACCGTTATAAGCTCATCGGATAAGAAAAAAGTTGAGGCATTGGAACATCTCGGTGCGGACGAATACTTAGTCAGTTCCGATGCCGAAGGTATGCAAAAGGCGGCCGAATCGCTCGACTACATTATCGATACCGTGCCGGTTTTCCACCCTCTCGAGCCTTACCTTTCGTTGTTGACACTCGATGGGAAATTGATCTTGACTGGCGTTATCAATACCCCTCTCCAATTCCTTACACCATTGCTCATGCTCGGTAAGTCGAATTCGTTCCCGGGTTTTTGTTTTCGAGGCCGATGATTCCGTTTTCTATGTTCTAAACTGCAGGGAGGAAGGAAATCACAGGGAGTTTCATAGGAAGCATGAAGGAAACAGAGGAGATGTTGGCGTTCTGTAAGGAGAAAGATTTGACATCGATGATCGAAGTGGTGAAGATGGATTATATAAACACGGCAATGGAGCGGCTCGAGAAGAACGATGTTCGATATCGATTCGTTGTCGATGTTGCAGGAAGCAAGATTGATCCATAGATCAAGAGAAGAAATACTATGCAGCTGTTTTGGGTTGCTCTGTTTTCTCTGTTTTTTGTGGCTTAAATGAAACAGGAATGTATATTCCTTGATGGAAATAAAAATTTTAAAGTGTTTTATTTACCTTAAATTATCATAGTACATAAACGGAAGAAGTCACATATATCGAAATTTAAACCAGAATAATTTTTTAAATACAACGTTTAAATTATTAAAAAAATATTATTTTCTCGATTTTTTCATGATTTATTTAAATTATAATCTATTTTAAAATTAAAAATATTAAATATATTCGATCTCTTAAAAAACGTACATTATGAGACTAAAAATTGGTGGTGGGTGGGCAGGTGTTGAGGGATTCTTTAGTGACAATGAAAAGTTGCACCTAACTTCGTCGGGATAAGTGGAAATGAAACCAGTTGGCATGTCTCTCTTTGTCAACAATTTTGGATAAGAATTTTTCAATCTTGGTACTTTCTTCTTCTTATCCTTGTTAAATATATTTTAAATATGCTGGCGTAACGCAAAAGTAGTATTTGTTCAACTTTCGGCATGTATTATTGGTGTTCGAACTCGAGTCTCAAAAGATTATGAACATCTACTTTTACCATCAGGACACAAGAGATTGAGCAAGAATATACATATATATATATTTCGCTTTTTAGTGTATGAAGTTTTTGAACTTCTAAAAAAATTAATTTTTTTAAACTCAATTAAGTTATTGAATCAAGAAATTTAATCAATTAAACTAAGAAATTGAATCAATTAAATTCTTTGACCAATTTTGATCATTAAATCTTGACAGATTTTTTATATTTGGTAGTACAGTGTGTCGTGTTTCGGTGTTTTCACTTGACATTTTTAAAAAATATATTTTATTTACTAAATTATTCAAAGATTCTTAAAAAATTACAAACTTCATATATATATATTTTAAAAATATGTAAATACAACAAGATAGAATTGTACTGTATCATGTGTCAATAATATCTAAAGAAAAAATTATCAAATTTAATAGTCAAATTAATCAAATGACTTAATTGATTCATTTTCTTGGTTTAAGATCATAATTGATTAAATGTCTAAGTTCAAGTGTTTAATTAGATGCAAAGAAAAAAATTAAAAATTTAATTGATTTTTTTTAGTACAAAAACTTCCTATACCCTTAAGCATGTTTTCTAAAAGGTTAGATAAAAACAGAATTATTTGCACGTCCTTTCGATAAGAATGAAGTTATACTTTCATTTCATCGGCAGAGATTTTAGACATGTGCGAAATGAGAGATCATATAAGACTCAAAAAAAGACAGGGCTAAATTGGGGACTGACTCGGTAATATTATCGAGCCAAACTCAATCTCAAACAATTCAAGTGGTAGTACAAGTTAAATTTGAACATTTTTTATGGATTAAGGAACAACTACCGTTCCCTTAACCACTGAGGCAAGTTGGTTCGTACAATTAAATTTGAACATCTTAATATCTAAATCCCGTTCTATACACATGAAAAAGAAAAAGAAAATATATGTTTAGTAAGTCCAATTAGAAGTATTTATTCAGTTAATACGATATCTGGATTAAGGAAAATTTAATTAATCAAATTTTATATTTAATCATTAAGCAAATTTAAATTTATTTAAAAATTATTAATCAAATTAAATAAAATTTAATTAATTTAGTCAGATTTTGAATTAACTAGACTTTGTTACAAAATTCAATTAGTACAAGTATTTTCTTTTGAGTAAAGTATACAGACGGCCACTAAACTTTGGTAAAAATAAAATAAAATGGTAACCAAATTTTCAAAAATCACAAAATGATAATTAAACTTTATATTTTATAACAAAATGGTAACTAGACGTTAAATCATGTTAAGTGTTTGTTATAAAATTTGGTATAATAACACATTTAGTCTTTCATATTTATACATTCAATCATTTTAGTCCGAATTTGAAATAATTCACTAAATTTAGCCCTCGTTATTTACGCATTCTTTCAATTTGGTCCTTAAAGCAAAATTCCAAAGTATGGTAACATGATAAATAATTACAATTAAATTTTTATAGGAACTCAAAAACTCGACTTGACTCGACTCGAATCGAAAAAAATTCAAATAAAATTTGAGTTGTAAAATATGACGCGTCAACTCGAATAACTCGAAATTTTTTGACTCAACTCGATCAAACGCTCACCTCTATCTTAAGATATGATGCATCAACTCGAATAACTCAAAATATTCGAATATTTTAAATCATTTTTTTCTTTTAAATTGAATATTTTTAAAATAGAATATTTAATATTTTCATATTTAAATCACATAGATTATTTAATAACAACTTTAAATATTCGATTTAAAAGAAAAATATTGATTTAAAATATTTGAATATTTAATTAAATTTTTATAGGAACTCGAAAACTCAACTTCCTATAAATTTTTTTGGCTCAACTCGGTTGATCGCTTAAATATGAAAATATTTATAAAAAAATTAATTAAATTGAATATTTAAATTAGTTATTAAATATTCGACATGGTTTAAATATAAAAATATTAAATATTCTATTTTAAAAAATATTCGATTTAAAAGAAAAGGTAATTTAAAATATTCGAATATTTCGAGTTATTTGAGTTGACGTGTTATATCTTAAGCTAGAGATGAGCGTTCGATCGAGTTGAGTCAAAAAATTTCGAGTTATTCGAGTTGACGCGTCATATTTTACAACTCAAACTTTATTTGAAATTTGTTCGATTAGAGTCAAGTCGAGTTTTCGAGTTCCTATAAAAATTTAATTGTGATTATTTATCATGTTATCATACTTTGAAATTTTGCTTGAAGGACCAAATTGAAAGAATGCATAAATAAACGAGAACTAAATTTAATGAATTATTTTAAAATAGGACCAAATTAATTGAATGTATAAATATGAATGATTAAATTTATTATTATACTAAATTTTATAACAGATCTTTAAAGGTATTTAACATTTAGTTACAATTTTATTATAAAACATAAAATTCAATCGTCAATTTTTAAAAGTTTAGTTACAATTTTATTTTTTTTATTAAAGTTCAGAGATCGTTGTGAACTTTACTCTTTTATTTTTCATATAAGTTAAAAATTAGTTGGTTCTTAAATCTTTATCATACAACCGTAAGTGAATTTGTCAACTTACCCAAACCAAAAAATCAACTGTCTTTTCTTCTGCTCCAAGAAAAAAAAATATATCAAAATTTAGGAATTAATTCAAAACAAAATCAAAGGAGAATTAAAATGAAATCCAAGTTTTTTAATCAACAAAATGTGTATAATTTCAGAAAGACCACTAAATGTTTTTTTTTCGACAAAATTGATCCTCTTTGTTGTTGGTCTGTACATCTTCCAAAAGATTATTAATCACTAATTCATAATTAATTACTCATTAAATCATTCACTATGGAAACCAAACTCTGTCATGCAATCTCTAACTTCTTTCCTAATCATCTCCTGCATTGCAGCCATAAGTTCAGGCCGGAATGGTGTCGTTTTTGTCCAGCTACCATAACGTTTTCCCGCTAATGAGCCCAAATCTTTATCCGTACACGAGTTATCGTTGTTCAACTCAACCAACTCGTCACTCCAAGAACGACCGAGCGTGAGCGCAGTAGAAACAACACGAGAATGTTGCTGTTGAGTGTGAGTCGACTCGGCGCCGCTCAATCCAAAATCGCTGACGTCAGACCCCGAAGGACTCCCCGGGTTACTGACAACACTAACGGATCTCAAACATTTCCCCGGCCGTCTCTCCGATTCGTGAGCCGAATCTCCTTCCTCTACGGATCGACGCCGTTTCAAGGTCGAGTTCCAGTGGTTCTTAACCGCGTTGTCAGTACGACCGTTGAGCAGCCTCGCAATCCTGGCCCACTTGTTTCCGAACTTGCCGTGCGCTTTGATGATGATCTCGTCTTCCTCCGCAGTGAAAGACCGGTGCTCGACTTCCGGCGACAACTGGTTGCACCACCGCAGCCTGCACGATTTCCCAGATCGACCGGGGATCGACCTCGATATCAAAGACCAGTTCCTCGGACCGTGAAACTGAACCAGCTTCCGCAATGCCTCGTCCTCCTCCGGTCCCCACGGACCCTTCACACGATCAACATCTTGATCCATCGGTTCAGCAATAAACAGGCGGTTCGAGCTTGTTTTCTCTATTTCAATGGCGGTCGCCTATCGGTTCAAATACTCAGAGAGGGTGGGCTTATATAGGGGATGCATTAGGGTAACTGATAGAGCCAGTTAACAAATACAGGTAATAAGCGTTGAATGAACCGGTATTGACCAGTAACCGGTTGAGAACCCGCACAGCTGTGTAACGTCTACGGTGGCCACGTAGGCGAGACATTGCCGGAGAATATAAAAATCTTTAGGGGTAGTTTAGGAATTCGACGACGTGGTTTCCTGATTTGACTCGTACAGTTAAGGAAGTTACTGAAAAGGAAAGAATGAGAAAATCGCGAGAAATTGAGGAGAAATTGTGGAAGAGGATAAGTTTTGAACTCGGCCAGGCTGGAAACCATTACGTGGGGCTTATGTTTTTTTTAAATTCCCACGGATTTTGTCGTTTTGTTCGGTTTTTGGGTGTTGTGCAAAGAAAGAAAATATCGGTGACGTGGACAAAACGGCCAAATAAAATTGATGGACAGCTTCTCAAATTCCAGCCTGTACACCTGCCTCCGGAGATGACATGTTAACGGCTTCTAGCCACCGACGCGGGCTAACCACCGCCCTCTTTACATAAACCACCAAAAATCGGCTAATTTGATCAGATATTCCCTTTTAAAAATTTAATCGGAAAATTAATCCCTTAGAAGAACATTAAAAAATATTAAGGGTTTGTGCTCATCCCCTTATTCCTGGTGACAAATGTAGATGTTCATCATCCCTTGGGACACGAGTTTAAACACCAGTAATGCATGTTGTGTGTCATCTTTGAAAAAGACTAAGAAAGTTAAACAGATATTTGCATTACACCAGCATATTAAAAAAAATATATAATACATTTTATTAAAACTCACATAAAATAAAAACAGATGAACATCATTGACCACTCGACCAATTAAAGAATTCTCGACCCCTTTCATTTACGTTGTTTAATTTTATACTCAAATCCAATCCATTTGTATTAAAATAAGAATTTCAAGTATTTATGAAACTTTGTTTTATATGAATGGTTTACAATTACTATATACTAAAAAGTTAGGTTTAGAGTTTATGATTATGTTTTAAAGTTAGGATTATGATTAGAGTTTAAAGAATTAATAGTGTATTTTTAAGATTTAATGTTTATGATTTAAAATTTAGGGTTGTGGCTTGTAATTTCAAGGGACATCGAAAATAATAGAGAATTTGTGTCCAGGTAATTGACACACCAACATTAAAATAATAAATATTAACTTTGAATATACATTATGAAAGTAATAACATGATTTAAATACATTAATCTTTTAACTATAACGCGTGATATGGTTTCTGCTCCGACAATTGCGGAAAAACCTAGGGTTGGGCATACGGGTCCTGTCGACGCCGTTGGGGCCGTTGGACAGGCTGGACGGCCATCGGATCGTGAGGGGAAACCGGCGCTAGAGGAACCGGGCGCTGAGTCTGGTAATCATGGATTGACGCAGCCTGTGGACGCCAGTTTGGAGATGGATGGCGGTGACGCCATGGCCTGCGAAGTGGAGGTGGATGGGCAGAGGGTGCCGGCTGGCGATGGGTTGTTGACGGGGGAGAGGGATGGAGATGGCCTAAACGCCAAAAATAAGCCCTCCTTTCGTGATTGTTTGATGGGGGCAGCAAAGGGGGTTGAGGGTGGTCTGGCAATCCCGGAATTGGATGTTGAAATAAACGAGGGAGATGTTCGTGTTTCCTCTCGGGAGGGCATTCCTGTGATTGATTTTTCAGAAAAAATTCATGAGCAATTTGACGCTAAGCTCGCGAACTCTATGGCGGTGAGATTACTTGGGCGCTCCATTGGTTATTCTGCTCTCCTCAATAGGATCAAAGCGCTTTGGAATTTGGATGGTGCTATTTCGTTGGTTGATCTTGATAATGGGTATTTTTTAGTGCGATTTGTGTTAGATAAAGATTGTGAGAAGGTGCTTACGGGAGGCCCTTGGGTCATCTATGGGAGCTACTTAACGGTTCAGCCTTGGAGTAGGAATTTTTCTACTGCAGCAGATCATCCGCAGAAGATTGTGGTTTGGGTGCGATTGTCGGGGTTACCGTATCATTATTATTCGAAGGGTATGTTTCAGGTTATTGCTGGTACCATTGGCAAGGTGATACGTGTGGATTATAATACTCAGGAAGGTAAGCGCGGGCGTTTTGCGAGGCTAGCCGTTGTCGTTGACTTGCATTTACCGTTGCCATCGAGCCTTATCATAGATGGGTTTTGTCAACGTATAGAGTATGAGGGTCTCCCACTAATCTGCTATAGTTGCGGGAAGTATGGGCACACTGTTGAGACTTGTCAGCCTGTTGTTGAAGAGAATGTCCGAATGGAGGACACTGAACCGACAGAACGATATGGTCCATGGATGCAAGTGACGAGCCGTCGGCCACGTAAAACCATTACTGCTAAGAACCTGACAAAAGGTACCGTGCAGAAAAATGCGGTGGGAAGTCGTAAGTCTGGAAGATTTGAGGTTTTGAATGTTGTCGGTGGTGCTGACATCGATAGGGCACCGACGGAAGGGGCGAGTGTAGCGACGGAATCTACTACACCTTTGCCTTCGCGGACGGAGGAGGATGTTGTTGAGAGACGTGATGTTCTGCGTCAGGGATCTGGTTCGAAATTAGGAGGGGGAATGGATGGTTCTCGGATGTTACAGAAGGAGGATATGTTGGTGAGGCCAATGGACGGGCTGAACCTCCGCGAGCGAAATGAGGTTGCGTCCGCGGGAACAGTGACTCCGGCACCGGTAACGCTTGATGGGACGAAACATGTGGCTGTTACTGTCGTGGAAAAGGCGCAAGGCCAGCCGTTGGAGGCTGTGGGCAGAGTTAAAAATGCTACGGGAACAGGGAAGAGTAAGGTGTCAGAGGGTACGGGCTTGAATAAAAAGACATCACCAGTTGGCTCGGGACCTACGATGGCGAGGCGGTTAACCAAACTTAAAGGTGCAGCCAGATCGGGACCTTACTCATCAAAAAAAGAAACCGACGGATCAGAGTGAGAATAAGGATCCGAATGCTGTGAATGTGGGAGAATGGATTGGTGAGGTGTCACAACAGCTTACATCTAAAATTCCTGTGAGTGAGGATGTTGTTCAGAAAAATCCTGGGTCTTTGTCCACGAAGGGTGATGGTTTACAGTGGCGGGAAAATTCCGTCTTTGACGGTGAGGGGACATCTCGGTAATGGTCTCTTCGGTCTTTTTTCCTTTTGTTTTAATGATTAAAGTTTTATACTGGAATGTTCAGGGCGCATTGGACCCTGTTTTTAACCGTTTTTTGAAGCTTCATATTAGATCTCAGGAGCCAGATATTGTTGTTCTAATGGAAACTCGGGTGAGTGGAAAGACCGCTGATGGTATTATTGCTCGTCATGGGTTCCCTTTTTCTTATCGGGTAGAGGCTTCTGGTTTTTCGGGTGGCATCTGGGTTCTCTGGCGGGATTCTGTATCTCTTGATGTTATTGCGGTTAGTAATCAATTTGTGCATGCGAGGGGTAAGATACATCAATCTGGTGAGTTCGTGTTTTTCACTTTTGTGTATGGGAGCCCAATTAAGCAACGTCGTTCTAGCTTATGGGATCAATTGCTTTCCCTAGATCCGAATGAGGATGTTCCATGGGTTATTGGGGGTGACTTTAATGCGATCCTCTCTTCTTCGGAAAGGATGGGAGGCTCGAGTAGAAGGGGTGGGGGTTGCAGACAGTTTGCTGATTTTATTGACAGAGCAAATCTTTCGGATCTGGGTTATCAAGGGCCTCGGTTTACATGGAAATGGGGTTCGCTCTTTCAACGTCTTGATAGATGTGTGGGGAATGATGCTTGGTGTGATAAATGGCCACATTCTGTTGTCCATCACCTCCCTCGGCTTGGGTCGGATCATAGGCCTCTGCTTTTAATGTCGGATGTTGGGACTCATCGAGGCAAGGCCAGTGCTTTTAAATACCTTGCGGCATGGCAAGCTGATCCGAGCTTTGGTAGTGTGGTAAAGGAGGCTTGGCGTCATGGGATTTTGGTTGAGGAAAAAATGAATAAATTTCAGGAGCTTGCGCGGGAGTGGAATGTGAAGACTTTTGGTAGTATCCATCGAAAGAAAGCGGAGTTGTTAGCGCGTATTAAGGGAGTTGAGCGAAGTAATGAATTTTCAACAAGCACTACCATGCAGGACCTTGAAATGGATCTCAAGTGTGAGCTGGATAAAGTTCTTCATCAAGAGGAAATTTTGTGGTTTCAAAGATCGCGAAGTGACTGGATTAATAATGGGGACCGTAATACAAAGTACTATCACCGCGTGACGAAGGCTAGAAAGCGGCGTAACTTGATTTCTATGCTGAAATTAGCGGATGGGGAGTGGTGCGAGGATGCGGATCGGATTCGGGATGGGGTTGTGCAATACTTTCAATCGTTGTTCACGGCTTCTTCTGTCTCCCTTGGTGCGTGGGTTATACGACATCGGTTTGGGGATCTTGATTCGGGTGAGTTGCGTAGGTTGTCGGCATATGTAACTGTGGACGAGGTGCGTGGTGCTCTTTTTGCGATGAATCCTCTCAAGGCCCCGGGTGTGGATGGGCTTCATGCCATGTTCTTTCAAAAGAATTGGGAGATCGTGGGTAACAGTGTGGTCGAATTTGTGCAGGGGTGTTTTCGTGGTGATCTAACGCCGGGAAGCCTTAATCAAACTGTGGTGGTGTTAATTCCAAAGGTACCTTCGCCTGCTTCATTTAACCAGTTTAGACCTATCAGTCTTTGTCCTGTGGTGTACAAGGTGCTTTCGAAGGTGATTGTTAACAGATTGAAACCTTTTTTGCCTAATTGGGTATCGCCTACACAAGTCAGTTTTGTGCCCGGTCGGTGTATTATGGATAATGTGATCATTGCTCAGGAAGCGATTCATTCAATGCGGAGGAAAGTTGGATGTAAGGGGCTTATGGCGATAATGATTGATCTTGAGAAAGCCTATGATAGGCTAGAGTGGGCGTTCATTGCGGACACGTTGAGTGACATTGGTATTCCTTCTGATTTACGGCGCTTGATCATGGATTGTATCACTACGGTGTCTACTCAGATTTTATGGAATGGAGAGTTAACACCTTCATTTAAACCGACTAGGGGTATCCGGCAAGGAGATCCACTATCTCCTTATATTTTTGTGCTGTGCATGGAGCGGTTATCTCAGGCAATCGAGTTGTGTATTGAACAAGGGGAGTGGGTGCAAGTGCGTCTATCTAGGAATGGACCAGGTTTGTCCCATCTTTTTTTTGCGGATGATATTGTTCTTTTCGCGGAAGCCTCCATTCAACAAATGGCCGTTATTCGTAGAGTGCTGGATACGTTTTGCAAGGTCTCTGGACACAAAATTAGTGCTGCTAAGACAAAGATGTTCTTTTTGCGTAATACTTGCCCGCATGCTAAACGTGATATTGTGGAGGGATTTGGGTTTTCGGAAGTGAGTGATCTAGGGAAGTACCTTGGAATACCCTTGTTGCATCATCGGGTTACGAAGGCTACGTATGGATATTTGTTGGAGAAGGTCCGTAATCACCTAGCTAGTTGGCCTGCGCGTTCCTTGTCGTTGGCGGGTAGAATTACCCTGGCTAAGTCGGTGTTATAGGCGGTTCCGATATATACTATGCAGGCTTCTTGGCTCCCTAAAGGCATTTGCTTAGAGATTGAAAAGTGTATTCGCCAATTTGTTTGGGGAAGCACTCCTGAGCATCGTGGTATTAGTCTTGTAAATTGGGAGGCTATGAAGTCCCCGTTGTGTTCTGGAGGTGCAGGGTTTAGGGATATCGAGAATTTCAATCTCGCTTTCCTTATGAAGTTGGGTTTTAAGATGATTGTGGAGCCGCAAAGTTTATGGGTAAGGGTTCTTAAATCTAAATATAAGTGGGAGGGTGTTATTCCCGACGAAATCTATAGTCGTAATTGTTCTCGTTTGTGGTCGGGGATTGCTCATGTTTGGGATGAGATTCGCGATGGCATTACTTGGAGTATCCGGGATGGTTGCTCGGTGGATTTTTGGTATGACAGGTGGCTGGGATCCTATGGTCTGTTGATTGATATGGTGTCATTGAACCCTCTCACGGATCCGTGTCCAGTGGTTGCGTTGACTGATGGCAATGGGCGGTGGGATGAAGAGCGTCTCCGCCAATATCTTCCTGAAGACTGTGTGTTGCGGATTTTGGCGGTTCTTCCTCCGAGGGATAGCTTGGGGGCTGATAGGGTGGGATGGCGAGGAACCTCTACCCTATCTTTCTCAGTCAAGTCGGCGTACTCGATGTTGAGTGGTGAGAATAATCTACATCGGGAGAGTATTTGGGCAGTGGTGTGGAAGCTTCCAATTCCACAACGTATTCGCTCCTTTGTTTGGTTGGCGTTGCGTAACAGCTTGCTTACTAATGTGGAGAGGAGACGAAGACACCTAGCTACTAGTGATATTTGTGGCTTGTGCCACGCTGGAGCTGAAGACATCTTACATGTTTTGCGTGATTGCCCGAGAGCTCAAAGTGTTTGGAGAGGTTTCATTAAACCCGAGCGTATTAGTAGGTTTAATCAACTTCCTATGGTGGATTGGTTTTCAGCGAATTTGCGGGGGGAATGCTTTGCTGTTAATACCTCTCAATGGCAAGCACTGTTTGCGATTGTTTGCTGGAAGCTGTGGGATCGATGAAACAAACTCCTTTTTGATACTGAATTCGTCGAAAAGGAGGGTTTGGAGATAGCTTGCCGCCAGTACCTTTCCTTAGTTAATGACGCCAACGCTCGTGTGCCAAAGCATAGGCCTAGTGTTGCTCGATCGCCCAGGAGAATTGCTCGATGGACGTTGCCGCCGGAAGGGTGGGTGAAGCTGAACGTTGATGGTGTTGTGGATCTGGAGACGGAGGATGCTGCGGTGGGGGGAGTCATTCGTGATAGCGAGGGTCAGTGGCTTTTTGGCTTTGCGCGAAATATTGGGAAGTGCTCATCGTTTAATGCTGAGCTTTGGGCAGTGGTTGATGGTTTACGACATGCTTGGCGATTAGGATATCATAAAGTTTTGGTTGAATTCGATAGCAAATATGTGATCACTGGCATCTTGGATTTTGCGCCTGCTACGAATAGATATGGCCTCTTTGTGGTTGCCCATGAGATGATAACGAGGGGTTGGGAGGTTGTTTTTACGCACATTGCTCGTAGTGCCAATGCAGTTGCGGATGGCCTTGCGGGTGCTTTACGCGGAATCCCGTTGGATTGCTGGCTGTTTGAGGAGAGCCCGCGATGGTTGCTACCGGTTGTGTTGCAGGATGCTGTGGATGCGCAACTTCCTTTTGATGGAGGTTAGGTGTTTGGTTAGTATGCGATCCTTGTGATTGCGTCTGGTGTAGATGGCTCTGATGGGGCTCGACCTTTGTGGTAGTTGATTGTAAATAATATCATATGCACTCTTTTTCCTCCAAGTAGGTTTAGGGAGGTTTTTTAACGAGGCATATGATATTATTCTTGTTCTCTTTTTAATAAAAAAAAATACATTAATCTTTTAGGGTAAATTATACTTGATATCACTAAATTTTTATAGTGTGTGAATTATACCATTAAACTAAAAATCAATTCTATTATAACATTAAACTTAGAATTAGACTTAGATGATAACATTAAACCATTAATATTCAAACAACTAATTAAATTAAAACGACGTTGTTTTTATGTGACTATATTAATACCCAAAATTACATCATTTTGTAGAAAAAATACATGTATTTGGGAATTTGATTTAAAGGGTATCAAAGATAAATTTTTATTTGTATTAAGTTGGTCCATGGTTTGGTAATCTTTTTACTTGGGGAAAATAATACACCTATTAAATATATATTTTTTATTTAGAGAATATATATATATATATATATATATATATATAAATTCTTGGCGGCTAAATGCTAATTAGGTAAGTTTTGTAAGAGTCAAAATTGTGAACACAACGTTGAAATTTGTACATAATGTAAACCCCACGTAATTGAACTCTTTGACTTTACCTACAAGCAACTCCTCGCCGTTATTCTTTTTTAGCAAATGAAATTTGTTTGATTCAGTTCCAGTAATATTTACCTAATTTTTCTTTTAAAACAAATTTAGAGTGTCACCTGCTATTTCCTTCATTTTTGAGTTAGTCAACGATCGATAATTTTGGTTGTCGATCGCCGGTGTTTATTGTTATTTTATTTATTTGTTATGTTTTTAATTTTTTATTTTAATAAGAATTTATGTTGTGTTGGGATGTTTTCTCTCTGCCTTTATGGTACATTTTTTTGTTTTTTGGTTTCATTTCATTTGTCGTTTTTGCATGATTTCAGCATACCTTAGTGGTCGGTTGGTGCTCGCATAGATAGATCTCACTCGATTGATGGTTGTTTGTCGATGTAATCAGTCTTAGGTAGCGAAGCAATCTGCCTGATAGTTTGGCTCGCTCACAACTCCTTTTTCATCATATAATGCGTCTCGTTTGGATAGAGACAATGAGATCTATGAAAGCTTCTGAATTTTTTCGGTATGCTAATCTTTATAGAAATATTTACTTTTCTATACACTTTTAGGTTTTTGTATGAGATTTAGGTAGATTAGTCCTCATTATTCTCCCTTCTGAATACGTTGTATTTGTAATGACCATGTCTGGTAAAGAGATATTTGAGCTAAAATTAGAGGTTTGACCACTCAAATACGCTAATTTGGATATTTGGTAAAGAGCAGATTGAAATAGCAGATTGAGGTGAAACCTCTAATTTTAAAAAAACTGCTAATATGAGCTTTTTGAAATTAGAGGTTTTAACGTAAAAGTTATAAAACTCTTTTATCCTTAACAATTATAAAAAATCTCCAAATAACCTAAATTTAACCATTTCTATTTTAATTCTTCAACCTCATGTATTTACATTATGACATAAGTAAATTATTCTCTTTTGTTTTTTTCTTTTTATTCTCACACATTTATATTTGTATTTAAATTTAATAATTGATTAAATTGTATTAAAATAATTATATAAATAATAAATTAATATATATATCATTCAAATATGCTTAGTAATGTTATATTAAAAATTATTTTTCATAATCTAATTAATATTAATATATACAAAATAATAATAACTAATAAACTATTCAAATAAGTATAAAATATAATCATGCCCTTATATGTCATTTTGCTTGTTTAAATAATCAAACAGCTATCAGCTATCAATTAATTTTATTAAACACTTGTATATAATCAAATAATACAATCGACTAGTCAAATTAGGGATGGGCATTTTACCCGACCCAGCTTGATCGTGTCGAATTTTTTTAATGAAAAATCAGGTTCGGATCGGGTCGAGTTTTTATTGAGGGTGAAGTCTGGTCGAGTATCGACCCGACCCGTGCTCATCTCTAAGTCAATTCAGTTAATGCAATCAGCTATTAACTAATACAATATACTATCAGCTATCCGCTAATTAACAAATAGTGACAATATCTTTTATAGTTTTTTAATAAAATCCAATAGTTAGTGCCGAAAAAAAAAATTAAGAAATATTGTTGGTAAAAGAGCATTACCGGTAAAAGTGTCGTCACAAAAGAGGATTGTCGTTTGAGCACAAGTGTCAATAACAAAACATTATACGAGAAAACTGTCATTGAAAATACACTATCGTCACAAAAAATGAATTTATTATAAAGCTCTACTGCCATTGCCAACAAGTGCTGTTATTTAAATACAATATCTTACCAAACCTTCATAATCAAACATCTAGATTCTCAAACACAACACAATCAAGATAGAGAATAATCGAGGATGTTTCCTATGCCAACTTATAATGTATTTTTTTGTTTTATTTTTAAATTAAGGATTAATATCTTACACACTGGCGGTGAAAGTTTCCACAAGCGCCTTAGTTTTAGGGTATAGGAAGTTAGTTTAGGGTATATTGTTTAAGGATTTAGGTGTATGGGGTTAGAATTTACGGATAGTTGTTTCAATTTAAGGTTTAGGGTTATAATTTATGGTTTATAGGTTATGATTTAGTTTTTAGGGTAATATGGTGAGAATTTAGGTTTTAACTTGTAAACCCTAAATTTATAACCCTAAACCTTAAATTGAAATAACTATACCTAAATTATAAACCCTCTACACCTAAACCTCTAAACCCTATACCATAAAGTAACTCCCTATACCCTAAAACTAAGGCGCTTGTGGAAACTTTCAGTTTTAACCGCTTGTGTATAGAATATTTATCTTTAAATTAATTGATTAATTAAATGATGATATCTTTTAAAATTGTGGGTTCGAACATGTGCACGTGATGAAGAAGGATCGAGGATGGTTCCAAGTTTGGTTGGTTGATATTAGTTTATATATATGCTTTGTAAGATCCATAATTAAATTAAAGGGTTTAAATATATAATTGTTGTGAAATTTAAAAAAATGTTTTTTCCCAAGGTAGTGCACATGTTTTTGTTTAACATTAATTAAATTCGAAAGGAAACATTCATCGATATGCTTGAGGATTCAGTTCCTTGTTTATAGAATTATTGAAGGAGTTTTGTTTTATTTAAATTTTATGCATGCATGTACCGATTGAAATTATATTTTATTTTTAATATTATATTTAAAATAAATATTTTTATTTTTATAAGAAGAAAACTTTGATACACATGATGTTTAATCAAGCTTTTAGTTTTAGGGAATATGGTTTTTGTTTAAGGTTTAAAGTTTAGTGGTTTAAGTTTTAGGGTTTAAATTCAGAGTATAGTGTTTATAGTTTGCGATTTAAGATTAAAAATTTTAGAATTTAAATTTTATAATGTAAATATACAGACTTATGTAAAATGAATTCTACACATCATAATTTATGTGTATCAAAAGTTTACCCTATTTATAATATTTTCTATTTGTTTTTTTAATGAGCTATTTAGACTATTACTTGAAATTTTAAAATTTTTCAAAAAGCTTTTTCACCTAATTATTTATAAGTTTAAAATTTTTAGTAAAAAAACCTAGTTGTTCTCTCTTAAATCTCTACCTCTCTCTCTCAAAATTCTGTTGTCTGTAATTTTATTTTTTCTATGTTGGTTGGTGGTCGGTAACTACTCTTAGTATTGGTTGTCGACCACCTAATCTATTATTTTCTTATATTTTTTATTTTAATAAGAATCTTTGCCTTCGTGGCACACGTTTTCTCTGTCTTTGTGACACTTTTTTCTTTGGTATTTGTGGTTCGTTTCATATGTCTTTGTGGCATGATTTAAGCATAATTTAGCGATCGGTTGGTGCTCGTATAGAGATTTTTACGACGCTAATCCCTGATTATGGTTCTGTCAGTGGTCTTAGAAAGATGGATCCTCACTCGGTTGATGGTTGGTTGCCGATGTAATCAGACCTGAGTAGCGGAGCAATTTTCCTGATAGCTTGGTTCGCTCACCACTCTTTTTTCACCCCGTAAAACGTCTAGTTTTGGACAGAGACAAAGAGATTCATAAAGGTTTATGAATTTTGGTATGCTAATCTCAATGGAAGTGTCTGCTTTTCTTTGCACCACTGTAAGAAATTTTTAATAGACTTATTTTTTCTTCTTTTTGATGCATTGCATTGTATTCTCTTTCATAGTGATTAATAAAATTTAGATAACATTTTACAAAAAAAATGGTTTTAATGGGCTATTTATGTTTTTGGTCCATATAAACTTAACAATCCATCAAATAGCCCAAAAGAATAAAAGGCCAATCTTGAGCCCAGCTCAGACCTCACACTATAGGAAAAACTCGAACCGCTGTCGTGAATCAAAAGGAGACGAGGAAATCCCAAAAATCATTAGGGTTTTGCCACGTAATGTCGACGGGCAGGCCAAAGGATGGCGACACCCAGTTGGCGGTAGCCGAGCCGAAACCCGGGCTTCCACCCCGGCCTCCGTCGAATGCTTCGACGGCGATTGTAGAGTATGAGAAGCCTGTGTTCAAGGAGGAGGAAGAGGATTTAGAGGTGAAACTCCGCCGCATTTTAGAAAACGTCCCCGTCCGTGTTAGTAATACATCCGGAAGTTCTGCTGGTTCCGGTTCCGGCGATTTCCACCAGGTTTTTCATTGACACTAGCTCTCTATTCTCTATTATTATTATTATTATTTTGCTTTTTTATGGTTTGCCTGCTAAATCTTAACTATTGCTTGCTCTGTTAGTAATTTGGTTGATTAAATGGATATTTCATGTGCGAAATTTGAGATATTGTTAATCGGATTGTTTTAGGTATCTTTAGGTTTTATGGAAAACTTAATTTGTTAGTGTTTATCTCTAAGATGCAGCATTCAACAGACTTAGGATTTAAATCCCAGTATATATAACCCTTTCGCTTTTACTCGGCCTGCGAACTCGGTTATGCTGTTGAAAACTATCCGAAAAAGAGAATTCGAATGGAGGATTGTTGATTCGGCATAAAATTTAGTCACCCAAGTCAGTAAATTCATACAACACAGCTTTGTTTAGTCCTCTGAAAGCGAAACACATGAGCTTCGTTCTTGTTTGTTATACCCCACCATGCATTCCTGGAAAACCTTCAACTTTGCAAGCTCCCATCATAACAGATGCTGTTTCGCACCTGGTGATTCCGCAGTATAGCTTTCTGCTGCTGTAAGGTTCCGCTTCAGACGGCTCTACCCCTGCACATTTCCAGTACACCTCCGACTACCGGTAATGTTCTCCTCCACTGCTTACCGGTCTGACAAACGGTCAATGGATGGGACAGCTTCACCTGCCCTATCACCTCACCGTCTGCTAAGAGTGCCGACGGCAGGTAGGTAAGCAAGACAAGCGGGATAGAGTCCATAATGACCCTAAGCTATTGAGTACGGCTATGATCGGGAATATGTAATGGAAATCTTTCTCTCTTCTGGGGGTGCTCTCTCTCTTCCCCAAAACCTCTCTTTGAGCTCCATTGCCACCATCTCCGATCAACCTCCCAGCGGCTCTCCGCCCAAAACCTCTCTTAGAGTTCCCTTGTTGACCATCAACAGTTCTCTGTTTGTTATGGAGCTTATTTTTTTCGCATTTAGGTTTGTGCAGGATATGATGATGGCATAAAGTATATGCATTTTCTTGTGTTAAGTGAATGTTGTAAAATTTTGATTTCCTATATTTGTTTGGATAATTTGGGTACATTAGATAACATACGAGCATTCCAAGTCTTTCTTTCTTCTCAGTAATTTTTTCTGTCCGTTGCAACAGTATCGACAAATGAGACGGAAAGAGCAAGATAGGCTTGCGAGAATGGATGTTGACTACAAGAAAAGGAAGGAAATAGCCGAGTTTAACATGAGAAGGGAAGAAAGATTGAAAGCGGCCGAGGAACGGACGCCAAAGAAGCGTCTGAAACGTCAGAAGAAAAAGCAAAGAAAAAAGGAGAAGAAGATGAAAACGACCGCCGAAGGAGGAGAGAATAAGAAGGAAGAGTCTTCCGATGACGAAGACGACTCGGAACATGATGAAGCAACAGCACAATGAAAAAAAAAATTACTTGATATTCGCCCTCCCATGAGAGTAATGTAACTTAAAAAGAAACATTTTTGGGAGATGTAAACTTTTTCTTGTGGAAATATTTTACATGTTCATTTGGAGTAAACAAAGAGATTCTCAAATGGTGGAAACTTGTTTATGGCAATGGAATCCGAGCTTTATACATTTCTTTTCTATAAAACATCAAATTTTGTGGATTAAAGAAACAATGCTGGAAGAGTTTTACCACCATGTACAGTCATACTCTATTCGACTTCGGATATAATCGGAATCCAGGTATGTTTCCGCAATGCACATTTTTCTTCATCTATGGAAAACTACTAGTTAATGGTCGAATATATTTTCACCGGAAACTCGGTAACGCAAACTATAACTCATTGCCCCGCGTTGTACTGATACATGCATTTATTTTTTTAAAGAATGCAAAGGGTGGCTTGTGAAACAGCCATCAGATGTAAATTCAAATATAACTACTCTATATCTAAGCAATTAAGTCCACATAAGCATGTTCCAGCAGAAGCTTCGATTCATGATATGTACCTAGAAAGGCAGAACTTACGCGATCTTGGGAATCGGAATAGTCTCTGTATTAGGTAACGTCACTGACCGCAACAATTCAAGCGAGAACACCAGCCCCAGGAAATGAGAAAGGATGGTGTTAGCCGATGCCTGCACGTGCAAGAGATATGTAAGGCCATGCACGAATGGATGACCGAAAATGAAAAGCATGGCAAATTCATAATCATCAAGGAGTTCACGATTAGTTACGATCAATCTAACTGATCCGTCTCTCTCTTTACATCCAAAGTTACAACACATTGCTAGCAGGCACCTAATGCAGCTTTTGAACTTTTATTTCTTCTACGAAACTCTCGATTTCACAAACATGGATCTCACTTAGTTAAATGCTATAGATATCCCATAATGAAGCTGAAATTGGATTAATTACCTGCACCAAGAATACATCCAAGGCAAGGACCGGACTAGAGCCAGGCGAGATTCCTTGATAATAAGGAGTTGTGGAGGAAGTAAGAGCTTTCGCAACTAGTAAGCCCACTGTCGCTTGCATGCCAAGAATAGCAGCACCCATTCCCAAAAGATTCAGAACTATACCATTTTTCAAGCTTTTCACAACATCGGCACGAGGAGGAGCCTGAAACTCAATGGATATTTGATTATCAGAAGTTGAATAAGGCAACAAGCATCAATCAAAGATCAAATAAGCCCTGAATTAAATAGGTGACCTAATCTAAATCAAGCTCAAATGGATCACTAAGTCTACAATTCCGATTCGAGGAATCAAATAAGGTTACAGAAACTAGGAAAAAGAACTCCCCAAGTCCCCAACAATATAAGAAACGTCACCCTTTTCTTCCAAATAAGTCGATGAACTTCCCAGAGGTGCAGGTTGCACCAACTAAATCAAGTATAGAACCAAAATGAGAAAGAAACAAATGAAGTTATACAGCTTAGTTACTTCGAGCAAGGGCCGATATATTTACTTCAAACATGAAATGTTAAGATAATTAACTTAAAGTATCTGTAGATAACATAATTTGTGTCCGTGATATGAGAATACTCGAGTCAAAAAGAAATCCGCACATTGGAGGATCATTACGAATAATACATCAGATGCTTTAACATGTTATCACAAGTTTCTCAGAATACCTTTGAAGGATCATTAGCAGTCCTCTTGAGTTTCTCGGAAAGCCGAATATAACCAAATGACCAAAAAACTGATATGAATGCAGCTATAATTCCGCCGGCAGTGGCGTAAAAAGTAGCAGGTGATGTAATTTTCCCAGTAACCACAACCGAAAACGAAAGTATCACGGCTGACACCACCGTGCAAACTAGCTGTCCCCAAAACCCTAAATTCCCCAATCGCTTAAAGTACCTCGCCGTGGTCTCTAACCTCTTTGCAACCTGCACAATATCCATTCAAAACCCTTATTCTAACTCATTGTTAAAACAAACAGAATTAAGCGAAAAACAAAACTCTTTCATTTCCTATACTTTTTCCAAGTTTTTTTTAAATTACCCAGAATCAGAAAAAGGGTAACCAAGCTAAACCAAAGAGACCCAAGTCTATAAAGTTTGAAACTTCAGCACCAAATAAGTCAAACCCAGATAAATTTATTGACTCAGTTAAGAAAGAGTAAATCTGAAATTGAGATAAGGAGAGTGGGGGAATACCTGAGCGAGCTTTGCCTTGTCAGCGCCGTCATTTGAGGAAGTGAAACTGGGTGAAGAAACTGAGGAAGAAGACACTTTGCTCAGAAAAAGGTTAGATCTTTTAATATCGAGAGGATTCAAGGAAGCGAACGGGGAGAATAGTGGCTTCGGATTCCGAGTTTCGAGTGAAGTGAGAAAATTTTGAGAAGAAGTGAGCGGTGGCCGGCAGCGGTGAGGGGGAAGAAGGGGGCCCACCGCCACCACAGAAATGCCGGAGCGAATAGCCGGCAGCAGTAGCGTTTGCATGATGATTAGATGGTGTTAGAGGGGCTTGCTCCCGGTGACGGTCGTGAAGTTCCAGCGGCGCAGAGTTTTGCCACTTGATTTTTAATCATCCAAAAATTTATATATTCTATGCATTTAGCATACAAGAAATTTTAATTTTTAAATTTATATATTTTATCAATTTAGTTATTATACGAAATAATTTGATAAATTTATTATTTTATATTTAAAATTTTATTATTTAATCTTTATTTTTCTCTTAAAAATATCATTTTTTATAATTGTTGTTTTAATTTGATACTCATTTGATTTAACAGTATCACAAAAATATTAAATTAATAAAAATATTAAACTTATTAAACTATTTCAAATTATTATCAAATTAACGACTAATGATATGTTTGTAATAATTTTTTAATTGAACTACTTATTTATAATATTTTAAAAAATTATTATTAGACAACTAATTAAGGGACCTTTGGTATATTTTACTTTTATTTTATGGATAAATATTTTATACACAGGTGGTCCACAAGCGCCTTAGTTTTAGGGTATAGAGAGTTAGTTTAGGGTATAGGGTTTAGGTATAGGGGTTAGAATTTAAGGATAGTTGTTCTAATTTAAAGTTTAGGGATATAATTTAGGGTTTATATCTTAAAACCTAAATCCTCACCATATTACCCTAAAAACTAAACTCTAACCTATAAACCCTAAATTATAACCCTAAACTTTAAATTGAAACAATTATCTCTAAATTTTAAACCCCTAAACTCTATACCCTAAAATTAAGACGCTTGTGAAAACTTTCAGTTTCCAACTCATGTGTATAAGATATTAATCCTTATTTTATAACCACAAAAGCTCATAGTGACAGATTTTACTTTATTTTATAACCACAGTCTTTCCCCTCTTCTTCCAATTGCCAGTGTTTCACAAAAAAAGAAAAGAAAAAACCCAATCAAGTTCGAAACTTTCTCCAAAAACATGGCCTTAGCTCAAGCTTCAGCTTCTCTTTCTCTTTCCATTGATTGTAATATTCTCAATATTCATTTCTTTGGTATCTGCTTATTAATAATAACTCAATACAGTTTCTTGTGTTGCAGATAGTGGTGTATACGAGCCGAGCCGGCTCGTTAAGATTTCGAGTCGAGTTTGTATTTGAGTAATTTCTAACGTGCCTGATAAATTTGAGCTCGACTCAGCTCGTTTAGAACTCGAGTCGAGTTCGAGCTTGATTCGAGCCTAATCGAGTCAAGTGTTATTGATCTTTAACTCTTCATCAGTCACGTTTCATTTTAAGTACTATGAAGAATAAATTAGATACACAAGTTGTGTAAACTCAAGCTTGTTAATTTTAAGGTTTATGTTGTTAGTTTAGGGTTTAGAGGTTTAAGTTGTTGAGTTTAGAACTCATGATTTAGATTTTAGGGTTTATATTTATGTTTAGGGTTTATATTTAGGGTTTTAAGTTTAAGAATTTAGTTTTTAAATTATAAAAAAAATTTAGTATATTATATTTTCGAGTAGGTCATGAGCTTTTTGAGTCGGGTATCAAGTAGCTCGGCTCGGCTCATCAAGAACTCGAGCCGAGTTCTAGCTCGAGTCGAGTCCAATCGAGTCGAACTTTGACCGAGTCGAGCTCGAGTAGCTCGCGATTTGTCTCGTCTCATTTACAACCCTTGTTGTAGATGCATGCCCTAGTATCAGCACGCCAAGAACCCACAAAATTTCTCCTTTGACCGAGTTGAGCTTGAATAGTTCGCGATCTGTCTCGTCTCATTTACAACCCTAGTTGCAGATGCATGCCCTAGTATCAGCATGCCAAGAACCCACAAAATTTTTCCTTTGACTTAATCGAGCTCGAATAACTCGTGATTCCGCTGGTCTCTATAAACTACCATGTTTTACACTTGGTCCTTTGCAGAATTTCGGCCTCACTTCCCCTTTACCGACCTTGGCTGTGACAGCATTGGTTGGTGTTTTGACAGCTATTTTCATCTTTCAATCCGCTTCTAAGAGTTGATTCTCTGTTAAGGTCTTGAAGAACCATATCATCATCCTCAAAGATGCTGTGTTTTTTGTTCATACATTGTCAAATGGTTGAGAGTATATTTAAAACATATACTACTGTTGGTGTTTCGTGTACTTTTTTAGTATAACCGCCAAAAGTTGAAGTTATATACATGCTGCAATGAGAATAATTCATCAAAACTTCACCAATTTTCATTTAGCATTCAATATGGAGAGTCACATAGATGAGAAGACATTGTAAACCCCAAAAAGAAAGGGTACATCAGGAAGGGGTAGGCCTAAAAACTTCCAATAAGGTGATCCTACTTAGATATCCATTGATTGTGATCCAGATGAAGCCTTCAATTTTTTGTTCCTTTTCTTCTTCCCGCCGTTTTTGTTCGCCTTTTTCTTTGGTTTCTCGTCTAAAACAGGCTGCGTGTTTTGTAAGTGTTGATGGATGGCGGCTAGCGGATCGGCTTGGAAAGCAGGATGCTCGAGAACTGCAGTCAATTGTTTTCCTTCTTTTAATCTGATGAGAATTCATCCATTAAAAACAGTCTGTTAATATAGGGGATAATCAAACATAATAACATGATAGAATCACAGAATCGAAGCACACACATCAACTGTTGCCTAGATTTGCAATTGAGCTTGAAATCATTGGCAGGGGTAGGTTGTTCCGAAGCTTTTAACTCCGGGAGAAACTCAGACAGGGCAGAGAAGTCATATGCTTTCAGTTTCTTCTGTCGGCTTCGAAGCTTCTTCTTCTGGTCATAAGCAAGGAATTCATTAGCAAAATCTTAACCAAAACTAAGGGCACTCACCAAAGGCATCACCTGCACGGTCGTACCGTTTCTTTATCTTGCCTTTCGACGCCTAATTTATTAATTTTGTACCAACTTAGCAGAACAAAGGATTCATCCTATCATCCATTAGTAATCTTACTCCAATCATACTATCGTTCCGTGTCCTAACATTCTGTTTCCAAATGCTAACTAAGCTTATAATTGTGCGTTTCCGATGCAATTTGAAAAAGAAGCAAAACATAACAGATACATTTATACATCCCAATAGCATATAAAATAACAGTCGTTAACGACACAGATACGAGGTTAGAGCGAAAATTTTTCATTGCATCAAACGAATCCACCCCAAGAACTCAAGACAATCTGCCACAGCATGAATTACAAATTATCATTTATTATGCATCGAGTATCGAGATCATGGCGAACTCCAGCATTGAATCAAGACCCTAAGTAAGGTTTTTTTGCTAACCAGAAGGGAACACTCTGCTTTGGATTTTAATTATCATATAGCCATAAAGATACAAACATTCAACCATGAACGGTGAAGTTCGAGTCATAAAACAAAGTGATTCCGAAGCAAACCGTACTGTTACGAACAAATGAAGAATCGAAGACTAGGTAAGTACAACAACAATAACACGAAGAAATCAAACGAGCTTCGACTCTCATATATGTGACCTTTTAGTGATCAGATCCTACTGGCAATGGCAAGTAAACAAGAAACTGATGATTAAATGCTTTGAGAAACACCACAAATTGGTAATTGAACTTATGCATAAATACTTAAAAAAACCCTCAAAATCTAGGGTTATGCATCATAAGAATTCATTTAGATTATAAACATAAATCTTAAAACTTTTGCAAGCAAGATTCTCATCACCTTTGTTATGTCCTTCTTGGCAGTCAAGGAAGCAACTGTATCTCTAACCTCTGCATATATATAAACAAATGATCATTCAAACTTTAAATATCAAAGAAAATTAACTAAAAATTAGTTTTTTTCAGAAGAGCTTCAACTCACTCGCGTAGAACTGGAGCTTCTTATCGAACTTTTTATCTGATTTAGAAGTCGAATCTGGTCTGCCATGAATAAAGGAAGATGAAAATCATAAAATTGCAGAAACCCCATAAATTTACAGTAAAAAAGGGGGAAATTACAACATACTCACCGAGAGCTTGGTTTCCCCATGTTTGAATAAATTCCAAAGGTTTAATTTTTCGAATGAGGGAACCAACTCAAAACCAAATTAGGGTTTTAGGAGGATATGACAATTGATGCACCAACTCAAAACCCAGGAAAGTTTTTGGGCCATTAATCTGCGGGCTTTGATTTTCTTTTTCCTCTTTATTTTCATATGATAGATGCATGGAATGTTAAAAAAGAAAATAGGCCCAACATGTTTTTTTTATTATAAAAATCGATTAATTCAAATCGGATACTGTGAAATTTTATTATAGAGTGTCTATTTTGTTTATAATTTTAAATGTATTAACTATTATCATACGGTTGTGTAGCCGCTCTTAAATTTTAAATATAAGATAATAAAATAAAATCATGCACATTAAATTTTGACTCAACACGCATTGACATTTCAGACACATTTGGGGAAATAAAGTAGTTTTGATTTTTATTTAAGGGATAGGAGTTGTTTGGGCAAAATTTTAGAATTTAGGCCAAAATTTATAGTATTTCGGGACCTTGCCATGTGCTTATGGCGTTTTTTGGACCTCGCGATGTGGAGATGGTGACGTCCTGTGTATTGCACGTCTACCAACTTTACAAAAGTTGATTTTTTTTTTAATTTTACATGCACCTCGCCACCTGCACATGACGAGGTCTAACCTCGCTACCTTCACACGGCGTGGTACTGTAGAAACTGACATATTCTCTAAAATTTTCCCCGAACAACTCCTATCTCTTAAATAAAAATTCAAACTACCCTATTTCTCCAATTTTGCCGACATTTCATTTCACGTTAGATATATTAAAATGCGTAAAAGTAGAGAATGTTATTTTCTTTAAGATATTTGAATTTGAGTAATTGAGTCTCTAAAATATTCGTGAGCTTATTAAATTTAAAAATGAGCTTATACTTAAATAAAACCGGATTAAAAATGCTAAAAAATTGTATATTGCAAGGAAAAAGGGAATTTTGACTCAAATATTACATTTGCTTTCTTTTATTCCAAAAGTAGGGTACCTCTTAAATTATTTTCTAAACTAGGGATGTGTACTATTCAAAAAGTGAAAACTCTTGGAGAACACCCCGACTCTAAACAGTATTTTCAGAAAAAATATTTAAATATTGAAGTCGGGTGGATTACAATCCGACCTCAAACAGTGTTTTGAACAAGTGGCATGCATGAATAGGTACATTTCAATGGAGGAAGGCTTGAACGTTATTTTTTAACATTTTTTGGTAAAATTATTGTTCAAAGTCGGATTGTAATCCACCCGACTTCAATATTAAAATATATTTTTTTGAAAATATTGTTTAAAATCGGGGTGATTTACAAGTTCACTTTTTGAATAGTAAACATCCCTAGTTTGAGAAATAATGTGTCAGGATCCCTATTTTTGGAATAAAAAAAACCCAAATAATATTGGGCACAGAGGAAAAGGAGATTAAGGGCTGCTGTCATTGCCAACAATGTCTACCAACAATCGGTGGACTGATGCCAAACGCATCCCTTGTTCTTGAGCCCTCCTCTTAAACGGCGGCTCAGCCGATGGCAACGACGGCGACGGCGGTGGCCCCACAACCCAAGACTCGTTTGAGCTGTCACTACAAAATCCAGCATCAATCACGGTTTTCGTGTCTCGTTGATACATCAAGAATCAGCTTATAACAGTCATTTACTTTCTCCTGTTACAAACCAAAAAAACAGCAACCAAAACATGTTATAATAATGTCTGAATAATGTTTCATTTTGATTACTTCAATAATGTTAACAGTTAACACTTAACAAACCTTGCTTATTTTAAGAACACTCAGAAGCTGGTTAGTCTGAACCTGGCCTATAACGTGCATCATTGTTGCAGTGGCCAATACAGAGGGAAGATAAAGAACAGATCTTGAATCTATGGAACACAAAAATTAGACCAGATTATGAGAAAAAATGCAGAAAAGGGTAACATTTTTACCCCATTTAGTAATAATGGAAGGGTTAATTACCGGAGATTACACGAAGGAGCAGACGTTCGCATCTGTCGAGAAACTCCCGGTGGAAATGAGTGTTTAAGCCGAGTCTTGTTGTGATGTGATCGAGAAAGGAAAATGGGGTGATCGGGTGCATCTTCCATTGGAGTGTTGAGAGTACCAAAAGCTCCATTCTTTGAACTGTTTTGGCCTCAAAAACATATCTTGTCTCCTCCGGTACCTTAAAAGAAACAAAACAAAAAAAGCATGTTCAGTTTATGCATGTATGTGTGTATCTATATGAGTAAAAATCTCCTGCCCCTAACCATGCTTGCTTCTATACATCTGCTTAAAAAATAGTTAAAAATTAAATTTTGCCCCATAACTCTAATTTTTATATCCTAAACCTTAAATTCTAAACTCTAAAAAATACACCCTACCCCTAATTTCCTACACCCTAACCCTAAGTCTCAACCTTAAACCTCAAACTATAAACCCTAAACTCAATATTTTAAAGTAGAGGCACAAATGGGAACATATTTAGGGGTCAGATGATTTCCACCCTATGTATATGTATGAATGAGAAGGATAAAATTCGTCTGTCCCTTTTCGGTGCTCATATATATGCCTCAACATTAAAAAAATATTACAAAATTAAATTTTAAGTTTTAACCTTAAAATTTAAATTCTAAACATACACCCTATGCCTTAAAAATACATCATACCCTAAATTCTCTAAACCCTAATCACCACCCCTAACCTGAAACCTAAAACCCTAAACCCTAAAGTTAATTTTGAGCGTGGGAGCATATGTAGGGGTACCGAAAATGGGTAGAGGATTTCCATTCGTATGAGAAAACAAAATAAAAATTCTCCGCCTTTCGGTGCTCTTATTTATGCACTAACCCTAAAAACACTATAAAATTAAATTTCAAGTTCTAAATCTTATACTATACACCCTATACTCTAGAAAATACGTCATACCCTAAATTTCTTAAAATTTAACTTTAATTTAAAACTATAAGTCTAATTTTGAGCCTGAAACATAAATAGCGTAATTTTATCCGAGAAAACATACTTGCAAGTCTAGAAGGAGGGGCACGTGGGTCTCTTCAACTTTTGCAGCCAAAGAGAGACAAGTGACCGCCACGAGTTGGATCAGCCAGGGCTTATCGCTTTGTAAACGGAAGCTACTGAGGAACCTATCCAGATAGTTGACGGAAAGTACAGCCGTGAGAGCGGTGAACCCATGGCGAGTATTGACACTAAGCATCCACTCCACCGCCTGACGGTGGACCTCACGGCGGGACACCGTCAGAAACTCATCTTCTTCCTTGGAAAACAACGACAGAAGCTCGTCGTCTTCAAGAAACAAGTCTTGTTCTAACGAGAGTGGGAAAAAGGAACGGGTTCCGCCATTGTTGGAACTGGAAGAAGAAGAATCGTCCTCTGAAACTTGAGCAACGCCATCTTCTTGGCAGTAGAGAGCATCAAGGAAGAAGAAAGGGTAGGTCTGTTGTTGATGTTCATGGTGTTGAATTGCCATATTCTTTAGGAAGAAGAGGGGTTGTTTTTCTTCTCTTATGGGTTTAGTTCATTATACAAAACAATGAAGCATCCATTAAAGAGAAGAGAAGCTATACATCCAACAAGCAGGCCTTTGAAATTTAGGCCTTAAAAAGAGTAATGTGCAGACTGTAGAGTGGCTGGATGGTGAGAGTGAGATTTCTAGAAAAAAGAAAGAAAAATAAAGGGAAAATAAAGGTGGAGAAGGAGGGAAAGGAAAAGAGGAGGTTTTATCAGAGTGGGTTAAATTTTTTTATTCTAATAACGTAGTTCTCATTACTGTTCAATACTAGAAGTTGGATGGATTTTATCTTGACTTTAAACAGTAATTTACCAAAAAATATTAAAAAAATAATGTTCAAGTCTTCCTCCATTGAGATGTACTTACCCATGCACGCCACTTGTTCAAAACACTGTTTGAAGTCAGATTGTAATCCACCCGACTTTAATATTTAAATATTTTTTAAAAATACTGTTTAAAATCGAGGTGAAATCCATTCGACTTCTAATTTTAAACAGTAAAGTACCATAGATTAGGAAATAAAATAATGAGGACCACATTATTAGAATAAAAAAATTTACAGAACATATTTGGATAATAACCCGAGTGGGTTTCACGCTTGTACTTTTGTTCCATTCAATGAATAATATTTTGTATGTTTCTGAAATTGTGAATCCTCAACTTTCATGGCATTTCAGATGTATAATATATATGCATAATGTAAAAAATATATTAGTAAATTAATTTTGAGTTAAAATACTCAGTAAACTAACAATAAACAATTTGACATAATGACATATCACTTCAAGCCTTTTATTATTAATTGACTAACAATTTTTAAACGCCAAAATATGAATGAACGCCCAAATAAAACATTGAAAGTTAACGCCAAAATGATTATCCAACAATTTTTATATTATGTTTAATATGAATGAAAAGCGTTTGCTCCCTAACTATGCCTCTTTTGATGCCTTACTTTAAAATAATGGGTTTAGAAATTAGGGTTTAAGGTTTAAAGTTAGAGTTTAAAGAACTAAGGATATAGTGAATTTTTAAGGTTTAGAATGTGAAAATAGATTTAGAATTTTTAAGGCCTAAGATTAGAGTTTAAAGAACTAATGATGTAGTAAAATTTAATTTTTAAATGTATTTTAGTGTGGAGCATAAAAAGAAATGTGCTTAGGGGTAGATAATTTGTGTTGTCTAATATATACAATATGTTTTGGGGTTGGGGGAATTGCAAGTAATGTGGTTGGCGAGGCAGAAGGAAATATTAGAGTGATGGGGCCGAATTCAAATCACTTTGTTTATAAAGTGTATATTCATTAATGAATATACAACAATAATCAGATTTTATCGACAATAAGTTGATTTAGTAGGTTGAGATATTATTTTTTTATATAAAGTTAAAGGTTCGAATTTTGTCGTTGTAAATAGATTAAATTGAATTAAAAAGATTGTACTTATAATAAATTTTTACAATATCTGATCTAAATTAATCTACTAATAAATTAAGTATCCATAATTAAATAAAAAAATCTCAGATTTGGAATAAACGGATAACAACCAATTACTTGAAGATTATATTTAAAGTAGTTATTAAATACATTGATTATCATTATTAATATTTAAAGTGATAAGATTATTGTATTTGTATGCTATTATTGTAAGGTTGGAATCTAATTTATTACTTTTCATTTATTAATATTTAATACATTGATTATCATTATTTAAATACTCCATATATTAAATATGCACTAAATGTAAAAATTAAGTTGTGAATGGTGATTAAATAAGTATTAGTCTACCAACCAGGGTTGGCTGTAATGGTAATTGGTAAGGCACGTTGCACTCTCAAGGAGATGATGAGAGTTCGAACTTTGGAGACGACATTGTTGGGAGGGACAACCATACTTCAAACTTTAGATATGACATTATTGAAAAGGAGAGCCATAAATCTCGAACACAAATCATAAATTGAAAATGTATTTTACCAAAAAAAAAATTAGTCTATTAGATATTAATGGATGGGAAATTATTGGAGCCAAACCCTATATTAAAGTCATGATTTAAATTTTGTATAACCCAATATTTCTTTAAAATTACAATAATGACAACTAAGAATTTTCCTTTAATGAGGATACACCAAGGTAAACCATATTTAAAATGGAAAGGAAATAAAGATATTAGATATTTGATAATAATAATAATAATAAACTACGAATTTAAATAGTGATCTCAGTAGTAAAGAATTAAGTGTGCATGAGTATATCTAAATTTAAAATTGAATACAAATGCTACTTTATATTCGAATACAATTATAAAACAACAATAATAATAAACTCAATGTTTATGCTTTTATCACATTTCAAAGTCAATATTTGACTTATCTAATTATACTTAATCACGGGACATAGGGAAAGACAAAATGAAGGTCGATTGTCTACTTCTGTTTGGAGTTGATGACTAGTTAATTATTTACTCTTCAAATGCTTTTTTTTTATTTAGATCAAGTGTACTGATATAGATGATCAATGTCAGAAATTTTTAGGTCAAAATAATAAATTATTTAATTAAATGGTGACACGTGTCAAGACCTTATTGGAGGATTTTAATTATTTATATTTAATTTTATTAATTTATTTTCCCCTCCAATCAGGTGGTGACACGTGTCACCATTTAATTAAATAATTTATTATTTTATTAATTGAAAATTAGGACTAAATTGAAAGAATGTGTAAATAACATGGACCAAATGTGTAATTTTTAAATATACCCATCAACTGCCACGTGGTAGTTCCGTTACTCCACCGTTAGGTTTTTAACGGCGGTGGTCAAAATAGGTTGATTTTATAAGTTCGGTGGTGTGATTGACGTTTTTTTTAGTTCGGTAGTTCAAATAGGTATCCCCAATATCTTCGGTGGTCACTGGTGTAGTTTTCCCTTTAATTTTTTTGCTAAGAGACTTTAGGGACCTAATAATTACATCACACTCTGAATTTCTAATTGTATTTAAAATAGAATCAGATCAGTTTTTTAAAAGAGACATAAACTCTCATAAAATTATTTTCTTTACTCACAAAACGAAGTCAAATAATTTATGGGTAAATTACATAAATGGTCACTAAAATTTTAAGGTGTTCTTATTTTGGTTACTAAAATTTTAAAACTTTTATTATAGTCACTGAACTTTTAGTTCGTTTTTAATATAGTCACTCTTGTTACCTTCCATTAGAAGTCGAAGTTAGTTTTAAACTGAAAAAGGATGTAGTTCGTCTAAAATGGTATTTGCTTGAATCTCTGTCGAAAGTAAAAAAAAAAAGTAAAAAGTAAAAGAGTGAAGGACTGAATTTTGCATCAATAAAGTTTAAAATGGAAATAGTTACGTGACTTCCAGCCACAACCCAACTCAATTGCCAAAGTCAAATTAATAAAACAGAAATAATGATGTAAATCATTTTTCAACATGGATCAACTAGACCGGGTAATACCCGAATCGATTTACCAGACCTGAGACATGATGTAAACCTAAATATGATGGTCTAAACTTGACTCGAATCCGAACTAAAACCGAAAATCAACTCGAATTGAAATTAAACGAAACCGTAAATAACCGAAACCGAAAGCAATCAGAACTGAAAATCAACCCGAACCTAAAGCAACATGAATTTAATTTCCTTAAGTATATATGTTTTATTCTCATTTTGTGTTATATTACTAATTAATAACTACCTTTAGTAATAATTTAACGGTTTAATATTATTTTATCCTTTAAAATACTATTTTTCATATACCGACTCAAATCGAATTTCGATCGATCCGATATAGACCTGACCCGAAAATCAACTGATTTGATACGAAATAACATAGACCCGAACAAATTTTGAATCAGACCTTACCCAACCCGAATCGAACCTAAACCGAAAGTAACCCGAATCAAAAATCAACCCAACCCAAACCTGATCCGAACGACCCGATTGCCACATCTAGGATCAACATTAATTACATGTCTGTATCGAATCGAATTAAATTTGAATGATAAAAACTTAGGAGTATAAAAATGTTCACATATATATTTAATTGATGATATTTTATTTTAATTATTATACTAACCGTTAAATTTACTGATATAATGATTCACATGTAAATGATTATTATTGTTTTTTAAAAGGTATAGATTGAGTTTTATTTCTTTGAAGATTTGGTTCATCAAATCATCTTTTGGGAAAAGTGGGGAGAAAAGACATGGAAAGTGATGGATTTGGTACAACCCACCTAATTATCTGTATTTTAACTGATGTTGGCACATCAATTAGGGAATAAAAAACATTTTAATTAGATGATCAATTTTGGCACTAAACAAATCTAACATTATTATTAATATTCTTTTTGTTAGGTCTAGTTTTGCTTCTTTTCATGCAAAGTTGGTGTTATTAATGATGCCTATTACCACACTCATGTTTAGATTTTCTTTCAAATGTTAGATCAATGTTTGACAATTAGTTAATAATTGATTGTATTAATTGATTTAATTAGTAGATTGTATTAGCTGATTCTATAAATGTGTTTAATAAAATTAACAGATAGCTCATAGCTATAGTTGTTTGATTATATAAACAAGCAAAATGACATATAATGATACGATTATATTAATTATTAATATTTTGTATCTATTAATATTAATTAGATTATAAAAAATATTTTCTAATATAACATTACTAAGCATATTTGAAGGACTTATATATTAATTTAATATTTATATAATTATTTTTAATACAATTTAATTAATTATTAAATTTAAATACAAATATAAATGTGTGATAATAAAAAAAGTATTAATTTACAATCATCATAATGTAAATACATGAGGCTGAAAAATTAAAATAGAAATGTTAAATTTAGGTTATTTGGATATTTTTTATAATTGTTAAGGGTAAGTGATCTTTATAACTCTAACGTCAAAACCTCTAATTTCAAAAAAGCTCTTATTAGTAGCTTTTTTTAAAAAATTAGAGGTTTCACTTTAGTCCGCTATTCTAATTCACTGTTTACCAAACATAAATTAATATATTTGACCGGTCAAACCTCTAATTTTAGTTCAAACCTCTAATTTTAAATCAAACCTTTAATTTTGGCTCAAACCGCTATTTATTAAACAAGACTATCATATGTTATTTGAATCGGATCAGTCGATCGATTAAACCGAAAAATTATCAATTTAATCATAAAAATAGATGGTGTTATGGCTTTAATATAATACAATTTAGTGCAAAAGTCTTATGTTTTTGGGAATACTCGATAAAACGAAGAGAAACGAACATGTCAACCAATGGAACACTTTTCAATAAATAGGTATTTTGTTTGGTTGTTTTTGTTAGGATCACAGTGGAATATTGCTTCAAGAATTCACATAAAGAAACAATAGATATATTACATACATACATATGTTGTTTTTTGGTACTTAGTTTTCGAATACATTTAAGTAATATCAGATATTCAAATCTTATCGTTATGAGTTGAACGAATTAGATTAAGAAAATTTTACCATAATAATTTTTATAATAATTAATTTAAATTAATTGATTAATAAATCAGATATTAATGACGTAAAAAAAACCCATCAAGTCTCTTGAATCGGAAATTGTTGAACTTGATGGGTTTGCTTAGTTGGTTACCATATAAGTTTGTTCTTGAGTGTGAGTTGTTTACTTAACCATTTTTACCCACCCGCATGCATAAATCTCTTTCATTATGCCCACAGTTTTGGAAGGTTTTGAGTGTTTATTTTACCACATTTTTAGCTGTGGGTACAGGCTCACAATTACCCCAATCAATGAATATAAATATAGGTTTAAGGATGGAGCTGGCGGGGGCGGTCGCCCCCTTTAAAATTTTAAAATTTTTATACGAGTTAGAAATTTTTAGACTTTTTTATGTATTTTATATTAAAAATATATTTTCGCCCCCTAAACTTATATAAGTTCGCCTCCTAAAAATTTATAGGTTCGCCCCTAACTTAAAGTCCTGCGCCCGTCCTTGTATAGGTCAATTTTTTTAGTCATTGTGTTATATGTAAGTTGTAGATTTAGTTCCGTACTTTTTAAATTTTGAATTCAATTCTTAATTAAACAATAACATTAATTCAGTTAAGTCAAATTCTACTATTAATCTTAGTATTGTGTGTAAGTTGTAAATTTAGTTCATATTCTCTGATTTGATTGTTTTAAATGTATTTGCCTATCTTATGTCACAAGACATAAGATAAGGTTGCTATATTGGGTAATTAGTTGAGTCTCATTTCATTACATAACCTCATTTAAGATGATTTATTTTTTAATGGTCTAAATGTGATTACAAGTTAGTATCTATGCATACATATTATTAATTTTTTAACAATGTGCATATACCTTGTAGACAAAGCGATTTAAACTCGTATCTCTTAAGATAAACATCATCTGTTTTTTTTACTGTAACACTTGTTGGGTTTGATTTTACTTGAAAATGTAACTAACAGTTGTCTTAATATAGTAACTCGTGGTATAAATTAGACAATTCCATTTTAAATTTTTGTAAAATAATGGTATTTGCATTTATGTATAACACGTGATAATGATAAAATTTGACCTCCAAATAATCTCAGAAGTACATAAAAGCATCAAACAATGGAATTGGAATATTATTGTATTTTTAGGCATTAATTCAATCTAATTTATAGCAGTTTTGTTCGTGAAAAGACATGTTTAATAGGATGTACAATGTCACTACTTATATATCTCAATAATTATATTTTTTCGATGTAAATTTATTGTCCTCACCTCTGCTCAGCCATGACAAAAATCATCTGGAATAAAACTTAGCTGTTTGTTTTTGTTAGAATTCCAAACCAAATAATAAAAGAAATACACAACAATAAGTTGAATTATTAAAAAAATCAAAACATGTAACTTTCATACAAAATGGGGAAAATCTAAAAAAATGAACAAAATTTCTCACATCATAACATTTCTTTCCTTTTAAGTTTACACTAAAATTGGACATTCTTGTATTTTAAAATATGAACATTTGGAGGGAAAATAAGAAAAAACACTTAATTTCACTCGCTCTCTTCTATTTAATTTTCATTTTAATTACTTGCTTCACAAAAGAATCGATTTCTGAACTTTGCCATCCATTTCTCCGATCACAACAATTTCAATCGTTCGAATCCTCAATCCCCTCAAAATGTTAGTAGGGTGGGTACGGTCCCGGCGGATACGAACAAGCTTAAAAAAATAAGATTTATACACGATAAAATAAAATTAAAATGACGTTCGTATTATACATTTTGAAAAATACTATTGCAAAATGAAAACGTTAGCACTGACAAGGAACAAGATAATAATGTATACCGTAGGACGTTACCTGGAGGCGGATAATAATGTGAGCTCGGCGGATAAGGTCCCGGTGGAGGAGGATATGTACCATATGGGTCTGGTGCAGGATGATACATGTGTGGAGGATATGCGCCGGGATATGATGGAGCGGGATAACCAGCCGGTGGTGGCTGATAAGGGGCTGCAGCTGTTGATGGTGGAATATTGTACGGAGGGGGTTGAGATGGTGGCGGTGCCGCATATGCCGGTGGTGCCGACGGTTGAGTATATTGTGAGGCTTTGTGCTGCAAACAATCATAACAACACATTTATGCAATATTTGAATGATATCAAAATGGACTCACAGAGAAAGAAGTTGTAAATTTCAATAAACGGACTTACTCTAGCATTCGGATAATGCATTATCAACTGTATTTCTCCTGCAGGCCTGCAATTAGGCAAGAAAAAACTACATAAATCTTAGAAACCTTCAAAAAAATGCTGCAAATCGATATACTTTTTCGATTTTGAAATTACAGTTCGATCATTAACATCGGTACCTGCCGGTTTTGGTTTGAAGGGGCCAAAGAGTATCATCATAACCCTGAGAAATAACCTTATGCAATTGAACTCTGTTAAAAGAAAAAATAATAATAGGGTTAAATATGACTCATATACTGTAAAAGGACAGATGTTGGAGTACTCGAGTTTTTGTTGGGCTCGAATTAAGTGGGTTGGGGGTGCTAGGGTACGGTTAGACCTTGCAAACTTGACCCGAGACCCGAAAACTGAACCGATTTATCCGAACCGAACACTAAACCGAACCAAACATGCTTACCCAAAATTTGAACCGAAAATGAACTGATTTTTAGTTGAACCGAAATGGACCCGAACTGAAGACAACCCGAAATAAATAAAAGATATTAATAGAAATAAAAAAGATGAGATATGAACAATCGCACAACTCACCAAAAAGTCAAATATTTGACTTTATAAAGCCGTATAAAGGGTATAAAAAAATTGACAAACCTAAAAACTTGATTAAAACCGACTGATCTCCCACCAACCAGAAATTGACCCGAACCGATCCGAATCGAACCGAAAATCAACCGAACAATAAAATCGAACCCGAACCGAACCGAACCGAATTTGAACCGAATGATACCAAACCCGAAATAACCGAAAACCGAAATGACCCGAATCGATTGACTTGTTTGCCACCTCTAGGTACGGTACATGTATCTTTGTAGTTGTACCGAGTAGGGTTACTTACATGAGTAGAAACCTATAAATAGATGTGTTATTTGGAGATCTTATTGAATAAGGTTTTTTAGTGATCATTTATTCAGGTCTATAAATAGATGTGTTATTTGTAATTTAAAGACCATCGATTGTATAAAAGAAAACAAACGCTCTTGGCTCCCCAAAGACGTAAACACACTGCTAAACCTCGTTAAATATTCTTGCTTGTTTGATTTTGCACAACAAATAGAATCAACCAAAACCCCAAATTCAAACTCTCAAAGATTTTAACAAAATGTTGTTTGTTACCTTCCATAGCCAATGAGGTCATCACTAGATAAAGTATTGCTGTTCCAAACCACCACTTGCATCTCTGCAAGCCCCTCAATTAGGGAGAATGTGAACTTCTCCTGGAACTTGGGGGCTTTCCCACCATCTATAAACAAAACCCGAAATATTATTCGAACCCGGAACTCGATTAGAGATGATAGAACTTAGATATTAATGTGTACCAAAGTTTTGTCTCCCCTGACCTATCAAATTACAAATTGAGTACAATCAATCCGGCAAAAACATGTTGATGTTTAAAGAGGGAATTACAATTACCGGTGCAGGTTTGTGTACGGCACTTGGAGCTACCGTATTCAAGGCAAACGTAAGGATCTTGCTTCGAAAGCCATTCTGTATCCTTCAATTTCTTGCACCTCACGACTGTTTCGCCCTCAGAAAAGAAAACCCAGATTAGTTCAAGATCAGAACAATCAAAAAATGACTTGATTTGCAGAAAATGTGGATTACCTGTAACTTCGAGAATCTGGCCTTGAATACCCGACATGGAGACTGAGAAAAAGCAGGAGGAAGAAGAAGAAGAAGTTAATGGGGGAAGAGGGAATTTGATTGGATTTAAAAGCAATTGGATTGAATTTCCTCTCATTTTGCACCGAAAATCCCTCTCCTTTTTTACATAATTTAGTTATCTTATTATATTATTAGTTGGCACGTTACGAACGGACATTCAGTTGATTTTGTGAGATGAAAAAAAACGAGATGATCATTTCTTCTCTATTAAATTAACGTATATAGTTCGTTGTGAACCAACTGTTGGAGAACAAAAGATCTTATGGAAGAGCATTCATAAATTTAGAAGTTTACAACGGGACAAATTTTTTATTTCGACGAATGCGAAGCGAATTTTGTTTCGGACGCTCGTTGTCCGTCTAGCATAGATAATGTTAAAGATGTTAACCATGTCATGAGGAGGTGTTCGTCCGCTCTTGTGGTATAGATAGTGTTCATCAAACATGATAAACTGGCTGAGTTCTCACAATAAATTTTTTGTTGTTGTTCTCGTAGTTTCAGGTTTTGTTCGAAGTAGTTTGAATCAATAGCGTCGCACTCATAATTTTAATAGATAAATCTCCCGACAAAAATTTTCTACATACACAAAAATTTTCAGAGTCATTTTGTCGTAGATTGTTACTAGATTGTTCATGTTCTATGAGCTTGTTTTTCTTCCCTTTTTCTTAAAAAAAAACAACTAGTTTAGTTCTCTTGTAATAATTAAACTTTCCCCTGTATTAATACTTACTAATCAAGCGAAACATAATGCTGTTAAAAAATCTATTAATCAACTAATATAAATATTAAAAAATAAGGTCTAAATGAATAATCATCCATTAAATTATGTTTATTTTTTGTTTTTAATCTCTAAATTATTTTTTTGGTCAAAATAAGTACGTAAACTATTATATTTGACCATTTTAATTATCTAAACTATTTTATGGCTAAGAAAATTACCTAAACTATGCATTTATTTGCTTTTAGTACCTAAGCTATAAAACTACTTTTTTATTATCAAAATAAGTACCTAAATCTTTATGATGTGTCAATATCTAATTAGCCGAAATATATTTTTAACTTAGATAACGATCGAACTTAAAATAGTCAGAAATAATAGTTTATGTACTTGTTTTAACAAAAAACAGTTTAAGGACTAAACACAAACAAATAATACAATTAAAAGGTTGATTTTTCATTTTAGACACAAAAAACCTTAAATCCCATCCCTTTTAAAATGTTAAAATATTGTTACTAAAAATAATTGTTTTCACTAATTTGTCTTTAGAAAAAGTAAAATTTTCAAATGATCAAATTTTTACGATGTTATCAATTTAGTCCCCTAAAAATATTTATAAGTGAAACACTTAACTTTTAGGCACTATCAATTTAGACATTGTCATTAATAAAAATGATCAATACTTTGATGTAATAGAAGCTTATTTAGGGTTTGTTTTTAATTTTTAACCTTGTACTATTAATCGAATTCGAGATCAATGGCCGAAAAAAAAAACTAACATTAAAATCATCTGAAATATACATCAAAGGAAATATACTTGAAGGCATTGTACATTCTTAGTATAAATAAATATAAGTATATTTGGGTCATTAATCAGTAAAAGTATATTTTCATCCACTGCTTGCTCAAGCACTGCTACCAATCATCGCCCTGGTTCGTTGCCCGGCGATCGTAGCCGGAGTTCGCTTCAATAGCTTTACTCCCAATGGACTCTCCTTGCTCTGGATCATAAAACAACATTATGAATTTTTGATATAAGAATTGAACATAGTAATGTAAGGAATGAAATTCCGATGCAGATCGTAATTACCAGGCGGCATGTTCCGGCTGCGAGGTCACATACAGGATACTCTATCGGGCAGCAGCTGTAGTGATCATCGCAGCACGTTGCGGACTCCATCGGGCAGCATCCCCAGCCAAAGCAGTAGTTACCATACTGAAATAAGCAGCAGCAAGTGGTTCCTTGAGGGCATGAGTAGTATGCATCACAAACGGTTGGAGGCCTTATGGGAGGTATGGGAGACGGGGACGGTTTGGGCGGGTTCGGTCCTTTCTTGACGGGGTACGAGGCCATCATTGTGATACCGCACTTACCGGTGGAGGCGCGTGCGACATTACGCTCCATCTTGATGTATCCGTTCTCTCCCCAGTTAGGACCCCATGAATTCCTCACTAGCCAATAATCTACACCACCTTCCGTGCCATATCCAACCGCGACAACACCGTGGTCTAGGCTTGTTCCACAATGACCAGTAAACACACCCTGCATACCGAATATCGAACACAACATTACTTGAATAAATTCAGCAGCAATGGCACAGGGTTATGTACACATAAATTAGGCTTCATTCGGGTTCCACAACGCATCGGAACAGGTCTAAATGCACTGCAGGGTGCATTTGGTCCTGTTCAAGTGCAGTGGAACCCGAACGAACTGGAAGATTCAAATGTTTAGTATTTACCGATTGGTAGAGCTGGAAGGCCCTGCCACCAGCTTCAATGGCAACACTAACAGGCTGATTTGCAACAGCCTTCTTCAAAGCATTCTCATCATTTTCCGGGACATCTTCATATCCATCGATGGAAACAACACGAGACCTACTAACCCGATTTACGTCACATATATTGTCGGAAGCACGGTAAGGGTAATCGTCTTCGGTGTTGATGCCACCATTGTTAATAATAAACTCAAAGGCATGGTCCATGAGACCTCCATTGCATCCCTGGTTATACAAATTATCACAGTCCACCAGCTCCTGCTCCGACAATTCGACGAGTTCACCGGTTACGATCTTATTGATCCCTTCCACAGCAGCCACAGTTGAAAACGCCCAGCAACTCCCTGCATTGAAAATCAAATTAATGACTTTATTCATAGTAAAAATGTACGATAAAAGAATAGGAAAAAAATAAACTTACCACATTGGCCTTGATCTTTGACAGCTCCAACCGCACCTTTCGCCCTCCAATCGACCAACTCGGGCAAATGATCACTAACACGAAACGCATACCGGTTGCTCTTCGTCTTCCCTGCGAGTCTATTCGATCGAATCCTCGGGTCAACCCTGGCTCCCAAATACATAGCTCTGTATTCCTCATTGGTCAAATCCGCAAACCTGTTGAGACCAACCATATAGGTGCGGTTAACCGAGTTATGTTCCTGAACAAACATGAGATTGTCCTTAAAAATCTCGAACCGCTTTTCCTTGTCACCCAAGGCATTGTAATTCTTGCCGTGTTTCACAAGCCATGTCTCGTACATCCTCATTACCTCGGCCTCGGTCGATATCTGCTGTCGAACACCATGGTTGAGATCGTAGTCGATGATCGACATGTCCAGGGCCGATGCCGGGGTTGTTAAAAAGCCGAAAAACAACACGGAGAGGATCATCGGAACATGGGAAGGGTTGTTGAGGAGAAACATGATGGTTTGTTTTGGGGTTTGGGGATTGAATGGGGAGGGAGGAGAGGTGGATATATATAGGAAGAAGAACAAAGAGAAAGAAACTGCGTTGAAATAGGATTAGGAACTGAAAATCTGGTGTTTGTATCTGTCACGGTTCGATTACCCTATATTTGGAGATAAGAAGGAGAGGAGTTCTTGGAAAGGCAGACTTTCATAGTTAGGGCAGTAAATAATGAACCGAATGCTCAGCCAACTCTTCGTGAACTATTCGGTGGGAAGTTCGTTTATTTATTAAACGAATGAACATGAACAAGATTTTTTGCTCGTTTAATTAAATGAACGAACACGAACAAAGGGCTTGTTCGTTCATTTATGTTCGTGAACATTCGGTTATTTGTTCGTTTATGTTCATTTAAGTTTATTCACATATGTCTAGGGGTGTTCATTGTTCGGTTAAACCGAACTAACCGACCGAACAAAAACAAAATTGGTTAATCTATTATATAATTTTAGGTTTCGGTTAATGATTAAGAGTTTTTTTTTAAATTTCAATTATCGATTAATTTGGTTTAAAATCGGTTAATTAATTGAATTAATCGAACTAACCTAAAATATTAAATATTTAACACATTATATATGTTCGTTTGTGTTCATTTATGTTCATTTGTGTTCGTTTATCATTTAAACGAACGAACATGAACGAACACGAACAAGCTACATTCCTTAATGAAAGAACACGAACAAGAAATTTTGTGTTTATTTACGTTCGTGTTCGTTTATTTGTTCGGTTAAAGTTAAATGAACGAACATGAACACACCCTCGTTTGTGTTCGTTCGGTTCATTTATAGGCCTATTCATAGTTTTATTTTGACAGGGCGCACGCACGCACGCACACGTTGAATATATATATATTCTAAATGCTAACTTGAATCAAACCTATTGAGTGGTTGCAGAGATGAAGAATGATTTAATTTTTCTAAGGTGATTTGAATTCAAGCCGCTTAGTTTACAAGTGTGTTTAAGTTTATTTAAAATTGAATTATAATCGAATTAGAATGTTTAAAAAATTACTAACATAAATTGAACTTGTAGTTGTTCTTCAGTTCGATTAAACTAAAAATGCTTGAAATTTAAAAAATTAACTTATTTCTCAATTTATACAAACAAAATTTTCTTTCTCAATTTCATATATGGACTTTCTCATCGTTAATGGGTTTGTTCGTTTTGTACTGGAATTTGGTTTGGATCTATGGATTACTCAGAAATTGACACATGGTTCATAAATTTTTTAATTTCATCCTTAATATTAAAAATTCAAAAATTATATAAAAAATCGAAAAACATATATTGGTATCCACATAAGAAGTAACACATGAAACTTTTCTAAACGAATCATTTACTTAAAACATATTAGCATGATTAGTCCTTAACATTTTTTTTTGAATTCAAACTTAATTTTTCTACAATATCAATCTTAATTGTTAAAAAGTTTTCAAATAATTTCTTTATATCCTCTATTATTTTCAGTTAAATAAATTAAAAAAACGCATACGCAATCTCTTCCGAATTCAGACCAATCTAATTTGGGGTAAAAATCTTCTGGTTCCTAACCATGACTCTTTTATGTTTCATACTAAAAATTACTTAAAAATTAAATTCTAAACTCTAACTCTAATTTTAACATCAAACCCTAAACTCTACACCTAAAAAATAGACCATGCCCCTAAATCCCTAAGCAGTAATTATAACCCCTAACCTTAAACTCTAAACCCTAAACTCACTATTTTAAAGTGGGGGCATAAAAGGATGCATGATAAGGGGCAGACGATTTCTATCCTCTAATTTGATATTAACAGAAATCATCTGCTCTTTCTAGTGCCCTTATTTATGTCTCAAACTAAAAATTAAAATTTAGAGTTTAAGGTTAAGGTAGAGTGCATTTTTAAGGTGTGGGGTTTAGAATTTAGAATTAGAGTTACTGCTTGAAATTTAATATTTTTTATATTTTTATTATTAGGATATAAAAAGGGGAATTTTTTTTATCCATTTGATATGTGTACATTTTTTATATTTAATTGAATAAAAAAATACAAGTTTCAAACGATGGGCACACATCTTAATGACAAACCATGGGCAGCCGCCAGCTAGTAATGAAGTAAATAAAAAAAAGGCTTAATACCTAAATAGGTGCCTAAATTATGCTTGTGGATCACTTTTGGTGCCTAAACTATTTTTAGTTCTATATAGGTGCCTAAAATTTTAATTTTGGTCATTTTAAGTATCTAACCGTTAACTAACATTATTTTAATTAAAAAAAGTTTTTTTATTTTATTTGTTTTTAACTTAATTTTAAAAAAAACTAAATTTCCCAAAACTCACAAAATAGCCCCAAATTATAAATCTCTAACTTCCTCAGCCGATTCCGCGGCCGATGATCACGCCACCGCCGGACCACCACGACTGTTTCTTTCAACCACCTATTACCGATAACCGGTGGTAGATATGTCGATCGGCTTTCTAACGTCAAAAAAAAATCAAAATAATGAAGAGAAATGAGGTATTTTTATTCAAATTTTTCCTAAAAGTGAATATTCAACCAATTAGCTATTAGTATGGTTATAGTATTTTATCATTCCATCAACAATGACCGTCCAATACAAATGCTATATTCCAAATTAGCTTTACATACCGGAAATGAGTCCCAACTTGTAAGAATCCCCTTTTTGGTACCAAAAATATTATAAATTTATAATATGCTTTTTTCAAAAGTTAGCTAAACAATATAAAATCATTGCACAAGACAAGTTGTCGAGAACTAACAACTCTGACTATCAAAATAATTGTAGTAAAAACTTCTGTCAAGGTCCTTATATTACAGAACTAATTGTATTATAGTCCCTGTACTTCAACTTTAAATAAGAAATCCAAGTTATGGAGTTTGATCATCTTTTCATTTTCCCCTTCTAGCATTCAAAAAATTCGCCCCCAAATGGCCACAAATCCACATCCCCTGCATATCTTGTTCTTCCCACACCTTGCGCATGGCCATCTGATCCCGATGATCGACATGGCCAGGCTATTCGCAAGGCAACCCGGTGTGAAATCCACCATTGTCACCACTCAGCTCAATGCTTCCCCCTTCTTTCAAACCATCGAAATCGAAAGAAAATCCGGCTTCCAAATTGATATAAAAGTGATCAAATTCCCTTCCGAGGAAGCTGGCCTGCCGGAGGGATATGAAAATGTAAGTTCGAGTCATTCACAAGAGATGGGGATTGATTTTCTCAAGTCTCTTAGTTTTCTTCGACAACCCGTGGAACGGGTTGTCGAAGAGTGTCGCCCCGATTGCCTTGTGGCCGATCAAAGCGACACTTGTTGCAGACAAAGTTGGTATCCCAAGGCTAGCTTTCCCTCCTACAAGCAATTTTGCCATGTGTGTGTTTAATAGCTTGTATAGGAACCAGGCTCATGTAACGTCCGGTTATGAACCGTTCTCAGTGCCCGGCATCCCCGACAAGATTACGATGAATCGACGGCAGCAACCCGATGAACTTCGAGACCGGCTCGACGAGGAAATGAAGAAGTTTATGGATGAAGCTTTGGAATCCGATGTTAAATGCTACGGAGTTGTGATGAACAGTTTTAAAGAACTGGAACCTAGTTATGTCGAACATTACAGACAGGTTATGGGGAGGAAGACATGGAACATCGGCCCTTTGTCTCTCTGCAACAACAACAAAAACGATAAGTTACAAAGAGGAAACGAAGCCTCCATTGATGCAAACCAGTGCTTAACATGGCTGGACTCGAAGGAACCCAACTCAGTTCTCTACGTTTGTTTCGGCACCTCGTGTTGGTTCTCAGCGGCTCAACTCAACGAGATCGCTAATGGTTTAGAATCATCAGGACAGGATTTCATTTGGGTCGTAAGGGAAGTGAATGTCGGAAAGGAAGAAGAATGGTTGCCGGACGGATTTGAAGAAAGGGTGAAAGGGAAAGGGCTGATTATAAGGGGATGGGCTCCACAAGTGTTGATTCTCGAACACGAAGCTGTCGGTGGTTTTATGAGTCACGTTGGGTGGAACTCGACGCTGGAAGGTATAACTTATGGTGTGCCGATGATTGCTTGGCCGCTCAGCAACGAGCAGTTCTATAACGAGAAGCTGGTGACGGAGGTGCTAAGAGTTGGCGTTGCGGTGGGGGTTGAAGAATGGTGTGATTGGATGGAAGAGCACAAGTTTTTAGTGAGGAAAGAGAGAATAATCACGGCGGTGACGGAGCTGATGGACGGCGAAGAAGCTGAAGAAAGGAGGAAGAGAGCCGGAGCGTTGAAGGAGAAGGCAAATAGAGCTGTTGAAGAAGGAGGATCATCGTATTGTGATTTGAAGGATTTGTTAGATGGATTGAGATTGAGTAGCTCTCTGCGAATCTGATAAACAGTTTTGTATTGTTTAAACAAAAATAATTACTTAACTTTTAATGTGTATTGGATTAATCAGAATTTTACGAAAAAAAAATGTAAAAATTAGTGGATGTCTCAATAATGGATGAATTTTATTTTATTTTCAGAATACTTTTACTTTTTCTTTATGCATATGATAAATTGAATATTAATAGTTTGGTTTACGGAATGTAAGATTATTTTGAGATTGAAATTATCGGAATATTACATTACTTAACATATTACTCGGAATGTTGTATTACCTTGTTTGATTTGTTTGGCAGAAATGTAAGATTACATTATTTGGTTGAAGGAATATAAAATAAGAAAAATACATGCTTTACTAAATTTTCCTTGAAATATATTTTCTTTTTTAACTTACTAAAATTTTAAGATTAAAATTAAAATATTTAAATAAAAGTTTATAAAAAAATATAATATAAAAACCTTTTTATAAAAATTGATCTTAAATAATAAATGTAGTAAAAAACATTCCCCTAGGCCCCCCGAACGAACCCTTCTCCGCCGTCACCGTGGGACTCGACATGGGCTGCAAATAAGCCAACAACGCATGCTTAACCAACGGATTCTTTATGGGAATTTCCTCATTCCAACAACTCCAGTTATTATAATTATTATTACGTGCCGTCGTCGGTGAACTGATCCCAGTTTGCACGGCTGTCGGAGAAGACAACAAGTCCTCCAAACTCGTGTAAGAAACTGACTGTATCTTCATCATCTCTATGTCTGAAACCTGATCGGATGGACTGAAGTCGTTGTGTAGGAGGAAAGTTGGCGGGTGGGTGTATGGTTTAGGGTATAGGTTTAAGAGTTTAAGATTTAATAGTTTAGGGTTTTAGGTTCAGGGTTAAATATTAATTTTTTTTATAAATAATATGGTCAAATTGAAATAATATTTAAATAATGAGGGTTCAATAAAAATACGAAAATAAGTGAGTTACTGAATATATAGTTTACCATTATTAAAAAAATAAAATTTTAATATATATATAATAATTTAATTTAATTTTTTAAAGTAATTATTAATTATTTGATGGGTCCTTAAAATTTTAAATCTTTATTAATTAATTTATTGGTGTTCATCAATGTTCAACATTAGTGGTGTTCAACGGTGTTCGTCGCACGTGATAGACTCGTCCAATTAAAAAATATGAATAACATTGTTGATTTAATTTTACTTAAGAGGGCAAACTTATCCCTTTAAGTCTCTAGTTTGAGGCAATGTAAGCATGAAAACATGGACATAGTTAGAATGTTTAAAGGCACATTATTATTTTAAAAATAATAAGTGTTTGTTAAATATTTAAATTTAAACTTGTATGATAAGGTTTAATTTATATGATACTTAAATTTATAGAAACCTATTATTGTCCCATCAACAAATTAAAAGCATGTCAAATTAATATTTTAGAGGATATCATTAGAAGTAAGGGTGGTAAAAAAATTAGGTTGCCCGGTCGGATTCGGTAGACCTTTACTCAGAACTAGTTATAGTGGGATCGAGATCAGATAAAAAAATTAAGTTCTGGTTGCGATCGGGACTGAGACTGGATTCTGATTTCATGGACCCGATACCCGGTGGGTACTGGTACTGGTCTTTTAGGACAACTTTAGCATATGCTTTGGTGGATGTAGACTTAGAGTTCTTTAGTTCATTCTTTCTCTTTATGTGTGAATATTATGAGTATAACTCGTTTTAAGACTTCAACATTCAAGCCTACAATATTCTAATTTTGTTATTTAATATTATTATTGATGGTTGGAATTTTCCTCCCATGTTGCTCAAATTTCCTTAATAGTAGACAAATTGACCAAGTTCTTAATAATGGTACCGGTTCCCACTATATCAGGACGAGTTCTTAAAATCTGAGACTCGATCTGACCGAGACTAGTTCGAGTCTTCAAGAAGTGGTGGTTATCGAGACCAAGATTAATTGTGGGCAAACTGACAAGGTATTTGGTCTTGCCCACCTCTAATTAGAAGTATTCAAAATTTTAATATCTAATATGATTTTTTAAAATTTTCAAGGATCAAATTAAATTTTTAAAAAAAGTTAAAGTGTTCATTTTGAATTGTTTAAATTATTGGGACCAAGGCCCCGGTCCTTATTATGCTTCGTCTTTCATTTTAAGGTTCAAAATTTAAATATAATATTATTAAAGTAAATAGTTGAATTAATTATAAAATAAATATAAATAATAATAAAAATATTGTGGAAGAGAGGATAGGGATGGAAGGCGATAATGCATGGTACATTGAATGTATGAGTCGGTTACACAAAAGTTCATCGTTTATTATTTCTATAGCAATGAATGTAATAATGGCTTCTCATTAAGATATTTCGTGTGCAATGTATTTTGTATTTGTCCGTACGTTTTTGAAAGGATACAAATAAAAAATAGATATTGTTATATATTTCTTCTCGATATTCGTATTCACTCAGAATTTTTTATCACCATTAGTCACCACTTATAAAGAATATAATTTTTAAATCCACACTTATTTATGCGAGTATATTTTTAAATCTATTTTCGCTATTATTACCTAAATACCCACCATTTCGTCCATATCTGTTTATACTTGTTAAATTTGTCAGTTACACAACCGCTAATATTAATTAGGCTTAAGGGTGTAAAAAGCCCTTGAACCTTTGAAAAATAATCAATTAAGCCCTTAAACTTTTTTTGCACCCAATTGAGCCCTTGAACAAAGAAATTGAATTAATTAAGTCATTGAATCAAGAAATTGAATCAATTAAGCCCTTTGACCAATTTTGACCATTAAATCTTGACTCTTTTTTTCTTCAGATATTACCGGCACATGATACACTGCAGTTTCATCATGCCGAATTTACAAAAAAAAATCAAAAAGTATTTTTTATAAATTTTATAAGTTTTTTAGAATTTTTAGAACCTTTAAAGAATTTTTTAAATAAAATAAAAAATTCCGAAAATTGTCAAGTGGAAACATTGTGACATAGTGCACTGCAACAATGGATCGAATAAAACTATTAAGATTTAATGGTCAAAGTTGGTCAAATGGCTTAATTGATTCAATTTATTGGTTTAAGGGCTTAATTGATTAAATTTTATGGTTCAAGGGCTTAATTGGGTGTAAAAAAAGTTTAAGGGCTTAGTTGATTTTTTTTCAAAAGTTCAAGGGCTTCTTACACCCTTAAGCCTATTAATTATAATAAAAATAAGGATGAGTCTACCACATGCGACGAACACCGATAAACACGACTAATGATGAACAATATTAAATTAATTAATAAAGATTTAAAATTTCAAGGACCCATCATACAATTAATAATTATTTTGAAAATTTAATTTAATTATATATATATATATATTAAAATTTAATTTAACTATATATTTAACCCTGAACCTAAAACCCTAAACTATTAAATCTTAAACTCTTAAACCTATACCCTAAACCATACACCCACCCGCCAACTTTCCTCCTACACAACGACTTCAGTCCATCCGATCAGGTTTCAGACATAGAGATGATGAAGATACAGTCAGTTTCTTACACGAGTTTGGAGGACTTGTTGTCTTCTCCGACAGCCGTGCAAACTGGGATCAGTTCACCGACGACGGCACGTAATAATAATTATAATAACTGGAGTTGTTGGAATGAGGAAATTCCCATAAAGAATCCGTTGGTTAAGCATGCGTTGTTGGCTTATTTGCAGCCCATGTCGAGTCCCACGGTGACGGCGGAGAAGGGTTCGTTCGGGGGGCCTAGGGGAATGTTTTTTACTACATTTATTATTTAAGATCAATTTTTATAAAAAGGTTTTTATATTATATTTTTTTATAAACTTTTATTTAAATATTTTAATTTTAATCTTAAAATTTTAGTAAGTTAAAAAAGAAAATATATTTCAAGGAAAATTTAGTAAAGCATGTATTTTTCTTATTTTATATTCCTTCAACCAAATAATGTAATCTTACATTTCTGCCAAACAAATCAAACAAGGTAATACAACATTCCGAGTAATATGTTAAGTAATGTAATATTCCGATAATTTCAATCTCAAAATAATCTTACATTCCGTAAACCAAACTATTAATATTCAATTTATCATATGCATAAAGAAAAAGTAAAAGTATTCTGAAAATAAAATAAAATTCATCCATTATTGAGACATCCACTAATTTTTACATTTTTTTTTCGTAAAATTCTGATTAATCCAATACACATTAAAAGTTAAGTAATTATTTTTGTTTAAACAATACAAAACTGTTTATCAGATTCGCAGAGAGCTACTCAATCTCAATCCATCTAACAAATCCTTCAAATCACAATACGATGATCCTCCTTCTTCAACAGCTCTATTTGCCTTCTCCTTCAACGCTCCGGCTCTCTTCCTCCTTTCTTCAGCTTCTTCGCCGTCCATCAGCTCCGTCACCGCCGTGATTATTCTCTCTTTCCTCACTAAAAACTTGTGCTCTTCCATCCAATCACACCATTCTTCAACCCCCACCGCAACGCCAACTCTTAGCACCTCCGTCACCAGCTTCTCGTTATAGAACTGCTCGTTGCTGAGCGGCCAAGCAATCATCGGCACACCATAAGTTATACCTTCCAGCGTCGAGTTCCACCCAACGTGACTCATAAAACCACCGACAGCTTCGTGTTCGAGAATCAACACTTGTGGAGCCCATCCCCTTATAATCAGCCCTTTCCCTTTCACCCTTTCTTCAAATCCGTCCGGCAACCATTCTTCTTCCTTTCCGACATTCACTTCCCTTACGACCCAAATGAAATCCTGTCCTGATGATTCTAAACCATTAGCGATCTCGTTGAGTTGAGCCGCTGAGAACCAACACGAGGTGCCGAAACAAACGTAGAGAACTGAGTTGGGTTCCTTCGAGTCCAGCCATGTTAAGCACTGGCTTGCATCAATGGAAGCTTCGTTTCCTCTTTGTAACTTATCTTTTCTGTTGTTGTTGCAGAGAGACAAAGGGCCGATGTTCCATGTCTTCCTCCCCATAACCTGTCTGTAATGTTCGACATAACCAGGTTCCAGTTCTTTAAAACTGTTCATCACAACTCCGTAGCATTTAACATCGGATTCCAAAGCTTCATCCATAAACTTCTTCGTTTCCTCATCGAGCCGGTCCCGAAGTTCATCGGGATGTTGCAGTCGATTCATCGTAATCTTGTCGGGGATGCCGGGCACTGAGAACGGTTCATAATCGGACGCTACATATTTCTGAGGCTCGTACCTATACAAGCTATTAAACACACACACGGCAAAATTGCTTGTAGGAGGGAAAGCCAGCCTTGGGATCCCAAGGCTGTCTGCAACATGTGTCGCCCACGGGAAACTTTGATCGGCCACAAGGCAATCGGGGCGACACTCTTCGACAACCCGTTCGAAGGGTTGTCGAAGCAAGCCAAGAGCCTTGACGAAATTAGTACCCATCTGTTGTGAATAGTTGGAACTTATGTTTTCATACCCCTCCGGCAGGCCAGCTTCCTGGTAAGGGAACTTGATTACATGTATATCGATTTGGAAGCCGGATTTTCTTTCGTTTTCGACGGTTCGAAAGAAGGGGGAAGCATTGAGCTGAGTGGTGACGATGGTGGATTTCACGCCGGGTTGCCTTGCGAATAGCCTGGCCATGTCGATCATCGGGATCAGATGCCCATGCGCAAGGTGTGGAAAGAACAACATATGCAGGGGATGTGGATTTGTGGCCATTTGGGGGCTAATTTTTTGAAGGTTAAGAACTTGAATGCTAGAAGGAAAAAATGAAAAGCTGATCAAATTTGTTAACTTAGATTTCTTTATTTAACAAGTATAGGTCCAAGTACAGGCACTACAATCCAATTTGTGCTATAGTATAAGGACCTTGACAGTACTTTCACCACTATTATACAATGAGAAAACAGTGTCCAGTATTCAAAGTCATAGTTGCTGTTCTCTATGGAATATGGATTATAAAAACCATACAGATAAGGCTGGTTTTGACTAACTTTAGCGCCACTTGTCTACTGCAACAACCTTAAACCCTAAACAATAGGGTTATAATTAGAGTTTATAAATTAAAATCTAAACCCTCACTATATTACCCTAAAATTTAAACTTTAAACTTTAAACTTTAAATTCTAACACCAAATCCTAAGTACTAACTATTATCTTTAAATTCTAAATTCATATACCTAAACTCTTAAACCCTACACCCTAAATTAAGCCTCTAAACCCTAAACCAAAGCACTTGTGGAAACTAAACCGCCAGTGTGTTTGGTTTTGCGGTGGTAGAATTAATTTTAGATTATCGTGATTTTATAAATTGATTTTAAAGTAACGTGTCTTATATTTGAGAGTTTTTTTCTTATAAATCATGATTGTGTAAAAATATAGTGTAAAAATTACGACGAAACGCAAAAGCTACTTCTACATTATTTTTTTTCAAAATTATGTTTGAAGTCTAAAATCACGATTAATTTTTTAAATCTAAATATATTAACACGATGACCGAAATATATTTTCTCATTCAATCAAAAATTTTAAACTTAAACACAAAACCAAACATCCTTCACCGAGTAACTGTCGGCTTTACAATAATTTTATATTGTCATTTGCACGTAAAAAAATATTCTTACAAGTTGAGACTCGTTTCCGGAATGTAAGCTATATTGGAATATATATAGCATCTGTATTGGACGGTCACAATTGCTGGAATGATAGGTTGGTGATTCTAAAAAAGTTTGTTCGTGAAATAAATTTAAATCAATAATTTCTTTTCTACTTTAATAGTAAAATTAATGGACTTGAAAAGTAAAATTAATGTAATTAAAAAAGAAAAATTATATAACGTACGACGAATACTGTTAAATACTATTAATGTTGAACACCACTAAACATTATTAAATCAATTAATAAAGAATTAAAATTTCAAAGACACATCAAATAATTAATAATTACTTTAAAAATTTAAATTAAATTATTATTTTTATATATTAAAATTTTATTTTTTTAATAAGGGCAAACTATATATTTAGTACCTCACCTATTTATGTATTTCTATTAAACCTTCATTATTTAAATATTATTTCAATTTAACCCTATTCTTTATAAAAACAAATAATTTAACTCTTAACCCTCACCATGAAACCCTAAACTATTAAACCTTAAACCGTTAAACTCTTATACCTATACCCCAAACCATATACCCTTAAAAATAATTTTAGTTTTCTAAGAGACAGGCTTGACAATATCATATATTTATCTCTGCAAATGAAAAATAAGTTCATTTCTTGTATCAATAATAAAAGTTGAAGCTATTACATAAATAAACTACCATACTGATTATAATCACTAACCTAAAAAAGAACCAAGTAAACATAATTATTACATATGTATATATATTTATTTCATAAATATTTTAAGATAACTCGATATAAATTATTTTAAATTCGACTCTGATTTAAATTGATATTTCAAAAAATATTTATATATTTAATATAATCAAATCTTAACTCAATTATATATATTGAACTTGAATTATCTTAAATTTTACTATGATCTAAACTGATATATTTTTAATAATATTAGCTTCACGTAACCGACATATACATTTGATCTACCCATATCTTCTGTCCGTCTCTATTTTTTTATACTTAATTTTAATATTTTTATTCTCACTAATAAATTTTTATGATTAAAATTAAAATAAAAAATGATTTCTCCCCAACAATGAAATTCCTCATTCATTTCTCCACCGCTACTTTTCCCATGGAATCTTGGCTTTCTAGCTTTGTTTTTACTCCTTTCCCCAGCAATTTTCTTTGCGGTTAAGTCTTTTTTCTAAGGTTTATTTTCTTGTCCTTAGTCCTCACTATTGGTATGTTATTCTTCTATTTTCTTTTAATTTATTTTTTTAGTATTATATGTTATTTAAATTTTATTGATATTTGTTTTTATTTTTTAAAAGGTTGATTTTTATTATTTTTTTTCTCTATTGTTTATTTGTTAAAATAGTTAAAATATTATTTTATATGTTATTTGAGCTTTTTTCATGTCCTTTACAATAGATTTTACTATATATTTACTTTAAACTTCTGTGTTGTACAAAATTTAATTTTGTATATTGTTATTTTTTAAAATGATGATAGCTAAAATAATGTCACATATGTGGTGAGAGTCAGAATGACATATATTTCATACTTTTTTTCATAACAAAATGATTTATATTTATTTAACTAATATTTATAAGTATATTATCTGAATATGTCATGGGGCGGGTAAAGAAGGGATTAGGTGGGTTTCAGGTTCCACGTGGGTGATGAGGCGGGGATAATTTTAGTCCTACGGGTTGCGGGGCAATGATAGTTTTAAATATTATATTCGGAGCAGGTCGTGGGATCGAGATAAAAATAAAAATTCTTAACAGAAATAAGTGTAGAAAGAATACCCTTCACACTTTTCTTGCCCAATTGATATCCCTCGTGACTACCCATGGTTTGTCACTAACATGGTTTCACTTTCATAGACCATGGGCTTTATTAGATTTGTACCAGAGTCGATAGGTTGTAATAAGATTGAGTATTTGATTGAATCGCTTTAAATTAAGTAATTTTAAGTTTAATGAATTAATAAATATTATTTTATGAATTAAAGTATAAATTCTAAATATCATAAGCTTACGTAATTATTTCCTTAAACTAATGAATGATTAATGAATTAACGTCAGTAAGATATCTTCAAGAGGATTATCTTGTTTTCCCCTAGTATTCTCTTGTTGATTAATGAAGCCAACTTGTGTTAAAAAAAAAACTAAAATCTAAACCATTAACTCTAAACTTTTAAATTATATTTTTTCTTCTTTAAACTCTACCACTAAATTATTTCTTTAAACTCTAAAACACTATAACCTTAAACTAAAATCATAAAACAACCCCATTTGTAAACAAGGGCAAAATATCGTATGTGCCAACTTTTTTTTTTCAATTGTAATAGAATATTTTTTTAGAAACAAAAAATAAAATTAATTTTACAATCCTTCAATTTTTTAAAATTATTTCATAACCCCTCAAAATTTTAATCTCATTGTAATCCTTCATTTGTAGATTTCTAATTTCGCTTCTGCTTGTGGAATGATTTTGTTTCACCAATGACGAGAACTACGTAAGGACTAGTGAAGACCACAATCTCAATAAATAATGGTGAGTTCGACTTATATATATATATATATTATACACATGCGGTAGAAACTGAAACTTTCCACAAGCGCCTTAGTTTAGGGCATATAGAGTTAGTTCACGGTATAAGGTTTAGGTGTATGGGTTAGAATTTAGGGATAGTTGTTTCAATATAAGGTTTAGGGTTTATAGGTTAAAACCTAAATCCTCACCATATTACCCTAAAAACTAAACTCTAACATATAAACCCTAAATTATAACCCTAAACCTTAAAGTGAAACAACTATCCCTAAATTATACTCCTTACTCCTAAACTCCTAAATTATATACCCTAAACTAACACTCTATACCCTAAAACTAAGACGCTTGTGAAACCTTTCAGTTTCCACCGCCAATGTATAAGATATTAATCCATATATTAATCCACAATCTAAAAAAAAAGGAAAATTATAAACATGTGTACCTACTCCTAACTATGATTACATATGTGCACATACTAAAAAATACTTAAAAATTAAATTCTAAGCTCTAATTTTAATTTTTATATCTTAAAGATTAAACATTAAAAACACACTCTACTCTTAATTTTTTACACCCTAACCTTAAGTCTTAACTTTAATTTCTAATTTTAAACTCTAAATCAACTATTTTAAAATGAAAGTATCAATAAAGTCATATTTAGAGGAAGAGGATTTTAATTTTCCTCGTTGGTGATGCAATGAATTCGCCCCCATCAAACTTAGGTCCGCCAATTTATTGCTTGTCCTGTTTTTCCCTTTGAGTAACATATTATTGGAGCTCAGACTTTTCTCAGTCATGGCTACTTGTTTCTGCTTTTTAAGCTCCATATCTCCACAATCTTGTGAAGAAGAAAACAAATAACCATGCCTACCCTTTCTTTCTCTACTTCTTTTTTCTTCTTTTCAATCATTTTTCATCCATTTTTGGCTCACAAGGTGGCTACCAATGATGATCCATTGATCGGGACAAGCAGTAAAGCATTGGAAACAATCATTGCCGGCGGCGGCGGCGGCGGTTTTAGGGAAGCTCCTCCCCCTTCTCCTTACAGTTACTACTACACTCCACCACCTCCTCCACCTCCTCCCCCGCCTGTACCAAAATGTACACTTCCCCCACCCCCGCCTCCACCAAAATGTCCACCTCCACCTCCCCCGCCTAAACCAAAATGTCCACCTCCCTCACCTCCGCCGCCGCCTCCACCACCACCACCACCTCCATGTAAGTACCCCACAAAGAGTGGCTGCTTCGAAAACCGGAGGCTGAAAAAATCCTACGGCGTGATCCGGAAGTTCCAGAGCAAAATCCAAGCCGACGCCAACAGCAGAAAATACACAAACACATGGCGAGGCCCAGACGTATGCAAATACAAAGGCTTCAGGTGCGAGACACGACCCGACGTGAACAAAAAAGCCGTCGCATCCGTCGACTTCAACGGCTTCAAACTCGCCGGCCGCGACGGTTCCCTCCCTCTATACGGTTTCATCGACGAGCTAGACGACCTAGCCATCTTCCACGCCAACTCCAACAACTTCACCGGCACAGTCCCTCTCGGCGTCTCCAAGATCAAATATTTATACGAGCTCGACCTCAGCAACAATGACTTGTCCGGCGAGTTCCCCATGGAAGTTCTCCAGGCCAAAAACTTAACCTTTTTGGACTTACGGTTCAACTCCATTAAAGGTACGGTTCCACAACAAGTGTTTAACTTAGACCTCGATTTACTCTTCATCAACAACAACAACCTCGAACAAAAACTTCCCGACAACCTCGGCGACACGCCGGTTTTGTACCTCACATTTGCGAACAACAAGTTCAGTGGTCCGATCCCGGCCAGCATCGGCAAGGCTGCCAACTTACTCGAAGTGCTTTTCCTCAACAATCAACTTTCTGGGTGTTTACCGTACGAGATCGGTAACTTGAGTCAAGCTACTGTGTTCGATGTCGGCACCAACAAGCTGACCGGACCGATCCCTTCCTCGTTCGGCTGCCTGAAAAGCATCGAGCTTCTCAACTTGGCTAACAACGAGTTCTACGGGGAAGTGCCCGAAATCGTTTGTAAACTCCAGAATCTGCAGAATTTGTCTTTGTCGAACAATTACTTCACTCAAATCGGCCCTGCTTGTCGGAACTTGATATCGGAGAAGATACTTGATGTTAGAAACAACTGCATTCTGGACTTGCCGGATCAAAAATCGAAAGCCGAGTGTGCTGCGTTTTTCTCGAGAAAATTGTGCTGTGATCGGAAGGATTCGTTCAAGTGGGTTCCTTGTATGAAACATGGGTATTTGAATTCGAGTTCGAGTTCGGGTGTGAAATCTGGGAAAGAATCAACCGAGTCTTCTTCTTCTTCCTCTCCATCAGCTAGAACTTATAGCAAACTTATCCCGCATATATGATTTTCCATGCTTTTTTGCAGAATTGCAAATGTATTGAAGCTTGAGGTGAATGAATTAACTTCATTCATCCATTTAGTTAAGGAATCGTGTTATCTTTTGTATTCCAATGTTGATGAAGTTGTCGATTATTGCAACAAGTTGTATGTAAATTTGTAATCTATGCACTACTATAATAAACCGTCTCTCAAAATCGATGACAGTTTAATCTCAAATTGTATCGGTGGACTCGCTTTAACACGCTGAGTTCGAATTTTTTTGTTTCATCGGAAAATATCTAGTTTAAAATTTTTTAGTTTCCTCAATTTTGATCTTTTTTCACACACTTCAGAGTATTTTTTGGCAAAATGAAGGTTGAATTCGAACTTAGAAAGTCGAGACAAAATGACCAGTGAAACCTGGGACTAAATGACCATCAGCTACGATCGTTGATGGCAGCGTCCGACAATGGCGTACGGTGGCCGACAAACAATTAGATTTATTAATATATTTTATATTATAAATTATTTTTATATTAAATAATAATATATAATTTCAAAAATAATGAAAAATAATAAAATAATCGATAGTGACCAAAACAAAAAAAATATAAAAGTTCAATTTGCAAAATGAAAAGATAGTTGAGTGATGATCTGGATAAATACCCTTGTGAGAGATGTAAGCATAGAAATTTTAAGATTTTAAGTTTGAATTAAAATTATTTTGGTCTATGTTTGAATGTATTTTGGTTATTAACTCGGTGATGTATTAGAAATTCTAGAGTTGTTCGGATATATATATATATATTGTTGTTGTTGTACTTGTTTAGATTCATATAAAACATTCCAATGTGTAATTTTTTCTATATAATCATAAGTATATAATTTATTAATTAATTAATTTAGATCGAATATTATAAAAATTTATTACGAAAATGATGCTTACAATCCAATGTGTTTTATTCGTAAAGTTAAAAGTCACTTTTATTTGTCAATTTCTTACTCTCTTTATTCCCAACAAAAACAAAGAAAAGTGCTATAAAAATCACATGAAATGTCTTCCTAGGATTTTGAATCTTGATCATGTTAAAGGTGTCCGAAGTTGACTCAGCAGCCGGGTCACCAGTGATCGAACAAAAAATTTATACTTTTTTCGGTGTTCTTCTTCTTCTTATGTCTCAACTTTAAAAAATTTAAATTTTAAGTTATAACTTTTAATTTAAACCCTAAAATATACATGAGTCTAATTCTATGAAACTCTCACCTTAAACTATAATCTTCAACTTTAAACTTAAACTTAATTTTTAAATATGAGCATAGAAGGAGAACCCAAAAAGGACCATTCATGGTGACTAGTCAAAGACCGGGTCCTCAAATTGCTAATTGCCGACAGTCACCAACTCACCATGGGGGCACAACTGGTTCCAGGCCATTGCTTGCCAACTGATGACAAGTACTTTGCAGAAAAGATATTGATGACAAGTACTCGAGTCGAATTAATTTTTTTTGAATCAATCAACTTTATGAGTTTTATTTTACGATTCAAAATTTTAATTGATATTCGTGTCGAGTCGAGTTAAAAAAATCATTTTTTTTATTCGAGTTGAGCCGAGTTTTACTCATTGGTAATTAAAGTTCACAAATAATCATTATATTATTTAAAATATTTATTTTGGTCATTCAATTTTCAAATATTATAAAATAGTTATCAAACTTTGATTTTTATTACAAAATGGTCACTGAGTCGTTAAGGAGTGACGTGTTGGTTAATAAAATGTGTATAATAGTACATTTAGTTTTTTATATTTATCGGTTCATCAATTTAGTCCTATTTAAAAAATCAATAAATTTAACCCTTATTATTTACACGTTCTATCCATTTGATAATATTTTAAGTAAAAATAAATATTTTTAAATCCCAAATATTTGTAAAACCTTAAAGGGTTTTATTTTGATGCACAAGCTGTGTAAATTTTTTTTACACATTCCTTTTATAAAATTTAAAATCTAAATCACAAACCCTAGCAACCTAAAACCTAAGCCCTAAATCCTAAACTCTAAATTCTAAATTCTACCCATAAACCTTAAATTATATACCCTACATACTAAACCCCTAAACCCTAACCTAAAACCCTAAACCCTAAACCCTAAAATTAAAGGGCTTGTGTAAACTTTAGTTTACACAAGCTTGTGCATCAAAGTATTTTCCAACCTTAAATTACAAATAACATGAGTTGGTATACGTGGAAACATGTTTATAATCTATATAAATTGGTTTTGATGATCAAATATAAAGTCAATTTCAAGTACAAACATTAACATTAAGTCCTAATAATTTAGTCTAGTGATAATCAATTTGTTGATAATCACTTTCTAATTATTATATAAATAGTTTAAGTTTGTACTTTCGAATTCGAAGTTTTTATAAAATATTTAATCTTATATATTTATAGATTCAATCAATTTGTTGATAATCGAATTCAAAATTTTCGGTGTAAACACTAAATGCATATTAGACTATAGTGACATATAACGACCTTAAACCCTAGATTTAGACAGATTCAAAAATCTGAAAAATCACGAGACATAAACCAAATCTGCACCTACCCAAACCAATGTCACACGACCGCTAACCGAAACCATATGAACACATTTCCATTTCGAAAATGATACCCAACGACCCTACAAATACGGATAAAACTTTTAGGTAATTTTTCAGTGCCCCTACTTATGTTTCAACACTAAAAAATATTATAAAATTAAATTTCAAGCTTTAACCTTAAATTTTAAATTTTAAACTCTACACCCAATACCTTAAAAATACATCATACCCTAAATTACCTAAACCTTAACCTAAAAGCCTAACCCTAAACTTAACTTTGAGCGTAGAAGCATAAGTAGGGGATGGAAATCGTCTACCCCTTAATTATGCCCCCATTGGTGCCTCCACTTTAAAATAGAGGGTTTAGGGCTTAGAGTTTAAAGTTGGGGTTTAGGGTGTAGGAAATTAGGTGTAAGGTGTATTTTTAGGGTTTAGGGCAGTAGAGGTTCTAGACAGGCGCAATAGGAGCGACCACACAGGGCCCCAATAGAGAGGGGCCCAAAATAAAGAACATAAATTAAATTAAATATTTATAAAAGAATTATAAATTTATATATATATTTGTGTGTGTATATAAGTTAATTTTTTGTATTAAGTTTTTTTTAAAATAATTTATATCTCTTATTGATTATAAATTAAAAGCCTCGTTTTTAATATATTTCACAGGGCCCCCAAAATCTTTGAATCACCCCTGAACTTTAGGGTTTAGGATATGAAAATTAGGGTTAAGGCTTAGAATTTAATTTTTAGATATTTTTTAGTAGAAAGCATATAAAAAACATAGTTAGGGGCAAGAACTTTTTACTCATAAGTAAGAACACTGAAAAGGATAGAGAATTTACATCCATACAAATATCATTATATAATTAACAAGTGCAACATATTTTCCTTTAATATTTCCCTTCAGTTTAATCAATGGAAAACCTAACCTTCTTCAACAAAGCTTTCACTTACACGTCCATTTCCTTCCTTTTCCTTCCATTTCTCGTCTCCGTACTATGCCGGAATGGTACCGATACCAGCCCGATTGGCTCGTCGGCACGGCCATCGGGTGTCTCGACGCAAGGATTGATCTTCAAAGACCGGAGACTTGCCGTTGTTTACCCCGTAATCCAAGCATTCAAGAGAACCATTTTTGAAGATCCATTTAACAGAACGGGTAACTGGGTCGGGTCGGACATATGCAGCTACAAGGGCTTTTACTGCGATAACCCGCCCGACAATGAATCCGCCATTGCCGTCGCCGGCATTGACTTCAACGGGTTTTCCATAGCAGCCCCAACACTGGAAGGTTTCGTTGATAACCTCCCCGACCTCGCTATCTTCCATGCAAACTCAAACAAGTTCGCCGGCGCCGTACCGGACGTCTCAAATCTCAGATATTTTTACGAGTTGGACATAAGCAACAATCGCTTCTCCGGCACATTTCCGACGACGCTCATGGCCGTAAAAGACATTTCATTCTTGGACATCCGTTTCAACTCCTTCGCCGGCGAAGTTCCTCCGGAGATTTTCAACCAAGCACTCGAACTCCTCTTCATCAACAACAACGGCTTCACCGCCAAACTACCGGCGAACTTCGGTTCAACACCGGTTCGCTACCTAACCTTGGCGAACAACCAGTTAACCGGTCCGATCCCGCCAAGCATCAGCAACCTTAACTCGACATTAGTCGAGGTTTTACTTCTGAACAACAAGTTATCAGGCTGTCTCCCTTACGAACTAGGGTTTTTGAAAGAACTTATAGTTTTCGATGTCCAAAGCAACCTTTTAACCGGTCCGTTGCCGTCCTCCTTGTCCTGCCTGGGAAAAATCGAGGTGCTCAACTTTGCAGATAATCTGCTGTACTGGGAAGTGCCGGAGGAACTGTGTGCGCTTACAAACTTGGTGAACTTGTCGTTGTCGGAGAATTTTTTCACCAAAGTTGGTCCGGTTTGCCGGAAGCTGATAAAAAACGGTGCTCTTGACGTGGCCGGGAACTGTATTCCCGGCCTTCCCGACCAAAAATCATTGCAAGAATGTGCTGAGTTCTACGTGAAGTACATTAGGTTGTGTCCGAACCCTCCGTCGTATAAAACCATTCCTTGCGGGGACAATGCTGCAAGGAACCATTTGGAAGGGTCCAAAACGAAGACCAAGGCCAAGAAAGCTCCGGTTACTTACAAAACTCTTTCTAGGCACAAATTCTAAGGTTCTTTTCGGTTTGTTTTTATATTTTACACGTTTTTATGATCTATGTTCAGAAGTCGAGATTATTTCTTTTAATAATGTTATCGTTAAAATTAAAAATACAAGTTCGTCGTGTGGTTGGTATTTTTTTTTTTTTGGGACAAGGTTTTTAATAAGTTTATGAAATGTCGACGTAACCGTATGTAGTTCTGGAAAGCTGAATAAGACGGCTGTTATGATTTTGGCTATCGGGAAGCACACTCGAACTTGCTTGTTTGTATGTTATCCAATATCCACTTTTATGTAGGAGTAAACATTGATATTAGGACATTTGACCCATACTCAATGATTTCTGGCTAGATATTATAGAGTCTACTTTTTTAAAGTAAAATTTGTGTTCGGGTTGATTACAAGTCTGATTTTTTTAGGATGAGGACAGGCCGGGGCGGGTTTGAGTTTAAGGTAAAAATACTTGGCATGATATGGGATAATAGTTTAATTTTATTATAAATATTAAGGTATAATTTCTATAATCTACCTCTGTTTATATATATATATATATTTCAATTATCTCCCTATTTTATTTAATAAAAGTGGAATAATTATTATAATGCTCTCTTTGTATTTGTATTTTTACAACTAGTTCCTTATTTTATCGAATAATAATAAAAAAATGGTATTTTTTATTGATGTTGAGTCATGTTGAGTTCGGATTTTTACTCTTGAATTCGAGTTCGGATCGGGTGGAACATTATAAAATATCGGGTAAGTTGAGTTTGGATGGAGATGTTAATTTTATTTTTACTATAATGGATTATGTAAACATGTCATGTCATATTTTTAAACTAATGCCGCTGCACCTTATAAAATTAACAATATTTGTTTTTACGATTAAAAAAATATTATTGGTCATGTTTGATAAATAGCGGTTTGAGCCAAAATTAGAGGATTGAGTTAATATTAGAGATTTCACCGGTCAAATCCGTTAATTTGAATGTTTGGTAAATAGTGGATTGAGGTGAAACTTTTATTTTTTTTAAAAATGGCTAGTGAGAACTTTTTGAAATTAGAGGTTTTGACATAAGAATTATAAAAGCTTTTTTACCCTAAAATGTAATTCATATTACAATTCAGGGACCGAAACAATATTTTTGCCATTGTTGTTCAAGTGTGGTTTTTATACATTGGACGAAATTAACAACTCTAGTCCCAAGTCAAACCTTAAGACGTATCCAAAATGTTGTGCTTAGGGAATCAATTAGGTGTTCTCTCACTCTTAATCCACCATTTTCATTGAATAAAACAATACCATTTTAAAATAAAATAAAAAAATTCAGAATTAAAATAAGTTTTCAATTAATTTATGAGATATTATATTTGTGAATTTATAGTTTTGGTTGTTGATAAGCTGATAGAGATTCCAAACATTTGTATTTTTTTTCAAATTTCATATTGATTATCATTTGTTAAATTAACAAATTAATTTGGACCAGTTATAATTTGTTTTGTCGATAGGTGGTGTTATCCGTGATGATTTTGGGTGATTGGTTTTGCGAGGAACATTGGCTCTTGCACAGTGCTTATGGCCGAATTATGGGTAGTTTATGATGCGCTCACTCTTGCGTGGGAGCGAGATTTTCGATTTGTGGATTTGAAAACAGATAGTAAAACAACGGCGGCGATTCTAAACATGAATTCTAGTGTTTTGTCGAAAAATGCGTTGGTCCAATGGTTGCGGAAGCTTGTTCTGCAGCAGTGGGATTTGTCGGTAAGGTTTATTTACCGTGAAGTAAACATAGTTTCGGATAAATTAGCGAGTTTGGCTCAGAATAGACAGTTAAGGAGTTTGGTGTTTGATAGCCCTCCACCAGAAGTTATCCAGTTGCTTGCCGATTATATTGGGTGAAGTTTGTTTGGCTTTTGTTTTGGTCGATTGTAATATTTTGTCCGTAACACCATGTGTACTCTTTTCCCCATTTAGGTGTAGGGTTTTTTTAACGAGACAAGTGGTGTATACCACCATATTTTACATAAAAAAAGTGATTAGGAACAATTTGAGAAGTGAACGATATAAATATAAGTAAAAAATATTAATTAAACCATGACACAAAAAATAATGTAAACATATAAAACGAATAATGGATTTATCAAAATTTACACAAATAAATTCTAAATATGCGAGGGCTTATATAGATGGAAAATTTTACGGCGCTTGACGAGCATCGACGAGCATTACTATTGACGAGCACCGATGAACACCGATAAATTAATTTATAAAAATTTTAAATTTAAAATACTTAATGCGCAATTATAATTTTTTGAAAATTAAAAGTGTAATTTAATTAAAATATATTTTCTTAATTTTAATTTTGTTTTAAATATTATTAATTAAAATAATCTATCCCAAAATTAAAGAAGCCTAGGTATTTTAATTAAATTACAATTTTATTTTTTAAAAAAATATAATTACGCATTAAGTACTTTGAATTTATAAATTTTATAAATTAATTTATCGGTGCTCATCAGTGCTCGTCAAAGCTCGTCGAGCGTAGAAGAACTATCCTATATAGATATACCGATTGAATATGTGGAAAAAAATTTCTTTAAATATTTTAGTTTTAAAGTTTACAAATTTAATTTAGGGATTTAAAAATTAAGGTTAATACTTAAAAAATTTAAGTAATTTTACATTTCCATAATTTTATTACCAAATATAATTTTTATTGCCACACACCGACACAGCTCTTTTACTTTCAATCTTCTGTCGCAACGTACGCTTTTAATCACATGAATCACGTGATCTCCCTGGTAAAAAAAGAGCCATAGCCTCACAGCCGAATAGTGTTGAATCAGTGACAGTCAGTACCCGCAAAATATTCCGGGTGATCTCCACGCGCCTCTAAGCCAGTTATTTTTAAGCGTTGACGTTCATACAGCTTTGCGGCGCGTACCGCTCGTACTCTTCCCACGTTCGAAAAATCTTAAAATTGTACTCACCGGGTGTTGCTATACTTACCCTCCGGTTTCTCACCCTCGCACCGTATCCTCCCACCACCGACATTAAGACACGAATACTTTTACGGTTTTACCTCAATCTCCAATTTTTAAAATTATTTATAAATTTTTTATTTCCAATTTTCACATCTATTTTAAAATCTGTATTTACTTTTTAAAACGAGTTAAATTAGGAAAATTATTATTTAATTATTTAAATTTATTAAAAATCTGCATCAGGAAAAAATAAAATAAAATTCAAAATTCAAGGGGTTTATTTTGTTCAACTCTCCACTGTTTTCTAGGACTTAGCATTTCAAAGCCGGGAAACGGACTTCCAAATTTAAATCTTTTTCATCCATTTTCCCACCTTTTCTCAGACGCCAAACAGATTTAATTCATCATTAAAATAATTTTAAATATTCACATTTTACAGAACTAGATTATATATATATATATATATCTGAATACACTTACAATGGATAATACTTTTATGAAAATTACATTAATGTACCGGAAAAAAGGAGAAAAAAGTTACAAATGATAAAATTTACAGAGAGATTAATCATCGTCTTCTCCAGATGATAAAGAAATGGTTAAAGTCGATGAAGATGTCGTATTCTTGCAAAACCCAGATTTCTTACCATTATTATGTTCTTCTTTTTCAACCACAAAATATCCTAAAGAATCTACAGTTTCCACCAGATTCTCGTCGCACAAAAACTCGTCGCTAAAAAGGCTTTCAACGTCCCTCTCGATTTCATGCACGAAAACATGGGTTTTCCCGCCTCTCTTCTTGCTCCTCGCCAACACCGCCGCCGTAAAAATCGGCGCCATCCTTCCCGGAGCATCCGGGAAGTAGCCACGTGGACCGTCGATCAGGATTACATCCCAGCTCAAGTCGTATATATGGTTCGGCATGTCGTTGATCGCAAGCTTACAATCGGAGAACAGGAGGTTCTGCACCGGTCTGCACTCGTCGCCGATGTGGGATTTCGCTAACGATAACAAATCCGTCGTCTTTTTCACTTTGGTGGTGTACTGAACATCGTAAGCTTCGATCTCCGGGTGGCTGCGCTCGAACGACGAGACCAAGTACTCGCTTTCGTCGAGAAAAACGGTGTGGCCGCCGGTGTTGAGGGAGTGCCAGAGGAGGGATTCGTGGGTGAGGCCGAAAACAAGGAAACGGCACGGCGAGGAAGGGCAGTTATGGAGAGTGGAAGCAATGAGGGAGAGTTCGGGAGACGACATGTGGCGGGTGGTGGTGTTGATGGTGGAAGCGTAGTGGAGGAGGGCGGCGGTGACGGAGGAAGAGGCGGCGGTGGAAAGAGAAGGAGTAACGGAAGTGGAAGAAGAAGTGGTAGTGAAAAGAGTTAGAGAGAAAGCTAGTGTGAAGAAAGCGATGAGGAAGAGGAGGAAGAGGCGGTGGGGGGAAGCGGCGGCGGGTTTGTGGATCGACGGGTGGAGGAGAATCAGCTTCGTATTAGCGTTGCTATTCTTCATATCTTCTTCTTCTTCTTCTCAGTGGGTTCTGAGGGAATTATGAGATGAATCGGAGCACGAATCCCGAAGGGAAGTGAAAGGGATTGACGGCGGACAAGGAAAGAAAGAGGTGGGGTTGTTTTATTGGAGGTGGTGGAGCCGGCGACTGTGTCTGTGGTTTTAAAACACTTGAACCGGTGGTTGTTGTCGATGATGTATACTTCTCCTTTGGATTAAGTACTAATTAATAAGGAATTAATGGATGAGGTAGCATTTATGACTTGAATTAAGTACTAATTAATACTATGTCATGTTTTAACTCTCTCAGTGTTGGTACGTTTCTTTTGTCTTATGACACGTTGTTTGTCTACCTCTGTAGTAGATCTACGTTTGTATAGAGATTTTTACATCACTTGTATCTGATTTGTGATTGTCGATAATTTTTCAGTGGTTAAATTTATTTTTGCCAATTAATGTATTCGTATCTATTTTATAAAGCAGACTGTAAGTTTACTTTGGTCCGCTCGCCATTCTTTTATCATCTGTAAAGCGTTTAGTTGGATAGAGACAAATGTGTACTATTGACGATTGTTAAGTTATTATAGATGATAGACGTCATATTCAAAAAAAGTTTTGATTGTTGAATTTTCTTTTTATTTTATTTTGTATTTGAATTTTTTATGGACATAGCCCTTAAATTCTCTCTTGCATTGTTAAAATTATTTATTATTTTGTTTCAATAAAATTCAGTATTGTTTGAAGATTTAAAATAAAAAAGACAGTTTAGTATAATAATAATTTCAGTCTCCAATTTGATCCTAATTCAAAATAATTTAACAATAATAATTAGAATTATTAGTAGTAAAGTAATTATGTCTATTAGGAGTCAAGTTATAATAAGTTTGTTTCATTAAACTGTCAGTTGTTTGGTAATGAAGTGATCGTGTCTATTGGACTATCACACTCGATATCAAGCTAAGGGACAATAGCATGTAGTGCGAGAAGTGGTCGAAGGATATATCGAGATAGTGTAGTGTCAAATTTTTTAAATATGAAATATTAAATTTATTGAGTTGTTTTTTATTTAGTAGTCAATTGATAGAATGTATAAATTCTGTAAAACGAAATTGTTATTATATCTGAACATGTTTCATTTTAATGATTTTTTGTCACAATATCATAAATAATTGGTTAAATTAATATTTTTAGAAACAAATTGGCATGTACATCATGAAATTTATAATGAAATTATTTCTGATATATTTTACTTTGACAAATAATATTAGGGTAAAGTACACCGATGGTAACTGAACTTTGATGCAAAAAACAAAATGGTAACCAACGTTTCAAAAATCACGAAGTAGCAATTAAACTTTCGATTTTGAAACAAAATGGTAACTAGGGCGTTAAACCTCGTTAAACCCTAACGAAAATTTGACGTGTATGCCACATCCCACCCAGTTTTCCACGTCATATAAATAAAATAATAAAACAATAATACACGTCAAATAATATAAATGATTTTTAATCCCCTTTTTAAAGGATGAAACCCTAATCTATCGACAACATTTCATTCTAAAACTCTCTTCAGTTTTTTGGGGCAGCTAGTAAGGTAGGAGAAGAAAACAACAAGGGGGAGAACAATGGATGATCCTATTCGAAGACCATATTGTCACTGTGACTTGCTAGCTGAGATGAAAACATCGTGGACATCTGGAAATCCTGGAAGAAGATTCTTCGGCTGCAAAATTTATGGCTCACGTAGGCATAAATCGTGTCGATTTATGCAGTGGTACGATCTTCTCATGACGCCTCGAGCAACAGTGGTTCTCAACGGGCTGCTGAAAAAGTTGAATTCTTTGGAACGAGGGAGAAAGAAGGAAAAGATTTTATGGATTTGTATCATCAATTTAATGGTGCTATTTTGGATTTGTCAGTAGAGGTATTTTAGAAGTGTTGTTTAGCATTATGGGTTTTTGTTGATTTTGGTGTAATTTATGTAATTGAAAGTTGGAAATTTGAGATCCTACTTTCTAAGTGTTTGTGGGTTTTTGTTGATTGTGGTGGATTTTAGAAGTAATTTTTGAAATTGAAAGTTGAAAATTTCGATTTGTCATGCATTTTGTTTGGTTGGAAAGTTTGTATATATACTTAACTTTAAGTTTCAGTTTTGTAAATATATAACTTGAAGTTTGATATGTATTATATATCAAATGAATGATATAAGCATGTCTTGTTGAATGTAGAAAAATGGTACTTGGTTTATATGATTTAGATACAATCGAATGAGCATGAAAATGGATCAATATATGTATTCACCTAGTACATATATCAGAAAATAAGCACAAATATACCAAAAATAAGATATAACACAAAGTCACAAAGTTACAAATATACCAGAAAATAAGCACATATATCAAATGAATGATATAAGCACTAATGTAGATTACTTCCAGTATACCACAAAATCACAAAGTCACAAAATGTATTCACCTAGTACATATAACAGAATATTGCCACAAAGTCACAAAATGCCACAAAATAGGCACAATATACCACAAAGTGCCACAAAATGTAGATAAAATAAGTCAAACAAATCCTTCAATCATGTGCATTAGAGGCAAACAAATCCTTCAATCATGTGCATTAGAGGCTTGTGTTGGTGGGTTGGAGACAGAACTTTCTTGTGTAGAGTTCATCCACCTTACTGTGGTAACTGAAGGTTGTCTTCTTGTTGGCAATTTTTGCCTAGAAGGTTATCTTGGACCTTGGTGGTGCTGCCATGGACCTTGGTGTTTTCTTGAAGCTTGCCCTGAACCTTGGTGCTGCCGTGAAGACTGCCTTGAACTTTGATGTTGCCTTGATGAACCCTATGTGGACAGTAATAGAACAAAATAATTAGTTTAAACTAAACTTCAAGTACAAGTATAAACTTAAATAATTAGTTTGAACAAAACTTACAGCTTTTTTGAGTTTTTTGTTTCCATCAATTTCTCCTTTGCAAGTTCTTATATTGTGGCCAGTTTTACCACATTTAGGGCAAGTCATTTGCACACCTTTTTTACCTACTTTTCCCGTAGTAGGAACTTTACCTCTTTTTAATCTTTTTTTTTCGTTTGGTCTTCCAGCTGATCTTCTTAAAACTGGTGTAAGTATAGTTCCATGCCTTCCACTTTGGTCCACTGATTAACACCTTTAATAGGGTTAATGTAGTGCCCATAAATTGACAGCTGAGTGTCCTTCTTGTAGCACGGATCGACAAATGAAATTACATTCATATTGTCGTTGTGCATAACTGAAATAGCATGATTGCAGGGGATTCCCGTGAGATCCCATCTTCTACATGTGCATGTATGATTTTGGATGTTCACCACATGTTGTTCTCCTTGGGCACATTCAACTTGATATTGAAAGTTACCAGCATATATTGGCTGACATCTATGAACATAATGAACAAATAAATACCATGCTTAGTAGCATTGAACATAATGAATATAAATAAAAAAGTTAGAATTGAAATATTAAACTTATATCAATGCTAACCTAACGGAGTTTTGAATTTTAATATCAAGCTTCCTTTGAATCTTAGGACACAAAATTCCATTGTATTTTTCAGCTTCTTGTCTCCTTTGGACTATTCTTCTCATCATCTTGGTCCTAATAATTTCCAACATTGTAAGTATTGGCTTGTCTCTTGCCTCTAGTATAATCTGCAAAAGAAACAAAAAGTTTAGTAACCATTTTGTTACTTTCAGATAGTTCAGTTACCATTATGCAACTTTCAGATAGTTCAGTTACCACTATGTAACTTTCAGATAGTTCAGTTATCATTATGTAACTTCCAGCAAGATCATTTCATGTATGAAGAATATGATGTAAGGTAAGGTAACAAGAATGAATTACCTTGTTGAAACACTCTGACAGGTTGTTTAACAGCATGTCACACTTACTCCTTGTGGAGAAGTATGATTTTGACCACATGAAGGGGGGTTTATCATTAAACCATTCGTGAGCATCTTTTGATATTGCTTTTATTTCATTCATGGCTGCATTGAATTGGGAGACATATGTTGATCTTGCTGCTTTCCAAAATACATCTTTCAATGCCTTTCCTCTATTGATATTTTTTGTTTTGAAGTTTGTGTACATATGTCTGACACAGTTTCGTTGTTCAGAATTTGGAAACAATTCTTCCAATGCTTCTTTGAGTCCCTACAAGACAAATATTGACAATAGTTTAGTATAAATTTTAGTATATTAATATTTAATAAAAAGAAGTAAGAGAATATACCTTTTGTTTGTCTGACATAAAACTGATGTGGAAAGAATTTGTAATCTCCAGGTCACCTTTCAACAAACTAAGAAACCAATACCATGCTGAAAAATTCTCACTTTCCACAACAGCATATGCTATTGGATAAATACCATCATTAGCATCTATCCCAACAGCAGCAAGTAACCAACCAATATAAGGACCTTTCAGAAAACACCCATCAATACTGATCATACGCCTGCATCCAGCCTTATAACCATTTTTACATGCTTCAGGACAGATATAGACCCTCTCAAATAACCTATCATCTAACTGACAAATGGTGGTTGTTCCAGGATTAGTCTCCCTAAGCTCTCCTAGGTAATCGTACAACTTTTTGAACTGATCATTGTAACTTCCATCTATCATTTCTAAGGCAAGTTTTCTAGCCCTGATACATTTGGTTCCATTCAAAAGGGCCACAAAATCTTTTTCAACATCGGCCTTCAATGAGCTAGCACCATAATTTCTATCAGCTTGCCATTTGTGCAGGTAAGTCTTTGCAATGAACCTAGAAGTGATATTTGGATTCTTCATTACTTTGGCACATGTATGCACATCATTGAATGTCTTAATCTGAAAGGTATCACTATCAGCATCTATTTTTGAAGCCCATATACTCCAAGGACATGTAGCATCTTTACAAATTGCTCGAAGTCTTCTTTTGACATTTATGTCAAAAATAAGAAAATACCTATTTTTTCTCCCACATTGCTTTACAGCCTCTTTCAATGTGCCTTTGTTAGGAAACAGTAAACTCACCTTAAATTTAGGGTTCTCCATATCACATTCTATGTTAAACTCTGGTCATGTGGGACCATCACTGTCAGACCCGTGTACACTATAAAAGGAGTCTGAGTCAGCATCACTCTCATTCTCATTTTCATTTAAATGTGTTCCCCAATCACCATACAAACCCTCTAAGTTCTTTACCACTCTGTTGGAGACATCCTCTTGAACAATTTCATCTTCACCAACATCAGTTTCACTATCAAAAAATCCTGAGTCAGCATCTTCTTCCTCTTCACTCATTTTATTTTCTCCTCCAGCTTCATTGGAATCTTCATCTTCTTCCACTAAATCTTCTTCCACTACTTCTTCTTCCACTGCATTTTCAGCATCATTAAGTACTGCATCAACATTTGCTGTTGCATCATTTGTTGTTGTTGCATCATTTGCCTCAGTTTTTTTTTTCATTGTTGCATCATTTGTTGTTGTTGCATCATTTGCCTCAGCTTCTTTTTCCATTGTTGCATCATTTGCCTCAGCATTTTCAGCTTCTTCTTCACCAACACTTTCATCTACTTCCTTACCAGCCTTTTCTGCTAGATAAATGTGTATAGGATCATTTGAGATAGACTCCAACATGCCAACTACATCTGAATCAGTCTTCAATAACTAGACATTATTCACATCCAATGCCCCAACTTCAGATTTCCAGTAAATTTCTAAACAATATTTTAATCCAATGTCATCAGCTATAGCACATATGGCAAACATTGACCATTTATCTTTACTAATCATATCATAACGCTTGCTTTGTTTCCCAGTAAAACTTAAACCCTTATTCCTGACAAACTTACCACCATAATTAACTACAACATTAAATGAGTCTGAATTAGGACCTACAAAAATAATAAAGTCAGTTACTGCATCTCATAAAGTCAGTTACTGCATGTCTATATATGTCAGTTGCATCTCATAAATTCTCAACAACCACCAGAAAAAGGGTAACTCACACCACACACAAGGAATCAACAAAAACATGTGGTTTCAATTTCTACTAAGATACATAAGAATATAAAAGAATGCAAAAACACCTAGCAATCAACATGTGGTTTCAATTTCTCATTTGTGTAGAAACACTTTTCTTCTCAGAATGGAAATGGGTGCAATAACAAATGAGGGCAACATATTAATGAGCACATACAAATGATGAAACATATAAAGCTTAACAAGGCTGGACATATTAATGAGGGAGTTAGTAAAATCACTTTTTCTTTTTAAGATCAACATACCAGCTTCACATCAACTTCCTTTTTAGTTAGATAAATAATAGATTTTTTTTTCGATTCTTTAATCCCACTTTTAAAAACATGATATCAACTCAGTTTATTAAATCAAGGAGTGAGGACAACATATTCTGCAATACTATACTTCTACCAAATTAAATATTCAACTCTTTTATTTTCACATGTTTAGAGAATCTAAACTATTTTATTCCTTCATCAGCATGTCTAGAGAATGGTGGTCCACATATGAAGCAAATGAAAAATAAATGAAAACTCAGAAAGTGAGAATAAAGACAAATTGAATATTCAACTTCCTCTTTCAATTACCATTACTCTGACAATGGTGGTCCACACCCTACCACTACCACTTAACAATGGTGGTCCACAACGGGTAAAAAAAAAGGGAATACAGACAAAAAGTGAGAATAACGAGTAAAAGAGAAGAAAAACAACAACAATCCAAATGTATAGGGTTTTACAAAATTCCAAACTCAGAAAATACAAAATCCCTAAAAATACTAAATCCCTAAAAATTACTTAGATTAGGATTTTACAAAATCTTATCGTAATCCATAGCCTCTTGCTTACTCTGACAATCCTTTGAGTTTTGAATGTAGAAGAACGGGATTTGGGGGAGTTTAATTTGTGGGAATGGGTTTAATTTCTTCAGAACAGTTGAGTTTTGATTTGGGGGAGTTTGAGTTTTGAAAAAGAACGTGAATAACATTAGCAGTGGTTATTTCGGGGGGGGGGGGTTATTTTTTAAAACGTGATTAAACAAACAGGAATTTTTTTTTATTTGACGTGTATTATTGTTTTATTATTTTATTTATATGATGTGGAAAACTGGGTGGGATGTGGCATACACGTCAGATTTCCGTTAGGGTTTAACGAGGTTTAACGCCCTAGTTACCATTTTGTTTCAAAATCGAAAGTTTAATTGCTACTTCGTGATTTTTGAAACGTTGGTTACCATTTTGTTTTTTGCATCAAAGTTCAGTTACCATCGGTATACTTTACCCATAATATTAATCTAATATTAATTAACATTAAAATCTAAATCAGATAGTCAACCACCTCTCCTCAATCCCACCACTTACCATTAATTAACAAGAGAGCGGACTCAGTAAAGGAGCGTGGCTGCTAGGGGTGTTCAAAAAAATTCGATCCGATTGATCCGATCCGATCCGAAATTCTGGATATCCGATCCGTTTTTTATTTTTCGGATAATTCGGATCGGATATCCGAAAATTTCGGATCGGATACGGATAGTGGTTTTACATTCGGATCGGATATCCGATTATCCGATATCCGAAAATTCAATTTTTTTATAGGTATAAATCTTATTATATTCGATATTTTTAATTGTTATATATGAAAAATTGAAATTTCTTGAAACAAATATTTTTATATTCAATAATTTATTAATTTTTATATTCGAAAACCTAAATTTTTTATGGATAGAACCATTAAATTAAAAAAATAATCAAATAAATTCATAAATTTCGGATATTCGGATCGGATACGGATCGCTATTTAGGATAATCATGGAAAAGTATGGAAAAGATATCCGAATCCGATCATAATAAGATCCGTATCCGTATGGCTTAAAGAGATGAAGGGAAAGCAAAGAAGTTTGTGCTTTCGATTGGTTCCAAACTAAGCCAACTTCTAAGGACTAAGAGAAAAACTTGTTGCAAAAATATAAAGATTGGTAAACATAATGTAAATGAGGTTCATTAAATTAACATGAAATCTTACTTGTCCTGCAACAGTCAATCCAAATCTGTAAGGAAACCTGAAATGCAACCATTGTTTTTTGTCCCAGCCTACCGTTAATGAAGTCGCCACGATCATACATGATGTTGTGGATATTACCTTAACCAATAGATGAAATTTTGAAGTGGTGACATTACAAATATCATAGTCCTGCAAGTGCTCTATATCATTTTCTTTCTCCCAGCAATTTGAAAGAAAATTGAAGAGAACAAAAACTGGATTACAAAGTCCCTACTGAAACAATTGAATTTTATTTTATTTTAAACATTTAAACATCCTTTTAATTTTTTAAGTACCATAATTAAAGCACTCACAACTTTTAAGAAATCGACCGAATTGTAGCTCTTTAAAATTTGGAGGCAACAAATGACATTTTCGACTAATCTCCAAATGAGTATAAGAAAAATTAAATACCTACAAATACGATGCACTAAGTGATTAACCAGATGAAGACACATTAAAAGACCAGAAAGAAGATGCAGTCAGTTAACCAACAAAAAAATAACTTACTGAGAAACTACATGAGCAATGGTTGCACCATTGATGCCCAGGCGAAGTGTGAATATAAGTATAGGGTCCAGAAGAATGTTTGCGCTGTCTCCAATGACTGCATTAGCAATTGCAAACAATGGGTAGTTTACTCACAAACACAAACTGTAATAAATAATGAGATTCCTAGCAATTTTATAACAAAGTTTCACATTCATAATGCATGATTGGGAATCCAAAAGGACAAGTAGGATATGAAATTGGTTCTGCAATGGCAGCCATTTATAGATCCTACAAATACAATGCGCAAAACATCTATTGATTTAATTTTTTGAGGTTTTAGTTGTATAATTTTTGGTGAAAATTGTGAAAAATAAAATTTTAAAAGTTTGGGGGTTAAATTAGAAACTAATTTTTTTAAGTAACGGAGACTAACGGCTAAGGGACCAAAATAGAAACGATTTTAAACGTAAGTGACTAGAATAATCTTTTTTGAATTCTGGTGACCAAAATAGAACACACCCTAAACGAAAGGGACCACTGGTGAAGATTACCCAAAAAATTAATATGAGGCGATTTTTTTGAAAGGGTAAAGGTTTGATTAATATTGAGAAGCATACAATTAGGAAACATAGATACTAGCCTCGTTAAAAAACTTCCCTAAACCTAGGTAGAAAAAATAGAGTGCTATGTATTTACTGTTTTGAGACGATTCTTATGATCTATTTTTGAATTTAGGGTTTGGATGGTAACTTTTTTTTTTAATATGCTAGTATGATACAATGGTAGCATATGTTCAGATTTTTTAGTCTTTTTTTAATAAGGCACACACATCGTGCAGAACTGGTGTTCGAACCCGGGTTACCTAAATTAATTACATCATCCTTTATCACTGGGACAATAAGGGGCGAACAACTTATTTATTTTAATGAAAGCTTAAACGATTTTTTTTTAATTTAAGTGTTTAACTAAATTTTTTAATAATTTTAAAAAACTTAATAAAAACTTTTATAAAATATGAAAAGATAATTAATTAAAAATATTCAAAAATCTAAAGTTCAATATAAATTATTAAAAAATTTGAGGAGACAAATTAAATATTTAATTTTTTTTTAAGATTTCCTAAAATTCTGAGATCATGGACACCTCTCCTTTTAAGGATTCGCCACTGCCTATTACCTATCCTATGCTGCTTATGGTCCTAATTATCATTAATTTATTTTGGACTATTATCAAATATAATAATGATTAATGATATAGAAGATTAATTTTTATTCCTTTTATATAATCCCCCTTTTCAAGTATGATTACGCGTTTGCGTCTTAAAATAATTAGTTCTAACTTAGTGGTATGCAATATTATCTTGGTTGGAAGAATTAGAAAATAGATACTATTGCACGAATTAATTTGACTTAGTGGTTAAAGAAACAGTTGTTGTTCATAGAAGTCACGGGTTCAAGCACCAACAACTGCAGTAGGGTGCTTGAGTACGCATTGTCAAATAATTGAGAGTATATTTAGAACAATACTACTTGTAATCACTTTAGTTTTCAAAAGAAAATATATAGTATTTTTATTTGGCAAAAGGTCAAAAATATCCCCCAACGTTTCACCTTTTGACCATTTTAGCCCTATCTTTTTTTGGTGCAAACAATCACCTAACGTTTCATTTTTTGTTCAATTTTTACCCTTGTTGGATGAAAACTATTAGTCAACTAACAATCAACGCCTGAGGTTGACGTGGCATGTCTGCAAGGCATAGGGAGATGACCTGGCAGTCTGGCACTACCACGTGGCACTTTGCTGATGTGACGATTGGTTAAAAATATTTTAAAAAATATATTTTTTTAAAAATAAATAATTAATTTTAAAAAAATATCACGTCAGTATAAATACCATGTGGTAGTGCCACATCATCTCCTCATGCCTTGGAGACCTGTTATGTCAGCCTCAAGCGTTGACCGTTAGTTGACTAACGGTTTTCATCCAACAAGAGTAAAATTTAAACGAAAAATGAAACGTTAGGTGATTGTTTGCACAAAAAATGATAGAGCTAAAATGACCAAAATGTGGACCGTTGGAGTCTATTTTTCACTTTTTTTTCTTTTTATTTTGATTAAGAAATGGTTAATCTTGTGACACATTTTTCTTTGTTTTGATGTGGTTCGTTTCATTCTGTCATTGTGGCATGATTTCAGCATACTTTAGTGATCGGTTGGTGCTCGTACAAAAATCTTCGCGGCGCTAATTTTACTATGCCATTGTAAGAGATTTTAGTAATTCTTTTGATGCATTGTATTATATTGGCTTAAGGGTGTAAGAAGCCCTTGAACTTTTGAAAAATAATCAATTAATCCCTTAAACTTTTTTTTGCACCCAATTAAGCCCTTGAACAAAGAAATTTAATCAATTTAGCCATTGAACCAAGAAATTGAATCAATTAAGCCCTTTGACCAATTTTGACCATTAAATCTTGACCTTTTTTTTCTTCAGATATTACCGGCACATAATACACTACAGTTCCATTATGTTCCATTTACAAAAGAAATTCAAAAAGTAATTTTTTATAAATTTTATAAGTTTTTTAGAATTTTTAGAACCTTTAAAGAATTTTTTAAATAAAATAAAAAATTCTGAAAACTGTCAAGTGGAAACATTGTGACATAGTGCACTGCAACAATGGATCAAACAAAACTATTAAGATTTAATGGTCAAAGTTGGTCAAATGGCTTAATTGATTCAATTCATAAGTTTAAGGGCTTAATTGATTAAATTTTGTGGTTCAAAGGTTTAATTGAGTGTAAAAAAAGTTTAAGGGCTTAATTGATTTTTTTTCAAAAGTTCAAGTGCTTCTTACACCCTTAAGCCTATTATATTATCTTTTATAGTTATTAATAAAATTCAGTTATCATTATTAAAAAAAACACAGGAGAACAAAGTACAGCAAATTGGGCAGCTATAGTCCCAAGAGAACGGACTCAACAGAGGCCGAGAAAAGAAAACCAACATATTACTTAGATTATCGGGGCCATGGATTCCGACAAGACTCCGGTGACCGGTGCCGATTCCTTCAGCTCCTAAACACCGGGCCTGCTCCGTTTACGTCGATCCTCGAGCTCATTAATCAAGCAAATGACATCCTTATACGATGATCCACCTTCTCCTACAGCTTTCTTTGCCATTTCTCCGATCAGTCTCGCATTGTTTCTCATCTCCACGCCCTCTTCTCCGCCACCCATCAGCCGCTTCACCGCCGCCTCCACCTTATCTCGCCCCACCGTCCATTGAGACTCCATGTGCCACGTAATCCAGTCCAAACTCCCCACTTTAACACCAACCTTCAACACATCGGTCACCAGTTTCTCATTATAAAATTGATCGGCGAACTTCGGCCATGTGATCATCGGCACGCCGCAGCTCACGCCTTCAAGAACCGAGTTCCACCCACAGTGCGTCATGAAACCGCCGATCGAACGGTGTTCTAGGATCAACAACTGCGGCGCCCAGCCGTTGATTATCAGACCCTGCTTCGATTCCTTCATCTTCTCTTCAAACCCAGTCGGAAACCAAGTTTCTTCACCGTTGAACACCGTTCCAACGACCCAGATAAACGGCTGATTCGAAGCTTGTAGGCCGTAAGCGATCTCGAGGATTTGCGCCGGCGATAAACGGCCGACGCTTCCGAAGCTGATGTAAAGAACTGATTCGGGTTCTTTAGAATGAAGCCAGCTTAGTATGCTCTGTTCATCAACGGCGGCCTTTTTTCCTCTCTCGGCCTTATCGGCTATGTTCCGGTTGTACAACGACACCGGCCCGACGATCCACGCCTTGTTCGATTTCCTCGATTGTTCGACGTACGCCGGTTCGAGTTCGTAGAAGCTGTTAACCACAATCCCGTAGCAATTATCCATAGCTTTCAGCAATGTATCTTCTACAAATTGAAATGCAGGGACCGGCATCTGTGACGGGGTCAATTCAATCCGGTCGGGGAGTTCGGGCACGACGAAAGGCTCGTATTTCGAATCGACCGTCTCGTGAGGCCGGAACTTGGTTACAATGTATCGAATGCAGCCCGCGAAGCAGCCGTTTCCGTTGAACACGATTCGTGCGATGTCCAATTCGAGGTTGTCAATAGCACCTACAGCCCAATTGTGGAACATGTCATGTACGATGCAATCCGGTTTGCGTTGAAGTAACAACTTCGTCAATGGTTCTTGTAGCATGGAAGTGTCGGTGAGAGCCGATGCGGTCATGTCGGTGTTGGCTAAGTCGATGTTGTCCGGTAACGAGAGGGTCTCGATGAAGATTCGATGACCGGATCGTTGGTCGCGGAGGATCGATTCTCGAAAGGAGAGAGCATGTTTTGGGGTGGCAACAATGGTACATTTAGCACCATGAGCTGCAAACATCCTGGCCATGTCTATCATGGGGATTTGATGGCCTCCTCCTACAAAGGGGAAGAAAAACATTTCAACGGGAGAGGATAATGAGTCCATTGATTCGAGTTTCGAGTTTCGTTTTAGTTTCGAGACGTATGGTGCAATTAACCCGATCTCGACTTAAATAAAATATGCTGTACTAGTACAACTATACACTGACATGGGCATGCAAATCAATTGTCGAGAATTGCAACGGCAGTTGAGATTATGTATCTACCGTTAAACGTGTTGATCAATGACCGGTTGGAGGAATCTCCGAATGAATCGGTAGGTGCATCCGGCCGGTCAATTTTAACCTTCGAGTATCAGATCGAGCCAAGTAAAAAACTTTCGAGTTGTATAATTTTTTTAAACAATTTTTACCTATAGGTGGGGGAAGGGGAATAGAAAATGTGTCAACTGAGAGCTTTAAGCAAATAGTCTAGAGATTGCTGGCAATTTAAGTATAATTATTTATAAGATTATAGTACGAAATAATTCCAATTTCACCGACTTTCTATAATTATATAAGATATACATATAATTTTAATTTTCTTTTTCACATGTGTAAAATTTGTAATGTTATTTAATAAAACAAATATCATATAAATTTATAAAATATTTAAAGAATGAATTTTTTAAGAAAAACTATTGATGTGAGTATGCCGGAGTTAATGAACTGTTGAGAATAAAGGATTTACAAAAAAAAAAATATAGTTGAAAAATCAAATTGAATAAAATATAAAGTTAAGCGACTAATTGAAAAAATAACAAAGTTATTTGTTAAAAATATGAATTAAAGTTATATATATATATATTCTATAGTAGTTGTGGAGCATGTTGTTCAATTTTATAAACAAAAATGAACTTACAACTAAGGAGGAATTGAAGAAATATTAAATTGTAAAAATGGAAAATTATACAAAATTGTGGGGTTAAATTGTAAAAATAGAAAAATTTGTTTTCAAAAGTAGATATTTTTCATTGGTTTAACTTTAAGAGGATACAATTCAAATTTGGTCAAAAAATCAACTTAAAATGAATGAAAAAATGAAGAAATAAGGAAATTATAGACTAAATCACAAAACAGTAAAAGATTCAATTTTTCAAGTTGACAAAATCAAACTCGACTCAAATAACTCAAAATAATAAAAAAAAATTAATTTTTCTAATCGAACTAAGTATTATATACCCCAACATATATCGACTCGAAAAACTCAAAAAAATAAGACAGTTTTACGAATAGAATCAAGTATTGTACACCCCAACATATATCCACCATTAAACTCGGTGGGTCGCAACTCCAATAAATCCCTATGTACCGTTTACGGCAGATCATGTTGCAGAGTCTTTCTTCTTTCCCCTTTAAACCCTTTGAACGTTTGGGTGGAAAGGGAATTGGGAAGAAAGGACTTTGGGAAAGTGGCAAGAGGAAATAAATAAATGAAGGCTTAATTCACTTGTTGCCCCCTAAATTATATATTTTTCCAATTTGATACCTAAACTTTTTTCGGGATAAAGTGACCCATAATATTTTCGACGTTAACCGTTTCACCAAAAAAATTAACACCGTTAAAAAAACTTGTCATGGCCAATCAGAACTAGACCTGGAAAACTTGACCCGAGACCCGAACTGAAATCCAAAATCAATCCGAAATCTGAAATAAACTGAACCGAAATTGAACAGAATGGACCCGAACCGAATAGACTCGAACCGAATAGACCCGATTAATAGAAATAAAGAAAGATAAAATATGAACAGCCGCATAAGTCACTAAAATGTCAAATATAGGGTGTAAAAATCTGACCGACCTAAAAATTTGATTAAAATCGACTGATCTCTCATTGAACCGAAATCAACCGAAACGAAATCAACTGACCCGAAATGACCCGAAACGCAATAGACCCGAACTAAAACCGAACTAAACTGAAACTGAATTTGAACCGAAAATATCAGACCCGAACCGATTGACTCGTTTGCCACCTCTAATCAGAACACGCCACATTATTTTCTTTATAATTTTTAATGCTCGAACCCGTAACCTCTAGGAACAACAATCGTTTATTTAACCATTGATACAAGTTGGTTCGTGCTATTGAAAGATTTAATTAATATAAAAAAGAGTACAATAATAAGATTATTGTAACTAAAAGTATAAAGATTAACGTATAAAGAGTATAGAGGCTGAAAATAAAATTATACCTTAAAAGATATGGATTCAACCGTTCTATTTGTAAGGTGTATATTTATTGTCAAAGAGTTAAATCCCCACACTTATATTTTTGTCCACACACTAACGCACCAATTAAGCATTTGTGAGATTTCCCCTCTCGCACTGCGAAGTTAGAAAATTTAGATTGCTATATATGTTATAGATGTTAGTCAATTAAGCCCTTAAAATTAATTAATTGATTAAATTATTGAACTTGTTTATGTTATGAATGTTGGTCGATTAAATTCTTATATAGGAAAGTCGGTTAAATGAATCGACCGAATCAATCAATTTAATAATTTATTTATCCTTATAAATATATCATCAATTATTATTAACCATCTTATTAACAAATACAATATTCAAAAATTGTTATTAACAAATACTACTTTAGTAGACATGATGAATTTTTAACTATTAAAAAATATAGATATCAGAGTGAAAAATACTATAATTCAAGGGTCATTTTACTTTTTAATTTATATTAAATCAAATATGTTTTTTTTTTGTTAATATATTTCTAAGAAATGAAATATGAAGTCCATTATGCAAGGGAGCTTTGGTTTGGATAGTTTTACATAGTTTTACATATTTCTAAGAAATCAAATATTCTCATATTGTTAGTGTTATATTTTTAACATTTTTTTTTCTCAAAATTTATTATTTTGTTAATTTATTCCTTTCAAATAAAATATGTTAATTTTACTACTACTAATAATCCTATGTGCAGTTGTATTTTTAAACATGTTTAAGGAGGAATTACCTAAATATTGCGCTCATTTTTTCTTTTCCACAATTATGGTATAAATCATATCATTTCCATTACTATTGTACTTGCTACAATAATTTTGAAGTCGGAATCATCAGAATTTGTTTTTGAACAATAATTTTTTGTAAAAAATTTAAAGATAGTATCATTAGAATCCGACTTTGAACAGTGCTTGCACCAATAGAATTGCTTCTGCCTTCAACTCATTTGAACAATAAAGATTTTTTATTGAAAATAATTCAAACACTGTTCAAACACGGATTTTTTTATTAAAAATAATTTGAATATTGTTCAAAGACAAATTCTGCTTTCAATTAATCTTAATCCTATATCGCAGATATTTATTGTAGAGCAATTCTTTATATCTAATTTATTTCATTCATCATATTAATATTCAAACTATGAATGTTGCTTAAACTTGTTATAATAGAATATATCAAAAAATATATATATTTTAAAAATATTTATAAACAATCTTACATTTCAACTAATAAATTAAATAAAACGATACAAATATTTCTAACAATGTAGAAAATAATCTTACATGTGGATAATACTAGCTTTTACCTCGTCATTTGCGGGCCCCACAAGAAAAACTGTCGTAAGAAATCCAACGGCTGAGATTTCGTCTTGCGATCCCAACTTAGGGTTTACTACAGAAAGAAACCTCCGAACTTATATTACTACAACTTTCTGTATGCCCTAGCAGCTACTCCTTTCAAAGCCCCTCCCTTTCCCATTCTTCAAACCTCATATTCTCACGCGCCGCCGCCCACTCTTCCGCCGGCGGGGTAACATCCATTTCCTTCCCCTTCCCTCTCCTCCCCTATTGAAAAGAAGAAGAAAAAAAGTACAAAAACGAAAAGAAAGTTCGCTTCTTTAGGAAAGGTTGAGATTTTCAGCTTACTATCATTTATTATTATCATTAACTGCTCTTTGGGTTTTGTTTGATTAATAACAAAGAGGAGAGGGAAGAACAAAAAAACCCAAAAAAGAAGCAAACTTTGAAGAAAAAACAGGGTTTTTTTAGCTGTTGGCTTTAGAGTTTTACAGAAATGGCGCATGTTCAAGCTCAGGGGCAAAGTGGCGGCGGCGTTAACAGTGGTTCCGGCGGAGCCAATAACCAGTTTGTAACGTCGCTGTATGTTGGGGATTTGGATCCCAGTGTTAATGAGACTCAGCTTTATGAGTTCTTTAACCAGGTTGGTCAGCTGCTTACGGTTCGCTTGTGCACGGATCTGTCCACCCGAAGGTCTCTTGGTTATGGTTATGTCAACTATGGCAACCCCCAAGATGGTAAATTGTTCAAATTTCTCAGCTTTACTTTTAGTTTTTTTCATTTATTTTAAATGATCTTGTTCATTGTTGATTTGATGGTTTTGTTTTGATTTATTAGCCTTTGTTGAAGAATGGATGATTGCTTTTGTTAGTATTTTAATCAATGTTTATAAGTTGCATTTTGTTTTAATGAATTATGAAATGAAAGAAAAAAGTTATTAGATTGCTTCAAATTCAATTGGAAATGGCTGATACAAGAGTATAATATTGTCAAGCATATATATATATTATATGGATTAATATCCTATACACTGGCGTTGGAAACTGAAAGTTTTCACAAGCCCTGGGTTCAGGGGTTTAGGTGTAGGGTCTTAGAATTTAGGTATATTTGTTTTAATTCAAGGTTTAGAGTTATAATTTAGGGTTTATATGTTAGTGTTTAGTTTTTAGGGTAATATGGTGAGGATTTAGGTTTTAACCTATAAACCCTAAATTATAACTCTAAACCTTAAATTCTGACCCTATATATATATATATATTGCTTTTGCATTGATTCCCCAAGAAGTTGCTTAGTTAGTGTGGATGACATCCTATTTTGTTTACTTACAGCTGCAAGGGCATTGGAGCTTCTGAACTTCACTCCTCTGAATGGAAAGCCTATCCGGATTATGTATTCGAATCGTGACCCTAGTCTTCGTAGAAGTGGTGCAGGGAATATATTTATCAAGGTAATAAAATTTAATCGTACTAGGGTTTCTTTTGCTGCTTTGTATTGTAAGTCCGTGCTTTATTTATCTCACTTTGTTTATTTTGATTGTTTTTTCGGTGAATCTGGCAGAATTTGGATAAGGGAATCGATCAAAAAGCTTTGCACGATACGTTTTCTGCGTTCGGAAACATTCTCTCTTGCAAGTTAGCTACGGATCCCTCCGGCCAGTCAAAAGGTTATGGGTTTGTACAATTTGAGAATGAGGAATCTGCTCAAAAAGCGATAGAGCAATTGAATGGTATGCTGTTGAATGATAAGCAAGTCTATGTTGGTCCTTTTGTTCGCAAGCAAGAAAGAGACACTGTTACTAGCAAGACAAAATTTAACAACATCTATGTAAAGAATCTCTCGGAGTCGACTACTGACGAAGACTTGAATAAGATTTTCGGTGAATTTGGTCCAATCACTAGTGCTGTGGTGATGAGGGATGCAGATGGGAAATCCAAGGGCTTTGGATTTATCAACTTTGAGAATGCAGACGACGCTTCTAGAGCTGTTGAGTCCCTAAATGGAAAGAAATTCGACGATAAGGAATGGTTCGTCGGGAAAGCTCAAAAAAAATCTGAAAGGGAGGCTGAACTGAAACAGAGATTCGAGCAGACAATGAAAGAGGCAGCAGATAAATTTCAAGGAGCAAACTTATATGTTAAGAATTTGGATGATAGCATAAGTGACGAGAAACTTAAAGAGCTATTCTCTCAATATGGTACCATTACGTCATGCAAGGTTAGCTCATTTCTAGAATAATCGAGTTGAGTTTGGATTCGGTACTCGGCTGATACTATTATTAAATGTAACAGGTTATGCGAGATCCTAACGGAATAAGTAAAGGATCAGGGTTTGTTGCGTTTTCAACTCCAGAAGAAGCATCAAAAGCTGTAAGTTTATAACGGTAGATCTACTCATAATGTTATCGTATAACATAATCTAATTCTCGTTATAACAGCTTGCGGAGATGAATGGCAAAATGATCGTCAACAAACCTCTCTATGTTGCGCAAGCTCAAAGGAAGGAAGATAGGAGAGCCAGGTTGCAGGTGTGTTCTTTGGATGTTTTCTTCGAGTTTGGTCACAAAAGGATGGTTTTGATTCTTTAGTATGCTAAGACGTATGCCGCACTTTTACAGGCTCAGTTTTCTCAAATGCGACCACTTTCAATGGCCCCTTCAGTTGGACCTCGAATGCCAATGTACCCACCTGGCGGTCCAGGTCTTGGGCAACAAATGTTCTATGGTCAAGCACCTCCGATGTTCCCTCCTCAGGTAACTATTTATATATGCATTTTTAACCTACTTAATTAGTCGATTAATGTTATTCTGTAACGTCTGCTTTAGAAATCACGATCGTGTTTGTGCGTTTTTATTCTGTCAGCATGCATTTGGATATCAGCAGCAGCTTGTTCCAGGTATGAGGCCTGGTGGGGCTCCAATGCCAAATTTCTTTGTACCAATGGTTCAGCAAGGCCAGCAGGGTCAGCGTCCCGGGGGCCGAAGAGCTGGGGCTGTTCAGCAAAACCAGCAACCAGCTCCTTTAATGCAGCACCAGGTTTGTTTCGTCTCGTTTTTTGATATGTATGCTTATATCTGTAAATACTTCATCTGATATCTCACTAAAATATCAGATGCTGCCCCGTGGGCGGGTCTACCGCTATCCACCGGGACGTGGTCTGCCTGAAGTTTCAATGCCCAATGTTGCTGGAGGCATGATGTCTGTTCCATATGATATGAGTGGCATGCCAATGCGTGATGCACCACTTTCTCAGCCAATTCCGATCGGAGCTTTGGCCTCAGCTCTTGCAAATTCTACTCCGGATCAACAAAGAACGGTATGACTGCTTTGCTTTATTTATTTGTTACTATTCTTTCTGCGTATCGGTGCCGTCAAAGTATACTTGTTAACATATTACAAGGTCTTTTATTTTATTCTTTTACTAAGAGTTAATACACAACTTCCCGTATATTAACAAACCGTAATTGTCTCTTTTATATGGATCGACGTGTAGATGCTGGGCGAGAATCTCTATCCACTTGTCGAGCAGCTGGAACCCGATGCAGCAGCTAAAGTAACAGGGATGCTTCTAGAGATGGATCAGACTGAGGTTTTACACTTGCTCGAGTCACCCGAAGCTCTAAAAGCCAAAGTAGCAGAAGCGATGGAGGTTTTGAGGACCGTAGCTCAGCAGCAAGCCGGTGGTGCTGCCGATCAGCTGGCTTCGCTGTCATTAAACGACAACCTTGTCTCTTGAGTTCGAATGCCCCGACTTCACAGATGAGCATGCTTTGGTTAGGAGGATGATTTAGCCGGTTTTTGATTCATTAGTTTTGTTTCTTTCTGGAACATTGAAAATACAATCGATTTTCATGCACTTTTGTCTTTTTGGATTTGGAATTTGATTGTGTGCCTTTTTGGGTGCTTTTTTTTGCTTAATTATTTGCTTTCTAAGGCTGCTGAAAGTTTAGGACAACCCTAATTGCCAATTTTTTCGTTTTTGATCATAAACCGAGATTTTCATTAAATAAAAGCAAAGGATAACAAGGCATTCGGGGCATGCAGGTTATGCAAACCTGCATGCCCTTGCATGCAACCAACAACGTAAAAGCAAAACCCTAGAATCTTAATGACGACAGGGCTGACGCAGCAAGCCCGGATACCGAAAGAAGGCCAAACAAAGGCAACAACAAAAGCACCGGTGAAACCTACAAACAGGTTCCAAACGTAAAACACCTACTAGAGAAAGGGTAACAAAGAGCCCTTCGTGTTTTAGAACCCAAAATTCTAGTGAAAGCTCTATTCAGAGGCAGGGTCCCTTGATTTTCGTCATGATTGTGAAAGCTCTAACAGGTAGGAGTTGGTTGAACAACATGGACCTATACCGTGGCAGCTTCATAATCACTCAGAACAGTTTCTTCATCGACAATCATGAAAGCCATAGTTGTAATTTTTTTTCCATATGGATCAATTTTTAGTTCTTCAATGCCAACTCGATCCAACAAGAGCCTGGTCCTCTCCATTGCATGCTTCCTTCTGGCAGCTTGGTTGATTAGCTCTACATAAAAAGCCTCGTTTTTGCTGCTCAATACTGTTGATGATGGGGATGTGAAGGTGAATGAGCCTGGAAAGAGTGCAATCTTCAAAACATCCTCATTTGCAACTGCTCCAAAACAGTTGGCTCCCCAATTGCCTGGTAATATTTGAAAGATTCCATCGTTTATGTAACTCCACAGCTCTCTTCTCTTAGCCACAAAGATGGACTCATCCCTAATTTTTTCTCTCTTCCGTTTGTATTTATTTGAAACCTCGAGATTGCCCACTGTTTCAATTAAAGATGGTTCGAAGCAGCATCTTGAAAAGCCTTGTCTGCTGTGAAAGTTGATGCCATAGTGTCGTTGAAAAGGAAACTTAAACAAAGTTGCTGAGAGGAGTAAATACACAAGGCTCATAGGGGGACAAAACGAAGGTTGAAAGAGGGAACAAAACGAGACCTGCTAGCCAGTGACTCAAAGCCTCTCAGTACACCGAAAAGAGAACGTGCTCAAACAAGATGGAAGTATCTTCCACTGATAAAGACTTGAACATCTTTGAGAAGGCAAAACGTGAACCTTTAACCAAGAAGAACAACTGGGAGGAGTTTGGCTTATCAAATTTGCTTTGCTCATTGTTTAAAAACATATGTATTCTCCTATATGCATGCACAAAATGAGAAGCCAACCATTATATTGTTAACTCCATTGTTGGACACGTTTAAAACACTACCTAACGCAGCTTGTCAATTAATATATTTCAACATGCATTCATACAAAAGCTTTTAGAAAAACTTCCCAACACTTCGTTTTAATTAACATGCCTCAATCTCAACCCAACATCAGCGTTGCGATCAGGCTGCTGCCGGATTATTCCACTGCCCTGCAGATTAGAGTCCGGTGTTCCAGATGAAGCTCCCGTCTCACTTTGCTTTTGTTCCGAGCCTTCCCCAAAGTTATGGAGTCTACGACCGATGAGGTATCTGTCGTCCCTTATAGAGTTGTGGAGGTTAGTGAACCAGACATGAAATCTCTTTGCACAAAAGCACAACAAGCTGAAGGAAAGGCATCCCAGCCATGCGAATCGGTAGACAGCCGAGTTAACCACTAATGGGTATCCAAGCACAGGAAACACCCCTCGGGCTAATACGTATGGTAAACACAAAGCTGTCATCAGCTTCATTATGATAGGGAACACGATCTCCCGCAATACCCAAAGTCCCTGCAGTCTGGAGAAGCCGTCTTCTCTCACCCTTTCGAATTTTACTCGCCAGCTTTCATCTACCAATGGCATCATATGATCCAGCATAACCTGTGGATATAAGATATCAGAGATCTTTATTGCAAAAACCAAAGAGTATATATAGTAAATCGTGGTTCGACACTTACAAGCCTAGTCCATATCTTCAGAAAAATGAGACCCAACGCCCAGTCTTGATAAAGGAGGAAAACCGGACTCTCGTCCACAGGCACCCGCATCGGCACAATCACCAAAAGCTCAAAAAGCAGACCGATAAGAACGGGAATGACAAAAATCTGGACATTACAGCACCAATGAAGATATACAAGTTAGATATCGGGAACTTCGAAACAAGTAGAAAGCCTAGATTACTGATCACATACCCATATTGATAAGAGCAAGGAGCTCTTGATCACAATGACACCCCACTTCCAGATTTGGCCTAACAGAACTGAAGCCCTCTTTGTTCTTACGTGCTCGGTGGAGTATCTAGCCCCGGCCAAAGCTGTCCAAATGCAATAGCTTCCAATGACAAACGCGTAAAGGTCTACAACGAGGAACAAAACAATAACCGATTAGCACTAACATTATAATTGGAGAATTTAAGGGGGTAAAACAAGAATGAAATTGCATTACCATTGCACTTAATGCCGTGAGTTATTGGGAGAAGAGGAATTGCATTGAATAGAGCACGTCCAAGTGATATCGGTACTACTATCAAGGCAGAGTTGAATACAAGCAAAGTCATCCAAGCAATGACCAACAACAGAACAATGCGAAGAACAAAACTGTACCTGCTAAAGAATTCTTCCATAAAAATTAGACAGCCAACTACAAACAAAGATATTAGACTAACAAAATGTAGTGAGAGAAGATGAAAAAGGAACAAAGCGGCCATTAACGATAATCCTCCGTTCTACATTCAAAAATAACTAACCAATTAATATAGATGCCAGCTTTGTGCATTCTATATTGCAGGACTCAGTTCTTAACAAGTAACTACTTCGAGCAAAATTCATTTGGATGAATCAGATATAAAAGAATAACTTGAAAGTCATCCCAGAAAATGGAAAAAATCATGTTGTAATGCATCTAAACAAAGATCCTGCGTTTAAATCTAAAACCTATTCAAATATCTTTATCAATAACAACTTGCAAGTGCAAATAAGATTAATTTTTTTTAATGTTAATAGTGTAGGTAAAACCTACAAATTTTTATCACAAATGTAGAATCTTAGAGCGGTGGTGCATGTAAGTATATCATCAAACAAAATGAAGGCGAAATACTAACCACAATTAAAACAAACACATCAAGCAATGTTGTCAAACAAAAGCACCATATAACTTACCCTGAATCAGTTTGTTCATCCCCATCAAACTCCTCCGCTGCATTAGAGTTTCCTGATGCGAGGAGGCCTCTATTTGGATCATCAGCAGCAGCAAATGCGACCATGGCCTGTTCATGTCCACCTAGTTGCACAATCTGTAGTCTATCCTGTTGTCCTGGTTCCACATTGACATTTTCCTGGCCACCATTCTCCTCAGGTCTGGGAAGTAAGAAGTCAGTTAAGCCTAATGCCCAGCCAACTGCAATAAACCAATTGCGCAGAAAAGACTTGATTGTTGTCCGCAATTTAAAATGCTCAACGGCAAATGGAATGCATATTTGAAAGAGAAGCATGTCAGCTGGAATCTCAGTAAACGGGTCTGAAACCCTGCAATAAGCAAATCATTTAAATGTAAGGTAACAATAAGTATAAATAAGTGAATCAATGAGAAATGGTATGAACCAATCTTACGATATATCGAGTGGGAAAACAGAGGGTGCCATCCTCATAGCAAGCTTGACTGGCAAAAATACCAGCATCACAATCAAACTACCATAAACAGCAACTGATAACAAGACCCTCCGAGCGTGCTTGTGTACAGGATCATCAATTAAATCACGGAAGGGATTGTAGTTTGGATCAGCTGGATCTCGAAGGAAGTATAGAACCCCATTACGTAAAACCTGCCCGTAACAAAAATGATATTATCAACTCGTGCTACAATATGATAACAAGTTCCGAATTAAAACTTAATAACATAGGATGGAAAAGAGCATTACCCCTCGAAGAAGGCTGACAAAGATGCTTATTTGCAGCATGTACACAATTCCTACGACCCAATGTATCAATGAGCTTGCTAAAGGTGAAACTGAGAAGAACTGAACTCTTTGAGACATCGATTTCCCAAACATCCTTATTGTACATACATCTAGCCACCATCCACACATCAAAGGGAATACCCCAAGCTCAATTACAAGCAGGAAAGCAACTTTAATCATTGTCATCAAATGCCTCATTGCTGCCAAGAACTGCCTGAAGAGGGATGGTATTGTCTCGGCTATTGAGGCAATTCCATAGAACCTCCCCATTGTCAAAGGCTCACCCCTAGTGTACCTAATCAAAGTGACAATACCTAGGTAGAAGAAGACCAAGGAGAATATAAACATGTACCCAATAGCAAGAGTTGTAACATCAGAAAGCCTTGATGATCCAATAGATACTCCTTTCAAGAGATCTGCTGGAAATGGTGCACTTGTGTTGCTTGAAACTTCAGTGACTCCAGTAGAGTTTGCTTTCAACAATTCTACAACCTGGCCTTGGCCTTCAGATGTCAAATTCGTAACAGCAGTTAATGTGTTCTTCAATGTGATGTTTGCTAAGGAAAGGGCAGTATCTGTCAGTGGCATGACTACTGACAGCACTGGACCACTTGCAGAAGAGAAAAGCCAAGATACATAATAGAGAATAATGCGGCCTATCGAGAAAGGAACAAAAATTACAACACCAAGGAATATCATATTGCTCGCTAGAACCTGCAGGAATGGAAAATCAAGTCATGAAAGAATATTGTGCTGAAAATAGTATTAGCATATGTATAGAGAGATAGAGAGTTCCTAGCTGACCCCATGCAATTCAAAGTAGTACCATGTAAAGGAACGGCGATAGAATATAAGATTATAGTTAGAGTCAAAATAATGCATAAAACTATAAAATCATTCAATGGCCTCTGGTATGGGTATTTTGGAAGTGGAAACATTTTATGGAATGACAGAAGTGACAAGAATGGCACTCTTTAAAAGACAATAAGATTCAGGATAAAGTTTCCACCATTTAAAATATAGCAAAGAAACACCCATCATGCATCCAACCAAGAAAAGTGCTGAAATATTAATCATGTTTGTTCACTCAATGAAGTCCTAAACTATAAGTTTTATCAAATTTCAACTTAGCAAGAACCCATGCCACAACAGATTCACACAAATGCAAGAACACACAATGCCCTTGTTTTGAGGATGATAGGGTGATAATGTAGTCTCGGGGACCAAAAGGTTCCCAAGAAAACGCCCAACAAAAAATCAAGTCAAGCACTAGTAAGAGAATGTCAATTAGAAGTTAAGGACAGATAATTAGATAATGCAAGTAAAACAACCAAAGAGACTTACAGTGAATGCATTTTCAACCAAATGAAAAACAGGACCCTGCATGCCAACAAGCTCATCAAAAGGTACATCCTCGGCGCCATCAGCATCATCCAGGCCATCAAACATCTGTTCAACGTGAGCTTCAAGACGAGCTGCCTGCATTTCCCAACGAGCGGCCACATTTTCAGCATTCCTTCTGATCATTTGGCCAGCTCCACCAATACCTTGTGCTCCACCAGCATCTTCACCATTACCATCACCAGCTAAATTCCTATTAGCTTGTCCCGGGGGTCGCCTAACAGCACGAGCACCATTCCTCTCACCTTCATCTTCTCTCTCAGCATCTCCTCCAAGCTCTCTCAAATGCCGAAAATAATCCCTCAAAGAGGTGGCTCCAAGAAAAATAAACACAATGCTTGCAGAAAGTAGGAACCCATGCAAGCAATCAGTAAGAATGATTGTGGTTGAAATATGACTTAGGAATAATCTCTGAGCTTCACCAAAACTCCTGACAAAAGCCAAGCGCCATATCCAAAAGGTAATGAAAGGTATAATGAGGAGCCAAACTGAAAGCACAAAACTAAGGCGCAAAAAGAACTGCAGAACATGACAAGCTTTCATTGCCATCCCAACAACAAACTCCTGAAAAGGAAGTCTTGCTGGAGCATTCTCGGCATACACGGGAGAGAAAGAAAATGCATGCTTGCAAACCTGCAAAGAAAGTCTAGCATAGTTAAAACCTAAAGCATCAAAATCACATGCCAAATCTACCTTCTAGAGCATAAATATATATTTCAAAATTATATAAAAAAGGGACACAGAGAAAAAGAGCCACGTGTACAATTTTCATAAATAGAGAAACATAGACAGAAGGAGGTAGAAAAAGATAACTGACACACACATAAAAGTATTATGAAATGACACAAAAATAAGAATTCATGAGAAGCCATGCTCACAACATGAAAACAGAAACAAAGCTTGTGTCTTGTGCATGACCTTTATATTCTAAAGTTCAAGGCTAATCTCTAACAGAATTAAGATGATCCCTTTGATCATGTGTTAACCAAATTCAGAATTGATGTGTACAAAACCATGAGAATCATTACAAAACAATGAAAATAAACAAATTGTTCATCAAATTCTCATCACTCCAAAAACGGAAAGCTATCAAGATTTGCAACTTCAATAGGCATTCTTCGTAAAGGAATTAAAATGAAGTCAAAATTGTCTTCATTTCTTATCCACCTTTGTTAATCGTTATAAAACCATACCTAAATCAAATACCAAATCACGAAATTTAATAATAATAAAAACCCTAACTGGAATTAACCTAATTTACGAAATAACCTATCATCTATACCAAAAATGATTACAAAAAAGAACCTAACCTCGCATTGGCGAGCGTTACTGTGATTCAGCCATTGCAGAAGGCAATCCTGGTGAACAAATTTGATACTGCCGCTACACGCGCAAGGGTATCGAAGCGGATTCTCTGCATCGCCCGGGTTCCGGCAGATCCTGCAAACGTCTTCCTCTTCTTCATCCTCCTCCATCTCCGCACCATACTTAGCCGCCGCCCCGAAAGACATCGACAACGTCTCTTTTTCCTCCTTTGACGATGTGGACGACGTAGATGGAGACGGCTTCATTCTGTCTTCTACAACGGCATCTGTGGAGGAAGAGGAACTGGGGTTTTCAAAGCCCGGCGGCGGCGGCGGCGGCGGAGCCGCGGGAGCGATCTCCATAGGGCTGAGTCTGAGAAACGATGAAACGAGTCGGTTGAGCCTCGTGGGATATTGCAAATATTATTTTACAATTTTTTCCTTTTTTTTGTTGATGATAAACAATGGGTCGAATTTGAAATGAATTAGTTTATATTGCGGAGTATGTCGGCAACTCGGATTGGTTCGTCTTTTACAGTTACAATTTTATTTTTTATCGTAAAAAAATAAAATCCTCTTATACAACTTTAAATTGTTATATTTTATGACATTGTTCGGTAAAGAGCGGTTTCGATAAAAATTAGAAGTTTTAAGTATAATTAGAGGTTTGATCAGTCAAATCAGTTAATATTGTTGTTTGATGAACAGGGGATTGAAAGAGTGGATTGGGGTAAAACCGCTAATTTTGAAAAAACTATTAATACGAGCTTTTTAAGATTAGAGGTTTGATATTAGAGTTGTAAAGACTCTTTTACCCTTAGCAGTTACAAAATATTGATAACTAATAAAGTAATCAAACAATTATTGAATATAATAATGTCCTTATATGTCATTTTGCTTGCTTAAATAATCTAACAGCTATCAGTTAATTTTACCTCAGCTAATGCAATCAGCCACCAGCTATCAGTTATCCGCTAATTGTCAAATAAGGGCTATGTTTTTTTGGACTGTTGACACAATCACACAAATTAGTTATCGAATAATAAAAACATAATCGTTTTAAAAATTGTTGAAAAAACTCAATCACATAATTTAGAAAAGACTTAAGTACTTTTTGCCCTCGAACGTTTAACTGTTTTCCCAACTTTGCCTCCTAATGTATTTTGGGCTCTTTTGCTCTCCTAAAATTTAGACTGTTACTTATATTACTCAAAAAATTAACACCATTGAAAAATTGTCTTGAGTAATCAAAACATGTCATGTCACTTAATTATTTTTTATTTTCTAGTTTAATATATATAAAAATTAAAAATAAATATAATATAATATTAATAAAAAATATTTAATAAACTCATCTTTCTCAACCTCCTATTTCCCCTTATAATTCCCTTTTTTTTCTTCCAAAAATTCTTTGTTCATAATTAACCAAAAAAACACATTCAGATTATGCATTTACACATTTTCTAAAGTGATTGAGTTCACCTATTAACATGTACTAACCAACTTGAGAGTCCAAATTATGAGTCAAACATCAAAATATACCAAACAAACACAAATCGAAGTGATAACGTCGAATTTAATCATTTAAAAAAATAGCTATAAAACCATAAAAAAGACTATCATTTTTATAAGGAAAAAAAGAAATACTTATTAAACAGAATCACATAAAAACTCGAATACGTAAAAAAAAGATGAATAAAGAAGAAGAAAAGATGCATGGGAACACAATAAATAGTATGACAAAGTATGGGTAGGTATAAGATATTGAGATGCGGTAAGTCTAGAATGCAGGCTAAAAAATGATAAATTTAAAATTTTGTTTAAGAACTTAAATTATTAGACTTTTTGATAATATCTTAGGTTAAATTTTTTGTGTGTTTTTAACAAGTTTCGATACCTAATTTTTTTAGGGAAAACTACACCGGTGGTCCCTTAACTATTATCGTTTTCTTATTTTGGTCCCAAAATTATTTTTTTCGGCAAAATCGTCCCTTCTGTTACATAGTTTTCCCAACGTTAAATAGCTAACGGTTTTGCTGATGTGTCATTTTTTAAATATTTTTTAATTATTAATCTCTCTTCTTTGGCCATTTGGTTCGTTGGCCATTTCTCTCTCTTCGGCAAAAACCAATGATCAAGGATGAGTATTGCTTGTGTCATTTGGCCACCGGCAATATGCTACAAGCAACTGTCGCTGCTAAAACCCCACTTGGTGTCAAGGCCAAGGAGGCAGTGGATAAGGTCGAGTCCATTTACGATACTCATTTGTGTTGTTTTAATAGTTCTCACGAGGTTGCATTTGACTAATGAGGTGTTTCGTGATTGTTTCTCAAGGAGAACTTGTTTCCGATGAGCTGGTTGTCGGCATTATCGATGAGGCGATGAAGAAACCTTCATGTTGAAAGGGTTTTGTTCTTGATGGATTTCCGAGGACTGTAGGCCAAGCACAGATGGTGTTACTTCTTTTAGAATCATTATGCATGGGTTTTTTAAATCTTGTACACACACTTATTATGGGTTCTCGATCTATGCTTGGCAGCTTGATGAAATGCTTGAAGAGAAAGGAGTTAAAATCTTGTACCTTTATATGCCTTAATGTAAACTTCTTGGTGTACTATTTGCATCTCAACCCCGAAACCTCATCTAAGCTGCATCACTGTTTTTCAACGAACCAAATGTAGTATTGTTAACAACTCTGCTTCCTCGTTTTTGTTCTCTTCAAGGTAACTGGGGAACCTTTGATTCAACGTAAAGACGACACTGTAGCTGTTCTCAGGTCAAGCACCTTCGCGACACTTCGTTATCTTGCTAGACTCTAATTGTTCTTTGGACCTCTTGAAGTAAACATGAAACTTTCCATTCTCCAATTCCTTTGTAATCACCCCTTCCCACCAGCCGTCATTATGAAAAGCATCCACCTCTTCACTGAACTTGAACTTCCTGGACTTTTCTCGAGGGGCCGGAGGGCGTAAATCCACGGCGTCGATGGTCTCCCTCAAGGGCTTAGTACCGGCCTCGTCGTCGAAAAGATGGGTGTACAGTATACTCGACTACGAATTTGTTGTTGGTTTCTTAGAAGGAGCACGCTTGATGACTACGCTGGTGTACCATGAACCTCGGAACCCAGGGTCGTTAGAACTGATCTCAATTTGAGATCCCGGTTGTAGGTGCGGTGGGTCGTCGGTGGCCGGGGCTCCGGTGGGATTTTGTTTCAGCATTTCCCTTTTTTGGGGATCGAGGGAAGGGAGGGGGATCTTTGCCATTGACGTTTTTAATGGCGTTGCTTGAAACTCAGGTGATCGATTATTACTGGAAAAAGGGAATAGTTGCAAAGCTTCATGCAGAGAAGGGAAAGAAGAGGGAGAAATGATTAAAAAATATTTAAAAAATGTCACGTCAGCAAAACCGTTAGTTATTTAACGTTGGAGACCAAAACAGTAAAATTATGTAACATAAGGGACGGTTTTGCCGAGAAAAATAGTTTTGGGACCAAAATAGGAAAACGATAATAGTTAGAGGACCACCGGTGTAGTTTTCCCTTTTTTATAATATTTTAAGTTTTTGGATAAGTATCGATACTTACAAAATAAGTTTCGATGCTTGTCACAAAAACACGAAAAAATCAATTTAAAATGTTATCAAAAAGTCTAACATTTTAAGTTTTTGGACAAGTATCGAAACATATTATCTTTTAACCGCATCCTAAACCTGTTATACGTTAGACTCGCACCAAAGTATGAGGATAATCATTGACCAAAAGTCAATAACACCACTTCCTAAACAACTAAGAAAATAAACCACAAGGAAAAAAAACAAAAAAAAACGTAGAATTATCCAAAAATACTCTATCCTAATTGTTTATTTATTTTCGATTTTATAATAATAGTTATTTATTTTTATAATTTTTTAATAAGATACACTTTATAAATAAAATTGTTGAAATTCAAATTTCATAAAGTAAAAGCAACCTTTTTCAAATATTTTTATAAAATTGGACGGATCCGGCTCCGCATTAAATAATTATTTAATGTATAATTAAATTGTAGGGTGGAAAATTATTCCATAAAACAATTTAGGACAAAATTATATCTCCAATAAAGTAAAATATTAAATAAATAATAAATTCGTGCTCAAACATTATCATTATTTGCTCAACTTTCACTATGACTTACTCACACACCGCGCGTGGATTTCGGCGCTCCTAAAAAAATTAGATTTGATTGGAACAGGTGATTGAAATTTTTATCTTATATTTGAAATAAAAAGTAAATTTTTTTACAGTGAGAAATAAAAAATATTTTTTATCTTATAAATACTTTTATCTATAAATGACCATACAAAGAAAGAAAATTAGGGATTATGTCCACCAAAAACCTAAACGAAAAATATAAAAAAAAAAATCTAGTCGTATTGATAGTCGAACTTTCTTTTGAATTTGAAGCTCATCATTCATAGTAATCCAATAATCGTCAATAGTACTCATTTATCACTATTCATCTAGACGCGTTCGAGATAACGAAAGAGTGGCGAGCGAACCAAAGCAAACTTACAAGCTGCTTCGCAAAAACAGATCTGAATACATCGGCAAACAACCACAGATAGGGGATCTAACCTTTGAAAGAGTACCGATAATCATGAATCAGATACGAGCGATGTGAGAATTTCTACACGATCGCAGATCTACTGTAGAAGTAGGCGAAAAATAAGCCATAATGCAGAGAAGACGTGCCACAAGTGCATACGAAAGCGTGCCATAAAGGCAGACGAACATGCGCAAATATGCGAATCAAACAAATTTTTTTATTTATTAAAAGTTAAGCTAAAAACAAAAAAATATATATATGGTTAACAACCAATACTAAATTAATAATCGACCACTTATTAAGAAGACAAAAGTGAAGGAGTTTAATTTTTTAGCCTAAACTGTTTAGGGTTAATTTTTTTAACAAATTAAGGTAAAATTTAATCTAAAGTCATAGTCGTAATATCGTGTATGTTAATTTTATATTCTGATCAAAGTCTTTCTAATATATAAGTATTTTTGTAATTATCTCAGGTCAATGTAAAACGAATTTTAGTGGTATTGAGTTCGAGTCAAATTTGAATAGTATTGAATTTGACTCGATTTAAAAATTCGTGAGTTTAAAATTATCAAGCTTGACTCGAACTCAAAAAATTTAAAACTGAGTTCGACTCGACTCGAAAACTCACTACCTCAAAATTATCAAGTTCGAAAAACTCCTTTATGTGTTTAGTGGGTAATCTTCATAAGGCACTATTACTTTTATTTTAGTTGTTTTTTAGTATTATTACTATTAGTAGTATTTAATATAATAATATTATTATTAGTATTATTATCATTATTAGTATGTAGTAGTATTTATGATTTTCAAAGTGATATATTTTCAAGTAGATCATGAGTTTTTCGAGTTGGTATCGAATAATTTATTTCGGCTTTTTAAGAATCTAAACTTAATTTAAATTCAAAAGTCTAATCGAGTCAAATATTAACTAAACTTTTATTGAATCAAACTCGAATAATTTCCGATCTGTCTGGACTGATCTACTCAAAAACCCTCTCATAGCGCGTGAGGCCACCTTTCTTCTTCTTTTTCTTTTCTTTGCCATGGAAATCCAAGAACCCCACTGCATGAAAACGACTCCATTTCTATGCCACTTTCTCCTTTAGTCGATCTTGTGTTGATCATCATGGAAACATATTTTTTCAGCCCCACCCTTTAATTCCCTCCTTTTTCTCCCTTTTCACCATTTTCATGGCAACCTTTGTTGCCAGTAACTTTGTTTGTTTGTTTGTCGGTGGCTAGTAGTACCAGCATCCAATGTTCAATAATTTCTCTATTTCCTCTTCTGTTTTCTGGGTTTTATCTGGTTTGTGTTTTAAGCTACTCAGCACTTCTGCCATTGTTTCATTTGCCATAAAAATGGTGGTTTCAGTGTTTCAGTTTTAAGCCATAGCTGTTGTTAAACAACTTGATTCTCTGCATAAACAAAGGTGAGAACTTGATTCTCTGCTTTGTGATTTTTTTAAAGTTTTTAGCTTGCATTTCTTGCTTTTAAGTTGGATTTGTTTATGATTATCCATGAAAATGATGTTCCCAATGTTGGGATTTGCAAGTTCAATTTGTCAAATATGGTGACTATGAATGGCATTCTGTAGTTTTTGGGACCAAAAATTTACTAAACTCTTGATTTAATCCCTAAATACATGCATCTGTTTGAGATGCCTACAATGCCCTGTTAATGCTGTTATAGTGATTGATTTGTTTTGCATCTACTTGTGTCTGTGAATACTGTATGTATGTATGTATGTATGTATGTATGTATGTTCTTTCTTTCTTTCTGCAGAAATGTGTGCCAATTGATGGCCATGTATGTATGTATGTTCTTTCTTTCTTTCTTTCTGCAGAAATGTGTGCCAATTGATGGCCATGTATGTATGTATGTATGTTCTTTCTTTCTTTCTGCAGAAATGTGTGCCAATTGATGGCTATGTATGTATGTATGTATGTATGTATGAGAATGCCAGGTGATTGTTCTGAGTTAAGATGCCTGCTTGATCTTTGAACAGCTTACTTTATAGCTGTTTTTTAAATGAAATTCACCTTTTTTTGTTTTGTTCTGAAGCAGAAACCAACACCATGGACCACAAAACATGGCTTTGGAGGAAAAAAACTTCCGAGAAGACGATTGTTGCTACCGACAAGGTCGACATTTCCTTGAAACGAATCAATGAAGAGGTAAATCAAAAAATCTTTACCATCTTGCACATGTTTTTCTCCCCTTGTTTCTTGTTTTCGAGATGTTTATGTTTGTGATCCTTGGATATGATCTATGAAAATAACCCGAGGGTCGATGTTTTTGCTTACTAGGAACAAATGCATACGATGGAGGGGGGACGACACAGAGTAGTGAAAAATCTAAATGAGAAGCTTGCTTCTGTTCTCCTTGATAATCATGCTAAGGATGATTCGGCGACCAAACATGTGAAAATGGCACCAGTAGCCAATGCAGGTGACTTACTTTTATCCTCACTGCTGCAGTGCTGCTCTTCCCCGAAAAGACTTATAGTGCCGTCGGAAGGCCGGTTTATTTTGTTTGAAATGTGCACTTTGCTTTGACTACAATCTAATAAATACTAGTTTTCGTTTAGGTCGGGAAATGGCTGAAGCAGATCATGCAATCACTCTGAAGAAAGAGCTAGATGAAGCTTTGAGGCAGGGGAAATTGGCAAATGAAAAGTTGTCCAAGTCAGAGGCTGCATTGAAGGAATGTATGCAACAGCTAAATTTTGTTCGAGACGAGCAGGAGCGAAGGATCCATGATGCTGTCGCGAAGACATCAAGGGAGTTTGAGAAAGCACAGGAAGCATTACAAGACAAGTTGACAAACACAAACAGGCGGCTCAAAGAGTTGACTATAGAGAATTCTAGGCTGAGTAAGGCCCTGCTAGTAAAAGAAAAATTGATCGAAGATCAGCAGAAGCTCAAGTCTCAATCCGAAGCAGAATTTAGTGCGCTGATGGATCGATTAGATCTCACTGAGAAAGAGAATGCATTTCTGAAATATGAGTTTCATGTCCTTGAGAAAGAGCTTGAGATTAGAAATGAAGAGATGGAATACACCCGTCGATCATCCGATTTGGCACATAAACAACATTTGCATGATGTAAAGAAAATCGCCAAGTTGGAAGCTGAATGCCAGAAGTTACGGTTACTTCTGCAAAAGAGGCTGCCGGGTCCAGCTGCCATGGTGAAAATGAAGAATGAAGTGGAAATGCTAGGGAAGGACAAGTCAGAGATGAGAAGACGGAAGCCGATCAATCTCCTGTTGGAGCAATTACAAAATGTTGAAGAAGAAAACAAGACTCTCAGAGAAATAATGACCAAGAAGAATGCTCAAATCCAGTCATTGAGTTCAATGTGTTCTCAAACATCATCCAGGCCGACGACAGAATTCGAGACTCAGCCTAAAGAGCTGTTTAAAGGACAGAAATCGATGGAGCTAATGAGTAGTAGTCCACTATCAAGTGAGCTGTCTATAACATCAGGTTTCGATATTGGCAGTATTGATGGAAATAGCTCTTCTTGTTCATGGGCTAATACTTTGTTTCTGGAATCTGCATGGTCAGATAAAAGACTTAGGAATCCAGTTGATCACAAGGCCATTACAGTTCCGGAAATGAGATTAATGGACGATTTTGTAGAGATGGAAAAGTTAGCCTTATCCGATGGTAAGGAGTTGGTTCCATTTGAGCAGGGCCAATGTGGCTTCAGCAATACAAAGCAGATGCAGTCAAAAGATGTAGCTGGTGAAAGATCATTTGATTGGCTTCAGGTTGTTTTGCAGGCTATCTCCGAGCACAAACGTATTTCCAACCGAAGTTTAGTTGACATTCTCGAGGACATCAAAATTGCTTTGGGTTGTAGCAATCTTTTAAATACCTCTGATGTTAACAAAAATGCATGTTCAATGCATCCCATAGAAGCTGATGCTCCCCATATCAGTGGCTACATAGGCTGGAAATCTCCGAATGTCTCTCCAACTACAGGTTCACTCGGTGGAGCTTCCAGTGTTGATACCTCAGCCGAAAAAACGAAAAGCCAACAGTTTCAGCCTAATCTGAGCAAGTCAATTGGTAAAATCATCGAACTGGTTGAAGGAATTGGACTAACATCTTCCAATTCTTCTGAAACTTTAGAGAAAAATCAAACTCCTAAACAATCACCAACTCAGGCAGACTACTTTGTCCGTGTTTTTCAATGGAAAACTTCAGAACTAAGCACCGTTCTACAACATTTTATTCGCACAAGTAATGATCTGTTGAATAAAAGGGCTGATCTTGAAACTTTTGCTGAAGAACTGTCGTTTGCTTTGGACTGGATAGTGAACTTCTGCATTACTCCCAAGGAAACTTCGAGTGCAAGGGATAAGATCAAAAGGCATTTTGGTTGGAATGATTCACAAAGTGAAAAAGAAGTTGCTTCGCCTGATCAAAATCGAAGTGTTATCCCCGAAGAGGAGGGTATTTCTTGTAGCCTGGAGGAAGAAAACAGGAGATTAAAAGATGACTTGAAGGATACGAATACCAGGCTCGAATCGGCAACTAACAAGAGTGAGGCCCTGCTGGTACAACTTGAAGAATCAAAAGAAAACATTGGAAGCTTACAAGCAGAACTTAATATGTTAAAAGAATCAAAGGAAATGATAGAGGATCAGCTTGAAAATCAAAAATCAATTAATGAAGACCTCGATACCCAGCTCACCGTTGCCAAAGCTAAACTGAATGAAATGTTCCAAAAGTGCTCATCTTTGGAAGTTGAGTTGGAGTACAAAAATAGCTCTTGTGAAGAGCTAGAAGCTACATGTCTTGAGCTTCAACTCGAGTTAGAGAGGTAAAGTATCGCGTCTTAGTTTTAAATCCTGTGAATTCTAAGGGAACTTGTCAATAGTTTCTGATTTCTGAAACATAAACTTGCAGTGTGGCAAAGAAAGAAACGCCAACGTATGTCATGAACCGAGAGGGGAAGCAATCTCAAAAGGTAAGTCATTCACTAGTTAGCCTATTATTCACCAGACTTACTAAAACTTTATCTGGTCTTTGGTATTTTTCTGATATGCAACTTTTATAGTTGATACTTGATATAGGCTATCATAACTTTGCAGTTGATCTCAACGTCAAATGGCAAACTTTCTATTTCGAATAATGGTTTTTCTTTTCCGGCATTTTGAACATACAGGGTTGGGAAGTTACACCGGCTTCAGTTAAGTTAGCAGAGTGCCAAGAAACAATTCTGAACCTAGGTAAGCAATTAAAGGTATTGGCCTCACCGCGAGATGCAGTACTCTTCGACAAGGTTTTCTCCAACAGCAGTGCTGCTGGTGCTGCTATAAACCACAGAAGGATGAACAAACGCCTCTCCTTGCGCGACCGAATGCTAGCTGATGATGGTGGAAAAGCAGCAGACGTTGTCAAGTCTTCCAAAAATCAAGAAGCAGGAGATTCAACCCTTCCTGCCTCCAATAATTGCAAGAAATTGCAAGCTTCAGGTATGCTGTTGCATACATCAGAAGCACATCGTGGTTCCAGGAGGGAAAGTACTAATGCCGGCATTATGGCTTTGGCTATTGTGCCAAGCAAGAAGCAAGGAGTCGGTTTGCTTAGGAGGCTGCTGTTTAGAAGGAGGAAAGGTTACAGTAAGAAACCTCGAAACCAAAACTGAACAGTGATCGGTAAAATGAAGAGGCAACACGGCCCACTGAAGGCAAAACAGCAGTAGCTTTCATAGTGTGGTGATCGGTTTTTCGTTTGTTTTTTTCCGAGTTCATAGACTATGGTGAGTGCTCGTAGTCCTTTTGCAAAAACTCAGTTTGTGTATATTTTGTGTTGTGGAGGGATTTGAAAAACCAGATAACTACTGTTTGAGTTGGTAGCTTATTTGATCCTTTTGCAAATGAAGTTTATCCTCTGCTTGGTAAACTTTGTAAGTAAAAAAAGTAAATTCAAGAGCTTGCACAATAAAAACAGAAGGTATAAAAAGATTCACAAGAATTTTCATGTGATAAGTTCAATGTTCATGAATTTCTGTCCTCCACCTATTAATTTGCAACTTTTTCTATGCTTTACTGTCCTCCTATTGCTGCCATTTTCATTTCAAGCAAGGCATCTTCAAAGCACTTAGCCAGAAACTCCGGGTCAGGGACGATATCTTTCGCTACAAGAATTTGCATCTTCGCTCTACCGGCATAACTCAACATGTGCATCGTAATAGCCTGCATTAACAATGGTAGAACTCCGAACTCGTATCATAAACTAAATCCAATTCACCTCAAGTCTATGTTACTCGAACTCAAGTATTCGAGATGGAACGGTGTTGTACCTGTGGTAGGCTGGAGGTACTGACCTTCAAGCTGGAGATTGGATTGCCTGCAATTGTAATTTCCTCTAGAGGGCCAATCATGTTAGAGATGGTGAAGGTGGTATTGCAAAGAAGTTTGTGATTAAGCAAACTAGCATACTGCAAACATCATAAAAAACACAGAATCAGTACAGAGAAACATCTCGAATTCGAATTCGAACTCGAATGTTTTTATGATGTTTCACCTTTGGTCCTAACAGGGTCATTGCAAGATCACCAATCCAGTAGGAGAAATAAGCTTCCAGGGAATTTTTTTTCCTATCAACCATTTTCTTTGCTTTCTTCAAATACTTCAATGGATTATTACCAGCTTTATCATAGTACACAGGCAGCAAAATTACACCAAATCTGTTCCCCCATCTTGCTTCTGAATTTCCAACATCCTGACAAACAAAAGTTATTACCAAATGAATTTCCAGCATGAAAAAAAATGGGGAAAATCTGGGATTTTCAACAACACTGAAACTGACCAGGAAACCTGGATTTGGTCTTAAATTAACCATGGCTACACCTGTCATACGAAGACCTTCATGCAAGGCTAAAATCAAACATTGAACTCAAAATCAGTTCCAAGATATTGTTGTCTGGTGTTGAATCTGTTGATCGAAGTTTATATGAACAAAGTTTACCATTTGGTGTTCGGTGATCTAAGTATCTTGATAGCCCGGATGACACCACCCCGAACAGGACATCGTTAATGGTCTGCGAATTCGCATTCAATCGGAAAAAACGAACATAAATGAACATGAGTGTCAAATACAAGTACAGTTAGATTGATTTTTGTTACTTACAGTATTGGGAATTGCCTTTTTCACCTCCTTCATGTCTTCAAGCAAGAACCTAGCGGTAGCCAATTTCCTAGGCCAGAGTTCGACACCATCGCCGCCGGAAACCACCGTTTTCCGGTCACAAACAAGAAAAATCCTAACCAAAAACTCCATCACAAATACAAAACTGAACCAACCCATCTTCAACAATCCCCACAAGGCAAAAACCAACCAGAAAAGGCCCTTCCTTTTGCCACCCTTATCTTCTCCGGTCTTGTCCGGAACCATCACGGGGAGCGCGTTCTCATCGCTCGCCGTCCGGCAACTGGCCATCAACATGGACATCAACGAGATTCCGTCCCCTAAAGCATGATGAATCCTGAAAACGAAGCACTTGTGCGCCATTAAAAGATGGATCTCCCACAAGGGTTTATCTGTACTCAATGGACTGCTCACCGATAACTCCGCCACATATTGATTCACCGCCATTTCATCATCATCTTCTTTCTCGATGCTGAAACCTTGGTTTTCACTCCCATCCATGAATTTGCCGGATTTATCTAGCTTGTTGTTGAAGACGATGACGTGTTGGTCAACGTCGAGCCGGGTTCTTCTCCAATGCTCGAACCCGTTCTCGTCACGAACCAGCAGGCTGCAGAATCTGGGGTGGGTCGCCATTAACGAAGACTTCACGTTCGCTTTTACAGCGTCTATGTCGATGGGGTTTTTGGCATGGGCGATACAGTGGATGACGACTTCTGTTTTTGGATGAAGAAAAAGCCGGCCGGCAGGACTCAACGGTTCGTCGGAGAAAGTTCCCGGACCGGCCATGGAGATGAAAAAAATGGGGTAATCGTCGGATTCTTCAAAACTTCGGTGACGGAACACTGAACTCTTTCACCGTAGTTTCCCGGAGCGGCATGTTTAAGACTTCAGTATTAGCACCAGGTTTCAGGTTAAAAAGTTCGATGGCATGTTTTGTAGCTGATGACGAGTTGTCCTGTAATGGAAAATTAAAGGTAAACTCTTAAAATGTTTTTAATGGGGAAGGTGTGGAAATAAAATAAAATTTGAAAGAAAAAAAAAACCGACCTTGATTCGAGTAGTAAGTAAATTGATATTATTTTGTGTACGTAGATGTTTTGGTCGGAAGATTAGTCTATCAAAATTGAAAAGTTATTATATGGTTTTAGGCTATTATTTATGGTCTCGTCCACAAAAAAAATAAAAATAAAAAGATTAGTTGGCTATAGGGATGGGCACGGGTTGGGTTGGGTCGAGTTTTTGGCCCACCCGCACCCGACCTAAAAATAAACACTCTAAACCCGCACCAGACCCGATAATATTCTTTAAAAAATCCGGTTCGACTCGACCCGAAAATAAATATATTATATCCGATCTCAACCGACCCAAACTATATAAAATAAATTAATTTTAGGGACCTAATTGTAAAAAAATTAAGGGACTTAATTGTAAAAAATATAATTTAAACGATTAAATTATAAATAAAAATTTAATTTTAAGGACTTAATTATAAAATATATATATAAAGAGGGGTATTATTATAAATATCCTTAAAAAATTTAGGGGAAATTTACCCTATTAGTCTCGGTCGGGTCGGGTCGAATATTTTCCACCCTAAACCTGAACTCGACCCGAGTATACTTTTAGCAAAAACCCGATCCGACCCAACTCGATCCCGATTTTTTTATTAAAAAATCTAATTCGATCGGGTCGGGTCGAAACCTGTCGAATTCGGGTAAAATGCTCATCCTAATTGATTAGTTTTTAGTAAATAGAAATTATGAATGACTGATAGGCTGAGCTCATAAAATATATTTTTTTAAATTATTCGTGGCAAAACCAAAACCGTTAAGACAACTAAAAAATTGAATGAAAACAAAAAAACAGGTGTACTCATATTAATTTCTACGTCAGCAAAAAATCTCTGCCGGTCCAAAATTGTCCGCACTCCACATCGCTGTAATGTTTTTCAACGTCCGAGTGTCTAAACACAAACAATTCAAAATTTTAATTATCAAATTAAATTATTTTTAAAATTTAGTGCCAAAAAAATAAAAGGCTTAAAAGCTAATTATAAACCTTTAATCATTATTCATAATGCCTACAACGTGCTTACAGGTTGTCGAGAAGAACTTAAGATGTAAAATTATAGTTAGCCCAATTAATGAGCTACAATAATTATGGGTGGACAAAAAATTCAATTACTCGGTCCCGTTCTCGATCGGATCTGATGAATTTTTATCTGAAATTAATTTTGGTGGGACTAAGACCAGATCGAAAATTTAGGTCCTAGTTACATTCGTGACTGAATCTTGATTTTCTAGATCCAATATCAGGTGGGTACTCGATATTGATTTGTTAAGACCACTTTAAATGGTGTTTTGGTGGATGTAGACTTAGAGTTTTTTAGTTTATTCTTTTTCTTTATGTATAAATATTATTGGTGCTTAGAATTTTTTCTTATGTTGCTTAATTTTTTTAGTAGTAGACCAATTGACCTAATAACCGGTACTGGTACCGATTTTTACTAGTACTAGGATCAGCTCTTAAAATTTAAGACTCGATGTAACCGGAATTAGGACTGATCTCAGTTTTCAAGAATTGGTGGCTACTAGAACCGGAATCAATTTTAGGCAAACTGATCGGGTACTCGGTCTTGCCTACCCCAAACGATAATTCTACCTTGACACTTGTTCAAGTGGTATAAAACTAGACATGCAGTTGAGAGGAACCAAGATTTTTCATTCTCGACACCATCACCACCCAAAAATAAGAGCAACAGTTAAGCTCTAACATGAAACGAGCATTCCTACCATTGTCAGACTATTATCTCCGACTACCGATCATTTTGACCATCAACATAATTTTTTAACCTTTTTTACCCAATTAAACTTACAAACTAATAAACAATTAAGCTTATTGACTAGTTTTAAACGAATTTTTCTTAAGATATTATTGTGCGTGACATACTATAATTCTACCGTATTATCCCATAATTTTGGTTAAATTTTATTATTAGCCACTAAACTCTAGGTTTTGTCTTATTTTGGCCATTAAACTATGAAAAGTTTTAATTAAATCATTGGCCATGTTTGGTAAACAACTGGTTAAAATTTACTATTAGCCACTAAACTCTAGGTTTTGTCTTATTTTGGCCATTAAACTATGAAAAGTTTCAATTAAATCATTGGTCATGTTTGGTAAACAACGGTTTGAGCAAAAATTAGATGTGTGAGCTAAAATTAAAGGTTTGACCAGTTAAATTCACTAATTTAGATGTTTGGTGAATAGCGAATTAGGGTGAAACCTCTAATTTTGAAAAAGCTACTAATATGAACTTTTATACAATCAGCTATTACAATTCGCTAGTTAAATCAACTAATACAATCAGCTACCAATTAATGTAATCTGTTATCCGTTAATTGTCAAATAGAGTCACTAACTCTTCAAATTGTTTCAATTAATTTTTTAAATATTTTTAATCTATAAAACTTAAACTCGAAATTTATTCGAAAGACATTAAACATTTAATACTCGACCCAACTAGTATTGGTGCATAAGTTTATATATTGTAATTAGATTACAAAACCGAAATTATTCAAAATATTAAAACATAGATACTTTTATAACATAGGGTTAGTGTGTTCGCTTCATAAGCCAAAAGTGTTGTATATTGCCAATCATTTGAACAATTTTATATAACACTGGACTTACACGTGAACTTTAACGTGTGATTTCAAAACTAGTGATTAACTTTTAGTCATTGAATTTGTTTTTTTCTTTCTAATTTGGTCCTAGAATAATGTAGTTGTTGATGCCGGTTCTGAGCGATATTAAACAAGGAGATGAAGACAACGGCCGAAGGAAGATTTGGAGACGAAATTTGGTAGTTCACCTGTTGTAAGACGGACTGAAAACCACGATAAACGGCGGTGAACTATAGAATCGGGTTGACCTCTGGTAAGCTTGGGGCTAAGAGTCGCAGACATTGTAGAGAGGGAGAACGATAACATGTAGGAGAGGGAAGAAAGAGTCATCCCTTTGCTCTTCGATTTGAGGGGTATTTATAGCCCCTTGGTGCAACTTGATGGGATGGAGTCAAGCCTAACATCATAATGACTACTAATACGGATGGCAATTTGATCCGTCCCTGTCGAGTCCCGATCCAACCCGACCTGATAGGAGCAGGTTTTTTATATTAAAAAATCGAGTTCAGGTCGAGTCGAGTCACTTTATTGGAGAAATAAAGTCGGGGCGCGTTCGGGTTTAGGGTAAAAATTTTCCAACCCGACCTGATATATTTATATATATATTATATTTTTTATATTTTATATATTATATTTTTATTAATTTTTTTAGGTCGGGCAGATGATTTAAATTTCGGGTCGGGTTGAGGCGGCCAAAAGCTCGACCCAACTCGCCCCGTTGCCAATTGCCATGTATGCGCAGACCCGGCTCTCGGGCAACAAATTGAGCTAGTGAGTCAAGTGGACTTGATAACGATCATGTCAAGGTGCAGGAGTTGAATGGAGAAAGAGGTGCAGGGGTAGTTCTGCGGTACGGCAGCCTAATATAAGGCTAATATACGGCGTTACCGGAAACATCATAAAGAAATACCGGAAACATCATAAGATATACCAGAAACATGATAAGATATACCGGAAACATGGATTTCGAAAGTATGGATACTTTCGAAACCAACTTATCTAAAAGTATGGATACTTTCGAAATCAACATATCCAAAAGTATCGATACTTTCGAAATCCATGTTTCCGGTATATCTTATGATGTTTCTGGTATTTCTTTATGATGTTTCCGGTAACGTCGTATATTAGCCTTATATTAGGCGGCCGCATGCTAGAAAACTCCGAGGTGCAGAGAATAAAAGTTCTGGAGGTTATGGTGCCTCGAGTAGTGCGAAGGCTAGGAGCTCCAAAAGTTCTGTAACAGGGGTTTTGCGGATCCCGAAAATTTCGTAAATCTCAAAAGCGAGTTTTCAGAATATGTCAGAGTGTAGTGCAAAAATGATATAATTTTTTTTTAAAAACGGTGTATTTCGAAAGCACTCGACAAAGGTACAACAATTATCAATATAAATGATCGTGTAGGGTAGTTAATTTTAGTTTGAATTATAGCGTTTGATTTGGTATGACATGACCATTTTGAGAGATTCAAAATTTGAGTAGTTAATATTGGAAAATGATAGCATTACTATTCAGCTACGTGCTTCACTAAGCAACATCCAAATTAATTGTTGCTAAAACAGATCAACCATTCAACCCTTATCTTTTTCAAACCACAAAATGGAAAACGAAAGGGAAAGGAAAACAACCCAAATTAATTGGTCCACGATTTTTTAGAATATTCAAGACGTTAGATTTTTTAGATAAAATTAAATATTTGAATCTTAATATTATTGTAAATTGAACCTTTGTAGTATTAGATTAGTCAGGTAATGAGTTAGATATCGATGGTTGTACAAAAATATATATTTTTTATAAATTCTAAAAAATATTTTTAAAGTTATATATTTTTAATTATATATATTTAGAATATTGGTCAAACTAACAAAATATGTAACATAAGGTCTATTTTTTAGAATCATGACAAATTTGACCAAATATATATACGAGTTTGACTAAATTATATTCAAGCTCCTCAAGGTTGCATTACAAGACTTTCACTTTGATTCTACTTCTTCAAATCTTCCAATTTCCACACAAAGGATAAGCTTTTCTCTTTGAATTATCAGTTGATTGAGATCTCTATTTTTTCTTCTTTAAATAAAAAATGTCAATAGAAAAATAAGACTTAAGGGTAAGATTAGTTCGTAAACGAACAAAACATTCAGTGAATTGTTTATAAGTTGTTTGATGGAAAGTTCATTTATTTATTAAACGAGCGAACATAAGTAATATTTTTTATTCGTTTAATTAAATGAACGAACACAAACAAATGGCTCGTTCGTTCATTTACGTTCGGTAATCCGTTCGTTTATGTTCGTTTAAATTTATTTGCACATGTCAATTTATATTTATTACTTTTGATAACAAAAGTATTATATTTAAAAAATATTCACATATGTCCGTTCGTATAAATTTATTCACATATGTCCTTTTATGTTCGTTTGTTTGTGTTCGTTTATCATTTTACGAACGAACACAAACAAGCTACATTCCTTAACAAACGAACACGAACAAAAAATTATATTCGTTTAGTTATTTGTGTTCATTCATTTGTTTAGTTAAAATTAAACGAACAAACATGAACATACTCTCATTAATATTCGTTTGGTTTATTTACATGCCTAGGTAAGTTTGTTCTTGGAGTAAATCCAAATCAATTATTTTGTCCTTACATTTTAATTGTATTAACTTTACGCTGAATGTTATTTAATTGCATCAATTTTAAATTTAAAATCATTTAATTTTGGAAAAAAATTCCATGTCATATGCTTCTTTTTATGCCACAATGCTAAAAAACACTAAAAATTTAAATTATAATTCATAACCCTACATTCTAAATTCTAAACCTTACACTTTATACCCTAAAAATACACCATATTATAAATTTCTTATTAATTTTTAATGTGAGACATAAATATAAGCACAAAAAAGACTAGAGGTTTTCTATTATAATTTTGATGATTTAAGTTTACTTCATGAGAAAAGTTAAAACAATTAAATTACTTTGAAGACAAAATTGATACAATTAATCGATTCATCAGAAAAGTCTGCGTGAGTCTTTAGTCCGTTTGACTTTATTGTTATTACTTGAATATATTTTTATAAAAAAAATAAACCATGCATTAGAGTAACAATACTTATGAGATTCCTTCTCAATTTCATAGTTTTAAAAAGGCTTATACAATACAATAAGTACATGAAATATTTTTGAGTCAAAATAAATACCTAAAATATATAATATATATATATATATATTTTTGTAAATTATCATCAACAACGATATGAACATCGCTGCATGTATATTTTACTAAAGCCCAAAAGGGCCTTGGAAATCAATTATAAAAAAACGTGAACTCTAAAACGCACCGTTCTGACTCTTTTTAAAAACCCTAGCCTTGTGTAACGCAACCTCTTATATAAATCCATTACCGCCGCACATTTTGCCACTCTAGGGTTTTGCTTCAAGGTAAGAGTCGTTTTTCTGCGAAACCATAACCGGAACAAAGATGGCGGAGAAAGCTATCGAATCGGTCCAATGTTTCGGCCGCAAGAAGACGGCGGTGGCCGTAACGTACTGCAAGAGAGGCCGTGGTCTGATCAAGATCAACGGCTGTCCCATCGAGCTCGTCGAGCCTGAGATCCTCCGTTTCAAGGCCGTCGAGCCAATCCTTCTCCTCGGCCGTCAGCGTTTCGCCGGCGTCGACATGAGGATCCGAGTCAAGGGCGGAGGTCACACTTCTCAGATCTACGCTATCCGCCAAAGCATCGCTAAAGCACTCGTGGCTTTTTACCAGAAGTACGTAGACGAGCAGAGCAAGAAGGAGATCAAGGATATTTTGGTCAGGTACGATAGGACTTTGCTGGTTGCTGATCCCAGGAGGTGCGAGCCGAAGAAGTTCGGTGGAAGAGGTGCCAGGGCAAGGTTCCAGAAGAGTTACCGTTGAGGAAGTTCCATGGTTCGTTTTGTTGTTCTTAACGAATTTATAAGTTAATGCTTATCTGGAATTAAGTTTTATTATATGGATTTAAATTAGCTTGTGACTTGAGTTTCAGAATTTTTGGAAGTTTGTTTTGGTTGCTTAAATTTATAGATAATCGCTTCAGACTGTTGCTTTCTTAATATTTAATCCTGCTCTTTCTCGTTTATTTTCTTGTTTTTCTATCATAATTAGGGATTGTTTTTCTTTCATATTTGAGCACAATGTTAATAGCTTTGAGATGTATTGTAAACCCTATGTTAGTGTTTGTCATAATTAGGGATTTAGGAATTCAGTTGGCTTTTTTTATGTAGTTGAGGTTATATTTAAGGGAAGAAATTTATATTAATACATAGATTGCTCTTAAATTTTTTAAAAACATTGCATTCATATGAAATCTCAAGTCTGAGTTGGTGCAATTTGCATTTTAGGGTCTGAACTTGTTCTTCTATAGGCTTAATTACGCTCAAATCGAACATTAATATCCCTCGATTGGTAGTTCTATCTGGTTTGTTATGTTCTCTGTGTTTGTGCATTTTCATTTGCCATAATAGTGGTTTGATGTATTGTATATCTGTAAACGGTTTTCTACATCAAACCGTATTTTAAGAGCTTACAGAACAATTAAAACTAAATAGGGTATAGAATTATTCATTGGATTTATCATGGCATAAATGTTATTGTTTTTGTTGTACAGTTACTATTTTTTTTAGTTCTCTATGCTTTATTGATCCCAATGGTTGCCATTCTCATTTCAAGCAAGGCATCCTCGAAGCACTTAGCCAGAAACTCTGGGTCAGGTATGATATCTTTAGCCACTAGAAGCTGCATTTCGACTCTACCAACATAGCTCAACATGTAAATCGATAGCGCCTGCATTAGAAACACTAAATCTCGTTAATCGCAAATACATATTTAGTTCACTATGATTATGGTGTAGTACCTGTGGTAGGCTGGAGGTGTTGAACTTCATGCTAGAGACAGGGTAGCCCGCAATTGAAATTTTCTCTACAGGCCCCATGAAGTTCGAGATCGTGAAGGTTGTGTTGCAGAGCAGTTTGTAATAGAGCAAACAAACATACTGCAACACCGAAGAGAATCTGATTAGTAGGAAAAATTATCGATGAAAACCGATGTAAGTTACAGGTTGAAGGCTTAACCTTTGGTCCAAGCAGGTTCATCACAAGATCCCTGAACCTATAGGTCACATAAGCCTCCAGGGAGTGTTTCTTCATATCAACCACCACCTTTGCTCTCTTCAACCAAACCAAAGGGTCTTTTCCAGCTTTATGGTAGTAAACTGGTAGCAAAATTGCACCAAATTTGTTCCCCCACCTTGCTTCTGAATCCTTCTTCATTACTTCTGAAAGTTCCTGAAATCCCAAATTGTCAATACTAAGGCTTTGTTTTTGGTTGCAGTTGCGGTGGCCAACGGCCGTTCACCAGCAACAGCAACCCCAAACACCCACCAGTTTAGCGGCAGCTACATTTTCTGGCTTTTGGGAAACGCTTGTTTGCCCCCAAACCTAGGTTGGGGACTTCAATGGCAAGCGGAGCCTAATTGCTGCTGGCTTAAAGGAAACTATAAAGTTGAAAACTGACCTGAACCCCTGGGTTTGCTCTTAAATTAACCATGGCTACTCCCGTCAAACGAAGGCCGTCGTGCAGGGCTAAATACGAAAGATTGAATACCAAATCAGATCAGTTCAGGATGATAACAGGTGTTTGATTAAATGTCCGTGGCCGAAGTTTACCGTTTGGTGTTCGGTGCTCTAAGTATCTTGATAGCCCAGATGAGATTACAGCAAACAGGACATCGTTAATGGTCTGCAAATTTCCTCAAACAAGAAACTTAGCAGTGGCCAAAGTTTACCATTTGGTTTACAAAATGAAATATATATATATATATATACTTACGGTATTGGGAATGGCCTTTTTCACCTCCCTCATGTCCTCAAGCAAGAACTTAGCAGTGGCAAGTTTCCTCGGCCAGAGTTCCACGCCATCTCCGCCTGAAATCACCGTTTTCTTGTCGCAAACAAACAAGTTCCTCAACAGAAACTCCACCGTGAACATCAAAGTGTATTGAACCGTCTTGAAAAAACTCGAGATTGTGTCCAGCATACGAAACCAATCCCTTCCTTTCCCTCTCTTAATCGGAGCCACTGTGGGAACCGTGGCATCTTGATGATCAGCACCGTCTTCTACCTTCCCGCAACCGGCCATCAACATGGACATCAATGAGAACCCATCGCCTAAAGCGTGATGAATTCTGAACACCGCGCACTTGTGTGCCGTTAACACATGTATTTCCCACAAGGGCTTGTCTGTACTCAATGGACTGCTCACCGATAAATCCGCTACATACTGGTTCACTGCCTCTTCACCATCGTCATCGTTGTCTTCGTTGTTGAAACCTTGGGACATATCGTCGATGAATTTGCCTGATTTATCGAGGCGGTTGTTGAAGACGATGACATGTTGGTCGATGTCGATCTTGGTTCTCTGCCAGTGCTCCAACCCGTTCTCGTCACGGACCAACAGGCTGCGAAACCTGGGATGCTGGACCATCACCGAAGACTCAAGAGCTGACTTTGCGAAGTCTATGTCGATGAGGCTTTTGCCGCTGGCGATTACATGGATGATCACATCTGTTTTTGGATCAATAAAAAGGCGGCCAGCAGGGCTCAACGGTTCGTCTGAGAAAGCTCCCTGAGAGGCCATGACAGTGAGGAGAAACTGATGAGTAGGGCGAGTTTGGTCTCGGTCGTTATTTGTAGTAAAAAATGCTGGTTTCAGCTTGGATATTGCATTGTTACCGCAAACGTGATGTTGAATTTTCCCCCGACTGATGCATGGTAACAAGTTTTCATGCGGTGAAATTGGGAAGTAGTAACCAACTTATTTTAACTATCGTTATATAATTTATTGGTTGAATAATCTGGATCGAATATTGTAGAGGTCTATTGTGGGTGTTTTTTTCAACTCAATTTGTTCAATTCATAAAGTTAGAATTCGAATATCTGATATTGTTTAAAAATTTAATGTCGAATGACACTAAATCAATTAGTTGTTGATTTTAATACTAGTATTCTATTTAAATAACAATCTATTAGTTTTATTTCTCAGTTTTAAAATTTGAGATGTTAGAATTTTTTTTTTTTTAGAATATGCTGGTGTGATGCAAGGGTAGCATCTGTTCAACTTTCTTTTAGCCTTTTTTCAACGAAGGCACACACAGCATGCAATACTGGTGCTCGATCCCGGGTCCCAATGGATGATGAACATCAACCTTTGCCACCAGGACACAAGGGGATGAGCAGATGTTAGAATTTTTTGGAAATTCCGGCTTGAATAATGTATTTGCAAGAAGGTGTGTGATTTCAAAATGACTAAATTAAAGGAAAGGACGTGAAATTACACTAAAAAATACAAAAACTTGAGATGTTAATGTTGTTATTTTTTTGAATTTAAACATGTATATTTTATAAAATAAAAGAATGGTTCATAAATACTCTAATTTTTATTATTTTATTTTTACAGAGGGATTTAACAAAGTAAATCCAAGAAATTATCATCCGTCGGTAAGCCAAACCAACATTATCTTCACACAGAATCCGCTTCACCTATTTTTAAAATATTCCATAAGGTCACTTAATTTTTAGTTCAATTTTAATATAATAACTGAACTTTTAGTTTGTTTTTAATATGAACGCTTTCGTTACTTTCCAAGAAACTAATTTTCATGTGATTTATTTTATTCAATTACACTAATTTCTTGATTTCTATAAAGGGTATGCATAAATGGTCGCCCTATTTTTAAAATATTCAATAAGGTCACTTAACTTTTAGTTCAATTTTAATATAATAACCGAACTTTTAGTTTGTTTTTAATATGAACGCTTTCGTTACTTTACGTTAGAACCACATGTTTTTAAATGGGTAAACTACATCCATCACCACTCAACTTTTTTCTCACTCCTATTTTGGTCACTAGAGTTTAAATTTTTTTATTTTAATAACTTAACTTTCAAATTGTCCATATTTTGGCCACTCTCAAATAACATGTTTATACAAATAGAAAATTTTGATTAATCCTTAAAAAATTATTTTGGTTAATTGGTAAATTCAAATTATTCAATTCTCGATCTTATATTGTACCAATTAAATCAAATAATTGATTAACCAGTTAATCGAAATATTTGATTCTGGAAATGATTTTTTTACTTTGTTTATTAAAATATCAAATATGATAATATGGTAAATTTAATAATTGGTCTGTTATGATAAAAGTATAAAAACAACTAGAAAGTCAAAAATTGAAAGTTCACACCTATTAATCCTACCAAGAGCCAAAACTTTTTTTTAAAATCAGAAGTGTATCAAAATCACTAGACTATAAGATATTATAATGTATAAAATTTAGAAATATTGTATATAATATCAAATCGGTTAATCAATTTTGCTTAAAACTGTGAACCTTAACCTAATCGAAATAATTTATTTTAAAAATTTCTACCGAAATCGGGTTCGATTAATCCTTAAAAAATTATTTTGCTTAATTGTTAAATTCAGATTATTCAATTCTCGATCTTATATTGTTCCAATTAAATCAGATAATTGGTTGACTGATTAATTTGATTCGAGTAATATTTTTTTACTTTGCTTATTAAAATATCAAATATGATAATATGGTAAATTTAATAAACAAAGTAAAAAAATTATTACCAGGATTTTTTTTAAGGATTAATAGAATTTTTCTATTTGTATAATTATGTCATTTGAGAGTGACCAAAATATGAACAATTCAAAAGTTAAGTTATTAAATTGAAAATTGTTAAACTCTAGTGACCAAAATAGGTGTGAGAAGAAAGTTGAGTGATGATTGGTGTAGTTTACCCATTTTTATTAAAGAAGAACGAAAACTAACGTTAACTTTTAACGGGAGGGATCGTATCGAAATCGAACTAAAAGTTACGTGACCTTATCGAATATTTTAAAAGCACGATGACCAAAATGAATCTGCACTAAAAGTTCAATGACCATTTATGTAGTTTACCCTTTTATAAAATAAAATTACTAAAATTTGAAACTTTAAATAAAAAGATTAATATTTCTAAAGTATTAGAATTTAACCACTCAATTAACATTTTATTACAAATATGTCACTAAACTATTAAAATCAAAACATTACCTAATATGGAGTAATAATTTTAGTCCCAAAACTCATGTAAACAAACTGTTGGGACTCAATTTAAAGAAAATAGATGTTATGCTGACCGTTAAAGAGTTTTACATTAAGGCGCATGTGGATTATTATGTTAAAGATGGGGCGGCCAAATGAGTGTGGTGGGTCAAACTTGGGTGGCGCCGGCGCCGGCGGTTCATTTAATCCGGCGGCAAAGGGTGATTCCATCCCCAACAGGTAGCATGCAGATCTCAATCCTGGGGTCAACAGCAAGAGCCTTGTTGAGTTCCAAAACAAAGTCTCTGTAATACCTAACGTACTTCCTGAGCGGTGCATCCGGCGGCGCCACCACCGACCCATTCCACAGCGTGTTGTCGTATCCGATCAAGCCACCGACTTTCACCAGCTCGATCAACCGTTCGTGGTACTTCAGGTAATTGTCCTTATCAGCATCAACAAAGATGAAATCAAACGACCCATGATTCTTTTCCTGCAAAGTTTTGATTTTTTTTTTTGTTCAACCCAGAAATCATTATAAAACTCTTTAAATTCACTAATCTAAAGGAACCAAATTGATGGGGTTGGTGAAAATTTTTACATCTTGGACTAATTCATCAAGAACTGGCATTGCAGGGCCTTCTTTGAACTCAATTTTGTGTGCAACACCAGCTTTTTGGATAACAGGTAAACCCAACTCATAGTTCTTTCTGTTGATATCCATTGCCAAAATCTGCAAAAACAATTGGAACCCCATTAATGTATAATTAGTTTCGAGTCGGAGTCGGTGTCGGACCGTGTCGTGAGAGTATAATTCGGAATTTATTCGAACCTTTCCGTCTTGAGGGAGAGCAAGGGCAGTGGCCAAGAGAGAGTAGCCAGTGTAAACACCAATCTCCATGGTGTTCTTGGCATTGATCAGCTTGAGAAGCATGTTCAAAAACTGGCCTTCATCAGCTGATGTTGTCATTAGGTTCCTGTGGTTTTATTTACAAATCAATTACAAAATCCTAAACCATAAACATTTTTTCGGCCCGTACGAAGTTTGTGAATAAGTGACTGTCTGATAATAGTAAGGAATATTCTGTCTTTCTGCTGAACATTAGACATGAATGTCAACTAAGTTTGTGAATAAGTGACTGTCTGATAATGAGTAAGGAGTATTCGTCTTTCTGCTGAACATTAGACATGATTGTCAACTAAGTTTGTGAATAAGTGATTGTCTGATAATGAGTAAGGAATATTCGTCTTTCTGCTAAACATTAGACATGAATGTCAACTAAGTATCGTAAGTAAATTTGTCATGATTATTCAATCATTTGATAACCAGAGTCATTTCTTGATAAACGATAACTATGAGTCGGACTCGATAGAATATAACCAACCATGGGTGCTTGGCAGTCAACTCCCTGAGCTCTTTCATGTGTTGTTGTTGGTTGCCATTTGCTACAAGTTTTTTTTTTTTCTCCAAAAAGTTTAGTTTTTGTTTGAATTGTAAGCTGAGTTGAGGAGGGAAATGCAATGGGGTTATATGGAAGTTGACAGTCCGGGTTGGGCCGGTTATTTATGTGGCTGGACCGCCTGCCAACCCGGTTGGATGGGGTTGGTGAGCCATAAAACCCCACGTGTGTGAATTGGGATTTGGAACCCATTCTTTGGACTTTAGTCCACCGACGATCCGTTGGATTTTTAGGTCAAATGAAAGTAAATATTTAGAATATAAGGGATGTTGAAAAATATTTAAAGATATAAGTTATTTTCTACAGTATACGGGGACCTTGCCACCTGCACATGGCGAGGTTTGAGAAAAAAAATATTAAAAAATTAAACTTCACCACCTGCACATGGTGAGGTTCCCTCGTATACCGTAAAAAATAGCTTGTATTCCTAAATATTCTTCAACATCCCTACATTCTAAATATTTATTTTTATTTGAATTATTTTTCAAATTTCTTCGTCCACCGACTGTAGCAGACATGAGTCAAAATAAGGCAATTAGTCTTGCCTTGTTGATAATGAGGTCACTTTTATTTCTTACCAAACTCTTAGTTGGCTTTTTGGATTAAAGAAATTTGAGCAAGGGAGTTAAGATTTAATCATTATTTCTAAAGTTGAAAGATCTGATAAGGTAGAGATCAAAGTTTTATTTCAATAATTGTAATTAATAGTCTTAAAAAATAATATATCAGATAATTTTAAGAGGAAAAAAAATTTAATTGCAATGTTTAGCCAACTGATTAGCCTTCTCATTCACTTTTCTTGATACAATCACCACTTTTCACGAATGTGCAGAAGCTCAATTGTTTTGACCACTTCTTAATGGGAATGAATGAATGAATGAATGAATGAATGAATGAATGAATGACTCGTTCGACTCTATGCTCCCTTTAGAGTTGCAGTCTCCAACGTTTGTTGGGGGTAAACGGTTGTTGGCCAAAAGCTAAAAAATTTGATTGTTCTGAAACACTCGTTTGGGCGCTAAAATAGATGGACAAACGCCCATTAAGAGCCAAACATATAGTTATTTGAGATTGTTGTGGCCGGTAAACGGCCGTTGGAGACCGTTACTGCCACCGCAACCACATATACAAAGACAATCCAAAAAGGTCATTGTTAGGCCTGTCTAAAGATCTCGAATGATAATAAATTTAATGTCACAAGATCTCGAATTTAAAATTTACAAATGAATAAAAACTCGAGAGCAATCTAACTCGACTTAAGACTTGGTACATAACTTTTCTCCAATATCATGTGCATTCCCTGATCTTTACCGTGTTTCGGTTCGGATTATTTTCGAGTAACGTGTCGAAACACTTATTACTGCAAATTAACCATTTTAAGGTTCCCCCAAGTGATTTGGCTGCAATGGTAGGGACCCAAGAGCACAAAAACAAAAGAATTTCCCAGTTGTTGTAGTGACCCCAAAGATAAGGAACAAAGTAGTTGTTTAGGGCATGTGAGCACTAATTGCCATCACTCAAAGAGGGGGAAAAATATGAACCAATCCATGTGATTCCATGGCTTATATTTATATATAATATATCCCCACCAACATGTGACCCAACATTGGAGGTGGGAGTGGACCCAATTTTCGGCTTGTTCGGCCGAATGGTAAGGAGCTTGATATCCCTCAAATAGGATCTTGAGTTTGAGATTTATAATCTGAAAAAAGAAATTTAAATTCAATCTGATCTTTACCGATGCATAATCAAAACCCAGATTTTAACCTCGAAAAAAAGTTAATGTTAAGAGAACTTAATTTCTGTTTAAGAATCGATTGATGTAACTTGGAATTCGATAGAGATCGAATATAACTATGGAGATCTAAGGGGTTTGGACAAAAAAGGGACCACATAAAATAAAAAGAAAGATGGAGGGTGGTGGTTTGGACTTTGGAGTAGAGGGGAGAAAGTTTTTTCAGTATGATAATGTAGTTATTATGACAACTCAAACCTTAAAAAAACTATATGTGGAAAATTAAGTGAATTAATGTAGTTGAAAAAAATAGTAAATTAGCCAGGGTTAATTGGTAATTATTTAGGGATTTTCTCTTTATTTTTGATATTTTTAAGACTTAAAATGAAAGAAAAATAAAATTACAATGATTGAGATGAATATTTTCATAAATAGAGTCAAAACAGTGCATTTTCTATAAATAGATGCTAAGGATTAGAGTTTTAGACACAATACAAGATATAACATGTAAATCAAGAAATCGACGTAGCGTTAAGCTGCAACCAAGCTGTAATCTTTTATTTTTCGTCATAGTAAAAGTTCTCATCTTATATTCGTGATTTTTTTCGTTTGGAGTTTTTCAAGTACATCATAGTGTTATTTATTTTCTTGTTTTGTTTGTGTATTTTTACGTGTTGTTGCCAATTTTCTCAATTCAGTCCCTCAACTTCTCCAATTTCGAACTCGAGTCTTTTAATTCAACTTCCTTTCATTTTTGTCCCAACATCAAGCAAAGTACAATATAGCTTGTCGACTTAAAATTTATGCAGGGATCAATTAAAAAATTCTACCAAATATAGGGACTAAAAGTTGTGTTGTCCAAGAGGAGTTTGGAGGAGCCAACGTTCAACTCTAATCTCCAGGAAAAGACTGCCTAACAGCTATGAAACATGTGACACTCACATAAACTTTTAATTCGAAGCGTTTTTCATGCGTATTTTGATAAATCAGGTTCGTCAAATTTGAATTTCATTTTACAGAAAGGAAAAACTCGCTTTTTATCTTGTCGATAAAGGTTTACTCATTAGTAATGTCGGATAATAATAATAATTATTCGCTCTAAATATAAAATATTACACTTTTTATCATTCCATCGAACAAATATTGATTTATATTTATATTTATCATAGAGAAAAATACTAACAAAATTGAAAAATCTTTGTACTTATCATCATTCAAAAGGGTACGAATTTGCTGCAAGCGAAATCATCCGAATTCCCGGTAGAATCTTCAGGCCACGAATCCCGAAGCAATTTAAGCAGCATTTGAGCTTTCCTCTTCGCTCTGTCCGTACAATCGCTTTGGACCAGCAGCAGCAGCTGAGTCAGGACGCCCGCGCTCACCGCGTCCCTTTGACTCCGCTCCGATTCCGAACACAGCGCCATCAACGCGCCGGCGGCGTACTCCGTGGCCCGATCGGAAATCTTCAGTATCGTCTTTACCAACAACGGGACCGTGAGCGCGTGCGCCGCGAAGGCGGAGCAACCGGAGGGGATCCGGCATAGCAACTCGATTGTCGCCAGAGCTCGTTCGGCGTCGCACTTGTCCAGATCGGCTAACCGTTCGATCAGCGCCTCGGCGGCTCCGGTTTCCACGGCTTTGTGTCTGGTTTGTTTAACTAAGCACAAGGCGAACAGAGCTCGAACGCCGATTCTCAACGCGCGTGGATACGAGCTGAGGTTCTTCAAAATGTCGACGACGCCGGCGAATAGTTCAACAATATTACTGATCTCAGCTTGGAGATCCGGCGATCTCGTCCCGGCGAGAACGGTTTCGATGAGCGAAGCCGAGTTGAGTCGAACATCGATCGAGGAATGAAACAAGAGTTTCGACAAGTAAATCACTTTATTCAAATCCGACGCGATCTCCGTGCACTCGGACTCACTGAGTTTAAACATCACCAAAACCGCGAGTGCCTCCTGGTTCAACTCCGACGATCCGGAACCCGAATCCGAAAACACGAGACTCATCAGTATTTCCCGAGCGTTCTTATGAGAACAAATCACAGAACGGTTCTTCTCCGAGTCACGGGCAAGTCCCTTGAGTCGAACCAGAGCGGAAACACGAACCGAAACCGGATTCGAAGCCGACGAAGCCTGGTTCATCAAGGACCTAACCGTAGCCGGTTCAGCCGGTTGTTTAGGAGTAGGAATTCGCTCAATACCAAAAGCCCGGTTCGCCACACACCAATCCTGAATCAGCCGGCGAAGCGTATGGTTAGGGATGAGAGTGAAATCCGGGAGCGGCGTTCGAGTGACCGGACAGGTGGTGTTACCGGTAGCCGCCCACGATTCGATGCTGGTCCGGTCGTAGGTTTGACCGGTGCTGACGGTTACCGGGTCACGCATGAGTTCCAGAGAAATTGGGCATCTGAAGTAGTAAGGGACTTGAACGCCGACCAAATCTAACGGCTCTAAGCTTCCGGGCATCTCCAATGGAAAATGAGAAATTAAAAAAAAAGGAAATTAGAAAAATAAAAATAAAAAGAGGCTGGAAAATTCTCTGTGAATAATGCCTGGTTTTTGGGGTCTCAAAGTTTTATACGAGAAAAGGTTGGAACAGAACAGAGAGACAAGGGTCCACACGTGTGGCATTTATAGGTCCGGTCTCTGGAACCTAACTGGCTAACTAAGGTTTGGTTGGTCAAAGGAAATGTGCTCACTTTTGTTTGGGTCCTACTTTTTCATTTTTTAAACCCTAAAATCTAACTTATGTTTACATCAAAACCAACTATTATACAGCAACTGTGTCTAATTATGAATTTAGTCCTTCCGTTATGCTGAAATTTAGATTTTGATTCTTAAATCTTGTTTTTGTGTTCGGTTTAATTTATAATTGGACTCCTGAACCATTCTCCTTTCCTCATTTTGGTTTTTAAAACTTCTTTATACGATAAAGGAATGGATTGTACATAATCGAATCCGAGACCTAATGTGTTTTAATCATTTTCTACTACTATTGAAAATTAGATGGATTGCCGAGGGGTGTGCAAAAAAATCAATTTCGAAACCAAAAAAAAAACTAAACCGAAAAATTGGTTAATCGAACTGAAGAATTCAGTTTCGGTTTGGGATTTTGTTATTTAAAAAAGAAACCGGTTCGATTACGGTTTATGATTTTGAGATAAATCAGGTAACCGAACCGACTGGTTATATATATTATTATTATATTATATAGCATTTTAATATTTTATATTAAAAATTCAGATTTTATTTTATTTTTCTCATTACCCAAAGTAAAACTATAATTTCATTTAATAAAGTTTAATTATTTACTTTTCTAGTATTAAAAAAATACTAATATCATTTATCGATTTTTAAAAGTATGTTTTTTTTCTAACACATTATTAAAATTTATATTTTCAATAAACAAAATAAAAAAAACATTACTCGAACCCAATTTTTCGGTTAACCGAATAAACGGTTAGCCGGTTAAATGGTTACAGTTTAGGAAAGAGAATTAGGTGACTCGGACGTACCAGTTAACCTAAATAATTTGCTAATAGTTAACTGAACCTGGTTTTGCACACCCCTAATAAATACCCGAAAAATATTTAATTAATATGTAATTTTTTAAATAACCCTAAGTATTTGATTAATATGTAACATTATTATTAGTTGAACACAACCGATTGCAAGCGAAAATCTAGAAATTTCTTTAACACAAGGCCAAAACTAAACTATAAACTTTTGGGGGTCAAAGTGCATTTTTACCATTATATTCATTTAAAATTTTATAATATTTAGGGCATTAAAATTAAATTAAAACACTACCTGCCCTTTTGCATTCGGCCCTGATCTATTGAATGTCCATGTAATCTTGATTTTATTATATCATCATTTTTAAAAACATTATGAAAAATAAAGAGATCAAATTATATCAAATTTTAGCGTACTAGAGGGACTAAAATCGTAATTAATTCTTTATCATTAATAATGGGTTGTTTGCAATTGAGTGCTTGTAGTTTAGTTTTTTATACATCCTGCACTATCTGTTTAAAAACCCGATGACTTTATCTCTTCCTTTTTAGTATAATAGTTATCCAATTGCCTCGGTTTTAGTAATTACATGTAAAATATATTCAAAAAATTAATTATATGGCACGAACCAACTTGCCTAAATAGTTAAGGGAACAGTTGTTGTTCTTAGTGGTCACGGGTTTGAGCACTAACAGCTGCAACAAGATAATTCAGCAATTATATTGTTAAATGGTTGAGAATATATTTAAAACAGATACTAATTGTAATCACATTAACTTTAAAAAAAACTAATTACATGTAAAATTTTACATTAACATGTTTCAACAATTGGTTAATTATTTTTTTAATGTAATTAGTCATGTATTTTATTTTTCAAAATAAAATCATCGATAATTATTAGGCATAATGATAAATTATATATCGTATTTATAAAAAATATAAAAATGAAATAAAAATAATTTGTGGACATATTGTGATTAAAATTAAAAAAAATACTTTATGTGTAAACAAAAGACAAACTTAATTTTGTGCAGGCTGTCATGGGTTGTATGTCCCATGGGATTCAAAGGGACAAAATTAAAGGGCAACACTTTTTACAGTCCGGTGGGGTGTCAAAACTCACCTTTTTTTTTTGCAAAATTAAAATTATGTTTAGTTATGAATTTTGATTTTAAATTTTATGAAAAATTGAGAAATATTCATTATCATTTTTTTATTGAGACCATTAATTAGGTTCTTTAATGTTAATATTTAACGATGCTATTTAACGAGACCAAAGAAAATGACAACTTAAACATGTTTGAACTCATTTTCTTCAAATTGTTACAACAATTACAATGTCAGTCGAACTATAAATTATTAATGTATTTATCAATGTCTTTGCATATTTTATATATCTTACATTAATTTTATGATTCATATTTAAGATTTGTTATAATTTTATGATTCATATTTAAGATTTGTGACCGTTTCTCCTGAATCTTAACAATAATATCTTAAAAATTTATCATCATTCGAGAACATAGATTCTATTATAAATTTCAAGACAACAGACGTTGATACTCATGAATGTTAAAATAGCCCTACGAAAAAATCAAAATAATAACCCTTAAACACACAATTTAGTATTTTTCTTTAACTAAACAATATTTGAATAAAATTCCCAAATTAGGGTATAAATCATGCAGGTTGATGGGAAGGAATCCTAATCAGATAGGAAAGAAAATTGAGATTTAAATAATTAGGTTTGAATTGTTTGTTAGTGGCAGTCAAAGGTCAAAAGAGTAAGATTCAAACAGAAGAATGTGTGGGTCCACACACCAGATTGTCTCTCCCACTTATTTGTCCAACCAATCAAATAAATCAGATTTAGAATCAATAATAAACATGGATGGGGTGGGTCCAAATATAAGTGGATGATGTTTATCAATTGAGCACCTCTACAATATTCTTTCCCTTCTCAGTTAGTTAGCAGTGACTAATCTGATAACAAAAAAAAATTAAAAATAACATCTGATATTCGTTGTTAAAATCTAGTAATAAAATCGCTGAGATATTAGTTTTTTTAAGTAAGATCAGATCTTCAAGTTTTGGTGTTGAAAATAAACAAAATAGATTAAAATGATCACCTCATAGTTGATATATACAACACTCGATTTGAATTAATCAATTAATATGTATGATATCAGTAGTTATACAAAAAAAAAATCGATAATAAACTTTAGAATTAATCCGTACATGAATTATGTAAATTAAGATTCAAACTTTAGATACTCAAAAGACTCGTATTTTAATCATTGACGATTTATGTTATTATATTTCTAATGTGACCTAATAATAGTATCTGCTATGTTCTTATATACTAAACAAATTTTATAAACATCTTATAAAATAAAAAATTTAAACTCAAATCGTTTAAAAAAAAAATATATATATATATATATATATATATTGTCCTTTTTCACCAAGATAACTTAAATTCCAAATTAACCTTTTTTTAAAGCTAACGTGGTTACAAGTAGTATCTGTTTTGAATATACTCTTAACCATTTGACAATACATGTTCAATCACTCTGTTGCAGCTGTTAGTGTTCGAACTTTTAACCTCTAAAAACAACAATCGTACCCTTAAGATAAATTGGTTCCAAATTAACCTTATTTTAAGGTTGGAAGATGTATAATGGAATCAATAATTAGAGCAATTGAAGGGCTTAAAATAGTAAAATTTGAAAATGTGCCTCAAACATAGCAAAAGGAGCGGTGGACAAGTTGGTGTCGTTTAGCGGCGGAAGCACACGCGTGTGTGGGGAACAGTGCGCCCCACGACTCCCGGCTGTATCCGGTCAACCGGACAATTCATTGCCGCTACAGCCTACAAACACAATATTTTGCCTGCCTCGACCCACGCGCCAAACAGCACGATTTTCCACCTATGCTTAAAAAAAACAATTCGAATTGAATATTATAAATATTTATTATAAGATGAACTATCTAATATAATTTGTTTCATTTAAGGGGTCTAATAATTAACTAATTGTTGGAAGAGTTTATGTATTTGGTCTAATTATACTCAATTTTATGTTTGTTTTTTTACTTTGAGAATTTATTTTTTAAAATTTCAAGAAATTAAGCCGATTTTTAAATTTAATGAGAGACTAAGGTGTTTTTGAAACTACAGTCTACAATATGGACTAAATTCTAAATGTTTGAAGAGTCCGGGGAAGTAATTAAATCTATTTATTTTGTTTATCTGGCAAGAAAGTAATTAAGCACTAGAACTGTTGGGTAAATTATATCAACAGCTCTCAATAATTACTAAGATTACAAAGGCCATATACAAGTCATTTTATTTAGGCTTAATACCCAAATAGGTGCCCAAACTATGCTTGTGGATCACTTTTGGTGCCTAAACTATTTTTAGCTCTAAATATGTGCCTAAAGTTTTAATTTTGGCCATTTTAGGTGCCTAACCGTTAATAAAAAATAATTAGTCAATTAAAATGTGACAAGTGACATGTTTTAATTTTTAATTTCTTTTAATTAATTTTTAAATAAAATTCAATTTTCAATTTTTTAAAAAATTGATAGTTTTAATTTTTTACAAAACAGTCCCAAATCCCTAACCCAAAATCCCAAAATTACCGTCGTTGTCGCCGTTTATTGTCTCACCGGAGACCACCACTATCGTCGCCTGACCACAACGACTGTTTCCCCCAACCACCCATCGTCGATAACCGACAGTAGGTGTGCCGACAACTTCCTTTTCACGATTTTGGCTTCTTTCGACGTTAGGAAGTCGATCGACACACCTACTGCCGGTTACCGGCGATGGGTCGTTGGGGGAAAGAATCGTGGTGGTCTGGTGGTGGATATGCGGGCGGTGGCGTGACCATCGGCGGTGGAATCGGCTGGGGAAGTTAGGAAATTTGAATTTGGGGCTATTTTGTGAGTTTTGGGAAATTTAAGGTTTTAAAAAAATTAAGTTAAAAAAAATAAAAAAATATATTTTTAATAAAAATAACGGTACTTAACGGTTATGCACCTAAAATTACCAAAGTTAAAACGTTAGGCACCTATTTAGCGCTAAAAATAGTTTAGGCACCAAAAGTGATTCACAAGCATAGTTTGAGCACCTATTTAGGTATTAAGCCTTTTATTTATTGGTTGTATCAAATATGTCAATCTACCGTTAAGTGCGTAACGAGGTTACATTTTTAGTTACAATAGAATGACGTAACTGTAACCAATAAGTTAATATTTGTTATACACTTAACAATATAATGACATGTTTGTTACGATCGATAAATAAAGTGACCCAATTATAACTAAAAAGTTAACATTTGTTATACACTTAACGACAGAGTGATATGTTTGTTACCATCAATAAACATAGTTACCTGTTTGTAACATCTTAAAATTTAATAGCTATTTATAATCTTACTAATAGTTAAATGATTTGTGATGTAATTTACTCATTTTTTTTTCTTAGATTGCCTTTGATTTGTTTGAATTGAAGGTGTGTCGGTCGGCGGTTTGTGCGAATGCACGCATTCCAAACAACGTTATCCAATGGGCTCGACACTGATTTACGTGCATTTTCCCCGTACGTAACAACTTCATATTTATAATAATAATTTTATATTAAATTATAATATTCGATCATTTTTAATAAAAATGAAACTTATGTTGTGTGATATGGCTGGACAATGACATGTCATTATATTCTTAGAATCTAAATATTGGATTATAATATTTTTTTACAATAGACTGGCTGAATTTTATTAAAAATTAAGATAGAAAACAGTAAAACAAGAAATGAAAGTATAATAGAAAACAAAAACACATTAAATCTAAATTGAAAAAAAAATACTAGAAAACGAATATTAGACCAGCAAAACATCTCTAGTGGACTGTAAATTTGTGATAAAGTTGAAACACTGAAGAAATTAGTACTAGCGGACAATATTTATTCTCATTATCCACCAACACGCTTCAGGGCTTGAAGTAGGAGTGATGTGCAAAACCATTAATCTTAGAGTATGTTTCGTAAAATAGATCTAACTGCATCGGCAGACGAACTACAAAAGATGATGAATCTATTGAAGACCACAGACAATCTGTAAATCATAGCCAATACATCGTGAAAAACGTATCCACAAACGCATATCTACCACAACGATAGACGAATACATGCCATAAGACAAAAGCGTGCCACAAAGCAAGAGAAAAATGTGTCATGAGAGAGAGAAAAAAAACGTGCAACAAGACAGATATAAAAAACTAAAAAACACTAAAATATAAAAAAAAAACAATAACTTGATATAAAAGTATAAGAGAAAATTATTATCGAAGGTAACGACCAGCACTAACTGACACCAACACGATGAATCGATAACTAAGAAAAAAAGTTGGGCGCTTAATTTTTAATACCTTATTCTTAGGTGCTGTTGGCATTGAGATATTATTGAGTAATGTATTAAGTTATAAAATTTGTTTGATAGTATATATTTTTATTGAGTAAAGAGATATTTATATTTTAAGCTATATGTTTAGATTTGAATTCGTATAAAATAGAATAATATAAATACTTTTAGCCACTTGATTAATTAAGGGTTCTCAAATTTGAACCCGAAACAAATGAATATTATTAACTACTCGATTAATTAAAGAATCTTATAGATACTTATTGAATTGGTATAATACTTAGAATGTGCTTAGAATATGCCACTTTTATCACACAATTAAGTTATTGTTTATTATCACATAAAAAAGTACTCTCCATGGATTCCCCCTACTAACCCTACAAAACTTATTTTGTCAAAGTCTAAAATGTTGGTCTATTCTACAATCTTATTTCGAGGGATTTATTCTTGCATTACAAAATTACCCTATTTTCATCAATTTTTTATTTATTAATTGTGGGATTTATTATTAAATCAGATGTCTATAGTAAATGTTATGTACCACTAATTATATGTATTGATATGTACCGTTAATTATGTTAATAACATTTGAAATTATGAGATCTAAAACATGATTATTCCTTTTTAGAATAAATTGTGTGAAAACACTTTTGTTTTACCAATTTTTAGATTTTTTTTAATTTAATAACAATGATGTTATTAAAATAAGAAGTTGATTTTTTTTAAAATCTAAAATATTGCCCAAAAAGTTTTTTTAACATATTTTATTATGAAAAAGATTAATCACGTTGTAGGTCTCGTGATTTCAAAAGTTATTAAAATAATTAATGACACACATCATTGCATATGATTAGTGGTACATATCGGTACATGACATTTATTCTACAATTTTCCTTCCATTCATGTATTTTTATTTGACATAAGTTGATTATTTTATTTTGTAGTTCAAATAATTAACCATTTGATCTAATGGCATTATAGAAATGAAAGAATTAGATTATGCCGATATAAAAAATAAGGACTAGATTTAAAATGTGAACATAGTAGAGGAATCAAAATAGTAATTCAACCCTGAATTGCTAATCGATAATGATTAACTCTTCGAAGGGCTTAAGACAATGGGAATCGAGTTTGGGGACAATAATCAAAATTATAAATTAAATCTGGTCCAATATGTGCAATATATGTTACCCCCAAAGGTTTTATTTTGTGCATTTATACCCATAAAATTTTGATTTAATTTAATTTTCACACAAGACTAAAACTGTTATTTAGTGGTAGTTCAAAAAATTTTGGGGCATTATACAATTTATTAAAATGAGACTCTTCCATTTATAATCTCATAGATATATAAAGTTTTTAAAATATACTTTTATCCTAGTAAAAAATATTTTATAGCGCCTTTTTAAAGATTTCGGACTTTCTTTTTGCGGATTTCTGACTCAGTTGGATCACCGGCCGCTCAGTGAGTTGGTGGAATGTATGGGCCTAATTGACCCGTTTTTAAGAATTCTTTATGGTTTGCAGTCCTGTAAGGTCGTGTTCATTCTTAAGTTAAAATTGAATTGTTAATAAATGAATAAATTTTGTTAAATTAGTGGATTCAAGTTTATAATAAATTATAAAAAATACAAGTTATACTTTTTAAAACATTTCATGATTTATAAAATTTAATTTTTTTTTCCAAAATAAATGTTTTTAAGTGTGAGAATTTAGACATGATAATCGGAATAAATGAACGATCGGTAATGAAAAAAGGCCCTACAAATTGACGCAACAAACTAACAATCTAACAAACTATATCAGATTAACAACTAACTGCAACTCATTGCATTCTAACATTAGGAATATTGCCAAAAACAATATATATTATTTGACTAAATAATCATTTTGATTTTTATTTTTTGAAGCATTTTAACCCTCGTCATCTTATTTTTGATTAAAATAATTTTTTTAAATGAACATTGGTAGTTGATAGTTGTCATGCTACCTAATAATTTCATAAATTATTATTATTTTTTTGGTTATCTTCTGGTCTCTAGGGCTTAGCATTGACTAATCTAGACTGACCAATGTCGCACACCTGACTTTGGTGGGTGAGTCTCCCAACGGAGATTTTCTTCATACACAACACCTCGAACCCAAGACATGCCTAAGCGATATCAAGCTGCTTACCACTTGGATCAACCCCATTGGTTAAATTATTATTCTTTAATAATTTATTATTTAATGTGATAAATAATAATTGTTTTTATTAAATAAGAGGTATTACATTTTTATATCGGAATTCGAATTTATACAAATTAGAGCAATATGAGTAACTTTAGCCACTAAGCCAATTAATGGATCTTGATAAAAAAAAATTCTCTCTCTTTTTGCTGATATGACAATTCTACAACAACATTAATATTTTGACTCAGTAGTATTTTAATCACGCAACACATTGTTACCGTTAAGGTTGGTTATCAAGTCGAGTCGATTACAAGTTGAACAATGTTCGATTTAATTGAAAACGTTCGACTCATACTTGACTCGACTCAAAAACTATTTGACTCGTGCTCGACTCGACACTCAATAAGCTCAATAAAATTTTGGTCTCGACTCAAACTCGTTATAAAAACTTGTCGCTCGTTAAGTTCGTCAGAATTTTTACCTTTTTAAATATATGTAAAATTTAATAATACTATATATAACTTAATATGAACATAAATTAATAAATTTAACAAAAAAAAATTAAAATACTGTGCGAAACAATTCTAAATTTTTTTCCCGACTTTAACAGTTCTAAAATTTAAACTTCAATGTAACAATCTACAAATATACTAAAAAATACACTATAAAAATTAACGAGCGACTTCTAAACTTATCGAGTTACATTAAACCTGCTTTAATACGACTTGATAAAATCTCGAATTAAACTTCAATTCAAATCGATCTCCAATTATTTGCGAACTACTCAATTCAGTTAGCACCACTATTTACCGCATTACCATATGCACTAAGAAAAGGTGGAAAGAAAAATCAAAAGAATAAAATAAGAGAGGAGATGGCCGACAAGTGGCATCCAGTCTGACCACCGTAACAGCCGCCGGTGACAGCAAAAGTAAGAGAGAAGTCTCCACGGACTAAGGTTTTGATTTGAGGGATATATTATCTAGATAAGTCTACGTGGAATTCAATGCCAAAATATAAAAATATCAAATTTAATAATATGGGCAGAATAAAAATATAAAAATGACTAAAATGTAAAAAAAATAGAGTACATTTTTTTCTACTTCTATAGAAATAAACATACCAACAAAATTTAACAGCCTTCTGAATCTCTTTGTCTTTGTTCAAACGAGATGCATAAAGAAATAAGATGTAGTGCACGATCCAAATTGTCAAGCAAAAAGTACCGCTGCCTAGGACTGATTTCATCGGCAAACAACTATCAACCAGAGTGGAGATATAACTTTCCAAGTGACCACCGACAAAAACATAAATTAGAAACTAGCGTCGATTGAGTCTCTGTGCGAACAACAATCGATCGCTAGGGTATGCTGAAACATGCCACAAAGACATATGAAGAGAAAAAAAGCATGTCACAAGGACATGAAAAATAATTCTTATTAAAATAAAAAACAAGAAAACTAATAGATCTGGTGGTTGACAATCAATACTAAAATTGATTGCCGACCACCGATCAAAGGGATTGATCAAAGTAGAGATCAGCTAGGGTTGAAGGAATTTTGGCAATGAAGAGCGGTCAGGGTTGAAGAGATTTTGTTTGGATCAGTACATAAATTGAAATATTTAGTTCGAATAACCGAATTTTCGAGTTTTAGATTCAGTTTCGATTTATCGATTTTTTTTTGCACAACCCTAATTGATACACAAAATGACCCTAATAACTTAATCTTTTTTACTTGATTCCACTCGATTGAATACTCACCCATCACCCCTAACATAAATTATGAATTTAATACCTATTTTCCAGTACCCCTGAAATTTACACAAAATTAGACCAATGGCAAACTCTGTTTATTCCAGTGTAGAACATGTGTGTACCCTGGCATGAACAGGAATTTCCAGTTACATTTAGACTTTAGGACTTCATTTTTTCCCAGGAATCTGAATAAAGTAATACAATATTTTGATGGGAAACAAACAAAAGCTGCAAATTCTCCATTGTTACATAATCATGTTCGGTTCCTTTCAACATTAAACATGTGAGTTAAAAAGAATATAATTATTTAAAAGCAGCACTTTTGGATTACCTGGGTTTCACTTTCACCAAACATCATTTCTTTTTCCCACTCATTGTCCTTAAAAGTTTCTTTTAGTCCCTAGTGGATTCAAAGAATCAATACTTTTGTGCTGTTGAGGGACTAAATTGAAAAAGTGGTCGAGATGAGACATCCACGTCGGATTGATTAAAGGGTTTCTTTGTACCGAAATCGGGTTCGGTTCGACTCGACTCTGAACTTAATCGAACTCGAACACATGCATGCATGTGTACATACAGCTGAATTTCGTACAAGCCATTGTTTTGTCCAGGGTTATACAATGGGAGAAATCTAAATTTACATCTAAACAACCCTTTGCTTCTTCTATACATACAGATAATCGGTGCACGCTGTAATCTTCGTATCGTACGTACCACCGGGGCGAAGTGAATGTTTCCACCATCGGCGGTTCGAAATTCTACCAAGGGTTCGTCATTGTTCTTCTCAAGCATCGTCTTTTACCTCCCAACGGTCGATTCACATTCTCTAACATCTGATCGAATTCGATTTCTTTAGGCTTCTCGACACATCTAAAATGCAGAGTGGGAACGGATGAAAGGAGCATTACCTGGTTTTCCGGCATTTTCATAGTTTCTTCCTGCACAAGGCAAAGTACACAGTTAAGATAGGTCATCGACATCGACCAACGTTTACAATACAACGGAATCTTATTCGGCAAGTAACACAAACCAGTTTGTTCTGCAATTCTCGGATCATTTCTTTAAGTTGAGCAACCTCGGCTTCGAGTTGCAATGTATAGGCCTACAAGAGACTCAATAATCAGAACATAATGGTACACATCATACATGGTAATTGACCTAATTTACCTGCTTACGAGCTCGTGACCGCGCGGCGGACTCTCTGTTCTTAACCATTCTCCGTTGCCTTCTCTCAACTACTTTCTCCAAAGCTACACTGCATTTTCTTCCCCGGCCAAAAATGTAAGGAACCGGTGACGACGAAGCAGCATCTACACTGTTCTTCGGAATCCCGTCCGAAGATATCTGGCTTGTAGGAGAATCTAAACCATCCATCCCCATCCCACCACAATGCAGCCCGGTGGATCCAATTCCAACAACCGAACGTCGAGCTCCCGGACTAGTAAGCTGTGTAGTGTTTACTAAGTGCATAGAAGGAGCAAATCCATTCATGTTCAATGGTAACCTCGGAGTCCGACTAAGAACCGAGTTCGAATTCGCCTGTTGAAATCCGAGAGCCAAAGCAGAGTTGTCACCATACAATCCACCATTGTTTGCCATTCCAATCTGTTGCATATCCTCCTTCACTACACCTGCCCTCAACAAGAATTCCTCCAGTGTCATAGCTCCTAAAGTCGGTCTCGATTCCCTCCGCCGCAAATTCGCCTCTCCGTCTTTAGCATCACCGGTTTCTTTCATCAAGTAAGTCCACACTTCATCAACCGTTTTCGAACTCAGAGTCCTCGGCAACGTTAACGAGCCTTGTTTCTGCAAGTTCCCACCAGGAACAACACCTCCTTCACCCGCACGAACCGAAGCCGCCGTCGTAGCGGCCTGAGTCTCTTCGGCAGACAAGATATTCCTCAACAGTTCATCCATGTTCATTGATCCAAAGTCCTTCCCAAGTCCACCAAAGGTGTTCTGCAACTCATCAAACGTCAATGAGTATATAGATGACTGCCTAGCCAATGGACCACCATCACCAAAGTTCTTCGAATTCGATTTCGAATTCGACCCCATTCTTTTCCACAAATTTGCCCTATAAATCCATCAACTTAAGCATATGAGAATATGAGATAATCATGTCAAATTCACCAAACAAAGCAAAAGTGTAGGAATTAATCAATAATCATACAAACCATTCTCCTTTAGATTCCCAATTACATTAAACCAAAATTATGAAACTAGAAATCGAATCTGAACAATCTATGGGAACCAAAATAAAGACTAAAACTTTAACAAATGGTAGAAATTGTACAATCATACACATAAAAAAACGAATTCTCCTGCAAATCCATCCAACTTAAGCAGATAATAAGGATAAAGCTTAAAGACTACATTTTTTTCCTAAAAAACACACACCCAGATCCAAGAAAGCTAAGAGGAAACAAAAAAAATCAATCTTGGAGCTAGAAAACCAATCAGCAACTAACAAGTGTCAAACAGGGATTAAGAAAACCCCAAAAATCAAAGCTTTAAGCATTCAAAATAGTTTCTTTGATTAAGAAAAAGACAGAAAAAAAGAAAGAAAGAGAGTGAGTGACTAGGTGAGTAATAACAATGGAGGAAAAGAAAGAGACTGCTGATTTTGTTATACCTTTTGATTTTATTTTCGCTATAATTTTTGTTTTTTTGAGTTAAAAACGAAATAAAATATATGTTAAAAATCAATAGAGATAGTTTTTCTGGAGAGAAAGAATTTGGAAGGTAAGCTTTTAGCTTTGTGGAGACGACAAGTGTCTACTGCCGCCTCTACACGGGCTGATATTTATGGAGCTTTCCCCATATTTTTGGTGGATTTAGTTACCGGTCTAATCTAAATCCCACCCCTTTACTTTAAGAAAATTAAAGATATAGTCCTTCTATTCTAAATTGGTTCTCGTCCCTTATGAAAGTTTACAAGTTAGTTCAATTGGATAATATTATTAGAGCTTTGGGCAAAAATTAGAGGTTTGTCCAGTTAAATCTGCTAAAAATCTCCAAATAACCTAAAATCTTCAAATAGCGGATTGAAAGAATGAATTGGAGTGAAAAAACTCATATTATAAGCTTTTTGAGATTAAAGGTTTAATATTAGAGTTGTAATGACTCTTTTACTCTTAATGATTACCAAAAATCTCCAAATAACCTAAATTAAATAAACAAATTTTAATATAAATAATAACATATTAAATATTAGACTTATTTGTTGTTGCTACTAATTCATATGGTGACATCTGTAAGCTAATTCTATTTTTTATTATCACATATTTATATGTACATATAAAAAAAATTAATAATTATATAAACAATAAATTAATATATAAAATTTTCAAATATGTTTAAAAAATTTATATTAAAAATAATTTTTACAAATCTAATTAATATTTATTAGATACAAAATATTTATAACTGATAAATTATTCAAAGAAGTATTGAATATAATCATGTCCTTATATGTCATTTTGCTTGTTTAAAAAATTAAACAGCTATCAGCTATCAGTTAATTTTACCAAACACTTTTATACAATCAGCTAGTCAAATCAGCTATCAGCTAATGTAATCCGCTATCAACTATCCGCTAATTGCCAAACATGACGTATATCTCATGCACTGGCGGGGGAGATAAAAAGTTTTCACAAGCACTCTTAGTTTTAGTGTTAGGTATCTAGGTTAAGATTTAGGGTTTGGTTCAAGGTTATAGAAGGTTTGGGTTTTATGGTAATATGGTTAGGGTTTTAGTTTTAACCTATAAACCTTAAATTTTAACTCTAAACCCTACATTTTAACTATACCTCCTAAATTCAAAACCTATAGACTTAAGCCCCTAAACCTTAAAATTGAAGCATTTGTGGAAACATTTTCTTTCCGTCGCATGTGTTGGAATAATTACCAATAAATTATTAACATTAAATTATTGACCTGAAAATCAATAGTTCAATCTTTTATATGTTTTTGTCGATAAATGTGATTAACTTCTTAGGTTTTGTAAAGTACGAGGTCAGATTCTGATGAATTTAAATAGAGAGACTAAATTCTCAGATTTTGTAAAATAGAGGGACGAGTTTTAAATTAGACCTATAGTACAACATTTTGTGTTGAATGTGATTGCTTTAGAGGTGGAGATGGCGCAACGTGAACCAATAAAAGTGGGAATTGGATTTTTTTCCCGACTTGACGTCTACCGAACTGGGAAGAGACACGTGGGTGTTTTATAGCCGTCAGATTTGGTTTCCGACAAGAAGATTTGGATGGTGGCGATTGCTTTGAGTTAGAGGAAAATCTAAACCTAATCATTTAGTAAATTAATACAATTAATTTCAAATAAGTGACTTGAAGTGTGGTGTGTTATATTAATGTGATTTAAATTTGTGCAATTTAATCTGTACGTGGGAGTAAATTTATTCATATTATTTTTTAACATAAAGTTGTAAATAATAAAAAAACCGAATAAATAAATTCAACAAGTGTCTCAGTTGAAAAGCGGATGATTTTCATCCTCGGAGAATTGTGCTTAATCGCTTTGTCTGTAAGGTGTGTGCGTATAGTCAAAAGATTAAGAATATATGCGATAATATTAGATGTATGATTATAAAATACCGATATGATAAATAAGAAAAAATATTAGATGAACCTGGCTCATCACATTATCCGTGGTCCCAACCAATAAGGTCCATCCATCTATTTTTTTCAAGATGAATCATCATCTCTTTCCAACAAGTCAATAAAAAATATATAGTTATTTAGAAGTTAAAATTATATGAATGAACATTATTGGATGAGACTACGAATGACGTTGTAGTCAGGCCATTCTAATAATTTCTCGATAAATAAAGTGGATTTTCATAGTGTTATACACTCACACCATGTCATCGGGAAGTTCTAGGGTATATGCATAAATGCTTACCACTTTTATGTACATACCGAAATTCTTACAAAATTTGTAACCATTTGTGTATATATCTTAAGTTTCACTATTTTTGTAAGGATTTATATATATGTACCTAAATTCTTACAAAAGTGGTAAGTATTTATGTATATACCGGATTTCTTATAATTTTTATAAGAATTTCGGTATATATACATAAATTCTTATATTTTTTTGTAAAAATTTATGTACATGCCTCATTTTAGTCTTATTTTAGAGAATTTTTTATTATTATATTTTTTTAGAATTTCCTCATGTACATGTCATGTGTGATGCATACTCCTTAACTTGCTTTATGATGTCAGACTCAGTAGAGCAGAACATGGTATCAATTATAATACTAACGAGTACATGCAAATGTTTGAGAATGTGTGGGGTCTCAGGCGCACCACGTGGCGTGCATGGTTCCTCCGTATGCACACCCACGTCATATCATGGTGGGCCCGCACCTACGTAATCTTACTTTCCCACTCTCACGTCATCTTCAATATTCAAGAAGGAATAGTTCATAAATCCTTGACACAAATATTTAAAATTACCTTAGGTTTTACCGTTTGAACTCTAAACTTCCCATAGTATTCAATCGAGTCGATAAACGAGCTTGTTCGTGAACATAAATAAATCAAACACACTTATATTCGTGTTCGTTCGTTTACTAAACGAATGTAGAAAATTTGTTCATAATAGTCTATTTAACTTAATAAACAAATATAAATGAATGTTATACGAACGATTCACAAACAAATCGTCCGAACAAATGGCACCGGCAGGGCCGTGGAATAAAAGCTATCCAAATTGATTTCACTATGGATTAGTTGTACAACTCAAATTAGGCAAGTATTCACTTGCAGTACAAAACATACAAGATGAAGGGCACTATATCTTTATTTTATTTGTCGGAATTTGATTTTTATACTTTTAAAAATAAATTTTTTTAATCATCGGTAAACATATGAATTTGATTTGTTAATTTATTGTATATAAATTGTTTAACTGTTATATTTAAAAATATGCTCATCCCCTTGTGTCCTGGTGGTAAAGGTAGATGTCGTTATCCCTTAGAACCTGGGTTCGAGCACCAGTAATACATGTTGTGTGTGCCATTTTTGAAAAGACTAAAAAAGTTAAACAGATACTACTCTTGCATCACACTAGCATATTAAGAAAATATTACAGATAAATAATTGAACCGTTCAATTCTAAACTATAGATTTTGTGATAGAGTTTAATGTTATTGTTTAATCGGACCAACTTGTAAATTTCTATAAAGTATAAAGATCAAATTTTGAAATATTAAAGTAAAAAGATTAACTAGTAAATTTTCGTAAAACTTGGAAAGGATTATGAAAGTCAAGTACTAACTAGTTAATTCTTTTACTTTAATTGAAAATCATGCATGCATGGTCCTTTACTATTGAAAGGAATGGGATAAAACAACATTTGGTCCATGAATTCATAAAATTTCAAATTGGTCTCTAATCTTTTAGATTTTTTGAATTTTGGCATAATCTTATAGTGTCTCTTAGGGTCGTGTATGAGACGAGATAGACCGCGGTCTACTCGAGTCCGACCTGATCAAAGCTCGACTCGAGCTTGAATTCAGCTTAAGTGTTTAACGAGATGAGCTAGTTGATACCTGACTCGAAAAGTTCACAAGCTACTCAAAATAGAATATACTAAACTTTTGAATTTTTTTAAATTAAAGTGAACTAAAATTTATGTTGTTGGATATTATTATTGTTGTTGTTGAATAAATCCACTCAACAACAACAACAACAACTATTATTATTATTATTATTATTATTATGAATGAGACGAGATTGATCGCGAGCTACTCGAGTCTAACTTGGTCAAAGTTCTGCCAATACTCGACTCATCTCAAGCTTGATCTCGACTTGAGTTTTTAACGAGTCGAGTCAAACACACCGCTATTAGGTTCAACTCGAGCTCAAACTCAACTCGAGTTTTAAATGAACCGAATCGAATTCAATATCACTCGCGCTCGACTTGGCTTGTTTACACCCCTAGACCGCGGCTTCATTAAAGTGACAAAAAATGGGAGAAGTTTCTAAGTTCAGCAGCAAACAGCCAAACATGGACTAGAAAAACCAGGGACCAGTTTGAAAAAATTAATAAATTCCGGCACTAAATGTTGCTTTATGCCAAAAGGAATTGCAGGACCAGATTGCAAAAGTCAGACCCAAAAATGTACTTTTCAAGAACAGCCTTAACTCACTTAACCCATGTCCAGGCCCAATCTAATCCCTTTCCTCACCATCTCCAAAACTACTTCGATTCCTAATAATTTAGGGATGGGCATTTTACCCAACCCGACCCGGCTCGACCGGGTCGGTTTTTTTTATTATTATAGAAAATTCAGATTCAGGTCGAATTTTTTAAAGGGTAAAATCGGGTCGGGTCAAGTTCGGGTTTAGGATGGAAAAAATTTGACTCGACTTGTGATTAATAGTGTAATTTTCCTTTAAAATTTTCAGGGATATTCACAATAATGCTCACTCTTTATATATATATTTTTTACAATGAGGTCATTAAAATTACTTTTTTTACAAATAAGTCTCTAATTTTTTATTTATTTTATAATTAGGCCCCTAAAATTTATTTTTTTTACAATCAATTCCTAAATTTTATTATTTTTTAATAGCTCGGGTCGGGTTTGAGTATATAATTTCCGGGTAGGGTCAGATTTTTTTCAAGTATGCGATCGGGTCGGGTCCGAATTTAAAGCATATATTTTCGGGTCGGGTTCGGGTGGGCCAAAAACCCGACCCGACCCGTGCCCATCTATGTAATAATTCTTAAACCCTAATAGGCAAAGCCTTCTTTCCTGCAACTCAGCTTCTCATTCGAATTTACACTCATTTCCCTCAAGATCTACATGTATGTTCAGGTACGATTATCTGAGTTTCTGTCTCTTTTCTTTGTTTATATTCAATTTAAATTTCTGGTTAGTTAAGGGATTTTCAATAAAGCTTTTGCATTTAGTTTAACGATACTTCATTTAGGGTTTAGAAAACTGGGATTTTCTATTTAGATATCATAGTGAATCATACAATATATATCGAGTTATTGTTTCATGTTAATTATATCAGAAAATTTCTTTGTTGATATGTATTGGTGTTTGTGTTTTGTAATCGCTGGAGTTAGACCCCTTTTTTGTTTCTAAATCTTTCCCCAATTTGCAGTATGCCTTATGCATTATCTATTTTACTCAGATCGGTGCCTACCTACAGAAGTAGGCATTTATCGAAAAGTTTGCTTTCGTTTCAAGCTCGTCGCACCTTGTTTTCAGATGGAGGCGCTGCCAAGGGGATCGATTTCGGCCGCCTATTCAAATCCTGCAACCGATTGCACGTTGCTAAGCTCCTGCATGCCCTTGTTGTTGTTTCGGGGAAAGCTCAAAGTGTATTTTTCTCTAGCAAGCTTGTTAATGTTTATGCTTACCTTGGTGATGTCGCATTTGCGCGTCGCACGTTCGATCATATCCCCAACAAAGATGTTTATACCTGGAATTCGATGGTTTCTGCTTATGTCCGCACTGGTCATTTTCGGGAAGCTGTAGATTGTTTCTATCGGTTTTTCTTGACCTCTGATCTTCGACCTGATTTCTACACTTTTGCTCCTGTGTTAAAAGCTTGTAAGAAACCACTTGATGGAATGAGGATACATTGCTTGGTACTAAAACTCGGATTCGAATGGGATGTATTTGTCACTGCTTCCTTGGTTCATATGTATACCCGGTTCAGAGCTTTAAGCTATGCTCGTAAATTGTTTGATGATATGCCGGTACGAGATATGGGTTGTTGGAATGCAATGATTTCTGGTTACTGTCAAAATGGCAATGCTGAAGAGGCGTTAGATGTTCTGAATGAGATGAGATTGGAAGGGGTAATAATGGATCCGGTTACTATAGTTAGCATTCTTCCAATTTGTGCACAGTTAGATGATATTTTAAATGGAATGTTGATTCATGTATATGCTATAAAACACGGGTTGGAGACCGACTTGTTTGTGTGTAATGCTTTGATTAACATGTACGCCAAATTTGGTAAGTTGGCGAATGCGAAGAATGTTTTTGATAACATGGTAGTAAGGGATGTGGTCTCTTGGAACTCGATAATTGCTGCCTATGAGCAAAATGATGATCCGGACAGAGCACTAGCTTTATTCTACAACATGCAGCTTACTGGGATTAGTCCCGATCATCTGACGCTGGTGAGTCTATCTTCTATCGTTGCTCAATTAGGTGATTCTCGGAGTGCTAAGTCCGTTCATGGATTTGTCACGAGGAGAGGTTGTATTCAGAAAGATGTCATCTCTGGAAATTCAGTGGTCGACATGTATGGTAAATTGGGTGACATGAATTCTGCGCGTGCAGTTTTCGAAGCCCAACCGGTTAAGGATGTGGTTTCTTGGAACACTTTGATCACCGGTTATGCTCAAAATGGTTTGGCAAGCGAGGCTATTGAAGCATTCGACATGATGCAAGAGTTCAAGGAGGTGGCACCAAATCAAGCAACATGGGTCAGCATTCTACCTGCTTATTCTAGTGTCGGCGCACTGCGACAAGGGATGAGAGTTCATGGGCTATCAATTAAGACATCTCTCGATTTGAATATCTTTGTGGGGACGTGCCTCATTGACATGTATGGGAAATGTGGACAATTAGATGATGCTATGTCCTTGTTCAGTGAAGTACCTAAAACAACCTCCGTCCCCTGGAATGCCATAATATCTTGTCTCGGAATTCATGGGCATGCCGAGAAAGCTCTTAAACTATTTAGAGAAATGCGAGAAGAGGGAGTGAAGCCGGATCACATAACTTTTGTATCTCTGCTCTCAGCTTGTAGCCATTCAGGTTTGGTCAAAGAGGGTCAGTGGTGCTTTAATGTGATGAAGGATGAGTACAGGATCGAGCCTATTTTGAAGCATTATGGTTGCATGGTAGACATGTTTGGTCGAGCTGGGCATCTCGAAATGGCATATAATTTTATAAAAAACATGCCAGTAAAGCCCGATGTATCAGTTTGGGGTGCCCTTCTTGGTGCTTGTCGAATTCATGGAAACGTCGATTTGGGCGCCATTGCTTCCAAACGCTTGTTTGAAGTGGATTCCGAGAATGTTGGGTACTATGTTCTATTGTCTAACATCTATGCAAATGTTGGGAAATGGGAGGGAGTGGATAAAGTAAGAACACATGCCAGAGATATGGGATTGAGGAAGACTCCCGGATGGAGCTCGATCGAGGCAAATAACAAGGTCGATGTCTTTTACACCGGAAATCAAAGCCATCCAAAATGCGAGGAAATATACAAGGAGTTGAGGAGTTTGAATGCTAAAATGAAAAGCATGGGCTATGTTCCGGACTACAGTTTTGTTTTGCAGGATGTCGAAGACGATGAGAAGGAGCATATCCTTATGAGCCATAGTGAGAGATTGGCGATTGCTTTCGGAATTATTAACACCCCTCCTAAAACTCCAATCCGAATCTTCAAGAACCTGAGAGTTTGCGGTGATTGCCACAACGCAACCAAATACATATCTAAAATAACCGAGCGAGAGATCATCGTGCGGGATTCGAACCGTTTTCATCATTTCAAAGATGGTGTTTGCTCTTGCGGTGATTATTGGTAACTTGAATCGACAACCGATGAAACAACAATAAGGGATTACACATTGTATGCATAAGCAGTCGAGCGGAGGCCCGGAGCTTGGATTGATTATCAGTAAACCATGCATCCAGATCGAGTTGCACCGGGTATCCGGCGATACCAATGGAAAATGAATACTTTTGCAGGTTGATGTACCCGTTCAAATCTGCTAACCTATATGGCTTGATAAAAAAATCACCATTTTTTGCCATTTCTGAAGTCTAATTACTCCTTTGTGCTTCCTGATAGTTCGGTACGTACATGAAATTCTGCGTCCGTCCCTGCATGCAGACGCAGTTTAGCTTTACATGTCGTGTCCGACATTCGTGTATTTGTATCGTGTTTGTGGTTAACTTTTCACGTCGAGTCTGGTCATAGTAGTTCAACCACTGAGAAGGTGCCAGCTTGGAAGGAAAGTCAGGGGGGTCCATGTGCTTATCTGGACTATGGTTCAAGCCAACATGGAAACAGGAAAAAAAGGGATCACCATCATACATACTTGTGTCTTTTGTTTTCCAATTTAATACTTGAAATTGACAAATTATGCATTTTGGTACCTAAAATTTGACATCTTTTCTACTATAATACTTGTGTTTTTTAAGGTGATGCGTGAATTTAACATTTTAATTATTAATATTAAGCCTACAAAAATAACATGACCATATTTATTTCTACCTAATGAAAAGAGAGAAATTTTTTGCACATTTCTACTTAATTTTAGTTTAGTTGACATAATTTGTAACATATAGAAAAATTTAAATCAAACATATCTAAACTATATTATCTTTCATCTTAAAAATAAAAAAAAGATTTAAATAATTTATAAACAAGATAATAAGAATTTAATCAAATTTATAGACAATGACAGCTTTACCCATGTGGCCATAAATGATTAATTGCACTTTTATAATCTAGAGTTGATATAATTGACCCACCAACCCTAACAAATTTAATGATTTAGCAAACATAACGCCCCCGAAGGAACTAAAATAATATAAAAAAGACCCCCTCCTCTCTGACCCCCCAAAATAAGCTTTTATGTGATTTAGGTCTTAAATTATATTATTTTTTCATTTTGATACGTACATTTTTGTACCCACTTCTATATTTAGATTTTCATTTCATCACAATTTATTCGAAAAGTTGATTTCGTCCAATAAGAATCACCACATTTCACATTTGTGTAGGGTTTTTCTAAAAAACTTTCAGGCAAAATGACAAGATGCTCCTAACGTTTGCATGTTTTGTCATTTGACCCTTATTCTTTTTTGTCCAAATATGCCCTCAACGTTTACTTATTTTGTCATTTGGCCCCTTATTCTTTCTTTTGGTCCAAATATGCCTCCATCGTTTCATTCATAGTCTAAATATGTCCCTGTTGGATATAAATTGTCAATCAACTGACGATCAACGGCTTATAAAAAAATTTTGACGTGACATCAGCAGATCTTAATACGTGGCAAGTCCAGTCAGCATCAGCTGTTAAACATCGGTTGACTGGCAGTTTCTATCTAACGGGGGCATATTTGGACCAAATTGAAATATTGGGGGCATATTTGGACTACGAATGAAACGTTGGGGGGCATATTTAGACCAAAAGAAAGAATAGGGGGCCAAATGGCAAAACAAACAAACGTTGGGGGTATATTTGAACCAAAAAAAAAAGAATAGGGGGTTAAATGACAAAACATACAAATGTTGAGTGCATCTTTTGTCATTTTGCCAAAAACTTTCTTCAAAGTATAAAGAGAAAAAAAATTAGGTACTAGATTGAGAAAATATATATAATCCAAGGGCTAAATCATATATAATTCAAGGGTATTACTACCATATATATATATATATACAAATACACTTTGAGCGCGTAGTAACTCTTTAAAAGAAACGTCTCAAATCTCCTCCTTCTTTGCTCCCGCCGACCTCGTAAAACCTTAGCCGCCGTGTAAACACCGCCCAGCGACGGCTCTGAACTCGATGCCGAGACTTAATCGGCCTCCGCCTCCTCCTCAGCAACAACCGCGGCCTTTGTATAAGCAGCGTTCGTGGTCTCCTGACGTGGAGCGAGACGAAGCGTGGCTAAGGCGGAAGGAAAGCCACGGCGGTGGCCTCCGCCGGTCTCAGAGCTTCTCGAACGACGATTTGGAGGAGCTGAAAGGCTGTATCGAGTTAGGTTTCGGTTTTGAAACGGACTCGCCTGAACTGGATCCGAAGCTATCGGATACTTTACCGGCTTTGCTGTTTTACTGCGCCGTCAATCGTCAATATAGCTGCCGATTGCAGCGGACTTCGTCCGCATCTTCGATAGGTTCTAGCTGTGAATCCGGCAACACTAGCAACATAATTGATCATTGTAAGTTTTAAAATTAAACTAAATTTTCTTATTCAGTTTAATTGATTATATCAAAATCGGATTCTTAGTTTGATTTGATTTAATTTTTTTGAAATAGGCGACGATCCTGAGACGGTTAAGACTAGGTTGCGACAGTGGGCGCAGGTGGTGGCTTGTTCGGTGCAGCAATTTTCAGGTAATCCAAACTAGTAATCGCCTTTTCTTTTCAAAATGGTAACGAATTTCATTTAATTAATTTCGTTTGATTTAACTTTTTTAATTTCTGAACTTCATTTTTGCATTTTTGTATATAAATTTTGATTATTGTTAGGGGTGTAAATTAATCGATCTTGAACGAATAAGACTATGTTCGTGTTCGTTTGTTTATTTTGAAAGGTGTTCATGTTCGTGTTTGGTTCGTGTTTGTTTTAATTTTTAATATTGTGTCCGTGTTCGTTTATTTATTTTTTAAGATGTTTGTGTTCGTTTGTTTAGTGTTCATCAACATGTTCGTTTAAGTGTTCACGAACTTGTTCGTTTATGTGTTCACGATCTTGTTCATTTAAGTGCTTATGAATGTGTTCGTTTATTTGTTAGCAAATATGTTCATTTATATATTCAAAAATATTAACTAAATTAACAATAAATGAATAAACCAAAAGCAACAAAATAAAACTTACATTTCAACATAAACTTATATAACATCTTTAGCAACACCAAAAAAATATTATTTAAATACATCAACAAGCATTTTTATCCTATAAAACAAGCTTATAAATAAGCCTATAAACGAGCTTGTTCGTGAACATAAACGAACCGAACATCCCTTTGTTCTTGTTAGTTTGTTTATTAAATGAACATAAATTTTTTATTCATACTCATTTATTTAACTTAGTAAACGAACGTTATACGAACTATTCACGAACTGTTCGTCGAATGCTATATTCATTTAAACCCTTAATTTGTTTATTTTGGTTTCGGATAATATTGCCTTATCATTTCCGAACATATTTAAGAAAAATCTTTGGCTTTTTTTTTTTACAATTTCAATATGTTCTTTTTAATATTTGCAAGGGTTTTTATTTTTATTTTTTAATTTAATATCTTAAATTATCTGATTATTGTTTTTGATTTTTTTGGAACAATTCCTCCTTAAGGACAGGGGTAGAATTTTTTTATTATAATAGGTATTAAACCCACAAGCTAAGAAGATGATAGAGTGTAACTTTTAACCACATGCTCTAGAGATTGTTAACTTGAATATATGAAACTTTAAATGTGAATATATTTGTATGCATTAAATGTGTGTAAATTAAATTATTTTTTCTCTTTTATTTTGGTTACACTATTTATATTCTGTAATTTATGATTAATTCGAATTATTTTACTCAATTCTGAATATACATCCCTATAAAATATGGATAAATTTTCTATACACAGGCGGTGGAAACTGAAAGTTTCCACAAGCGCCTTAATTCTAGGGTATATGTAGTTAGTTTAGGGTATAGGGTTTAGGGGTTTAGGTGTGGAGGGTTAGAATTTAGGGATAGTTCTTTCAATTTAAGGTTTAGGGTTATAATTTAGGGTTTATAGGTTAAAACCTAAATCCTTACCATATTACCCTAAAAACTAAACCCTAACCTATAAACCCTAAATTATAACCCTAAACCTTAAATTGAAACAACTATCCCTAAATTCTAAACCCCTACACCTAAACCCCTAAACCCTAAACCCTAAACTAACTATCTAAACCCTAAAACTAAGGCGCTTGTGGAAACTTAAAGTTTCCACCGCCAGTGTATAGGATATTAATCCATAAAATATTATCAATGCAAAAGCTACTTGTGTAAAATGTACATATCGGTTCTTCAAAAGCCATGGTGGCCCTAAATGACTGATATTTTTTTTCTATGGCCCAAATCTTTCTTTTTGAATAGCTCAAGGCCCAAATCCAGTTAGGAAGATTAGGGTACTCTGGTTGGAATAACATAAGCAACAAGTAGGGGTGTAAACAAGCCGAGCCGAGCTCGAGTAGTGCTAAGTTTGGCTCGTTAAGATTTCGAGTCGAGTTTGAGCTTGAGTAATTTCTAACGAAGCTGAGAAATCTGAGCTTGACTCGGCTCGTTTAGAACTTAAGTCAAGTGTTGATCGATCTTTGACCGCACTGAAGTCGAGTAACTCTTCATCTGTCACGTCTCATTTAAAGTCTTATGAAGAAAAAACTTAGATACACACGTTGTGTAAACTCAAGCTTGTTAATTTTAGGGTTTATGATGTTAGTTTAAGGTTTAGAGGTTTAGGTTGTTGGGTTTAAAATTTAGGATTTAGATTTTAGGGTTTAATAATTATGATTATGGTTTATATTTAGGGGTTTAAGTTTAAGAATTTAGATTTTAAATTATAAAAAAATAGTATATTATATTTTCAAGTAGCTCGTGAGCTTCTCGAGTCGAGTATCAAGTAACTCGGCTCGGCTCGTCAAGAACTCGATTCGAGTCCAATCGAGTCGAACTTTAATCGAATTTTGATCAAATCGAATTCGAGTCTCGCGATCTGTCTTGTCTGATTTACAACACTAGCAACAAGGACACACTAGCCCAATTACGAGTTAAATATTAATGTACGTTTTAATCAAATTATTACACCTTTGATTTAACTGAAATTATATTTATAATTTGATGACTAAATTTAAATTCAATTAATTTAAAAATTAGCTTTATATTCGTTTTGTAATTTTTTTATTTGGGTCCTTAAAGTATACTTGTAGTCTTTTTAATGTCTTGTTCATTCTAGATTTCTCCCCTACTATTCTAGATTGTCTTGCCGGAATCAATAATACACATATTCCGACATAGGTATGGACCGAACATAATTGTCTATTTATTACATATACCTTGTGGATGCTGATCCCTTGATGTCATTGTGAAGTTTAAGTATGTATCGAGATCGAAGAATCTAGTTTTGGTAAAAAAAGAAATCTTATTATCTTTAAGAGAATAAGTGATTCGAGCAGTTTATCTTCAAGATATATATGTATGTAATCTGAGATAAAAAAATGAACATATATTATCATTTGATCGCTTATATATAAAACAAATACAAATTCAATGTCTCCATTACTAAAAAAGTTGTTAGTACAGTTTACCCTCAATTTATTTATAAACAATCTAACTTTTAAAAGTTGGGTGATTAAAATAAAAGAAAACTAAAACAAAAGTGACCATTAGTATAGTTTATCCTTAATTTATTTTTGTTTTGAAAGTTTCCAATTTTCAAGGAGAAAATAGGTTCCACTATTTGACATAAGAAGAAGGCAAAGCCTTAATCACTAATAATTATTTGTAATTAATTTTACCTTTTTTGTTTAGTTTGAGGTTGAACTTTACTTTGTTAAAGGGATCGGAATGAAAATGAAGGTGATGTGGGGGACCTTCTTGTGTAATTATGTGTTGTCGCTTTTGGGACCTGAATCTTGATACTAGACGGTTGGTTCTGTGGTGACTTGTGATTCTTCCAAATTTCTTGTTGTCTCCATTGTCAAATTTAAAAATATAATGGACCATTTAGCAAATACCAAATCTTCTCTTGGCAAAAATAATATCAGAAAATATGAATGTATCTAAAAGAGAATGATTCTGAATCGTACTTCTATACAACCTGATGGTCTAGATTGAGTCATTAATGTGTACAAATATCGATGAGATTATAAAGGAATAACAAAATTGATGAAAATAAATTATTTGCAAAGAATTGCAGTTTGATGACTGAATTGAATAAACTACAAAGTTGAAAGATTAGATTACAAAAAGATTTTCATTCGAATGTTTGAGTCCTATTTTATAACTAGTAACACCTGTTCATATATATTCTTAGCCTTTTAACAATGCACACACATTGCAAACAAAACAATTTGAGCCCGGTCTTGTAGATCCTCTTTTTCATTAAGGCCACCATTGACGGAACTTGAAGTAAAAGTTTGAGGGGGACAACTTAAATTGTTAAGAAATTTAGAGGCTTAAACAAAAATTTTAATAAATTTAAGATATTTAACAAAATAAAAATAAAAATTTGAGAGGAGATTTAATTAAAAATATGAGAGGAGTAGCCAAGGGATGGCAAAAATACTCGGCCCCGACTCGACCCGAAATGCCCCGACCTGACCGGATTTTTTTTTTGAAAATTTCATGCATCTGGGCAGGGCGTGAAAAGCATGAAGTCGGGGCTGGGCGGGTTCAGGTATTTACTAGAAATTTCCCGCCCCGCCTTGATATTTTATATATATATATATATATATTTATTATATTTATAAAAATATCACTATATATAAATACTTTTACGAGTTTTAAGCTATTTTTTTGTTCGTTCTTATCGTAAAATTTTGTTAGATGATGTTCAAATTTTAATATATTCGATTATAACGGTCAATGATTCAAGTTTATTTTCTTAAATATGTAATTTAACATGCGGGTAATTTAAAATTGATTTTATTTTTTTATATAAGTTTGAAGTCCCTTAAAACTATAATTTGTGATTGTGGTGAAAAATTGTTTCAATCTAACATTTATCGTCGACGAAAATTAAAATTTTTAAAAAATTTCGAGGCGGGTCGGGACGAGGTCAAGTTTAAAGGTTATTGTATCGGGACGGGGCGGGACGTTGCGATCCCTTCTTGTTGGGTTCGAGTCGAGTTTGGTTTTGTTTGTCCCTAAACAGTAAATACTAGCCGCTTAACTTTTTGGTCACCGTCCATATGTTTACACTGTCACTCCCCACGTATTGACTAGTTCTGAGACAGGCTGTTGCCAGTTTTTAACTTTGGTTTAAACCCCGGTCGTGTGACGTGGAAAATTGGACCATTCTTTTTTTGTTTTTTTATTTATTTTTGGATGTTTCCAATTTCTATGGAGTAGATGTTTCCACACTCCCACTCATGGAATGGTCAAAGGCTTCATCACTAATCATTTTATTTGAAAAAAAAAAAGTATGGAATAAAACATATTCGAATGATTATAACTAAAAAAACTGAATCGATTCGAAACATAATTGAATTAACGATTAAAATATGTTCGGATAGAGTCCGGATGTAACGATATCGGAAAATAAAAATATATCGGAGCGGGGCCCACTGTTTCTGTTGGATTTAATTTTGATTTCGTTGAGTGGTTGAACTTGAAAGTACGGTTGAATGTCAAAGGGGTCAAAATGAAAAGGTTGCGGATGTGGTGGACCCTTTAGTGTAATTTTGTGCGGTCCTTTTCGGGACTTGACTGTTGAGTTTGGTCCCTTAGGTCTCTCCAAAATTTCTAGCTGTGCCTCCGCTGTCAATATGAATGCTAATGGACCACCTCACAAAATACCGAATCTTTCCTTCCCCGACCAAAAATAATTATATTTTTTAATTATTTGCAGGGACGGAGGCAGAATTTAGAGTTGGTAGGGTAAATTATAAATGCTTAAAAATAGGGACAAATTTAAAAATAAACCAATTTATAAAGAAATTTAAATAGGGGGCAGGTGAAAAAAAATTCTTCGTGGTGAGGGATTGCCCCTCCCGAACCCTTTAGTGTAAAAAATAACACTTTTAATCGATTAAGAATCTAACAAATGTATAGTGGTGGAACTTCAAATTATTTATTAGATGGGTCATTTAAAAATTTTAAATTTAAAAGGTCAAAAATAAATCATAAATTTATAGGGGAAAAAATACTAATTTTACTGTCATTCAAACTTATTTTTAAATATTTTTGAAGACTTCTTACTAATTCCTCCAAGGTTCCGCCTTTACATAATGTGTGCGCGAGCCACACTTTATAATGGGGTGTCTCATGACACCCCAATATTTTTAAAAATTTAATTTTTTTATATAATTTGTTTATAAAAAAATTGAAATATAGGCAAATGACACTTCTCTTATGAATAAAATGACACCCTTTTATAAATAAAACAACACTCCTTAATAAATAATTAACCCTCTTTAAATATCATTGAAAAAATGACATCCCTTAAATAAATTTCTGGCTCCGCCCCTGCACACATATATAAAAGACACTCTTATATTACGTAAAACTAAGTTTTATACTAATTTAGAACAATGGAAGTTAATGGTTGGAATTAAAAAGTTTGAAATGTTGGGATTTTTTAAGGGCAAAAGATGAGTTTAATTTTAACTATTAATTTGCGTTCATCAAGTTGTTCTAAATCATCGTAAAATTTTGTGATTTTACGTAATGTAAGTGAATTATAAGTCATATATATATTTATATATTTAAATTTAAGAAGGATTATTAGCAATTTGTTGTAAGTTAGAAGTATAATCAAAATTACAAACACATATTCGAATAACTATCAACATAACAATTTTGTTTAACTGTATACACGAATTAATTTGATTTATTTTACACAAATTACTATCACAAATTTCGACATAACGTCGTTTTATTATCGCACATTGCAAATACAAATACTTCATTAATCTAGTATAAAAATAAATTGTACATTTTATTTTTAAAATGTATATAATTGAATTAATATAAAAGTTTGATGTGTATGGTTGAAAAAAATATAAAAATAATTAATTAATAGATTCATAAAGTTAAATTTTCTCATTTTAATAAAAATTTAAATTAGAATGATTTATTATTAATTAATTAAAAAAATCTAGTTTATATAAAGCCGTCCAAAATCAAAATAAAAATAAAAAACCTCCGCGTGTATTTATTTTCAGTGTCAGTACAGTGTCACTGTAGCATCATCTGCCACGCAACATCATTTTATTTGTTATTTTAAGGTTATTTATCCGCCACGTGTGCACACAATAATCTCTCATTTAAATTATATTTATCCGGTTATCCCGTGTGTTCCCAGCGTCCCAGCTGGCATGCCACGTTGGCATTCTTACAAAAGTCTTCGTATAAATACCTTCTTACATCCTCGTTTTCTTGTCCGAACCCGAAAATTGCAAAGTCAAAAAATTCTAAATTAACACCAAAAATCTCTCGCCAAGTTTTATGCTTCCTCCTAGCTCCGCCTACGATGATGCCACCACCGTCACCACCCCGTCGTCTTTCACCGGAACAAGAAATCTCCGTCATGGTCTCCGCCCTCAAAAACGTCATCGCCGGTTCCGTCCCTTCCTCCACCGCCGCTGTTGACTTGACTTTAGATTTTCGAACCCTTGCTGCCGGAGCGTCGTCTTCTTCTTCTATTGACATTACCGGCGGGAATATGGTGTTACAAGCGAGTGAAGTTATGGAAAAGTGCCACGTGTGCAAATTTGACGGCTGCCTGGGATGCAACCTTTTCCCGCCAACTCATCAGGAAGACAAAAAGGGCGGCGCCACCGCGTCCTCCACGACTAGAACTAAACGAGTGAAGAAAAACTACCGGGGAGTTCGGCAAAGGCCGTGGGGAAAATGGGCAGCGGAGATCCGAGACCCGCGTCGCGCCACCCGGGTCTGGCTCGGTACCTTCAACACGGCGGAGGAAGCTGCCCGTGCTTACGACAAAGCAGCCATCGATTTCCGCGGACCGAGAGCTAAACTTAACTTCCCATTCCCAGAAAACACCAGCAACGACAATGTACCAACACCAGCCGCCGCCGCAACCACCGCGGCGACAACAGCAACAACAAGTGTTGTTTTTTCCGATCAAACAAATGCGAGCATGGAAATGGGACCGGGGACTGAGTTTTGGGATAGAATAGGCGAAGACGAGATTCAACAATGGATGATGCTGACGGATTTCGACGTCGACGACAAAAACAACTCCTCAGATTCCGCCGCCGCCACCACCGGAAACGCCAGTAGTTCCTAAATCAGTTCTAAATCCGCTGTAATGTAATGTAAGCTAAGCCTGCAACTTCATCTTTTTGTTTCCTTAAATCTGCTGTCTTATTCATTTCTGACAGAACCTGCTGTCTTTTTCAGAGTGGATTTTAGTTAGAAAATCCGCTCCTCGGTCATTATATTGTACCAACAAATATTAGTGCAAGTTAATATGTAAGTTCTCGTTGTCTACGTATTACGTACTATTGTACGTTTGTTTTGTACCAAAATTATCCCAAAATTATAATTAAATATTATAATTATACTAATATTTGAATTTAAATACTATTGGGATTCAAATTAGCTTAGTTTTCCCTTGTTGACCGGGAAAGGCGCGCAAATAGCAAACCGAGTAGATGGGGCCTACGAATTTCTTGTGAACGGCTGAACGTTTCGTTGTCCCAGGTGGCAGTTTGTTGCAGTTGAGGAACCTAAAACTCGACAAAATCCAACACTTTTCAGACAGACGAAGGGGGGATGTTGGTAAGTGGGACCCTTTAATTCAAACATGTGCGAAAAATCAAACTATTTTCTTAAACCCCCTCCAACATATGGAGTAATAGAATAGGATAAGATCTAGTATTAATCACATTTGGCATGTGCTCAATTCGATTCATCGTTGTATCCGAAAATTGAAGAACTAAAAAAATTAATTTATCATGTGTTGATATAGCAATATGCCATCTATTGTATGGTAATATAAAAGGTTATAGTATCTTGTCATCTTGTGTCTCTTTTCTTTTAATTATTCTCTATTGTTCTATTGTTCGTAACTTTGTCTGGTTTTGTGACACGAATTATCATTGTTAAGTGCATTTACGTTTGTCTTGATGGTGTTTATCGTTCATCGTTGATAACAAATGTTTGTTTATATCTATAATTTGTCAGAGTTGTTTTGGTTGAATTTTCAACCCTGTTTTTGTTTGACCGTGTTTTATTTTTAAAGTGGCTAATTGATGCACTATGATTAAGGGTGAGCAAAACTCGACTCTACTCGAAAAAACTGAATAACTCGACTCGAGGTAAAAATATTTGACTCGTCTTGAAATTTCATAGACTTGACTCGAAAAAATTTCAAATAAAGTTTGAATTGTAAAATGAAAATTCGAATAACTCGAAATTTTTAGTAATTAGTAGATTTATTTTTAAGTTCGAGATGAATTCCTCATTTTTTTATGATATATACATACCGATATATAAAAATATGAAGAAATATTGCCACATATGAAAGAATATGAAGAAATATATATATGCATATCTTATATGATTAGAGAAACCCGTTTAAATTGGAATCAAACCGTATTATAACATGATAAATAATTACAATTAAATTTATATAGGAACTCGAAAATTCGACTCGAATCAAAAAAATTTCAAATAAAATTTGAGTTGTAAAATATGATGTGTCAACTCGAATAACTCAAATTTTTTTGACTCGATTGCTCACATTCTTATAATTTTGTGATATTTTTTATTCAATGAAACCATCAATCTTTTTTTTAAAAAATTAGAGTAAAAAATTGTCCATTTTTTTATGGATTTAACATTTATTGTTTTTAAAAATGTCTATTATTGTTTGCCAGGTTAGTGTTTTCATTGTGTTTAGGTTCCACAAATGAAATCTTTTGTTTAGATTTGACTTGCGAATGAAAATAATAATAATTTTTAAACAATAAATATTAAATTTGCAGAAGGTGAGTCCTATATGGCTCTTTATAGTAATATAGGAAGGAAAAACCTTTCAATTTCAGGTTTAGAGATTGAGGTTGTGGTTTAGGGTTTAAGGGTTTAGGTTGTAAGGTGTACAATTTAAGGTTAGAATTTAGAGTTTAGGGTTTAGGGTATTAGGGCTGGAGATTTAAGTTTTAGATTTTATAACTTAAATATAAAGTGTTGTGTAATTTTTTTACACAACTTGTTTATCAAAATATAACCCGTATAGCACGAACCAACTTGCCTCAGTGGTTAAGGGAACGATTGTTGTTCCTAGAGGTCACGGGTTCGAGCACCAGCAACTGCAGCAGGGTGATTGAGCGTTCATTGTTAAATGGTTGAGAGTATATTTAGAACAGATACTACTTGTAATCACTTTAGCTTTCATCAAAAAAAATAATATAACCCGTATAAGAATTAGATTGATTATTTTCATGGTAGGACTCATCTGAACCAATTCCTATAATAAAGGGACTAATAGAGAGACTAATTTAATCTAGTCCCAATAATTGAGGGACCTAGCAGTTACTTTCACCTATTTATAAGTTTAACTAGGAACTAAAAAAGATAATAATATATAATAATTACCGTTACTTTTAGACAAAACTATTCTTGTTAATTTATTTTTAAATTTATGGGTCAAATGTCAAATTGGGGTTTGACTAAATCAATTGAGCTCGAGTTATTCTTGTTAATTTATTTTTAAATTTATGGGTCAAATGTCAAACTGGGTTTTGACTAAATCTATTGAGCTCGAGTCAATTAATGTATTAAATCAATTGATTATAAGTTTAACCAATTATATTAGAAAAGTGATGGTATTATAATAATTATAACAAGTTTTAGATTAATCTATTCTTGTCAAATAGTGGGTCAAATGTCAAATTTGGTTTGATTAAATTAATTGAGTTCAAATTAATTAATGTATTTAAAGAACTCGAGTCAATCATTTGAATATAGGGGTGGGAATTGGGGTATGGAATATTCAAAAATCTTGGGATCTAAATCGACAGGATAGAGAATAAGTGAAACCTTCATTTACGGGATGAAGACAATTTTATCACTGAAGCTTAAATGGAGATGAGGATAGAGTCTTCTTTATCTGAACTGTGAGGATAACTGAACCGTAACCGTATAAATAAATGTGGGGACCTCTGGTATTTTACAAAATTTTAAAATATATAAAATTAACTCACATTTACATGTATACCTACGTATATCAATATATTTGTGTCTTTTGTTTAAACCTTTTATTATTCAGTTTTCAGTACACAATTATTTTTAATTATTTAAATTATTATTTATTATTTTGAGGTATTGATCTAATTTATACTTTGAGACTATTTATGTTTTGAGATTGTTTTTAGCATCATTTACTATGATTTTATTTAGAGATTTTTATTAAATATTAGGATTTTAATTGCGACATTTGTGTTTTATTTATTTTAAGTGATTTAATAAATTATTGTTTTATTTATTATTTTAATTTAAATTAAAGTATAATTTTTAAAATTAGATTTTTTGAGGGTTAAGTTTTTCAAAGCGACTTACTAGATTCGGCCCAATTTTTCTAGGTCGGATTTAGGAGATTACAACCATATTAAGCTTGGGTGACCTTTCTAATAATTTACCATTTTTGTTAATTATATTATCTATTTATCTCTTTATTTATGTTGTTCATTTTATACAAAAACCTTGTTCACTTCAACCATATGTTCAAGTGTATTGAGTATATGACATGTAAATTGAAATCGACCATATATTTTGGTTAGTAAAATAGTAAATTATGTTTAACTATTGGGGATGGGGATTCCTCGAAAACTGTGGGGATTCGATGGGTATGAGGACGAAAAATTCACCGAAACATGTAACATACATTACCCAACACCGTACCCATAAATGTTGGGGATGAAGTGGGGAATGCAAAACCGTCCCAGACCGACCGATTCCCACCCCTATTTAAATAACATAAATTTAGCTAATAAGTAAAAAACCATGCTATTTGAAATCTGGCCTAGTGGCTACGATGCTCATATTACCCCTCATCTTGTATGAGTTTCAATTCCGGTATGAAAATATAATCTATATTTAATAAAAAAATACTATTTATTAAAAAAAATCACATTCGGATGTATTAATTGGTTGTTAATGATAATTTGAGAAAACCGACAATGGTCTAGCGGAATAATGTGTTAGATCCCTTAAACAAGAACAAAGATTTAAATCCTAATGTTGTTAACTCCGACCTAAAGTCGAAAATAATTTCTCCGATTTCGACTTAACCCGATCCAAAATTTACAAAAATTATATATATATATATATATTAATAAAAACATATATGAAACAGAACAAATACTTCCTCTGCCTATAAAGATAACACCAAATGGCCTGAATTGCACCAATGGCACGAATCATTTAGCAATGACTACATAAATCCTATAGAGAACGAAGCAAATCAATCACTCTGGAAATATGAAACAGTCCCAGCTTTTTCATTAACTTCATCGTTCGCCACCGGAGAGGCTGATCGAGCTGATTTTCATGGGGGTTGCCACAACAAGTGGAGCTTCCGGCGAGTCACCGATGGAGAATTTATCGTGCATGAAACGACTCTCTACGATATCGTCGTCCTTCAATACGATCTTGTAGCAATAACAGCTCTTTAGGCCCTGTTGATTCCTATAGCATTCATGAGCAGTGTTCTTCACTTGCTGGAAGTCCCATATCACACTGAACTTGCCCACGGTTGCAACTAGGTGACGCTCTTGTTTACCGTTCTCGGTGACCTAAAGAGATTTCGATATAGTGAATGTTCTTCCGGTAAACGAATATGCCGACAACGACGAATATGCATACATGAAACTTGAAACATCAAACAATATGCATACTAAACAAATAAAGTTAATTTATAATCCAAAGGTGAAGGAGCAGGGATTTGATCATACCCACGAGAAATGGCCGCCGTGAAATTTGTTGTTGTTCCCGGCTAAATGAGAATCCAGAGGAGTCAACTTCAACAATCGGGGTGCCGGAATTTTATTCCCCATTCTACCAGCAAATCCAGTCTTTATTTTCCCATCTTTATCAGTATACATAGTGCAAATGAGGACCAGATATGTATCAGTTGTGCCCAACACCCACTTCCCATCATAGGTAACATCAACATGAGTGATTGGAGAACCGAGCCCCGGAAAAGCGGTCTTGGCCTGCCTCATCGAAGTCTTTGAATACAACCTGATCTTCCCGTCACGCGACCCGACCACGATAGATCCGTCACCCGTACTAGCAAAGCACTGAAAATTCGTCCCTCTCGAGAACTGATGCCCTTGTGTCCAATGCAATACAGGTGAATCACTTTTGGCAATGTCCTGGACCATCCCTTTCCTATCTCTCATATCCCACTGGCACAACCTATTATCATCCAATCCCAAAAATGTAGATTCAGATGGATCCAATTGTGACCCTTTGGTATCATTGGTAATGTCCCTCATTGTAATATCGGTCCCGTCCTTCTCGAACTTCCATTCCGTAACAATCTTCCCGGTCTCGATATCGACCTGCTTAAGACCAGTAGCATTAGGCTTCCCTTCCTTCTCCGGACTCATAAGCATCATATTTGTCTCGGCCCTCATCAACATTGCCTTTTTCGGGGTCGAATTCGACTTATTTCCCCCACCTTCATACTTAAGACAAATACCTTTCCCCTGAATCCCAAGGTTACAGTTCCTATAAACCTGAACACCCACATCATTCACCAAGAAACTATTATCCAATGCACCTAAAGCCAAGCTCTGAACACCTCCATTCGCGGCCTCCTCGAACTCCTTCATCGATTCTTTGTTCGCTTTCGCCGGAGTCGAATCCGGGGCATGATCCTTTGCATCTTCCCACACAGAATCATCTGCTACCTCTGGTTTCACCCACCCAATAAACTCCTTCCCAAAAACCTTAACTTTATTCTCCTCACAAGCTTCCATGCCATAAACATTCTCAAACAAACAATTCTGAAACTGGTTAACGAATTTCCTATACTCTTCGTCGGTTAAAAACTTCAAAGCCCAGACAGCTTTAGCGACAAAATCAACTCTTTTTTGATCCCCAAACATTTTCAATTGCATTTCGGCCGAAACCCGAACCCGAACTTTGGACCCAACTTCCAAAACCCAACAAGATCCATCATCACCGCCATCGCCGCCATCGCCGCCGTTGGTTTTAGATGACTTGCTGAAATTATAAGAAGCGAGCTTATCGGAGATCACCCATTTGGCTTTGGGGGTGTTTCCTCCGACGTGAAGGTAGAGCTTTACTGGGTTTTTCAGATTGGGGTTCTGCTGCTGTTGATTTTGGGAAGGATTGTATTTCAGTTTCAGGGATCTGAGTTTAGAATCGATTTCGTCGAGGCTTTTTTGAGTAACCGACGATTGGGGATTCCGGCGATCGCCTGAAGCGTCGACGTATTGCTCCGCCGCTTCTTCATCTTCATCGTCGTCTTCTTCTTCTTCGCAATCTGAGTCTATGATGAGATCTTCCCGGCTTTGAGAAGTGCCCATTTTCAGATTCAATTGATTTTTGCAGAAATGATTTCAGATTGAGCAAAATTTTAAACAATAGTATCATTTTCAGAAAATGGTGGAATCCGTTAATTATTTGGGTCAAATTGTGGTGTTAATCCCTCTATTATGCTCAAGTTAAGATTAATGCTTGTACATTAATTTGGCATAGTTTACTCTTAAGTCGTTCCAATAATATAAAATAATTTATACACCCAATTTTTTTTAAATAGAAGCAGCTTGTTTTATTAAACGAGAAAATATCTAAAATTATAATAAAAGTTTACAACTATCATCGTAAATTAAATACATAATTTAAACATTTTTTTAGGACCACCCAAAACCCATCCAAAAGACTCGAACGAAAAATAAATACGAACAAATTTGACTGCATCGACAAAAGAACCACAAAAGGGATTAAGCTATTGAAAGATCACCAAGAACCGCAAATCAGAGCCGAGCGTCGTGAGAAACTATCCATGAGCTCAAACCACGTATCCAAATTCAATTCGAGAATTTAGAACATGAAAGATCAACATTATTGCAAATAAGTGCCATTTTATCAGTCGTGACGTCGTCAAATCCAACTATGAGAAAAACATATAATAAAAGAACGGCCAAATGATCGAGAAAGAAAAAAAAACATACCAAAAGGTATAGATAAACATGCCACAAAGGCAAGGAAAAACATGCCACAAAGGTAGAGTTATTTTTATTAAAAAACTAGAAAAAAAATAAAGAAAAATATATTCGACAGTTGGCAACCAGCATTAAAATTAATGCCGTTACTGGCTAAATAAAATTAAAAAAATAAAACTTGCGGCGCTCGATAGATAAATCGGTTGAGACAAAACGCAAAGAAAAAAAGATTTATAGACCCGAGTTTAAACAACAATGCTGTAAAGAATAAAATATAAATTTAGATATCATAAGATTTTAAAATATACTCGTTATGATCTCTCTGAGTAGTTTAGGTAAAAAAAAAGTTATTCTTTTTATATAATAATATGCGTTTTTAAGAAAATTATTTTAGCAGTTTAACCGAATTTACCATTTCGACTAATAATATAATTAAAAATATAGACAGATCAAATGATGCCATTATAATCACATGCTATTACCCATTAATACTTTTTTTTCCTTCTTTTTATATAACCTTGCATTCTGTCATAAGACAATTACTCAGAAGACATACATCACCATTGTTTTTATATCCCAAGACTTTTTATTTTTTTATCGATGTGTTAATGTCATATTTTTTAGAGTAGATATATATAATCGCCGGTTCACCGGTCTTATAAAGCACCCCGAACAACAATGCGACATGTTATGGCATCTGCAAGAGTGGATGCTTTTAGCTCGGGGCCGGATATCTTGTAGTGCTGAAGAGTACCACGGAATCGATAAATTAATCGATCAACACCCCGAAGAATATGATGACAATGATGAAAGAAACAAGAATTTGGAGAGATTCACAAACCTTTTGTATCTGAGCTTGCTCTGCTCTTACTTCCAACTCTTCTAAATCGATCTCTTCTCCATTGATAAGCTTCTCCACAGCTTTCATATATCAGAAATTCGAATGCGACATTAAATCGAGCACATGATAGAATAGTGCATATCCCCATGCAAAACATTAAAATGGTAATGAACTATACAAACATAAAATGGTAGAAGAAGGTTACTTGCTTATATCCCGAGTAAGCAATTGTAAAAGTTCGAGGTCAAAAACGAAAAATTTAGAAGTTGAAATGAATTTTTTTCAAAAGTCCAAGGACCAAAAACAATATTACACCTTTTTACATATTGCCATTTCTCTATAATCATGCATAGCCATTCCTTAATTTTATTTTTAAAAAAACCCAAATATAATCACAACTTTCCCAATTTCTTCTTCATTTTTTCCTGCATTTCCCCTTATAACTTGCATTATGTATCTCTCTATCTTCCTCCCATGGCTGCTCTGCATTCCACTCTTCGCCCATTCTTCCCCTCATGAGCCTACAGGTACGTATGTACGTACGTACGTATGTATGTATGTATGTACGTATGTATGTATGTATGTATGTATATGTGTGTATGTGTGTATGTATGACCCCATTTCAGTAATAATCCAATGCATGTTCTTCTGCAACGTATACAGGTTTGTTGATAAGTTGTGGCTCGGAAACTAAACAAACGGTACCCGACACCGGCGTCACGTACATTCCCGACGACGGCTTCACATTAGTCGGAAACAAAACAGCTCTGCAAACCAAAGATAAATTGTTGCCTATATTAACAACATTGAGATACTTTCCTGACACGGCAGCCAGGAAATATTGCTACACATTCCAAGCCATTAAAGGGTCTAAATACCTAGTGAGGACCATCTACTATTACGGCGGTTTCGACAGCGGGAACGAGCCGCCGGTGTTTGATCAGATCATTGGCGGGACTAAATGGAGTTTGGTTAACACCACGGAGGATTACGCGAATGGACTCAGTTCGTATTACGAGATCATTCTTGTTGCTAGTATCAAAACTCTTAGTGTTTGCGTTGCGAGGAACAATCATACGGTTTCGAGTCCTTTTATATCGGCCATTGAAGTGATTTCTCTCGAGGATTCGATGTATAATTCGACGGATTTCGGTGCACATGCGCTTGTTACGGTCGCGAGAAGTAGGTTCGGGCACGAGGATACCATCAGGTAAGGAAAAACTACACCATTAGGCATTCTGTTTTAAGACAAACGTTTGGGATGTGTTAAATGTGCAATCTTTTGAAGTTTTCCAGAAGATCCGTATTATCGATTATGGCAACCGTTCAAGGACGATAACGAAGGTGTCGTTTCGAGCCAACCGAGTTTAAGCACTTCGGACTTTTGGAATAAGCCTCCGCCCGAAGCATTCGCGACAGGGCTAACAACAAGTACAGGGAAGAAACTTGATGTCAAATGGCCACCCGTGCCACTTCCGAGTACCCGATACTACATTTCGTTGTACTTCCGTGACAATCGACCCCCGAAGACGACGAGTACATGGAGAGTCTTCAATGTTGCAGTAAATGGGGAGACTTTCTATAACAATCTCAATGTGACAACCGATGGTGTGACCGTGTATGCAGCAGAATGGCCTCTTTCAGGGCACACACTAATCAGCTTGACCCCGGACGCAAAGAGTTCGATCGGACCTTTGATCAATGCCGGCGAAATCTATCAGGTTATGCCTCTAGGCGGACAGACTCTTATGCAAGACGGTACCGTATTTTTCGGTCACTGATTTCGGCATAATCCGTTTTGGTCCGGTTTTAACAATGTGTTAGCTCTTTGATATTTACCAGCTATAGCAATGGAAGAGGTCGCAAGAAGCTTCGACAATCCGCCATCGGATTGGACCGGCGATCCATGCCTTCCCCACGAGCACTCGTGGACCGGAGTTACGTGTTCGAACGAGAAAATGCCTCGAGTTAGCTCTCTGTAAGTATCACCCTTCAGCAGCTACTTGATTGCATGGGAAACTATGAAAGAAATGACACATATTTGGTTACTTGTGTATCAAGGGATCTTTCAAACTTTGGGATATCTGGTGTTTTAGATGCAAATATAAACAATTTAACTGCACTTCATCATCTGTAAGTAAACTACCTTCTCTTCGAACTGGGTTGGGAGGGTCGTATTCATATTGGGCCTCTACAAGCCCAATTTGAATTAATCGGTCAATAAGTCGAATATTGATGGTTAAACAAAAAAATTATCTTCTATTCATGAACGAAGCTACAGCTTCAATGGGAGGGGCTGTGGCCCCCCCGGTAGGGGAATTTTTTTTTACCCTTTGATTCCTTATATTTTTCCTGAAAAAATTGGGATAATTGTGAATTTGCCCCCTACCTTTCAGAATTTATGTTTTGCCCCCCCAACTTCAAATCCTAGCTCCGTCCCTGCTTCTCTTCGATTTAAGAAGTTCGTGAGGTGCCGCTACAGCTTATTCCCCCTCTCTTCCCCCCCAAAAAAATATGCCAAAAGATCCCTATACTATTTCAAAATTTAAAATTTGATCCCCATATTTTAATTTTGTGACATTAGTCCGTGTTTTCTTTCAGATTGAAAATTTTGGTCTCTCCTAACTTCTGTTCAATTTTATCGTTAATTGCTGACCTAACAACTATAAAAAAGACAAACCAACTTCTTCAGTCCTATATGTTTATAGTTTTTATTAATTTAACCCTTAAAAACTGTAAATGTAGGGGACTAAAAAAGTTATTTTACTTTTTTTCATAACTCTCAGGTCAGCCGTTAACAATAAAATTGAATAGAAATTAGGAGAGAGACTAAGATTATCAAAGTACTAAAAAATAATGCATAGAGTCACTGGCGGACCCAAAGGTAATATAGGGTGGGCCCGTGCCCACTTTGAACTTTTTAAAACTCACACATTTGCATTTAATTTTCTTAATTTTTATGAATTAGTCTTTATATTTTTTTAATATTTATAACTTGTGCCCACCCTCAAATATATTTCTGGATCCACCATTCGGTCAATGTCGTAAAATTAAAGTGTGAGGATTGGATTTTAAAATTTAAAAAGTACATAGACCACTAACATATTTAAACCTTATTATTAATTGAATTCATATTGTTTTGCAGTTGGTTAGGGGGGAATAAGTTATCAGGTTCAATCCCAGAGATGTACTCACTGACTCAGCTTGAGACATTGTATGTGATATCTCACAAAATGAATTAATTTGATTCGAACCGGTAAAATTTGATTCAATTCGATTCAATTTTATATTCAACACAATATTTTAAAAACTAACATGACGCATAATAATTGAGTTTCTTTTTTCTTCTTCTAAAATTCGATTCGAACCGAACCGTTATCACTTTATTGATATATTTTTCTTCAAATTTATAGTATTTGAACATTAATTTGGTGTTCTTTTTATTTCCATTGGAAAGGCATTTGGAGAATAACAGTTTCAGTGGGCCAGTCCCCAAATCTTTTGCCACACTTAAGGGCGTTCATGAGATGTAAGTGTAAATCATTTTCATCTTAAATCATACTCATTTTGAGAGTTTTTAGTGACCCAAAAATTGGACTCTTAATAATTAGTGTTAAAAAATTAAATTTTAGAAGTAAGTAGGATGGACATTTTACCCGACCCGGTCGGGTCGGATTTTTTAATGAAAAAACCGGGTTCGAGTTTAGGGTGAAAATATCTTACCCGACTCGGGATTAATTGTGTAATTCCCCTAATCTTTAGGGATATTTAAAATAATAGTCCCTATATATATATTATAATTAGGTCCTTAAAACTAAATTTATATTTACAATTTAGTCCTTAAATTTACATTTTTTGCAATTAAGTCCCTTAAAATTATTATTTTTACAATTATGTCCCTAAAATTATTTTTTTCTATAGGTCGGGTCGAGTGCGGATATAAGATATATATTTTCGGGTCGGGGTCGATTTAGGTGCGAATATAAGATATGTATTTTCGGGTCAGGGTGGGGTGGACCAAAAACCCTACCCGACTCGACCAGTGCCCATCTCTAGAAGTAAGTCTCTAATAATAAGTGTTATTATAAAAAAATTATGCCCTCAATAATAAGTATTGAAAAAAATTAGATCCCTAATAGTAAGTATTGAAAATGTTGAATTTTAAAAATAGGTCCCTAACAATATGTATTGAAAAAATTAGGTCCTAAAAATCGGTATAAAAAAATGTAGGCTCCAAATAATAAATATTAAAAAAATAGACACTTAAAATAAGTTTTGAAAAAAGTCGGATCCCTAATAACAAGTATTAAAAAAATAAATTTTAAAAATATGTCATAATAATAAATATTGAAAGAAACAAACTCTTAATAACAAATATTGTAAAATAATTGGAGCCCTATAACAAATATTAGAAAAAAAATTAGACCATGGGCAGGTCTGCCCAAACCCGGGAAGGGTCTGGGTTTAATTGCACTAACCATCCCCAAACAATCGTCCACAATTCTAATTTAGTATTTAAACTTCAAACATTTTATTAAGCCCTCAACAAATCAATATTTGCCTTAATCAGTCCATCAGCCTAACCGTCAATTTAGGTATTAAATGCTAGTTTATATTCGACATCGTACCCGTTTAAAATATGATTAAATTATGAACAACATGAATCTAACATGTTAAAAAAAATAAAATGTCAAGCTGTGTAAAAAAAAATACAATGCCAAAATTTTCTTTTTAAACATGTCATATTCAAGTTGTCTAATACAGTATATACACAAGTCCAAGATCATGGTTAAGCTAACAAGAGACTTGATTTGATAGATACTAAATTTTTGGGTGTTTAATTAGAACAATTTGAAAATTTGAGATTGATTCAGAATTTAAAATAAACTTGAGGATGTCTAATGAAATTAACCCTAAATATTAACCATAGGGTTCTCTACATATTGACAGATTCCTTCAAGGTAACAAACTTGATGGTCCAATTCCTCGACGACTACAAGAGAAAAAGGGCATAACTATTCGGTATTCATCATTCTAGAACTTACATGATTTTACCCCTTAATTATACATTTTTCTCATTTTGGTACCTAAACATTCATTTTCTTGTCTATTTTGATATTTAAACTTAACATTTTTTTAATTTACACCAAAAGAAGCGTTAAAGAAAACCGACAATATCAGCTAATAGTTTAGGTACCTAAGTGAAAAAAACGAGTATACTTCAAGATTCAAATAAGGAATTAAGTCTATTTTTTACAATTTTTTCTTTGAATTGAATCAATGATCGTAATTATGTTTCAGGGTGTCTCCTAAATATCATTTATCCGTACGATGGTAATGAAGAAAGATATAAGAAACAACAACAACACCAACAAAAATGGTGACAATGGAGAGATATCAGTGGAGATTTCAGACAATTTTATAAGTTTATGGTCTCAAATTGTAATTAAGCAATATGTCATGATCCTTATTTAAATCAAAATTGAAAATGTAAGTAGCACAATTCTTATATGTATTAGATTACGTAGTAAAGTGTGTAGAGGAAACTATATTAGATTATACGGTCAAAATCTCTTTTTTTTTTGAATTTTATTCAATTGATTTATACAATCATTTGATAGTTGATAAATTTTAAATCTCAACATTTACCAATATTCTTTTTCGGTATTATATTATGTTCTATTCCTTCCGCCTCTTTTCCGAATGAAAAATAAAAAAAAATCGACAAACCCTTTAATAATACAAGCACATCAAGTGTTTACGTTGTTTGAATCCGAGTTTATCTAAGGATAATAACATTTTCTTTTTCACTGAAATCGGCTGATAGGGCAATTGCCTAAAGATGTTCAACAGTGACCAGCAGCAGCCTGGTGTGCTTACAAGTTCAACAATGGACCCTAGGATTTCTTTCTCCAATGATTTTGCAGACCCTCATTCAGTCGAGATGCTTCGGTTTCTTCGGACTTCGAATTTCGGTGAAGAACTATGACCGCGACGACAATGGCCTGTTCCCGAGCTTGCCAAAGGGTGAAGGTGGTGTCTAAGAAAAGGGAGAGAAATGAACCTATTCCTAAGAAAGTTGGTATGTTTCTCCATGATGAACATCTTATCAGCAAATAAGCACATATGTGAGATATTACACTACACCCCTTCTTTTTTCTGGTCTAATTATGAATTTCATCCCCGCAATAAACCTTTACAGTATCCTATTCAAATTCAGATAAGATACATATGGTAATAGAAAAAATAGACTTTAAGAGTAAAAAGTATTTAAACAGAACATAAACAATATAAAAAAAAACAGAACATAAACTCACTCATATTATAAATGGTGAAGCTGTTTAAACATCAAATCTAAAATGTATTAGAAGCAAAATATATACATACATTTCAAGAGGAATTCAAATTGCTTTCCTTTCCCCCTTTTTTTTCATTTTGAATAACAAATATGGCAATGAATTATGTACAAGCAGAAGCGATATGAACAGCGGCCTGAGGCTTCGAAAGAATGAACACAACACACCTCACTGTTTTAGTGGGAAAGACCATGATTAAACAGGAAGCTAAAAAACTCTCATAATCTCCAATATATATATATATATATATATATATATTTACATTTTGTACAAAACTTACTGCCGGATCCGGTTCCGGCAGGAAAGAATCAGTGAGATGGCTTTGCTTAACTCTATACCTGGAACAAGCAGATCACCAAAAAAGGAAGAAGAAAAAATTCAGGCAGTGCATAATTCATGAAATTGGCTAGTAAATACTGCTAATGATGTATAAGTTTGATATCGGGTGGGGACAGTAACTTAACTAGGGGCAGTGGATGGATCATAACCGATTACGATAGCATGTTCACAAGAAAGAATAATTACAGTAATATGCATGTTTAACTGTAAATGGGACAGCGATATCGTTTGACTTCTTTCAACACCAAAGAGAATGCATTACTATTTATTGTAGGGTTGGTTAAACTTACATGAAAAGTCAAACTCTTGCCAGGTCAAAATCGAGGTACGTGACAATTCCCTGTTCTCGTTAACAAGATTAATTTGGATCCTGCGGCAGAGTGGGACCAAAATATTTCTCCATTGACTCTTTCTTGCGCTCAGGATCAAGGCTGCAAGCAAAAATACCATCATTAGTCATTCATTCTTGATTAAAATGTCTCTTGGAAACCATTTTGTTAGAAATTGCCAAACATATAAAGTCCCTTTCTTCTCTTCTGCATGATTACAGAAGCAAAAACTATGGTTAGGCTGCTACGATATTTGAAAAACTGCATCAATTTACGAAAATGGACAAATTAAATGTCTTTCGGGCATAACATTCATCTTGACGCAACTTAAAAGACATCTTATAATTAAGGAAGTTCAGATTAGAATATAAACCTTAAGGGTATTTTAATTTTTGAAAGACCAAAGGGAGCCAGTTTTGGTATTTTGAAAAACTTAGTCAACTAAATTGGTCGATTAATCAAGAAGCTGAAGAAAGGGGGATTTGCATGAAGAGCCATGGCAAGAGCTATGTCCGACATAATCCTAATCCTTGATAAATTACCTATTTCTGATTCCAAGGAGAGCGCAATGTATTGCACTTGCACAACCAGATGCTGGAGCTATAGCAGCAGTAGGAAGTGCCTTAACAGCAGTTGCCAATGCAGAACTTGCACTGGCTCCACGATGGTATTTTTTCAAAGGTGTCTGAACCAGAGCCGATGCAGATTTCCCAAGCCCGTTACTGATGCTCTCATAAGCCTGCCAAATTTTGACTATCAAAACTTTGGAAATATAATTTACATAGAGCACGTGTTGACTTTTTACTGCCACACATATTTCAAGACTAGAGCATTTATTTCAACATTGAAGACAAGTATCTAGTAATGCTCACCTGCTGAATTCCTTGTTGGGCATCTTTAGGCGGATTATGCCTCACATTTGTCTTAGTCTTTGACTTGCCTTGTGAAGGCCGTGATACAGGAGCAGGACTGTTTGTGAACATATACTCAGCCTGAAGCAGAAAGTCACGAGTCCCGGCTGCCAAATGCACACCAAGTCCAACAGCTTCAAGTGATATACTTCGAAGGAATGCCATTGTACCTGAAAAGCACATCTTATCTTTACATACAAGGGCAAACAAAATCTAACCACGCAAGATCAAAGAAATTTTGCTTATGCAACCTACCTCTTTGCATTCCCTTCAATACCCTCTGATCTTTCCTATAGCTCTCGAGAGGCAAGGAAACTAGCTTTGCAGCAGCAGCACCAACAGCAACCAAAGATGGGATGGTAGGAAGTCCGCGCAATACTTTATGAATCTATGTTATGAAAAAGAAGGGGCATATTATGAATAAACATGTGCAAGATGCCAAGAAAAATTCTCTCAATAAACATTCAGAAGGCTGGTAAACCTGATTTTGAGAAATATCTTCCAACCACTCCCCTATAATTGTTTCACAAACGCTGCCCCAACCATAGACACCGACAGCATGAACATGTTTAAGTTCTAGCTCAACTCCCTGCATCAAAATCTTATTTCAATAAGATAAAGACATGCCAATAGCATAAACTTGCAGATTAGAAAGTCTACGTGCATGTATGAGCGGAAAGAGAGAGTCCACTACATTTTAGTTACGAGGTGCTGCAGGTGTAAGTTCAAATCATGAGAGAGTCACTATAGGCCTATCACCATTGAAAAACATGACCATGCAACAAGCAACAGCAGTAAGCCAGTAACATCAAATCTACATAGACGATGCATAATCTAGGGAAACTCGTTTAAGAACACAAGAGTAGGGGACTTAATCAGTAAGCAACTAATCTGAAAGCAGTTAGAAATAAACAAATGGAAATAGAAATTTAAAAGCATTCTCTTGAAATTAATAAATATTATTTATAGGATAACATGAAAAGCAACGAAACTACATAAGTAGGACGTCTAGTATGTGTTTGGAACAATAACAAACTAGAATAGGAGACTTAATAGGACCAGAACAGAAATCATTACAAAATGCCATTGAAATCATGCATAATTATTCGTGTACTTTACACATAGTTCAATTAGAAGATGCAAATTATACAAAAGATAAAAAAGCAAAAAAACAAAAGGAAAAGGAAAGTGGCAACATCAAATTCAGCATTGGGACATGCATAATGTATTAGCGGAAAAATGGTAAAAGGAGGAAACAGTTCACCTTCCATGGAACAATGTTTACAAGTTCCACATATTTACCACCTTTCAGTGCTGCTAGATCAACATGGTGTGGACTATAGTCCACTCGAACGAGAATGGGCCAAATATCAAACTTCTGAAACAAAATTTCCTCAATCAGTAGAGTAATTTAAAAAAGAAAATTAATAATCCAACAAATAAATTCAAGCCATACTGCTCATAGATTATCCAACAATAATATTATATAATGGCCCTGAAGCCCAACATGTTCATCAATGTCCATACCAGAAGAGTACCAAACAACAAAAATAATGCCAAAAGGAGAAAAGATTGGAAAACAAATAGTCTTGCCAACAATCCTACCATAACTAGAATCATATGATAATAAGTGTTCGTACATTTGGACCAAATGAGCAATTGCTACACCCCAATCAACAAGAAGCCAACACTCCAGAAACAAAAAGGGGGCGGGCGAATGAACATGCAGATTCAAGTTAAAAGTGAATCAAGAATATGCAATAAAAATACGAATTAGTCCACACTTGCCTGAAAATAAGGGAGCAATGCCTCCTCTGCAATGGCATGGCCAGCAAGACTATGGCTCTTCCTTACCAACAAATCAGTATCTGGAGGACAACTTGTAGACGGATTAAGTGCTGAGCTTTTTTCACCAAAAAAGCTGATGAGAAAATCAAGTTGGCTTTGATGAAGATGTAACCGCATAGGAAAGAGAGCAACGCGCAACCTGCAAGTAAAAAAAGCAACAACGAAGTTGGTTCATCAAAAGCAAGTGACAAATTCAGAAACAGAAATATGACAAGCAGAATAGTGACAACAAGGAGATTTTTTTACTTCATTTATAGATTGCATCTAACACATAATTACAGAGAAACCTATGGCGGCAGCCAGCCAGCCACAACGGTTTTGATAATGCAAACTTTTTCTTCTGAATACAAATAGTAAGCAAAGCAAGGCTTCGAGAAAAATGCAGCTAAAAACTCCAAACCAATATTTTATAAACCTGGATCCATGAATGAAACCATTCGAAAACAATACAAAACAGCATGAGGCAGTTATTTAGGTCCCAATCAGGTCAATATGTAACAATTTGAGCAGATAAGACCTAGATCCATGAGTGAAACCATTCGAAAAACTGGAACTGTGAAAAGCAAAATGACCAGTTCTACTAGAATACCGATCCTCCCCTATCTAAAAACGACCAACTGAAATGATAAACTGATTAGGTTATGCATATGGATAGCACTTTTCATGGAAGGACAACACAATCTCCCTCACTGGTTGTGAAACCCTCAGAGATCAAAGAAGATTCAGTGCTAATTTTCAGTTAGAAAATTTATATACAAAGCAGCAAGAATACCGGTATTCCTCAAGAGGTGTAAAAGGATCTGGTCTGACAGCTTCTAGGTCCAGTTTGAATGCCTTTGAAGAGGATTCCCTAGGATGATCTTTTGAATCATAGTATCTTAGCACCTACAAGTTAAGTAAGGATTGGAGAAATTCAAAATTTTGTTCATACAGGAGAGGTAGGGAATAACTGATACAATAAGTACAACAGTAAGGTTAACATTACCAGCTTCCAAGGTGCATCTGTGCTCTTGTCATAAAGATGAAAATCATGGACCGAAAGAGAAAGCTTAGACGCAGATACTCCACCAGGTGTGAATATGTCATACTGAAATTCCATCCCAGATACTGCAAGCTCTAGACATACAGTTCTATCCCTTCCAAGAATATTATTGGACTGCATACTACTCTTTATAGCTCTGCGCCAGTCAGACCCAGCATACATTCTCCATCTTATATTAATGTTCTTAAGGAGTACACGTCCTATGATGTTTACTATATCATCAGGTACACCAGAGTCACAATATGAAAGCCTGCCTTCCACAATTGATTTCAAACTAGCTTGTCCACTTGGTTCTGAAATGTGATTTTCTACAATTCTTAAAGAAGCATCTTCATACCATCCATTGTTCCCTCTTCCAAGGTCTCCCTCCCCAACATGTATGGATCTATATTTCAGGACCTCATGGGAAGATTTTAGTCCTGTAGATAATTTTGTAAGGGGGTGCAACTCAGACAAACAGTAACTTTCTATTAGTTCTGGGAAGAAACCTTGTTCTAGAAAGGAAGTTTGACTACTTTCAAGACTTATTCCATTAACAGGTAGCTCGTGAGAAAACATCTCCGCATTTTCAAAGCTTAAGCTACAAGATTCTTCAGCAGCACTTTCCTCGACAGGTAGGTGAAACTGTACCTCAGAAGAACCAAACTGGAAGGTCTCATTTCCATCCAAGGAAAATGCATCTTCAGATATCTCATCCATCAAGCCGGCCGCCCCACATTTATCCTCTAACTCTACTGTAGCAGTATGAATTTGAGAAGTTGATGAGCTGATGTCCGAATTTAGCTCTCTATTTTTCTCATCATTCATCTGTTGTGCCAGCTGAAAATTATTCCACCGTGTTTGTAAGTGCACAATAGACTCCTCCACATCAGGGGCAAATAACTGTTGGAGTTGGGCAGCCAAGCGAATCAAACCAGATGTGGTGTCATGGCAGGTTTCCACATAAATTTGAGAATTTGAACACTCTACTGTCCAGAGAAGGCCATATCCACAGTTAGTTTTTACAACAGCTTCAATTAGGGCCTCCCGAGCAACTTTGACATAACCTCCCCGACTAAGTTGTTCAGCAGTATAAGTACCCCCAAGTTTGTCACAGTCAGAAACTGCACGGAGAAGAAGACCGAGATCTTGTACTCTTATTTTATATTCATTATCTAGGGAATCTGCCACCGTTGAATTTGAAAGACGGAAGGAAGATGCAGCTAGCAGACAAGCTACATGAGGTTCAGATGAGTCGTCTTTGGCATCTGAAGAAGCAGAATCTGAACCCAGAACTTCATTATGAACAGCCAAGTTCTTTAAGTGGGGTTCATAACTCAAGGCAATATCAACCAATTTAAGAACAAAGGAAGCTCTATGAGGGGGTCTGTCTAAATCTCCCTTTGGTAAATTATGCTCGACAGAATGTTCGGGATCCACTGATGGCAAACTGAAAAAGGAGCATATCACACCCATCCAATCTAAACGACCACCTACGGCAACAATTGTGCAGCACCTCACAGTTATAGATGTAAAATCTTGGCAGCTCTCTGGCTCCCAAAAGTTTACAATATCTGAGCCAGCTAACCTAGAAGATAAGGCATTCGAACCTCCACCATCGCCACGTTTCATTGCAGAATCACTACATGAGATTAAAAGAAACTCCTGATCTCGCTCCCCAGAGACTGAACCCGATAACGTACCTTCACTGTGGGTTAACCATAGAAAACTGGAACCCTTAATACCACCAATATTTGAGACAGATAGCAAATCAAATTTCTGAATGTTCAGTTTCAGACAACCCCATGAACCTGGAAGTTCACTCCGCATAGGAGCTTTCACATTTTCTTCATCATCTGGTCTGATCGAAATTTCTACAGAATCCAATTCCAAAAGAACTGATGTTTGAGAAATTGAATCCTCTTCTTTGGTACCAGTTGGATCACAGGAGAAACACGATAATCCAGTAATAATCTGTTTTAAAAGGTTATGCAAGCCACTATACTGTGAACTGTCTAGATCAACCATAACAGATGACAGATGAATGTGTGCAAAGCAGGTGGTGCTAAAAATTATCTCTTGGCGGGTTTGAGCACTTGTATCATCAAGATCTTTCACAGTAGTAACAGTGGCAAACTCATACCCTTTTCCCATGGATTTATTTCCGCTCCTTCTTTCTTCTAGTGTAGCTAAGAACTTGGCTTTCTCTGCTATCCAAGGGCCAGTGACAGGACCTTCCTGCCAAAAGACACTAAAGAAAGAAAGACACCCGGTCCTGTTGCTGACAGAAAGAATCTTTTGAGAAGAAAATTTATGCCTCAGAATACTACCATAATCAATTCCACTACCATCTTTATTTGCAGGTATGACTGAGTACAAGCAAAGATTAACAAAGTTCAGGTGCAAAGAACGTGTGCCAGATGAGGTGAATTGTTTCTGCAGACTTCCATCAAGATGTGGACTATTGTCTTGCATTCCCTTTGATGGTGAAGGTGAAGAAAAATCAAGAACAATGAATTGATCCCACGAAGGGCATCCACCATCATCTTCATCACTCTTAAAAGGGAAACAAAGAATTACTCTTGCATTGGAGATTGATATGTCACCTAACAAAGTTTCTGCTGAAGACAAGTTTGTGATGGAAGTGCTAGAACTTCTTTTCACATGAGAACGAGATGATCCACACTTCTCGTGGGAAGCATCATATGAAACTTTTCGGTTATTATTACCCATTTCAGTAGATTTTCCAACTTCCTTCAAGAGATCTGATAACATATTTAGCAACGAGAAGCTAAACCAAAAAGTAAGAGGCGGCAGTTTCAGAGAATAAGATGTCTGCCCCAAAAAACTACCACTAGATGAACTAGACCTCACAGTACATTGGAAGTGAGTGACCCCAAAGGTTGTAAACAACATAATTTTGACCATATCACCCTTGTCTCTGAGTGAAAAATCGGTAGACACTAGCTCACAGAATGCATCTGGTGACCGATCTCCAGTAGATGAGGAAAACAGAGGAAGAGCATGTTGAACTTCATCTTGCAAATTTCTGATTGAAGATGTTTTACTGTCAACATTATTGCCACAATCCCCTCCATCCTTATGCCAGAAATAATCAGCGGCTTCAACATGCACCATTGTTCCTTTAAACCTCATTTCTTGAGGACATATCTGTTGAACATGTGAATATTTAAAATTAGTGTAGATATGTCATGAAGAACAAACATAAAATTATGTTTCAAAAATAGGAGGGAGGGGAAAAGGAATTCTCCAAGCAAAATATTACCTGCACAAGAACAGAGATATCCCTGCATTCTATGCCCAAATAATGAATGCTGGAACTGGCATGTATTGGATCACACAAATGATCCAGATCTTCATCATGAAAGGACAACACAATAGAAATTCCAGCAAAGGCTGCTTTAAGATTAGTTTGAATGTGCTGCTGTTCTGTTTAGAAACAAGAGGAAGTACATGTCAAACCAAATTACACGTGCCAAAGACTGAAACGGTTGTTTATGAGGAAGTACAAGAAAACAACAATGATAACAACAAAAGTCCAACCACTTTGGTGTCGAGTGTCAACTATATGGATCAAATTATGCTCTTAAGATCTATTTATGACCATATGTGAGCACCAAGATTAAATCTCCAATCATGCTCAAAGTGCATTAATATCTTCTAGATGTTAACCAAAGGTCTTACTTTCAAACACCAACAAGCATTGTTGATTGATCAAAACAGGAAGTACATAGCCCTAACTTATTTGGCTCTTTCTTTTCCTACAAAGAACTATAAATTAAATCCATTCAACTTGTTCTAAAAGAATTGAATTTCAATCAGGCATAATCAAAGATGAAAACGGGGAACATACCAGAAGGAATATGCAAAGATCCAGATGCAAGGCTGGATGCAGCAGTTATTGCACTGAAAACTGAGCATGTCCAGTTCCACATTCCACTACTTCCCAAAGCTGACTGTGAATTTCTCATTCCATCAAAACACTCAAAAAACTGGTCCACGCTATTAAGAGAACAGAAATTCAACAGGTTAGAAGAATCACATTGGAAAAGAATAAAATGCATAATCTTAGAAGGTAAGTTTCAGTATTAATTCTCCTTCACTCATATTTTCATACTCAAGTAATAACAGAAGCAGAACCATTGAAGCAAGTTCAAAAAATGTTCCACTTCAAGCTCATTTATAAGTTCAAAAAATTAGCTTGAGACTTCAATTTTTTAAAATTAATAGATAGACAGAGAATATATAGAACAATGACTGTAAATATAACAAGCAAGCTAGTCGGTGCTTTTTCCTTTGGCATTCTCAAAATTTTGTTTCTTGTAGATATGATAATATAGGTTGCTAAATAAAATCTTAGAAGCTTATGATATAAATTCTTAACATGCCCCTTTCAGAAAAACTATGCATAAAATTCAAGTGTGCAGAAATTGAGACCAACCTTGCACCAAAGTCAACTTCTTCTCCAACAGAGTCCCGCTTGTTTTTGCCAAAAGAAATTGGTACCCAATTAGGAATAAAATGTGAACCAGGTAGCCCAGTTTCATCAACAGATTCTTGCACGTTCAAGGAAGTACAGCCTGCAGAAAACCTTCCCTGATTTTCTATAACTTCATCGATGACAGTCATGGCAGACGCATGTGCTGATGATTGGAATTGAGAGTTAGAATTCAAGTATATAGAGTCTGTTGTCTCACAGTGCATACCATTCTTCCCAACCTTGTCAAAGTTCTTGCAAGTTTCCCATGAAAGTAATAGCCATTTAATTATGCTAGGTTGAAATCTTAAATCTATTGGATCAATAGAAACATCTGCATCCACCTTGCGAATGTCCAAGGAACCGTTCTTCCAGGGAATGCTAAGCTTCAAATTCCCTGAAAATCCACCACCTTTCCCTGAGATGATTGGAATGGCAGCAGCATTTGCTGGAGAACAATGTGAATACAATCCCGAAAAAGGCATTCCCGAAGTGTGTGAAGCACAAGATTGATCGTCAACGTCCTGCATCTGAAGAAGCTCAAGTGCAGCTCCATGGAATTTAACAAAGTTTGTAAGTTGGCTAATTCCAAGAAAACTGTGAGCTTTAGCTTCATCACCTAAACCATCTTCGGAAACACAAGTTCCACATTCTGTTTCTGATATCCGAAGCACCAAAGTCCTATGGAAGCCCAGTTTTTCACCCTTCTCTAGAGACGGATCAAACGCAATTATTAACCTTTTAATCTTCACATTAAAGCTTGTAAGAAACCATTTTACCATCTTTGCAATTGTCTTTACACCTTCATGTACATTATCAGGATTCCCAGGACTTCCTGCCATTTCGTTTGAAAATTTCCCCAAGTCACTGAAATTATAATCCTTACCATCATCATTGGAACTACAAGGTTCATCTGTACTAGATAAATGATCATTCTCTGAACAAGGGGCAAGCAACAGCTCAAGTTCATCAACCTCAACTTGACATCCTTTACCCTTCCAAGGCATTTTAATTAATAAAGAGCCAATAGACCCCTCTTTTATAACCAAAGATGCTGCTGGACCAATCTGGAAATCAAAAGCAGAAACAGCAATATAACCATAAGAAAGCAATGGTATACTAAAAAAATTAAAGATATATATAAGAATAGTGCCCTTAGTTGAACTATATTTCAGTAATATCCTTACTAAGAACCGTAATTATAAAGTTGCACTCAAAACCTAGAGCCCTGTGTGTCTATGACATACAACTGGCAATGGAATACTAAAAATTTTTAAAAGATATATAGGAGACTATTGCTCTTAGTTACACTAGATTTACTAGATTTCATTAATTCCTTACCAAGAAACCCTAGTTACAAAGTCATACTCAAAACCTAGAGCATCATTGTCCATGACATATAACTTGCACCCTACTCTTACAATATTGCTACTTTTATCTAAAAGAGATACAGTATAAGTACTTTGCTCCAGTGATCTTCATTTTTGACTATCTTTGCACCAGGATATATGTAAAGTTAGTATCCTACATGCGGCACATGCTTTTCGGAAATTTCAAAGCAAAACAACACCGAATTTACCTAATTACTGACTATTTTGTATTTCTTCTTTTCCCTTTTCCTTCCTTCTTCAAATTAAGCACTACTTACAAAATTTAAGAGCTGAAATATTCAACCGTAGCACACAATAAAAACATCAAATAATTTAAAATTTCAATCATAACCAAGCACTATTACTCTTCGGATTCATTAGAAGTTCAAATTTGAACTGAACCGAAATTTAAAAGACAGAGGGAGAGAGAATACAAGGCATACCTTCCGGTTAAGATAATCGACGTTGAGAGCAAGATCAGAGAGCTGGATGCTGCCTTCTGTGAGCTGAACATCGAGTTGGTCTAAATCAATATCCCCCAAGATAAATTGCCCAAGTTTCTTCTTCAATAGAAACTTAAACACTCTCTTCACCGCCCACCGGGAAACCACCGCCTCAGCCGATTTCGCAATATTATTCCACGCGCCAAACATCTTCTCCTTCCTCAATTCGCTGCCGTTTACAATCCGAAGAATTCACTGCAAATTGGAGAAAGCGAGAGAATCCAAATTTTCTTCTCCTTTTTTCCTTTGTTCGCTTCGGTTTGAGCTCTAGGGTGAAATTAGGGCGCGGAAACGGTAAATTATGCGGCGGCGATGGAAGATTGCAACTTCCATCTAGGGCGCGAAAGCGAAAACCTAGGGCTTTTGCGGCCGTACGAAAAGGAAACAGAAAGGAACTTCAATTCAAAGAGATTTGATTGAATTTGGACGAAATTGAACGATTTTCCGTTATAGTTCGGAAGGTGTTTGAGAATCGGAGACGTCCCCGTCGCTTTTAGTCGTTGCAATTTGCAAAATCCAGCTGTTTTATATTTAATTATGGGTAATTCTAAAAGGGCTAATATCTATAGAGGGTCCTTGTACTATGTGTTTCTTATGGATTTAGTCCCTCTATTATAATTTGATCACTATAATTGGATCATTTCTAGAATCTATTTTTCGAAATTGAGGGACTAAATCTAAGAGAATGCATGTATATAGATGTTTTATATAATTTAACCTTATTTAAGGGGTGTATGCTTAAATTCGGAACCATGGTTGGAGTTGCGTGTAAATTTTGGATTTCAAACATCCTAAAATAAAAGTAAATTAAAATTGTTATATTGAGTAGAAGTTCATCTCTATTATGTTTCAACGTGTTTAATTAGAAGTGCATTTATACATTCATATTAAATTGTAATATTATTTTTTATAAACATCGATGTTTAATTTATTAGTTGACTAATACAAATTAGATATTATATAATTTATTATGAGATCGATCATTCTAACTCAATTGTTTCATTCACAACGTCAAATTTTAACTTTAGACCTTAATTAAAGGCTATAAAGTCTCTTTTAACTAAACCAACCTATTGTTAGTAAATAATGAGGTTTTTCATCAATCAAGTTTTTCTGTTGTATGAGTTGAGAATATAGTTTAGAGTTTAGTTTTTTATTTTTGTAGGGTTTATGTTTAGGATTTAGGATTTTTAGAGTTTATTGTTTATGGTTATAGATTTAAATTTTAGTTTTTAAAGAGTAAATATGCAAGCTTGTGTAATTTCTTTACACATGTATAAAAAATGGAGAAAAAAAAAATTGATACACAGGTCGTGTAAACTTTAGTTTACATTTGCCTTTTAGTTTTAGGGAGTATGGTTTTAGTTTAAGGGTTTAGGTTGTAGGTTTTAGAATTTAAGATTAGGGTTTAGAATTTATATTAAGGTTTAATGTTTAGTTTTTTAAGGTTAGGGTTAGGGTTAAGAATTTAAGATTTTCGGTTTTATAGTGTAAATATGCAGACTTGTGTAAAATTAATTGGTTGTATATCAAAATTTTACCCAAAAAATTGTCATTTATTTAATAATAAAATTGATGTTTTAAAGAATTTTTTCGAGTTTTATTCTATGTATTTTTTTAAAAAAAATCTATTTAAATTTGATATAGTTCGATTATTCAATTAGGTCATATTAACAGTAGAACTTATAATTACGTTTTAACATTGTTTTTTAAGTACACAAACATTTACATTCTCAAGATATATGTTAAAATTCAAATTTATACAAAATAAAATAATATGAATATTTTTAACGACTTAATCAATTAATAAATCTCGTATTTTAAGACTTTTTAAGTAGACAAATGAGACATACGTCAACCTTTTAGTCAGCTTCATGTCACATAAATAAATATATTAGACACAAAAATAGAAACTTGTATAGTATTAGCGACAATGCCATATTGTTGTCGCTTTTATTTGGCCTTTTGCGACGAAAGTACATCTCTCTTTCTTTAGCAAAGCCAAATAGACATACAGCTACGGTAAAAAAGAAAACGTCCTCTAAAGTTAAATGCAGGAATCTTTTACTCTTTGTCAGCTTTGCTTCTAAAGAAAGGATTCCTTCAGGATAATTTGAGGCCACAACGACAGATTATTTTTAAAAAATTATTCCTAAATGTTACACAAGTATAGAATAATTAGGGATGGGCACGAGTCGGGTTTTTGGCCCACCCGAACTTGACCCGAAACTAATAATCCTAAAATTAATCCCGACTCGATCCGATCTAATTCTTTAAAAAATTCGACCTGACCCGAAAATAAATATTCTAAACCCGACCCGACCTATAGAAAAAAAATAATTTTAAGGACCTAATTGTAAAAAAATAATTTTAAGAGGCATATTTATAAAAAATAATAAATTTAAGGACTAAATTGTAAATAAAAAATTAATTTTAAGGACCTAATTATAAAAAATATATAAAGAGGGGGTATTATTACAAATATCCCTAAAAAATTTAGGAAAAATTACACTATTAGTCCCGGGTCGGGTCGGATTTTTTCACCCTAAAACCCGAACCCGACCCGAACCCGATTTTTTCATAAAAATACCCGACCCGATCGGGTCGGGTAGGAACCCGTCGGGCCCGGATGAAATGCCCATCCCTAAGAATAATGGATGAAAATCTTTTACCCTTTTTGATGCCTCTATTTGTGCCTTACGCTTAAAATTAGGTTTAGGGTTTATAGTTTTAAGTTAGGGTTTAGGGAATTTAGGGTATGGTGTATTTTTAGGGTATATGGTGTAGGTTTTAAGATTTAGAATTTAGGGTTAGAGCTTGCAATTTAATTTTATAGTATTTTTTAGTGTTGAGGCATAAGTAGAGACACCGAAAAAGGACAAAAAGTTTTTATCCCGGAATAATCTATCTCTAGCAACAACAAAAAAAGTTTTGAGATTTTATCATTGTATTAATGGAGAATTTTATAATTTTTTAAGGGACCAAACAACAATTTTATCATTTTAGTGTTGCCCTTGTCCACCTTATTCTTTAGGTGTGCAATGTATAATCCTCGGAGTGATTCCAGTGAAAAAAAAAAATGTTGTCAAATTGAAAGATATATAAAAGTTCGAGTAATTTATTTACGAGGTGTGTGCTTTATCAAAGAGTTAAGAAAAATAAACATTAATATATTGAAATTTATACAAAGCATAATGCTAAAATTTGCCCCCTAACATTTCATATAACTAATGGTTTCCATCCAACAAAAGACATTTTTACTCGAAAATGAAACGTTAAGAGGTAAAGTGCTCTAAAAAATAGAATAGGGGTCAAAGTGACAAATCTGTGAAATATTAGAGGCATATTTTGACATTATGCCTTTATACAAATACATAATAGTTTAAATACAATTACAACATAAGACAATATAACTATTCAACACCATTGTTGTCCTATCAATAGACAAATAGAAAGTTAAGAATATTTCTACAACTTACCTATGTATGCTTACATGAACTCAGGGATTTAAAAAGCGGACCACGAACGCGATATCGGCTGCGATATAGCGGTTGCGCCGCCGTTCAAAACCGCAATTAGGGTAAAAAAATGGTCCGCGATAGCCGCTTTTGCCCGAAAACGCGATATACCATCGCGACCGCGATTTAAAACCCTGCATGAACCGGTACACTTTGGATGACTCAAACATATCATGGACTGGGAGAACATTCAACTATATCTCTTGGGAAAGCTTTGAAACAATGAGACATCCAATGATCACCATGGGGCAGTAACCTCTTCCCGAAACATAAGCTCGTGCTTCTCGGCATTTGCCTTCAGGGTTTCTATCTCGGTATCGAGCTTACGCATAGCCTCTTTGAGTTTCACAAGCTTCAGTTCAAGGGATTTTTTCTCTTCTTTCATGCGTGTATGCTCCAGGCTTGCTTCAGACTTCTCCGTAACTGCAGCCTCCTGTAACTCCGAGGCAAGGGTATTCAGCCGGTTCAATCTAGTTCGAAGAAACCCGACGTTCATGCCTAATAGCTCGAAGCCTTTCAAGGTCTTGTCCCAGAGCATATAATCCGCTTGAGAGGTGGAAATTTTGCAGGCTCTAATAGCTTCTGCAATGGTAATAGTCTCTATAATTATTTCAGATGCCAATTTACTGCTAATACTCTTGAGAAGATGGTCGTGGAGAAACGAGTTCTGGCTGCAACAAAGCTCGTAGTACTTAGTTCTATGGTACTCTGAAAGCTCGGAGTCTATTCTCGAACCGTTCACTATAACGATGAAGTTGTCGATACTTTTGATCTCTTTAAAGTCAATGACGGATGCCAAAGATCTGATACCATCCTCGAGACCAGAACTAGGATCCTTGTTATCGTTATCATATTGATCGACTAAAGGGCAAGGCTCACTGTTGGTGTCTAATACCATCAGACTGTTATTTTCGACATTGTCATCTGGAGGGTTAACCGGAAGAAGATCCAAACACTTGGCCTTCTTAGAGGGTCTCTTTGTCCGCTTCATGCGAACTTTTATTGTCGTTTCAAGTTCAACATTCCCAGTAAGAAAAAAGACCGAACACAATTAGAACAACAATGTTAGGGAACTTTCAACTGATTAAAAGGAAAAAAATGCATGAATCGGTTTAAAGAGAACATACTTGAGCGAATTGGTGTCGCATGAATATTCACATCTAGTGAACCCAAATATCTATCTACTTTGTTCGATTTGAATGCTCTGACTATGTAAACCTACAAGAAGGTAATGGAAGCAATTTGTTTGAGATAAAAATAAAGATAATTCTTCATGTGTTAATGTTTACGAAATAAGGCTCTAAATCAACTAGTACCTTAAACTTCGAAGAACCGACCAAATGGAAAACTAGAACATCCCCTTCGACTAATTTATGATTAGCCGAGAATGCTTTCCATCCGGCACTCAATGCTGTTCTTTGTGCGATATAAGATGCTTTATATTCTTCTCCGTTTTCGTCCTCCAAAGTTATCGTTGTATCTTGCTTGGGCATATGCAATTTGCAGAAAGGCATAGGAAGATGCTGCCATCATAAGACTAAAGAGTTAGAACTTCGAACATTTAAAACTTTCGGGCACGATTGATATTTGCAAACATATTTCACGCTTACTAGCCAAAATCCATGGGTAACATTCGAGCGAACCATGGTCTTCATACAGCTCGGGAATCTGCTCGCTAGATTTGCTTTAATCTCCTCCACACGCTCCATAAGATTAAGCTTGACATGATCAAAGATTATCACTTTTAGCTCTCTTGTATTTTCAGCATTTCATGAGGAACTAACACAAGCCAAATCCTAACCGACACTTGGAAACGATATCAATAATCCTAATCGAGACTAGCATTCGAACTTACAGTGCAGAAACCAATCAAGATGCTTTAAAAAATCGGGAAGAAGGTCATTTAAGCTTGTATCTCTCCATTAATAGACATATAAACCGACTCGTTGTTACTTGACAAAAATTATCATCTATCTCAATGTTCATTAATCCCGAGGTACCAGGCAAGCTCACTTGCGCTACGCCGACACAGATATCCGGTAATCGGAAAACCTATTGCAGGATCGAAATGTATACGAAGCAGAAAATCAGGCAATGGCTAAGTGAACACCAGCAGAATAATACTGGAGTTCCCATTGAAGACAGTATACATCAGCTACCTTAGCAACTAAAGGGTTTCGATTCGATTCGACAATCGAGACATCCTAGGAAAGATCTTGGATCCTGTCTGGTTTCAACAACAACAAACAGCTTAAATCTAAAGCTAACCCGAGTTAGAGTTGTTCCTCAGACAGTCCTGAAATCGGACAGATAACCCAGAAACCATTCTTTGGGGCACATTATTATGAATCTCCCAAACTATTTAAAACAATTCGGAAACCCCAAACTCTGTAAAACCCCAGAGCTAAAAAAAAGAACAAAAACTGAAAAACAAAAACAATTCTTACATAACCTAAACAGGGAAACAACATCCGACAGAAATCATGGCGGAAACAAGGTGTTCTTACATGTGGGTTGGCATTAACAGGAGGATCCAACGACATTTCCGAAATCTGGGGCTCCTCTGTCTTGGTTCCCATTGGCTGAAAAATCTTTGCTTGCAACAAACAGAAGCACAGTATAATCAGTGGTCGGAATCACATAAACAAGGGAATAAACAACGGGAAAGCCTTGAAACTGAAGAAATTTACGAACCTGGTACTGTTTTTGAAGCTTTGGGTGTTTGGTTTCAGGTTTTCTTGGTCTTTCGGGGACTGTTTCTTTTGTTTGTTTGTTTTTTCTGCCCAAGTTCTTCGTTTTGTTCCTGACAACAGGAAACGTGAATTATAAAAGTGGCATTGATGATCTAATGGGTGTCGAGATTTTATTACAAATTTGATCTTTGGTTTTTTAAGACATGTTTTCGATTCTTCAGGAATCATTGATTCACTGAAATTTAATGGATTATTATGGCTCTAGGATTTTTGTTTTCGGCTGATAAATTAACTTCGATTTGCTTTTAATTTAACAAGTTAAAAGAATCATTGATTTCAAGTTATTCTAATCACCCAAATTTTATTTGAATTTTTTTAGTTATGTTTATAAAAAGGGTTTTATTTTGATGCACAAGCTGTGTAAATTTTTTTTACACAATCCGTTTATAAAATTTAAAATCTAAATCACAAACCCTAGCAACCTATACCCTAAACCCTAAGCCCTAAACTCTAAACTCTAAATTCTAACCATAAACCTTAAATTATATACCCTACATACTAAACCCCTAAACCCTAACATAAAACCCTAAACCCTAAACCCTAAAATTAAAGGGCTTGTGTAAACTAAAGTTTACACAGCTTGTGCATCAAAGTATTTTCCTTATAAAAATACGATTTAAATTAAATATCAAAATATATTTTTATATTGGGCCAAAAGAATATTTTTTAGTCGGATTTTACTCTAAGGAGTTGTCATGATGCTCGAACACATAATTATTTTGAGTGCTTATTTATTTTTTATTGATATTTAAAAGGCAAATTTTTAACAGAGAAAGAGTTAGGATCGAATATTAGGAGGTAAAATATTCATATTTATGGGTCAGGCCCGGGCCGCAAAATACCTATTATTGGGTACCTGATGACCGGGCCGTAAAATATTCATATTTATGGGTCAGGCCCGGGCCACAAATATTGTCTCTTATTGATTTTTTTGGACATTTTTTAACTTTGACTCATAATTATTTAAAATGTATCATTGATAAAAAAAATATAAAAAATGTATATTTTAAAAACCTCTAATCGAGTAGTTTTTAAATATATATTTTATAAAATTTAATTATTTAAAATATCTAATACAATAATAGTCAAAGTTTAAAAATTTTGACTTTCAAAAATTCAATAAGGGACATTTTTTATGAGACAGATGGAGTAGAAATTTAAAATGTATATAAAAAAACACTTGATGTAATTGAAAATTGGAATCTCTAAAATAAAATATAATATCCCTAAATTAAAATTTTAATCATTTTAAAAAGGAAAAAATACATGTATTGTTACCTGAATTATCGGGTATTCAAATTTCACGAGTACCTGAATAGAACGGGCCGAGACACGGTCGAAGAATTTAGTAGCTAGGATTTTGAGTACCCGATAATAAACACCCCTACTAAAAACGTTTCGTCCCTGATTTTAAGTAATATACTATTTATGTAATTTATTGTAACCTAATCTTTTTTAAGAGTATTGTAACTTAATTTAAGTTGTAGTATTTTAACCTAATCTGATTCTATTATACATTCATTGGTAAAATATAATCATTTAGATTAACCTACAATAGGTAAGAGAATCATTCTTCCCCATTTAAAATGTACAATATATTTTAAATTAATATAGTATAATATAATTTTAATTGGTAGTGTGCAGCTATATCTTCTTCTTTTCTTTTCTTTTTTGATAAATGGAGAGTAAAAATTAAATTGAATTATCAAATGCCTCGTTAAAAAATCTCTTTAATTCTAAAGGGAGGGAAAAAAGTATATTTGGTAATTCTTACAAAGCTAACAAACGAACTATTAACCATTGTTCGCAACAAACAACAAATTCTCATGCAAAAAAACTAAAACCTCAGTAGGAGGAACCGAATAAACTCTACATGAGAAGTCAATATCCCCTAAAGACGATACATGGCTAACTCTAGACATCTTAACAAGACTATCGACAACTCTATTCGCCGTCCTATGAACATGAAAAATCCGAACATCCCAATCTCTTGCCACCATCTCCAGAATAGTGTGTAACAACAACGGCGAAGGGCCCCCTGTATTAAACAACGACTCGAAAGCAACCGAGTCACATCCGAATTGTCAACCTCGAGCATAACACGACGATAACATGGCTATATCTTTGTTATGTAGGTCATGTTTGATCATAATAATTGTAATTACACAATTGTATTATTTTTTTAGTCACATTCAATTCAACGAAAACTTTTAAATTACTAGACTTATGCAAATACATTCTAAATGTGTAATTATATCTAAATTCAATTACCATGTAACTTTTCGCGCTCGAAAAAACCATATACTCCGGAAGATGGCCATGGAGAAATAAATTCTGGCTGCAACAAAGCTCGTAGTACTTAGTTCTATGGTATTCGAAAAGCTCGGAGTCTATTCTCGAACGATTCACTCTAACGATAAAGATGTCGATACTTTCGATCTCTTTGAAATCAATAAAGGATGCCAAAGATTTAATACCATCAGCAAGACCGGAGCTAGGATCTTTGTCGTCGTTATCGTATTTAGTATCGATCGGCTAAATGCTCAATAATGGTGTCCAATACGTACCATCAGGCTATTATTTCCGATATCGTCATCGGATTTGATTTGCAGAAATGCAATTGAAGATCATGTTTTGATTCAAAAGGGTCTGTACATGGTGCAATCAAACGAACATCCCGTTTCAGTCATAGCGTCGAAACTCGAAATGCCTTCGTTAAAAAACGCGGAATTCCTTTGAATATCGATCTAGCATTAAGATGGCTCCGCTTATGTATACATATTTACAGAAGCATGAGCTCAAAAGGCAATGAACATTAAAAACAAGGATTGAACAAAAGGAAAATTTTTATTTTATATAAATTCATATTTTCGAACCCAAATCCTAGAACAAACAACGGAGAAACCGAAACTATAAGCTGAAAACATCATATTTTAAAGGTAAAATAACAATAAAATGCCATTAACGTTTGCATGTTTTGTGATTTAGCCCCCTATTTTTTTTTGGAGCAAACAACCCACCAGCGTTTTAATTTGGTCCAAATATGTTTTTGTTAGATAAAAACTGTCAGTCAACTGATGGTCAACGACTGATGTTGACTGGACTTGCCACGTGTTAAGATCTGCTGACGTGTCTGTATCATATTCGACACGTGTCACCATTCGGTTCAGCCACGTGTCACCATAAAGAATGGTATAACAAAATAATTTTAAAAAAATCTGACGTGGCATATGTCACGTCAGATGATCTTAACATGTGGTAAGCCCAGTCAGTTTCTTCATGATCTTATACAATAAGAGACATGAAAAACAATAAGAACAAAGTGGAAAGACTCACAGTTTCTTCAGCCGATCTTAACATGTGGTAAGTCCAGTCAGTTTCTTCATGATCCTATACAATAAGAAACATGAAAAACAATAAGAACAAAGTGCAAAGACTCACAGTATTCATGTTACATACATACCGTTGTTGAAAGAGCTGGAAAGCCTGAGAAATGGGGAAATGGTCAGTTTCTTCTTCATCATCAAATGAACAATATCATCCCATTTTCAAGGGCTCCTCTTGTTCTTCCACTTGATTTCCATGTCAATGTTCATCAATAAGCCAAAAAAAACAACAATCTCTGGGTTTTTTTTACCGAAATGACAAATGATGCAACTCTCTACGTTGTTTCTATTTGCGTACATGTACGTACTGATATACGGTAGAACATAGTTTTGTGGAGCATGAATAGTTAAAAAAATTAACTCCGAAACAACAATCAGTTGGTCTAGTGTGATGAGGCACTAGATCCCTTAAGCAATGTCAGAAGTTTAAATTCCGGCGTTATGAACGAAGAAATTTGAGTTGAGAGATTCGCTCTATAATGAACCTCTACAGTACCTGATTCGGATTAGTCGGCCAATAAATTGAATAACTCCGAAGCCAACATCTTAATTCTCGAACGGATTAAATCAAACGGTAACTCCTTGTAAGTAGGGATTGTAAGCAAGAAAAATAAAAGTAAAAGTATAAGAAACATCAAAATCTAAGCAATTGGGATTCACCCGTATGACATTCCCAGGCTAGGCCAGGCCGAAACCAAGGCGCATCAGATCCAAAGCAAACCACCGAGTTGGAAGATCAACCCTTTCTCATTCGGTTTCGGTCCGACTCGGTTTATTAAATTATAACGTGAAAATATGAAAGAAGATAATTTCGATTCAATTTAGTTTTAAACTTAATCGAGATTTTTATGACTCCGAATTATTCAATACATTTTCCTGCCAGAATATTTGCACCCTTCTTCTGTCACAGTGCATGAATAATAAAATCTGAAATAAAATAAAATAAAATAAAGTAAATGGTTGCCATAGGCCAAGAGGGAGAATATTTCTCAACAGAATCTGCAAAATGGCAATGATGAAACCAACCAACTTAAAAAAAAAAGTTAACCCTTTTGTGGGTAATTTTGGGTGAAAAACCCCTTTTTAATTATTATCTTTAAAAATGGCTCCCAAAAACATTTATTTGGCAAAATGACCCCCTTTCTTGCCAGGTCGACAGACCTCGCGTTTTGTAGAACGCGAGGTACAACATCGCGTTCTGAAGAACGCGATTTTTGTCGACGTGGTGTTGCAGTCCGTGTTAACGGTTTTACAATACCTCGCGTTCTGCAGAACGCGAGGTCCCCGAGAAATTGAAAAGGCGGCTGGAATATATCGCATGGACCTCGCGTTCTGTAGGACACGAGGTCTGTGCATTTCCAACCTGAACCAGAAGCAAAAACATGCGTAAGTAGGCCTGTTCGAACCCAATTTCGAGCGTGTAAATGGTATATTTTTAGCGATCATCGAGTTTGGGGTCGTAGTACTGAAAATTGTCTATCGTATGATACCAACATGGTTAATTTCCGTCCATTCTACAAAGGTTTAAAATGGCTTCGAAAACCCTATAGTAGCATACTTTTTTTGATTGAAGTTGTATTTCAACTAATGTCGATTTTCTGTTTTTTAATCATATTAAATTTAGTAAAAACAAAATTAAATAAACATTATAAAATTTAATTATAATATGCAAACAAAATTATAATTCATAAACAAAATTAGAATACGACATTATAAAATTTAAAAGTGTTTTACATAAATATTAAAAACATAAGTATAAAACAACAAAAAAAACTAAAAATGCATATGTCCACCGGTTCCGCAGTCGGGTGGATGACGCTGGCGATCCGGATTCCTCCTCGGTCCATCGTGTGGTGGTCCCTGGTCTCTATCATCCTGACCATCGTGCGCGATCTGCGGCTCTGTGCTGGGCCTAGGCGGGGAGTAAAACAAACTACCTATCGGCGTATTCTCCACCATCGGAAACTCATACTGAGGTGGATAATCGATAAGTAGAAGGTCAGTCGTGGGCGTCTGGGGGCGATAGGCATCAGTGGAGCCGAACTGGGGTGGAGGCATCGTCTGCTCGAAAGTCGATGGACCGCTATGCAATGGTGGGGCAGAAGATGATGCCCCTGGAGTGTCATATCGTGGTCTCGGACCGCGCTGCGTCGACTGCCTCTGGGTCTGGGACTGGCTCTGGGTCTAGCTCGCTCGCCCGCTCCCGCGTGGGCGGTTTTGGGGTCGCTGGGGAAGCCCTACTTCGAGCTCGGCCGGAGTAAGGATATGTGGCATCCCATTGTCCCTATACCACTGCTCATAATTGAAAGTGACCAAAGGACCCCCTACCATAATTGGTTGGAGAAACTCTGGGCGTCTGAGAAATCGTTGACCCCAAAGCGCTATCCAGCTAGCGTGGTGCTCGGCCCAGTCAATCTCCGTCTTCCCCTGACGCGTAAGATTGTGGAACTCGTCCATATTTTGCGGAGGGCGTGGAACATTTTGGACGTACCCGAACTGTCGGAGTACCCTATCCGCAGAATGCCACACGCAAATTTCGTAGTTCAGCAGCGGCACGACGGAAATCCAGAGGTCTCGCTCTTGCACAATATTTGCTGGAGTAATGATGCGAATCTCCTCTGAATCGTAGGGCCTCCACACGAACTAAAAAGAATGAAAAAGTTAGTAAAATTTCTATATGAAATATTATTGGAAAAAATAGTATGGAAAAAACCAAAATAATTGTTGAATTACCTTGTCCTCCGTCAAGGCATCGAATGTATGTTTGTATGCTTTCTGGGAGTCCGGCAGGCCGACGTGGGTTACTGCGGTGCTCCACCTTTAAATAATGAAAAAGATCGTTAAATAAAATAATTAAATAAAAAAATATAGTAGATTATGTAGTACCTCCGTAGAAGCGGAAATGACAGAGGACTGGGAATCCTAAGCTGTGGTGCCAAAGTAGGGATCCGAAGCCAAAGCCTGCAGGAATAAACAACATCCTCCCATCGATGCTTTGGAGGCGTCAACGTTTCTGCAGAGGTCTCTGATAAGAAACGCCAAGACAGCTGACCCCAAAAAATTTTGTCCAGACTCGTCTAAATTTGTCAGATGACGAAGCCACATAACGTGCACTTTGTTGCGAGTTTTGTCGGGCATTAATATCCCGCCAATAATGCGCAAGATGTGGGCTCGCGCACACCGCTGTGAAAATATAAATTAATAAAGGCATCCTAATTAAAAAAAATTGTAAGTTCATCCTAAATAAAAAAATTGTAAGTTCATCCTACATATTTATAATTCATCCGAAATATTTATTAAAAAGATCCTAAATATTGTCTGAATTCATCATAAAAAATTCATAAAGCAGCCTAATGTGCAAATAAATAATTTAATGTAGGCAACCTAAATATTTAATAAAGTATCCTAAATAGTTACTGAATTCATCCTAAAAATTTATCCTACATATTTATAATTCATCCGAAATATTTATTAAAAAGATCCTAAATATTGTCTGAATTCATCATAAAAAATTCATAAAGCAGCCTAATGTGCAAATAAATAATTTTAATTTAATAATAAATGTAATAATAGCATACTAAATATAATAAAAAAATACCTGAAGTGTAACTTCATCCGCATCGGGGGAGGGTTTCCAAACTCGTCCTCCAAGTACGGTAGAGAAATTTTTCCCTCCGTCCCACGCTCAATCAGGGGGCATCACGCCCAATTGATCAGCAAATAGGTATCGCCAATCCGCCATCGCTATACCAGTAATAACGCTGCCATTTATAGGCAACCCGAGAATGTAGGCAACATCCTCCAACGTAATTGTTGCCTCGCCAAATGGAAGATGGAACGTGTGCGTCTCGGGTCTCCACCGTTCTATCAGCGCGCTGATCAACGACGGTCTAACCTTCACCCCCCCTATATAGCGAGCTATGTGCCCAAAACCAGCCCGCTCAATCATACGCATAACAGCAGAAACGGGTTCGACGGTGATACGATTGAAGGTAACATTGTAAGTTACGTTCGTATCCCTGAAAAAAAAATATAATAGTTAGTCAAATAAAAAAATTTAATTAAACAAATTTTTTTAGAAATTAATAGGGAAAAAATAATACCTCTCGACTATTTCGCCAATATTCACTGCAGTGACTCGCTTGGTTGCGTAGCAAGGGCTCCATGTGATCGAACGATATATAAAAATTGCTGACAATATTTTGTAAAATTTCTATAGAACTCGCGTTCTGTGGAGGTTTTTAGAAAAAAAAACCCTCCAATTTATAGAAGACCTCGCGTCGTTTGGGAGGCGAGGTTCAAGTACCTCGCGTCCTATAGAACACGAGGTTCACTGAAAAGGCGCGTCAGTGATCAGACGCGTGAACTGAACGGTCAGAAAGGACATCGCGTCCTATAGAACGCGAGGTTCTAAAGATATCGCGTTCTACAGAACGCGAGGTCGTGGGGGTTTTTAAATTTGAGTTTTTAAAGCGGGAAACTCATTTATTATACAATAATAACAAATTTTATTTACAATAAAAATAAAAATAAAAATAATAATTAAAATAATAATAATATTAATAATAATAATAACAACAATAATATTAAGAACAATAACATTAGAGTTTTTAAAGCGGGAAACTCATTTAATAATATTTAATTTTACAATTTTGATTTATAATAATAACAATAAAAATAAAAATAAATAATATAATTAAAATAATAATAATAATAATAACAACAATAATAATAAATGATACTAACAATAAAAATTATTAGTATGATAGTAATAATAATAAAAATAATAATAAGAACAATAATAATAATAACAACAATGAATCATACTAAATACGCGTTATATTTTCAGTAGTAACTAAAAATAACGACATAGCGCAATATTTTGGAAGTTAAATTAAAACAAAACTTCCAAAATATGCGCTATGTTGCCATTAGTAGCTTTAAGCGAAAACTGCGTACGTGAATATAGAAAAAAATCTATCTCGGTGCTCCTTGCCACTCCAAGAGTTTGCTATTTATAGAGGTGAATATGATGACGTGGCAACCTCGCGTTCTGTAGGACGCGAGGTCACCCTTACATCGCGTTGTACAGAACGCGAGGTCTATGAGATGTTTGTATATATATATATATGCAGGGAGATGGATTTTTGTAAGCAGTTAAGTTTAGTTTAGGTCAGTTGAATATGAGTTCGTGTAATGCTGAGTTTTTTTCCGTTGCAATTTTTATGTCCGAAATATTGTTCCTTTATGATAGTTGGAGTTCACTTAAAGATTTGTGTTCATCGGGGGTACATACCTTAATATTTACCGACATATCGCAATATTTTGGAGGTTGTATGCTGCAGTAGTGGCTTCAATGGCTGCTTCTGTAGCCGCCGTTGAAAGGATCCCCGGCTACAGTTTTGAAAAGAAAGGACTTTTAGGAAGCGGGGGCGGATTCAGATCGACATTTTCAGATGCGGCGGGTGCCGATTACATTTGTTAATGTGGATCAAAGCTGCTACCATTTACTCATTTCAGATGCGGCGTGGCAGCCAACATTTACATCTGGATTTCACTCTCTGCTTCTTTTAGTCGGGACCTCCAATCAAATTTGCCCGCCGGAGCTACTGAATATATTGTTTCGAATTTTATAGATAATTTATGTAGTTGTCTCAATTTACTTATTAAAGAATACATGTTGAAAGTTTTGTTAAATGAAATTCGACTTAAATTTATTTATGTGGTGTTTTTCCTTTCCTATAAATACCCACGAATTCCACCATCATTTACTCATTCCAAATTCTCTCTAAACACCAATCCTTGCTCACCTTATGGCAAAATTTAAGGCAACATTTTATTTTCTCGATACTTATTTTGAGTCAACAATCATCGGCAAAATGTCACTGAAAGATTTAATACAGTTGACAACAATCGAGGTTAGTAAACACACCGACAAACAAATTGCGGCCATGGAATGTCGAATCCCAACACCGTCAGCTAATGAAACGCACTACGTTATGAAGCTTACGAACGAAACAGGCGTTCGTAACATGTATGACCGGCTCAATTCCGTCGGAGCTAGAGACGTCGATTTCAATGTTAAGTTTGTCAACGCCGGCGAAGGTAGTACGTCTGCACCCGTAGAACCTGCTCCAAACACTGAACACGCACCGTCTTCACCGGATGTTGATGCGGCTGTGGAGGAGCTGCAACTTTTTATGTACAGGCGTAGACAAAGAAAACAACATATGATCGAAGAACTAAACCTAAGTTCAGACGTGTCCACTGACTACGATGATTCAGATTAACCATTAACTTATGAAATGTAGTTGTCTGAATTATGTTATATAACGTCTTATTTCATCCTTTATGAATGTTAAACGGACTTCAAGTTATGTAAAACTACTAGTACTCAATTACATTATAGGCACCAGTACCTAAACCCAATTACAAGACTACAATTGTCTCAAATTCTCGAACATGTTCTCAATTACACAAACAAACAAATAGTAAATAGTACGGTTATTATAACTTCTGACGGAATATCTGAAACAAAGCATTTAAAGTGACATCGCGTTCTATAGAACGCGAGGTACTTATATCGCGTTCTATAGAACGCGATGTACTGGTTTACCCTGCCTCCCATCAAATCTATCCCTTACTTATCGAAAGTAAGGGGACTGCCTCCCAGGCACACACACGCCATTCCTGCCTCCCATCAAATCTATCCCTTACCTGCTTATCGGTTTTAGGTAATGGACAAGCAAAGTTACCTCTGTGAACCATTATTTGCCTTACACAACCAGATTCTCCTGGATTGCAAGGGCCAATAATTTTGCCTATATATGAAGAAGAACCATAAAACGAAAATATAAGTTTCAATTGGCAATCAATTCCTAGAATTTTCTAAGTATCAAAATTTCAAAAGTCTTTCAAAATATTCAAATGGCCGAACGAGGCGTTACTACGCAAGTTTACTACGATGGGCAGATATTCGAGGGTACCGAACTCGGCGTCCTTTTTTACTGCGAAGATCCGGTAACGATAAAGCTTCTGAGGAGATTATCGTTCAAGAAGTTGGTCAAGGAACTGGAGGCAAAAGTTCCTCATTTCAATAATCATCGTTTGTCCGACGTGAAGTATCGGGTGCCAATATCTATAGACCCTTTACAGTACGAAGTATGCCAAATTGCGGCAAATGTTGATGTGCAAATGATGATGGAAGCCCACTTCTACTATTCAATTGGGGGGGGGGCTCGAGCTGTATGTATCGTTCTCCGAGTCTCATCCAGTTGTCGAAATACCAAGCTGGGGCCGGGCGAATTTCGACTTCGATCCGAATGCCAACGTTGATAGCCCGACCGCAGGTCTACGACGTGATTTTGGCCTACTCTGTCGAGACAACGAAGTTGGTGCATCGTCATCTGCTCCTCCAAGGCAGTCATGCGTAGCTAGTATCGGGTTCGACCTGAACCAACCCCCAAACGATGAATTCGATGCACCAACAAATGCATCGTACAGTCCATACAATCCATACAATCCTTATAGTTTTGGGGGGGAGGGAACGTCGGCTCCTTACGTTACGCACGACCATGAAGCATCATATGGCCGGCACTCAATGTATGTCTCTGGCACCGACTACGGTCAACCATCTATGGGGAGACATTCTTCTTTTGGGGGTGAGGGAGCGTCGTCTTCTTACGCTATGCACGACCATGATTCATCATATGGACGACACTCAACGTATGTCCCTAGCACGGAGTACGTTCAACCATCAATGGGAATACATTCTTCTTATGGTGATCTTGATTTTGGTCTTGGAAATGAGGTTCCTGAGCGATCTCGTGAGAGGTCTCCCGCTCCTCGACCCCAATCCTCGCCTCAAAGGGTAGTGATTCCAGAAGCTCTACTATTCCAGCTCCCGGAGGATGCTTCTGACGAAGAACCGATTAGAGAACCCGGGCCAGACGGAGACGAGCTGGGGCCATTCTATCCCGAACCAGAAAACTTGACAGAGTTACCAGAAGACACTGTAGTTCCACCACCAGATTTGGACGAAGAACCGATTGCGACCAACTTTCCTATAGACGCAAGACCAATTTCTATGTTCCAGCCACCATCCCACTTCACAACGGTTGATATGGATGCAATGGACGTCCCTGATTTTCTCCATGACGACACAATAGATGGCCGAGTCCACCGTTCTGATGGTGAACTAAGAATTGGTATGGCGTTCGTGAAGAAGGAAATTGCGGTGGCGACAATTAAGCAGTACAACCTTCGTCATAATGTTGAGACGACGGTTAAGAAAACCCAAGCCAAATACTACAAGGCTCACTGCGTCCAAAAGGATCAAGGCTGTAAATGGAAAATCCATATATCAGAGTTGAAGAGGGCAGGCAACCATTGGAAAATAACAAAACTTGAGGGGCCCCATACATGCACCGTTTCTAGCCTCAACCAGGATCACAAGAACCTGGATGCAAAGTACCTCGCGGACATCTTTTCCACACTGGTGAAAACAAATCCCACTGTGTCGGTCCCCACATGTCAGGCTGCAGCTCAAGCTGTCACCGGCTTCCGTCCAGGTTATTCGAAAGCATGGTATGCAAGGAAAAAGGCCAAAGAGGAATTGTATGGCCGATGGGAGGAATCTTACATAGAGTTGCGCCCGTGGCTTAATCTCCTGCAGAAACACATCCCCAGAATGGTTGTCAAACTTGATACGGTTCTGGCATACGAAAATGATCGTGTCGTCCGAGGTGTTTGTCAATTCCACCGGTTATTTTGGATTTTCCCTCAGTGCATCAACGCATTCAAGCACTGCAAACCGATGGTCCAAATCGACGGCACATGGTTGTACGGAAAATATACACAGATCCTACTTCTAGCTATAGCACAGGACGACAATCGCAAATGCGTTCCTGTTGCATTCGCAATCGTCCCGAATGAGGATATGGAGTCTTGGACGTTCTTCCTTACGAACCTACGAAAATATGTCCTTGATCCTGTAATACGAAGAAGAAAGGATGAAGGGGTGTGTGTTATTTCTGACAGAGGCACAGCGCTGCTGTGGGCGATACAAAATTTGGGTAATTATTGGAAGCCTCCATACATTCACCACCGTTTTTGCTTGCGGCACATAGCCGCAAACTACCTGCTGAAATACAAGATTCGTGATGAACATCAAATGGTGCTCGATATGGGTACGTCATTTATGTCATTTTCATTTACTATATTACTTGTTACTCACTTCAATTTACGACCTTTTTTCATGTGTTTTTCGCCCATAACTATTCAACTGTCATCCCGTAGGCAACTCGCACTACAAACAAGAGGTGGCTGAACTGCTCGAGGAACTGAGAGCGAGAAACAAAAATGGCGCTGAATACCTTGAAAAAATCCCAAAGGAAAAATGGTTTCGATCGTATGACGAGGGTAAACGTTTTGGTCACATGACAACGAACTTGGCTGAGGCAGTGAACTCATCACTGAAGGGAGTTCGGCAGTTGCCTATCACTTCTATTGTCAAAGCCACCTATTATCGTTTAGCTACCCTTTTTGCGACCTTGGGCAGGCAAGCAGCTGAGTACATGGCAGGTGGACACCAAGTCCATCCAGATTTCCGCTCAAGACTGCATATTCAATTGGCCCAATCAAGACAGGTGCAAGCAACTCTCTTCTCGCGAGAAGGACACTTGTTTCGTGTTGCGGAATTTTCCAGGCGGATAGAAGGCATTCAGCACAACGCTTACGTTGTAGATCTGAGGGCAAAAACCTGCGAGTGCGAAATATTCCAAACTTTCAAATACCCGTGCGCACACGCCATTGCTGCTTGCACTAACCAACGAATAGAATACATGCATATGGTTGATCCGGTATACTTACTCAAAACGGTGCTTAAAGTTTATGAAAAAGAGTTTCCTCCAATCGGAAATGAGGTTGATCCAAATGTTGTGGACACTGAACCGATCATACGCCCAGATCCAGCACTACTACGAGCCAAAGGACGTCCACCTTCTACAAGAATATATTGTGCCGAGGATTTGGTCAAACATCGAGAGAGAACCGGACAAAAGAAGCATTGTTCTATATGTCGAAATCCTGGGCACACAGCTCCTAAGTGTCCTAATCGCTCAGCCCCTCGTATTAATTAATTATTTTTAATTTGTATATGCGAGTTCGCCCATTACAATCGAATCAATAAAGTCAGTTTACTTCTATTTATACAGTACGCCATCTTATATTTTCAATCAATCAAAAAAATATGTTATGATATTGTTTTCGAAGCAACTATAAGTCAGTGTACAATGGACGAAAATTGACCGTGTCAGTGTCATACGATAGAGAATTTCCAGTACTACAACCCCAAACTCGATGTTACCTAAAAATTTAAAATTTATACGTATGAAATTATGCTCCATTATGCATATCGACATTAGTTGAAATACAACTTCAATCAAAAAAAGTATGCTACTATAGGGTTTTCGAAGCCATTTTAAACCTTTGTAGAATGGACGGAAATTAACCATGTTGGTATCATACGATAGACAATTTTCAGTACTACGACCCCAAACTCGATGATCGCTAAAAATATACCATTTACACGCTCGAAATTGGGTTCGAACAGGCCTACTTACGCATGTTTTTGCTTCTGGTTCAGGCTGGAAATGCACAGACCTCGCGTCCTACAGAACGCGAGGTCCATGCGATATATTCCAGCCGCCTTTTCAGTTTCACGGGGACCTCGCGTTCTGCAGAACGCGAGGTACTGTTAAACCGTTAACACGGACTGCAACGCCACGTCGACAAAAATCGCGTTCTTCAGAACGCGAGGTCTGTCGACCTGGCAAGAAAGGGGGTCATTTTGCCAAATAAATGTTTTTGGGAGCCATTTTTAAAGATAATAATTAAAAAGGAGTTTTTCACCCAAAATTGCCCCCTTTTGTGTTCCCTAATATTTTATTTGGTTTCCTATTTCAATGGAGGCAAAATCAAAATGTTTCACTTTTTTTAAAAGGAAATTTGAAAAAAAAAATTGTATTCAAAAAATTTTAGTTTTAATTATGAATGGATCAATTGATTTAGTTAAGTTATTTTTCATTATATAGTGAGGTATTAGGATTCAAACCAAGATAAAGCAATATGAGCATTTTTAGCCACTAGATCAATTAGTTTAGTTTAATTAGTATTGTTATTAGTACATGCAGTGAAACTTTTATAAATTAATACTCGATAAATTAATAACCTCTTTAAATTAATAATTTTTTCAATCTCGACTTGGACCCAATGTCTAAATTAATAATTTTGATAAATTAATAAAAAATTAAAATTTCAGAAGAACCTTTATATAAATCTATGGTCCTTCAATATTATAAATTAATAATTCTATTAAATCACAAATATAATTAGGAGAATTTAGTAAAAATATGATTCTATTGTTGTCTGCTTTTTCTTAAAATTCAAATCTAGTTATATTTCATCTCTAATTTTTCTTATTGCATCTGAAAGTTCTGGTGTTGCGTACTCACACTGCAACAAAAAATTGTGAAGAGTCGATATGAGTGTTTCCTTTCGCGTAATTGATTGCAAAAGCATTGTATCATCTCCAGTTTCATACGATTTTCAATAACTAGCTACAACTTCTTCTAAACTTTAGACCTCTGAACATGTATCATTTTCACACACTTAAATCTAATAGGTGAATGACATCCATTTTGTTGCGTACCCAAGGCTAATAATGTAAGCTAATAATGTAGGTTCGTTGAATCGAAAATATTACCTTTAAATTAATAAATTAAAATAAAAATAGAGGGATAATAATAAATTTCAAAATTAGGCTAATTTCTCAAATAAATCAATGAAACTTTTTTTCATGTGTTCTCTTCATGATTTGAATTACTGAAACTTGTAATGATTGACATGTGTTTTAGGCATTTCGTATAGAATTGACACTTCAAAATAGTATTATGCATAAAAGTTAAATTCTCAAAACAAAAATGACACCTTTTTTCATTCTTCCAGCTGATGCTTATCCTTCTCCGGTGGTCCCCCGGCAGGCCGGCACATGAATGTGAAGGAATTTCAAGTCGGATCAAACCTTGATGCAAGTTATAAAATTCAAATTCAAAACATTCTTTCTTTCTGAAATCGAATTTCTTAACACTCGACTAGATTTGACAAACTTGACCCGAGACTCGAAAACCGAACCGATTTTCCCGAATCAAACTCGAAATCGAACCGAATATGCTTACCTCAAATTTGACCCGAAACCAAATCGAAAATAAATTGATTTTTAGACCCGAAACGAATGGACCCGAACCGAAGACAATCCGAAATAAATAAAAGATATTAATAAAAATAAAAAAGATGATATATGAACAATCATACAACCCACCAAAAAATCAAATATATTAGTTTTATAAAGCCATATAAAAGGTGTAAAAAAACTAACCAACCTAAAAACTTGATTAAAACCGACCGATCTTCCATCAACTAGAAATTGACCCGAATCGATCCGAACCGAACAGAACCGAAAATCAACCGAATCAAAAATCAACCGACCCGAAAATCAACCGAATCAAAAATCAACCGACCCGAACAACAGAACCGAATCGAACCGAATGATATCATACCCAAAATAACCGAAACTGAAATAACTTGAACAGATTGACCCGTTTGCCACCTCTACACTCGACTCGTCGGAGAAGAAATCAATTCAAATTAAAGCAAGAGGAAGCTCAAAGAAAGAAGAAGGCATTTCCAATTTGGAACCAAATCCCCCATTAATGGCTTAGTGGAAATTCAGAGAGTTACTCAAATTGGGGATAAAAGTTGAGTAACTTTTTATTTATTTTTTATTTTGTTTCTTTTCCCAAAAGGATTTTCTCATCTCTCTTTTTCTTTTTACCCAAACAAGAAAAGGCTGCTTTCTTCTTAACTGTACAGATTAAGTGAATACCAACACAAAAACAAACCGCCCGTCCTGTCACTTTCAAATGGCCTAAACGGTGCTACAGCGTGTAACTCTAACCTTTTTTCTTCTCTCTTCTTCTTCTTCTCTGATCTTTCATGGCTTTAACCGAACCCACTGGTATCGACCGTCGACCGGCGTATCCTTCACAATATCATAATTGTACCTGCAAAAAAAATATATACAATTTGTTTGTTAGTTAGTTAGTTGGTTAGAGGCTGGGATTTCCTGATTCGAATCATGCTAAAGTGCACCGTGGTGATATTCCTTCCTTATCCTACGCACACTTACGTCTCGATGAATCGTTTCTGCTCGTACTTTTCGTTGACGGAGAAGAACTCGTCGATCTCATCTTGCGACGGCGTTTTCGGCTTCCGTTTAGCTGGTGACGGCGGCGGATTTTTCTCCGGCGTTTCCATTTCCTCTGAGACTCCACTGAGCTCGCTTAATAATGGAGTTGTTTCTCTACTGAAATAGGATACACGAAGTTGAAAGGAAACAATCGGCTTTTCTTGAATTTTGAGTCATTAATTAAGAAATTAATGAAAATTAACCTGAATTTGTTGATGATGATGCGCGCTGGAATTTCAGTTTCTAAACTCTTGGCCTGCAATTTGCAAAAGCACTTTCGTGAACTATATGATCAGGAAACTAATTAAACACTAATCGAATAATAACTAATAATTATTTTTTTAAAAGATCGATAAAAGCTCATACGAAACGGTTATTTTTTCTCGGCAACCAAACGGGAGAAGCAAAAAATGCAGAAGAAAAACGAAACGGAAATTCGAACTTCACCTCTAGATCTACGAATCTCAAGCTATCCTTCACGATACCACATGACTCATTGCCAGAACAACGAGAAAAAGAAGACACGCCGGAGCAGAGCCGGAAACAGTTTTCCCCGCCGTCAGAGGCGAGCACTACACCGGAACTAGAGGAAGCCGCAGCCGCAGCAGAAGTGGTAATAACCTCGTCCGGCGAAAACTCCAATTCCTGCAATTCTCGACTACTCTTTCTCCTCTTCGTTAACCAGAACCTTGTGTTCGAAACTTCCATCTCCGCTGTTTCTGCACTTCGCTTATAGCTCCTCATACAATTACAATCATCCATTTTTGTTCTTGAAAATTTGGCTCATTTTTTTTTCCTTTTCTTCTAGCTTTGCATTTTGTTGGGTTTTTAACGGTGGAGAGAATGTTAAAAAAAGGCAATCAAGTGAACGATGATTTATCTGCAGCCGTTGATATCTTGGACGGTGGAGATTTGTTTTTTTGTACTTTGTAAATGTACATGTGGTTCTAACTCCGTTATTCTTAACGCCGTGACGTGACCGACCAGGGACATGAACGACTCCCGTTGGCCGTTACCGTCTTTGGTCTGCCTTCACGTCATCTAAACTTTATCCACGGTTGACATTACATCTAAACTTGAAAATCTTTTTAAATATTTAAACAATAATGATATTAATTTAATTTAATTTAATTTCAATTAATAATGAGCGGTTATTAAAAAAAAATACTAATTAGCGGTATATGTAAACTTGAAGCAATGATACAGTTTTTTAGATATAGTTAGTAGGATTTATATCTTATATACTGGCGGTAGAAATTGAAAGATTTTACAAGCATCTTAGTTTTAGGGTTTATGATCTTAGTTTAGGGTGTAGGGTTTATAATTTATGGTTTAGGGTTTAGAATTTAGAGTTTAAAGGTTGAGATTTTGTTTTTAAGGTAATATGGTTATAATTTAGATTTTAACGAATAAACCATGAATTATAACCCTAAATCATAAATTCTAACTACCAACCTTAAATTTTAAACCCCTAAACCTTACACCATGAACTAAGATCATAAACTCTAAAATTAAGATGCTTGTGAAAACTTTTAGTTTCCACCGTCGGTGTATATGATAATAATCCTAGTTAGTATATGCATATATTAACTTTAGGGTTATTTTGTGAATTTGTATTTGAATTATATATATATATATATATATGCAAATTGGTTCTTGAACATTCATTTGTTTTAGCTATCAAAATGATATATAGGCCCTGTTTGGCAATTAGCGGATAGCTGATAGCTGATAGCGGATTACAGTAGCTGATAGCTGATAGCTGATTGCATTAGCTGATTTGACTAGCGGATTGTATTAGCTGATTGTATACAAGTGTTTGGTAAAATTAACTGATAGCTGATAGCTGTTTGATTATTTAAACAAGCAAAATGACATATAAGGACATGATTATATTCAATACTTGTTTGAATAATTTATCAGTTATGAATATTTTGTATCTAATAAATATTAATTAGATTTGTAAAAATTATTTTTAATATAAATTTTCTAAACATATTTGAAAGATTTATATATTAATTTATTATTTATATAATTATTAAAAAAATTATATGCACATTTTAATATTTGATAATAAAAAATATAATTAACTTACAAATGTCACCATATAAATTAGCAGTAACAACAAATAAGTCCAATATTTAATATGTTATTATTTATATTAAAAAATGTTATTATTTAATTTAGGTTATTTGGAGATTTTTGGTAATTGTTAAGGGTAAAAGAGTCATTACAACTCTAATATCAAACCTCTAATCTCAAAAAGCTCATATTAGGAGCTTTTTCAAAATTAGCTTTTTCACCCCAATCCGCTCTTTCAATCCTCTATTTACCAAACATCAATATTAGCGGATTTGACTAGTCAAACCTCTAATTATGCCTCAAACCTCTAATTTTTGTCCAAACCGCTGTTTACCAAACAGGGCCATAGTGTCCGAAGAGAGGGACAAAACCATGTTTAGTGTGGGAGGAGTTCTTGCTTTTTTCTAAAATGAACACAGACATAATTATGTTCTTCTGAAGAGAGGCACGAACCAATTTGTCTCAGTGGTTAAGGGAATATTTGTTGTTCTTAGAGGTCACGAGTTCGAGCACCAGCAGCTATAACAGGGTGATTGAGCATGCATTGAGAGTATATTTAGAACAAATACTACTTGTAATCACCTTAACTTAAAAAAAAAACACGTGAATCGATTTGTAATAAAAACACATTTAATGGCAATAAAATTTAGGGTTTCCTTTTCTTTCTTTTTGTAACCGATAAGGTTTAAGTTGTCTATGCAATAGATACAAATGCGTTTACGATTCGAGTCACATAAGCTAAGTACACCCTATGTTAAGTTCGAACCGGCCTAATTGATATGATACTAATACTTTATAGATTCTATTTCAACCGCCCTTTTATGAATCTTTTCCTCGTTTAAAAAAATGCAGTTATCCGATACAGTAGGAGTTATGTTTTGCAGTTTCTATAGCAGTGACAAAGGTAGATAAGAACATGTATGTATGTATATATGTATGTATGTAACTGTTTTGGGTTGGGAAATGGGGTTTTTACAGTAATGGTCCCCATACATGTAAGGATTTTCAGTTGGGACCTTTGAAGGCATCCACATGCACATTTATGATCTAACTGCATCAACCAGCTAACTAGGAACTCCTCCTTAATAACCATATTTACTTGTATTCCCAATTGTTTTATACATATAGATACAGTGGCGGAATTTGAAGTAAGAGTTTGGAGGAGCAACCTAAATTTAAAAAAAAAATTGAAGGCTTGAACTAAAATTTTAAAAAATTTGGAGGGTTTAACTATAATTTTTTAATCATTTTGAGAGATTCAATTAGAATTTTTAAAAGTTATGAGAGGGGATTTAATTAAGAACATTCAAAATTTTGAAGCTTAAGATAAATTTTTAAAAATTGTGAGGGGAAAAATTATTATTTTTTTAATTTATGGCTCAAATTATAATTTCTCATAATTTTGGGGGTCATGACCTCCTAGTCCCTTAAAGCTTTCGCCACTGTATAGATATATATTATTCGAGTTATTTGCTTTTTTTCTTAAAATATTCATATCCAGATATCTATTAATTAGCCGAGTTAGGGATGGCAAAATAATATGTCATCGTCTGGTCCCGACCCGATAGGGTCGGGTTTTTATTTATTAAAAAATTGAGTTCGGAGTGGGTCGGGTCGAGTTATGAAAAATTAAAGTCGGAGCGAGGCGAATTCGGGTGAAAAATCTCCGACATGATATATTTATATATATATATATATGTATATATTATATTTAACATTTTTATTAATTTTTCTGGGGTGGGTCGGGTTTAGTCAGTTTTTTTATTAAAATATTGAGGGTGGGTCGGGTTATGCTTTTTATTATTTCGGGTCAGGCGGGGATACAATATATTAAAATCGGGGCGGGACGGGTTTTTATTTATTAAAAAATTGAGTTCGGAGTGGGTCGGGTCGAGTTATGAAAAATTAAAGTCGGGGCGAGGCGAATTCGGGTGAAAATTCTCCGACATGATATATATATATATATATATATATTTGTATATATTATATTTAACATTTTTATTAATTTTTCTGGGGTGGGTCGGGTTTAGTCAGTTTTTTTATTAAAATATTGAGGGTGGGTCGGGTTATGCTTTTTATTATTTCGGGTCAGGCGGGGATACAATATATTAAAATCGGGGCGGGGCGGGGCGAGGTCAGGCGGATGGTTTAAATTTGGGGTCGAGGTCGGGCAGCCAAAAACCCGACCCGACTCGTTGCCATCTTTAAGCTGAATAGTCAACTATATTAATGTTACTTCATTTTATATGAGTACGAATCACTACATCTATCTTAAAAACGTAACACCTCTCTTTATAATAAAAAAGTATTCATATCCAACTGTAAAAGTATTTGATCTCTATACTTTTAATATATCAAAAAGGTGTTCATGTAGGTTAAAAAATCAGCAAAATGGTCATTTTCGTAACAGTTGACAAAAGGTGTTAATTTTGTGTGGTAGACCTAATGAAATTATATGGATTCAATTTGAAATATCGTGACTCATTTATCTTATCTATTGTGGTTTGAAATATTCAAATCAATATATTTAGTAAACAAAGAGAATACAACTGATAACGGTTGGGTGTAATGGCAAAGCACATTGTACTTTAAAAGAAAGAACCGATATAAAGTATGGAGAAAGTTCTATGGGTGAAATTGGTTCAATATTATACTCTAAAAATTATTTTAAAATCTATAGCACCCCAAAATTATTTTCGAATCCATTACACTTTCTACAGTGAAATTTAAGGTCGGATAGCTTCGAATCCGACTTCATCAAAAATTAAAAAAAAATGAAAACAAGGTGCTCTTAATTCGACCTCATGAAAAAATTTTAAAAAAATATGAAAGTTAATTGCTTTCAATCTGACCTCATAAAGAACATGAAGGAAAATAATAATAAAAAAATATAAAAGCCCTTGTATGCCACGCTGAAATCAGTGCATGTATTCATGAAAAATTTTAAATATTTTTTACTATGGGGTCAGATTGAAAGCAAGATGCTTTTATAATTTTTTTAATATTTTTTTGTTAAGGTCGGATTGAAAGTAGCTTGCCCTCATAATTTTTTTTGAAGTCGGATTGCAAGCTATCCAACCTTAAAGAGGAAGTGATTTGAAAATAATTTTGAAGGTGCTATAGATTTTAAAATATTTTTTAGGGTACAATATTGAACCAATTTCCCCAAGCTCTATGTCATATATTTTTTTATTAAATAAAAAAACATTAAATTTTTATATCGAGATTCGAACTCATACAAAATAGAGTAATATAAACATCCGTAATCACTAAACCAATTAGTAGATCTCAGTTCCACATCATATTTTAATTTAATGTACAATATTTTGTTCATCAAGCCAACATAGATTTTTTTTCCTGTGCTATATGGACTAAATATCAAATCTAAGCATAATAGAGGGACCAAAACTAGAATTCGAACTCGTTTTAAATAGAGAGAAACGTTCATTTTTGACATGTTAACGTCTTAATGCAAGTTGTGTGTTTCACTTTTGATAAATTTCTTGTCATTTTGCTTTGTAACAATATTGTAATTCTATCTATATTGAGTTACACATAATGCATGTCTACTCATAAAGTGTTGCCTACTTAGGTTAACTTTTGCTTAGACTAATGTTTGATTTGATGTAACATTAGGGCTTTTTTGGATTTTAATTGAACTCATTTTTTTAGCAATGTCGGTTTGTTATTGAATCTTTTTAATTATTAGTAATGTTAGAATTTGTCTTAACGATTGATTGAATAGTGATTTTAATTTTTTTTTCTGAAACGTTGTAAATTGTTAGTCGACTAACAATCAACGATTATTGTTGAAGTGACATATTCACATGTGTTTAATTGCTTACATGGCATAGTGCAACAAATAATTTATAAATTAATACTCTTCGATAAGAAGGTGACACGTGTCACCGTGCTTATTGGTTTATAAAAAATTGAGATAAGTATTATACTTAATATAAATTTCATCACACATAAGTAATGAAGCACGTATAGATGTGTTTACAAGGATTCAAATCGCTTTGTCTACGAGATGTAAGTGCATTGTCAAAGGGTTAAAATATGTATAAACAGATGCTACTTTGTAATCACTTTTAGACTATTCAAAAAATATATATATCGTGTCAGCAATAATCATACACAATTATTCAAAAATTGATTTTCATCTACAAAAATACCAATTTGATCAAAATTAAAATGTTAAAAGTTAAAGTGGTTCGATAAAATAGGGTCAAAATAATTATTTAATCAAAAACTTAAGACGAATTTTAACATAATACCTTTTAATTACACTACATATTCTTTAGATTGAAGGGCTAGGTTTGCTTTCCAATTTCCTTTTTGTCTATATTATGAGTTATTCGCACCATATATTCTTAAACTATGAATTTTATTTTAAATTAGTCTCTAGATTTTTTGGCATTCTAATTTTATCCTCAAATTATGACACTCATTTTAAATTAACCTTTCAATTTTTAAATGTTCTGGTTTCATTCCCAAACTATGACTATCATTCTAAATTGGTCCTCAAACTTTTGGTCGTTCCAAATCCATCCTCATATTATTGTTTATACCACATCATATTATTACATAATTCACATCAATGTTTACATAACAACTAACAATTTTATAACGGTTTTATTAACATGAGGTATAATTATTATATATTGATCATTTGGAGATGAAATTAAACCGTTTAGAAATTTGGGGACCAATTTACAATGAGAATCATAATTTTAGGATAAAATTGAAATGTTCAAAAATTGGGGACCAATGAATGGGAGTCATAGTTTAGAGGTGAAATTGGAATGCTAAAATGTTTAGGGACAAATTTAAAACAGGGTCATAGTTTGAGGATGTGTGATGCAATCAACTCTAATAATATTACTCAACTTAAACCTTAACCTTTAATTTTTTGGTTTAATTAATACTTTAGTCCCTAAGCCATTTATCATTTAACATCTCATCTTAGTTTTATAGGAGAGATGTTGAGACTCGACATTAAATGGTATGAATAATGAGAGCAAAGATTTAAAAAGCAGACCGCAACCGCGATATCGGTCGTAATATAGCAGTTGTGTAGCTGTTTAAAATCGTGATTGGAGTGAAAAATGGTCTACGATCACCGTAATTCAGTCGTTTTTGTCTGAAATCGTAATATTACGCTACAACTGTGATCGTCACCACGACGGAGATTTAAAACCCTAAATGAGAGCAGATGGAAATGGAATTCAATTAATCGGATGTAAGAAAATACCATTTAACAATAACCAATTACTCAAATCCTGTGTCGTAATCATTTATTCCTGTAAAAAAAAATCAAGAAATATATATTCGAGGTTGTCAGATAAAGTGTTTATTTATGTTCAAATTTGGACATTTATCCAACTCTGTCTACTTGTCATAAATAACCATGCACGTGACGATTGTAACACGGTTGAATGACCACCGGCAGTGGCTGTTTTCGCCGGAGGAGTGGGCGGAGCAGCCTCGTAATTACTCTGGAACAGTAAATGATCCCAAGTCCCAACCAGAACATGACCACCGGCAGTGGTTGTTTCACTCCGACTAGGGGCGTATACGGGTTCGGCAAATTATTTTTATAATTCATCGATATTTGATTCGATTATTTCTTAAATTTTAACTTTTTTGTATTAACTTTGAGTTTTGAAATTTTGTACTTGATTTTTGATAAAAAAAAAATAACTTTATTTTATGTTTATAAACATTTGGTAAAATTTTAACCTTTTTTATAAACATTTTAAAAAATTTAATTTTTCAAGTAGATAAAAAATAAATAATAATTAAAATATAGTATTTCTAAGTTATTTCACTATTTTAGGTGTAGAATATTTATTTTCACATTAAAAATAACTAAAATTAATTATAAATTAAACAGTACCCTTGTAGATGTTAAAAAAATAGTGTACTCTCGTGTATTTATGGGATTAAAAGGCAGAGGGATTCAGTTTCAAATCTGCTATTTGTACAGGGACTGAAGCATAATTAGATTATTTATTTATATTTTCTTTGGAAGAAAAAAAAACACACATTGTGCAGGCCTTTGGGCCTCCATTTTTTTTATGATATGATAGCTAACAAAGGCAATTTGCCCAAATGTTTACATATACTTTTTTATGATTTTTTTGTATAGTTAAATACATTTTTAAGTTTATGTCTGAGATTCGTGACTCATCCTTTTAAAACAGCCGTCTTTTATATTTGAACTTAAATTTTCTTTTTAAAAGTATAATGTGTCTTGTCATTACACCCAACACTTATTACTGTTTTTTTTATGAATTTTAATATCGTATGTTTGAATAATTTAATTATTTGTAGCAAATTCAGAACAAACACCCGGTTGCACCCCAACCTCCCAAAGCTCGGATCATCGGCGGGGCTGATCCATTGGTCATCGGAACCACTCGTCGTCAGATAGGAGGCCAATAGCCAAACCTCATCTATTTTCGCCCTTATGACCGAATCATTGATCTCGTCGCCGATCGGTTCTTTTTCCCTGAAATACGGGTGAGCTAAAACAATTTCCACGATATTGACACCGTCGATTTTTTTGGGTAATTTTAACAGTCATGTGGTGGGCAATATTTTTGTTTTTAAACAGTCTTTTTAGAAATTATAATTTAAATGGGTTGATTATTGGAAAAATAATAAAATGTGTATTTTTTTTCATTGGTTAGTATCGTAAGATATAGTAAGAAGGAACTACTATGATATAAGTTTTCTTCTCATTTGTGAAGAAAATTTAAAAGTTAGTTAATTTTTAAGAGATTATTTTTTTGATAATAATTTTTAAATAAAAGTTAGTTAATTTTTAAGAGAATATTTTTTTGATAATAATTTTTAAGATATTATTAAATCATGTTTAAATGATTACTTTAGTCATTAAAGTTTTAAAATTTATAAAATATACACTATATTTATTGAACTGTTAAATAATTATTATAACACTATAATACTAACAAAGTTCAATAAATTTAAAGACTATTATGTAATAGTTCCATAAAATTTAATGGTAAATTTATGATCGTTGAAAAAAATTTAAATATGTTCCACGTCAAGTTCTAGCTAGGATTTAAATTACATAGAATTTGAAGTCCAAACGATGATTGGATTGAGAAAATATTAAAGTGATACGATATCGACACTTTAAGAATTTAATTATAATATTTTAAAGTTTAAGGATGTCTAATTCATTTAACCTTTATTTATTTATTTATTTATTTGTTTGTTTGTTTATCTTCTAAAAACATGCACATTGAGTGGCTTTGATAGTAAATGATGGGTTATTATTATTTTTTATAAGTGTATATAATATAAGTTTATTATTATTTTTTTAAAATACTCTACCTTATAATTAGATTATAATATTAAAACAACAAAAACATGCACATTATGCAGGCCTCTATTCGTTTTACTTCGTTTTTTTAATTGAATGTGCTGGTGTGATACAAGGGTAGCATCTGTTCGATTTTCTTAGTCTTTTTTAATGAGGCAACACACCGTGCACAACTGATGCTCGAATTCGAGTCACTTGGATGAATTACATCATCTTTTACCACTAAGACAACAAGGGATAAACAGACATTTGATATCTTTTATTATCGTTTTACAAAGCATATTCGAAATTTATGTTGTCCGAAATTTATGCTTAAATTCTCTCCCTAAGAATGATATGTCTTTATACTACACCAAATACTTAAAAACATTAGACATCGAATGAGTGATACAGAATAATGCATGAATTAACGAAGATAATAACCGATTTAAATCCAAATCAGACTTCATAATAACATAAGGATGAGTCTATCACGTTCGACGAACATCGATGAACATTACTAACGTTGAACATTGCTGAACACCATTAAATTGATTAATAAATATTAAAAATCTCAAGGACTTAACATATAATTATAAATTACTTAAAATAAAATTTCAATTAAATTATTTTTCATATATATTATTTTATTATTTTTTTAAATAATTGGATCAATTCCAACCTTAGTCAATTTAAAAAATAAAAATTCTTAAACCTTAAACTCAAAATCTTAAACCATAAACTATAAATAAATCATAAACCCTAAACCCTAAACCATGAATCTTAAAACATAAACCCTAAAAAACTTGTCAACGTTTAGTCGAGTTCCGGAAGTCTTTAAAAAGTATTGATCCTAGATCGGAAGGGATGGAAGCAGCAACTGGGAAGGGTTTTTCGGAGAACTCATCGGAGAAGAGCAATGGTTTGTCGGCAGGGAAATCGGAAGCATGGTCCATTTTTGTTGACAATCTGAGCAAGAGGATATCAAGATCGGCACTAAGGGAGTTGTTCAACTATCACAGGAAAGTGGTTCGTATCTTTATCCCGGTGGTGAACAGGAAAGTTAAGTATAGAAACTCTATATTTACTTTCGTATCGATGTCAAGCAGACTAGAGATGGAGGTGGCTATATCGAAGTTAGACAGTACTTTAGTGGATGGAAAAGTCATCAGAGTTTCAAAAGCAAAGTACCCCAGAGAGCATACCCGTAATGGTGGTGTTAAGGTGGATTCTAAAAAGCCTGGTGGTTTGTCGAACAAAGACAAAGAGATATCTGGGGAGAGGGACGTTAATGATGCAAGAAGGGTAGCAGGGAAATCGTATAGAGATGCTCTGTTGGGCAGTTTGGCGCAAGGTGCAGGTAGTCATAGTATCATGAATCTCCCGATTTTGTTGCTAAATGAAGAGCGGGTGGGGGAGGAATATGGTGTTGATAGTATTCCTGTAAAAGGATCTGAATGGATGGACAGGTGTTTAGTTGGCATAGTTAAAAAAGACTTCAAGATTGAGTTGGTACAGAAGGGTTTTCTTAGTGACGGTATTCCAGCAAAGTTGGCTCGTTGGGGTAGTGATAGTAAATCAGTTATTGTAGTTTTCGACTCTCCAGGTGAACTGAAAAGGGTGTGGGAGTCTAAGAAGGAAGAAATGGTTTTTTGGTTCGAATTTATTGATTTTCTACTGGTTAATGGGATCCCACATTTCTATAGTAGCGTTAGTTTGACAGGAGTCCCTTTGACGTGCTGGTTTGAAGATTTTTTTCTGTGGTTAGGTAACCGATGGGGTAGGTACGTAGGACTCTCTAAATGTACCACGAACAAAGATCGTCTGGATAGAGCTAATATGGTGCTTCGAGTGGTCAATCCACTGGATATCCCAAAGTCGGTGTGGGTTCGAACGATGGGTTCTAACTTCAGGATATGCGTTGAGGTTGGTTTTTCTGTTATGGAAGAAGATACAGGTGGTAGTGAAGCTTACAGGGATAATAGAGAAGAAGACTGGCCTAGAGACCAGACTTTTTCCTGGCCGGAGATTCCTCAAGAGAAGGGGCCGGAATTTCCCGGCCGTCCAGATTTTTCGAAGACGATGGATGATGCTGGAAGAGAATGTGGCTCTTCGAATTCTACAACCAGAGATGTTAATGTTGGCACATGTTCCGGGGTATGGGAGGATCCCAAAAGAATGTCAGAAGTCGACGCGTTTGAGGATAGCGGCGGCTGTCAACCAGATTTGCATGATTCCGGGTTAGGTGGTATTCATGGGTCTACACCAATTGGGTCGGGTGTGAAGAAGGGCTTATCCGGGGTTAGTGGGCCTTTTGAGGATGTAGATCCGAGGTATTGTAACCCACCAGTTCAACTTGAGTCGGTTGAGACTAAAGGTGTTACTGATGATTTATTGGCCCAAGGTGCTGAAAACATGGTGAACTTTGTGACTCGCTCGGTCTCGACAATTAGAGATATGGTTTCTTTAGTGGATTTTGTTCCAGACAGCTTCGAAGGGAGAGGCTTATCAGATGGTGTAAGGGATGTTTTCGACATATGTATTTTAGATCAACAGATCGAAATCAATCAAGGTATTGATAAAGGGTTTTTCAGAGCCAGTGTTAGAAGATCGATCTGCAAACAGATCAGAGAGTCTTTGGAGGAGCCGTCGGACAAGTTTGAGAACACAGTGATTCGGTTGGGGTCGACTTCTAATGTATCTGTGGAAGAGGAAGAGGCGGAAGCTGTTTTCGAGGTTAGTAATTTACTCGGAATCGCATTTAATGGAGGGAAGGATGTGGTGGTGAAGAAGGTGTGTGAACTCGAAAGAGATTTAAGGCAAAATTGTTAACTAAGCAGGGCTATCGGGTTTAGATAAATTTATTTTATCATGAATTTATCAGCAATTTCTTGGAATGTGAGGGGGATTAGGAGGGCGGAAAAACGTCGGGCGGTAAGGAAGCTAATTGAGAAGAACAAGCCGAGAGTAGTGTTTGTACAGAAAACCAAATTGTAAGTCTGCAATAGTAGTCTGGTCTGTAGCTTATGGAGATCGAATAGCGTGAATTTTGCTTTTTCACCTGCAGTGGGTTCGGCAGGGGGAATTCTGAGTATGTGGGATGGTGATTTTTTCAAGGTGGAGGAGAAAGTAATTACAACCAATTTTATTAGTTTGGTTGGGGTCATTCCATCAAAGAATTTGAAGTGTGGTTTGGTGAATGTGTATGAGCCTTCTTCGGATTCGGAAAAAGATGTTTTCTTGAGTGATTTGACGGATTTTTTGAACAATAAGAGGATAGCTTGGTGTTTAGGAAGAGATTTCAACTTGTTCCTTAAAAGTGAAGAGAAGCTGGGTTTCACTTATAACACCTCACTGATGAACAGATTTTCTTCATTTGTTTTCGAAGTGGGTGTGAAGGATCTTCCATTGCAGAGGGGCAAATTCACGTGGTGTAATAATCGTACTCCTCCGGCTTTTGTTCGTTTAGATAGATTCCTTGTTTCGGCCGAGTTTGAAATTGAATTTCCAGAGATTGAGCAGAAACTGTTGGGGAGGTATATTTCAGACCATAATGCAATATGGTTAGTAGAGTCAAAGGTGAATTGGGGTCCTAAGCCTTGTAGGTGCTATAACTATTGGTTGAAGGATGATTACTTTTATGAAACAGTGGTCAAAGCATTGGACATAGTTAAATTAAAGCAGCCACATTTAAGGATCGGAAAGCTTTTGCGAGAATCAAAGGCAGTGATTAAAGTATGGTTGGGTAAGGAGGAGAATATGCTGGGTAAGGAAATCGAGAGACTTGAAAATGAAATTGGCAAGGTGGAACGTGAACTGCAAATTGGCCAGTTTAATAAAGCAGCGTCAAGGAAGTTGGCTAGCTTGAGGTCGAGACTTTGGGAGGAATTTCGCAAAGAAGAAAGTAAGTGGTTACAAAATTCTTGGTTGAAATGGTTTAAGGAGGGGGATAGGAACACCCGATTTTTCCATCTTATGGCATCTAAGAGAAGGAGGATGAGTTCTATAAGTAGCTTGAAGATTAATGGGGTTTTGGTAACCGATCCAAAATTAGTGAAAAAATGGGTCTATGATCATTTTGTTGATTTGTATAACAAGAAGATTGCTTTGGAAGTGGCAGGGATGGATTTGAACTTCAAAAGAATATCGAATTCTTAGTCGAGTCTCCTTGAAAAGAAGTTCACTGAAGGGGAAGTGTGGGATGCGTTGGTTTCGGCTGACAGTAACAAGGCCCCGGGGCCTGATGGTTTCAACTTTGGTTTCTTCAAGAGATTCTGGGCGCAACTCAAAGAAAGAATCATGTCTTTTTTCGAGGATTTCTATAGGGGGCGAGATTGGGAGGTTGGCACGAATCATTCATTCATTACTTTAATTCCAAAAGTAGTGAATCCGTATTCTTTGGATGATTTTCTCCCTATAAGTTTGGTTGGAGGCTTGTATAAAATTTTGTCGAAGGTGTTGGCTAAGAGGCTTTGGGTGTGTATTGGGGATGTGATTGGCGAATCCCAATTTGCGTTTATTCAGGGTCGACACTTGCAGGATTGTTCGATGGTGGCTAACGAAATGGTGGACCACATGACCAGATTCGGCAAACAAGGTGTAGTCTTTAAAATCGATTTTCATAAAGCGTATGATTTTGTTTGTTGGGAGTTTCTGTTAAAAATCCTCAAAGCTTGCGGTTTTGGAGATGAATGGTGCAGTTGGATATCAAAATGTATCTCTTCGGCAAATATTTCGGTGTTAGTGAATGGTGCTCCAACTAAAGTTTTTGAGATTTCTCGCGGGCTGAGGCAGGGGTGTGCCTTGTCACCTTTCCTATTTAATTTTGTTGGAGAGGCATTGAATTTGATGCTCTCCAAAGCAGCTGATTTGGGATTGTTTCAGGGGTTCATTGTTGGTTCAAATGAAGATAAGGTGAGTGTAACGCATTTACAATACGCCGATGACCTGATTATATTTTGTGGAGACTCTGTGACACAGGTAAAGAACGTAAAAAGAGTGTTGCGTGTTTTTGAGCTAGCATCGGGTTTAAAGTTAAACTTGAAGAAAAGCAAATTAATGAGAATAAATGTCGAGGACTCGTTAATTCACAGTTGGGCTAAGGAAGTTGGATGCTCTAATGAACACCTTCCTTCTAAATACCTCGGACTACCGTTAAGGGCGAGAAGGAACTCTGAGGCTTTGTGGGAACCGGTCATTGTTAGGTTCGCGGATCGTTTGGAGGGTTGAAAATCGAAGTTTCTCTCTCTCGGGGGCAGGTTAACTCTTATTAAATCGGTCCTATCTAGCTTACCAGTTTTCTATCTGTCATTATTCAAAATGCCGGTGGCCGTGTCTAATAAATTGAACAAGTTGATGTCAAGATTTTTCTGGGGTGGGTCTCGGATAAGAACAAATTACACTGGATTAGATGGGAAGTTTTATGTAAAGTTGTGAATGAAGGAGGGCTGGGAATTGTGAATTTAAATGTTTTGAACAATGCACTTTTATGTAAATGGGTGTGAAGGTTCGGTAATGAAAGGGATAATTTGTGGAGAAGGGTCATAGCTCACAAGGCATACGACAATAAGGTTGGTTTATTACCTAAGGAGAAAGTGACGTATAGAACATCGTGGTGTTGGAAGGGGATTACGAATTCTTTCCAAAATTTGGATAATTCCTGTAAACAGAACTTCTCTTTACAAGTGGGTGATGGGAAACATATTTTGTTTTGGCTCGATGTTTGGTTGGGAGATCGAACTCTAAAGGAGGAATTTCCGAGGTTTTTTGCGCTTTGTTCCAATCAATATGGTCAGATTTCAGACTTTGGGAGTAAGATAAATGGCAGCTGGAATTGGGAGATTCCCTTGCGTAGGGGTATTCTAGAAAGAGAAGTCCATCAATGGAATAGTTTTATGTGCAAGTTGAATAGCTTTAGATCAGGCGATTTTAGCCACGATTGGGTGAGTTGGAAAGGTTCATGTGATGGGACGTTCACAGTAAAATCTCTGAAAGGAATGATGGTTGGGAATGTTCAAACGTCAAGTTTTTGGAAGAATTTCATTTGGTTGGGCGTCGCCCCTCCGAAAATCGAGTTGTTCGTTTGGTTAGTAATGCACGAAAGAGTCCCGGTTAAAACTGAATTGAATAAGCGAGAAGTTGTGGTCTCACCTGACCTTTGCTGTCCGTTGTGCCGTAGCTGGCCGGAAGAAGTGGAGCATCTCTTTTTTACATGTAAAGTCAGCTGGGAGTTGTGGATGAGGGTGTGCGCTTGGTTTGGGATTCAAATTGTGCTCCCCAAGAAACCGAGAGACTTCATGCTAGCTTGGAGAGGGATCGGGCTCAGAAATTTCAGCGAGGTATGGTCTTGTTTTACCTTTGTTGTTATTTGGACTGTGTGGTTACATCGGAATGATATAGTCTTTAAGGATATGGCCCTCGATACAGTTCAGCTAGTTTACCTAATCATGTTTCGGCTAGCTTCGTGGATGAAGGCTAGGTTTGCTGAGTGTAAAATTGGCTTGGAGAGTATTATAGCAGATCCGTGATTGGTCTCAAACTTTTCGCTTTATACCTCGGTTAAAACTGCTGCGAAGGGGTGGTGTCCACCCCCTATAGATTTTGTTAAATGGAATGTAGATGGAGCGTGGTCGAGAGAGAAGGCTTGTGGAGATATAGGTGGGATTCTACGAGATGCAAGTTGTCGTACCTTAGATTTGTTCTCTTTATCGTGGGGAGGGGCCGCACCAGCCATGCTGGAGCTGAGTGCAATTAGAGTAGGTTTGTATCGGTTTCTAGCGTCTAGTGGTGCTGGAAAGTCGAGGCTAATCATCGAAACAGACTGCAAAATAGTATCGGAGTGGTTGTCGGGTAAGCAGGAGCCTCCGGTAATAACTGATGTCGAAGTGGAAGAATTGAAGATGGCATGCAATAGCCATAGTGTACTGATACGTTGGGTCTCGAGATGGTGTAATTTAGATGCTGACGTTCTAGCAAAGGTCGGGATTGGTTAAAGGGAGTTTAATATTAGAAGGTCCACAGGGTACTTTTGGGGTTTCTAAGTGTAAGGATGTGTATTGGTTGTAATGACCCTATTTCGGGTTGTTGTATGCTCGATGCTCTTATTTTGGAATAAAAATGGGCACTCTTTTCCCCCTGTTAGGATTAGAGGATTTTTTTTAATGAGGCCCTTCTTACCTCTAGAAAAATATAAACCCTAAACTATACAATGTATATAATTGCTTAAAATCCACAGTTTCACACCGTCATCCAATCGCCTCAATCACTACCAGTTAATAGTCAAACATGGGTAGGGATGGGCATTTCACCCGGGCCCGACGAGTTCCGACCCGACCCGATCGGGTCGAGTTTTTTTGTGAAAAAAATCGGGTTCGGGTCGGGTTTTGTGGAGGGTGAGGTCGGGTCGGGTCGGATTCAGGTTTAGGGTGGAAAAAATCTGACACGACCCGACCCGGGACTAATAGTGTAATTTTTTCATATTTTTTTAGGGATATTTGTAATAATACCCCTCATTTTATATATATTTTATAATTAGGTCCTTAAAATTGTTTTTTATTTACAATTTAGTCCTTAAATTTATTATTTTTTACAATTAAGTCTCTTAAAATTATTTTTTTACAATTAAGTTCCTAAAATTGATTTTTTTTATATAGGTCGGGTCGGGTCGGAGTCGGGTTTAAGGTATTTATTTTCGGGTCGGGTCGGATTTTTTAAAAGATATGATCGGGTCGGGTCGATTTCGAGTTTAGAGTTAATATTTTTGGGTTGGGTTCGGGTGGGCCAAAAACCTGGCCCGACCCGACCCATATCCATCCCTAGACATGGGGAATGAAACTAGGGCATGCCGAAGTCAAGGAGATTCAAGTAGGAACCAAGCATGATTAATGAGCCTCTAGTGGCTGAGGAAAAGTTTTGGTGGGGAGAGGGAGAATGAAAATCGTGAACTTTAGGGTTTACGATTTAGGATTTTAAATTTAAAGTTTTTATTTTTAAATCGATTATGGTTGATAGTTGATTCAATTTTAAAAAAATTAAAAAAAATTATATATGGAAAATAATTTAACTATTAAATAAATTTATAATTATATGTTTAGTCCTTGAGATTTTTAATCTTTATTAATCAATTTAATGGTGTTCAACGGTGTTCAACGTTAGTGTTTTTCAACGGTGTTCATCAAATATTGTAAAATTTTTCATAACATAATCAATGCCATTAAATATGAAATGGAAGGTAAAAGTATGTTTGAGGAATCTGAAAACATACTCAATACTCATCATTAATCTTTATCTAAATTCAAATTCGATCCAATCTAATTTCATAATTAAAAATTAATAATTCAAATCTCCAAAAGAAATATAAAAGAGATCATTTGAAATTATTCAAAACCTAATGTCTAACCCAAATGACCCAATTTAAAAACATTACTTGACAAACATAAATGACCCGAAAGTACGGTATGTCTACGCCACGGTACAACATAGTCGCAATATGATTACGGTGCGACACCAACAAAGAACGTTGTAAAATACAAAATACAGAACTAAAATTTTTATACTTTTTTGATAACATTTTAGGTTGATATGTTGCGACAATATTGATACTTATAGACAAATTTCGATACTTGCGAAAATCTAAAATGTTATCAGAAGCAATAAGTATCGATACTCGAAGCTAAATTTAGATACTTAACCACTAACTTAAAATATTATCAAAAAGTGTAACATTTTCCGTTCTATATTTTGTAACATTTTTATTGGTGCCGCATAATAACCGCACCATGCCTTACATTAGACTCGCCTCCAAAACTACTATGACTAAATTTTTTAAATTTATCCAACCTGACATACTAAAAAAAAATAAACTACATCAATAGTCTCCCAACTATGACTCAATTTTTTGTTGAGTCCTCTAACTATAAGAAGCTACAAATAAGTAAACCAACTAATAGTGACTTATAAATCAGTCTAATTTCGTTAAAAAATAAATGACTGATGATATGACCGTTAATAAAATCATAAAAATAGTAGAGAATTTTTACTCTCAACTGTTCGTGAAGGATTCAGAATTTTTTTTTTATTACATGTAAGATCTAGAAATGTCAGGACAGACACAACCTGCAAGAAAGATAACATAAAGATATTCGGAATCATATTCCATTGTAGGCATGATCCGCCATTGAAGGAAAATACTACTTTCAAGCCTTACCTTGGTTGATGAAATCTGCAACTTTCTTCAGCTTAGCCGCAGCATTTTCGCAGCTGGGGTTGAGCAAATGGAACACATGTTCCTCTGCTCGAGCCTCCATCAGCTCCACTTCGCCGCCCCATCCACTTTGCTTCAGCTTCTCGCAGTAAAACACGCCTCTCTGTTTCAGTATATCGTTTTCAGCAACGCAAACAAGCACTCGGTTGCACCCCAAGCTCCCAAAGCTCGGATCGTCGATGGGGTTGATCCATTGGTCATCGGAACCACTCGTCGTCGGATATGACAATCGCCAAAGCGTATCTATTTTCTCCCTTACGGCCGGAACCTTGATCTCGTCGCCGATTGGTTCTTTTCCCCAGAAATACGGGTGAGCTAAAACAATACCCACGAGATTGACACCGTCGAACTTTGTTTTGGTCATTTTAACAGCCATGTGGTGGGCAATATTGGCACCGGCGCTATCACCCGAGAAATAAACGTTGTTAAAATCAGCGTGGCGGTTCAGCCATTCTTGAGGGCCGGTTCCGTCGGAATGAGGCGCGACCCATTTAAGGGCATCCCATGAATCGTCGTAAGCAGCGGGGAGAGGGTGCTCGGGTGCTAGCCTGTAATCGACGGAGACGGCCATGATGTTAGCTTCGGCGACCAAGGCGTTTAAGTAATTGTGATACGTGGGGGAGGAGGCGGACTCTATGCAAAAGCCCCCGCCGTGGAAATACACGAGGAGGGGGAGTTTTCCGGTGGCGTTTGGGGGGATGTAAATCCTTACGATCTGGGCGGTCTCTTGGGAGTAAACGACGTCTTTGGATTCAACGTTGGTTCTGGGGTCGGTTCCCGGCGGGACGATTTCAGTGCCGAGAAACCTCTGGACGCGACCGTCCTTGTAGATGCGAAGCATCGGAGGGAAATCGAGGAGTATTTCTGAAGCGGAGGATTCCATGGCAGTGAAGAAGATAAGAAGAGAGCAGAGCAGGCACTCGAAATGAAGGGATATTATTTTTTGGGGATGACGGATCGTTTTATAGTACTAAGAAAAATTTATTGTAATTTCTGGCTTTACTCTGATTAATTTAGATTGACTCTCGTCGCACATCTAATTTTAGTGTTAAGTCTTCTACATAAAATTTTTGTTCCTTATTAACTTTTTTATCCATTTATTCATATTTTTGTTAATAATGAATTTTAAATAATAATGGGTCAAAGTTAAAAAAATAATTAAAAATATTAATATGAAACAAATTTAATGAGACAAAGAAAATAATAATTTTTTTTACTAAAGACAATTTATTAGACCTTTTTTGAATATTTTTTTTGTATTATTACCCAAAATAGCAGCTAGCTAATTTATACAAGTTTGTCTATTTACCATGTCTATACCATCTATTTTTTTGTCTAATTTAATTCTTATTATTTTCTTTACACAGTCAAGAATAATACATGTTGTGTGAGTCCGTCTTTAAAATTAATGATTTTTTTTTATATTCATATACTATAAATAAAGGCATTCCAAAGGAAAGACTTGCCTCTTAGTACAATTTAATAGCCCATGTTAGTTCTTCATCTCATGTGGTTGTTGATAGGCACACTCCACAAAGCTGTAAGGTGGATTCTCACATTCTTAAATTCCGTCTCATTAATTTTGTCACTTATTGACTTTTTAAAAGTTAATATTTTAAAATTTAACCATAATTATTTTAAATATTTTAAATAATTACATTTTATAAAATATATATTTTAAAACTAATTGATTGAAAGTTTATAAAATATATTTTTTATATTTTTTTCAATAATAAATTTTATATAATAATAGGTCAAAGTTCAAAAAAATCAATAAAAGGCAAAATTAATAGAACAGAAGGGGTATGTAATTCAGAAGTCATTCCACATAATCATTATTAGGCTTTTTTTCCTATGTAAGCCTAAATTTCAATTAGTAGGCTTTATGACTTAGGGATGGGCATTTTATCCGACCTAGTCAGATCGGGTAAAATTTTTTATAAAAAATTTGGGTACGGGTCAGATTTTTTTAAGGGATAAAGTCAAGTTCAGGTTTAAGGTGGAAAAAATCCGACCCGAGACTAATAATGCAATTTTTCTTTAAATTTTTTAAGGATATTCACAATAATGTTCACTTTCTATATATTTTTTTACAATGAGATCATTAAAATTACTTTTTTACAATTAGGTCCCTAAAATTTATATTTTTACAATTAAGTCCCTAAAATTTATTATTTTTAATAGTTCGAGTAGGGTTTGAGTATATAATTTTTTAGTCGAATCGAGTCCGAATTTGAAGTATATATTTTCAGGTCGGGTTCGGGTGGGCCAAAAACCCGACCCGATCTGTGTCCATCTCTACTTTATGTGATGTTTGGTAGGAAAAGGATCATTTTTCAAAAGTCCTATTTGCGTGTATGGTTGGAATTTGTTGATATAAGGTAACAGTCAATTTAGTCCATCAAAAATGGTTGCATCATTATTGAAATAAAAGAGCGTCCGGTAGAATTAATGGATAATTGTGATTAAGATAATTATTTTTCGTTTATACTACCGTGTCGTTAACTCCTTAACGCCGTAATGATTTAGATACTAGACTAGGTGCTGATAGTTTGATACTAAATTACTCAAAACGGCGTCGTTTTACTAAAGAGAATATGAAAAATCATGCACTTAATAAGATTTGAACCTAGAACCTTTAGAATAATTGTTACGGATCTTTCGATAAAGATTGCTCGGCCTGACTCATCGAATGATTAATGATTTAGTTTTCCTTAACCCTCCGAGCATGGTTTCTTTCTTTACTGCATAACGATTGCAATAGGTGATTAGTTGGTTTAGTTTTAGTCTCTTTATTCATAAAAACGAATCTTATCAATTATATAGGTCTTTTTAAACATTCTGATGTGATTAAAATCAGTCTCTTGGTAACGTATACATTTATTTTTTTATAATGATATACATATATTTCTTTTAATTTTTTTTTAGATTCAAGTTGAACAGATTTGAGTCAACACAACATAAAGCAAGTGGTTAAAGACTCCTTTGACATCTAATTCCTTTTCCTAAGTCCTAGATTCTAGTCTCAGTAGGAACAATCCCCACTCCCTTTCCCGTTGACATCCAATCTCTCCCTTAAGTAGAAATTGTTCATATTTAATGGCATTGATTATGTTATTATGAAGCATGATATGGATTTAAATTAGGTTATCATCTTCATTTTTCGAAAAGAAATGAGGTCGTTGCCAAACATCAAGTATTTATGTGGAAGTAAGGAGGTCTGTAAACATCTCGGTGCAAAAGATCTAAAAGTGATAGCGGAGGAATATCGTAAATACTTAGCTGGTTATAACGGGTGTGTGCGATCTTAACCATATGATCGGCTGCAAAGTTAGCCTCCCTACGAACATGAGAGAAAGATACTTCCCATTCAGAAGAACAAAGCATCGCAATATAGCGAACCAATGCAAAGGGGCTTTCCATGGAAGGGGAGAGAGAAGTTCAACCACGTCGGAGCTATCAGATTGAACAATAACATGATTGAAGTCATAAGATCGAGCAAGCTTCAGTCCCTCGTAAACGCCCCAAAGTTTAGCATGGATGATTGAAGAGGGGCTTAAAGATTGATTGAAGACTATTATCATGTGTCAGTTAAAACTTTTAATTTTAACCGAAAGAAAATAGTACATATAATAATAAGTATAAAAAATTACTGAGTTAATCTTAAACATTACATGGTGTACTAACCAAGACTAAAGTAGTCGTCATGATTCATGAAACAAGGAAATGAACTCATTTGGAGGAGATAAAAACAAATGACACATAAAATCTTCAGTCCTAGCGATCTTAACCAAACCATCAAAGGCGATTCAGAAGATCTCAGATATTATAAACTAGTGTAGAGGTAAAGGACTCATCTCCATCAATCTTCAGTACATTGACCGCGTTCAAGCACCAAAAAAGACCTAAGATTTAGGAATAATGTTTAAAGTATTAGGTGTAAGATGTATATGTAGGGTTGAAGGTTTAAAGTTTAGTATTTAGAATTAGTGTTTACAATTTGACATAAAAAGCACTAAGAAGGACATAAAATTTTTGTTCGTAACTTTTTTATTTCGATGAAAAGGTTGGTGCTTGGTTATCTAGATTCTATAAAAAACGTAATTAATATGTGGTTCAAATTTAGTAAAAAATAGACTTAAAACGAAGGATGAATTGAAGAAATGAGAAAATCATACAAAGTCTAAAGTTAGCAAAAGGTGAATTTATTGTCAAAAATATAAATTGAATCTAAATAGGTATTCTACGTTAGTTTAGGAACATGTAGTTCAAAATTAACTTAAAGTGAAAAAAGAATTGAATAAAAAAAGAAATTATGGAATAAGTCACAAAATTATAAAACTCGTTTTTTTAAGTTGTGTAAACTTGAACTCGACTAAAAAATTTTACGAGATTTGAAAAATTCAAACAATTCAACTCTAATAATTCAATATTTTAAAAAATTAATTTTTAAATCAAATCGAGTTTTACTTACCCTAACCAGATATTTTTTGTGTGGCAATTAAGTCGCAACTTGCAACGTTATGTACATATATGGTGATAAATGCACCTATCAAGTGGGATACCATATCTTTATTGCAGCATGAAAAGGTTGACAACTACCGTAGAAACAACTAATCAACACCGTTCATCTCGTTCCTAAATCTTTCATATAATGAGTAAAATATTAAACGAGTTAAGAAGCAAACAAACACCAATAAATATTTTAAAATATTAAAATATTTCAAATAATTGAATGTAAAAGTAAAAAGATATGTGCATTATTAAAACGTTTTAATAATAAAAAATATGAATAAATATTTTATTTTAAAGATAACAATTTTTCTTTTCGATTAAGACCGTTCAATGATTTCAATTTAAATTTCCTTTCGAACTAGAAATTATAGTATATTAATTGTTAGGTTCCACGAATTCTTATAAAAATTTATTTTCATTATTAAAGAAATAAAGATAAACTACAACAGATGTTACTTAATTATGGGTAAAGTTACATTTGAGTCACCTGGTTATTAAAAGTTACATTTAAGTCACTCAATTACAGGTAAGGTTACATTTGAGCCACCAATTATTAAAGGTTACACTTGGGTCACTCAATTATAGGATAACAAGGGTATATAAGTTATTTGGAAGAAAAATGACTAAGTTGATGTATTTTTTAAAATATGAAGGGTGGCTCAAATATAACCTTACTCATAATTGAATGACTCAAGTATAACTTTTAATAATTGGGTAACTCAAATGTAACCTTACCCATTATTGAGTGACTCGAATATAATTTTTAATAATTGAGTGATTTAAATGTAACATTACTTATAATTGAGTGACCTCTACCGGTCTCACAATAAATATGATATACGAGTCTCTTTTTGAGTTTAGAGTCCATCTTCTTCTCCAAAATGGCTTCAAACAATTCCCCAGAAATTGCTCGCGTGTTCTTCCCTTCGTTTCCCATGTTCCAAGTTTACAAAGACGGACGGATCGAGAGATTCCGGCAAACGGAAACGGTGCCACCGTGCGACGACTCTCAAACCGGCGTTCGATCCAAGGACACGCCGGTGTCAACCCTAACAACGGCTCGTATTTTCCTCCCGGAAACCGCCGACCCTACTGCCAAAATCCCGCTCCTCATCTACATCCACGGCGGCGCGTTTTGCATAGGGTCTCCTTTCTCTCCGATTTACCACAATTACCTCACTTCCCTAGTCAATAAAGCCAACGTAATCGCGGTGTCGGTCGAGTACAGAAAAGCCCCGGAGCACAATCTCCCCATCGCGTACGACGACGCGTGGACGGCACTCAAGTGGGTCGGTTCACACGCTAAAACCGACGGTCCGGAGCCATGGCTCAACGAAAGAGCCGACTTCGACCGAGTCTTCTTGGCCGGTGATAGCGCCGGCGCCAACATTGCACATAACATGATAACGAAATTAGCTTCTACTGCAACCGCCGATGACCTGACGGGACTCAAATTCGTCGGTTTGCTCTTGTTGAACCCGTATTTCATGAGCCACGAGCGTGATGAGCTGATTGAGTTCATCTTTCCGACTAGCAACGGTTCGAATGACCCGAGGTTGAACCCGGGTTGCGCCATTGACGAGCTGGCTGCCGGTCTGGTCTGCAAAAGGGTTCTGGTCTGTATTTCGGAGAAAGATTTCTTGAGAGAAAGGGGAGTGGCTTACTATGAAGCGGTGAAGAAGAGTGGGTGGACCGGAGATATAGAGATGGTGGAGATTCAAGGGGAAGGGCATGTTTTTTTCTTGCTGAACCCGGATTGTGAGAAAGCTTTGGACTTGATGAACCGGGTTTCCTCCTTCTTGAACCGTTCATAGATGGTGAATTTGGGGTTGCCTGTTTTAGAATAAAATGTCATCTTTTGTTTAATGTTCTTATTGGAAAGGAAATAAGCTTGATGGTGAGACTTTCTTCTCACATATGTATTGTCATTAAATTTTAAAAATATTTGTTTTATTGTTGAGATTTCGAATTGTTCATATTTTAATCGTTTGTGCGTTAAATCATACACATAAAAGTAATGGAGCGGTCACATATTTTTGAAGAAAAAAATTCTTAAAGCTATATTTAAGTAAATCCTCCGTTAATGGAAGGAAATCCATAAATATTACTTTAGTATTTGTTTTTTTTTTTCGAGGCATGGTTTTTCTTTTGTTTTTTCTCAAAATAGTACAATTATTATAGTACCTTAAAGACAGTTCAAGTGACTCTGACTTTGAACAGTATTTTAGTTTGAAAATTCTAAAATACCCCTAAAGCCAGGTTTAGGAGGCTACGACTTTGGACATTGTTGAGGTTCTTTTTTGAGAAAACACAGTTCATAGTAAGATTCAGCTGAATTTGACTTCTAGAGTACTGTAATAAATGTAATATTTCGAAGATTAAAACGAGAAAGAACATATTTTTTAAATAATTCCTAAAGATATATTTAAGTAAATCCTCCCAAAATCTAGTGTCTAACCCAAATGACCCTATTAGATTGACACCCTCTTAGGCAAGAATTGTTAAAAAAAATTAATGGGCAAATATGAATTTAAAATGATTATAATTTTTAAATTTATCCAACCCAACCATTCTAATTTTACATCGTTTATTGAATCTAGATAAGCAAGTAACAAGCCTTTTCATTGAAATAAAAAAATATGTATTTTTTGTGTATTTTTATACTTAACAATAAAAAAATTTAAACTCTAAACACTAAAAATACATCTTACATAATTATTTAAACCCTAAACTAATATTTTTAATGTGAGAGAAATAAAAACACTAGAAGAATAGAAGATTTTTACTCTCACATTAATAATCTATTCATCTCCATGGTAAGAGATAGTTGATGTTTTTCCAATCGAGTTGCGGTAGATAATAGTTAGCGACGGATTTATAAATATATTTTTATAAAGATATTTAGTAGGGTGTTTAAATTCGGATAACCGGATTTTCGTATAATAATACGCCCTAATATTCGGTTTCATATTCCATGGTGGTACGATCAGGGATTTAAAAAGCAGATTGCAACCGCAATTTAGCCGCTTTTGCCCGAAACCACAATATAAAGTCGCAACTGCGATTTAAAAACCTAGGTATGATCCGCCACCGGTAGTAGTATGACATAATTCAAAGAAATACTAATCACTACAACTTTTCAAGCCTTACCCTGGTTGATGAAATCTGCAACTTTCTTCAGCTTAGCCGCAGCATTTTCGCAGCTGGGGTTGCGCAAATGGAAGCAATGCTCCTCTCCCGGAGCCTCCATCAGCTCCACTTCGCCGCCCCATCCACTTTGCTTCAGCTTCTCGCAGTAATACAAGCCTCTCTGTTTCAGAATATCGTTTCCAGCAACGCAAACAAGCAGCCGGTTGCACCCCAAGCTCCCAAAGCTCGGATCGTCGATGGGGTTGATCCATTGGTCATCGGAACCACTCGTCGTAGGATAGGCCAGTCGCCAAAGAGTTTCAACTTTCGCCCTTATGGCTGGATCCTTGATCTCGTCGCCGACCGGTTCTTTTCCCCAGAAATACGGGTGAGCTAAAACAGTTCCCACGAAATTGACACCGTCGATCTTTGGTTTAGTCATTTTAACAGCCATGTGGTGGGCAATATTGGCACCGGCGCTATCACCCGCGATATAAACGTTGTTAAAATCAGCGTGGCGGTTCAGCCATTCTTGAGGACCGTTTCCGTCGGAATGAGACGCGACCCATTTAAGGGCGTCCCATGAATCGTCGTAAGCAGCGGGGAGAGGGTGCTCGGGTGCTCGCCGGTAATCGACGGAGACGGCCACGATGTTAGCTTCGGCGACCATGGCGTTTAAGTAATTGTGATACGTGGTGGAGGAGGCGGACATTGTGCAAAAGGCCCCGCCGTGGAAATACACGAGGAGAGGGAGTTTCCCGGTGGCGTTTGGGGGGATGTAAATCCTTACGATTTGGGCGGTTTCTTGGGAATAAACGACGTCTTTGGATTCAACGTTGGTTCTGGGGTCGGTTCCCGGTGCGACAACTTCAGTTCCTTGGAGCCGCTGGACGCGACCGTCCTTATATATGCGAAGCCTGGGAGAGAAATCGCGGAGTATTTCTGAAGCGGATGATTCCATGGCAGTGAAGAAGATGAAGAGAGAATAGGTACTCAAAATGAAGAGATATTGTCTCTTAATAAATAAATGTTATTATATAATCACATTAAAATTTTCAAAATATATTTATTTATTTCTCTCTCACAATGAGACAAACTATTATTGAATGGTCTTAATTACTTGTTGCCAACGGTGGGTGTCAAAATTTATATTCCCCAACAAAAATATGGTAGCCCATACTTGTGACCATATATGTATATAATTAGGGATGTTAGTGGGATAGATTTTGCGTGAATTCATTTCGCTCGTATTCAGTTGGGCATGGATAATTACAGATTTTATGGGTGGTGGGAGTGTGGATGTAAAAGAAATCGGATCGAACGTGGGTGGTGGGACAAGGCGTGAATACTTTTTATACTCGCTCCATTCTCACCTGCCTCGCATTATCTTCGCCCGACCCAACAAATCTTACAACATGTTCTTAAAATATTTACTCAAAATATAGTTGAGTTTGAGATTGATCCTATCAAATATATAAATATTTCTAAAAATATCGGTTTGGATTGGAGTTATATTTAAGGTAATTCATATTGACTTGTCTTAGAATATCTATGAAAAATGCAGTATATATAATATTTATGTTTTTTAATTTCTTCTTTATTATTGTCGTCAAGCTTTCTTTCTAGGGTTTGTGTTCTCTTCACCCGTAGATATGTGTTCTTTTACTTTTATTTTTTCATAATATTTTATGTTATTTAATTAAAATAATGTCACATATGTGGTGGGAGTTCAAATGATATGTATTTTATATTTTTTTCTCATAAAATTGCTTACTGCTTAGAATATTATCGAAGTTGTTCATGGATGTAATCAAACCCTTTTATTTATAGTTAGTTGATCTGTCACTTATTACTCGGACACGAGAATTCAAACAAATCGATCCCGACCCGACCTAATTTAATTTTTTAAAAAATTCTACCTGACCCGATTCGACCCCGACTCGACCCGACCTATAGAAAAAAATTAATCAACGTCTTTGGATTCAACGTTGGTTTTGGGATGGAGGCCCGGTGCGGCATTTTCAGTGCCTTGGAGCCTCTGGACGCGACCGTCCCTATAGATGCGAAGCCTGGGAGAGAAATCGCGGAGTATTTCTGAAGCGGACGATTCCATGGCAGTGAAGAAGATGAAGATAGAATAGGCACTCAAAACGAAGGGATATTGTTTCTTAGGGATAAACAATTTTTAAAGTTTATATTTTTAATTTAATCATTAATCTTAGGATTTATTCATATTTTGATCACCCTTATATGGGGTTATTACTCAAATATGGTCCTTAGATTTTTTTTATTCCAACAATGTAGTCCTCATTACTTTATTTTCCAATCTATGATATTTTACTGTTCAAGACCAGAAGTCGGACGGATTTCACTCCGACTTTGAACAGTAATTTACCATAAAATGTTAAAAAATAAAGTTCAAGTCTTCCTCCATTGAAATGTACCTACTCATGCATGCCACTTGTTCAAAACATTGTTTAAAGTCGGATTGTAATCTACCTGACTGTAATATTTAAATATTTTTTTCGAAAAATACTGTTCAAAATTGGGGTGAAATCCATCCAACTTTTGATTTTGAACAACAAAGTACCATAGATTAGAAAATAAAGTAATGAAGAACACATTATTAGAATAAAAAATATTTACAGACTATATTTGGGTAATAACACCCTTATATTATACTAAATTATAATAATAATTTTACCTAAGTCAATTGTTAGGCTTTAATTTTACCTAAGTAGTTGCATCATTATTGAAATAAAAGAGCATGCGGCGGAATCAATGGGTATTTTTTTCAATCAAAATATGTCATGTTATATTTTTAAAAAAAATATACAAATTTAATTTTTTTTAGATAATATTATTGAGAGTAACAGCCTCGCACTCTAAACATTAAAAATGTTTATGATTAAATTTAACCAGTATATTATAATGATTAACATGTAAATTTTATTTTTAGTGCAAGTAGATGATAAAGTCTCAAGATAATGTGTTCATCTCATTATGGTTAACCAAAATACCTTATCGGTTAATTATAAACACCTAATATGAACCGTAAGAAGAACAATCATATTACCAAAAAAATAATATATTTTTTAAGATATACTTTACCATGTTTTCATTTACAACAATATCCCCAGGCTTAAACATCGGATTTCCGGGTCAACTTTTTCAGAAACGACTGATGATGGACGAAAAGAAACGTGAACGGTTCAAGAAGGAGGAAACCCGGTTCATCAAGCCCACGGCTTTCTCACAATCCGGTTTAAACAAGAAAAAAACATGTCCCTCCCCTTGAATCTCCACCATCTCTATGTCTCCGGTCCACCCACTCTTCTCCACCGCTTCATAGTAAGCCACTCCCCTTTCTCTCAAGAAATCTTTCTCCGAAATACAGACCAGAACCCTTTTGCAGACCAGACCAGCAGCCAGCTCGTCAATGGCGCAACCCGGGTTCAACCTCGGGTCATTTGAACCGCTACTAGTCGGAAAAATTAACTCAATCAGCTCATCACGCTCGTGGTTCATGAAATACGGGTTCAACAAGAGCAAACCGACGAATTTGAGTCCGATCAGGTCATCGGCAGCAGCAGCAGAAGCTTTCGTTATCATGTTATGTGCAATGTTAGCGCCGGCGCTGTCACCGGCCAAGAAGACTCGGTCGAAGTCGGCTCTTTCGTTGATCCATGGCTCCGGACCGTCGCTTTTAGCGTGTGAAGCGACCCACTTGAGTGCCGTCCAGGCGTCGTCGTACGCGACGGGGAGATTGTGCTCCGGGGCTTTTCTGTACTCGACTGAAACCGCTATTACGTTGGCTTTAGTGACTAGGGAAGTGAGGTAATTGTGGTATATTGGAGAGAAAGGAGACCCTACGCAAAACGCGCCGCCGTGGATGTAGATGAGGAGCGGGATTTTGACGTTGGGGTCGGCGGTTTCGGGGAGGAAAACACGAGCCGAGGTCAGGGTGGACACCGGCGTGTCCTTGGATCGAACGCCGGATTGATGATCGTTGCATGGTGGCACCGTTTCCGTTTGCATGAGTCTCTCAACTCGTCCGTCGTTGTAAACTCGGATCATGGGAAATGAAGGGAAGAACTCGTGGGCAATTTCTGGGGAATTGTTTGAAGCCATTTTGGAGAAGAAGATGGACTCTAGAACTAAAAAAAGAGACTCATATATCATGTTCATGGTCAATGGATGAAAATTTTCTGCCCATTTTCAGTACTTTTAATTATACCCTATATTTAATATTACGGTTAGAGTTTAAGATTTTAGGTTAAAGTTTATAGTTAGAGTTTAAAAAATTTAGGGTAGAGTGTATCTTTTAAGGTATAAATGTAGGTTTAGGATATAGCAGGGACGGAGTCAGAATTTGAGATTGGGGGCAAATTATAAATATTTAAAATTAGGGGGGCAAATTTATAAATAAACCAATTTTTAAAAAAATTTAAATAAAAGAACAAAGGAGAAAAGAAAATTTTCTTCGGGGTGAGGGGCGATTGCCCCTCCCGAAGCTAGGGATGACAAATGGGCGGGGCGGATACCCCCTCCCCATCCCCATACCCACCTAAAATTTTCATATCTACCACCTACCCACCACCCACGGCGGGTATAATTTTTAAATCCACACCCGCCCACGTGGGTATATTCTTAAATCCATCCTCACACCCACCACCCAATTGGATACCCATTACTCATCTCGTACCCGCCTACCTGCCCGCCTGGCATCAACCATATCACATAAAACTTGAAGGGATAATATCACCAATGCCCCATGTACTTTGACAGAAAGTTCAATGTGGTGCCTGAACTTTGGATGCGTTTAATGTGCTCCCTGAAGTTTTCTTCCGTCATTTAAAATGCCTCTGACCCTAAAATTGTTAACTTGTGATGTGGTATAACTAACTTACGCCGGTGTAAGTTCTATTGAACTATAGCTAACTATCTATGACTAATTTACATCGGTGTAAGTTAGTTATTATGTGAGAAATCTGAGAGTAAGACAGTGCAAAAAACTAAAGCAATGAACTTGAAATTTGAATAAAGAAAATAAATTATATATTAAATCAGATGTCTTCAAAGTCACATAATATGTCGGGTAGCATACATGAAAAGACGGGTGCGGGGTGGGCGGCTGCGGGGTGGGTAAGGTCTTAAATCCACCACCTACCCACTACCCGCGGCGGGTATGACTTTTTACATCCACACCCGCCCACTACCCACCAAATTCATACCCATCCCCACCCAACTAGGGCGGTGCGGTGCGGAATCCGCAAAACTGTACCCGTCTGCCATCCCTACCCGAAGCCTTAATGGCTCCGTCCCTAGGATATAGAATTTATGATTAGAGTTTGGAATTTAATTTTATAGTGTTGGACATAAATAGATGTATAAAAATGGGAAGATGTTTTTTATCTTTGTCAGATATGTAGTTGAATTTTTTTGTTTAATAATGATAAAATATATAGGAATGTGTGCCATCTCATAACTAATATATTTTAATTTAAAAATTATAACCGGTTAGCCTAACGGAATAAGTCGTTAAACTTTTTAAGGAAGATTAAATATTAAATTTTAATATTGTGAATAAAAAAATTTATTAGAAAAGTTTCTTATATTAGACATGTGAAACCGATACAAATTAGTCACCTAATAAATTAATTATCAATGATTGAATTAAAACAACTCTAATTTATAGTTGAAAAAGAAATACGAGTAAGGTGAAAATTTTATAAAACAATATATTGAAAAATTATTTAATTAATTAATTCATTGAACGGTCCAATAAAAAAGAGAAAATATTATTTTTACTAGATCAACTAGTTTGCTTGTATTGTATTTACTATCAAATGATTAAAATTAATAAATAAATGTTACTATATAAACGCATTAAAATGTTCAAATATATTTATTTATTTTATTTAAACTGAAATGTTCGATAATAATTATTAATCTCCTCGCCGTATACGTTCTCACAAAGAGATAAACTATTATTGAATAGTCTTAATTAGTTGTTGTCAATAGTGAGTGTCGAACTTTCTATGCCCCAACAAAAATATAGTAGCCCACTAGTACTTGTGACCATATATGTATATAATTAGGTATGTTAGTGAGGTAGGTTTTGCGCGGATTCATTCTGCCTCGTGTTCAGTTAGGCATGGATAGTTACAAATTTTGCGGGGTGGCAGGGCGTGGTTGTAGAAAAATTGGATCAGTCGTGGGTGGTTGGACAAGGCGTGAATATTTTTTTTATACTCGCTCCATCCTCACCCGCCTCGCATCATCTTCGCTGCCTCACATCATCTCCGCCCTACCCAACAGATCTTACAACATATTCTTAAAATATTTACCCAAAATATAGTTGAGTTTGAGCTTGATCCTATCAAATATATAAATATTTCTAAAAACATCGGTTTGGATTAGAGTTAATTTAAGATAATTCATATTGACTTGTCTTAAAATATCTATGAAAAATGCAATATATAATATTTATATTTTTTAGTTTCTTCTTTATTATCGTCGTCAAGCTTTCTTTCTAGAGTTTGTCTTCTCCTCACCCGTAGATATGTCGTTCTTTTACTTTTAATTTTTCATAACATTTTTTGTTATTTAGTTGAAATAATGTCACATATGTGATGGGGATTCGGATAATATGCATTTCATATTTTTTTCTCATAAAATTTGGTTTATATTTAAGCAACTAATTATACTTATAAATATATTATATGAAATGTATCATAGGACAAGTAAAAAAGGATTAGGTAGATCTCGAGACCCATATGAGTGGGACGATAGTAATTTTAGTTTTATGAGTTGTGAAAATAAAATATTTTTCTTTTTGAAAATCCTATTCTACTTCTACCTAGAGGGGGAGGGGAGAAATCTAGGTGAAGGCAATGCTCCTGAGGGGTCTTGAACCCGGGACCTAAGGGGAAGGGAGTGGAGCAGGTGAGCGTGCTCTGACCACCAGGCCAATTCACAATACATGACAAAAAATAATGGCCACAAATATAAACCAAGGATTGATAGTAGGTTATCATTGTAAAAAAAGTAACAGTCATATTTTTTGAAATTTTAAATCTTTTATATAATTTATAATTTTTATATTGTATGTTAATATATAATTTCGCACCTTTGAAATTTTATAATTTTATATTTATACTAAATTATAAAACAAGGGTTAAAAAGACAACTATATTATATAAAAATCATGTCAATTAATAGAGAAAACGTACTACAAAAATAAAGAAGACGTGTCAAAAAATAAAAGAAAAATGTACAACAAGAATAGAGAAAAAATATATCACAAAACATAATTTTCTATTGAAAATTGGAAAAACTCAAAAATAAGAAATATAAAAAGCTAATGAAATAATAAACACTAGCGTAAACAATCGGCTCTAAAATCGTGTCGCCGCCTACCAAATAAAAAGGGACGAAAACAAAATTGTTTAGAATATTATCAAGTTGTTCATGGTGTAATCAAACCCTTTTATTTATAGTTAGTTGATCTGTCACTTCTTACTCGGACACGAGAATTCAAACAAATTAGGCACAACCACAACTACTTGACCTAATTGTACATTAACAAAAAAGAATCTAATGACCCACCTCAAATTTTCATAATTATGATAATCCATTTAAATGAAAAAATAATGATATAATATTAAAAATTTAAACATGTTCACATTCTCCTTTTTTTTTAATATTTTAAGCTTTGCACGAACTAATTTGTTTCAGTAGTTAAGGGAACAGTTGTTGTTCCTAGAGGTCACAGGTTGAAGCACTAGCAGCTGCAGCAAGGTAATTAAGCATGCATTATCAAATGGTTGAGAGTATATATTTTCTTGACAAATGGAAAATAAATAAAATTTAAACCAATAATCAACTGGCATAATAAGATAAGACGTTAATTTTTTTTGAGCAAGATCAAGAGTCGAATCTTGACATGAATAAAAATAAATTTTTTGATTTGAATTAATCAACTAATAAATTTTAAAATATTAAATAATTATATTGAAAACCTAATAATTTTCTTTGAAACTGAATTATATTCAATAGTGAAAAGTTTACAAAGGAATCACACCTCAAACATTGATAGTTTAATGCAAAACAAAAATTGCAGTAAAATCTAAAAGTGTGAAAGACGTTAAAATATCAAACCTAACACCATTAGAATAACTTGAAAAAGCTCCTAAAATTAAATTTAGAAAACTATTACTTTGCCTTGAGTACTCTTTGATGAAAGTAAAATACCTCCGCTACTTGTTCTTGGCGTATCAGCACAACCACAAAAAAAATCATAACATGCACAATTTGGCCTCTTTCGTTGACAAAAAAATTCGATGATACTCGTCACTCAAACTTTAAACTATCAAAAGTTAGACTAAAACAAAAATGACCATAAAAACTACTATATAAGCAGACCGAAAGAACTGTCATAAAAATAAATGAAAAACTAATAATTTAAAGACACTTTTTAATCACATTTTCTGTTTTTTTTTTAATCATGAAAGCAATAATGTTGATGTCAAGGAATACGTTAAATCTGTCCACATCATTTTTTCCCTTTTCGCCAACCTTATCTTCAGTTCCATCTTCCCTTATCCTATATATGATTTTATCTATTTGAATTATTATGAGTTAAATGTATTTAAATATGATTATTTATAATTTAAAATTTTAAAATATTATAAATAATTTAAAGTAGTATATTTAATATATGGAGACTCCTACAATAATAAAATTATGATTTTACGTAAATTTTAAATTCATTAAAATTATAAAGGTTAATGTATTTTCTGACCTCTGATATTACTTTTGGTATACAATTTGTTCTCGATTCTTTTTAGTGAAATTTGATCCTTGACTTTGACTCTAAGTGACAATTTGATCCTTAACATTTTGTTATGTGAAAATTGACCCATAACATTGGCTTTAATATGCAATATAACCTTATATTTTGGCATTATTATATGAAAAATTCTTTTTAATTATTTACGTAAATGACCCCAGTTAATGTTATTTAGAAAGATAACCTCAAATTGTTCATGTAAGGCGAACTCGCTTTGTACAGAAAGCGAATTCCATATTCAAAAAAAGGCGAAAAAATATTATTTTTACCAACTTACTCAACATGAAACTCACGTTTTATAAAAAACAAGTTCATTTTAGGTGAACGATTTAAAAATCATTTTTCTAAATAACTTTGGCTGAAAGTCATTTAGTAAATAACTATTTAAAAAAGGTTTTCATATAATAATGCATATATTTTTTATATAAATTTTTCTTTAATTAAATATTTGAATTTATATTAAATTAGAATATAAATCTTAACACTTTAGATAATTTCTAAATTTTATATAAAAATTCAATTATTTTTTAAATTTGAAAAAAGAACACCCGTTAATCAAAATTCCAAAGTTCTCAGTACTGAACCCAGAAATTCGTTGGAAAATTTGAGAGAGATTCAAATAGAAAATACACTTCTTACGAAAACATCATATCCCTAAATTCACACATTCAAATTCCCAAAACTTATAAAGTTACCCAGAAACAACAAAATTACAAGGATCAAATGAAAAAGAAAAACCTAGAAAATAGAAACTGATCGGTTTCAAGGAAGAAACCCAACTAAGGGAATCGGAGAAGCAACAGACCGGCCCACCGTCATCACCGCAGGCGAGTCGTTCTGATGAACGGCAACGCCGATTGCTTCAGCCACGGTCAAGACGAATTCTACGGCTGATTTCATCAACTCCACGCATATCTCCAGTCTTTGAAGCACCATTTTTGCAAAGCTCTTTAATGGAGTTTTTTTTTTTTTTTTGCTTTCGTTTATGCACTTTTTTGTCGGGTCTTTATCTACCCATCTATTTATATATTAGAATCATGTGTTGTCAAGTATTTTATTTATTTTATCTAAAAAAATTATTTTATTTGTTTTTTAATTTTTCGTACATGTATTACTTTTTCTTATAATATTAGCTTTAGTTGCTATTTTCTTTTTCTTTTTCATCGTCGTTCTCTTTTATTTTTTATATCTTTTATGATAAGGTAAACTAACCAAGTGACTACCGAATTATAAAGGTGTACCTATTTTGACCACCAAACTATTAATTTTTTTAATCAAAATACTAAACTTATTAAATTGACATATTTTGACCATCGCCGTTAAAATATTAACAAAGGGTAACAAAAGAGTGACATGGCAGTTAACAAAAATTTATAAAATTACACATTTAGTCCCTATTATTTACTTATTAAATCAATTTGATCCTAATTTTATTTTAATTAAAAATAAGTACGCTCCTATAATTCGATGGTCACTGAAATAGTTTACCCTTTATAATATCGACGACGACAATAATTGCGTGTTAATCATCGACTGATATTTCTTTTTTCGTTCATAATAAAGTACCAATTGTTTTAGTTTCTTTGTTTTCGTTTATTTTATCATATTTTGTTTGTTTGTATTTCTGACATAATTTTCGTCTACTTTTTAATAGTTTAACGTTTATATAACGAATATAAGAAAGGGGCTATGATGGCTAACTGGCTGGAGAAGATAGAACGACGGTAATTGCGTTGTGAACGGTTAAAAAATTTATAAAATACAAAAAATTTGAATATAAAAATTATATTATTAATAGTTCAATACGAATGATGGGTTTATATAACTCAAAGCCATAACAAATTGCTAACAAGCTAGCTCAATTGCTAACAAACTAATAACAAAAAATTAACAATTAATTATACTACTCTCTAACATTAATCATCATATCGTATGATTAGAATGACTAATTTTTTTTGTTATGTTGGCCCATATAAGGGTGGACACTGATCAAACGTTTTATAGTTGTTCCATGCTCGAGACAAAAATCGAACCTTGGTTACTAGTTAAGATATATTAATTTGAAGAATGAGTCTACCACGTGTGACGAACACCGTTGAACATCACAAACGATGAACACCGCTAAACACTATTAAATTAACTAATAAAGATAAAAAAATCTTAAGGACTAGACTTATAATTAAAATCATTTCAAAAGAAAATTAATTATATTTCTTTATATTATTTTTAATTAATATATTAGACCCAAATATGTCAAAACCTCCCTAAAATTAAAAAGCCTAAACCCAACTCCTTTATTTCTCTTCTACCGCCGCTGTCCCCTCCGCGTTGGTGGCGGTGACGACAGAGGGGGCGGCGACGGTGGAAAGAAAATAAAAAGGTTGAGTTTAGGCCTTTTGATATTAAGGAGATTTTGCTATATTTGACTATAATATATCAATTAAAAGTAATATAAAAAACATAATTTATTTTCTTTTGATAATTTTAATTATAAGCCCAGTTCTTAAGATTTTCAATATTTTTAATTAATTTAATAGTGTTTAGTGTTAGTGATGTTCATTAATGTGCGACGCTCGTTGTATAATTTTCCTAATTTGAAATAATAATTAAACAATTATTGTTAAGATTATTAGTTTGTTAGTTGGGTTAAAAGTCTTGTTAGTTAGGCTTGTTAGTTAAGCCGTTTCTTTCTTAGTTAGGCCGTTTCTTTCTTTTTTCTTTCTATATATATTAATATATTTTTGTAATACAATACACGTATGAATATACACTTTCTACTTTTACTCTGATAATAAAGAAACTATTTTTTTCTTTCTCTTTCTTCCAAAACCGAAAATTTCCAAATTCATAAACCTAAACCTAGGTTTCAACATGGTATCAGTTGATTCCGACGATTTCCGTTCCCGTTCCGCCGCCGACGCTACTCGTGGAGGTTTCAAGAACGACGACCCTTGCGATGCTTATTACATCCATCCGAACGAGAATCCGGCGCTCGTTCTGACTTCGTCACTGTTGGACGGCAAGAATTACCATGGATGGGCTCGATCCATGCGTATGGCGCTTATCTCTAAGAATAAGCTCTCATTTGTTGATGGGTCGCTGAAAGAACCGAAGAAAGACGACTCTCGGTTTTCTGCCTGGGTTAAATGTAATAACCTGGTGTTATCTTGGCTTCAACGTGCTTTGGTCCCCGAAATTGCCCAGAGTGTGATCTGGATAGACAATGCTTCGGAGTTGTGGACTGATTTACATGACCGTTTTAGCCAAGGCGATTTGCTTCGTATCTCAGACTTGCTTCAGGATTTTTTCAGTCTGAGTCAAGGTAACCTTTCGGTTTCATCCTTTTATACTCAATTGAAAATTGTGTGGGATGAGGTCTGTAACCTAAGGCCGTTGCCTAATTGTGATTGTCAAGCATCGAAATATCGTAAACAAGATTTTATCTTTCGTTTCCTTCGTGGTTTAAATGATAATTTTTCAGCTCCAAAAACTCAAATCTTGATGATGAAACCCTTGCCCAGCATAAATAAAATTTTTTCCATTATCATCCAACATGAGAGGTCTCTTGCGTCTACTGTTTCTTTATCTGATTCAAATGTTTTGCTGGCTGATCGTTATTCTAATTCTAAGCCTAAAGATTCTAGGAATAGTTTCAAGAAATCTGTCTCTGCCTCTAATTCTAAACGACCCTTGTGTATTCATTGTGGGCTTTACGGTCATACAATAGATAGGTGTTACAGGAAACATGGTTTCCCTCCTGGTTATAAGAACCGTAATTACCCGAATAAGTCGAATCAGATAGGTTCTTCTGCTGATGTTGATAATTCTGAGTCTGCATCTCGTGATGTTCCTGTGGCTTTTACCAAGGATCAATATAATAGTCTCATACGTCTGTTGAATGAGAAAGGGTCTGCTGCTAATAGTGTTAACCAAGATTCTTCTAAAGTGAACATGTTGCAGTCTGCCATTACTGTGCCCTCTACTGATGCTACAAGTATGATTTTAAGTTGTTCTTTCTTAAATGCAGCTAGTAGTGTACCCTGGATCTTGGACTCTGGGGCTACAGATCATATTTGTAGTTCTTTAGAGTTTTTTGAGTCTTATTCTTCAATTGTTAATAAATTTGTTAAATTACCAAATGGTGATCTTGTTAAAGTTTGTAATATTGGTAATGTTAGGATTTCTAATTCCTTAATTCTTAAAAATGTCTTTTATATTCCAGATTTTAACTTCAATCTTGTTTCTGTTAGTCAATTGACTAAGGATAATGATGTTGCATTAATTTTTTCTTCTAAATTTTGTTGTATACAGGATGTAGCTCAATGGAGGATGATTGGTTTAGCTAATAAGGTTCATGATCTCTATTATCTGGATTTTAATTCTTTTTCTAAGTCTGCAAATTGTAATTCTGTTTCTAATAAGGTTTAAAGTGTTTGTAATTCTGTTTCTGATGACTTTAAACTTTGGCATGCTCGCCTTGGTCATCCATCTCATGGGAGAATGAAGTTTTTTTCTCAGTTGTCTAATAAAATTCCTATTCATTCTGGTTCTATAGACTGTGATGTTTGTCATTTGGCTAAGCAAAAACGTTTACCTTTTCCTGTTAGTGAATCTGTTTATGCTTCCATTTTTGATTTGTTACACATTGATGTTTGGGGTCCTTTCCCTGTGACTAGTGTTTATGGTTGTACCTTCTTTTTAACTGTGGTAGATGACAAGAGCAGATTTACTTGGATTTTTCCCTTAAAATTGAAATCTGATGTTAGGAAGTTAATTGTTGAGTTTTGTGAAATGGTCATTACTCAGTTTGGTCTTAAAGTTAAATGTATTCGTACTGATAATGCTAAAGAGTTTTCTATGACTGATTTCTTTAATGCAAAAGGTATTATACATCAAAATTCATGCTCACACACTCCACAGCAAAATAGCATAGTAGAGAGGAAGCATCAGCATCTTCTTGCTGTTGCAAGAGCTTTAAATATACAAGCTCAATTGCCATTGCATTTTTGGTTGGATTGTGTGTTGCATGCTGCTTATTTGATAAATCTGACACCTACACCTGTTCTTCAGCATAAAACTCCTTTTGAGGTTTTATTTGGTTCTAAACCAGTTTTAGAAAACATAAAAGTGTTTGGTTGTTTGGCTTTTGCTTCTGTTCTTCCTAAGCCATCTACTAAATTACATCATCGATCTTTAAAGTGTGTTTTTATTGGAATTCCAAAAAATGTTAAAGGATACAGGTTATATGACATTCATAATAAAAAAAATTTTGTTTTAAGGGATGTTGTATTTTCAGAATGTTAGTCTCCTTTTTTTAAAGATAATTCTGTTGCTTATAATGACTTAGTTTTTCCAACTAATGATACTGACAACACTTTTGAGGATTGTACACCTTCAGATTTTAATTTCAGTTCTCCTGAGCATTATGAAGAAGTTCCAGTAGCTGATTCAACTAGTCCAGAAGCATGTCCTAGTCTTTTTGATCCTTCATCAAGCTCTAATGCCCAGGATCACTGTTCTGAATCTTCTAATTCTGGTGATATTCCTTCTATCCCTTCTGTAAGACCATCTAGGGTCACTAGATTACCTGCAAAGTATGATGCTTATCAAGTTCATTTGCCAGGGAGTAAGAATACTTCTCATACTACTCCTCATCTCATCTCTCAAGTTTTGTCTTATAATAAAATTTCTTTTAAGCATCAAAATTTTGTAAATAGTGTTGATTTGCTAAAAGAGCCTACTAGTTATAAACAAGCTGCTAAGCTTGAATGTTGGAAACAGGCTATGAATGAAGAAATTTCTGCTTTAGAAAGAAATCACACTTGGGATCTAGTTTCCTTACCTAGTGGCAAACAAACTATAGGTTGTAAATGGGTTTTTAGAACTAAACTTAGGTTTGATGGTACACTAGAGAGATACAAAGCTAGGTTAGTTGCTAAAGGATTTACTCAACAACCTGGTTTGGATTATTTTGATACTTTCAGTCCTGTTGCTCGTATAACTACCATTCGTATGCTTATTTCTGTGGCTGCTGCAAAAGGTTGGCATTTGCATCAATTAGATGTTAATAATGCATTTTTGCATGGTCTATTACATGAAGAGGTTTACATGGACTTGCCACCTGGTTTCATTCCTAGTAAGCCTGGTCTTGTTTGCAAACTGCAAAAGAGTTTGTATGGGCTTAAACAAGCCAGTAGACAGTGGAATGAGAGGCTGACTTTATCCTTAAAAGAACAAGGTTTTCATCAAGCTTCTTCTGATACTTCTCTGTTTTTAAAAGGCATTGGTTCTAATTTTATTGCATTAGCTGTATATGTTGATGATGTTCTTCTTCTTAGCCCCAGTATGGTTGCTATAGATCAAATAAAGAGTTTTCTAAATGCTACTTTTAAAATCAAAGACCTAGGAGAATTGAATTTTTTTTAGGATTAGAAGTAGCAAGAACTAAACAAGGGATAAATTTGTGTCAAAGGAAGTATGTTCTTGAACTTTTAGAGGAAACATGTTTCTCAGGATCTAAACCTGCTCCTACACCCTTTAATGATAAACAAAAACTTTCTAGAACTGATGGTATTCCCTTAACAGACATCACTTCATATAGAAGATTAATTGGCAAACTTCTTTATTTGACAAATACTAGGCCAGATATTACGTTTGCTGTTCATAGGTTGTCTCAGTTCTTAGCTGCACCTACTGACATTCACTTAGCTGCTGTTCATAGAATTTTGAGGTACTTAAAGAGTAATCCTGGTCAAGGGCTATTCTTCCCTGCTAATAATAATCTGAAGCTAAGTGCTTTCTCTGATTCAGATTGGGCATCTTACCCTGACTCTAGGAAATCCACTACAGGCTTTTGTATTTTTTAAGGGATGCTTTAGTTTCATGGAAATCCAAGAAACAATCCACCATCTCTAGATCTTCCACAGAAGCTGAGTATAGGGCCTTAGCTGCTGTAGCATGTGAACTTCAATGGCTTGTGTACTTAATGAATGATTTGCAGCTTTTTTTTTCAGTTAACCTCTATTGTGATAACCTGTTTGCAATTAAAATTGCAGAAAACCCAGTCCAGCATGAGAGGACAAAACATATCGAAATTGATTGTCACTTGATCCGGGAAAAAATTCAACAAGGATTGCTACGATTGCTGCCTGTTTCTTCTTCAAATCAGTTAGCAGATTGTTTTACAAAGGCACTTCCACCAGCTGTTTTCAAGGAATTCATAATCAAGTTGGGCATCCAAAGCATATATGCTCCAACTTGAGGGGGGGGGGGGTGTTAAGATTATTAGTTTGTTAGTTGGGTTAAAAGTCTTGTTAGTTAGGCTTGTTAGTTAAGCCGTTTCTTTCTTAGTTAGGCCGTTTCTTTCTTTTTTCTTTATATATATATTAATATATTTTTGTAATACAATACACGTGTGAATATACGCTTTCTACTTTTACTCTGATAATAAAGAAACCATTCTTTTCTTTCTCTTTCTTCCAAAACCGAAAATTCCCAAATTCATAAACCTAAACCTAGGTTTCAACAATTATTAATCCTTATAGATGTCGAGTAATCTTTAATCATGTCCATTTACCAAAAAAATCGATTTCGACTAAACAACTTACAATACGTGGCACCAATAATTTTGCAAATCAACGTGTCATCCAGATGAAAATGAATTGTGGGATAAAATTTTGATAAAAACAAAATATTGTTATTTTTTTGGCAAAATGACAAAATATGCCCCCAATGTTTGCATGTTTTGTCATTTTGCCCCCTATTTTTTTTGTTCAAATATACCCCAACGTTTGCTTGTTTTGTCATTTGGCCTCCTATTCTTTCTTTTGGTCTAAATATATCCCCAACGTTTCATTCATACTACAAATATGCCCCTGTTGGATGTAAATTGTCAATCAACTGAAGGTTAACGACTTATAAATTTTTTTTGACATGGCATCAGCAGATCTTAATACGTGACAAGTCCAGTCAGCATCAGCTGTTGAACGTCAGTTGACTGACAGTTTCCATTTAACGGGAGCATATTTGAACCAAATTGAAACGTTGGGGGGCATATTTGGACCAAGAGAAAAAATAGGGGGGCAAATGACAAAACAAGTAAACGTTGGGGGCATATTTGGACCCAAAAAAGGATAGAAGGCCAAATGACAAAACATGCAAACATTGGGGCATCTTTTGTCATTTTGCCTATTTTTTTTTTAATTTTCATTGAGGATAAAAATGAAGATTTATTATGCATTTAATTAGGTCATCTGGTATATGATTACAAAAAAATTTTAATAATTAATTGAGAATGAGTTCAAATTTCAACTTAAGTAGAGAATAAATATAATGCTTTGGCCAATGCTTTTAAAGGGTAGGGCCTAGAGGCTGATGGTAATGGTCTAGTTGGATTTGTTTAGGGGTAAATATTCGATCGAATTAAATAATTTTATTAAATTAATCGAGTTAATAACTTATGTTTCAAGATTTAATTCTTTTAAAGAAAAATTGCGAGTTGATTTAAGGCGTGAGTTTCTATTGAAATTTAATTATAAACATTTTATAATGATACACTAATTATTAAAAAATTGAGTTATTTAAGTTATAGTTTATAATTCAAACTTTATTTAATTTCTCAAATCGAGTTTATAAAATTATAATCTGAATCAAATCAAACTTGAAAAATTTAACTATTTTAATCGAATTTTAATCACCTCAAAACAAACTTATTTAATTTTGACAATTTAACATCCCAAAACAAAATAAAAGATAAATTACTTGGAATAGGGAGGGCAACTTCGAGTCCTTATTCAGGGAGTAATTCAACGCAAACACTCTGTTTGGTAAATAGATTTTTAAGTTAAAATTAGAAGTTTGAAGTATTTTTAGAGGATCGACCAATTAAATCCGTTAATTTAAATGTTTGGTAAATAGATGATTGTAATAACGGATTGAGGTAAAATCTCTCATTTTGAAAAAAACTCCTTTTATGAGCTTTTTGAGTTAGAGATTTAAATAAAAGACTTTGTAAATATTATTTTGTCCTTGATAATTATAAAAATTTTCTCTAAATAACATAAATTTGATTAACTAATAAAATTAAAAATAATAATTTTATGAATAAAAAATTAATACATAAATTAATAAATACATAAAAAATTAATAATTAATAAAATTATATTCAAAATATAATTTCATAGATAAGAAATTAATATATACATATAAATTTAATAATTATTACAATTACATTAAAAAATAATTTCACAAATAAAAAAAATTAATATGTACATCCTCATATATGCTCAGTAATGATATTAAAAGAATAATTTTCATAATCTAATTAATATTAATATATACAAAATATTAATAACTAATAAATTATTTAAACAAGTATCAAATATAATCATGTATTTATATGTCATTTTGCTTCTTCAAATAATTAAACAACTATCAGCTATCAGTTAATTTTACCAAACACTTTTATACAATCAAGTAATGTAATCCGCTAGTCAAATTAACTAATGCAAAATGCAATCAACTATCCACTATTAACTAATGTAATCCGCTATCAGCTACCCGCTAATTACCAAACATAGTCTTTATTTTGAGTTATTTAATTTCTTGTTAATTTATTTATAAATTTGAAATTCCTATTACTTCCAAACAAAATGTATAAAATAAAACTAAAACGGTATGATACACTGCCGAAAAATTAAATTTTTTGAATTCTACTTTAATCGTAATTTTATAAATTTAATTTAAAAAAATTAAATTAAATTTGAGTTATACACCTGTTTAAATTGGAATAAATTATTACCGTAACATCATAAGCATTTACAATTGAATTTGAACATAAATTCACACAACTTAATTATTTTTTTAAAAAAATAAAATTTATATTAAAAAATATATTTATCAACTTAATTTTTTAACTCAACTGGGGCGAATAACAACCTTAAGGGCTAGAACCAAAATAAATTTTAGCCGTTGAAAGATTTAAATCTATGTCATAATTGCACATGAGACCCTCATACTTTTCCCTTTTTTGCCCCAAAGCGCCTTAAAATTCAAATCCAAGACCCGCCGCCAACTTTCATTTTTCAAAATCTAAAACCCAATCTCCACCGTCCATCTTCTTATTCTCAGTCACCTGCTTTAATTTTAAATCTTATTTCCCCGTCTAAACGGACCATTTTCTCTACAAATCCCAGTAAGCGAGCAAAGCAGCAGCTTACTCATTACCAAGATCTTCCCAAGATCTGACATGAAACCCTAATTTATTTTTTTATTTGTATCTCAAGAACAGAATTGCAGGAAATCGATTTCGTATTCTGTTTTTCAATTCCACTTTCAGGTACTCATTTTGAACTTCAATATCATTTCAGTTGAAATCTTGTGTTTCTTTTTTGGCTTTTCATTTTGTTTGAAATCTTGCGTTTCTTTTTTTGGCTTTTCATTTCGTTTGAAATCCCGCGTTTCTTTTTGGCGTTTACATTGATTTACTAGAATGTTGAGAGATTTCAAATTCTTGAGGCGAAACACGAGCAAGAATGAGGAAGTTGAGAATGTTCCAGTAAACCCTAGAGACTTACTAGCTTCTCAACCGAGCAATGATGGATCGAGTAGGCCTCCTCTCAATACGATTCAAGATCCAACGACAAAGCTTAAATCAGAGCCAGAAGGGAGTATTCGAAGTCGAATCGATAGGACTCCAACTAAGCCCAAATCTAAACTGCCGGATTCGACATTGCCTCTCAAAACCCCGGATAAACATGGTTTTCCGTCGAAAATCAGGCATGGTTGGACGAAGAATGAAGTGGCTGAATCGGATTCACGTAATGGTGGGACAACGAATATGACTCCGAGGGTGAGTAGGGGAATAGGGAGAGCAACTTCGAGTTGCTATTCGGAGAGTAATTCGACACAGAGTACGCCGACAAAGAGTGTTGTTAGTAAGCCTCCGGTTTCGGGCTATAGGAACAGATTTGATGGGAATGGAGGGATGCGTGGAGGGAATTTTTCAGCATTGTACAGAGGAGTGCCTAGCTCTTCTTCTTGTGGTCCGGTTACTGTTGTGAATACAGTTGAAGTTCCTCACTTCGACCTTAAGGAAGATCCCTCTTTTTGGATGGATCACAATGTACAGGTAAATCCCTCTTATAGGAGCAGCTGTTGTCCTAATTGCACAAATTTATATTTCATTGTGACAATTGAGGAAAATTCTGGACTAACTTGTTAGTTTTGTTGATAATTCTGAAAACTTAGGTTCTTATTCGTGTCCGCCCTCTCAATGACATAGAGAAGAACACAAATGGCTACAATAGATGCTTAAAGCAAGAAAATTCTCAGAGTATTGCTTGGATTGGGCAGCAAGAAAATAGATTCACGTTTGATCATGTGGCATGTGAAACCGTAGACCAGGTTTGCTTGATTAACATTTGTGTGCAGAATAGATTTTCCTCTTGTGTAATCAATTTTCTTTCTCACATATCTTCTTTTTGCAGGAAATGCTTTTTAGGATGGCTGGTCTGCCGATGGTAGAAAATTGTTTATCCGGCTATAATAGCTGTATGTTTGCCTATGGCCAGGTACTTTCTTCGAAACCTAGGATGCAACAAACATTTTAATTCCCTTCTTAACTACATTGGTTATCTTGACATTACTGCATTTGGACGTGCAGACAGGAAGTGGAAAGACTCATACAATGCTTGGAGAGATAGAAGATTTAGAAGTCAAGCCGAGTCCCCACCGGGGCATGACACCGAGGATATTTGAGTTTTTGTTTGCAAGAATTCAAGCTGTAATTGTCCGAAGCTCATGCTAGCATTTTCTGGTTTATGCAAGCTCGGAAACCATTTTTGTTTAACGATTCTCTCTGTCTTTTACATTACAGGAAGAGGAAATCCGAAGGGATGAGAAGTTAAAATATAATTGCAAGTGCTCTTTCCTTGAGATTTATAATGAGCAAATAACCGATCTTCTTGATCCCTCCGCTACCAACTTGCTTGTAAGTTTACTACTTTCTAATGTTCACCATTCATTTTTCCCCTCCAGCTCTTTTTCATTATGAAATTCTTAATTTTTAGCTGAGGGAAGATGTTAAGAAAGGAGTGTACGTGGAAAATCTCACTGAATTTGAAGTTCAGACCGTGAGCGATATTTTGAAGCTTTTATCTCAGGTGACAATCTTTATCGTACTTTGGATAGCAGGGAATCACTCCTCTCAGTACATTTTATTTAAATTGCATGTATTCTTGTTTTAAACCACTGTTTATTATTATTTTTTTGCATAGGGTTCTTTAAATAGGAAAGTTGCTGCAACAAATATGAACCGGGAGAGCAGTCGTTCACATAGTGTTTTTACCTGCGTTATTGAGAGTAGGTGGGAAAAAGACTTGGCAACTAATTTGCGGTTTGCAAGATTAAACCTGGTTGATCTTGCTGGTTCAGAAAGGTGCGGTGCAAACCAGTTTGTTGAACCGTGTATCTCTGTGTGTGTTAGCTTATATTTGTGTGATGAAATTCCTGTCTTTTTGATACTTACTATAGGCAGAAATCTTCTGGGGCTGAGGGTGAGCGTTTAAAGGAAGCAGCTAGCATAAATAAATCTCTGTCAACTCTAGGGTAATTAAAACTATTCCCTTTTTCTTCGACATATTTTGATGATTTTTATTACATTTCATTTGAATAAATTTTAGTCCTTCAAACTTATGAGTACATATTATCATATGCAGTCATGTAATTATGATTCTTGTGGATGTGGCCAATGGAAAGCAACGGCACGTTCCATATAGAGACTCAAAGCTCACCTTTCTTCTTCAGGTCAGTTTCTATTTCTGTTTTAATCTTTCTTTGCCTTTACTGCATCACAGTTACCAGTTATGATGAACATTTCCTCTTAAATGTGATACAGGATTCACTCGGTGGAAATTCTAAAACAATGATAATTGCTAATGTCAGCCCTTCTATCTGGTTGGTTTCTATTTGTGAAACTTCAAGCATTTCAGCTTTAGCATAAATATGTATGATCCTGACTAACCTTATATATATATTCATTTTTTCAGCTGCGCAATCGAAACACTTAACACTCTAAAGTTTGCTCAGCGAGCAAAACTAATTCAAAACAACGTGAGTTTACTCTTATTGCATGTTGTTATATATTGTATAAAAATACTTCAGTTTTTCACAATTGAAAGTTTCTCTTGTTGATGGTGTAGGCTGTGGTGAATGAAGATTCCACTGGAGATGTCATTGCACTACAAAATCAGATACGACTTCTAAAGGTGTGGCACATTCTTCGTAGTTTATTTATTTTTCCTTTTCTAGCTTCACGTGAATTAAATAAATTGTAATCTTAATTGACTTCCTTGAACAGGAAGAGCTATCGGCTCTTAAACGTCAGAATGTATCCCGGTCCTTGTCTTTTGGTTCAGCAATCACTGCTACATTGCAATTGGAAGAAATTCCTGATGATAACACATCTGAAATGTGTCAGGAACAAGTTGATGATTTACTTGGATATGAATCCAAAGGCACTGTGAGAATGTCCACTAAGCAGGTAGCTCTTGGATGCTGCAATGATGGTTGTTTTTTCTTTAACAGAAAATTAAACCGACTGTTTTATTAATTAACAATGTTCTTTCTCGAACTCTGAAATTTTTGCAGTTTAACTCTTTGGAGGCGATACTTGCTGGTGCCTTGAGAAGGGAGAAAATGGGAGAAACTTGTATCAAAAAGCTTGAAGCTGAGATTGAGCAATTGAATCGTTTGGTATTCTTTTGTGCCTCCTGACTTCCAATTTTGTTTTATCTTAAACTGCTTTCTTAATGTTTCAACGCCAAGTACTTTATAGGTTCATCAAAGAGAAGAAGACACCAGAAGCAGTAAAATGATGCTTAGGTTTCGAGAAGACAAGATTCATAGAATGGAATCACTTGTTCGTGGCTCATTACCAGCAGATTCTTTTTTGCTCGAAGAGAATAGAGCACTCTCTGAAGAGATTCAGTTACTTCAGGCTAAAGTTGATAAAAATCCTGAAGTAACTCGTTTTGCATTGGAGAATATAAGACTTTTAGACCAACTTAGAAGGTAAATTCCAAAAACAAATGATCATACCAATATTCTACAAATTGTTTTTCTATTTATTTTCATTGTATCACTTATAGATTTCAAGAATTCTATGAGGAAGGAGAAAAGGAGTTACTATTGGAGGAAATATCCAAACTGCGGGATCAGGTATTTCTTAATTCTGCCTCCGCAATATTTATATTCTTCCATTTGATTTCTCTTTTTTGGATAATGCATAATCATGGTCTTCTACATGCAGCTGCTTCAATTTCTTGATGGAAAGTCTAATTATCATAGCTACGCAAGCTCAAATGATCGTTTGCAGGTTAATTTTATGACCTGCTACATTTTGTCATCCAAACTTGTTTGCTTTGAGAAACTATGAGGGGAAGGATAAGTTCTCGCTTTTCTTTACTAAATTTGTACGATTTATTTTATTTATCTTCTAATGCAGGAAGCTGTCCGCATCAGCAAAGAAAATAACTCCCTACAGTCTGAGGTCAGTTTGTTCATTGTTTGGTAGAAATGTACGTTTAAGATCAGTCTTTGATTTTTGGGACTTGAATGACATTCTCTTGTTCATGGTTTCAGTTGAAGAACACTCTCACTGAGTTAGAAGAATGCAGGCACAACCTTAGTTCCTGCTTAGAGGAGAATGCAAAACTTAGTAGGTCTGATCTTCTTTTCAGCTAAACTATGTCTTTTGTTATGCTATAATGTCGAAAGCTGCCATTTTCTTGCGTTCTGAGGTAACATTTTCTTGCATCTTCTGCAGAGAAATTAACGATCTACATACTATGTTGGATAGCCTCAAGTCTTCAGATTATAATCAAGATGGCAACTCCAGAACCATAAAGGTACAATTTTTTTTGCTATTACCGTTGTTTAAGCTTATAGTATCCCGAGCTAGGATAGAAGAAAACACGTTCGGATGCTAAGTTTTTTTTATTTATTTCATCAGCCATTTGTTGCTTTTCTTGTTTTTGAAACCTACCTACTAACAAGAGGTGACATCAATTACAGGATTCAGACCGGAATGGCAAAACAATGGAGATGAATTCAGTTCAGACAATGACAAGTCTAGAACAAATTATGAATTTGCAGCTGGAATTGGATATACTAAAGATTATTCTTCAAGAAGAGAAAACATCTCATGCTGCAACTGAAGAAAGAGCAAACAGTTTGACTAGAGATCTTGAGATGGCAAATGTCAAACTTTTGACGCTGAACAAACAAATCAAAGATGCAAATGGAGAACTAGAGGAGGCAAAGTCTGTAATTGAAGCACTCGAGTCCCAACAAATTTTTTCAATCAATGAGATGGAGGACTTGAAGAAAAGCAAAAGTGATCTTGTAAAGCTTTTGAGTGAACAAGAAGCTGTAATTGTTGCCTTGAAAAAGAAACTTTCCGGTAGTGCTTTTAAAGATGCTGCACCGCCTAAAAAGATAGAGGGTGAAGAATCCACCCTACAGCTGACATTGAAGAGGATGCACGAGTCTCTCGAGAATGCCAAAAAGATGAATATCTGGTACCAAACTGATCGTGATTTTAAGGCTTCTAATGAAGAAGAGGTGGATAAAATCTGTCGGCAGGCTGAAGCTGAAACCGCAGAGGTTATTGTCTGTTTGCAGGAAGAACTTGCTCTTCTTCAGCAGCAAGTCCAAGATTGTCAGTTGAAGGAGGTGGAGGGTCAAAATGCTACCGTCTTTTTAGAAACAGAGTTGAATGAATTGCAAGAAAAGGTATGCATGTTGACTGAGGATAATAACCAGTTACTGGGAAGGCTTGAAATGAAAGATGCAGAACTGATAACGTTGACGGAGGACTGGGAACTGCTAAGCTCCGAGATTAAAAATATTCTTTCTGATGGTCATGAGGAGCTTGTTGGTGCTGGTAATCAACTGGAACTCCTTTCCGGTTCTTTTCCTCATAGAAGGATTTGGATTACTGAGAAATTTGGGAGGCTGGTCAGACTACTGTCAGAAAAGGAATTGCTGATTGAAGAGTCAAAGGAATTGCAAGATAAGGTATGTATGTTGACTGAGGATAATAACCAGTTACTTGGAAGGCTCGAATTGAAAGATGCAGAACTAAGAATGTTAACGGAGGAGTGGGAACTGCTAAGTTCTGAGATTGAAAATATACTTGCTGACGGTCATGAAGAACTTGTTGATGCTGGTAATCAACTGGAACTCCTTTCCGGTTCTTTTCCTCAGAGAAGGATTTGGATTTCTGAGAAAGTTGGTAGGGTGGTCAGAGTACTCTCAGAAAAGGAATTGTTGATTGAAGAGCTTGGAAGATGCCTGGAGGATGCAACAGATAAAAGAAGTGAGCTGGAGTCCATGCTAAAGTCTTTGAGAGGGGCTGCACTGGTTATCAATGAAGCACAGGAGCAAGAATGCAATGAAAAGGAGAAAGAAATTGTTCTACTGAAGAAAGAACTGGATGAAAAAACATCAATCATTACAAAGCTTGAAGACAGAATGAAGATTGCTGAAGGTGACTTAAGAAATGCATCTGCTTGTGCAACTGTTGCTTTTGTAGTTGTGAATAGACTATCAGAGGCAAACCGTAATCATCTCAATGCCTTGAAGGTTAAGGACATTCAGCTTGCAGAATCAGCTCATGTGCTTGATCTGGAAGAAACAATGAATGACTTTGAAAAGCTGTTGGAAGTAAAGATTGGAGCTGTCCATCAAAAGATAAATACAGTTGAGCAAACCATGCAAGAAATCAGTACACGTTGGTGCCAAACAAAAGAGGTAAACTGTTTGAAATTTTTAAATGCATAACCTTATAACCATAGAAAAAAACATTCCTATGTTGTATACGTCTCTCTGAGTGTTTTTAAAAGGTGATAACTTGCAAGGTTATATTTTACCCGTTAGTTTTGAGACAACTTTTAGTTTGTGTAGGCTAGTCATCACTGTAGTTTTGGCTGGTTTGGCCATTTCCTTCCTACGCACTTTTACCCTTATAAACTAGAAGTAACCTATATTTTAGTTTTGTTGAGATATGCACAACGTTAGGAATTCTCTTTATTGTAAATATTTATTATAATAATCCTTTCCTTGTTTTGGCTTGACAATTAATCAAGCAAAGTTTTCACAACCTATTTTCTCTCTTCCTTTCTTTCTTTGTCTTCCTCCTTCCTCTTTCTCACAACAGCAGCCTCTTCTCTTCTATTTTTCTTTCTTTTTCATCACAACTTCAAATATCACTTCATTTACAAGTTTAAATAATACTTTTTTTTATAAGAAAAGGAAGGAAGCAATTTTAAATAATACTTAACATTATATTTTCCTTTTTCAATGTTCTTGGCAGTTTCTGGAGCTTGAAGTTGGTGATGCAAAGATAATTGCAACTCAGAAAGCTTCAGAGGCTTCTTGTATTCTTGCTAAATTTGAGGAGGCACAAGATACCATAACAGAAGCAGATGTTATGATCAAGGGGCTCATGATTGCTAATGAAACAATGAAACTTGATATAAAGAGGCGGAAGCAAGTGGAAACCACACTACTAAATGAGAGGGATGAACTAATTAACGAAGTAAAAGGTTTGCAATCCATTAATACTGTGAAGGATCAGCAACTTAAAGTCCTTGAAGAGCAGTTTGGCTCAAGTTTGACAGAGACAAGATTCATGGTTTCTGAACTGGAGGGCCTTGTTACTGAATTGCAAACTGCTTTTTCTCAAAGTGTCATGGCTGTTGCTTGTGATTGTCACTGCCTTAAGTCTCTTATGTTTGATTTGATGAAGCTAGCCAGGTCATGGCTTGAAGACATCTGGTCGGAGATAATTGTTAAAGACTGTGCAGTGTCAGTGCTTCACCTATGTCATATGGGAATTTTGTTGGAAACCTTGACAGGGCTGAATGCGGAGAATGGCTTGCTTCAGCATGGCTTGTCTGATTCGAATGCTGTTATAGCTGATCTGAGGGAGCACAATTCCAGGTCAAGAAGAGAGCTTGAAATGTGTAGAGTAATCAAGGGGAAACTTCTAGCTGATATCAAGAAAAGTTTTGATCGAATATCAAAGAAGGAAGAGGAAACTGGTGAGCTTAGTGTCAAACTAGTCACTTTCGAGAAAAAGATAAATGATTTACAGTTTCAAGAGGAAGTTATGTTACAAAGGTCTAATGATATGGGATCTCGGCTTGCGGTTCTAATGAAGGAATTAGACTTGAGTAACACAGATTTTGTAAAGTCCCTTCTTGACCAAGAGCAACTGCTTAAAGATAAAGAAGTTCATCTGGACTCTCAGGCCGAGATTTCTATGGTAGACTTATGTACAAAAGACTTTGAGTCTCTTATTTTTGCGTCAGAGATGGAACAAATGGCTGTCCACTTAGCTGGCTCCGAAAAAAAGCTTACCAATGCTTATGCTGTCCTGGATGGTTTAAAGCAAGAAATAATTTTTGCAAAATTAGATGCATGTTTGAAAAAGCAGCTAATAGTGGAGCAGGAAGGTGAGTTGTCTTTTCTACAAGAAAAATTTGAAGAAGCACAAATTGAGTTGAGAAAGTTCAAGAAAGAAAACTGTTCACTTCTCCAGGATTTGGATGAGAAGAAATCTGATCTTCAGTCCTCTATAAGTTGCCTTGATGCTTCTAATCTTGAACTTCAGCTGTTGAAAGAAAAAACCTCTTCCATGGAGACTTGCATTACCAGCCTACAAACTGATCTAGAACTGAAAGCCAATGAATTGAAGGAACTCAGAGATTCTCAATCTATCCTCATTGAGGATTTAGGTTCAAAAACTCAAGATTTGCACATTTCTATTGAGAAAGTTAACATGTTGAGGGAAGAGAATGCTGCAAAATTAGCTGGCTCCGAAAAAAAGCTTACCAATGCTTATGCTGTCCTGGATGGTTTAAAGCAAGAAATAATTTTTGCAAAATTAGATGCATGTTTGGAAAAGCAGCTAATAGTGGAGCAGGAAGGTGAGTTGTCTTTTCTACAAGAAAAATTTGAAGAAGCACAAATTGAGTTGAGAAAGTTCAAGAAAGAAAACTGTTCACTTCTCCAGGATTTGGATGAGAAGAAATCTGATCTTCAGTCCTCTATAAGTTGCCTTGATGCTTCTAATCTTGAACTTCAGCTGTTGAAAGAAAAAACCTCTTCCATGGAGACTTGCATTACCAGCCTACAAACTGATCTAGAACTGAAAGCCAATGAATTGAAGGAACTCAGAGATTCTCAATCTATCCTCATTGAGGATTTAGGTTCAAAAACTCAAGATTTGCACATTTCTATTGAGAAAGTTAACATGTTGAGGGAAGAGAATGCTGCAAAATTAGCTGGCTCCGAAAAAAAGCTTACCAATGCTTATGCTGTCCTGGATGGTTTAAAGCAAGAAATAATTTTTGCAAAATTAGATGCATGTTTGGAAAAGCAGCTAATAGTGGAGCAGGAAGGTGAGTTGTCTTTTCTACAAGAAAAATTTGAAGAAGCACAAATTGAGCTGAGAAAGTTCAAGAAAGAAAACTGTTCACTTCTCCAGGATTTGGATGAGAAGAAATCTGATCTTCAGTCCTCTATAAGTTGCCTTGATGTTTCTAATCTTGAACTTCAGCTGTTGAAAGAAAAAACCTCTTCCATGGAGACTTGCATTACCAGTCTACAAACTGATCTGGAACTGAAAGCCAGTGAATTGAAGGAACTCAGAGATTCTCAATCTATCCTCATTGAGGATTTAGGTTCAAAAACTCAAGATTTGCACATTTCTATTGAGAAAGTTAACATGTTGAGGGAAGAGAATGCTGCAAAATGTGTTGATTCTATGGAAATAATAGATATGACAGGTAGCAGGTTATTCGGCATACTGAATAAAGAAGGTGTTACAATTGCTGATAAAATGGTTCAGGAGCTGTGTGATAATGCAGAGAGGATATCAAAGTTCATAGAAGAGATAGAGTTCTTAGAGAATAGAGCTGAAGAGCTGGCATCTGAAAATATTTCTCTCCATGCAGAGTTATCAAGGAAAGATGAGGTTTTGAAAGGTCTATTATTTGATCTCAGCCTGTTACAAGAGTCTGCTTCTAATACCAAGGATCAAAAAGATGAAATTGATGAAATGGTTTCTTCTTTGGAGGCTTTAGAAGATGAGCTTGCTGGTAAATCAAGTGAACTTGAGGAGGCTGTTAGTCATGGCCATATGCTCGAAGTTCAACTGCAGGAGAAGCTCGAGACGATCACCAGTCTTCAGTTGGATATTACAAGAGAACGTGAGTCTTCGAAATATCTCTACTCTGAAAATGAGGATCTGAAATCTCATATCGAGGACGCCTTAGCAGTAAAAAGTTCTCTTGAAGATGAATTAAGAGAGAGAAAGAAGATCACTGAGAGCTTAGAGGTGGAAATCTCAGAAATGAGTAATACCCTTTCTCAAATGAATGATACCATAGAATTCTTGAGTGGTAATCTAAATGAACTTTCTGGTGAAAGAGATGAGCTTGAGATGGAGGTGCTTAGCTTGGAAGAAAAACTTAGAAAAACACAGGCTGAGGCAAAACAAAGTGAAGCCATTGCTATGGAAGCTCAACAGGTATGATCTAGTTTAACAACGTGTAAAATAGCATTTCTGTTTCCTTTTAATGTATAATCTTATCTTATACTTGTATGGATTGAATTTGATGATAGATGGCCGAATCAAAGAAAACCTATGCTGAAGAGAAGGAAGCTGAGGTACAGCTATTAGAGAGATCTGTTGAAGAGCTAGAATGTACCATAAATGTTTTGGAGAACAAGGTAAGATGTTGCATGATGATAAAGCTGTATGAAAGTACTACTATCATGACATTGTTAATAATCCCAAATTTGTGTTAGGTTGACATTATCAAAGGGGAAGCTGAACGTCTACAATTACAAAGAGAGGAGCTAGAATTGGAGCTGGATGCTGTAAAATTTCAGATGCAGAATGTTAAAAATGCTGATGCAGACATGAAAAGGTCTGTCAATGTTATCTTATTTGTAATGCCCATGTCCTTGCTTTAAATGATGGATAAATTGTTCTGATTGGCAATATACGATTTCTTTTGTATATGCAGGTGTTTGGATGAGAAGAAGAATGATCTTCAACAAGCCCTCGATCAAATACAAACTCTTGAAACTGAAATATCTGACAAGGATAGAGAGGTGAAACCTTTAGTTATCAGTGACTTTATTTTGAACTCTGAAAATGCATTTCTCTAAAACAATCTTGACGTCTTTGGTTTTAGCTTTTCAAGATAGTTACTGTGTTTTTATTGATAAGTCTCCATTATTGTTCAACAGATTGCCCAATGTAAAACACATATTTCTGAACTAAATTTGCATGCAGAGGCCCAGGCAAAGGAGTATACACAGAAGGTATGCTAACGGTTCTCAATTGGATTAGGCTGTTCTGCTGCAATTTTTTCCGGACTATTTAAGATTAAATTATATGTTATTTTCCTTGATTTTCTAACCATTTGGAGAACTATAAAAATTGGGAACAGTTCAAGGCATTGGAAGCCATGGTTGAACAAGTTAAACCTGAAGGTTACACCACCAATGCCCAAAGTCATTCATCGAACAAGTTAGAGAAAAATGTGGCAAAGCCTCGAGGCTCTGGTTCCCCATTCAAATGCATTGGCTTGGGTTTGGCACAACAAATAAAATTAGAGAAAGATGAGGATCTTTCTGCTGCAAGGCTGCGCATCGAAGAATTAGAATCCTTAGCAGCAAATCGACAAAAAGAGGTAGTCTTTATCACATGGATGTTGTTTCCAAAACTTTCTTACAAACTTCGGGAGTTTGCAGTTGCTAATTACTTTCTCTAAACATGTTATTTCCACAGATATTTTCTCTCAATGCAAGATTAGCATCTGCAGAGAGCATGACCCATGATGTGATTCGAGATCTATTGGGAGTCAAATTGGACATGACCAATTATGTGGTAACCAAATTTACTTGTATCTAGTATTTTAATAATGGCTTTTGGCACTTTATAATATATGTTGCTTAAGGACCAATTCTTTTTAATGCAGTCATTGTTGGATAACCAGCAAGTGCAGAAAATAGCCGAGAAGGCAAGACTTGATAGTTTAGAATCTCAAGTGAAGGTATGGTTTGCTTTCGGTACTTCGAAGTTTTTTGCGCTCTATTATGTGTCCCGATTTATTTGAATTATGTCATATTATACTTGCAGGATCATGAGGTTGACAAGCTCAAGCAGCAGCTCAATGAATTTGTCGAGGAGAGGCGAGGGTAAGCAAACAATTACGAATTACTTGGCTAAAGCTCGAGCAAACAACTTACAAGCTGAAGTTCTTAATTGTTATTTTCAATTTCATCTTGTTTTAACAGGTGGCTAGAGGAAATTGATAGAAAACAGGCCGAGCTAGTAACTGCGCAAGTAGCGTTGGAGAAGCTTCGTCAGCGAGATCAGTTGCTTAAAACTGAAAATGAAATGCTTAAGGTTAGAATCTTGAACTTCTCTATTCCCGTTGCCGGCGAATGACCGATTTTCCATCTTTCTTGAACATAACTCCTTGTGCTATCTGCAGATGGAGAATGTAAATTACAAGAAAAAGGTGGTGGAACTTGAAGGAGAAGTAAAGAAGCTGTCCGGTCAACAAAACCTCCAACAACGAATTCATCATCATGCCAAAATTAAGGTAAGATTTCTCCTCAAATCAATGCCCCAACTCTGATCTGTCTTTTCTTTTTATTTATTTATTATGTGCTGAATGATACAATAGGAGGAAAATAACACGCTAAAGATTCAAAACGGAGAACTTGGTGCCAAGCTGCGGCGGACAGAGGTTGTACTTTCGCGTGTAAGGGACGAGCTTGGTCAATATCGTGCTTCTATTGGGAAAAGCCCTTACGTTAACTTTGACGAGGAGCAACGTTTGAATAACAAACTAAGGGTTAGTCCCTAGAGATGTCCTTCTATAAGTAGGATTAGCACAGTGTTAGGGTTCGTTTAATCGAATCTAAATCGGTTACAGGAGTCTGATGAAGACCGGGTGCAACTAGCACATAAGTTGCTGGGATTGTGTACAAGTGTTTTAAAGGCTGCTGGTATAACAATGCCTATTTCCGATGTATGCCCAGCGGCCGCCGAAGAGGCACTCGAGCAACTCCAGAATAAAGTCAGCTCACTTGAAAGAGAATTGCAAAGTTTGACACTTAAGGTAATTAACTGACACTAGCAAGTGTGTGATTTACCTTGTGTGCTATATGCCTGAACTCGAGGTGAGGTGAGAGTCGGATAGAAGTATTGTTATATGCCTGAACTCGAGGTGAGTGTCGGATAGAAGTATTGTTATATGCCTGAACTCGAGGTGAGTGTCGGATAGAAGTATTGTCTGTTACGAACATGCTTTTCACATATTTGGACATGTCCAAATATCCGGACAATATGGAAAAACTGATGAATTAACAAATTTGTTTTGCAGAATAAGATTTATAGTGAAAGAAACAGATTGTCGGAACTAATGCCGGAGACTTCACCAACGGCGAGTGCAAGAACAGACGAAAACTGCCATACTCCGAAAAGGGTACCCCAAGCTCCATTTCTTTCTTCGCTCGATCGATAGCCTAAGTCTAAAAAATTGACCTCTAATTACTTACTGCATTGTATACATATGTACTTATCTTTTTTGTTACTCGACAGTCGACACAAACCTCGACAACATGATTGTATATCTAATGAAATAAGCAATGATTTTGTGAAGGATTGCATTCGAGTATTTCAGATTTTGTAAGCGATAGCCTCACCATGTACTCGGTCGGCAATACTCGTTCAGGCTGGATATAAAGGGTTCATCTTATGAACTGTATAAAGTTATACAGCATCACATAACGGCACTTCAAAGAGGCAAAGACATTATGTGAAACAGAGAACATAAGTACTTCACTTCGGAAGGGCAATACCGATAAAATGCTGGATTACGGCTTGATATGGAGAAAACCTTACCTATGTTTTCGGTCCCACACTTGCAATAAAACGATAGCCTCTTTGATGAATGTTGGATGATCACCCTTTGCTCCATACGTGCGCGATTATAATCACATTGCATATATTATCTCTCCGCTACTATCGATGTCGAGTTCAGGATCACTGTCTAGGTCCTCCTCCATATCGTCATCGATATCTAGACTACCTGTCAAATACTGATTGAGACTATTTGTATTGGCTGGGGGGATAGTGGCTTCGGAAATGATCTGCATGATCTCGTCGACACTTTGCATCGGTTGATCAGGTTCTTCGAACTGGTTGTTCATCGTGTTCTCGTCCATGAGATCTGCTGGTAGGTTCTTAAGAAACCACTCGTGGTTTCTTATTTCAGGAATGGATATCCTCTGTTGCAATAAAAACTCAAATTTAAGTTCATACAATTAGAATATTAACTCAAGTCTCAACAAAGAGAGAACTAACTTTTGCAGGGTCAGCCACAAAAATCCTCGAGATCAGATGACGACACTCGGGTGATATATGAACATAGTCCGGGATCGAGTACTGGACGTTTAAAATTCGCTGCAAGAACCGATCAATTACATCAGTCAACATTTTAAAGTAGTTGTCACTATGATTTTACGAAAACAGGACTGCATTTACATGAATTGTTTTGTGGAAGTTCTTGGGATCCTCGGGGTCTTCGAACGGATACGCCCCAACCAACATAACGTATAAGGTTACCCCACAAGACCAGACATCTGCAATCTGGCATATTTCATTGGAAAAGAAAATAAGCGATATTACATTTCCATCATATTCTCGACATGACCTAACAGGTACTGTATCTATAATCAACTTGTCACAACTACGAGGAAAATAAGAAACAATATTACCTTTCCATCGTATTCTTTCTTGAGTAACACTTCAGGAGCTATATAAGCAGGAGTTCCAACGGTTGATTTCGGTTGTGAATGCAGCACTGAAGACTGGAAAAAGTATTCGATATCAACATAAATGTAGATGGAAAATCGAGACAATGAAGTTGCATGCTTTGCAAACACCCTTTGAAGCACTAATCAATAATATTGGTTACGGAACAAAACAGTAAAATTCAAGCTCTACCATGACATAAGAAAATGGAAATAGGCATATCTTATACCTTGGAGTACCCGAAGTCGCAAATCTTTAAACGAGGAGCTGGACTCCCATCGAGTAACGTGTTCTCCAATTTCAAGTCTCGATGGCATACTTGCTTCAGATAGAAATTCAGCAAAAAGCTCAGCTGAGTCACAACTCGACTTCTCTTTCAGATAAGTAAAGGGCACAAAACAAAAGTTACCATTGCATGACAGTAACTGACTCCTGATATAAGCTGTTGAAAGAAGAAGCGTGCCTGCAAATACACCAAGACGCATAAAAGAAAATTTCGGATCACTAACAATAAAGGAACAAAGACGGGAAGGATGGTGTTGGACTTGGATAAATCTGTATGATAATAACCTCATCCTCACTGAACCGGCCTGCATTACATATCCGCTCGAAAAGCTCTCCTCCAGATGCATATTCCATCACAATGGCGAGATGGGTCGGTGTTAATATTACCTATGTCACATCATAGTTTTCACAAGTAAAAAAGCTTTCTCCGTGACAAAAGATAGCAAAAACATTTAACAATGGAAACAAACAAACCTCTTTGAATCTGACGATATTCGGATGCCTTAGTGACCTGTGGTTGATGATTTCCCTTTGTACGTTTTCGTCAATCTGTTGCACACAACTCAAGTAGGGGAAAAGAAACACAAAAGTCAAACTGATAAATTCTTCATGAACACACTTAGCCAGTTCATAATTAAGCATAATAATCAACCATAAGCTTATCGAGTTCGATACATGCCGGTCTCAAGTCAATCTGTTGCACACAACTCAAGTAGGGGAAAAGAAACACAAAAGTAAAACTGATAAATTTTTCATGGACACACTTAGCCAGTTCATAATTAAGCATAATATCAACCATGAGCTTATCGAGTTCGATACATGCCGGTCTCAAGTCAATCTGTTGCACACAACTCAAGTAGGGGAAAAGAAACACAAAAGTCAAACTGATAAATTCTTCATGGACACACTTTGCCAAATCATAATTAAGCATAATGATCAACCATAAGCTTATCAAGTTCGATACATGCCGGTCTCAAGTCAATTTGTTGCACACAACTCAAGTAGGGGAAAAGAAACACAAAAGTAAAACTGATAAATTTTTCATGGACACACTTAGCCAGTTCATAATTAAGCATAATAATCAACCATAAGCTTATCGAGTTCGATACATGCCGGTCTCAAGTCAATCTGTTGCACACAACTCAAGTAGGGGAAAAGAAACACAAAAGTCAAACTGATAAATTTTTCATGGACACACTTTGCCAATTCATAATCAGACACAATGATCAACCAAAAGCACATCGAGTTCAATACATGCCAGTCTCAAGTGAACTTCTAAATACAATACCAGTTATCAGTTATGTAATAAAATCTAAAGTATGAATCAAGCTAAATTCAACTACAAGCTGCAAATTGAACTTCATTAAAGAGAAACTCAAAGATCATCTAATTCTTATCAAGCATAATAATCAACCATAAGCTTATCAAGTTCGATACATGCCGGTCTCAAGTCAATCTGTTGCACACAACTCAAGTAGGGGAAAAGAAACACAAATGTCAAACTGATAAAATTTTCATGGACACACTTTGCCAATTCATAATCAGACATAATGATCAACCAAAAGCACATCGAGTTCGATACATGCCGGTCTCGAGTGAACTTCTAAATTCAATACCAGTTATCAGTTATGTAATAAAATCTAAAGTATGAATCAAACTAAATTCAAGTACAAACTAAAAGATCATCTAATTCGAAACCGAAATACAATCCATTCAAGCTCAACCACCAAATTCATAAACATGAAGTTGAAAAGTAAAGAACAACCTTATCGCCTCTCTCGATATACTTAACAGCAACAAGCTCATCCGTTTGTTTGTCTCTCATCAACCGAGCAACCCCAAAATTCCCAGAACCGATATCTTTAACAAGCTCATAACGATCGCTATCATGCATGATTGGCATATCCATACCTGGTCCCACTGTTACTGCTTCTCTATTCATTTCCCCTTTTACTCAAAACAAAGGTTGAACCTTTAAAAAGAAGCTAGACCAAAAAAGGAAAGAAAAAAGCCAAAAATCAAAGCTTTTCAGTTTTCACATTATCATGTTGTTTCAGGGGAAAACCCAGTTTGAGATCAAGCTAGGCGGTGATGTTGGTGGGGGTAACGTGGCAGTACAACAACCGTTTGATGGGTTTTCTTTTTCTTTTAATTTTGCTTTTTGATGAAATGGGATTTTGTCCGTGAAATCTATACCCACTTGAACTGATTTCAGAAGGAAGCTCGTGAAATATGCGGCCTTTTCTTGTTCTTTTTTATTTCTTCTAATTTGTGAATCCAGGTTTTTACTTTACTTTCCTTTACAAAAAAGAAAGCTACAATTTTTTTCTCTTTAGAAAACAAAAGTTAACGACTTTCGAAAGTTGGTTTTTTTTTCTTGTTATCCAAACACTGATATGACGTGTGACCCGTGGAAAATTTTGGGGAATTCTCTTTGGAAGACAATGGCAAGTGTAGATTTCCAGTGTTCTTCGAGAGGCAAATCCCATGGCTGATTTTATCTTATGGTTAGATTCCAGGATTGAGCAGGTTTGAAAAACCAGCTTTAGTATCATATTATTTGTAATTAAAATATCTTTAGTGTAACTTATATTGATTGAGTAAATTTTGAGTTTGAAATTTTATGTATATAAATCGGTCTAAATTGGTCCGGTCAAAACTCCGAAAAGTTAAAAGAGTAAGATATATATGTGTTGAGTGGATCGAAAGATCGATATTTACCAAGAGGGGGTGAATTGGAAATTTAAAGGTTTGTGGTGGAAATTGGCAAATTAAAAATTGATGGACAAGAGATTTAAACTACATCCATTACCTTAGCCTCACTAAGGATTTGCAACAATTTCACTAAATTGATCTTCCCCTTTTCTAGGACAAGGAGGCAATCTTTTACAATTTCGGTTGATTTTTTTATCCAAAAATCAACCCAACCCTCACACAAGTGAACAAAGGAATTTGAAGGCTAATAAGGTATCTCTCAATACAAATGATAGCCCCAATACAAGCACTCAACCCAATTTGATAAAATATGAATGAAGATTACAAATTGGGATTTCTACACAAAGTGGGATTTTTGCACAATTGCTTGATTTTGATGTTTGGATGTTTGCTTTAGGATCAATAGCTGTCGCTGATGCTTTTGGATGTCTCTTTTATACCTTCTCATTGATTTCTAGCCGTTTGGGTGGTTGGGAACATAAATGGAGCCGTTGGAACCCTCTCTTGCCACCATAAATGCAGTCTGCACCAACCCGTTTCGAAACACGGGTACCTGTTTCGGAACGGACCAAAATAGAAAGAGCCGTTGGGGTGCATTTAAGAGCCCGTTTCGAAACGCCTTAGGGCCGTTTCGGAACGATTTTGCCACTGTCAAGGGTCGTTTCGGAACGGTCTTAGCCCGTTTCGAAACGACTTAACGGTTTCCAAAAAGTTAGTTAAAAACACTTAACGGTCATATTTTCAAATTAATATTGAGACCTGTTTCGAAACGATATGAATCCGTTTCGAAACGGATTTGCTACTATCAAGGGTCGTTTCGGAACGGGCTTGATCCGTTTCGAAACACCCCTTTATATCTTTAAAAAATCAGCAAAAATATTGCAACCGTTAGCTTTTTCAAATCAAATATGAAGAACAGTTTCGAAACGAGTGATACCGTTTCGAAACGGGGTAAGGTGTTTCGATACACGTTTCAGAACGGTGGTCGACAGTGATGAAAACGTTTCGAAACGCCTGAGGGCCGTTTCGAAACAGGAGCTTAAAATTCACTGTTTTGACTTGAAACACTTAGAAAAAAATGTTTGAAAAGCTTGTTTTTAACTTGGGCAAAGTCTTAAAATTATATAGGGATATTTTGAGGACTTAAAATTCGTTTTGACATTTTCAATTTAGTCCTTAGGTTTTTAGTTATATCAAAATTAAAATATTTGTTTCACAATCTCCCCCTTTTTTATATAACAAAACCAAAGTTAGAATTTTTGAGAATTTTGAAAGTTTTGAAAATATTTTAACTCCCCCTTAATTTAAGATAGGTTTTTAAAGTTAAAAGAAATTTTTGATTTGAAATCCAAGTTGTAAACCTTTAAAAACATTTTTTTTAAAATTTAAAACGAATTTTATTGTGGCTCTTAAATTTATTCTCCCCTTTTTGTTAGATCAAAAAGAACAATAAAAGCTCATAGAGAAGATAAAAGATTAGTACCAATAAGCAATAATAAGCAACCATAATATTAATTCATAATCAAAATATTCAAAACATAAATCAAACATTAAGTTCAACATAAAATCCCAAATAAAAAAAAACCAATAGCATAGGTTCCTAAAACATGAGAAAACATAAAGATGCAATCTTAATCCTAAAATGCATAGATAATATGATATGATATGGTATGAAGATCCTAGGCCTCGTCATCATCATCCGAAGTATCATCATCGCTCTTGGCTTGAGAACGGTGAAACTTCGTCCATTGCCCATAGAGCGTAGAGAAGGATAGGTCCAAGTTGGAACGAGAAGTCTCAAGAGTAAGAAGGCGATCCTCGACATTCTTCAAATGATTGTCCATGGCCGAGAAACCCGAAGCAATGCTAGTGTCCAAAGCATTGAACCGCTCGGTAATGAGAGCCGTGAGGGCTTCATTGTTTGCAACTTGAACTTGCGGTGGAGGAGCAACGGGAGGAGGAACCGCTTCTCTATCAACTCTTTCTCAAACACCATTCACATATGTGAACCCGGACTTACGAAGGGATGACTCACCAATCTTGATCTTGCGAGGGTCCGGAGAGTCGTAGGTACAATCAATGCCAAGATCATGGAATAGGGCGCTCAAGACTATGCCATATGTAAAAGACTTCAACTCATTTGTGTCAATAAGCTTGATATTATTGACTATCTCGGCAAAAATTATCTTAGGCACATTTGGGCGCTCACCCTTACGGAAACACTCTAGCCAAAAATGATCAGTGTGACGGATATGAGAGTATTTACCTCCGGAAGGTCGAATGAACCAAGAAACCATCAAGTGAAGAACACGATCGTGCACATCCAAATGAAGTGCCTTACCGGTGAAAGTGCCAAAGTGGCGTTCATCCTCAAGACCCTCATCCTTAAGTTTAAGAGCAGACTTCAAAAGAGCAACATTAACAACAAACTTTTTGCCCAATAAGGATGACTCAATTCCTATAATCTCGGTTTTGGTCTCATCATAAAGAAAACGAGCATTAGAGTAAAAGAGGAGTACCATGTTTTTGTAGCGAACATCCGGAATGCTCAAGAAAAAGAGAAGATTCCATTCATCCAAAAGATGGAGATAACGGAAAAGGAATCGCTCGGAATTGAGGAACTCAAGATCAATCACACGTTCTTTACGAACCGCGAAATCCTTGACAAAAGAGAAGCGAGCACGCGCGTCCGGAGTTTTAAGGGATTTCTGAAAAAGCATAGTGAGATTCGGACGAATGCTCGAATCACCGGATTGAACGGCTTTGCGCTTCTTGTTAGCTTGATCCGCCATCTAAAAACATTAAGCAAGTGTTTTAAAATTAAGTGTATGCATTGATATTTAAAATCAATCCAATAATAAATCCCACTTAGGTTTTTGAAAACAAAATAAAAAAAACAATTTTAAAAAATACGACTAAAAAATTTTATATTCGAATCAAAAATTTTGAGATTTGGAAAAAATTTTACAAGATATTGAAAACCCACAACTAAAAACATATAATTTATATGAAAATAAAATTTTCTAACCTAAGATTCGAACATAAATTGAAAGAAAAAGAAAAAAAAAGAAAAATCACCTTAGTTTGGGATTTTGGATGATTTGATTAAAATCCTTGCACAAGATTGATGAAACTTGCTTAGACTTGAGTTGTAGAGTAAAACCCCTCACAATTTTGTGAAAATCAAAGAGTTTGAGAGGGTATTTATAGAGAGGGAGGCGGTTTAGGGTTTTAAGAGTTTGATATAAAGTTAACTTTATCATTAAAGGCCCTAACTTAAAGCAGTCCGCGATGCCGTTTCGGAACGGTCAAGATCGTTTCGGAACGGGCGGCTAGGGTTTTGACCATTTTAAGACCATAAGCTGACCGTTTCGATACGGAGTTGACTGTATCGAAACCCCTTTGACCCGTATCGGAACTCGTTTCGATACACCCCTTGGCAGTAGCAAAAACGTTTCGGAACGCATTGGAGGCGTTTCGAAACGCCCTTCTCTCAGAGCTGGATTTAAGGTATCCGTATCGAAACAGGGTCACCCGTTTCGATACACCTGGGCCTGGAAGTGCTGATGAGGCTCTAAAAGTGCAGAAAAATGAAGTTTTAAGAGGCCTAACATGCATAAATGTCATGAATGAGCAGGCAAAACATATTCAAGCATAAACATACTCCCCCTAACTATAAGCATGGATGAAATAAGGAGTTTAAACACATAAACATGGCATTTCACAAGATCAAGCATATTTAAGCACAAAAGAGGTCCTAAAAGGTCAAGATAGGCTAGCTAGACCTAACTCTCTCCTAAGGGACCAAAAACGCTCTTTGTCTAAGGGTTTTGTAAAAATGTCCGCTAATTGGTTCAAGGTGTCTACATACTCTATAACCACATCTGTCTTAAGGACATGATCTCTAATGAAATGATGCCTTATTTCTATATGTTTGGTTCTAGAGTGTTGGATGAGATTTTTTGTTAAACAAATAGCACTAGTGTTATCACATTTTAGGGGTATGGTTTCAACTTTAATTCCATAATCTAATAGTTGTTGCTTCATCCAAAGGACTTGAGCACAACAACTCCCTAAGGATATGTACTCGGCTTCGGTGGTAGATAAGGCTACACTATTTTGTTTCTTAGAGAACCAAGATATGAGCATACTACCTAAGAATTGGCAAGTTCCCGAAGTACTTTTCTTATCAATTTTGCAACCCACCCCCATAATCCGCATCCGAGTAAGCATGAAGGTTGAAGGTAGAGTCTCTAGGATACCAAAGGCCTAAACAAGGAGTGTCTCTAAGGTATCTAAAGATTCTCTTAACGGCTATAAGGTGAGACTCTCTAGGACTAGCTTGAAACCTAGCACACAAGCAAACACTAAACAAGATATTTGGTCTACTTGCGGTAAGGTAAAGCAAAGATCCAATCATAGAACGATAAAGCTTAGAGTCAACACACTTACCTCCTTCATCTTTGTCAAGCTTTGTAGATGAGCTCATAGGAGTGGCTTGAGGCTTTGCATTCTCCAAGCCAAACTTCTTGAGCATATCCTTTATGTATTTTGCTTGGTTGATGAAGGTGCCATCCTTCTTTTGCTTGATTTGGAGTCCCAAAAAGAATGAGAGCTCCCCCATCATGCTCATCTCAAATTCACCTTGCATTAACTTAGCAAACTCTTGACAATGACATTCATTAGTAGAACCAAAGATAATATCATCAACATAAATTTGAACTACTAAGATGTCATTTTTATACATTTTTATAAAGAGTGTAGTGTCCACCTTACCTTTTTCAAATCCTTTTTCAATCAAAAACTTTGAAAGCCTTTCATACCAAGCTTTAGGAGCTTGTTTTAATCCATAAAGAGCTTTGGTAAGTTTGAAAACATGATTTGGAAATTTTGAATCTTCAAAACCCGGTGGTTGTTCCACATACACTTCTTCATTTATAAAACCATTTAAAAATGCACTTTTAACATCCATTTGAAAAAGCTTGAAATTATGATAACATGCATATGCAAGCAACATCCTAATGGCTTCCATTCTAGCTACGGGTGCATAGGTTTCATCAAAATCTATTCCCTCTTCTTGAGTGTAACCTTGTGCTACAAGTCTAGCTTTATTTCTCACAATGTTACCACTCTCATCTAGTTTGTTCCTAAAGACCCATTTAGTTCCTATTGTAGATTGATTACTAGGCCTATCAACTAATGTCCATACATTACTTCTCTCAAATTGATTTAACTCTTCTTGCATAGCCATAATCCAAAAGTCATCTTTCAATGCTTCTTTTATATTTTTAGGCTCTATGCATGAGATAAATGCAACATGGTTCATTAATCTAAGAGAAGAACGAGTGGTTACCCCCTTGGATGGATCACCCAAGATTTCACCATCTTTGACATAGTTCAACTCCCTTGGGTAGCTCACTTCCTTTTCCTCAATGGCCAAGTCCTTCAAGGCTTCAAGAGGTGGATCTTGTGAGTCCTCTTCCTTTGTTGGAATCTCATCCTCCTTTGAAGTTTGACCTCCATCAAAGGCATTTATGATTCCTACATCATCATCATCACAAGAATCCTTCCTAGGAAGGAGGTTATCATCGAATACAACATGAATAGATTCTTCTACTACTAAAGTTCTTTTGTTAAATACTCGATAGGCTTTAGAGGTTAAAGAGTAACCTATAAAAATGACTTCATCACTTTTTGCATCAAATTTACCTAAGTTGTCTTTTCCATTATTCAAAACAAAACACTTGCACCCAAAAGGGTGAAAATAGCTAATGTTAGGCTTTTTGGATTTTAAAATCTCATAAGGTGTTTTCTTTAAAATTGGCCTAATCATTACTCGATTTACAATATAACAAGCAGTGTTTGTGGCTTCCGCCCAAAAATATTTAGGTAAATTGTTTTCACAAAGCATAGTTCTAGCCATTTCTTGTAAAGTTCTATTTTTCCTCTCAACTACCCCATTTTGTTGAGGAGTTCGAGGAGCCGAAAAATTATGGCTAATACCATTTTCATTTAAAAATTCTTCAAACCCTAAATTTTGAAACTCGGTTCCATGATCACTTCTAATATGTGAAATTCTAAGTTCAAGATCATTTTGGGTTAGTTTTGAAAATGTGATGAATTTTTCCAAAGCCTCATCTTTAGTACTTAAAAAGAGAACCCAAGTAAATCTAGAAAAATCATCAACTAGCACAAATGCATAAGATTTACCACCCAAGCTCATAGTCTTAATTGGCCCAAATAAATCCATGTGAATTAATTGTAAGCATCTACTAGTAGAAACATCATTAATGGATTTAAAGGAAGACTTATGTTGTTTACCCTTTGAGCATGCATCACAAATTTTATCATTTGAAAATTTTATTTTGGGCAAACCTCTAACTAGATTTAGAGAGACTAGTTTTTCTAAAACACTTATGCTAGCATGTCCTAGCTTCCTATGCCACAACCATGCATCATTTTTATTTTGAGCAACCAAGCATGCATGAGATGTATGTATGTCATCTAAATGCACCATGTATATGTTTCCTATGCGATGACCTATGAGCATGATATTATTAGATTTAATGTCTACAATTTTGCATCCATTTTTATCAAATAAAACATTAAATCCTTTATCACACAATTGACTTATGCTCAATAAATTGTGTTTAAGACCATCGACATATAAGACATTTTCAATGAGGATAGTAGAGTGATTACCTATGGAGCCAATACCTTTAATGTGGCCTTTGGAGTTGTCACCAAATGTTACTACTCCTCCACTTTTGGCTTTAGATCCATGAATCGACTCTTGTCTCCGGTCATGTGTCTCGAGCATCCACTATCAAGGTACCATGAGTTTTGACTTTGTGCCTTGGCCTTGTAGCAATGCTCCCCCTACAAACAAAGATATTAAACTTTGGTTTTTGGTACCCAAATCATTTTGGGTCCATGAGTGTTAGCTCCCAAAACCTTGGTTCCCTTAGGAATCCAAGATGACATAGCAATAATATTATTAGATTTTACAAGTTCCTTAGGAACCCATACACTTCTAATTCTTTTAGCTCTACTATGTCTAGGGTAGCTACCTTGTTTGTAGTAATTAGTCTTTTTCTTAGGTTGGTGTGTTCTAGAGGATTCTCCTACTTCATGCTTGACACTACCAACATTTTTTAAAGACTTTTTGAGCTCATTTAGCTCACCCAACACCTTTTGGTGTTCACTATTACATTGAGATAAAAGATTATTAAGATCAACATTTTCATCTTGAAAGAATTTAAGTTCATCTTTTAATCCTAAAATCTTTTTCTCAAATTTAGAATTAGCTTGAGTGAGTGAGTCATTTTTCTCATTTAGTTCTAAAATGATTTTCTTGTTTTTAATGACCGACTCTTTAAACTTCTCAACTAATTCATCATATACCTCTTGTAACTCATCATATGCATCATTTAACTCTTCATATGAAAAATCTAAAGTAGATGAGTTAGAGGTTACCAAGGAGGAATCTTCCTCAAGTGCCATGAGACAAAGATTAGCCACTTCTTGTTCGTCATCCTCCGATGACTCCTCATCACTCCAAGTAGCAAGCTTGGCTTTGAGTCTTTTCTTCTTCTCAAAGCCCTTCTTCTTGAGTTGAGGGCACTCCAAACGGATGTGGCCGGGTTGTTTGCACTCATAGCAAATGATGGGATCCTTTCCTTCTTCTTTGTTCTTCCCTTTGAAGTCCATCTTTCTTTGGATTTTTCTACCCCGGTTGGACCTCATGAAGCGTGAGAACCGTTTGGCTATCATAGCCAATTCTTCAAGTTCATCCTCATCACTAGATGAGCTCTCATCAAGTTGTGAAGCTTTAGCCTTGAGAGCTATACCCATCTTTTTCTTCTTCTCAACCTCAAGCTTCTCTACTCTTTTCTCTTCTTTCTTTTTCTCATCTTCCCTTCCTTGCTTCATGATCTCATGAGTAAGTAGAGAACCCACAAGCTCATCAAGCTTCAAAGTCTTCGAATTCTTTGCTTCGATGATAGCGGTTCTCTTCCCATCCCAAGACTCGGGAAGTGAATAGAGTAGTTTCCGGACAAGCTTGTCTTCCAGTATGATCTCTCCATATCCCTTTAGACCATTGACAATCGTGGAGAATCGATCAAACATCTTTGACACCGTCTCATCGGGGTCCATCTTGAAATTTTCATAACTAAGATTGAGAATTCCAATCTTAGTTTCTTTGACATCATTGGTGCCTTCATAGGTGGTTGTTGAGTGTGTAAAAGTTCTATTATTTACACCCTTTTTAACCCATATTTCTGCTGCATTCAAGCATCATTGCATTGCATTTAGGTTAGTTTTCAATAAAACATCACAATTATATAAAAGGCACGAATTCTACTAAAAGATGGTGTATTTTGCAGGTAGCTGCCATGGTTGACGATGAAGGCAGGCGCAGGGCAGATAAGCAGGAAAGCTGAACTGGACAAGCAGCTGAAGAAGACAAACCTGTCATGGACCTGTCGTGACAGCATGGTGACAGCAGACTTATGAAGAGGAAAAGTCAAGTGGACCTCGATAGATAGAGAAAAATCTGCTCGTCTGTCGTGTGAAAGCCAAATATTTTTCCAAGCCCCGGATCAAAAGATATGTCAAGCCAAAGCTCAAGGAGAGGAAATTCCTAAAAGCTAGGATGCGGCTGGAAAGTAGGAGACTTTAGAGATTTAGTCTTTATTAGAATCTTACTTTTAATTAAAGTTGTAATCCTTGTTACCTTAGATAACTTGAGCCCAAAGCTTATATAAGGGCATAGATTTAACCTAGGAGGCAACAACCGATTACCCCATAACCGAAACCAAACCCCTGTCGTCCACCCGTCACCGACATGTTCTAAATTCCCCCTAGGGCTACGGGTTGTTTTGTAAAGTAGTTGCAAGGGTTGTTTTGTTTTAGGATTTTTCAAGTTCAATAAAATAAACTTCGAGTTCTTTTATCTTGGTTTTAATATCTTGCAAGAGCATCGGGAGAGTTAAGTATACGAAAGAGATAAGAGCGCGTTCTCTAGTTTATAGTTGAACTATCTCGTGCCTAGGGATAGGGCGAGGTTAAGTGGCTAAAGAAGAATTCATACACATCGGTGTTCATCCTTCAATTCACGCCGGGAGGTATCATCAAAGACGTGTTCATCGACAGACTTGTGCCTAGGGATAGGGCAAGGCAGATCTGGGATTCTTGCCAAACTTGAAGTACGGAGTTGGAGTGTCTGCTGCCGCGACTGCCAATGGACAGACGTCGCGACAGGTGCTGTCGGCGACGGAAGCGACGACAGAACTGGAGATCCTAAGCAATTCAATACCTGCACTACCGAGCAATTCAATATCGGCCCATTCTCTCTATCTTGATAACTCAATCTTTTATTTACATTTTTCTTCAATATTCTCGTGACAACTTCCTTAATTATTTCCTTTACTTTCGTGCAGTAAACAAGGTGAAGCTATTAGCCCAATCCCTGTGGAGACGATATCCGATACTTCGTATCACTTTACTACTTGCGTCGTGTACACTTGCACTACAATTGCGATAGACTCTTTTACACGCAACAAGTTTTTGGCGCCGTTGCCGGGGATTGGCAACATAACTACATCTTTCTTTTATTGCACTTTTTGCTTTTATTTTTATTTTTATTTTCGTTTTTATTTTTAGTTTTTCTTTAATTTTTTTTTCTTCTGTGTTTTCAACTCTTGCTTTTCACGAGGTTTTCTTGTTTATGCGCAGATCCAAAAGAGGTGAAGATCCTGAGTATAAATTAGATCCGGAGATCGAACGTTCCTTCAATCTCAAGAAACAACTTCGCCGACTCTTAGACAGAAACGAATATCTCGAAGAACAGCTAGAGAAGATGGGCCATAACCAACCTGCTGGTGGTTTCATACCACCCCTAGGCGATAATAACCCACCTGTCGTCGACCCGCCTGGGGCAGATAGACGACGGTCATGTCGTGACTACATGCTGAACGATCATGTAGAACTGGAGACCACGCTGCCGGATATTGATGTTGACAACTTCGAACTTAAACCTATCATGTTTAGTATGATCAACAATGCCGGGCAGTTTGGTGGTTCGGCGACAGAAGATGCTAGGGAGCATCTCATAACGTTCCAGGAGATCTGTGGTTCGTTTAGACTGCCAGGAGTTAGTCCGGAGATACTGAGGCTTCGGTTATTCCCCCCATTCATTGAGGGACAGAGCTAAAACGTGGTGGAATAAACTTATACCGGGTTCCATTATGACTTGGGCAGATCTAACTCGTGAATTTTTATCTCGTTTTAATCCTTCACATTTATCTGAGCGATTACGTAACGAAATTGCTACTTTTCATAAGGAAGATGACGAGCCGATGCACGAGGCCTGGGACAGATTTACTACTCTTCTTCGGAACTGCCCAATGCATGGATTTCCTGTTTGGAATCAGGTAACGAAATTCTATAATGCTGCTAACTTACAAACTCGTATTCGGATTGATTCTGCAGCAAATGGGCTATTATTGGATAAAGATCCGGACGAGGCATTGCAAGTTCTAAAAAATCTAGCCAAGAATGAGGAGCAGTTTCCGACAACTAGAAGAGGGGGTAAACGGGTACTTGCTGTCAAGGACTATGAAGCCGACAGCACTATGAAATCACAGGTAGCATTCCTCACTAAAGCCATGAAACACTTATTGAATGAAGAGGACTTACGAGGATTTGCTGTCGAGGAAGTTTGTGCTACTTGTGAGGGAAATCATAGTAGGGATGAGTGCCCCATAAATATCGAAGAGGGAAAATATGTTGGAAATTACAAGCCAAACTACAATTCCAACAACTACAACCCTAATTGGAGGAAAGATCCCAAATTTTCCTGGAGTAATCCTAACAATGCCCTGAATCCGCAAGCATATAATCAAAATCAAGGGGGTCCTAGATTGTTGACACGACAGCAACTGCCGCCGCAGAACTTGCCGCAGCACCTGCCGCCGCAGCAGCAACAGGAGCCACCACCTGCCACGAGTAGTGTATTGGAACAGACTCTGGCCACCTTTATGTCTCAGACCGGTACGTATATGGAGAATATAAATCAGTTTGTCAAGAAGACGGAAACCTTTATGGATGAAACTAAGATGAGAATGACAAACCATGAGGCTACCTTGAAATCTCTAGAGACACAAATGGGTCAGGTGTCGCAGCATATTAAGCCAAGGCAGAATGGAGGTTTCCCTAGAAATACTGAAAATGCTAGACCGCCCCCACATGAGCAATGTAAGGCGATTACTACTAGGAGTGGGAAAAAGCTACCAGGGCCGGAAAAGAAGCTGAAACAGAAAAGGAACCTGCCTTGGACAAACCTGCCGAGGAAGCTGCCCCGACAGGTGATAAACAGACTGCTGCCGATGAGCCTGTCACGACAGCAGAAGCGACAGAGGAGAAAAAAGATGATTATCGTCCTCAGATTCGCATGCAGTGGGAAGGACGCATTGCTGATTATCGTCCTCCACCACCTTTTCCTCAACGGATACAACAAGCTAAGCATGAATCTCAACTTAAAAAGATTTATGATATTTTTAAACAGGTTCATATTAATATTCCGTTGTTAGATGCTGTTAGGGAGATGCCCGGTTATGCTAAATTTCTCAAGGATGTCATGTCTAAAAAATATAAACTTGGGGAATTTGAAACGGTAAGGATGCAAGAAGGTTGCATGAGTATTCTTCATAGGCAGCCACCCCAGAAAAAGAAGGATCCAGGGAGCTTCATCATACCATGTGTAATCGGCGACAAATTCGTGGGTAAGGCACTTTGTGATCTAGGTGCTAGTGTTAATCTAATGCCCAAATCTGTTTTTCAGAAATTAGGTATTGGGAAGGCGCGGCCCACGACAGTTACCCTACAGCTAGCCGACCGCTCTTACGTTCACCCCGAGGGAAAAATTGAAGATATTTTGGTAAGAGTGGATAAGCTTATTTTTCCTGCTGACTTTCTTATTTTAGATTGTGAGGCAGATGAGAACACACCAGTCATCCTTGGGCGACCCTTCTTAGCCACGGGGAGATCATTGATTGATGTGGAGAAAGGAGAACTCACCATGCGCGTGAACGATCAAGAAATTAAGTTGAATGTTCTCCAAGCGATGAAACATGCTGATGTGGATGAGGAATGCAAGGCCATCATTGAGGTGACCTTTGATCAACCCTGCATCAGGTCGGGCTGCCGTGATATAAAATTTGGTCACTGCTGTGACAACCATCTACAGACCTGTCACGACAGTGACGACGACAGCACCGACGACAACAACTCCTCTGAGTCCGATACATCTGATACTGAAGATCAGGAGGAGGTAAACTGGTTAGACCATCGTCCAGGTAAGTTATTCGAACCCTTGAATTACACTTCGGATAACCATTTAATCCAAAAGCCCTCTACTGTTGAACCACCTATCTTAGAACTAAAGCCCCTGCTAGGGCAGCTTAAATATGCTTATCTTGGTTGTGATGACACACTGCCCGTAATCATCTCTGCTAAGCTGCTGCAGGAACAGGAACGACAGCTGATCGACATGTTGAGGCAGCATAAAAGGGCGATAGGATGGACGATAGCAGACATTCAGGGCATTAGTCCGGCAATATGCATGCATAAAATCCTCCTAGAGGAAGATCATAAGCCGACTATTGATGCCCAAAGGCGGTTAAACCTTGCGATGAAGGAGGTAGTGCATAAAGAAATAATTAAATGGTTAGATGCTGGTATTATTTACGCCATCTCCGACAGCAAATGGGTAAGCCCGGTGCAATGTGTTCCCAAGAAAGGAGGCATGACCGTGATAACCAACGAAAACAACGAGTTAATCCCAACCAGGACTGTGACCGGTTGGAGGGTTTGTATGGACTATCGGAAGCTTAACAAAGCTACCCGAAAGGACCACTTTCCTTTACCCTTTATTGATCAAATGCTTGATAGATTAGCGGGTAAGCCTTACTATTGTTTTCTTGATGGTTACTCAGGTTATAACCAAATTGCTATTGCACCGGAGGATCAAGAGAAAATGACTTTCACATGCCCCTACGGAACATACGCATTTAGGAGGATGCCGTTCGGCCTCTGCAACGCACCTGCCACCTTCCAAAGATGCATGATGGCTATATTCTCCGACATGGTAGAGGACTTCCTTGAGATCTTCATGGATGATTTTTCCGTCTTTGGAGACGATTTTGAGAGCTGCCTCGGCAACCTTCAAAAGGTACTTGAAAGATGTGAGAAAGCTAATCTTGTTCTTAATTGGGAAAAATGCCATTTTATGGTTGATGAAGGGATAGTTCTAGGCCATAAAATTAGCTGCCGTGGGATAGAAGTCGACAGGGCAAAAATAGAGGTCATAGAGAAGCTGCCGCCGCCAACCACAGTCAAGGGCATTAGGAGTTTTTTAGGGCATGCGGGTTTTTATCGAAGATTCATCGCCAATTTCTCGAAAATCACCAAGCCGCTATGCCATCTTCTAGAGCAGAACCGACCCTTTGACTTTAATGAGGAATGTACTGAAGCATTAAAGGTTCTGAAGGAAAAGTTAGTGACAGCCCCCCTAGTACAGCCACCAGACTGGACACAGCCATTTGAGATTATGTGTGATGCTAGTGACTATGCTGTCGGGGCAGCACTTGGGCAGCGCAGAGACAGGCTGTTTCACGTCATATACTATGCCAGCAAAACATTGAATGACGCCCATGTGAACTACACCACCACAGAAAAGGAGCTGTTAGCTGTAGTATTCTCCATCGACAAGTTTCGTTCTTACATACTTGGAACGAAGGTAATAATACACACCGACCATTCTGCCCTTAAGTATTTGTTCGCAAAGAAGGATGCGAAGCCCAGGTTGATAAGATGGATTTTACTATTACAAGAGTTCGACCTTGAGATCAAAGACAAAAAGGGGACAGAAAATCAGGTGGCAGATCACTTGTCGAGGTTGGAGATGGGACAGAGTCTACCTTTAGATGAGACACACATACTGGAGACCTTCCCAGATGAGCAGCTCTTTGCTGCCGCAATAGCTGTCGCGACAGCCATGGCGGCAGGTAAGTCTTCTAACCTTCCCTGGTATGCTGATTTCGTTAATTTTATTGTTAGCGGAATATTACCTTCTGATCTTACTTATCAAGCCAGGAAGAGGTTTCAAAATGATGTTAAACATTATTATTGGGACGAACCTCTTCTTTTCAAAATGTGCGCAGATCAGGTTATAAGGAGGTGTATACCACCAGAAGAACAAGAAGACGTTCTCCATCACTGTCATGCTTCACAATATGGAGGTCACTTAGGAGGCAATAAGACTGCTGCCAAGGTGCTGCAGTCAGGGTTCTACTGGCCGACACTTTATAAAGATGCACAGGAATTTTACAAAAACTGTGACAGGTGCCAGCGGACAGGTAACATCTCAAGGAGAAATGAGATGCCACTGCAGAATATTTTAGAAGTCGAGATTTTTGACGTTTGGGGGATTGATTTTATGGGACCATTCCCGTCTTCATGTGGGAATTTGTACATCCTCCTAGCGGTGGACTATGTCTCCAAGTGGGTAGAAGCAATCGCAACTCAAAAGAATGATGCCAAAACGGTCCAAAAGTTTTTGCATAAAAACATCTTTTCTAGATTTGGTATCCCTAGAGCGATTATCAGTGATGAAGGGAGACATTTCGATAATAGGGTAATTGCTGCCGCCTTAAAAAAATATGGTGTCAAGCACAGGATCGCGACAGCATACCATCCACAGACCAATGGACAGGCTGAAATTTCCAATAGGGAAGTGAAGAACATTCTTGAAAAGATGGTTAAACCAACTAGGAAAGATTGGTCTTTACTTCTGAATGATGCATTATGGGCATACAGGACAGCTTTCAAGACTCCATTGGGCATGTCTCCATACCGACTGATTTATGGGAAAACCTGTCACTTGCCTGTCGAGATCGAGCACAAAGCATATTGGGCAATCAAGACAGTAAACATGGACTTGGACAAGGCAGGCCAGAAAAGGCTGTTAGATTTGAATGAGATCGATGAAATACGGACAATGGCCTATGACAACGCAAGAATCTACAAGGAAAAGACTAATAAGTGGCACGACAAGAAACTGCTGCCACGACAGTTCTGCCCAGGGCAGCTTGTGTTGCTATTTAATTCTAGACTCAAACTCTTCCCAGGAAAGCTAAAGTCTAGATGGTCGGGTCCATTTCAAGTAGTTCAAGTTTTTTCCCATGGTGCCATCACAATTCAATCATTAAAAGACGGGCACCAATTCAAAGTCAATGGACAACGCCTCAAGCACTATCAGGGGACTGAAGCCCCAGGAATTCAGGAAGTGGTTACTTTAGGAGATGCCCCACAAGACTCCCCTAATTTAACCTAAGCTTTTTTTTATTTCTATTTTATTATTAATATTATTTATTAGGAATTAGATTTATTTTATTCGAATAATGTTTTGTTTTTATAATTTCAGTTTTTAGGAAATAAAGGAGTCAAGTGAGAAAGAAGAAGTGGCCCAAGACCACCGCCCATCCACCAGCCCAATAAAGCCCATTTATGATAACCTGTCGTTTCAGCTGCCGGCGCAGACGGATTTGACAGGCTGTCAACAGACTGACACTGCAGACGCAGAAGCGTGCGGCAGACGCACAGCAAACGCATAAATGCGTGTCAGACGCGTCAGACACGCTACATCCAATCTGCCGCCCCGTTATTCCCGCCTGCCGTTGCGGCATTAAATGGGCAGATACCCAACAGCTATATAACCCCGTTCTCCCTTTCATTTTCATCACTTCTGAATTTTTCTCTCTTGTTTTCTCCTCTAGTTTTATTTGTTTTCTTTCTTTCACAGCCCTTGCAACCAAAATGTCGTCGAGACAAACCCGTCGTACCGCTGTTGCCGCTTCCTCTTCAGCAGCAGCATCCCCCTTCGCCAACAAGGAACTATGGGAGGAGCGTGGCTTCATTTACAACAGAGATGCTCCCCATATGGGACTCCGGCCGTTCATTGTGAAGGCCATAACGGCACAGCTATGGGAGGACTTTGCCGAGCAGCCGGCAGAGTTAAATGATACTTTGGTTCGAGAATTTTACGAGGCCATCGACAGCAAAACGGCGACATCTGTCACCGTCCGAGGAGTGGCAGTACCCTTCACCGCCAACAGCATCAACCACACGTTCGGTCTCTTCTTTGGCCCCAATGATGATGCTCACCAACAATTTTGGGACACCCTCGACGCTGCTGCCCATGATGCTGTCATGATGGAGCTGACAGAGGCTGGGACGACATGGACCACCAGCAAGAAGAACCCCCACTCCGTAATAGGGCGCAGCTACTCCCTGAAGCAAAACTATGGAACGCTTTCATCAAAAAGTGTATCCTGCCCTCGTCCCACCATACGACAGTCAACCGACAGCGCTTGTGTAACCCCCTCGTCCCGGTCTGGTCGGAAGACCGGTCCGAGTGGGCCACACGGGGAAAACCGAAGCGAAAACCGTTAAGGTTTCCCCTCGGTTAACGACCCAGAAAATTTCTTTTAACTTTAGTCTTATCTAGATGCATATTTAATTCCTATGTGGAGCACAACAGCGGAAGATACAAGCAACGAAACATTCACCGACCAACAAAAAGGGTAAACAGTCCATTTTACTTCATTACAGCAGGCCGTTTCGAAACACCTATAGGGTGTTCCGAAACGCCTTGACCTAGTCAACGGGCCTGGGTCAACCACAAGGTGACCGTTCCGAAACAGGGAAGACCCGTATCGGAACGACCTTGACGATCAATATCTCGTGGTCAACGAGATTTGACCGTTTCGGAACTCCAAAGGCCCGTTTCGGAACGGCTTCATCTCGCCAATTTCTCAAAATTCCAGTAGCGAAAACGTTCCGGAACGACCCTCATCCGTTTCGAAACGGCAGGCCATTTACACAGGGGCCGTTTCGGAACACGGGGACCCGTTCCGAAACACCCCCTGTCTGCAGACTTTTCTGGGCTGTTTTGAGGCACAAAGATGCCCCAAAACACCAACAAACCACCAAACAACTTCAAGACAAGTCATCTTAGGGTATAACAACTATTTTAGCATGCTTCAACATTAATTAGACATGTCTATCACTATGGCAACAACCCACATCATGCATTCATACAATCATCATTCAAACAAAGTCTAGAGACATACATCCTAGATTTAACATACTCAAACACATACAAGCATGGATTTAGACAGTCCTTCATACATAGCAAATTACACATGTAGAGTCTTTCATACGAGTATGCTTGAAGACATTAAAAAGAACCAATAAGCATCATACATTTCAAATAAGTTTACAAGCCATTCAAGCAACTTAAGCATCCATAAGCCATCCATCATACAAACATATGGCAAGATACCTCATGCTTACAAATCAAGTCAACCATAGACATACATCAAACTCAACCCAACAATACCTATCCCATTGCTTTACTATTACAATCTTTAAATTTAAACATCATACTTGAGCTAACCGTAAGCAACACTTGGAGGCCTTTCCTTGCCCTTGCCACCCTCAAGCTATTGATCTGCATTGTCGAACAAAAGAGAGCGTAAGCATAAAAGCTTAGTGAGGGTAATGTCACACCCCGCCACTTTTCCCTAAGATCCAAACCGAGGTTCTTGCCACCCTTGGGCACTTTTGAGGCAACCTAGCACCAAGGAGGGCACTAGAAGCATCTAGGACGGCCAACACTTATCTTTAAGGGTCCATGGCGTTCTAGAAGGATCCGGGACGTTCTCTCCAAGTCCAGACACACCCGGGAGAACCTAGAAGACCCGAGAGAGTTCGGGAAGGCTCGGGAAAGCTCGGGACAACTCCGGAAGACCCTGGAGCTCTCTAGAACATTTTGGATAAGTATAGATGTATGTAAACATGTATAGACACATGTAGAGTAATCTAGAAAGATGTAGATCTAGACTAGATATTTTTGGAGGCAAAACCATGACCGTCGGATCAAAACGATCCTAGCCGTCCATTAGGGAGGAGGGTGCCTATAAATAGGGCCACCCCCTCATTTTGTACACAACTTAGAAAACCAAGCATTGTAAGTATTCAAGCACTCTTGTAAGCTTTCTTTCTTAGCTAATACAAGTTCTTTTACTTGTAAAGCATTTTGCCTTCTCTTGTGATCGTTTTAGCCAAGTGTTGCGAGGAACATCAAGGCTTGTTAGCATTGTCGAGAGTTGCTAACGCCGCACGGATCGGGTTTGAGAGAATACGTCCGTGACAGTTGGTATCAGAGCCAGGTTACGAGACCCGGGATGATGGCCAAGACAGGGAAGAACCCAAGTGTTAGCTCAACCGAGGCAGAAGTCACACAAGAACAGCGAGGGCGCGAGGAGGTGGCCGACCCTAATGCGACGAAGCCAAGAGCCAAGTCGAGGGACGTGATTTCTAGCTTGGAGAACCGTCTAACCCACGTAGAGGAGAACGTGGGGGGCATCAGTGCTAATGTGGATGACCTTACCCAGAGGGTGGAAGGCCTTGAGGCAGAGGACGCCGAGCTCCACACCGCCATGAAGGCTATGATGGTGAAGCTAGAAGAAGCCATGCGAGCCGAGTTGGGACAAGTTCGCGACCTTCTCATGAGTGAGCTCTCCAAGGTACGTGCTTCTCTTCAAGAAGAGCTAGACCACACCCGTGCTCAAGTCGAGGCACTACAAGGCGATGTGGCCTTGTGTAAGCGTGCTATGGTTGCCGGGCCAAGCACCTCTTATGAGTCTAGGAAGGTTGAGGTGCCCAAACCAAAGACCTTCTCAGGAACCCGCAACGCTAAGGAAGTCGACAACTTCCTATATGGCTTGGAGCAATACCTTGGGGCCGTTGGCATTGTGGACGAGGCCGCCAAGATCCAAACCGCTACTTTGTACCTCACCGACACCGCCATGCTATGGTGGAGGAGAAGGCGCCAAGACATTGAGAAAGGTACGTGTACCATCTCTACTCTCGATGATTTCATAAAGGAGCTTAAGAAACAATTTTACCCCGAGAATGCCGAGGAAGAAGCACGAGGCCGCTTGCGAAGGCTAAAGCACTCAGGGAGCATCCGAGACTATATCAAGGAGTTCACCAATCTAGTGCTCGAGATTCCCGACATGTCCGATAAAGACTCCCTCTTCCACTTTATGGATGGCCTCCAACAATGGGCCAAGACCGAGCTCAAGCGACGAGGAGTTCAAACCCTAGCCGATGCCATTGCCATAGCAGAGAGCCTTGTTGACTACTCTAGCAACAAGGAGTCCAACAAGTCGAAGGACAAGAAAGGTGGCCATGCCAAAGGTGGGGGAGACAAGGGCCATCGCAAGGAGAGCCACCAAGAGGCAAGCTCGCCCAAGCACAAGGATTCATCCTCTTGGAAGAACAAAGACAAAGGCAAAGCCAAGGACACTCGAGGCACGAGGCGTCCCCCCAACAAATGCTTCATTTGTGATGGCGACCATTGGGTCCGAGAGTGCCCACAAAGACAAGCGCTTAACTCGCTCCTAGCCAAGCATCGAGAGGGAAGCGACACCGACAAGGATGAAGAGGGTGTCCAAATGGGTTCCCTGCAACTACTCAATGTCATCCAATCCGCCCCTAAGACCGAAGCCAAGGGATTACTCTATGTAGATGTCACCGTCAATGGGAAAGCATCGAGAGCAATGCTCGACACAGGTACGTCTCATAACTTTGTCTCTTTAGAAGAAGCTAAGAGACTAGGTCTTAAAGCCGTAGGAGGAGGCGGAACCATCAAGGCAGTCAACTCAGCAGCCAAGCCCATCCATAGAATCGCACGAGGAGTCAAGACCATTGTGGGAAAGTGGTCAGGGCACATCAACTTCTCCGTGGTGCCGATGGACGACTTCAAGATCGTCCTAGGGCTTGAGTTCCTTGATCAAGTCAAAGCATTCCCCGTGCCCTTTGCCAATAGCATGTGCATCATGGATGGCAACCAAGCATGCATGGTGCCCACGACTAGGGCTACCAAGCAAGATGCCAAGGTACTCTCTGCCTTGCAGTTCAAGAAGGGCGTCAAGAGAAATGAAGATAGCTACTTGGCCATCCTTAGTGAGTATGATGAAGAGGAGGCCATGCCCGACGAGGATCTTCCAAAGGAGGTAGCCCAGGTGCTTGATGAGTTCAAAGATGTTGCACCACCCGAACTACCCCGAAGGCTACCACCAAGAAGGGAAGTAGATCACAAGATCGAGTTGGAGCCCAGCACCAAGCCACCAGCCATGGGGCCTTACCGCATGGCACCCCCAGAGTTGGAGGAATTAAGGAGACAACTCAAAGAGCTACTCGATGCAGGGTTCATCCGACCATCCAAGGCACCATTTGGGGCACCAGTTCTTTTCCAGAAGAAGAAGGATGGTTCGTTAAGGATGTGCATTGACTACCGAGCACTCAACAAGATCACTATCAAGAACAAGTATCCAATCCCTCTTATCTCGGATCTGTTTGACCAGCTCGGGCATGCACGATACTTCTCCAAGTTGGATTTTCGATCGGGTTACTACCAAGTGCGCATTGCGGAAGGGGATGAGCCCAAGACCACATGCGTCACAAGGTATGGTTCTTATGAATTTCTAGTCATGCCCTTCGGACTAACCAATGCCCCAGCAACTTTTTGCACCTTGATGAACAAGCTTTTCCATCCCTACCTTGATCGGTTCGTGTTCGTCTACCTTGACGACATCGTGGTGTATAGCAAGACCCTTAAGGAGCATGTTGAACACCTAAGGGAAGTGTTCAAAGTTCTGCGAGAGAACCAGCTCTTCATCAAGAAGGAGAAATGCTCCTTTGCCAAGCCCGAAGTCATGTTCCTAGGGCACCGAATCAAGGATGGGAAGCTAATGATGGAGGATGGAAAGGTGCGAGCTATTCAAGAGTGGGAGCCGCCCACCAAGGTACATGAGCTACGATCCTTTCTCGGACTGGTGAACTACTATCGCCGATTCATCAAGGGCTATTCAGCAAGAGCAACACCCTTAACCGAGCTCTTGAAGAAGAACAAGCCATGGGTGTGGTCACCAGCTTGCCAAGAGGCCTTTGAAGACTTGAAGAAGGCCATTTGTGAAGAGCCAGTATTAAGCCTTCCCGACCACACCAAGCCCTATGAGCTGCACACTGATGCATCGGATTTTGCTATAGGAGGGGTTCTTATGCAAGAGGGGCATCCGATTGCCTACGAGAGTCGGAAGCTCAATGACACCGAGAGGCGCTACACCGTGCAAGAAAAAGAGATGACTGCCATCATTCATTGCCTCAGGGTGTGGCGACATTACCTCCTAGGGGCCAAGTTCTTGATTCTCACCGACAACGTAGCAACAAGCTACTTTCAAACTCAGAAGAAACTTAGCCCAAAGCAAGCTAGGTGGCAAGATTTCCTAGCCGAGTTCGACTACATACTACAGTATAAGCCGGGAAAAGCAAATGTAGTCGCCGATGCACTCAGTCGAAAGGCAGAGCTCGCAGCACTAAGCCAAGCCACCAGTCCACTTCTAGATAAGATCAAGGAGGGTCTACACCAAGAGCCCCTTGCCAAGAACATCATCACACTAGCCAACGAGGGGAAGACCCGACGGTTTTGGGTGAGTGATGGACTACTCTACACCAAGGGCAACCGTCTATATGTGCCAAAGTGGGGCAACCTACACAAGGAGCTGATCAAGGAGTGTCACGACTCCTTATGGGTCGGGCATCCAGGTATGCGACGTACTCTTGCACTCTTAAAATCCAACTACTATTGGCCCAGGATGCACGATGATGTAGAAGAGTACGTGAGGACTTGTCTTGTGTGTCAACAAGACAAGGTTGTCCAACAACAACCAGGGGGGCTCTTAGATCCTTTGCCCGTACCCGACAAGCCTTGGGAGAGTGTCTCTATGGATTTCATCACTTGTCTTCCCAAGTCAGAAGGGTTTGGAAGCATAATGGTCGTGGTGGACCGATTCAGCAAGTATGCCACCTTCATTGCAGCATCACCCGATTGCACAGCGGATGAGGCAGCAAGGTTATTTCTCCACAACGTGGTCAAGCTATGGGGCATACCAAGCAACATTGTGAGCGATCGAGATCCAAGGTTCACAGGAAGGTTTTGGACCAAACTATTCAAGATGCTAGGGTCTGACCTTAACTTCTCAACAAGCTTCCATCCCCAAAGCGATGGGCAAACCGAGCGCATCAATGCTCTCTTGGAGCTATATTTAAGGCACTACGTTAGTGCTAATCAAAGAGATTGGGCCAAGCTTCTCGACGTTGCTCAGTTCTCCTACAACCTACAGAGGAGCGAAGCCACCAACCGAAGTCCCTTCGAGATTGTCTTGGGACACCAACCAACCACACCGCTCTCCCTTGCCACACGCTATGAAGGGAAGAGCCCCGCAGCCTACAAGCTTGCCAAGTCATGGCACGAGCAAAATGAGCTTGCTCGAGCATCCTTACACAAGGCTGCCAAGAGGATGAAGAAGTGGGCAGACAAGAAAAGGAGGCCCCTAGAGTTCAAGGAAGGAGACCTTGTCATGCTCAAGCTCCTACCCCAGCAGTTCAAGACCCTTAGAAGAGTGCACAAGGGACTAGTCCGCAAGTACGAGGGACCATTCCCAGTGATCAAGAGAGTTGGCAAGGTGTCTTACCAACTTCAGCTTCCACCGAGGCTCAAGATTCATCCAGTCTTCCATGTGAGTTTGTTGAAGCCTTATCATGAAGACTTGGAAGATCCATCGAGGGGAGTCTCCACTAGAGCACCCACAGCCGTGGTCACTTCTTTCGACAAGGAAGTTGAAGAAGTACTAGCCGATCGACTTATTAGACGAAGGGGCGTGCCAGCATATAAGGAATACTTCATCAAATGGAAGGGTCTGCCCATTGCCGAGGCGAGTTGGGAAACTGAAGAAGCCCTTTGGCAATTCAAGGACCAACTCCGAGAGTTTACCGAAGGCGCGACGAGGGCGTCGCGAGCTTAGGTGGGGGAGAATGTCACACCCCGCCACTTTTCCCTAAGATCCAAACCGAGGTTCTTGCCACCCTTGGGCACTTTTGAGGCAACCTAGCACCAAGGAGGGCACTAGAAGCATCTAGGACGGCCAACACTTATCTTTAAGGGTCCATGGCGTTCTAGAAGGATCCGGGACGTTCTCTCCAAGTCCAGACACACCCGGGAGAACCTAGAAGACCCGAGAGAGTTCGGGAAGGCTCGGGAAAGCTCGGGACAACTCCGGAAGACCCTGGAGCTCTCTAGAACATTTTGGATAAGTATAGATGTATGTAAACATGTATAGACACATGTAGAGTAATCTAGAAAGATGTAGATCTAGACTAGATATTTTTGGAGGCAAAACCATGACCGTCGGATCAAAACGATCCTAGCCGTCCATTAGGGAGGAGGGTGCCTATAAATAGGGCCACCCCCTCATTTTGTACACAACTTAGAAAACCAAGCATTGTAAGTATTCAAGCACTCTTGTAAGCTTTCTTTCTTAGCTAATACAAGTTCTTTTACTTGTAAAGCATTTTGCCTTCTCTTGTGATCGTTTTAGCCAAGTGTTGCGAGGAACATCAAGGCTTGTTAGCATTGTCGAGAGTTGCTAACGCCGCACGGATCGGGTTTGAGAGAATACGTCCGTGACAGTAAGCTCTTTAAAAACAAACCTCAACAATGCAGGGTCCAAGCACGAGCTACAACCAAGATAAAATGCATGATCTTACCTCCGATCCACGCGAGCCATAAATATAGATGATGCATGAACATATATTCAATATCATGTCATGCTCAACATGTTTAAATCCACAACATATGAAATCACATATACTAAACCATGTTAGCAACACCTCCCAAAACACATTGGCTCACAAATTAACCACAAATTGGCAATATAAACTACAATCTGTATTGGCACCTAGCTATGACTCGAATACGCGGATAACCGTTGGAACTCACATCCAACAACTCAACCATTACCTGACGGTGGGATTCCACTCATCACCGTTCACGCGGAGGGGATTCCACTCATCCTCACGCCTCATTTCACGCGGAGGGGATTCCACTCATCCTCACGCCCCGTCGATGGGATTCCACTCATCATCGACTAATATAAATACAATTTCCGGGCGAACCCGTACTCCTCCTTGGTGACTCAACGCCACCAAGGCCACGCGCGACTTTTGACTCATGTGTGCACACTAACATCCTAATGATCGATCATTTGTACCCAAGCATACTAGTGCCAATACTACACATTTCATTAATCATTCATAATATCAATTCATAACACTTCCGTGCTTAGCACGAACTTACCATGACTTACCGTCATGCACAACCACATTTCCATGCCTAGCATGTACTCACCATGATCTTCGGATCATGAAACCACCTCATAACATCATTTCACATGTCAACACCACATATACATCATTAACAACCATGCCACATTATATTTTACACATGTGTATAACCATATCATTTCTATCATCAACATGCATATAACAATGCATCAAACACGCCTCAACATACATGTATACAACATATACATAATCAACACCATCATAATTTAATACGAGGCATATACAACCGATAAAAAGTGCAACCAAAGTCTCTAATCAAAGCTTGGGATTAGGCTACCACTCTAATCCCAACTCTAGGTGGGTTTACCAAGCCCATCCTAGGTTCACATGCTTGAACCAAATACTCAAAACCATTTTGAAAATATTTAACCATTCACCTAAGCTTCCAAGCTCCAAGCCAAGCAAGCAACCTCCCTCAAATTTCCGGATTTCTTCCCGAGGCTTCTCCAACACAAATTCCCGCTTCCAAACAACCTCAAACACAATTCAAACAATTCCAAATCAGCCCAACATCAAAATACCAACTCGGAACACAATTCAATTGAAATTTATCATGTTGCAACCCATGATCAAACCCCATTTTTATCAAATTCGGGCAGCCCCTAAACCATGTCCAAAAACCATATTTCCAACATCCATAGCACCCACAAACAATCCCAAATCAACCCCTAACCATAGCACTACCTTTGGGCTATCAATTTTCACCTAAAACAACCCCAAAAATCACCCAAAACCCTTCAAAAAACTCATTTTTACCCAATTTCGGGAATCATGTTAAAATCATGTAAAAATCATCTATGTTGGGTCTCATGGGTAGTAAACAACATGTATAACTTCAACAAATCGAAAACTCAAGTTAAAGACAACAAAGTTTACATTTTTAATCTAAAAGCTCAAAACCCTAAACTACAAAATCTATGAGCTTTATGAAAATTAATGGTACCATCTTAAAGAGAAAGAGGAGGACAAGTTGAAAACGATTTTACCTTTCAAAAAGCCCCAAGATTGAAGAAGAAAAGAGATGAAATAGTAAATGGAGAGGAGCTCTCCTTTTTTGACGTGAAGAAAGGAAATAAGAAAGAAGAAGAAGATGACAAGGCTTGTTTAACATAAAATGGGGTTTTAAATTTGAAAGCTCTCATATTTACCATCTTGCCATTAATGAAATGGCAAATTCTCCTTTATCATAAAATCCATGGGATTTAATTCCCAAAACAATTTTTGACCCAACATAAAATTTTAATTCGAATATCTGGAGCCCAAAATAATATCTTATTATTTTAAATTTTAAAACCGAAACCCGAAACAATATTTTAATATTATTTCCATCCGACCCCAAAACCCGGGTGTTACAGCTTGGCCCTCATTCACTCGATTATGCATGACAGGCCCATCAATGTGGGCAGGTACATGCGGGACAGCATCCTCGATTGTGCCTTCCGCTCGGACTCACGACTCTGCCTGCCGTTCACCATCACCGCCCTCTGCCGCTGTGCTGCCGTACCAGAGGAACCCTCCGACAAAATCAAAACGGGCAGCGGCTGGACTGACAACAACATCTCCAGCCTCATGGAGGTCATAGTCGTATCACCCATCAACGCCTTCGACCCAAATGCCCCTCCTGCTGATTCCGATGATGAACCTGCCACCGAACCTGCCCCAGAAGCTGCCGCCGACACCGCTCCGACAGATCAGTCTGCCCACATCCTTGCTGCCATCCTAAGGGTAGAGGAGCGCCAAATGAGTTTGATGACTTTTATCCGTGACTTCTCAAATGCAACGGTAAATTTCATCACTAATACTTTACATTATTCGGATGTCATCTTCCCCACCTTCCCCGCCCATTATTTCCATATCCCCTCCCCTACTCCCACACCACCTGTCTCTCCCCATACACATTCTGCCACTTCTACACCATCCCCTGCCCCGATGGCAGCCGGCAGCCCACCGACCGACACCTCCCCTCGAGGAACCAAGAGGCCTGCCACTGCTGACAGCCCTCTTATCCGGAGGAATTTGGAGAGCGACTTTACGCGGGTTAAGCGAATTAAGCACGTGGCACACAAGAAAAGGCTGCCCAGAGCCATTACCACCAGCAGCTCTTGGGACAGCGGTAGCAGTTCCGATGTCCGGCTATTGGAGCCTCCTGCCCCTCAACCTGCCGATGAACCTGCCCCTACACCAGCTGATGAACCTGCTGATCAACCTGCTCCGGAACCTGCCCAGCCCCCTCCACAGCGCAGACGCCGCCATCAGATCCGCGTCAGCAGCAGCAGCGAGGACAGCGAGTGAAAATTTAAGTTTTTATCTTTCCTTTACTGCTGCCTGCCTTATCTTTTGTGATGTACTTTTATTTACCTTGCTTTTCTTTATTTTTCATGTCATTTTGCATTGAGGGCAATGCAACCCTCGAGTTTGGGGGTGGCAACCCTCCATCATTAATGGAGTCTTAAGTCTTTTTATTAATCGTTGTGTTATTTATTTAATTTATCTAAAAAAATCAGAAAATATAAAACTGTTGGCTTAAAACTGTGAAGTTAACTTACCTGTCATGACGGCTCTGTCGTGGCAGCATCTTTAGGACAGGTTAAGGAAAAGTTTAGAGCATTTCTATAGTTCTGAAAACTTAAACACTTTTGTGACTGTTATATTGCTTAGATTTCTTTTAGCCAAACTAGAATAGGAAGCTTAGAACTTGAATAGCCCCTAGAGGTGCCTAACACTGGCTCTAGGAGAGAAGTTTAGCAAAAGAAACTCAAAAACCTAGAGGTGCCCGAAACCGGCTCTAGGAAGCTAACTAGAGGTGCCCGAAACTGGCTCTAGTAAAACTTAGCTTGAAAATAGAAGAAAAAAAAGCATGAAAATGTGTCTTCTAAAAAAATAAACTTTGGCATAAAAATTCGAGGTAAGAAGTTGAATATTCTAGTGAAACTAAGAGAGTCTTAGCATATAACTGTTCACAAGTATGCACACACTGCACGAGAGCTATAGGGAGATTCCGGACAGATCCTAACCTTTCCGACAGGTTGCTGCCGCCATAGAGAATGAGCGACAGGTAAGGGACAGTTCACTGTTTGAAGGCCAACACAAAAATTTTCATTTTTCTTTTAAGTCTTGATTGCTTGAGGACAAGCAAAAACTTGAGTTTGGGGGTGTGTTGAGTGTGTAAAAGTTCTATTATTTACACCCTTTTTAACCCATATTTCTGCTGCATTCAAGCATCATTGCATTGCATTTAGGTTAGTTTTCAATAAAACATCACAATTATATAAAAGGCACGGATTCTACTAAAAGATGGTGTATTTTGCAGGTAGCTGCCATGGTTGACGATGAAGGCAGGCGCAGGGCAGATAAGCAGGAAAGTTGAACTGGACAAGCAGCTGAAGAAGACAAACCTGTCATGGACCTGTCGTGACAGCATGGTGACAGCAGACTTATGAAGAGGAAAAGTCAAATGGACCTCGATAGATAGAGAAAAATCTGCTCGTCTGTCGTGTGAAAGCCAAATATTTTTCCAAGCCCCGGATCAAAAGATATGTCAAGCCAAAGCTCAAGGAGAGGAAATTCCTAAAAGCTAGGATGCGGCTGGAAAGTAGGAGACTTTAGAGATTTAGTCTTTATTAGAATCTTACTTTTAATTAAAGTTGTAATCCTTGTTACCTTAGATAACTTGAGCCCAAAGCTTATATAAGGGCATAGATTTAACCTAGGAGGCAACAACCGATTACCCCATAACCGAAACCAAACCCCTGTCGTCCACCCGTCACCGACATGTTCTAAATTCCCCCTAGGGCTACGGGTTGTTTTGTAAAGTAGTTGCAAGGGTTGTTTTGTTTTAGGATTTTTCAAGTTCAATAAAATAAACTTCAAGTTCTTTTATCTTGGTTTTAATATCTTACAAGAGCATCGGGAGAGCATTGTGAGGTTATCCATTTACTTAGCATCGGGAGAGTTAAGTATACGAAAGAGATAAGAGCGCGTTCTCTAGTTTATAGTTGAACTATCTCGTGCCTAGGGATACGGCGAGGTTAAGTGGCTAAAGAAGAATTCATACACATCGGTGTTCATCCTTCGATTCACGCCGGGAGGTATCATCAAAGACGTGTTCATCGACAGACTTGTGCCTAGGGATAGGGCAAGGCAGATATGGGATTCTTGCCAAACTTGAAGTACGGAGTTGGAGTGTCTGCTGCCGCGACTGCCAACGGACAGACGTCGCGACAGGTGCTGTCGGCGACGGAAGCGACGACAGAACTGGAGATCCTAAGCAATTCAATACCTGCACTACCGAGCAATTCAATACCGTCCCATTCTCTCTATCTTGATAACTCAATCTTTTATTTACGTTTTTCTTCAATATTCTCGTGACAACTTCCTTAATTATTTCCTTTACTTTCGTGCAGTAAACAAGGTGAAGCTATTAGCCCAATCCCTGTGGAGACGATATCCGATACTTCGTATCACTTTACTACTTGCGTCGTGTACACTTGCACTACAATTGCGATAGACTCTTTTACACGCAACAGTGGTCTCAAGAGTGTCCCACACTTCCTTGGCACTTTCAATTGATGAGACCTTTGAGTAGATGTCCGGACCGAAAGCACAAAATAGCATGTGGAGAGCTTTATCATTGACTTGAATCTTTTTCCTCTCCTCTTCACTCATTTCGGCTTTCTTCTTCAACACCATCTTGCCTTCACCGTCTTGCTTCAATGGAATGTATGGCCCATCCTCAATGACATCTCACACAAGATAGTCACTAGACTTGATGAATAGACGCATTTTATTCTTCCAAAAAGAATAGTTGTCACCATTGAAGAAAGGAGGCTTTGTGGTCGATTGTGACTCGTACATGCCGGAACCGGAGGTTGAAGTCATCTCTTGATATGATGATGATCACACTCTTCCAAGGATCTCCTCTTGTGGTTGTTAATCCTCAAAGAGTTAAGCTCTGATACCAATTGTTGAGTGGATCGAAAGATCGATATTTACCAAGAGGGGGGGTGAATTGGAAATTTAAAGGTTTGTGGTGGAAATTGGCAAATTAAAAATTGATGGACAAGATATATAAAGTGGTTCAAGTTCCAAATGAACTCTACATCCACTACCTTAGCCTCACTAAGGATTTGCAACAATTTCACTAAATTGATCTTCCCCTTTTCTAGGACAAGGAGGCAACCCTTTACAATTTCGGTTGATTTTTCTACCCAAAAATCAACCCAACCCTCACACAAGTGAACAAAGGAATTTGAAGGCTAATAAGGCATCTCTCAATACAAATGATAGCCCCAATACAAGCACTCAACCCAATTTGATAAAATATGAATGAAGATTACAAATTGGGATTTCTACACAAAGTGGGATTTTTGCACAATTGCTTGATTTTGATGTTTGGATGTTTGCTTTAGGATCAATAGTTGTTGATGATGCTTTTGGATGTCTCTTTTATACCTTCTCATTGATTTCTAGCCGTTTGGGTGGTTGGGAACATAAATGGAGCCGTTGGAACCCTCTCTTGCCACCATAAATGCAGTCTACACCAACCCGTTTCGAAACACGTGGTACCTGTTTCGGAACGGACCAAAATAGAAAGAGCCGTTGGGGTGCATTTAAGAGCCCGTTTCGAAACGCCTTAGGGCCATTTCGGAACGATTTTGCCACTATCAAGGGTCGTTTCGAAACGGTCTTAGCCCGTTTCGAAACGCCTTAACGGTTTCCAAAAAGTTAGTTAAAAACACTTAACGGTCATATTTTCAAATTAATATTGAGACCTGTTTCGAAACGATATGAATCCGTTTCGAAACACCCCTTTATATCTTTAAAAAATCAGCAAAAATATTGCAACCGTTAGCTTTTTCAAATCAAATATGAAGAACAGTTTCGAAACGAGTGATACCGTTTCGAAACGGGGTAAGGTGTTTCGATACACGTTTCGGAACGGTGGTCGACAGTGATGAAAACGTTTCGAAACGCCTGAGGGCCGTTTCGAAACAGGAGCTTAAAATTCACTGTTTTGACTTGAAACACTTAAAAAAATGTTTGAAAAGCTTGTTTTTAACTTGGGCAAAGTCTTAAAATTATATAGGGATATTTTGAGGACTTAAAATTCGTTTTGACATTTTCAATTTAGTCCTTAAGTTTTTAGTTATATCAAAATTAAAATATTTGTTTCACAATATGTGGATTAATATCTTATACATTGGCGGTAGAAACTGAAAGTTTTCACAAGCGGGTATAGAGAGTTAGTTTAGGGTATATGTTTAAGGGGTTTAGGTGTAGGTGTTTAAAATTTAGGGTAGTTGTTTCAATTTAGGGTTTATAGGTTAAGGTTTAGTTTGTAAGGTAATATGGTGAGGACCCTAAATTATAACTTTAAACCTTAAATTGAAACAACTATCTTTAAATTTTAACCCCATACACCTAAACCCATAAACCCTATATCCTAAACTAAGTCCATATACCTTAAAACTAAGGCGCTTGTAAAAACTTTAGAATATATATATAGATAAGATTCATTTACACAGTGTAAAACTCTTTAGGTTTTACACGTTTTTTTGGACCGTGTAAAACTTAAAGAGTTTTACATCATGTAAGTTGATCCTAACTCTATATATATAATCAGCATTATATCAATTCATTGATATTTCTTATATAATGGTAGAATTTGTGTTATTCATTATGCATGGCGCGGAGTCACATGTATAACTGAGTTGTTTATTGACACTAAGATTTTTTTTTATATAATTTGTATATAAAAATTAAAAATATATATAATTAACACCATTTATAAATAATTTATTCTTCTTAAATATTGTTAAAGTTTACACTCTTAAATAATTTCTTAGCTCCGTCCGTCTCTGTCACAACGTGAGTAAAACCATAAACCTTTAAAATTAAGGATACAATTTTAGATTATGGATTTGGATATTTATTAATATACAATTTGTTCTTTATTCGAATGTTATTCAGTTCTAAATGTTAAAATATCTTCATATATCAATTATTAGAATCTGTTTACTTATGGATAAAATTTTGATACACATATTGTGTAAAATTAAATTTTAATAAACCTGCATATTTACGCTATAAAATTTAAATTTTAAATTCCTAACCTTGACTTTAAAAAATTAAACTTTAATCTTTAAACATTATACCTTAAATTCTAAACTCTATGACTTAAAACCCTAAACTAAAACTATAACCCTTAAAACTAAAGAACACATTATTGGGGTATAAAAGATTTTTCCACTACTTATATGCATATAAATTTAAGGATTAATATCTTATACACTGCACCTTAGTTTTAGGGTATAGAGAGTTATTTTAGGGTATATGGTTTAGGGGTTTAGGTGTAGGGGTTTAGAATTTCAGGATAGTTGTTTCAATTTAAGGTTTATGCTTATATTTTAGGGTTTATAGGTTAGGGTTTAGTTTTTAGGGTAATATAATGAGGATTTATGTTTTAACCTATAAACCCTAAATTGAAAATCTAAACCTTAAATTAAAACAACTATCCCGAAATTCTAACTTCCTATATCTAAACCCCTAAACCACATACCTTAAACTAACTCCCTATACCCTAAAACTAAGGCGCTTGTAGTTTCCACCGGCTTTGTATAAAATATTTATCCTAAATTTAAATGTTTAGATCTGACTTTGTATTACAAACTGATGATTATATTGTTTTATAAGAATTTTCAAACCTTGACCATCTAATTTTTTTAATTAATTTAAATTTGTGAAGATTAAGATATTCAACATAAATTTTGCATGGGTTGATGAATCGGTCCAATAATAAAACCGGTGGAGTTCGGTCCAAACCAACAGACCGATAGGGCTCAAAGCCCAAATTTCAACCCTAGAACCCTACAAATTGACCATTCCTCCTGAAACCGGTTTATTTATGGGTAAACTACAACGAATGTCACTTATATATGGGTAAGGTTACATTTGAGTCACTCAATTATTAAAAGTTATATTTGAGTCACTCAATTATGAGTAAGGTTACATTTGGGTCACCCAATTATTAAAGGTTACATTTGGATCACTCAATTATGGGTAAGGTTACATTTGAGTCACCCTTCATATTTAAAAAAAATATTAATTTGTGTATTAGATTAATTAATAATTTCAAATGAAGTACTCTAATGTTAACAAGGGTATACAAGTGATTTGAAAAAAAAGGACTAAATTGATGTATTTTTAAAATATAAAGGGTAATTATTTAATATATATATTATATTTTCTATTTTTTGTTTTTGTAAAGACGAAGAAAGAAATTTTTTCTCCTATTTACTACGGCGACGAAGAATCAAATTATCACTATATTTATTTCTTTTTCTACTTCTTCTTCCAAGTGTAGGATAACCCCAAGGGATTGCGGGTTTTTTTCTACCAATTGGAGCCCTCCCTTCACCATCCCCATAGGGATGGTCTACATGGTTCATAACTACCCCTCTTACTATAAGACGCTTACCTAGCAAACATTTAGATTCGGCTCTACCTAAATTTTTCTGAAACTTCATACACCTTAAGATTCATAGGACGAAAAGAACATTTTTGAGGTCCTTATACTAATTATGCCTAGCATTGAATAGATTGGGTATTCACCCTATCAATATCTCAAATCAACGATGGGTTCGATTCGAATCCTACCTCGATCTATGATTTATTATTCATGAATGTTGATAAGATCTTTCCATTTCATTTAGCAGCACCTTAGGATGACATAGCCTTAAAGTAAAGTTAAGTTAAGGGCGAGGTTCAAACGAGGAAATGCTTACTTCAAACATAACCTTACACATAATTAAATGACTTAAATGCAACCTTTAATAATTGGGTGACTAAAATATAACTTTACCAATAATTGAGTGACTCAAATGTAACTTTACCCATAATTGAGTGATATCCGTTGTAGTTTACCCTTTATTTATCTGAGCACGTGAAATTCTCGGGAAAGAAAACAAAATCCCGAAGATGCCCCTTACGGCTGCCCTCGATCCACAAGTTTCAATTTTTGTTTGTTAAAGCCTTTACTTGCATGCGACTCCAGTTCTCGAATAAGGCAGCCCCCATTTCCAAGTCTATCTCAATATTCCGGCCAAAATCATCCGCCGGGGAAAACCCAGATTCCGATTTTGTACATAAAAGATGGTGTCGGACTCGGACCTGGTGGCCCGACTCAGAGAAATCCTAACGGAGTCGGACCTTGACACCGCCACCGCCGGCAGTGTAAGGAAACAACTCGAGGAAGATTTCGGCGTCGACTTATCTGATAGGAAAGGTTTCGTGAGGGACCAAATCGACGTTTTCCTCGAAACCCTAAATCGGGAAAATGAAAAGGAAGAACATGCCGCTGAATCTGAAAATGACGATGATGATGAAGAAGAAAGCAAGGGAGAAGGAAGCCAAACAAGGCAGGTTTTCCCCCCCACTTGATTCTTGAATAATTAGTAATCTTGTATTGGAAATTAGGCGCTTTAGCTGTTCATTTTCGAGGGGGAACTTTCTCAAGTTCCATTCTTTTTTGAAGAATAAATTAAGCAAAAAATAGTATGTATTTGGGTTCTTTTTGTTTGTTGTTATAATTGCATTGCAATAATCAGTTCAGTTGAATAAGAATGGGTTTCTCAATTGCAATAATGAGTTCAGTTATATAGTTGTTTTTGGAATCAAGTTTCTGGTTGAATAATTAGTAATCTTGTATTAGAAATTAGGCGCTTTAGCTGTTCAATTTTAGAGGGAGAACTTTCTCAAGTTCCATTCTTTTTTGAAGAATAAATTAAGCAAAAAATAGTATGTAATTGGGTTCTTTTTGTTTGTTGTTATAATTGCATTGCAATAATGAGTTCAGTTATATAAGAAAAGATTTTCCATCTGAAGTGCGAGTATGTGTAGTTGTTTTTGGAATCAAGTTTCTGGTATTAATGTTATGAATGGTTTCCGCCCTTTTTCGTGTATGCAGGAGAGCAAGTAAAGCCGGTAAACAAGCGAAAAAAAGAGGCGGTGGCTTTCAGACAGTGTGTAGCCTTTCTCCTCAGCTTCAAAAAGTAGTAGGAGAGTCTAAATTGGCTAGAACTGAGGTATGAATCATATATACATATTTGTTAATTGTTGTAGTTTTCCACAATAGTTTTGTCAGAATATTTGAATCTTTAATTTGAACTCTTATTTTCTCCTTTACTGTGCTTCTAGGTAGTGAAGAAACTTTGGGTATATATCAAGGAGAAGGATTTGCAAGACCCGACAAATAAGCGAAATATTATATGCGACGAATTACTTAATGCTATTTTTCGCGTAAAATCTATTAATATGTTCCAAATGAATAAAGCACTCACCAAGCATATCTGGCCGTTAAGTGAAGCCGATGGTATTTACTTTATACATTGTTAATATTATCTGCTATGAGTGCTCATTTTCTCTAATTGTTTTGCCTATGTGAGTTATAGATTGCAGTATGTCAGGGTGATTTCATTTTCTTTACTTTATTTGCATTAAAGGGATTGAACTCTCTATGTCTATGCATTGGTTGTTGCAATCTAAGAATTATTCTTTGATATGACATTTGGACACATGCACACATGGATCTCAAGTTCTAAAATTTCTGCATTTATTAATTATTTAAGTACTATGAGGAAAACTATCATTTTCTTTTTTTCCGGTTTAGATGAACACATGTTATTTATGCCGTCTCCTTTTATAATATGCTAGTTTTAGCTGAAGTTGATTGCAATGGTGAAGTAATACTTCCAATGCACTATGAGGCCCCTAGCACCTAAGCCATTAATCTATCTCCAAAAGTCGTTTAGGAGATGATAAAATTGAAATGGATATAATCCTAATTCCATGTGAATAAGTATTGTAAATATGTAACACCTGCTGGTGAAAGATGAAGGAAATTTCAATTATGGGATTATGTATTGATAGCAATTTATATGCTCATTATTATTTTTTGTTTTCGTAGGTAATTTTCGTTCTATTGGATGTAATATGTAATATTTCCAAGGTGCAAACTAATCTATTTCTTTCCAGTCTTGGATTACCTTAGGATGTTTAAATTTTTCTGCAATTTCAACTTCAACTTCTTCGAACAGGCTTCCACATTGAACTTCAGTTTTGTATCACTAATGGTATATTATAAGTTTCTTATGTCTTTCTTCTGAAGGCATTGTCATGAACTTGCATAATTTATGTGGTTGTTTAAATAGTAATATTGTGCCACCAATTTAAATTCAGAAGATTCAAATCATGAGATGAAATGTGAAGATGGTGATGATTCTGTATCCATAAATGCTGAAAGTGCAAAGGAAGAGGAGAAAGAAGAGGAAAAAGAAGATGATGACGATCCTGTTTCTATAAATGCTGAAAGTTCAAAAGAAGAGAAAGAAGAGGAAAATGAGGAGGAGCAAGAAGAAGAAGAAGAAGAGGCAGAGCATAAGGGTAATGCACGCAAAAGCAGGAAAAAAAGGTTTATTTTCTTTTTTGACTAAAACTTTTGCTGGTGTTTGCTTATACTCTCCTCTATGTAAGTTCAATATCAAGTTTATGTGCATGCTCAATGCCATCCTACATATATGTAGTACATGTTCCTTGTCAAACTAGATTATCAACTGTGAGATAGAGAGATTAGTACCTAAATGCAACTATACTGTTAGTTTCTGAAATATGTTTATGTATTTTCTTAAGGTTCGTAGCTTTTTATCAAGTTGTGTAGTTGCAAGGATCCCTGGATTTTTTGGTTTAGTTGTCCTTGTTGCAACTACACTGTTAGTTTCTGAAATATGTTTATGTATTTGCTTAAGGTTCGTAGCTTAGTTGTGTAGTTGCAAGGATCCCTGGATTTTTTGGTTTAATTGTCCTTGTTGATAGTATCCTGGTTCCATTAGATAAATGAGGGAAATATTTCTTAAGCTACTGGATGCTAATGTAAGTTTCTAACAAATTATTGTAGGTCGTCTAAAGTGGATAAAGATGTCAAGAAAGTGGATAAAGATGTCAAGAGAAGGGGAGGTGGGTTTAATAAGTTGTGTAGTCTATCTCCACAGCTTCAGGAATTTATTGGAGAATCTGAGCTGGCCAGAACTGAGGTTTAGAAATTTCCATTTCGACATGTTAATCCGTATTAACTAAGTAAACTTTTTCTAATCAAAATCTTAGGTTAGTTATATGTTCATGTCTTTTCTTCTTTGTTTTTTTCTTTCTTTTACTTCTAGGTTGTCAAAAGATTGTGGGCCTATATCCGAGAGAAGAATTTGCAAGATCCAAAGGACAAAAGAAATGTATTATGTGATGAATCACTGCATGCTCTTTTCAACGTAAATTCTATCAACATGTTTCAGATGAACAAAGCTCTTTCCAAACACATATGGCCGTTAAATGAGGAAGATGGTATCATCTTAAGCACGACTTCCCTTAATAGATGACTAGATTTTGATATAAATGTTATTCAATCTTTATTTTCACCTCACATGCCAGCTTGTTTGGCAAAGCTTAACATGACTCTTCTTGTGTTTAAATCTTTGTTAGTAAGTGAACTTGGAGTAACTTTTAATTCTATCGATTGCTTGAAGTCTTTAAACAAGGTGGCCCTTTTCAAATTTTGTATAATTGCAAAGTTAGAAAGTTAGCCCCCTTCAATTTATTTTCTTTAAATCCCAAGTTGGTAAAGTTCTCTTTTAGAATGGATCCCTTGACTCTTCTGTTTATATTATACCTATGCTTGAAGGGGGGGGGTATTATATCTTGAAAGGCTTGTATTTGTTGTCCAAATAACATTACCCAAATACTTTTTCTTTATTGAACTTTCAGAACTTTAATATTTGTTGTGCGTATTTGTTCTTATGCGTTACCATTTGAATTGCACTGTACTTGGTTTTGCTTCTGTTGATTATCCACAAAATTGGTCTTCACCGCTTGTATAAATTTTTCCCCCTTGATGTGGCAGCTCAATCTAACTCTCCAAAAATGGAAACGGAATCTAAACAAGCAAAGGAGAAGGGTGAGTGAATTTTGAAGTCTATTAGTTATTAGGGTCCTGCATGGTTTTGGCTAATAATTGTTTATTTCCTTGATGCGGCAGCTCAAGATGACTCTCCAAAAACGGAAACGAAATCTAAACAAGCAAAGGAGAAGGGTGAGTAAATTTTCAAGTCTATTAGTTATTAGGGTCCTGCATGGATTTGGCTAATAATTGTTTATTTCCTTGATGCGGCAGCTCAATCTGACTCTCCAAAAACGGAAACGAAATCTAAACAAGCAAAGGAGAAGGGTGAGTAAATTTTCAAGTCTATTAGTTATTAGGGTCCTGCATGGTTTTGGCTAATAATTGTTTATTTCCTTGATTCGGCAGCTCAAGATGACTCTGCTAAAACGGAAAGAAAATCTAAAAAAGCAAGGGAGAGGGGTGAGTAAATTTTCTAGTCTATTAGTTATGAGGGCTCTGCGTGATTTTCGCTGCCCATGCCAAGCAATGAATGATAGAACTTGGTTTACTGATGATGGATGTGAGCTGTTTTGTCTAAAAAAATTCTTTTTAAAATATATCAGGTACAAGTGAGGTAGAACAGAAAGAAAAGAAGCAGAAGAAAGGAGCATCTGGTTTTCTTGCTCCTCTTCCTCTTTCAGATGCTCTAGTGAAATTTTTTGGTACCGGTGAAAGTACATTAAGTCGTGCTGATGTCGTGAAGAGAATATGGGACTACATAAAACAGAACAATCTTCAGGTTTGCTCGGTTGTCTTCTATCATTGGTTATCCATGGCTCTGGTTTTTGGTAAACAAACTTGGATGATAAAATCTCCATTTTATGCAATGCTATTTTACTCGGACTCGGGTATGGTTAGATTTTTCTAAGTTTTCCCATATATATGAAGGATCATTGGAGGTCATATCCCCATATCCAAGAATGAGAGTTTGAGCAACTTTGATGCAATTGGAAAGATTTAGTTCACAAAAGTTATTTTGCTAAATATACCATGTCGAGCACCCGAATTGATGAATTAACGCCAGGCTTCCCACCCTCGTGCACACACACACTATATGCTCAATCTATGTTTGTAGTTGCAGTGCATGAGAATATTATTCATCTATACATACATACATATATATATTGCTTTTGAGAATTTTCTCTACATTGCTCAAATCTCTAGCATGAATTCTCTATTATCTTATCCGTGCTTCTTTGTGTGTTCGAAAAGGATCCATCTGATAAGAGGAAGATTTTATGCGACGATAAGCTCAAAGAACTGTTCGAGGTGGACTCCTTCAATGGCTTTTCCATGACAAAGCTTCTGACCAGCCATTTCATCAAGCTGGAACAGTGAGTTGTTTCTTCTGTGTATATAACATAAACATAACCCTATCATTTAAAAGTTGGGCAATTTTGCTTGGGGAGATGAAATTAGGGTTCTTGCTGTTGTCTGGTAACTGTAATTTTCAATTACGTACTCGAAAACGGATGCAGCATCTTTTGAGGAAGAAGTTTAAAACTTTCTGCTGTTAGCCCTCATATTACTATCATGTATACGCATGCATGCTAAATGCTTAACATACGTACGTACGTGTGTGCGTATATACAGAGATAGACGGATCGATTTACTGACATCTGCGTATAATTAAATTAAGTTAGTTTTATTCACTTTATGCCATGTTTTAAAACCAACTTGATAATAATACTGTTTTTATGGTTAAAAAGTTGTACATTGAAATTTTTTGATACTACAGGGACTAAAACTATGATTTGATCAACTGAATATAATTTTCTCAGTTAAGCATTTTATATTGTAAATTTAAATTTACTATCTTGAGTATATGTATTTATAACTAAAACCTTGAGGTCCTTGACTTGTGGAAAACCCATGTGAGTGAAAAAATTATTTTAACAATCATTACTTTTAAAAAATTAATAATTGTTGATACAAATAGTGGAAAATTAAATAATTTTAATAACAAGAAAATTACATGAATAAAAGTACTAAAGTGGTTTCTTATACTTATTTTAAAAAAAATAAATATTCATTAATATTAGTATAGATAGATAATCAATCAATTTTCTGTAAAATATATATTCATTAATCGTACATTGTGTTTTGTATACGGAGTTTACTATACAATTTAATACATGAATTTAAAAATAATTCTTAAATTAATATATGGTTTAATCAATCAAATTGTAACATTGATATTTAATGACATTAATATTTTAATCAATTCATTTAAAGACCGGGAATATTTGAAGGTTTTTTTAATAATTTAGGGAAGGGGGATATTTGAAGTTTCAAACTCATAAAAAATATTCAACTAAAAAAAATCATATATATATATATATATATATATATATATTCAAAATTTGTAATCATAATTTAACTAGATTTGAATTTGTGTTTTTAGTTTTATATCCAAAACCAGAAAATTTAACTAGATTTGAATTTATGTTTTTAGTTTTATATTCAAAACCATAAAATTTAACTAAATTTGATTTTATGTTTTTAGTCTTATTTTCAAAACCATAAAATTTTAATCAAATATTAATTAGCCAATGGTATAAATACACTTTGGTTCTCGAAAATTTAGACTACGAATTTGGTCTTCATAAAAAAAAAACTTAATTATACCCTTGATCAAACTTAAATGCATCCAAACGTTTAAGTTATGTTTTTTTGGCGAAAAATATATATTTAGTACCTGAATTATGTATCTTCTCCTAAGTTGGTACCTAAAGAATTTTTACTTTTAAGTTTGTACTTAAAAAAATTTTGCTCTCAAGTTGGTACTCAAACTTTAATTTTAGTCATGGTTTTGGTATTTTTATTAACAACTTTAGTCCTAAAAACTTATACATTCTATCAATTTGATCCTAATCAATAAATTTAACTTTTAATATTTTAAAATTACATCAATTTAGTAAAGTTACGATATTGTCAAATCAAGTGAGTCTATAGGATCAAAGAAACAATTTAGCAACTGCATTCTACGATAAAACGACAAGTTATTATTAAACTTTTATTATACCAGGAAAGTAATGTAACATTCTTAAAAATGTGTACAAACAATTTAGGAGAATAACAAAAAACAGTTTGACAGAATTTGTAAATATAAAGTGTTAAATTTATTGATATGTTTCGAATTATGACCAAATTAATAAAATGTATAAATTTTGGTACCAATTTGAAAGAATGTGTCTATTTCAAGTACCAACTTGAGAGTAAAAATTCTTTAAGTATCGACTTAAAAGAATATGCCTAGTTTAAGTACCAATTTTAGAACACAAATTCATTAGGTACTAACTTGAGAGAATGTGCCTAGTTAAGGTACCAAATGTATATTTAAAGTTTTTTTAAAAAAATTACATTTTTATCTACTAAAAATTAATTATTGAATTATAATCTTATTAAAAAAATTAACCTCAACCATTTAAAAAAAAGGAAGTCCTTTTCCAAGAGAGTTAAATGGAAACAAGGATGGGCACGGCACCCGGACCCGACCCGGCTCGATCGGGTCGAGTCGGTCGAATTTTTGTGTAGGGTGAGGTCGGGTCGGGTTCAGATTTTAAGGTGGTGTAATTATTTTTTAAATTTTTTAGGAATATTTGTAATAATACCCTCTTTATATATATTTTTATAATTAGATCCTTAAAATTAATTTTTTATTTACATTTTAGTCCTTAAAATTATTATTTTTTATAATTATGCCTCTTAAAATTATTTTTTACAATTAGGTCCCTAAAATTAATTTTTTTCTATAGGTCAGGTTTGGTTTAGAATATTTATTTTCGGGTCGGGTTTTAAAAAAATTGAATCGGGTCAGGTCGAAATCAGTTTTAAGATAATTAGTTTCAAGTCGAGTTCGGGTGGGCCAAAAACTAGACCCAACTCAACCCGTGCCCATCCCTAAATGGAAAGTGAAAAATGAAAAAGAGAAAAGGGAGGGAGTTAGTTAAAACTGTGGCAAATTCCAAACCTTAAAAGAAACGGTCAAACTCCAAAAGCAACGGTCACGTGTAAGAAAAAACATCGCATCTCCCTGTTCTGTCTTTTCGGCCGCCAAATGTGGATTCAAAGCCTTCAGTTACCAAACTTACAGTTTCCTAAACTTCAGGAGGAAACAATAACAGAACAAATCTTAAAGTTCCCAAAACACAGACATTAACAAATGAAAACCCACACAGAGAAACAAATCACTGAGTTCTTTCTGTTTTTGATTTTGTTTTCGTTTTTGTTTTCATCAAAAGATTGAATTTTGACAAAAATGGCGCAGGCCCAACCTGAGGAAAAGCCTAAAGAAGAACCCCATGACAAGTTTCAAATCAAAGATCATAATAATCCCATTTCCATGGCCGCTGCAAAACCAACAACCAGTTGTAATAATAATCCCATTTCCATGGCCGCTGCAAAACATCCGATCAGTTGCGGCAGTGGCAGTGGTACTACTAGCGGCGGTAGCAACGGCAACGGCAACGGCAATGGTGTAACGTTCAAGTTCAATGCACACGCACCGGAATTCGTGCCGAAATCGCATGCCCAAATGCCCATTTCGGGTTATTATTACCCTTGTTTCCATTACCTTGGCGGCGGCGGTGGTGGTGGTGCCGCCTCTGATTGGTTCTTCCTTGGTGACCCGGAACCTTCTACTTTTTTGAACTCTAACCCTAATCTCTCAATCCCTAATTGTTCTTCCAAGAATGTTCTCTCTGATGATCTCCGCCAAAAGATTATTAAACAGGTCATCTTTTCTGGGTTTTTTCTTCTCTTTTTGCTTGCTTTTTTATCATTCTGAATTGTGATCACCAACTGTTTGATTTATTTCCTTATAGAAATGAATGGTTATGGGATAATGCTTCCTTGTGTGAAAATGGTGTGATGTGATCCTGATTGTGTGTATGAAACAGGTGGAATACCAGTTCAGTGACATGAGTCTGATTGCGAACGAATCGTTGTCGAAGCAAATAAGTAAAGATCCTGAAGGTTATGGTATGGAAACTCATGAATCCACCATTTCTTCTTGTTATAATTTTCAATATCAAGACAGATTTTCACGTATGGCCAATGAGACCTCACCAGAGTTCAAGTCTCACCTTGTGTCGGTCGAATCGAATTAGTCATTGAGTTAATTATATTGTTCAGTGCTTAAATAGTTTTTCACTGATAAGTATTGGCCTTGCTTTAGTGCCTGTATCTTTTATTGCTTCAACAAAGAAAATCAAGTCCCTCATCACCAACCACCAGTTGCTGGCCCAAGCACTTCGTTCCTCTTTAAAGCTCGTAAGTTCTTTGGCTCCGTTGTTATTGTTCGATTGCAATGATCTTCATTTCAGGTTTTTTTAAAGTGATAATCTTTGTTCTTTTGATATGCTTTACTAACATGCTTGGAAAGGTTGTGAGTGATGATGGCAAGAAGGTTCGTCGTAGGCACCCGTTCACCGAAAAAGAACGAGAACTAGTGCAGGTAGGATTAGGGGATTTTCTTAAAATTTGGGCCATTTTTTTGTATGGTGCAAGCTGCAATCTACCTTTTCCTTTGTTTTGCAGTCTCGTACCGTTGTTGTGGAGAATTTGCCTGAAGATCACTCTCATCAGAACCTTGACAAAATCTTTAATGTTGTTGGGAGGTTTGGTTTTGATCACATCAAATTCCATTTCGGTTTCTGGTTTGTTGTTAACTAGAACGATTCTTTTGCAGCTAATACTATTAGTGTCTTGATACAGTGTGAAGAACATCCGAATATGTCATCCCCAGGAATCCAATTCTTCCCGTTCTAAGAACGACTATTTTATGTCTAACAAGGTATGGAGGTCGGAATCAAACCTGTTTTCTTCGTTAAGCCTAGAGACTATTACACAATTAGCCTCATGATTCATTTTTTTCTGTTGCTGTTCATTAAGCTACATGCACTTGTGGAATACGAGTCGACAAAGATTGCTGAAAAGGCGGTATGTTAACGTAGTTTTGCTGCTAGAACTTCTTGTTGTGATCTAATTGTTTTAGTTCTTCGGATTCCTCTTTTGCAATGACATTCAAAGCTTAAGCAATTGGTGCAGGTTGAGAAGCTAAACGATGAAAGGAATTGGAGAAAGGGGCTTCGAGTAAGGCTGCTGCTTAGACTCTCGGTATGTTGTCTTTCACAATTCACATCTGATCTGTTTGAATGCTCTATGCTTAATAGAAACCATTCACCACATCTGTTTTGGTACGAAAATGCAGCCTAAATCCGTTCTGAAAACCCGAAAATCAGAATTCGATGGCATATTAGACGACGATGATTCACCCCATGCTGAACACTCCGAAGGTTCATCTTCACCAAATGCTGAATCATTTGAGAATAATGTACGCATCAATGTTGATTAACCATGTTCATTATATGGCCCTAGCTGACCGGAAAATTTCCTCATCTGTTAGGCTGAAGATAGTGCATTGGGATTGAAAAAGGGATGGTCTAAATCGCGCGGGAAACTTCGGGGAAGCGCCCAAAACCACACCGGACGTGGCCTGCTTCCAGGATCTCCACAACCTAGCAATGCAGTCCAATGCGAAGCATCCATGAAACAGATGTTGAAGGGCCCGAGAATGCCGGATGGAACCAGGGGTTTCACCATGGGACGAGGCAAGCCGTTATGTTCACCATTGGAGTGATGATGAATTCGCACGATTCTTTTCCTTTTTCTTCCGTGTCCGCCATCTTATATTAACCAACTAGTACTGAAAATAGCTCTGCATTTTTCCTGAAAGCAGCACGAAATGATCAAGTAGCTATGCATAGTATCTGGCCTATGTATAGTTTAGTACTGCTTCATAGCTATCTGAGGGCCATTTCCTTCTGGCACACCATTTTCTGGGGTTTTGTTGAGTATTGCTTTGGATTCATCACCTTTCTGCTTTGAATTTTCTAATGTATCCGAATAATCCAATCGAATCGTTACGTCTGTTTCGTTTCTCTCGTTGTCAAAATCTGTGAACTGCCTCTATTCTGAACAATAAACATGCCTTGAGCAGATAATTGAAACAGGGAAAGAGACTTCTTAAGTTCCCGTGTGTGTGTGTATGCATGCATGCCAGCTTTGATAAAATGGACTTAAATTTTTGTAGGAAAGCTGAGATATAATTTAAAAGGACTTAAATGAGAAAAAAAATAAGTTTTAGTAAATTTTAGAAGGGATCAGAAAAGTTTTCTAATTAATCAAAGGGATGAAAGGCTAAAAATGAATTTTTAGTACTTAAAAAGGACTGAAAATGCAATTAGTATTTTTTTAACCAAGGAGTCCAAAGCCATAGTCTAACTATAGGAAAATTCTGTCACGCTCGATGAGCACCATTAATTAAATTTATAAAGATTAAAAATTTAAAGTATCACCGTATAATTATAAATTATTTAAAAAATTAAAAGGGAAATTAATTAAAATATTTTATTTTATTTTAATTTTTTTTAAACATAGATCAAAATACCTATCTACCCGTAAATTACAAAATCCTAATTTTTGTTCATTTGAAATTCAAGTCGCCGCCGCCGCTGCTGCTGCCGCTACCTCTTGCATGGTTGTCGTTCCAATATGATGCCCTGACAGCTCGACCCGACTGAGTACTGAAAGCGTAAATCGATTTCAACGCGTATTTCTCAAGAATATCTCGAACCTCCGGCTGGTTCTGGTCCCACCCTCCCAAGCTCGACTTGAACACGTCGATCGGACCCTTGCCTTGTCGGTACACTCGGATCTCTACCTCTGGTACTTTCATCTTCACGGCTTTTGAATTAGGGTTGGGTTTAGGGTCGGTACAATTAGATCTCTACCTCTGGTTCTGGTACTTTCGTCATGCGGTTCGATTTTGCCGGTGTCTTTAGAGGTTTTTGTTTCCATCTCTGTGTAGGAGACAACGGTAGCGACGCAGCGGCGACTTAAATTTCAAATGAACAAATTTAGGGTTTTGTAATTTAGAGGTAGATAGGTATTTTGATCTATGTTTAAAAGAAAAAGAAAAAGAAAAAATATATTTTAATTAATTTACCTTTTAATTTTTAAATAATTTATAATTATACGATGGGTCCTTTAAATTTTTAATTTTTATAAATTAAATTAATGGTGTTCATCGATCCTCATCGTTAGTGATACTCATCGTTAGTGATACTCGTCGAACGTGGTAGACACATCCCTAACGATAAAATGCTAGTTCAACCCCTTCGACCAGAGAATACAAAATTATTATCTTTTGAGCAATTTCTCATCAAAACAGATTCGGATAATAAAAATTTAAGGTTTTACATCTCCATCCGGTCCTCGTAGATACAAATTATTCTTAAAACATCCGAATTTAAGTATTACTTCAAATGTCTATAAATAAACAAGTATATACCATCCATTACCATACCTACAATTAATACTTAAATTGCATTTGCTAGCTTTTTGCAACCAAAGTGAAAATTTTGTTACATACATACCAGCGGCGGAGCCACATATATGTTTGGGTAGACCCGTATTCACTCTAAACTTTTTAATATTCATACATTTGATTTTAATTTTCGTAATTTTTATGGATTATTCCTTAAATTTTATAATTTGTGTCCACCCTGAAATTTTGAGATTTTTATGACTAGTAACCACCCTCAAAAACCATTTTGAATCCACCACTGGTCATACATGCATGCATGCACATGCATACATACATATATACATACATGCATGCATGCCTGCATACATTGAACTTGATTTTTCACACCGACTATCATGAATTCTGATGATTGGATAAGTGGCTACAACTTGTAATTTGAAATCACCGACCGCCGGCGCCACCACCGTCATCCCCCATTGACAATTGGGTCAGCCATTGCATTATTTTATGTCCTCAAGTGACCCCCCACGTTGTATGGTTGGTTGAATTTTAGTAACTATATAGAATTATATATATATATATATTTAGATAGTCAAATTTAACATTTTAAAATAAAAAATAAACGTTATAAATGTCACTAATAATAATAATCAATTGGTCCAGAGAGATGGTGCATCTTTGAATAGTGTACATAATTCAAATTTTGACGTTGTGAATGAAATAATTGAATTAGGATAATTGTTCTTACAATGGACCTTTGTAATACCTGAGTCAAATTTAACAATTAATAAATTGGATACGAGTGATTATATCAAAATAATAAATTAAACGTTATATTAAAGAATAAATGTCACTAATAATCAATTAGTCGAGAGATGATACTGTAAATTTTTAAATAATGTACATAATTCAAAATTTGACCTTGTAAATAGAGTAACTGAATCGAAAGAATCGTTTTTACAATAAATTTATATAGTATTAGATTCAAATTAGTTACTTAATAAATTAAATACGAGTGATTATTAGAGAAATACCATTTATGATATGATCTTCAAACGGTGGGCATGAGGGTTGAATTTTTTTTTATACTGTGGATACATAAAATATTTTCTCAAATTATAAAGAAGCAAAACATTTCTATTTAAATTATTTTTCAATTTTCTCTATTTTTTGTTAGCAGTAACTATGGGTAGCAACTCGATTTGATGAATTATAAAATCATAGGGTATGACTCAGTATGAGGGAGCTACGGAGAACTTTATGTTAAAGGGCGAATCTATAAAATTTTAGAAAAGATGAATTTATAAATTTTTAGGGAGCAAAAATAGATTTTTAATGAGAAATACATAAAAAAATTAAATCGTATACAGGTTTTAAATTTTTAGGAGGCGACTGCACCCAACCCCTAGATCCATCCCTGTAGGTAGGGGTGTAAATGAGCCGAGTCGAGCTCGAGTAGGGCTGAGCTCGACTCAGCTCGTTAAGATTTCGAGTCGAGTTCGAGCTTGAGTAATTTTAAACGAGCCTGAGAAATCTGAGCTCAACTCGGCTCGTTAAGAACTCGAGTCGAGTTCAAGCTTAATTCGAGCTCAATCGAGTCAAGTGTTGACCAATCTTTGACCGTTTCGGACTTGAGTAGCTTGTCGTCTGTCACATCTCATTTAAAGTCGTATCAAGAAAAAACTTTGATAGACAAATTGTGTAAACTCAAGCTTGTTATTTTTAGGGTTTAGGGTGTTAGTTTAGGGTTTAGATTTTAGGGTTGATACTTTTGTTTAGGGTTTATATTTTAAGGTTTTAAGGGTAGTAGTTTAGATTTTAAACTATAAAAAAATTAGTATATTATATTTTCGAGTAGCTCGCGAGTTTTTTGAGTCGAGTATTAAATAGTTCGGCTCAGCTCGTTAAGAACTTGAGCTGAGTTCGAGCTCGAATCAAGTTCAATCGAATTGAGTTTTGACCGAACTTTGACTGAAACAAACTCAAATAACTCGCGATTCTGTCTCGTCTCATTTACAGTTCTACCCGTAGGGCATGGGAGTGTACAATACAAATCAAAATCGTGGTGGACATGCCCAAAGAAAGGCGTTAATACTTAATAGGACAAACAAAATCATGTCAAAAGTCCCTTCTCTTTGTACCCATTCTCTTCTCTCATTTCATGTTTTTTCCTTAGATTTTTGGTCCACTATTTCCTGGGAGGGCCGGAGGGGCCATGTCCCTCCATTTTTTTATACATTTTTAAATTACTTAAATTTTTACGTTAAAAAATAAAATCGTTGAACTAGCAAACGATAAAATAGAGGGTGTAAACAAAACAAGTCTATTATTTTTCCCTTAGTTGATTCAAATTGATATAAAAAAATTACAAGTTCAGCGGTCAAAAGAGATAAAAAAGGGACTAAAATGATTTTTCTGACGAATTCGAGGGCTAAAAATGTCATTAAGCCTAATATGAAAAAAGTATGAAAATGAAAATAAAAGTATAGTTGAAGGATTAGATTAACTATTAAGCCTAAAAAGAAAACCAGAGAGGAGCAGACAAATGGTAACCCAAACTCCAAAGAGACGGTGAGCCCCCATTTTTGTATTTCAAAAAAAAGGAGAGAAAATTAAACAGAAATAAGCGGGATTAGGGTTTTACAGAGAAGAAGTCTCTAGAGAGAAAGAAAGAGTCAGTGAATTTAAAAAGCGGACCGCGACTGCCGATATAGCGGTTGCGCCGCTGTCCGAAACCGCGATTGGGGTAAAAAACGGGCCGCCATCGCCGCAATTCAGCCACTTTTGCCCGAAACCGCGACATAATGCCGCAACCTCGATCGCGATTTAAAACCCTGGAAAAAACGCTGTAAAGAGATAGATATATTAGGAATATGACGAAGAGGCAACGATGTTATTTGGATATAAGCATAGGCGACGAGCTGGAAGGAAGAATAGTTGTTGAACTGTTCAACGATGTAGTGCCCAAAACTGCAGAGAATTTCAGAGCTCTTTGCACTGGGGAAAAGGGCATTGGTCCTAACACTGGTGTGCCTCTTCACTATAAAGTCCATTTCTCTGTATTTATGTTTGGAAAATACTTTGATGCACAAGCTGTGTAAACTTTAGTTTATACAAGCCCTTTAATTTTAGGGTTTAGGGTTTAGGGTTTTATGTTAGGGTTTAGGGGTTTAGTATGTAGGGTATATAATTTAAGGTTTATGTTTAGAGTTTAGAGTTTAGGGTTTAGGGTTTAGGGCTTAGGGTTTAGGGTTTAGGTTGCTAGGGTTTGTAATTTAGATTTTAAATTTTATAAAAGGATTGTGTAAAAAAAATTTACACAGCTTGTGCATCAAAATAAAACCCTTTATGTTTTTTGTTTTAATTTGGAGTGTTTGATTATTTGGGTTTATGTTGGTTTTGCTTTATCTATATATATATATATATATATATATATATATATATATATATATATATCCGTTTACGCAGTGTAAAACAAAATACGTTTTTTTTGAACCGTTGGATGAGTGAAACGAATGGATAAGATTAACAGTAAATATATGAAGATTATCACTTGAAAAAAGAGAGTAAGAAGTTAATCTGAGCCATCAATTCCACATCTAACGATCCAGAAAACGTGTAAAACTTAAAAGAGTTTTACATTGTGTAAGTTGATTAGTGGAAAGTGAAAATTTCCACAAGCGCCTTAGTTTTAGGGTATAAAGATTTAGTTTAGGGTATAAGGTTTAGGGATTGATTTAGGTGTAAGGGGTTATAATTTAGAGATAGTTGTTTCAATTTAAGGTTTAGAGTTATAATTTAAGGTTTATAGGTTAAAACCTAAATCCTCACCATATTACCCTAAAAACTAAACTCTAACCTATAAACCCTAAATTATAACCATAAACCTTAAATTAAAACAACTATCCCTAAATTCTAAACCCCTGCCCCTAAACCATAATTAAATACATTTGAATATATGTATACATGTGTATATCAGTATATGATATTAATCCATAGTTATATACATTTGAATATATGTATGCATGTGTATAGGATATTAATCCATACATTTGAAACTTTCATTTTCCACGTCTCTTATGTTTGAACTTTCAGTTCCCACCGCCTGTGTATAGGATATTAATTCATATATATTTATTGGATGACTTTGAATATATGTATGCATGTTTAGTATTAATGTAACTTTGATTTGTTAATTGATCATTTGAATGGTAATATTTGAAATAGTTGGCTTTTGGATATTTTTGAATCATTAAGATAGTCTTGGTTTTTATTTCATTTTTTTCCCGGAAAAGATGTTCCATTTCTTAATTATTGTATATCTTGGTATCTTACTTTGGATGGGAATTTTCAGTTTTGTTCTGTTTGAATGGTATATGTATTTTTGTTGCAGGGTGTTCGTTTCCATCGAGTTATCAAGGGATTTATGGTGCAATGTGGGGATATATCCGCCGGCGACGGTACCGGAGGAGAGTCAATTTATGGTTTGAAATTCGAAGACGAAAATTTCGAGCTGAAACATGAAAGGAAAGGGATGTTATCGATGGCAAACGCCGGTCCGAACACAAACGGGTCTCAGTTCTTCATCACTACAACTCGCACATCTCATTTAGATGGTAAACATGTTGTGTTTGGTAAGGTGATCAAAGGAATGGGAGTGGTTCGTTCAATCGAGCACGTAACAGCAGGCGAAGTTGATCGCCCCACGGTCCCCGTTACAATTACTGATTGTGGAGAAATCCCAGAGGGGGGAGACGATGGGATATCCAACTTTTTCAACGACGGCGATTCGTATGCTGATTGGCCAGCTGACCTTGATGAGAGTCCTGATGAGCTCTCTTGGTGGATCAATGCTGTAGATTCTATTAAGAATCTCGGAAACGAACATTATAAGGTAATCGGCTTACGGTTTATACATGTTTATTAGTGATGTAATGGGGTCATTGCCAGTTTGCTACATGGGATTGTGCTAATGAATGTGTTTAGCAGAAACAAGACTATAATATGGCTCTCAGAAAGTACCGAAAGGCTCTACGATATTTCGATATCTGCTGGGGGAAAGACGGGGTCGACGAAGGTGACAACATTCTTTGCACTAGAGGGTATCATCTTTCTCTTGTAAATAAAGTTGTAAGTTTCTCGATTCACCGCGGTGATTGTTTTGCATACACTGTTTTGTGGACTTGCAGAAAAGAGTTCGAGTTTGAGAAATACGAAATCACAGATATTCACAAATAGCTCTGTAAGCTGCATTCGTCACTCTTTGCAACCTTGTCTGCACTATTATTGTTTTACATGTCATTACCGTCGACTTGATGGTTACGCCGATTTAGGCCTGTAAACTAAAACTAGGGGATTCAGAAGGTGCACTATTGGATGCAGAATTCGCAATGCGTGACGGTGAAAACAATGTGAAAGCGCTGTTCCGGCAATATTGGTATCCTTTCGGTATGCATTGCGAACACTTTCAGTTTTAGCGTCTTATCTTCTTTAGAGAAGTGAAACTCGAACGGATAGAGCTGATGGTCCAACTACATAACTTTTTCTTTTTTATTATTTTTATGGTCGTGCCTCGTGGCACGGCAGCACCCGTACTATTGAAATGGTTCGTCAGTAGAGATGTTTCCACGGGTGCCCCTTTTTCCAATGGTACTATAATTCCTATTCCTATCTCTTCATTCCCTCTTTTGGTCTATCTACATTCCAGGAAATTCATACGCTCCATGGACAGAGCAAAAAGTGGAGTCTTGGTCAGAGCAAGCCGCCCTATTCTATTACCAGACATAATTGGGAGAAGCTCATCCGAAACTAGAGCAAGAAACGCCTTATTTCGTTTCGTTCATGTTCTTCATTTTCTTCTTCTCGAATCCAAGGGGGACTTCTCATATTTAGAATCTTTCTGCGGTGTGCTCCGTTTACTATTCTTTCGTACTTTCTTCTTTTTACCACGCGATAGGTCAGCGAAGCATGAACGGGCGCGGAGAAGGAAAGGCCAAACACTTCGGCCTAACGGGAATGAGCAACGACGAAATGACAAGATGAGGTGCTCCGGGCACCCCCATTTAGAAAGAAGGGTCGAAGGTTTTGGGCCTATAGCTTTCCCCGTCCCCCCTTCGTCGGGTGGTGCTTGTGTAGGGGATATGCCACCAGAAATCGGGCTTGAAGCTCTTGCCTTACCAACGAGCCGACAGCTGATGGCTATGGCTGTTGGTCACGACTACTACCAAAAAGCTCCAATGAAGATGAATATTTCACATGGGGGAGTGTGCATCTGTATGTTGGGTGTTCTTCTGTCGTGCGACCCGGCGGCTTATGTGCGACATGTGGCCCACGCCTCCTATTTGTTCAGGGCGGGCGGCGTGAACTCTGATTCGATACGGGTATTCAATCCCGCCGCTGAGATGCTCAGTTGACTCCTTAACCTTGATAGGAAGATGGCTTATTCAATAATTCGTGCATAAGGGTAAGGAACTTTGGATGAACTAATGCGAATGGGTGTAAGCCTCGCTGCTCGGAAACACCCAGTGCTGACCACACTGAGAGACACGAAAGCGCAGGTAACGCCAATTGGCGAAGTGGCGTTAAGCATCCCTAGCGGTACGAAAAGAGAGGTCGTGATGATATCATCTACGTCCGTACCGCTCCTCGTGGAGTAGATCCCGCATCCGACCAAGTCTTTGACCAGGGAACGGGGGAATTCCCACTACCGCTGGCAGGCCAGCCGGGCCGTGAGCGCGGTGGGAACGGGCTTCCCAAAAAGCCAGCCCCGGGCCGGGGTCAGCATAGAATGAAGGGGACGGCCCTAATGTTGTGTTGGCAAAGCCAACTTCTTGGGTTGCGGGCGGAGAAGAGCGGACGTGGGGACTCGGGTCGGGGCGCAGCGTAATTAAGAGAGCCATTCCATTTAGGGCGAGACAAAATGGGCGGGCACGAGCGGTCTGGTGTCCGAGCCAATTGGTCAGACGACGACTACTTCACTTATTAGATTAGTATTAGCCGCCTATCCCGGAATGAAATGAGAGAAAATAGAAAGAACGCGAAGCGCTAGCGCTATAGGATCGGTTTTTTTTTTGGGCTCGCTTCTTCACAAGCTTATCCCCGCCCCGACCGGCAGCTGCTGGGTCTCCCCATCTCTCCTAAACTTCCCCCGGTCTTCGGCCCGAGCTGTATGAGGCAGAAACTCGTCCTACGTACGGTTCGGAGGCCGAGCCCCACCCCAGCAGTAATGGTGCGGTTTAGGTCAACTAACACAAAGAAGATACAGTTCACTCAACGATTGCCTTTGGGTTCCGAACTCCATATGGGGAAGGAGCGTTGTTGTTTGCGAGGTCTCGATCATTTACATGCACCCACTTTTCATTCCATTTGTGGGAATTTGATGATCTATAAACCGTCCCTAACGAACGATCGGCTCATGTTTGAGCATGATGAATCACTTCGTGCCGACCCGTTGCTAATAAACTTTTCGGCCTCATATGAGAATGGAAAACTGGAGCATTTTCTGCATCGGTGGATGAAGAATCGTAAACATAATAATTTCTGGTTAACCATGTTCCCAGAAAAAAGATACTTTCGAGAAACGACGAGCACGACTAAAGTGGCTATACATACAAATCTATTTACGGATCTATATGCTTCGATTGGAACTGGAAGTTCCAGAACTGGAGGCTGGTATACCGCCATAATGAAACTGCCTTTTATTTTGGATCGGATTTATGTTGGCTTCGTTGGGAGGCTCGCGTAGTTTGTTACGTCAGCTCCAAAATGATAAGTTGTGTTGGAATCGAGAAAGTTCCGTGGAGTTCATAATTGCATAAAAGGAGTCAAAGTAGTGGCTGCGGCGCGTCGAGGCACTTCTTTGACGGTCCCCGTCCGCCGGCCTGCCGCCCCGCTCTGAAGAATTCATGGGCCTAAGGCGGGCGAGACAAAATGGGCGGGCACTACTAACCAAGCCAAGCCTAGTTCTCGCCGATAAGCGCTGGTAGCTTGCTTCCAAGCCTTGCCTTATATAATAGTTGTGGCCATGGCCCGAAGGAGCCTTAAGCGCTTGTACAATGCTCAAGTCAAGGCTCTGGGCAACGAGTAGGATGGAGCCTTGACTTTCTATTATATTAGTAAAGCGTGCCATATATATTGAGGGAAGGGAAAAGGGGTCTCTTTCCTCGCCCGATTGTAGAGGTCGATCCCCTATCACCTTCGGTGCCCCCTTGTGGTCATTCTCTTTAGCTTTTCCTCGGCCTTTAGAGCTAGTTGATAGGCCACTTTCCACATCTGATGCATCGAGATTTCATCTTGGATTTATAACCTCAAGCCCTATCAAGCAAGCAAGGGATTCTGCGTCGGATTCGTTCAAGCCATTGCGAATAAACAATTGGTAGAACTCTGCAACTTTTTTTTAAGTTAAGGAGTAGGGGCTTTCTTGTACGCTTCTCTCCCTCCTATCCTTTAAAGCGAAGTGAAACCTTTGGAACAAGCTTTGGGTCTAATGTTCGGGTTGAAATTAATCCTGCAACCTCGATCGCATCTTGTCCCATGTACTTCCCTTTGCCTTTCCGCTCACGCCTTGCTTGGACTTGATCCCACCAAATTGAGGCTTTCCCGTGCTCTTCCGAAAGAAGCATCTGGAAATGACTTGTCATGGGCTTATGCCATGAAGAATGATTTGCGCGGGAAAAATTCTTGTGCTTATGTGGATGGGTCGCTCAATTTCCCAAGACTAGAGAAGGGGATTTTCCTACAAAAGATGAAAAGTGCTTAGCTTCAAATGGGATGACTTGTTTACTTCCTTTGAGCCTCATATACACCGTCACCCCTTTTTCGACTGCTAAAGATTAAAAAAAAAAGTAATCTTGATTCTCAGGATGATTCTTCACCTTTCTATCAGTTGCAACATGAAGAACATGCCTTAGCTTATAGGTAAAATAAAGAAAGAAGTGTGCTATACTATTTATTTTATTACCGAAGGCTTAGGCTTCTATGGGACCAGCCGAACATGCTTCGGGACATCGACCCTATGGTCAGAATCTTCAATCTGGAAGTTCTGCTGGTGCATCAGGCCAACGAAACATGTCCAAGATTGCCACTATTGCAAGAAGCCGGGTCACATGATTGCAGACTCTCGAAAGCGGCAGAATGCAAACTCTCGTCGACAGTCAGACACAGCTCATCTTGCCGCTCTCCCAGAGACGCCTACTGAATCGGAAACTTTCCAATCCCCTTACTCCATAGGGCCTCTGAAGCATTACTTCTATGATCTTAGGAGCACTCCCACGCCCGACACAGATAGTTTTACCCCACGACAGCGGAAGCAGATTCAGAGGTTGAATCCGTCTTGTCATATCTCTTCCTCCTCTGCAACAGGTATTTGCTCCCCCTTATGCTTACAACATAGGGGGCTGCTTACTTTCTTCGGGTGCATCGAAGAATATGACTGGTGATTCTTCACTTCTTTCTTCTCTTCGTTCTCTATCTAAGTTCCTTATAGTTTAAACTGCAAACTCCGAGCAATTCCCTCTAACTAGTCTTGGTACTCTCTCTCGTTATCATCGAATATGCTCTGCTCTTTTTCATCTTTCTGTTCTCAGTGATTCTTCTTTCCGGCTTGAAAAAGAAAATGCTTATATTCACTTCTCTCCTAGTCGGGTTAGTATCTTTCAGTGCAACAAGTTTAATCTCTTGGATGCTGTTCAATTCAAGCACATTCTTGTCCTAATGGTTGTGATAATTACCTTCCAGGCTCACATGGCACTTAACGATGTTGACACCGCTGCTGAAAGCTTCAAGAAAGCTTTGCAATTGGAGCCGAATGATGGTTTGTAACGAACTTGGCTACGATTAGCTTAATAAGATTAGTCTCCTCGACATCGAGGCAGTGTATATTGTGAACTTGTCGAGACTTTTTGATAACATTTTGGCATGCATTCCGTTCAGGTGGGATAAAGAAAGAGCTTGCTGCTGCCACGAAAAAGGTCGGTAGACAAAATCGAATTCATAGTTCCTTTAGGCACCAAACATATGTAAACAAATGTATTCACGCAACAAAACTTGGTGAGCACAGATCAATGATCGACGCAACGAGGAGAGAAGGCGATACCGTAAGATGTTCCAACCAAACCCAACTGGTACGTCGAGTGTGCTGCATTTTTCGTATCGCTACTTGACATATGAATGTACTTTCATACGGGCATGTTAAATGCAGGTGCAGATGAGCAATAATATTTTGCAGTTGCATATAGTTAGCTAGTGTCATCTGGTTCAGGCTTTCTTCATTAGGTTCTCTTACGTTTCGGAGAAAATACGAGGCGCTGTTCGGGTATTCGGCATCTGCTTTCCGGTGCAACTGTATGATAAAACTACTTAGAAGAGAATGAAGATTGTGTCGGCTCATTTAGAAAACAATGAGAGGCTTAAAAAAAGAACTTGTCATGTTGATTTTTATCAGGTAGCAAAATTCAGTTGTGCAAACATGAGGCTTGAACCAATTATTGTTGGACTAAAGATTTGATTGAAATTGTTACTCCAATATGATCCTTTCTATCTTTCTTAAACCAATTGGTATATAGTATCATATCTATTTTCACCGATAGATCGGAAGATGACATTCGAAATCCGTTGGGTAGCGGGATTATACATTAGATTCTTTCAGCAAAGTCGGAGGCTTAAAATTTGATGTTGTGGATTGTGAACGGAAGAAACTTGATTGAGAGAATGTTATACTTTAGAGAGTGAAATAATCTCGCGATAAGTGGTATTAAAATAATTTTTTGACTGTTTAATTTCATGCTGAGTGCTTTGAACAAAGTGAACAATTATAATGCGCCATTCGATGTAACATTTTCTCTCATCAAAAAAAGTAACGGCAGCAATAGTATTGTAAATTTTATTAGACGCGTCTTTTAAAGAGAGAACAATACCTTATTAATATGAAGCATGTAAAATTTAATTTAAATTAGTCGAGCAATAAAACTAAGACGAAGAAGGCTAAAGGATACGCCAGATGGATTTGAGACTAACCAAGCCTTAAGGGGTTAATCATTCGTCCAGTTGCAGATGTACTAAAAAAATTAGGAATAATTATTTTTTTTGGGTAAAATAGTATCTAACGTTACGTTTTATTTTTATTTTGGTACTTCGCTGTTAAAAAATTAACGAAAAATTGACTAAGAAAGAGAAATTACAAGTGGCATGTTACCACATCAGTTTTTCTCTCCTAATCAACATGACACGTGTGTTTTTTTCATAATTTTTTTTGACGTGACATGCTTGAGCAGGAGAGAGAAAATGATGTGACAACATGTCACATATGATTTTTTTTCTTAATCAGCCTTCTGTTAATTTTTTAACGGGGATATCAAAATAAAAACAAAACGTGATGTTAATTATTATTTTGCTAAAAAAAATAGGTAGAGTACCAAAATAAAGAAAAAGGGTAAAAATGAGGTACTAAAATTGTAGTTATCCCAAAAAAAAACTACCCAGAAAAGTTAGAAACCAAAATCTAGACGAAGAAACAGTATCGAAATAGAAGAGAAAGGCCTGAAAATTAAAATCGAAAGGGAAAAAAGGAGAAAAAATGAGTGTTTTTGGAGGAGATAGCTGGGGAAGAGAAGCACAAAATCGAAAGCGAAGAATCGATGAATTTGTTTTGGAGGGGATTGACGTCGATGGTTCTTCTTACAAGAAGCTCTCTTCCGGCAAATACGCTTGTCTTGTCTGCCGTCACAACCCCATCTTTGATACTCCTCTCATGCTCTCTGTAAGCTTCACTTTTATTCACTCTGAATCCTATTGTCATACTAAAAAAAACCCAGAAATTCAAAAACCCATGTTTATATTAGGTTAAGTTGGCTATTTGAACTGATTAGAAGGCATTTTCTTGCTTGCTTTCATGGTTAGAACTAATGGTTATAGTTAGATTCCAATGTTTATCTGGATTAAGGTGAATGTCGAATACGGATATGTGTCGAATTATGTTAGTTTTTCTGGGTTTCTCATATGCCTAGGAAGATCATAAGTTCATAACTATACCATGTTTGAGTTGTGTTGGATATAGATAGATGCTGGACTTTTTTTTTGGATAAAAGGGGAAAGTGTAGGCATTGTTCAGGATTGAACCCGGAAATCGATTTAACTGAAGACCCGATATAAGTCGTTTTTGTCGCTTCATCTTTGGTTGAGTCCACAGATGATGGATATGGATACTTTAGTGAACATGAAACATGAAAAGTCTGGATAACTTGGGTGTATTGTACCATTACAAGCTTACGAATCGAGGGAGGAGATGTTTTAATCAGGACACGCATCTTGAACCTTGAAGTTCCTACACTTGCGATATTCGAACTTTAGTTGAGACTTGAGAGTTTGTGATTATCATGTTTTTTTTTTCTTGTTTACCGTCTGCTTATAAGATAGTTATCTTGTTTTCTTGATTGTTGAAGCGGTTTCGCAGATGCATTGCAAAGGATCGCGTCATTTGGCTGCAAAGTCCAAGGCGAAGGAAAAGGAACTCGTGAGACAAGATGAAATGAACAAGAGAATGAAGAGATTAGCTTTGCAAGGCTCTCCTACTACTTCCTCTGTTAACTCTTCTAGTACCACCAAGCAAAATGCTCAATTAGCTTCGAAACCATTGATCCAAATGGCTCAGAAGGCTGCTTCTGAGATACTTGGTAATAAAAGACTCAAGCACGATTCGAGAAATGAAAACCTTGACATGGAACTGAGGCAGAACGATATCAAAAACGTGACCCCAGATTTCTTTCGGAATCACTCTTATCCGGAGAATGAAACGTCTGACAAGTTAATACAGCAGCATCTGGATTTCCGGGAACGTAGAGAGAGAGAACTTAAGTTCATATCCGCTGGTTGGAAACGTGACTGCCACGGTAAATGGTACAAAGACGAAAATGTGAGCTTCTTTTCCCCTAAATATAGCTGAGATTGCTTCAACATCTTGTAATCCATTATTTCAGCATAATTACTGTCTTTTTCATGTAACTTGCTTGCAGGTTGAATTTGACTCAGATGAAGAAGACCCGAACACCTCATTTTGATTGAAGATTCACCAGGAACCATTGGAAAAACTGTTGCTTAGAGATAAGAAATCTCATTGATATTGGCATCGGTCCACTACTCATCGACTTGGGATGAAAATCGAGTGCTTGTTTTTTTCACAAGATTCTCAATAAACACACTGTATTTCTCACAATGCACTTGTGTGATGGATCTACTCCCAAGTTCCAAGGTATGGTACATTGTATTTGGATTCAAATGAATGCGAAAATAGCTGAATTTAAATTTTTTCTGATGTATATTTTTCGTTCTTGGGACCATCTTCATTAGTAAACTGATAAGAACTAAGATTCGAGTCTCGCCAACATTTCCATTTGATTTTTGCCAATGTGATATATATCGATATACACGCACACACATACATACGCATATCCCGTGAAATTGATTTGAGCTTCCTGTGAAGTCATCCTCAGTCTAAAGTTCTCATGTCCATATTCTAAATGGTTGTTGCAGAATGTTTTAGGACCATTTGGAACTTTCTTTGTACATTTGTGTGTCATTGGTTAGGTACCTGTTCTTAGTGGTTAGCTTTCACCCTCTGGTCTCTGTAATGGCTGTTTCGGATCTGATATTACAACTTTGTGAGCATCAAAAAATGGTCCCGAGGATCGTGGCTCAACGAGCTGTCTGGAGTTTGGTGATGGATTGAGTCGAGAGACGTTCTTCGAGGAAGATGAAATTGATTCGAACGTTTTCGTATTCCTGCAAGACGAAAGTAGATTGCAGAATTCGAAGTATCCGAATTCATTTCATCTTTCTTGAAGAACGTTTTCCGATTCAATCCATTACCGAATATAAGCAAACACGGTCATGATCTATCAACCCTAAACCTGTTTTTTTAACACTCCGCCATCATACTGTTTTCATGTTTCCAAAGTTGAAAACAAAAAATGAACATGTTTTTGCATCTGCCTAAGATATGCTTCTCTTGTACTAACTTGTGCAAAAAGAAAAATCACTGACCTAACCCAATTTTTTCGGTTTAATTCGACCCCTCAAAAATCATTTTATGAAGGGTATCAACCCCCACCATCCGGAGTTCGGTGATGGATTGAGTTGAGAGACGTTCTTCGAGGAAGATGAAATTGATTCGAATGTTTTCGTATTCCTGCAAGACGAAAGTCGGTTGCAGAACTCGAAGCATCCAAATTCATTTCATCTTTCTTGAAGAACGTTTCCGATTCAATCCATTACCGAATATAAGCAAACACGGTCATGATCTATCAACCCTAAACCTGTTTTTTTAACTCCACCATCATACTGTTTTCATGTTTCCAAAGTTGACAACAAAAAATGAACATGTTTTTGCATCTGCCTAAGATATGCTTCTCTTGTACTAACTTGTGCAAAAAGAAAAATCACGGACCTAACCCAATTTTTTTCGGTTTAATTCGACCCCTCAAAAATCATTGTATGAAGGGTATCAACCCCCCACCATCCGGAGTTCGGTGATGGATTGAGTCGAGAGACGTTCTTCGAGGAAGATGAAATTGATTCGAATGTTTTCGTATTCCTGCAAGACGAAAGTCGGTTGCAGAACTCGAAGCATCCAAATTCATTTCATCTTTCTTGAAGAACGTTTCCGATTCAATCCATTACCGAATATAAGCAAACACGGTCATGATCTATCAACCCTAAACCTGTTTTTTTTAACACTCCACCATCATACTGTTTTCATGTTTCCAAAGTTGAAAACAAAAAATGAACATGTTTTTGCATCTGCCTAAGATATGCTTCTCTTGTACTAACTTGTGCAAAAAGAAAAATCACGGACCTAACCCATTTTTTTTCGGTTTAATTCGACCCCTCAAAAATCATTGTATGAAGGGTATCAACCCCCACCATCCGGAGTTCGGTGATGGATTGAGTCGAGAGACGTTCTTCGAGGAAGATGAAATTGATTCGAATGTTTTCGTATTCCTGCAAGACGAAAGTCGGTTGCAGAACTCGAAGCATCCGAATTCATTTCATCTTTCTTGAAGAACGTTTCCGATTCAATCCATCACCGAATATAAGCAAACACAGTCATGATCTATCAACCCTAAACCTGTTTTTTAACACTCTCATCATACTGTTTTCATGTTTCCAAAGTTGAAAACAAAAAATGAACATGTTTTTGCATCTGCCTAAGATATGCTTCCCCTGTACTAACTTGAGCAAAAAGAAAAATCACGGACCTAACCCAATTTTTTTTTCAGTTTAGTTCGACCCCTCAAAATTTTCATTCGACTTCATATCCCAATTTTTTTTCTCGACCTCGTGTTTAATCCGAAATCCGAATTAAACTAAACTTGTCGAATCTAACAAATAATTCGACCTCTAAACCGATTTAGTTAAAGGACTATAATCAAAACAAATGTTACAAACCCTTGGAATCAAAGTAAACAAATGTTACAAACCCCAAAGGAGTAAATGAAAGATGGATTTAATCCATATTTTGTCTCACATGAGAATTTAATTAGTGAGGTGTGTTTTGCACACCAAGTATTTGATTAACTTAAACCCAAAGAAAAGGTCTTTGGACTTGTTAATTAAGTTTATGTGATTGTTAAGTTTGTTTATTTAACAAATATGGCCAAAATCTTGTAAGAGATGTCAATTTCAATAATGTGGCATATGATTTGTAGGGGCCAAAATCTTGTAAGAGATATCAATTTCAATAATGTGGCATATGATTTGTAGGGCTGTGCGTTCGATCGAGTCAAGTCAAGTCAAATTTTTTTGAGTTATTCGAGTTTGCAAGTCCTATTTTACGATTTAAATTTTATTTCAAATTTTTTCGAGTCGAGTTTATAAAATTTGAGTCGAGTTGAATCGAGTCGAGTTTCGAGTTTCTGTACAAATTTAATTGTACATGTATATTTCTATATGCATATACATAGCGGTGCATGTATATATTTCTATATGCATATATTTATGGCTAGATGTTGCACATATTGGTTCTAATTTCAATGGCTTTCTATATGCATACATAATATACATATATATTTCTTCATATTTTCACATCTGATATACATAACATATTAGACATAATTAATAGAATCGACTCGAACTTGAAAATTATCGACTAATTAATAAAAATTTCGAGTTATTCGAATTTCCATTTCATAACTCAAACTTTATTTGAAATTTTTTCGAGTCGAGTTTATGAAATTACGAATCGAGTCAAAACGAGTCGGTTTTTTCGCCTCGAATCGAGTCGAATAATTCAGTTTTTTCGAGTCGAGTCGAGTTTTGCCCACCTAATAATTTGTTGCTTTTTAACTTAAAAACTAAATGAGATTATGGCAATTTTAAATATTAAGTCAATGGTGTAAACCCAATCCCTAAAAAGTAAAGGAAATTTGTTTAATAATAAACCCTGAAACTCTCAAATGGAACTAATGTTATTGAAATATGTAAGATTATGTACCGTGACATAATTCAACACTATTTATTGAGTTCATTTATTTTTAATTTTTTGAATTCAGAGGGTCAATATATGCTTGTTTGTTGATTGAAATAATGAGCTATAATTCTCGGGAAATTAAAAAAACCGCTAAAATACGGCTAAAAAAATACACAAATCCTTACAATATACTTTCAATTTCACTATTTTTGTAAGCATTTGTGTATATGTACATAAATACTTATAAAAGTTGTAAGTATTTGTGTATATACCGAAATTCTTACTATTTTTGTAAGAATTTCGGTACATATACATAAATTTTTACGATTTTTTTAATAATTTTTGTTCACACCTTTTTTTAGCCTGTTTTTAACAAGTCTTTCTCTCTTTTTTAAAAAGCTAAAGTGATTATAAGTAGTATCTGTTCTGAACATACTCTCAACCATTTAACAATGCATGCTCAATCATCCTACTACAATTGTTAGCGCTCAAATCTGTAATCTCTAAAAACAACAACCGTTCTGTTAACCACTAAAACAAGTTAGTTCGTGCTTAATGAGTCTTTTTTAGAACTTCCCATAATTCTCAATCTAAATTTATTTTAGTTCTAAGTCCGGTCGTGTCTTAAATTAATTCAGTTCAGTCCATTAATTAAGGAGGAAATTATCCAATATATTAATCGTAATTATGATTTCTATAATCATGTGGTTGACACGTGGGTAACAAGCTTGGACAGCCCCTACTTGAATCACTTTGCCTTTCTTCATCTTCTTTTCTTACAACCTTAAAAACAAACAAACAAACAGCAAAATCTCAGTTTTTTTCTCTCTCTGTATGTATAAATTATATCCCTTTGTTTGTTTCTCGTAAAATAAGCTCAGAACTTTTAAAATCTCTGCAAAATGCAAACAGAATCAGCAGTTTTTTGTTGATTTTTTTGGTCTTTCCTCGACAATGGGAGGTTGTACTTCGAAGCCTATAAAAAGCTCAAGAGATGGCCACCGGAATGACCATCCGGCGCCACCTGAGCAACCCAAATCTCCGCCTCCGACCACCCCTTTCCTCCCCATGTACACCCCGAGTCCGGCACACCCGAACAAACCCAAGACTCCTTCCACGCCGCTCAGGTTTCTTCGGAGATCGTTTCCTCCTCCTTCTCCCGCTAAGCATATTCGGGCGGTGCTGAGGCGGCGGAAGAGCAACCACAGGAAGGCGGAGAACGAGGCGGGGATTGCGGAGGAGGAGGGAGTTGAGCTGGACAAAAGATTTGGGTTTTCAAAGGAATTGAGGAGTAGGTTGGAGGTAGGAGAAGAAGTTGGCAGAGGGCATTTTGGGTATACTTGTTCTGCTAAGTTCAAGAAAGGTGAATTCAAAGGTCAGCAGGTTGCTGTTAAAGTTATCCCAAAGTCCAAGGTAAATTACCTTTTTCTCCTTTTAATTACTCAATTATTACTAATTTTGAATTAAATCCTTGTATTTGTAAATGTTGATTCATATATGCTTTGCAAAATTAGTTCTTAATTCTTGTTCAATTCCCTATTTCAGTGTTGAAATTTCAAGCTTAGTGTTTTAGCAAAAGAAGAAATCTTGGGGGTAATTTAGAGAAATGCAGGGTTAATTTCATTTCTTACAAGGGTAAATTATTGCGGTGGTCACTTATATTTTTCACCAATATATACTTGGTCACCGATTTTGAAAAACGATCAATAAGGTCACTTACGTTTTCAGGACATAAACTTTTAGTCACCTAACCGTTTGATGCTGTTAAATTTTGATGGATTTCTGATATGGCAGTTAAAAAAAATACCTAAATTTTCAAAATTCATTAAATAACACCCATATTCGAAACCCCCAACTCACCAAAACTTAAATCGTGATTTGAGTTGATTCTGTCGCCGATTGTAACGCCACCACCCACCACATCCGTCGTCGGACTACCATGATCGTTTACCCTACCACGCCACTGCCAAAAATTGATCGGAGTCGTGCAAAACGTCGGACGAAGGTCAAAATATTTGGAAAACTCATTCGATCGATTTGCAATGAGCGAAGGTTGAATGACGACGATTGGTGCATGGGTGTTTCGGAGAGGGGAGGACGCTCCATTCTGACGCCGGAATCGTGGCCAACGACGGCGGGAGTGACTAGATTAACGGGATTAAATGGTTTTTGACCAAAAATTTACGCTCCAAAAACGTAAATGACTTTACTGGTCGTTTTTCAAAATCGGTGACCAACTCTGTAGTCTGTACTGAAGAGAACCATAAGTGACTGCCGCAGTAGTTTACCCTTCTTACAATTATCATTTTACATGATTGTAAAACAGCATAAAGTGGCCAACTTGTTTGTTTATTGATTTTTTTTTTCTGGGGTCAATTACTTTGGTCCACCTGACCAATTTGGATATTTTGATCTGCTAAGCTTACCACATCTTACTTGGATATATTAATTCTGAAATCACAGTTGGCCTTAAAAAGTGCATATTTGCATCATTTAGTTTTGTATGGCTGGATCTGGATGGTGGTGGATGTGAATACTGTGTGATAAGAAACTGTTGAAATTCTCCGGTGATCGACTTATCACTTTCGCTAGGCTCGGAATCGATGGCTGCTAGTCAGTCAAGTAATACTTACGGCTCAGCCGGGGAAAAAAACGGTTGTATTGTAGTTTATCACAAACCATTATCCGGGTTTGGTACATGCAGTGCATTGAACCATTCATTCATATGATTCAATTCATACCTAACATGAGGTTGTTCATGAATAGTGTTGATTTCAAATTAGTAATAGCTGACGAAATCGTTGCTTCTGGTCGAGATCTTACGGTTTCGGAGGTGGAAATTCGGTTAAATTTAATCGGTTCTTACAAGATAGCTTAAGATGTTATAACAACTGATATATTGCTCTCTATCCTACTTTCCTCCTCTCATATGTTAATGTTTGATTGCGACGACCTGTTGTAAGATCGAGAATCGGATATCGAAGGAATGAATAGAAACCGATGAAAGAACTCTTCGAATAAGACATTTTATTTTTGCTCCCATGTGACTGGCTTTAGCAGAAGAAGAATGTTAGTTAACTGTCTTTTTGCTGGTCGGAGTATCCGCTTATGATCTTGTTGTGTATTTTTCGTTTTCTTTGTTTTTTCTTCTGTGTTTTTCTCATGACAGTTAACAGTATTTTATGTTGTCAGATGACAACGGCTATCGCAGTCGAGGATGTGAGAAGGGAGGTGAAGATATTGCGATCCTTGACAGGACATAGCAATCTAGTGAAATTCTACGACGCGTTCGAAGACCATGATAATGTCTACATAGTAATGGAGTAAGCTTGAAACATGCACTACTATTCATGTTATCTTGTTTTAATTTTTCATCGCAATTAATCGGAAAAGATCCTGAGTAACTTATTTTAAATTACAGGTTGTGTGAAGGAGGTGAGCTTTTGGATAGAATACTTGCAAGGTGATTATTCTACTACTATAAATTCTCGGGAATTGTTTATCGTTCTTCTCGAGAATTGTTTAGTGTTGTTCTCGCATCTACCTCAATAGTAACCGCTAACCGGAAGGTCTATAATGCTTGTAGGGGCGGAAAATACTCGGAAGATGATGCAAAGGCGGTAATGGTACAGATACTAAACGTTGCTGCTTTTTGTCATCTTCAAGGCGTGGTGCATCGAGATCTTAAACCCGAGGTGGAGCAAAGTCTCGTTCGTGTTAATATTTAAAAGCATAAATGCATGATAATTTATCTCAATTTGTACTTTTCTGGACCAGAACTTTCTGTATATTTCGAAGGAGGAGAACTCTTTGCTCAAAGCCATAGACTTTGGCCTGTCGGATTTCGTAAGACCAGGTTTGCACTCTGCTCGTTTAGCTTCCTTCTGCTCAACCTCGGGAATTATTATCGTTTCGAATGCTTATTGTGTTTCCAGATGAAAGACTCAATGACATTGTGGGAAGCGCATACTATGTGGCACCCGAAGTTCTACATAGGTCCTATGGTACAGAAGCTGATGTTTGGAGTATAGGTGCGATAGCTTATATTCTTTTATGTGGGAGTCGGCCGTTTTGGGCTAGGACGGAGTCTGGAATTTTTCGAGCAGTCCTGAAAGCTGATCCGAATTTTAACGAACCGCCTTGGCCTTCCTTGTCTTTAGAAGCCAAGGACTTTGTGAAGCGCCTCTTGATTAAGGATCCTAGGAAACGAATGACCGCAGCTCAGGCTTTGAGTGTGTACATCACGTTTACTCGTAGTATTAGGTTGCTAACATCGTTGCGGTAGTGTAACTGACCGTGATCTTTCGTTTACAGGTCATCCTTGGATCCGGAATCGTACTAATGTCAAAGTTCCGCTCGATATTTTAATATTTAGGCTTATGAAGGCATACATGCGATCGTCACCTTTGCGGAAGGCTGCTTTAAAAGTATGTACGCGAGTGGGAGAAACGATTTTTCGTATGCACAATGCACATTTTTCGTATGCAGCATGTCCTTTACTAGAATGGTTCATTCCCGCAGGCTTTGTCGAAGACATTGACTCCCGACGAACTCTTTTACTTGAGAGAGCAATTCGCATCGTTAGAGCCGAAACATGGTAGCATAACCTTGGAGAATATTACGACGGTTAGTGTCCCTAGTCCCTACCCGTCCCTTTCGACTCCCGAAAGACGCACTTGTTTTGATCATTTGATTTCTTGCAAACAGGCCCTCGGGAAAAATGCAACGGATGCAACGAAGGAGTCTCACATTCCGGACTTTCTTTTATCGGTACGAACTCGGTTGCTATTCTTTCCGTTCCTCGACTTATCCGGTCATATAGAACTAGCTTACTGAAGTTCCTTTTAATTTGCATTTCATGACAGCTAAATGCACTTCAATCCCGAAGAATGGATTTCGAAGAGTTCTGTGCAGCTGCATTAAGCGTCCATCAGCTCGAGGCGTTTGATCACTGGGAACAACATGCCCGTTGTGCGTATGAGCTTTTCGAGAAGGAGGGAAACAGGGCTATTGTCATCGAGGAACTCGCTTCCGTAAGTTTCGGAATTCGTTTAAACCGTTTAAACCTTAAACAACTATTTATGATCATAATGTCACACATGCAAATCTAAACTGACCACTATTATGACATTCAGGAACTCGGTCTTGGACCTTCTATTCCGGTTCACGCCGTTCTTAACGACTGGATAAGGCATACCGACGGGAAGTTGAGTTTCCTCGGGTTTGTGAAATTGTTGCGCGGTCCATCCAGTCGAGCCGGTGCAAAGGCACAATAATCATCCGATGTCTGCCGGAAGACAATTCAACGAGACGTGGCTGTAAAAACGGATCGATCTTTCTCGGCGGCTTTACAAGGATGCTCCAATGAATCCAAGTTGATTCTTTGAGTAGTTTGCAATGATGCGAAGGAATCACAATGTAGAGAAAATATATGGTTAAAGCTTTAGTTTTTGCTTCAATGGGGGGCTAATTGTATTTTTCTTGTTTCACTTATTATTATTATTATTATTTAAATGTGTGTTTTATTTATTATTTCCTTCATTTTAGTTTTTAGTTTTTATATTTTTATTCATGATTTAGTATTTGCATGAATTAAATTAACTTTGAAAATGAGCAATTTAATTTAATTAAATCCATCATTAAAATTTAAAAGCCCAACTAATTTGTGTATTGGGGACAATTAAAAGGACCGAACAAATACGAATTAAGATATGTTCATGTTCGTTTATTTATTTTTAACCGAACAAATAAACGAATACGAACAACTAAGCGAACATAATTTTTTGTTCTTGTTCGTTAAAATAATAAACGAACGCAAACGAATATAAAATATTGTTTAATTTTTTTCTTAAGAAACCTTAAGTCTCCTACATTGAGTATTGTTTAATTTTTTCCTTCTTTTTACTTCATATTCTTAATATATGTTTCTAATTTTTTAAATATAATACTTTTGTTATGAATAATAATAAATATAATTGGACATATGTGAATAAATTTAAACGAACATAAACGAACGAGTTGCCGAACGTTCACGAACGTAAATGAACGAACAAGCTCTTTGTTCATGTTTGTTCATTTTATTAAAAGAACAAAAAATCTTATTCATGTTCATTCGTTTAATAAATAAACGAACTTAACGCCAAATAATTTACGAACAGTTCGTTAAACGTTTAGATCGTTTACGGCCCGGAAATTCTTCAAATGAGAAATAAATAAGAAAGGGAAAGGAAATACTTATCCAAAAAAGGGAAAGAGAAAGAAGCGACTTGAAACAAAAATAAGGATTAAATATGCTCTTAGTCCCTGTATTCTTTGTATATTTGAAACATTACTCTAAACACTAAAATTTCAGTCTATTTCTGATTTGATAATTGGAGTTCAATTGGTTTGGAGTGAGTAAAACACGATTTGACTCGAATTATAACGTCATACACTCAACCAATGTGAAAAAACTTAACTCAACTTAAATCGAGTTATAATTTTATAAATTCGTAAAAAAAATTCAAATAAAGTTTGAGATATAAAATGAAACTCAAATAACTCGAATTTTTTTAATGATTTATGGATTGTTTTTTAAGTTCGAGTCAAGTGTCTCAACTTTTCCTGATATATATTTATATCATATATGAAATATGAAAAATATATATATATTTATATTGTATATGGTTATAGAAAGACATTTAAAATGAAAGCAATTAGTAACATAGCATTATAAATATTTACAATCATATTTGAACAGAAACTTGAATAATTCGACTCGACTTGACACGACTCAACTTTCATAAACTCAAATCGAAAAAATTTCAAATAAAATTTAAGTTATATTCATCAACTCGACTAACTCGAACTTTTTTGACTCAATTCAATTAAATACTCACTCGACGGTTGATAACATTATTAAAGGATTTTAGTTATTTTGGATACCTTTGATAACTAGGGATGGGCACGGGTCGGGTAGGGTCGTGTTTTTGGCCCGCACAGACCGACTCGAAAATGAACACTTTAAATTCGTACCCGACCCGACAATATTCTTTAAAAAATCCGACCTGACCCGAAAATAAATATATTAAATCCGACCCCGACCCGACTTATATAAAATAAATTAATTTTAGGGACCTAATTGAAAAAATAATTTTAAGGGACTTAATTGTAAAAAAATTATAATTTAAAAGACTAAATTATAAATAAAAATTCAATTTTAAGGACTTAATTATAAAATATATACATATATATATATAGAGGGGTATCATTATAAATATCCCTAAAAAATTTAGGGGAAAATTACACTATTAATCCCGTGCCGGGTCGAATATTTTCCATCCTAAACCCGACCCGAGTCCACCCTTAACAAAAACTTGACCCGACCCGAACACTATTTTTTCATTAAAAAATCTGACTTGGTCGGGCCAGGTCGGGTCCGAGTAAAATGTACATCCCTATTGATAACTTTATGAATCCGACTTCAATTATTAAATTAAACGAGTAGTGGAACTGGATTTTCAAAATTAATAAAAATATTAAAATTTTAATATATGAAGTGTGAAGGGACTAGAAACATAATTAGACCGAAAAATAACCCTGCAAAGAAGCAGACAACTTTTAAAACCCAATGGCTTTTCTTCTTCGTTAAAAGATCAAAAAACCTCTGATAAACCCTAGCTTTCGCAAATTGCCCGAAATGCCCTTCCAAAACCTCCATATTTACCGTTCTCTATCTTCTCTTCCGTCTCCGACCGACGCCTCCGTCGCAGACAAAGCCTTAACATTCCTCAAACATCACCCTTACCTGTTAAATTCCATATCTTCCGATTTCACCCCTGAAGCAGCTTCGTTTTTACTCCTCAAGTCCCAAAACGATCAAACCCTAACCCTAAAATTCCTAAATTGGGCGCAACCCCACCCGTTCTTCACCCCTCGTTGCAAATGCCTCGCCCTCCACATTCTCACCAAATTCAAGCTCTACAAATCGGCACAGTCCCTAGCGGAGGATCTCGCCGTCGACACGTCCGATCCGAGGGGCGATTTCGTCTTTCAATGCCTCAAGGAAACCTACCATACGTGTGCTTCGAGCTCCGCTGTTTTCGACTTGGTGGTAAAATCTTATGCACATTTGAAATTCATCGATAAGGCTCTCAACATTGTTAATTTAGCTAAATCCAATGGTTTCATGCCTGGAGTTTTATCTTACAATGCTATATTGGATGCCGTGATTAGATGTAAAAAGCCCGTTAGATTTGCCGAGGAAGTTTTTGAGGAGATGATCAGAAATGGGATTTCACCAAATGTGTTTACTTATAACATCTTGATTAGGGGGTTTTGCTCGGCGGCGAATTTGGATATGGGTTTGGGGTTTTTCAGTGAAATGGAGAGGGAGGGTTGTTTGCCCAATGTGGTCACTTATAATACATTGATCGATGCACACTGTAAGTCGAAGAAGATCGATGATGCATTTAGGTTGTTTAGGGAGATGGCGTTGAAGGGTTTGAAGCCGAATTTGATTACTTATAATGTAATCATCAACGGTTTATGTAGAGAAGGTAGGATGAAGGAGACGAATGAGGTGCTTCAGGAGATGAACCGGAAGGGTTTCGTACCGGATGAGGTTACTTATAATACGCTCGTTAATGGACATTGTAAAGACGGTAATTTTCATCAAGCGCTTGTTTTGCATTCGGAGATGGTGAGGAATGGATTGACTCCAAACGTCATTACTTATACTTCGTTGATTAATAGTATGTGCAAGGCTGGGAATATGAACAGAGCTCTGGAGTTTTTCGATCAGATGCATGTTAGAGGACTTCGTCCAAACGAGAGAACATATACTACTTTGATAAATGGGTTCTGCCAGCGCGGGCTTTTAAACGAAGCTTTTCGGGTATTAAATGATATGGTTAGGAATGGATTTTCACCTTCACTAGTCACTTATAATGCTCTCATTAATGGGCATTGTATGCTTGGAAGAGTAGAAGAGGCTTTAAAAATGATGGAAGATATGGTAGGAAAAGGGTTAGCTCCAGATATAGTAAGTTATAGCACGATTATTTCCGGATTTTGTAGATGCCGTGATTTGGAGAAGGCATTCCAAATGAAGCAGAAGATGGTTGAGAAAGGAGTTAAACCGGATGCAGTTACATATTCATCGCTGATTCAGGGTCTGTGTGAGCATAGTCGACTTGCCGAAGCATGCGATCTTTTCCAGGAGATGCTGAATGCAGGTTTGACTCCCGATGAATTCACGTATACCACTTTAATATATGCTTATTGCAGAGAGGGGAATATAAAGAAAGCTTTTCATTTGCATGATGAAATGGTTCAGAAGGGATTCCTTCCCGATGTTGTTACCTATAGTGTGCTTATCAATGGTCTCAATAAACAAGCTAGGACAAAGGAAGCAAAAAGGCTTTTGCTCAAATTGTTTTACGACGAGTCCGTCCCAAGTGGCGTCACATATGATACTCTGATAGAGAACTGTGGAAATATCGAATATAGAAGCGCGGTAGCTCTTATAAAGGGATTTTGTATGAAGGGTTTGATGAATGAAGCTGATCGAGTTTTTGAGTCGATGCTTCAGAGAAACCATAACCCTGATGAAGCTGCGTATAATGTTATCATACACGGTCATTGTAGAGGTGGAAATATTCAGAAAGCATATGATCTGTACAAGGAAATGGTGATTTCAGGTTTTATTCCTCATACTGTGACTGTTATTGCGCTGGTTAAAGCGCTATTCACGGTTGGTAAGAGTGACGAGTTAAGTCATGTTATGGCAAACATACTTCGAAGCTGTAAGCTTACTGATGCTGAGCTTGCTAAAGTACTTGTTGAGATAAACCATAAAGAAGGGAACATGGATGCAGCTTTCAATGTGCTTACGGAAATGGCCAAGGACGGCCTCCTTCCGAAAAGTGGCTGAACGCATATATGCTGGGGAATAAAAGGCACTAAAAGGTAAAGGCCATGCGTGTTATTTGTCATTTACATAGAGGACATTACGAATCAGGCTGAATTGCATGGTTTTCCGGGTTTTAGCGATCTTAATAATCAACTAAGGTCGTCGTATCTACTACTGTCATCGGGATAATGCTCTGGTATTCCTTTTGTGGGACTACAAGTCTACATCTCTGGTATTCCTTTTGTGGGACTACAAGTCTACATCTCTGCTACTTGGAGCAACCGAGAGGTTTTTGAGTTCCATATGCTGTACGTGCTTACGTTGAAAGCAAGCATGCAACTACAAAACTTGTGGTAATCCTACTGCATTTTGTTTAAACTATGTTCTGATTAGCTTGCCGTCAGTAACACTACGTATATAGGTACACCCTGCTATTCTCATAGCTCCTTTGAGAAGATTAATTCTGTAGTTATCTAGACGATTAGTTATTATCGAGTTGGTAAAGAAGAACACTGTGAATCTGCTCACGGATGGGTACCGAGGGCATCCAACAGCGCTGAACATTCAAATTTGTTAAGTATTTGCATGTTCATTGGCAGTTTGTTCATTTTAGGACAAATAATAAGCATCTACACAAAGGGGTCCTTTGTGATTCAAGCAATAAGGATTTGTAATGCGCATCTACTTGAATTATATGTTTGTGTTTTCCTACATTTTGGACCATTCTTCCCATTTGTCATTGAATGTCTGATAGTCCAACACAATTCTCAAGTTTACTTCTTACAACAACATTTACCTGAACCTAACATGTTTAGGATGTATCTGTTCAGATACATTCGTACGTTCGATTTCATCTACGCTCTATGCAGGCCTAGGAAGATCCTACAGGGAAGAAGTATAACTAAGGGGAAAGGCGTCGGACTCGGATGGCAGCATGAAAACATATAAATTCCCTTTTATGGAGCCTAAGAAACATATAATATGCACCTACTGCACCATGTAGACAACAAAGACACATCCAAATCCAAGGCTTGCATTTTTCCTATTTTAAAGACAATAAAAAGTCATAAATTTAGTTTCTTCAACACAGTGAAACCAATTGCATGCTGCTATTAGCAACCAGAACCATCTCATAAAGATATATGCCGAAACTAAGTGCTCATCCTATACAGCAAGAGAGAAGAATGCAGCACAGGTAGAGAGGAAATGTATAAGAGAATAAAAGCTAATGCAGATAGAAACACCTAACAAGGCAGCTCTCACAATTACGAGCATACACAAGATTCTTTCTATCGAAAGCAAATAACAATTTATAAGATGAACTTAATAAGAGTAGTAACAGTTCTCATAAAATCAACATTCTTAGTCTCCACCAATACCAGGTTAGTTTGCAACATCAGTTAATAATAAGCATAAAATCGCACAATGTTACTTCATGGAATCTACTTATGTTGCTTACTAAAACGCGAAATCGATCATGTTATCTCAGCCATGTTAGAACTACTCAAATACATATTCATACAGATAACACAAGGTTAAAAAATCAACCTCTTATAAAAAAGGTTCGTAACTTATCGGGTGGAAAGCCTTTGGTGCAAATCGTCTGCCAATGCCTGTCTCAAACTTTCCCCAAAGTAATAGAACTGCTTCTCACTCTCGAGCACCCTTGCCGGAGCCCCAATTTCATCAGGATCCTTCTCAATCTCAGGCTCAGGCTCTCTAGCAATCTGACACAAATTATGCAACACACAACAAGCGACAATCGTCTGCGGTGCATGATTAAGTCCCACATTCAAATCTTGAAGAATCTTCCACCTCGTTTTAAGTAACCCGATAGCTTCCACTACCACAGACCTCCCTTTCATCAGCATCCCATCAAACAAATTCTGCGCCGGCGTTCCCGCCCCGTCCGGAGAAAAGGGTGTCATCAAAAACGACAACAAAGGATAACACCAATCTCCAATAATGTAAGGTCTAACATGATGACCCCTAACATTGATCACCTTATCCCAAACAATATCACCTGAAGTAAGCCTATTATACACCAAACTATCCCGAAAATGAGTAGCATCATCAGCCCCACCAGGAGCTTTAACACAAACATCCCAGAAGATTTTCCTATGATCAGCAACAACCTGAAGCAAAACCGAATCATACCCGTATTTGCATTTATAAGAACTCATCGAATTCCGATCGAGCTTCAACCCACGAACCTTTACCGGGCTCCCATCAATAGCTCCACAAATGTTGGGAAGTGAAGTAAGTTCCTCAAACCCCTGAGTAGTCTCGATCAACCTTCGACGCGAAACCGGGATCTTAATGAACTCCGGGTAGAGCTTAGTAGCCAAGAGACGAGTCACCATGTTGGTGATTTTCGAAATGATGTAAGGGTCAAGAGAAGACCTTGAGGCAATGGTTTTAGCCGAGTATCCATGGCAGAGACGAGAAAGCACCATGGCTACAGCATAATCAGAAGGAAGGGACAGATTCGATGCGGTTATAAAAGGCTTGAGCTTCTCAACCACGGTGGTGAAAACCGGGTATGACAGCCCGTACAGAGACCGCCATTCGGCGTCGCGGATCGGGGCCTCCACCGACCATATATGGTCGGTGGAGAGAGCCCGAAAAGCGGCGACGGAGAAGTGAGAGGAAGAGGAAGGAGGAGGAGAAGGCGAAGAATTGGGTTCCCTTTTCTTCGACGACTTCTTCGAGGTGGCGAAGAAAGAAAGAAGGGAAGCGAGTGTAAAGAAGAGGAGAGGGGCAGGGGAGGAAGATGAGAGAATTGAGGAAGGAGAAGAAGGGGAAGGGGAAGAAGATGGAGGAGAGGAAGAAGAAGAAGGGGAAAGAAGAGAAGTGGTGGGATCGAGAGAATTGTGAAGGTGGAGGAGATTTGATAACATCAACAAGAAAGTTTCATCCATTGATGAACAAACAAGACAAAAGAAACAAAAAAGTTTCAGATTTTTTTTGAAGAATTAGGGTTTTTGTGTGTTTGGATTTGGGGGGAAAGGAAAGATTAAGGGATTTGGGAATCTGGGTTTGTTTTGTTTTCAGTTGAATGTGGAGAAAAACATCAACTTTTTGATAAAATCAACAAGAAAGTTTCATCCATTGATGAACAAACAAGACAAAGAAACAAGAAAGTTTCAGATTTTTTTGAAGAATTAGGGTTTTTGTGTGTTTGGATTTGGGGGAAAGGAAAGATTAAGGGATTTGGGAATCTGGGTTTGTTTTGTTTTCAGTTGAATGTGGAGAAAAACATCAACTTTTTGGCAATGAATTCAAAGCGTTATTGTTTATCTCATTTGCTTCTCAAGTGTTTTGTAAAGAAAAGAAAGAGGAATTTTTGGTTCAGACTTCAGTTGAAGCAATAACAGGGAAGGGAAAGTAGATGGTTTTGTTTAAAACTATGAAAGAAAAAAGGCAAAATGATAAAAAATAACCCAACGTTTGCATGTTTTGTCATTTGGCCACCTATTCTTTTTTTTTTTGTCTAAATATGCCCCAACTTTTGCTTGTTTTGTCATTTGGTCCCATATTCTTTCTTTTGGTCCAAATATGTCCCCCCAACGTTTCATTCGTAGTTCAAATATGCCCTCAACGTTTCAGTTTGGTCCAAATATCCCCCGTTAGATGGAAACTGTCAGTCAACTGACGTTCAACAGTTGATGCTGACGGGATGTTGGGTTGTGTGGGGCTCGATTCGATCAACCAATTTAGCTCACCAAGTGGTGGAGAGGTGGATATTTGGGTGGAAGGTTTGTGGAAGCTAGAAAGATTAAAGACACAATGATTTATAGTGGTTCGGCCTTCTAACAAGCACCTACATCCACTACCTTAGCTTCCCACTAAGGATTTCTCAATCAATCCACTAATTGATTCGTCCCCTTTTCTAGGATTAGGAGGAAACCCTTACAACCGATTAAGCTTCTACCCAAAGCCTTGATCAAAACCCTCTTTTTCAAAGAGAAATAAGAAAGCAAACTTAAACCCTCTAATAGGTATTTGTTTGCACAATTAAGCACTCACCCAAAACCTAAAACACTTGAGCAAATTTGACAATTTGGGCTCACTAGTGTTTGTCTATACAATAATTGACACTTTAGGTACAAAGACAATCTTTGATCATTTGTTGATTGACAATTGAAGCATTAATTTTCTCTTGATGCTTGGAGGTCCCTTTTATACTCCCAAATGAGTTTATAGCCGTTTAGGACCGTTGGGGATGAATTGGAGCCGTTGAGGACTTTATTTCCCTTCATAAATGTTGTTCTGCAGCTACCAGTATCGATACACGTGGAACGGTATCGATACGGCCTTCATGAAGAAATAGCCGTTGGGCTTTTGCCAGCACAGGGGTATCGATACACTCAGAACGGTATCGATACGGCCTTCATAGGAACTAGCCGTTGAGCTCTTGCTAGCTGAGGCGTATCGATACGCTTGAGGGAGTATCGGTACGGCTGCACATTTGAATAGCCGTTGGGAAATAGCCGTTGGGGTAGTTGAACAGGGATCGGTACGCTGACGTGGCGTATCGAAACGACCCCGGTCCGTATCGATACGCTAAACCCTCGTATCGATACGGGTTTTGACAGTGGCCAAACTAGGCCAAAAAGGTATCGGTACAGGTACAACCGTATCGATACTGGTGACTTGAAAACACAAGTTTGGCTGTTTAAAACATGAAAAATCTTTGCCAAAAACCTCTTAAAATACCTCAAACATAAATTCAAGTTGTTTGGACTTAAAACCAAGTTTTAAATTCTTTTCAAATTAGTCCAAAATATTTTTCAATTATTATATCAAAACATAAGTTCTACAATCTCCCCCTTTTTGATATAATAAAACTCACTTGAAAAATTGTTTGGGTTTCTCCCCCTTTAACTTTAAAAAATGTGAATAAGAGATTAAGTATATGAAATCAAATAAAGCTCCCCCTTATTCATTTGAAAATTCAATTTTTCAAACCAATTTCTCCCCCTTTTTGTTATATCAAAAAGAATTTAAAATGACATTTAAGTTCAAGATAACATAGGAGGCAAAAAAAATTTTTGACACACTTAAAATTTTGGTTTTAAAAAATTGGCTCCCCCTTACTCAAAGCATCATTGAAATTGTTAGTCCATCATAAATGATCATCTAGTTGACATGAATAGAAAATAAAACAAATAAACACTAAAGCAACTAGATTTTTACCACACTTGAACTCAAGGGAGGATGTGAAGCCTTCCTTCTTCAAGTGTTCTTCCTTGTGTGTATGGAGCTCCCCCTCAAAGTTTGACTTGTTGAACATCTCCATCACACCTACAATAGACAATCAAGTAATTTTTGGTATCCAAATTGCTTTGGATCCATGAACATTAGTAGCACAAATTTTTGACCCCTTAGGAATCCATTTTTCAATGTCATCCTTTTTAATTGAAGTGGTTAGTCCTTTTGGGACCCAAACACTTCTAAAACATTTACCTTTTATAAATCTAGGGGCACTAGATTGTCTAACATAAAAATTTGATTTTCCAAAATTGTTTTTCTTTTCAAGCTCTTTGGAAATCAAATCTTTTTCTCCTTGAACTTTTTGAAGCAAATTTTGTAAATCAAGACATTTTAATTCAAACTCTTCAAGTTTTGCTTCAAGTTCAAGTTTGGTTTTAGAAAGCAAATCATTTTGAACTTTTAACTTTGAAATCAATTTATTGTTTTTCAAAATGTGGCTTTTAAAATCTAAAACCAAATCATCATAGGCATCTTGTAATTCATCAAAAGTGTAAGAACATGAAGTAGATGAATTAGAAGTTACCCTTGAATCTTCTTCGATGGCCATAAGGCAAAGGTTGGCTTGTTCATCGTCGGTGGAGTCCTCATCACTCCGAGTAGCCATATATGCCTTCTTCTTATGGCTAGAAGTGCTTGCCCTCTCCTTTCTTTTCGGTTCTCGTTCAAGCTCTCTCAAGGCTTTCTTCATGAACGGGGCACACTTCTTGAAGAGATGAACTATCTCTTCATCTTCATCTTCATCCTCCTCTTCACTTGAGTAGACATGATGGCAAGTGGAGGATTTGAGAGCCATGGCACTAGCATTGATGCCAAACTCTTTGATTTTCTTCTCTCCCATAGCTCTAATTTCTTCCCTCTTCTTCTCATCCTCTTTGTTCTTCTTCATGATTTGATGAGTAAGGAGTGACCCCATGAGTTCATCAAGCTTCAAAGTCTTCAAATTTTTGGCTTCGATGATGGCGGTCCTCTTTGAGTCCCAAGACTCGGGAAATGAGTAGATGAGCTTTCGAACAAGCTTTTCTTCCGGGATGGCTTCTCCAAAACCTTTAAGACCGTTGGTGATGGTGGAGAACCTATCAAACATCTTCTCGATGTTCTCTTCCGGATCCATTTTGAAGTTCTCATACTCCAAGGTTAGGAGCCCAATCTTGGTCTCTTTGACTTCATTTGTCCCCTCGTATGTGACTTCAAGCTTGTCCCATACCTCCTTGGCACTCTCACAAGAAGACATCTTCTCATAGATGGTTGGGCCAAAAGCACAAAACAAGATGTGCAAGGCTTTGCAATTAAGCTCCATCTTCTTGCGATCGTCGGCACTCCACTCCGCTTTACTTCTTTGAGGCACGAACGGACCATCTTCAACTACATCCCATAGCTTGTAGTCTTTAGATTTGATGAAGAACTTCATCTTTGTCTTCCAATGGGCATAGTGGTCTCCGTCAAAGAAAGGCGGTTTGTCGATTGATTGTGCCATTTGAGCTGGTTGATGAAATAGTGATCGAGCTTGCCGGATCTTCTCAATAGGATGTTAATCCTCTTCGATTGAGCCAAGCTCTGATACCAATTGTTGGGTTGTGTGGGGCTCGATTCGATCAACCAATTTAGCTCACCAAGTGGTGGAGAGGTGGATATTTGGGTGGAAGGTTTGTGGAAGCTAGAAAGATTAAAGACACAATGATTTATAGTGGTTCGGCCTTCTAACAAGCACCTACATCCACTACCTTAGCTTCCCACTAAGGATTTCTCAATCAATCCACTAATTGATTCGTCCCCTTTTCTAGGATTAGGAGGAAACCCTTACAACCGATTAAGCTTCTACCCAAAGCCTTGATCAAAACCCTCTTTTTCAAAGAGAAATAAGAAAGCAAACTTAAACCCTCTAATAGGTATTTGTTTGCACAATTAAGCACTCACCCAAAACCTAAAACACTTGAGCAAATTTGACAATTTGGGCTCACTAGTGTTTGTCTATACAATAATTGACACTTTAGGTACAAAGACAATCTTTGATCGTTTGTTGATTGACAATTGAAGCATTAATTTTCTCTTGATGCTTGGAGGTCCCTTTTATACTCCCAAATGAGTTTATAGCCGTTTAGGACCGTTGGGGATGAATTGGAGCCGTTGAGGACTTTATTTCCCTTCATAAATGCTGTTCTGCAGCTACCAGTATCGATACACGTGGAACGGTATCGATACGGCCTTCATGAAGAAATAGCCGTTGGGCTTTTGCCAGCACAGGGGTATCGATACACTTAGAACGGTATCGATACGGCCTTCATAGGAACTAGCCGTTGAGCTCTTGCCAGCTGAGGCGTATCGATACGCTTGAGGGAGTATCGGTACGGCTGCACATTTGAATAGCCGTTGGGAAATAGCCGTTGGGGTAGTTGAATAGGGATCGGTACGCTGACGTGGCGTATCGAAACGACCCCGGTCCGTATCGATACGCTAAACCCTCGTATCGATACGGGTTTTGACAGTGGCCAAACTAGGCCAAAAAGGTATCGGTACGGGTACAACCGTATCGATACTGGTGACTTGAAAACACAAGTTTGGCTGTTTAAAACATGAAAAATCTTTGCCAAAAACCTCTTAAAATACCTCAAACATAAATTCAAGTTGTTTGGACTTAAAACCAAGTTTTAAATTCTTTTCAAATTAGTCCAAAACATTTTTCAATTATTATATCAAAACATAAGTTCTACACGGGACTTGACACGTATTAAGATCTGCTGATGCCACGTCAAAAAAATTTTATAAGCTGTTGACCGTTAGTTGATTGACAGTTTACATCCAACGGGGGCATATTTGGACTATGAATGAAACGTTTGGGGGCATATTTGGACCAAAAGAAAGAATAGGGGGCCAAATGACAAAACAAGCAAACGTTGGGGGCATATTTAGACCAAAAAAAGAATATGGGGCTAAATAACAAAACATACAAACGTTGGGGGCATCTTATGTCATTTTGCCAAGAAAAAAATAACCCCTCAACTTGGTAAACTTTTTCAATTTGATGCTTAAATATGTAATTTTTCTTTGGAAGTTATAATTTAATTAAGACTTATATATCATATTAGTATCTAAAGTATACTAACTTTTTCATGTTGGTACTTTAAGTATTTTTTGGTCAAAATAAGTATCTGAAGTATATTTTTTAGTTAAATTAGGTACTTAAAGTATACTTTTTTTTTTATCAAAATAGGTACCTAAAGTATTTTTTCGTAAGAGTAAGTACTCAAAGTATATTTTTTCGTTAAAATGGGCACATAATGTATTTTTTAATTAGGGTAATTAATATATACACAAGCGTTTGTGTAAAAAAGTTTACACAAACGCCTTAGTTTTATGCGTTAGGGATTTTGTTTAGAGTTTAAAGTTTAAGGTTTAAGTTTAGTAGTTTTGAATTTAGGGGTTGTTGATAGAATTTTGAGTTTTGGGTTAGAATTTAGAGTTTATAGATTAAAACCTAATCCCTACCCATATTACCATAAACCATGATCATTAAATTCTAACCATAAACCATATATTCTAAACCCATACACTAAGACCCCTAAACTCTAAACCTTAAACCCTATAATTGAGGCACTTGTGGAAATAAAAAGTTTCCACCGCCAGCGTATATGATAATAATCCTTTTAATTAATGTCACATGACAATTTTAATAACCTATATAAAAAATATGTATACTTTAAGTACATATTTTGACCTAAAAAATATTTTAGATACCTATTTTGACCAAAAACATACTTTAAATTCTTACTTTGACGAAAAAATATTTGAGGTACCTATTTTGACTAAAAATTATAGTTTAGGTACCTAGTTTAACTAAAAAAGTATAATTTAAGTACTTAGTTTGACCAAAAAAACTTTAGGTACCAAAATGAAAAAGTTAGTATACTTTAGATACTAATATGATATATAAGCCTTAAAAAAAAAACTCCTTTATATAGAAAACATAATTGTATTATACTCCTTTAAAAATTACGAAGCAAAAATTTCTCTCGATTTAAATATCCAATCCCTTTTGAAAACAAAAAGGAATTTGTTTAGGGTTTGAAGAAATTCCTAATCTCGCCTGCAATTAGCAATTTTCAAACAATTGGCTTCCTCAACATCAGATTTTCGCAGCTATGACTGAGGTAATCAAATCTCCTATGCCTTTTTCTTTTAGTTTTTCTCACATTAAAGAAATCAAGCCCCTCAAATTTATTATAGTTGAATTCCCTGATCTTTGTTCTGGCAGTTAGATTTTCAATGAATTAAGTTTCAGATTTAGTCTATTTCTCTGTAATTGAACAAGTTTAATCTCCCTCTTTTCAGTATTGGGTGAGTCAAGGGAATAAATGGTGCGATTTCTGCAAAATTTTCATATCGAGTAACCCGTCAAGTATCCGAAACCATGAGCTCGGTCAACGGCACAAAGAAAATGTTGCTAAGAGGCTTACTACTATGCGAAAAGAGAGTGCAGCCAAAGAGAAGGAGCAAAAGGATGCCGTTCGTGCTCTCGAACAGATTGAAGCTGTAAGTAACCCTCAATTAGGTTTTGCTTTTTCATGCTTTAAGCTTTTTTTAATGGTTATTAGTATTTCTTTTCTAGAAAGCTAAGCGGAGTTATCAGAAGGATGTTGCTAGTTTTGAGGCGAGGGACTCTACTGCGGAAGAATTAGACGGCCAAGAAGGTAAAGTACAGAAGTCATCTTCAAGTTTCATTTTATTTAAATAGCAAAAGTTATGGTCGTGATACAAGTTTTTGGTTGTTCTGGAAACTTCGAGCTGTAGTCGTCACCTGCTTGGTTGGCTAATTGTATGGTCTTAAAAGTCTTTAGTTTCTACACAAGGTATGTTTAATGTAGTGTTGTATTCTGTTTAAATACGAGAATATCAAACCTAGGCTATATGCTTTGGCTTTCGGCTGAGATTTACTGCATTGCTTGAGTATTTGCATAACACCGAGGCTGGCTTTTAACCACCCTTCTCGATATTGCTACCTTTCTTAACAGTGGAGCTTTTGAGTTTGGATTATTGCAGGAAAAATGGATGTCTAGTCTAATCTAGTTTGGTAGTGTACCAAATAATAGTGCATATATATGTGTTAGAATCATGATTCATGACTATGAGACTTGTTAAACTCGTATGATTGAAGAAAAGCTGAAGCCAATGGATCAACAACTTTCATTGGTTGCGCTCTTGGTCAAAGTCGGTTTGCCTGTTCCTTTTTACTTGTTGGTTTGACCTTATTTATCTCAAAACTCACTCTAGGATTTTAGTTTTTATCTTCCATGACATATGATATCATTTGATTTATTTTTCATTTTACATAAGAGTTTATTAGTATTCTAACTCTTACAGTTTGATGCAGACTGGGAGTATGACAGTAGTTCGGGTTATTACTACAATCAGAACAACGGTTTATGCTATGATCCAAAGTCGGGATTTTACTATTCTGATACTATAGGTATGAATCTGCATTTGAACTTCTAACGTTTTTTTCCGTTCTTTCTTCTCTAAGATAATATATTAGATTAAATTTGTTTTTGGTATATTTACTTAGAGGGAATGCCACAGGCAGGTGGGTGACCCAAGAAGAGGCATACGCCAAGGTTCAAGCTTCATCAAGCGGTCCTTTTAAAAAGCCATTTTCATCTTCAGGGGCAGGACCAGTTGCAGATAGCAAAAGTGTTGCTAAAAGTCAAAACAAGACTGCACCCGGGCCTGTCCTTTCAGCTACCTTAAATCCCATGAGATCTGTCAAAGGTGCTCAATCCTCGCTCGCCGTTAAGAGAAAAAGACAAGATGAGAAGAAACCCAAGGCTGTATCAAAAGAAGAGGCAGCTGCACTCAAAGCGAGGGAAGCTGCGAAGAAGAGAGTCGAAGAGAGAGAGAAACCCTTGCTCGGCTTGTATAAGGGGTCTCGTTGATACGGAATGACTCGAGCAAGCACCCTGGCTGTTCTTGATTCAAGGGGTATGCTTCAGCATGCTACTGAACTTTCTTTTATCTTCTCTCAGTTCGGGGGTAGGACAACTTAAATTGATCATATTCCATATACTGTACGACTACTATCAAGTTCGTTACTCTAATCCCTTGTTTGTTTTTGCACTTATACTTATTTGCATCGACTGCAGAAGCAAAATGTCTTTTAAGGAGTGGATGACACAACTTTGGCTGTATAGTATATAGCCAAGTAACTGGTTTGGTTGCCTAAGCTGTTTGTTTTATTGATTCATGATGTATTAAACTGGGAATCTAGAGTTAATATCAAGTGTGAGTTTTGGTTATAATCGCTTCGTACCGAACTGATTTATGACATTAAATTGATTAATTTACTTGAATTGCATTTCGTTGCAGATACCAAGAACATGTCGAAAGCAGGTTAGGATATTTTTACATAACCTGAACGATGTATTGCTGTTAAAGAATGAACCAAAATGGTAGTTCTCAACATATTCCTGTTATTGTAAAATATTGAGCTTGTGTTGTGTGCTAAAATATGTTAGTGTTTGTGATCCATTATGTTGGAGCTCTATCAAAATTTCCTTTTGATTGATATAAAGTCCAGTGGTTTGAAATTTACAACTTTTGTTCTGGAATTCAGTACATGGTGACACATTAGTGTTGGGTGCCGACGTAAGACACGTTGCACTTTTAAAGAGAAAATTTGAATTCAAACTTTTTTTTAAAAAAAAAAATTGAATTCAAACTTTAAAAGTAATGAATATATATTACTTGTTTTGATTATACACTAATTTTTATTCAAGTTTTTACTCATATTCCTCGGTTCTAGTTTGAAAACATACAAGACGATCATTGTTGTTATCGGAAAAATAATAAAATGGTCACTCAGTCGTTAACATAGTAATGATAGTTTGACATGTCACAATAGAACAATTGATGTGAATTTTTTAAAATATATTAATATCTTACAATCAGAAGGCGATACATGTTATCGTAGTAAAAATACTCAAAATGAAATGAGAGGCTAGGATAAACCCAATACTCATTTTTTTTTAAGTTAAGGTGATTACAAATAGTATCTGTTTTGAATAATACTTTTAACCATTTGATAATGCATGTTCAATCACTCTACTGCAGCTGTTGGTGCTCAAAATCGTGACCTCTAAGAACAACAACCGTTCCTTTAACCACTAAAGCAAGTTGGTTCGTGTTTCCAAGACCAATCTTTTATTTACACTTTATTTAAAAACTACTTAATCGAGATGAAAACTTTCTAGTTCGTTGACAAAAATGCAAGAACAATTAATTTATCTGCCAAATCAGAAATGTTTGCTTCCAATTTCAATATATCTGAAAGACTGAAACTAAACTAAATTAAATTTCTTAAAACATCGTCCAAGCCCGACCTTAGCTCAGTTGGTAGAGCGGAGGACTGTAGTAGTAACATGCTGAAATCCTTAGGTCGCTGGTTCGAATCCGGCAGGTCGGATGATTTCTTTTACTTTTTTAACACGTGTCTAGTAAATGATTAAATAATTGTAGAATAATTTCTTTTTTAACACGTGTGTAGAAGTCTCAGCTCACCACTAAAATTTAGCCACCTAATTTTTTATATTGGAAAAAAAATAACATGGAGACATATTAGTTGGCTGAATTTTAATAAATAGAATCATAAATGACTGATGAGATATGTCCATATAATAATTTTTTTTATTATACATAAAACTTTAAATTCGAAACTTAATCAAACAATTATAAATTATTTATCATTTGGACCAGCCCCGTTAGTACCTGTACTTACCATTTTAAATACAAATTCAACTTAGAATTACGATTATGACATTAGAATTCTTTGTATAACTTTACGTGTAAACAGAGTTGTTTGTAGTAAACTCAGTGAAGAACAGCCCAGATATCTTCGCCGAGCAATCTAATCTTCCTTTTCACTTCAATCTTCACCGTCGAACCATCGTCGCCGTCCATGGATTTCCGATGAAGAAACACCATATCACCGGCTCTCACATCTTTGCCGATCAGAAACTGAAGCCAGCCAACGGAAACAATGCCCTCGCTTTGCAGGAAAAAGCAAGGGAAATCCCAAGCTTTCCCAGTCTCATCAATGGCGGTGATGTTGAAAAACCGGCCACCTTCGAACGGGACCGGAAAAACACCGAATGAAATCACTAAGCCCTTCTCGATATCGGTTTTTGTTAACAGCTTCGAAATGATCGACATTGCCGAATTACGAAATCGAAATCAAAATCAAGTTTCTTATTTTAATTTGCTCGATCTTGTGCTGAATCGAATCTTTAAGTTGTTCGTCTCGGTTTCAGCTTCGGGTCGACCGATTGTTATATATATGTATATATATAAATGAAGAAGCGCGTTCATTTGACTGTTTCAATGGCGGTTCCAAGAAGTTAGAGAATATATATATTTTATACACGGTCGGTGAAAACTGAAAGTTTCCACAAGGGTCGGTGTAAGGGTTAGAATTTAAGGATAGTTATTTTAAATTTAAGTTTAGGGTTATAATTTAGAATTTATAGTTTAAAACATAAATACTCGCCATATTACCCTAAATACTAAACCCTAACCTGTAAGCTCTATTATAATTCTAAACCTTAATTTGAAGCAATTATCTCTAAATTTTAAGCCCCTACACCTAAACTATTAAACATTATACCCTAAACTAACTGTATATACCCTAAAACTAAGGCGCTTGTAGAAATTTTTAGTTTCCACCGCCGGTGTCTATAAGATATTAATTATATATATATATATATATATAGATATAGATATACAGAAATCTCATTCATTATTTCAAGAAACTTTCCCATTTCCAATATTTTACTTTGGAAAGCTCTTAATTTGCTGGTTTTGATCAAGTATTAGTGGGTAAAAGACTCAAAAGGATGTTTGTATTTTCCCATACTTTACGTCTTCTTCAGGTTTTCTTTTCTTGAGAACCAAACAGAAGATTACACCATTTTTTTTGCATATATGATTAATTTCAAGTTAGGGTGATCCACTCAATTATTAAGTCTAAAATCATAAAACTAAAAATTAAAACTTTGAATTTCTTCAGCGAACTACACCGCGGTGGCGGGGACCAAGGTCGACTGTGGCCATGAAAGTTAAGTGTGGGGAAGACCGGGTACCCGGCTAATTTGCCTAGAATTGGTCCCGGTCTCGGTAGTCACTAGTTCCTGAAAATTAGAACCAGTTTCAAGAACCAATCCTGGTACTAGTGGGAGCCGGTACCAATACCGAGTACTCGATAAAATAACAAAGTCATAATATTGTAGGTTTGAAGGTTGAAGTCTTTAAACGAGTGATACTTACAATATTCATACATAAAAAGAAAAAATAAATTAAAGAACTTCATCTATTGCAAGCAAGACCACCAGAAAATTTGATAAAGAGAAATAAAGATGCCTCTTCAATTATTTCTAACATCTTCAACGCCACTTGCTACCAGATTAAAATACCAAGTACTAAGTATTGGTCTCAGTTTTATTGGGTACCCACTAAATATCGAATCTAAAAAATCAAGATTCATTCTCGATCCCGAGTATAATTTAGACCTAAATTTTAGATCCAGCCTAAAACTAAGACCAAATAACCGAATTTTTTGCCACCCTAATGAAAACAACCTTAAGGGATCATTAAATTAGATAAACTATATCGTTGGTTAAAACTTTTACCGCATTTTTGTTTTGATAACTAAATTTAAATTTATTTATAATTATAGCATTACACTTTCTGAATTCTTTTTTCTAATCACTTTATTGTTAGGTTTGAAAGAACCGGATGCCGTGACAAATATTTGATGTGACATATTTGATGCAATCATGCGCATGAAATATTTTTTGGTTGTTGTTCTAATTTTTAGGTTTCGTTCTGATTAATTCGGATTGACTTGCGTCGTACACCTGATTTTAATAGGTGAGTCTCTCAGCGTAGATTTCTTACGTACACAACTCAAAACCTGTTTAAGCAATACAAAGTTGCTTACCATTTGAACCAACTTAGTTGATATGTGCATGAAATGTTGATTACAATTCAGTTGCACATTTTTATAGTTTACGTTCAAATTCTGTGGTTGTCCCTTCTAATAATATCATCTCTAAAATTCGAATATACATCTACTTTTGTTACATCATATTTTACAACAACTTGATAAAACACACCATATAATGACAGATTATGATATGAAACTTGGATGACTTAGAGCTCAAAGAAAAGAAACTTATCTATCTATCTATACAAATACATATAGGGACGAGCGCTTGATTTTAAGTTAGCTCGTGTACATTTTTATACTTAATAAGATTATATAAAAATTTGAAAATTTTAAGAGTACGAAATTAGACCATCATATAAAAATACAATGAAGATTTGAAATGCTTAGGGTCTTCTCGGTCCATCCCTGAATAAACATGATCTTTAGAGATCAGCCCAATGCTCATGGCCGAACAACATTACGTTTCTCTGCACTTGAATCCCGAGTTGATCTATGTTCCCATGCACTAGAAAAATCACCCTATCCCCCACTCGGAGACCCATTCGTTTCACAAAGTCGGTCCATCCTTTAGTGAGGACCGGCTTCGGGTGCCCGTCCTTCTTTCGAGTGTAGAGCCGGAAGGTCCAGACCTTATTGTACTTGTCTGTGACCTGAAAATTCAACGGAGTCCCTCCCTCCTCGAGTCTGAAATATTCTCTCATCGTAGCCGTCGGGAACGAGAGACGAACCCCGACGTCCGTAGGCGTCAATATCTTTGAGCAAAGTTCCTTCACGGCCACGGGGTCGCTCCGACTCGACTGCATGAGGCCTAGAAGCTAGTGATCCACCCAATTTCACATGAGAGTTGGTTGAACTTTGGTTTCCATTTATAGATAATTGAATCTTAGCCGGCCATCATCCATTTGATTAGTAGCATTTCTAAATTCTAAGAAAATGTAGAAGATAAATCACAATCATCAAATCCAACGTTAAATTCCTAAGAAACTTCAAACTAAAGTTTTATTTTATTATCTTGCATGCATGATAGTGGCTTTTAGATGGATTAATGGAGAGAGATGATTGGATTTCAATGTTCAACTCTATTGATTGTTTTTATAAAAATTGTTACAGTTTTATTTTATTATTTTTGGTATTTATATCTTATACACTGGCAGTGAAAACTTTTAGTTTCTACAAGCACCTTAGTTTTAGGGGTTATGGAGTTAGTTTAGGGTGTAAGGTTTAGGGGGTTAGAATTTAGGAGTCAGGGTTAGGATTTAGGGACTTAGTTTAGGGTGTAATGTTTAGGGGTTTAGGTGTAGGTGTTCAGAATTTAGGGGTAATGGTTAGAATTTAGGAGTTAGGATTTAGAGGTTAAGGTTTAGGGTTTAGTGTAATATGTAGAGAATTTAGGTTTTAACCTATAAACCCTAAATTCTATTCACAATCCCTAAATTCTAAACTACTAAACCTAAACCCTTAAACCATAAACCATGAATTGAGTCCATATGCCCTAAAATTAAGGCGATTGTAGAAACTTTTAGAATTTAGGGGTTAGAATTTAGTTTAGGGATTTATGTTGTATGATTTAGAATTTATAAGTTAGTGTCTAGAATTTAGCGTAAATGATTTAAGTTCTAGGGTTTAGTTTTTTAGTGTTAGGGTTAAGAATTCAGAATTTAGGTTTTATAGTGTAAATATGTATGCTTATATAAAATTAATTTTACACAACACTATATATCAAAATTTTATTTTTTATAATAAAATGAAATAATAAGATTCAATTCATAAATAAAAGGACGTGAATATCACTTAATCATTGAAACAATAAAATTATATGCTATAAATTGTATAATTCAATAAAATAACATTGTTGATGTTTTTTCTTTGAATATTCCATTTGGAAGATGAGTGAAGAAAAAGGACCAAGATTATTAGGGTTTTTTCTTTGACAAAAGGGGTATTTTTATTTTGTGTTTATTACGGGATTTATTTATTTGTTTATTTATTGGATTGTACGGCCGGGCAAGAATCGTACGACAATCATATGTTCGGCCTAAAGAAATCATTAGAGCCCTCTTGTTTACGACAAAATCCAACCATAAGCAAACTGCCCAAAAACTTGCTAATAATGAAATGGCTTAATAGTAAAAAAAGTGTTCGAACTTATAATAATTTTTTAGTTTGGTGTTTAATATTCTTTTGAGTCGCTTTGGTGCCTAACATTTTATTCTGAAACTCAAACCAAATTTTTTCGTGGCAAGTGTTAAAAAAGTTCAGTTATTCAATAAAAACACGACATATATCATATTTCTGGTATTTTCTTTAAATTTTATTTTTTTAAATCAAGAAGATCTTTAATTTTATAAAAAAACACAAACCTTTAATTTCTCTAAAACCCCAAACCTTAAATCCTTAAATTCCTTCCACTCCCATCACCGATTCTACCACAAATCGGCCACCCTTACCTTTGCCGTCTCCCAACTACTGAAAACCCCATCATCCTTGAAAATCAGCGAATGAACCGTCCATTGCTTTTTCGACGAACATCAAAAAATGAAGAAAAAATAGAGTGATTGAGTTTCTAACCGACGTCTAGAGGGTGGAGCATGCTAAACAGTGAGGTACCCGACACTTAGGTGGTAAACGGTGAACCGCCAACGTGTGGGGGATGCCAGACAGTGAGAGAGATGTAATTTGAGGATTGGATTGAAAGAAATTAAAATTTTGAGATTTTACAAGAAGTTCGTATTATTAAAGAAATGCGGAAATTAAATAAATAAAAATACAAGCCACGTGTCATGTTGTAATTGAATAACGAAATTTTTTTAACGGCCGTTGACAAAAGAACTTAATTTGAGTTATGGAATAAAATGTCAGACACTAAATTGAAAAAGAAATATATAGGTTTGGCATTTTTTACTATTAAACCTAATGAAATTCAGGCCTTAGTTTAATTTCTTAGTTGTGGGTAGGGATTAATATTTGATCGAGTTTAGAAATATTTTTTTTAGATAGTAGAGTTGATGAATCGTATTTTATATCTTTAATTTTATTTGAAATTTTTTTAGTTGCATGTTAAGTCGAGTTGTTTGAATTTCTATTCAAATTTAATTGTAAATATGCGAGAGAGAATTGAGGGACTCGACTCGAACTTAAAAATTAATCCACTATTTGTTAAAAATCTCGAGTTATTCGACTCTCATTTTTTAATTCAAATTTTATTTAATTTTTTAGTCGAATTTAAAAAATCATAATTCAAACCAAATTTTACCCACCTTCAAATATTTGCCATTATTTGCCAAAAGTTGGAGTTACACCTTTTATATGGTAATATGATCATAATTGTAAGCTCTTTTTCATCATTATCATTTACATGTAAACTAATAAAATTTCTTAAAATTATTTCTCATACTCCTGGATAAAAATGTTATAAATTTGTTTCAAACGTGGATTAATTATGTGATATACATAGGGAAATACAATCATTTATGTTCGATTTTTTTGACAAATCTTAATTCTACTTAAAAAGAAGGGGAAGGGAAATTTAGAAGAAAAAAGGGACATTAGAGCGTCAAACGGAAAAGCAATATAGAACATGCACACACACACACAAAAACGCATTGAACAAGTGTTTCTCGGCCTAATTTAGCGTCCAAACGGGCGTTCCATCGCAGCTGAAAAAATCAGCTTCTCTAAAAACGACCGTTCGAAGCCAACGGACATTTCAAAATCCCTGCTGAACGGAGCCTAAGACTAAATCAGAACAATCACTACTGAAACAAGGGGGAAACTAGCTCAGAGGCAGATCCCTTTGGTTCCTTCAAACATGGTAAAATTGCTTTATTGGCCAGAAACTTTATAATTCAATCTCAACAACTCGTAACACGAAATTCCCGACTTTACCCCGGGTTCCAGTCCTTTTAAGGCCATGCTATTTTCTAGTCCTTCTAAGGCTGCTTAGAGGAGTCAGTTCCAGAAGCAGGGAGATGACTAATGACGATAGGAGGGCGTAGTGCTCGGTGTTCCGCTTCATTTGCTTTGCGTGCCTTGAACATTTCTTCCGTCTCAACCGCAACCAACCTTTTCACCTGGACATAAACACCTCGATAAGAAAACCCTAAACTCGTGTGGGGTGGGGGAGAAGAACAGCAATCAGATAGGGGGTCTTATACCTGCTGAAGCATTCCCCGGACAGTGGGGGTGTTCCACCGCATGACAGTGCGGTTACATTTGCGCAGGCGTAGTGCCTCCAAAGTGCGCCGATGAAGCCTTCTAGTGCCGGGAATTCCTCTCACAAGGGTTATATAGAGGTTAGGGCTCCATGCAACGGGAACACTGGATTTGAACTTATTGAAAGCACTCATTTCTTCTTCCTCACTGCAATTGAATATTAGACATGTTAAAATGGCTTCAGAGTTCCGATTGCAAGCTAGAACAACGTCCTCACATTCGAAAATATTGTATGCGAAATCAAAGCTTTAACCACTACAGGTAATCAATCATTTTTGCTTCAACAGAAGGATAAGATGATCAATATAATGATAAACTTCACGAATATCCCCTATGGTCGTAATCCGACTCTTTTCTTTTTCTCTTCTCATTTACCGCCCTAAGATTCACTATCATTCCCAATGCTAACTAAGATTACAAAATTAATGAAATACCGTCAGTATCTTTAGCCACTCATATTGTTCAATTCTTCCACCATTCCTGCATAATCCCCGTATATCTGGGGTCAACCACAAAACGAATTCAAAAAAAAAAAAAAGACAAGAACTCGAACTTCACAAATATCACCTATGGTCTTCGCCTAACACCTTCAGCTCTTTTCTTTCTATCCCCTCATTCGCCACCCTAAGATTCACTATCATTCCTAATGATAAACTAAGGTTTACAAAATTAACGAAATACCATGAATAGCTTTAGCCACTCGTATTTTTCAATTCTTCCACCAATCCTACATAATCCGCCGTATATCGCCACAAAACGAATTCAGAAAATAAAAAGACAAGAACTCAAACTTCACAAATATCACCTATGGTCTTCACCTAACACCTTCAGCTCTTTTCTTTCTATCCTATAATTCACCACCCTAAGACTCACTATCATTCCCATTAATACCTTTAGCCACTCGTACTGTTAATCCTACCACCGTTTCTACATAATCCGCCAGATATCTGGGGTCGACCGTGAAAAGTAAAGGGAAAAAGAAGACAAAAGAAATCACATCAAGTCACATATATGAATCAATCAATGTACAATATAGATTAATTCCACCCTTTTAACAATTGCATCCCCTGATCGCTCATCTTCGCGATCAAACCACACCGTAATCGGTTTTCAACGACATATGCTCTACACAACTATCCGTACTCCGAAACGGCTAATCTCGTTTCCAACTCTATCCTTCTTAAGCTAACCGTATCTCAATCTTTTACATTTACAGCTCAACTACAGAATCATTCACTAACAGTCCGATTATAATATTTTAAACATACAGACCAGATAATACTGTAATTCCAAGGGTTTCAGATCACAGTAGCCGATCGGCAGCGGCGTGAACAAAGTTTTACATCAATGGCAGCTGATTGCGGCCGCAAATAGCAGATTAACCAAAAATAACTAAACTGATAGCTTAAAAAAAGAAGAAAAAAATCGTCTACAAAGTAACTGAGAAAACAGAAAATAAAATATAGCAGAATGATGCAGAGACAGAAACCAGATAGCTAAAAATCTCATGAGTCAAGCGCAAATCAACTTTCGAGTTAAGTTTAGGGTTTCAAAAATTACCTTATCTGATTTCCTGGTCTGTGGGAAACTTGAATGGAAAATGAGGGTTTTGGTCAGGCACTGGAGGAGGAGGAGAGGTGGATTGCTTGGCGGCGGGGATGTGTGAAGCGAAATGAGAGTGGGCCGGGAACTTTTAATGGAACTTTTATTTTTATTTTTATTTTTCTAACATTAAAAAAATTATTGGAAATTTTAGGAATATAAAATAAAAATATATAATTATGAATTATTATCCCATATAGAGATGGTGGAATTTTTTTTGTCTTCACTAACGCTTTAATTTGAGGGTTTATGATTTTAGTTTAAGAGTTATGATTAGAATTTAAGATTTAGATTTAGAATTTTGAGTTTAAAATTAGCGTTTAAGTTATAGGGTAATATGGTTAAAGATTTAGATTTTAATTTATAAACCCCAAACTTGAAAATATATTAACAATCCTTAAATTTAAACCCACTGAGCTTAAACCCCTAAAACCTAAATAGAATCAATAAACTCTAAAACTAAAGTAGTTGTATAAACAAATTTTTCACACACCTTGTGCATGCAATAATTACCCTATAATAATTATTTAAAGGGTAAAGCACACAAATGATCACTAAATTATACAAAAAAAATGATCATCAGACTTTTAAATGTTACAAAATGACAACTAAGCTTTATTTTTGTTACAAAACGGTAACTCAGACGCTAAAAATTGTTAATTGTTCTTATAAAACATGATATAATAGCACATTTAATCTTTCATATTTACATATTTAATCAATTCAATCCTAATTAAAATAATTAATAAATTTGACCACATTATTTAGAATTTTTTAATTTAGTCATATTATTATTAATTAAAAATAATTTAATAATTTTCCTCTAACCAAATGGTGACACATGTCACCATCTAATTAAAGAAAAATAAATTGAATAAAATTAAGAAAGGCATTTGAACCTAGATTTGAAGGGATGCTAAATGCAATACAAACCACTAGACCAAAGCCTTTATTTGTTTATAGTTTTTAACAATTTATTATATATTATACATTTGGTTTTATTGTTTGCAATAAAAGAAAAAATAGAGGTGATAAATTGTCATTTTATTTGCAATATTTATTTTAGCCGAGTGGTTTGTCATGTCTAATGTCTCACTTTTAATCCAAAGTTTAAGACCCTTCATCGCCTTTTTTTTTCTTTTATTGCCAACAATGAAACCCGGTGTATAACATATAATATATTGTTAAAAATTATAAACAAATAAAAGCTTTGGCCTAGTGGTTCGAGTGCACTTAGTACCCCTTCAAACGTAGGTTTAAATCTTGTGCTCCTCAATTCTATTTAAATTATTTTTCTTTAACTCACCATCTGGTTGGAAAAATATATTAAATTATTTCTAATTAATACTATTTTTAAACTATTTATTTAGGAAAATATATTTATTTATTTTTAAATTTGATGGATAAAATCATTTATATAATATTTAAACTATGTGAATATCAGTTTTAATAATATGTAGAAACTAAATGAAATTTATAATTCATATATAAAATTACACAAAATTAAAATTTATGTAAAAAGAAAAATTACACATCTGATCAAAATATAAGTAAAGTTCTGACATTTCTCTTTTAAACAAGAAACATGTAGAAATTTTGAAAGTGAACAGATACGTATTTAAAAGTAATTGTGTGTGTGTGTGTGTGAAATCTTGTCAAATTCAAGCGTTATATATACAGATAACAAAAGATAACCCATAAAGGAAGAAAACATGGGGATTTCATTAGAAACATTTTACAAGAAATATTTTTCCATACCATTTATGAATTTATAAATACTGCACAACCAAACAGAGCCTTAGGTGATTACTTGAAATGGAAGACATCAAATTTCTGAATCATATTAACCACTAACCAACAGACACGAGAACCTGTTCATATTTTTTTTTCCTCTTTACCACCTCAGGTGAATCACGTGCCTGAAGTCGAGTTTTCCGGCAATGACTTACCAGGTGCACATCAAAGATATTCATTGGTTGGAAGAAACAAAAAAGGGGGGGAGGGAATCAAGAGAAGATCAGGCAGAGGAAGGGTACCAAGAACCGAGCACGACAGAAAGCATGGGACAGCTGCGGCTGAAGTAGCGGCACGAAAGAGCTTCAGCTAAAGTAAATGTCTAAATGTGGAGTGGACCAGTTACAGGGTCGTGAGCGGAATTGGCATCTTTATGACTCAGGGAGAGGTTTGTGAATTGAGACTCGAGATCTCTACTGCTAGAGCGTCGATGGCTAGACGATAGCTGCGGTTGCTGCTGCTTATACAAGACTCGTAGCCTGCTGACCTCCCTCTCCAATACTTCCTGCTCAACTGATCAAAATGATTGTATAGTTTAGTTTTCATTTAATAGTTAATACCATTTCGTTTTAATCAACTAAAACAATAACCTACGTACACCCTAAAAATGAAGGAAAATCGAATACAAGAAGTCGCGTGCTCATGAACGCAGACGTTTCTATATTTTATTAGTGTAACAAACAAAATTATGGCTGAACTCCTTACACACCATTTTAGAATGCAGCAAGAGAGTTTGCTTTGTCTAACCAACACTCTAAAATATCTCAACCCGACTCTTCGGTAACGTTTTTTGGTCAAAGTTTGTATTTTCTTTTAAAGCATCTTCTTTGGCAACTAATGGATTCTAAAATCTAACACAATCTACCAACACCTATGATCTGAATTAAAAGAGGTCCAAAATATAGACTACATGTGAAAAGAGGTACATAAAAATGATTAATATCCTATACACTGGCGGTGGAAACTGAAAGTTTCCACAAGCGCCTTAGTTTTAGGATATAGGGAGTTAGTTTAGGGTATAGAGTTTAGGGGTTTAGAATTTAGGGATAGTTGTTTCAATTTAAGGCTTAGGGTCATAATTTAAGGTTTATAGGTTAGGGTTTAGTTTGTAGAGTAATAAGGTGAGGATTTAGGTTTTAACCTATAAACCCTAAATTATAACCCTAAACCTTAAATTGAAACAACTATCCCTAAATTCTAACCCCCTACACCTAAACCACTAAACCCTATACACTAAACTAACTTCCTATACCCTAAAACTAAGGCGCTTGTGGAAACCTTCAGTTTCCACCGCACGTGTATAGAATATTTATCCATATAAAAAATGGCTAATATGCAATTGTAATTCAGAAAAAACAACGTACAATCGTGACATTAGAGGTCATAGGTTGGACACTTACGATATTTTATAACCTGCTCCTGAGCTAAGCCCTCTAGCCGTTGCTTGAGAGCTTTGTTCTCCATGCTAAGAATGAGATTCTGCTGGTTGAGAAATTCAAGCTCAGCTGAAACTTCAGATCCTTCTGCCTGTTAAGTAAGAAACACAATTAACACTTCGTAAAAAGGCATACTGTTTAAAAGTCAATTCTAAAAAAATTCTGTTTCGACTGATGCTTGCCTGCAAAGATTGAACATTTCGTTCCAGGTCCGCTATGTACTGAAGTTTACGCACCCTTGACCGTTGAGCAAACTGCCTGCAATGAACAGTAACAAAGTACTGTAATCAAACATTTTCTACCAATGTAGGGGCATAAGTATGTGTATAATAACCAAATATGAATTTTGATAATAAAAATTGAAGAATCACATGGAAAAACTACATCAAAGTCGCTGGTTATTAAATAAGGAAATTTCAACTAAATTAAACACCATGCACAACAAAATAATAAATTAGAAGAAAGAAAGAAAGCGTCATGTGGTTCAATTTAAAAACAAAAAGAAAGCATAAGAATATATACTGATGTTATCCTTTTCCATATTTATATGCAGGAGAAGCTTGCAAAATAGACTGCAGAAAAGCAACAGCACACTCCGTATGTTCCATAACATATAATCAAAGAGGAATCCAGTAAACCATGAGAAAATCTTTCTGCTTTGTGGCTAAAATTCCCAGCCAAAGAACCGAAGTACAAGGCCAAAAATGCATAAAAGTAATACCACAAGAAACATATAATCAATGCAACCATGCCAAGAGCTGCTCCAGCTAGCATCATTTCGAAATCCCATTCCATACCAATTGACAAGCACCTTGTCAATGTAAGCATAAAAGTGATTAATCACTAACAAGTTATAACATTAGCACTCACTGCTTGGCACGTTTACTATCGCTGTCGCATGCAGGAGATTTACTGTGAGAATTATCCTTCTTCTCAGAAGAAGCTTTTGCATCAAGAGAAGCAGGTTCAGCAGAATCTTGTTTTGCACTTGCAGTTGATGGAGCGCCCTCCACTTCTTGTGGTGCACGTGACGATCCTAAACTCTGAAGAATGGTATTTTCTCTGAGAGAATGAAGCCTGTTTGGATGAGACACAACACTCAAAGAAGAATCCCATGCCCTGTTCTTTTGCTTTACCAAGTTCACATCAGTGTAGAAAGAGGAAAGCCGAGCATCTCGAGATGCCCAGGATGGTGCAGTAATCATATTTTTATATCTGTAGTCATCTTGAGATGCATAATCTACATTAGGAACATTAGATGCATCAAAATATGCAAAAGAGTCACTCGAAGAACGTCGATGACCTCCTTTTCGCACAGGAGTATCTGGCTCATTAAGGAGATCATCAAGCCAAGAGGGTTGTTCCTCTATCCGGAAGCTTTCAGAGGAAGTGCGCTGGTGATGTGTATTTCCCTCTCTAGGCTTTTGAACTGCTCTTGGCCCAATAACATTGTTGGGGACATAATCAGTATACACGGGGGAGACTGGAGGAAATGGACTTTTTGGAGGAAGTAAAGGATGCTTTCCAGAAAACATTAAATTTCTTATATTTGTTGGACCCTTGGAATTCGCCATGGCCAAGAACAATCCCTTCCTGCAAAGAGAGTAAGGTAAACAACTCGTGAGTCGTGAAATAAATAAAAACTTCCAGTGATGTTTTCACAAACCGAGAGGCAATAATCTCACCACTCAGCAGAGGAAATAAGAAAAACACGCATCAAATCTACTCTTACGTAGCATATAATGATCCAAACATAAAAACATCCATGTCCAGTAGACAGCATAAGCATAACACGAAACCGTGCAAAAAAGAACCGAACTGTAAAGGAACATCTCCCTAGCTACCAGAAATACTCATCAAAAGGACCTGCTCGATGTGTAATCATATTCGAATCAAATTCAAAATTGTTCACTGTTGTTGAAGATCTGTAGCAAAGTTTAATTAGAAAAGAAAAAACAAATGTACTTTCACCAGGAAGCAAGGGAGTAAACCCTTAATTGCATGGCCCAACCTTTGAATAAATTAGAAAACAAAGTAAAAATAAGATATTATCTGCAACGAATCTCTACAGGAAACAGATCAAGAAAAAACCTCAAACAAAAAAAATCTAATCGTCGCCTAAAATGACACTCTTCAATTTCCTCAACAAAACTCGAAATGCAAAGCGAAATCTCAGAAATGAACTTAGAACAATGATTCCGGCACTATTTACAGCTTCTTTTTCAAATCCTACAATAATAAATGAATAAAACCTCAAACAAAAAAAATCTAATCGTCGCCTAAAATGACACTCTTCAATTTCCTCAACAAAACTCGAAAATGCAAAGCGAAATCTCAGAAATGAACTTAGAACAATGATTCCGGCACTATATACAGCTTCTTTTTCAAATCCTACAATATAAATGAATAAAAAATCACGTGAGCTAAGCAAAGCTATAGAATAGTGAAAATCCAAACACTGAAAAAAAACTTTGATTCTTTTCAACTTTCCATGCTTCCTCAACAACAGATTCGTCTTTCTGAACTTCAGAAACGAACAATAAATAAAATAAAACCAAACAAAAACATTATTTCATGTTAAATTTGTGAAATACAAAAAATTACAACAAAATGAAAAGCTTACCTTCTTTCTGAAATTGAAGAATTCAGATTTGAAATCTAATGTTTGCAAATCGAAAGCTAACAATTTCTTAGGGGTTTTTTTTGTGGTTTAATGAACAATTTCCCTTTCCTCTCCTTCTCTGTACTTTATTTTCTATTTTCCCTCTCTGCGTTGAAGTCTGTAAGTGGGGAATCAGGGGCTCGAATTAACAAAATAAAATCTGAAAAAAAAAACATTTTTACCTTTTAACCCCTTTAAAATACTTATATTATATATTAACCCTCGCCGGTTCTTTTATTTTAAATTATTTATTAATAAGTACTTTATTTGGTCTTCACCAACTAAATCACTTAAAAAAATATCACTATTTTTTAATGGGTTTATTATAAAATACGTGTTCAAATTATTTTTTATTTTAAACGTTTGATTTTTTATTAATGTATATGTTTAATGTTTCATTCTGTACACATTTTCAAGTTGTTCATAAAAAACGAATAAATATATGATTTTCGGTCATTTTCTTCCTTCTCTTTAGATTTTATAGTAAAACAAACAAAAATAATAAGAAAATTCAATACTTGATTCATTTTTAAAAATAAAACAATCAAAGAATCGTTTATCCTTTTGTGTCTTGGTGGCAAAGGTTCATCATCTTTTGAGGTCCGAATTCGAGCACCAGTAATATATGTTATGTGTGCCGTTTTTAAAAAGACTAAAAAATTATTCGATTTTACTACAATGAAGAAAGTTATAGAATGAAACGTACACTAATATTAATTGAAAAATAATAAAGCTATTTAACAAATACATGAAACCTAGAGGTAGATTAAAATCAACAATGGCAAGCAAAGTTTTAGCTTTTGAAGGGAAAAGGGGAAGGAAAAGGTTGGATTTTGCTTAGCAACCAGATATTTAAATAGCGGTCCGCTATCGTAATAGTGCAGTAACTGCATCGATTTTACTTAGCAACCAGGGATTTAAATAGCGGTCCGCTACCGTAATAGTGCGGTAGCTGCATTATCCGAAATTATTATTAGAAAAATAACGGTCTGCAATAGCCGTAATACATCTGTTATTGTCTACAACTATGATGAAACACTGTGACCGAAAATGCGACTGCAATTATCATTTAAATCATTGTTAACAAATGAGTTAGGAGTGAGTTCATAACACGTAAAGTGAAGGGGAAGTGCTGTGCAAAGCGAGTTGTTGCTTTAAAAAAACATAATTAATCAATATGATTAAGATTCAATTATGAATGAAAGATGAAGAAAAGTGCTCAAAACAAAAGGAATTAAAGAGAGATGAAGAAAGTGCACAAATGAAGAAAGACAACCAAACTCCACACATCAATATCACACAAAGTGACAACATTTTTTATACATATAGCACATGGAAATTACTCATATTTTAAAAGAAAATTAAGTATTATTAAATGTTATAAGAATTGTACTTAAATGTATTATTTGAATAAAATAAATAGAGTTGGATTTTATTCGGTATTATTTTTCAAAGGTGTTTATAGAGTTAAAAGTACTTTTGGGACCAAAAGTAAGGATTTATACTCAATACACGAAAACTAAAAGTTTTTGCAATTGAATTAATTTAGGGTTTGGAAATTTAGTTTATGGCGTAGGGTTTATGGGTTTAGAATTTACAATGACTAGAATCCAGGGTTTTATGATTAGAGTGTAGGGTTTAGGGTTTAGAGACATATAGTGAGGGGTTTAGGTTTTAATCAATAACCCTAAACTCTAAGTTTTAATAAAAATCCTTTTAAATTCTAAACACATAAATCCTATACACTAAATTGAATTTCTAGACCTTAAAACTAATGTAGTATTTGTGGAATGTTTTTAAGCTAAAAAGTGTTTTTTTCAAAAAACTAAAATCCCTAGCGACAAAAGCATTTTTTTACACAAAATTATCTGTTTATATTTTTAAAACATCTAAAACACAAATTTTATTTATATAAAGCTATTTTTTATTAATATTTTTTTATTTAAAGCTATATTTTAACATCAATACCAAACACTCAAATTTCAAAACAAATAATCTAAAAACACTTTTATACTATAAATTTTTAAAAACAAAATCAACCGACAATTAATTTATACTTTCTACTAAAATTGTGCCAAACAACCAACAATTGTTGGTGCATTGGTAAGACACATTGCACTCACAATATGAGAACGTGAGTTCAATCTTTGGAGATGATATTGCTGGAAGAGGCAGTCTCGTATCTCGAACATAGACCATGAGATGGACATACATATTACAAAAAAAATTGTGCCAAATAACCAACAAGTGTCAAGTGATTGGTAAGACACATTGCACTCCTAATATGAAAACATGAGTTCAATCTTTAAAAATAACATTGTTGGGAGAGGCACCATCGCACCTCAAACTGAACCATGAGATAAACATGCATATTACGAGAGAAAAATGCCAAATAATAATCCATATTAGTGTATTATTATTTTATTCATGTGGTCCACCTACTATTCCATTACTTGGCCTTTTTGTCTTGAATTGTCCCATCCTTTCTTGATTCTTTCACTAAATATTTCAAGGAAAAAGAAATACACATCATAAATAACCTTATTCAGCAACAAGTTGCAAAGCCACAAGATATGCTAAACTAGGAAAGCGATATCACTCCAATAATTTCCTTATTCCATGCCTTTATAATCAAGTTTTAAATATAAATAAATTCACGTATAAATATAAAATAAATTGTTTAATTCGAATAATCTAAGTAAATACATTACATTTTATGATCCGTTAGATTCATAACATTTGATAAAAGTCTATAAAATCGAGTCGTTTTCATAATAAATTATTATAATTTTCAGCACGCACCAACTTACTTCAGTGGTTAAAGGAATTGTTGTTGTTTCTAGAGGTTACGCATTCGAGCACCAGCAACTGCAGCATGATGATTGAGATTGTCAAATAATTGAGAGTATATTCAGAACATATACTACTTGTAATCACCTTAGCTTTCAAAAAAAAGTTTGATCGGTTCAAGTTTTTATATTTAATTGATTAATTAAACCCATCGATTTTTATGTAAAAAATCAGATCCAAGAAATGTACTCCATTAAGTAAAGTTTGAGACTAAAACCGAAGCCCAAAATCATAAACAATTGGGCCCAAGAATAAAAAACGCAAAATAACCGACCACAGTGGGAGTCGAACCCACGACCTTCTGATCCGAAGTCAGACGCGCTAATCCACTGCGCTATGCGGTCTCAGACGAAAGCATAGCGAAAATAATAGTATTTAAACCTAATTTTTTTGGCAATACTTTCAAGAACATGGTTATAAAATATATTATATCTCACTCTTATGGAATGCATTCCTGCATTCAGTGAAGTTTATGTTTGTTTTAATATTTTACTTTGCAAAATTTTCATCTCCCGGAGATAGGGCATGTTGTTTTTTTGGAGAAGTATTGTGTGTATTTATTTAAAAAAGTACGAAACATGCTACTAAGTACAAAAGAAAAAATAAAAGCGAAACATTTAATATAGATTTCAAGCTATACAGAGGTCGACATTACTTGTGTAGTTCTATTTATATTTTTGTAACATAAACGTAGACGTATAATATCTTTGACGAATAGAACAAAGTCAACAATAGTTTGACTTTTTCCCCTAAAATGTCGAGCATTCCGCCCTAGCCAGGTGCTATAGATGAGAGCATTCCAGGAGAGTCTAAAAATAGTGGAAAGAAGTGATTTACCCTTGAAACGAGAAGTAGCCCAAGCAAGCTCTCCATTTCAGTCTAGCATTGTAGCACATGCCGAATGATATTGCAAAGTTGCAAAAGATGTAACCAAGCAGATTGTGAGAATGGACAATAAAAAAAGGATGGTTTCTTGATTCAGCATCGGAGCCACATAAGAAGCAAGTATTAGCCATCGACAGACCCATTTTTTATAACCTGACATACGTAGGAAAGCGGTCAAGGACTACCATCCAGCTAACTATAGCATGTTTGGGTATGTGTAGGGAAAAATCATACCAACCTATGCCAAGAAACTTTTTCTTCTTTTCACAAATCATCTCCTAGATCCATCTAGGTTTGACCACCGACCAATGTTGGTTTGAGGCAAAAAGAGAAACTGCAATAGGACGTAATTTCAATAGTTTCTTCATTATCTAACTAATCAGATTTGGTCTTTGCATGTCATAAAGCAACGTTTTTCAGGCAAAAAGATAAGGGCATGTTGATGTAAAGCTTCGAGTTCGAAATTGAAAATTATTTGCATCATGAAGTGGTATTGTCACCATGGATCTACAATCCAACTCTTTTTTATCCGTCCATCATTCATCACCGGCTTCATATCTTTGAGCGGTGATTGTTGATGGCGCATCTTGCTGCATTTCTTCACTTGTCTTGTGCTTCAGTGACCCTGAAATGTAATGCATACTAATTTTTATACTAACAAAATCAAACCGACAATTAATTCATACTTTCTATTAAAATTTATCAAAAAAACCAACAAGTGTTGGCTGCATTGGTAAGACACATTACACTCCCAATATGAGAATATGAGTTCAATCCTTGGAGATGACATTGTTGAGAGAGTCAGCTTCGCACTTCGAACATAGACCATAAGATTGACATACATATTACAAAAAAAAATGTGCCAAATAACCAACAAGTGTTGAGTGCATTGATAAGACACATTGCACTCCTAATGTGAGAACACGAGTTCAATTCTTAGAGATGACATTGTTGGAAGAAGCAGCCTCGCACCTCGAACATAAACCATGAGATGAACATACATATTACCAAAAGAAATTGTGTCAAATAATAATCCATATTAATGTATTATTATTTTATTCATGTGGTCCACCTACTATTCCATTACTTGGCCTTTTTGTCTTGAATTGTCCCATTCTTTCTTGATTCTTTCACTAAATATTTCAAGGAAAAAGAAATACACATCATAAATAACCTTATTCTGCAACAACTTGCAAAGCCACAAGATATGCTAAACTAGGAAAGCGATCTCACTCCAATAATTTCCTTATTCCCGCTGCTTTATACTTTTCTCAATGCCTTTATAATCAAGTTTTAAATATAGAATAAATTCACGTTTAAATATAGAATAAATTGTTTAATTCAAATAATCTAAGTAAATACATTACATTTTATGATCCATTAGATTCATAACATTTGATAAAACTCTATAAAATTGAGTCGTTTTCGTAATAAATTATGGATTAATATCATATATACTGGCGGTAGAAACTGAAAGTTTTCACAAGCGCCTTAGTTTTAGGGTATAGGAAGTTAGTTTAGGTATAGAGTTTATGGGTTTAGGTGTAGGAGTTTAGAATTTAGGGATAGCTGTTTCAATTAGGGTTTATAGGTTAGGGTTTAGTTTGTAGGGTAATATGGTGAGGATTTAGGTTTTTACCTACAAACCCTAAACTATAACATTAAACCTTAAATTGAAACAATTACCCCTAAATTCTAACCCCTACACCTAAACCCCTAAACTATATACCATAAATTAACTCCTTATACACTAAAACTAAGGCGCTTGCGAAAATTTTAAATTTTCACCGCCTGTGTATACAATATTTATCTATAAATTATTATACTTTTCGTAATCATCTAATTTTAAAGTTTGATCGGTTCAAATTTTTATATTTAATGGATCAAATTAAACAATAATTAAACCCATCGATTTTTATGTAAAAAATCAGATCCAAGAAATGTTATACTCTATTAAGTAAAAGTTTGAGACCGAAGCCCAAAATCATAAACAATTGGGCCCGAGAATAAAAAACGCAAAAAAAAAAACCGACCACAGTGGGAGTCGAACCCACGACCTTCTGATCCGAAGTCAGACGCGCTAATCCACTGCGCTATGCAGTCTCAGATGAAAACATAGCGAAAATAATAGTATTTAAACCTAATTCTTTTTGGCAATACTTTCAAGAACATGGTTATAAAATATATTCTATCTCACTCTTATGGAATGCAATCATGCATTCAATGAAGTTTATGTTTGTTTTAATATTTTACTCTGAAAAATTTTCATCTCCAGGAGATAGGGTATGTTGTTTTTTGGATAAGTGTTGTGTGTATTTATTTAAGAAAGTAGAAAATCTGTTACCAAGTACAAAAAAGTTCTTTAAAAAAAACAAAAGCAAAAAATCTACTTTAGATTTCAAGCTATACAGAGGTCGGCATTTGCCTGTTTGGTTCTATTTATATTTTTGTAACATAAACGTAGACGTATAATATCTTTGACGAATAGAACAAAATCAGCAACAGTTTGAGTTTTTCCCTGAAGTGTCGAGCATTCCGCTCTAGCCAGATGCTATAGATGAGAGCATTCCAGGAGAATCTAAAAATAGTGGAAAGAAGTAATTTACCCTTGAAACGAGAAGTAGCCCAAGCAAACTCTCCATTCTAGTCTAACACAGGTTGAGTTATATCGCAAAGTTGCAAGAGATGTAACCAAGCAGATTATGAGAATGGACAATAAAAAAAGAGATGGTTTCTTGATTCAGCATCGGAGCTACATAAGAAGTAAGTATTAGCCACCGAGAGGCCTTTTTTTGTAACCTGTCATACGTGGAAAAGCGGTCAAGGACTACCATCCAGCTGACTATAGCATGTTTGGGTATGTGTAGGGAAAAACCATACAAACCTATGCTAAGAAATTTTTTCTTCTTTTCACAAATCATCTCCCAGATCCATCTAAGTTTGACCACCGACCAGTTTTAATTTGAGGCAAAAAGAGAAGCTACGATGGGACGTAATTTCAATAGTTTCTTCATTATCTAACTAATCAGTTTTGATCTCTACATGCCATGAGTTAGCGTTTTTCAGGCAAAAATATAAGGGCATGTTGATGTAAAGTTTCGAGTTCGAAATCGAAAATTATTCGCATCATGAAGTGGTATTGTCGCCATGGATCTACAGTTCGACTCTTTTTTATCCGTCCATCATTTATCGTCGACTTCATATCTTTGAGCGGTGATTGTTGATGGCGCATCTTGCTGCATTTTTTCATTTGTCTTATGCTTCAGTGACCCTGAAATGTAATGCAAAGAAAATTTTGTTGGCTCTTGTTTCTTTATTTCGATTTTCTTTTGGCTTTGGAGTCTTTGACGTGCCTCTCTTTAGTTAATTTTTGTTTCTTTTGTGTTGTTTTGTTTTGTTTCGTTGTGTTTCGTTTCTTGTGTTGTTCATGTTTTTTACATTTATTCTAGTGGTTGTTTATGGGTTTGTTTTGTAACCCTCTTTTTCCTTTGCTTTTCTTTTGTGATGTAGTTTTGTATTTTTCCCGTTTATTCTATAAAGTCGAGTGATGATTCAAAAATTTAATATTAAATTTATTTTTTAAGAAGAAATTTAACACTATTTTTTTATTTTAAAAAAAATAGAAGTACAGTTTCCCCTTATGGCCTTGTAAGTCCGCCACTGATGAAGCCGCCTTTTGTATATATATATATAAAAGTAAAACTATTGTTACTTTCTCTAACAAATAATTCTTTCTTTCTCGTTTTAAAACTATACGAACCAAAATACATGTATTATTAGTATAAGGACCTATATCAATACTTTTACTCTTTAGGTCCATAGCGTAGGTCGGCTGAGCTGCTCAAACTCTAATTAAATCAGTCCAACTTTTTATAAATTTTTACTCCACGTCCATTGCTTTTTTACCTATGTTTATTTACCATTCATAATTTTTACACATAATAATATTTGTTACACCGTACAAAGCATTGAGTCGTGGTAATTTTTTTGTTATATCATGTTTGTTTTAGGATTTATGTTTGGAGTGCGAGGCTGTCCCTTTCAATAATGTTAACTTTAAGGTTCAAACTCACGTTCTTTTCTTGAGAGTGTAATGTATCTTAACAATACACCCAACGCTTGTTACTTGAGTCGTGGTAATTAATTACATCGCTACATCAATTTATTAACATGACAGTTGACAAACAAGAAAATTTATAATAAAAAAAATCTGTAGTAATTCTTTTATGGGTAATTGTTCTATACACAAGCGCTTATGGAAATTTTTTACACAAGCGTCTTAATTTTAGGGGTTAGAGACTCCGTTTAGAGTTTAAAATTTAGGGGTATAAGTGTAGTAATTTTCAATTTAGGGATTGTTGATAAAATTTTGGGTTTAGGGTTAAAATTTAGGGTTTATAGGTTAAAACCTAAATCCCTACACATATTACCCTAAAACTAAACCCTAACCCTAAACCATAAATTCTAACCCTCAATTCTAAATTCTAAACATGAACCATAAATTCTAAACATTTACATTAAAACCTATAAACTCTAAACCCTAAGCCCTAACCCTAAATCCTATAATTGAGGCGTGGAAATAAAAAAATTTACACCGCCAGTGTATAAGATATTAATCCTTCTTTTATTAAGTGAATATTAGAATAATGAAACATATTTATAAGAATTTGAAAAATGTTAATCAATGGTTTATAATTGACTCTTCGTTCATATAAAAAAGGATAAATATATAAATTATGAACAAATTAATAAACGAGAAAGAAATATCATAATCTAATATTTTATCTGTTTTTTCAATTAAATCAACGTCTTTACTAAAATATAATAATTGATCGTATAATTTCATCATAATCTAATATTTTATCTGTTTTCTCAATTAAAAAAATTGGGTATCAATTATAAACCATTTGGGATCATGTGGTCTGCTTTGTGACCCTCACCAAGAAAAAAGAATAATAAAATTGAGTACATGAATGAACCGACATATATATAAGTTGCAAGTGTATAAAATATCATCATAAGCACTATAATTCGATTCATTGTTTTTGCCGGTACAATATAATAGAAGACGTAAGATTAAATATATTTAAACGCTTAATATTATATTTTTAATAGACAAATAAGAGTTTGAGTAGTCAGAGACAGAAATATATAGGGGTAGGGAGGGGCAATCGCCCCCTCACCCCCGAAGAATTTTTCCCCACTTTTGTCTTCCTATTTAAATTTTTTTAAAATTTGGTTTATTTATGAATTTACCCCCACTTTCAAACATATATAGTTTGCCCCCAACTCTAAATCTCGGCTCCGTCCCTATGAGTAGTATAGGCATTGTACAATGAATATCCAAAAAAATATCATCACATGTAAAAATAATATTAAAAATAAAATTAACATAATTTTAAATAAATATTGACATCTCTTAAAAGAAAAATGACACACATTATTTAAGAAAATTATTAGATAGACTCGGCTCACTACTTCATCCGTAGTCTCAGCCAATAAGACTCATCCATGTCATTTTTACCTAAAGTAAATCTTCACCTCTTTCCTACATGTAAAAAAAAAGAATGAGTAGTTATTTAGAAATTTTTTTTTTTGACATAAATGGACCTTATTGGTTAGGACCACGGATGACGTGGTGAGTCAGGTTTATCTAATAATTTCTCCGCTATTCATAAAAACTTAAATTCTAACACCCAAACTAAATTTTCTGACTCCGTCTTTGATTAAAAAAAATTAAAAATTCTTATTATAATAATAATTACTCCTATATTTAAAGGAAAATATATTTTAATGATTTTCTGACTATGTATTTTAATGTCGGATTAACATGCGTGTATCTATATATATATATTGACCAATAACTTGTGTATATTAGTCAAGGACCTTGAAAAATAAAATAAAATTCGAAGAGCAAACAAAAAGTTTCCATTCTCTGATTCTTCTGAAATCTGCATGCATGAACTTATAGTATTATTTACTTTGTCGAAGCTTCAATTATTTTTTGGCAACCTACATAATATATGCGTGTGTATATATTATATATACAAATAATACAATATATACGTGTGTATATATATATATGTCTGGCCAAGATCCTAAAAACTCAAAAGCACCCAGAAATTTAAAGAGAGAGAGAGAGAGATTCCCATGTGAGTAGGTTGGATTAACAACGAGGAGAGATTATTGCAATTTAAAATCGATTTTCAATGCAAAACGAAGGTGGGTCTGTTTGCTAAATCACAAACAACGACAAACCAATCCACATTATATTATTGTTTTTCAAAACACTCCCCATGTTCTCTCAACTATAATCACCTTTTCAACACAAAAAAGTTTTCATTTTTGTTAAATCTTTAGTTAATAGTTAATACCCCATTTCCTTGTTTCCTGGATCCTTCACTCTTCTGCCAAACTGGGTTCTTTATTTCCTCTGCAAAGCTTTCATTTTTAAAAAACAATGGTGTTGAAAACTTGAAATGAAGTGAAAAAGTTTGTGGTTTTGTTGTTGATGTAAGAAAAAGAAAAAAACATGGAGAATATGATGAGTGGACGGTCTTTAGCGGAGACTCCAACTTATACTGTTGCTTCTGTCATTACTGTGTTGGTTTTTGTTTGCTTTTTGGTTGAACGCTCTATTTATAGATTTGGAAGGGTAAGTTTTTTTTTTTTCTGAGAAAGTATGGTATGTTTGGTTACTGAGAAAATGTCTGGCTATGGCTGTTTTAGCTTGGTTTGCTAATAAAAATGTTTGCTTTTAGTATTTTGCTTATTTGGAAAATAGGAAATCCAAGTTAAACTTTAATTTTGGTTTACCCCATTTGAAATCTGATATAGGCCAATGTATCTAAAGCTGCACTCTTTGAATTGATTGCTTAAAAGTTGTTGGCAAATGAAATAAGTTGCAGTTTTTTTCTGAGAAAGTATGGTATGTTTGGTTACTGAGAAAATGTCTGGTTATGGCTGTTTTAGCTTGGTTTGCTAATAAAAATGTTTGCTTTTAGTAATTACTTTTGGCATTTTAGATATGGAGAAAGCTAAACTGCTAGAGAAAAGTATATGAAAACTGAGAAATTTGGTGTTTGCTCTTTTGTTTCACTTCAGAAGCATGAATTTTAGTAATTACTTTGATCTAAATCTGAGTTTTAATCTGTGTAGTGGTTAAAGAAGACGCGGCGAAAAGCGTTGTTCGCTTCTTTGGAGAAGATCAAGGAAGGTGAGTGAGTAATTCATCTATGTCGGATTCGATAAAGGAAGAACTTTCATGTATAATTTGGACTCCAATGTGACCTCTTTTTGTGTAGTTTTCCATTACAATGTTATTGGTTTAGTGGTAGGATATCAGAATATGAGTTGATGCTTTGTTTTCTTCATGTTAGAGTTGATGCTGCTCGGTCTTATATCGTTGTTGTTGGCACAATGGGCACGATGGATCTCCGAGATATGTGTAGATTCGTCTCTGTTCTCCAGCCGCTTCTATACTTGCTCCGAGATGGATTACGACACGAAGAAGATCATGTTGCTTGAAAGTACTTCCTCTTTCCATAATGAGACTGTCATTCCTCCAAAAGGACTAAATTCTGTTGCATCACATCAATGTGGTGAGGTAAAATTGCTACTCATTTAGTCTTAGTTTCGGTGTCGGTGAATTCTCTGTCTCACCGATAATGGTTGAATGCAGGGCCGGGAACCATTTGTATCGTTTGATGGCCTCGAGCAACTCCACCGGTTTTTATTCGTTCTTGGCATCACTCATGTCTTCTATAGTTGTCTGGCTGTTGGCCTGGCTATGAGTAAGGTACAACCTCTATTCTTTCTAATCTATCTCCCGGTATCAAAATCAGAACCGGCAATGATCTATTGATTCCTCGAAGCCGGACCAGCTTGGAAACAAGCTAAAAATCACAACATTGTTGGATTGAAATAGGCTAATAGAATTGGTGTAGCTCAATGTCATTCATAGTTTTGGATTCTTCATCTATGCAGATTTATAGCTGGAGAAAATGGGAAAACCAAGCCAACTCCATTGCTGATGGAAACTTGCAAGGTAAGTAATGAAATGATAATAACGATATCCCGGCAGTTCCTTTACCAATATTATCGACATCTATGCCGGTTCCGATTATGATCTCCTTTTTGTGTAGCAAAGAGAAACAAAGTGATGAGGCGACAAACTACCTTTGTTTTCCATCACACATCTCATCCATGGAGCAGGAGTCGAATTCTCATTTGGATGGTGATTCCCATTCTCAACTATAGACTCTGCATTTTCCTTAGTCATCGATGTTTCATCTTTATATCGCTTTCGCACTCGTGTTTGAATCTCTAAAATGCTTAAATGTATATATATATATATATATATATATGTAGCTCCTATGGTGACCTTAACTTCTTACAAGCATATATCCGAGTTTCCAAAACTTAACAGCCTTAACTGGGATTGTGTTTCATAGTTTTCACTCTCATTATAACAGTTTACTGCAACTCTCTTCGTATCGATTTTGCGGTTTTTGCGTGCAGCTTTGCTTTCTACGACAGTTTAGGAGCTCTATAGAGAAATCAGATTACCTAGCACTACGTCTAGGCTTCATTACGGTGAGTTATCTTTTTCTCCTTGATTACCTATGTTGCTTACTTTGCAAGTTTTCCATTCGACATTCGTGTTATGAATATTAAGTTGTACGTTCTCCTCTTCTTCCTATTGACTTCCCAGAAGCACAAGCTACCGCTTTCGTATAATTTCCATAACTATATGGTTCGAAGCATGGAAGATGAGTTTCAAGGCATTCTTGGTATTAGGTAAGTGCAGCCTATGATCAAGGAAAATGTATATCCTTGCAAAATATAAGTTCAAGCAAAAGTATTGCTCTCAATGTTTCGATCTAAGTTTCTGATACGAATCGATGTAATGGAATTTGTATTTCGGTTTGCAGCTGGCCACTTTGGGCATATGCTATAGCTTGCATCTTTGTAAACATTCATGGTAACCAGTTAACTTATACAACATTTCTTTTTGCTTCTTTGTACATCTGTTTCGGTTTTACGTTTTACGAGTCCTGAGTTCTTTGCCTAATGTGCTTCAGGATTGAATATTTACTTCTGGTTGTCTTTCATCCCTGCCATTGTAAGTACACTTACTCGAACTAGAAGTTGGTTTCCGAAAAAAAAACAGATAGAAATGAGGAATGATTAATGGACTGTATGTCTTGCAAAATTGTTTCAAATGTCAAAGGTTGTGATGTTGGTCGGGACAAAACTTCAGCATGTTGTTTCCTCATTAGCACTCGAGATCAAGGAACAAACCGGTCCGCCTACCGGAACACAAGTCAAGCCACGCGACGATTTGTTCTGGTTTGGGAAACCAGAGATATTACTCAGGTTGATACAATTCATCATTTTTCAGGTAAGACCATATGCTTTACATATCAACTCCTGTGTAAGATTGGATTAGTATCGATATCCGGTTTCATTCTTCGTTCCATTCATGCAGAATGCCTTCGAGATGGCTACGTTTCTCTGGTCATTGGTAAGCGTTACGTTCTGGCCCGTCTTCCATTCGACTGTGAATAGGTTGTTGCAAGCCATTTGCAGAAGTAGTTGCTTCTCTAAATGGACTAATTTTCGTAGTCTCGATTTGTTTAGTGGGGATTCGAGCAAAGATCATGCTTCATGAAGAACCATCTTATGATAGTCTTCCGATTGGTTTCCGGGTACATTTTCTTTCGATATAAAGCTCCGAGACACAACTTCAATAGACATTTTAGTATAATGTGATTCCGATTTTGGTAAATGCAGGGTTCTTGTTCAGTTCTGGTGTAGCTCTATCACAGTGCCTTTGAATGTAATTGTCACACAGGTTCTTTCCCCTGTCCTTACAGCTCAAACTTTACTTGTCGAAATCCGATTAGTATTCGCGTTGTTCATGCATACCGACGTCGGCTTTCGCCGATATTTTCAGATGGGATCGAGATGTAAGAAAGCCTTAGTTGCCGAGAGTGTAAGGGAATCACTTCACAGTTGGTGTAAACGAGTGAAAGCAAAGTCCAAACGTGAATCCCTGCACTCACATACCACAAGATCCGTGTGTTCACTCGAATCGATCGTCGACGACGAGCGGGATGCTGTCACGGTCGGCACATTATCGAGAAGTTCATCCATGGAGTCATTGAATCAAATAACTGTAACATCAGTAGATTCATTGAATCAAATGACTATAACATCATCGGAACAAGCCGCAACCATTCTCGGGACTTCCAACGCCGTCCAAGGCAATGTCTCGTCGAGGGTGGAGGAGTACTTATCGGAGTCGATAAACATCGGTGCATCGCAGCCATTGAACATCGATGAAGAAGATTATGAAGGCATTGCAGAAGAAGCAAAAGCTGACACTCTATATGACTTGTTCCAAAGAACATGAATGCAACAATGTTTCATCTTACATAAATCTTAGTTTTTTTTTTCTTACAACCTTTGTTAACACAATTGTAACCTTAAATTTCTAGCCTTTAGATCAAAGCCATGTCAAAAACAAATTTATCAACATGTTTGATACATAGATAAAGAAGTTCATAAACTTGGGCGAGGAGTTCGATCCACGTTCATAAGAAATGCTTAACCGTCAAATAAGTGTCCAAATCATGTACTTTTTTCAGTTAGGTGCAAAAATTATTTTTCGGGTCAAATTGGGACCTAAAGTTTCATTCTGTGACACATTTAAGGTTCGCCGTTAATTTTTTTCGTTAAAAGACATGTGTCACCTTCAGAAAAATTTAATATTATATTAAAAATAAATAAAATTAATAAAAGAAAATAATAATAAAGATGTATCATGAAAGTTTCAAATATTTCTGAAAATAGTCACCAAATCTCTAAACCCCAAATTCGACCACTTCCGCTGCCGGCGACGGAATAAAGCGCCCTCCCCTCGTAAATCAACTCACACGTCGTTCATCGCCTCTCTTGCTGCCGTTCGTCGTGAATCGTTCGAAAGAATCATTCGACAATCTCGTCGATACGTACGACGTCAGTTGATTTCCAGCGACGGGGTGGTGGGAAAAATGGTCGTGATAGTCTGGTGATCGATTTGGTGGGCGGCGTGGCAATCAGCCCAAATCGAGATTTAGATTTTGGGTTTAGAGATTTTGGAATTTGGGGTTGTTTGTAAAATCTGGAAAATTTAGAGATTTTTAAAAATGAATTAATTATATTTATTTTTAATATAATTTTAGATTTTTCTTGACACGTGTCCTTTAACAAAAAAATTAACGGCAAACCTTAAATAGATCACGAAATAAAATATAGTTTGGGCATGAAAAAATTTGGTCCAAAAAATAATTTGGGCATCTAACTGAAAAAAATGACATAATTTAGACACTTATTTGACGATTATGTCTCATAAGAATAAAATACATTTCATAAACACTCGTTTGCGAATAACATGCAAATATATATATATTCACTTATTAAGCTCTTTTTTAAAATAAAAAAGCATATTATTAATGATACTATAATTACAATTGGCTTTCCCCATTGAAAAGAAAGAAAAGCCTTCAATTAACCTAAACACTACTTTACATTACAACATTTCCATTAGAACCACCATAGGAATAGAATAAATCCAATCCATCTACCATACTTTGTTTTCACACATTCACATTACATAAACTGGCCATTATTTCACATGTTACCAATCAAGGCCGCATACCACGGCCCGTGGACGCGGAGAGACACGGTGGCGGCAACCACCAACACCTCGGCTTCTTTCACGACCCTTTTTGTTAGGGAGCCAGAGCCCGCCCCGACTCGACGGAGGGCTGTTTCTGCTAACTGTCTACTGTGGGTACCACTCCCCCCAAGGACAATCCCTCTAAAAGCTAAATAAACGGCTCGGGATACCCTTTCGAACACTGCATCCCCGGCTTGCAAGCTCTTTGCTAGCATCCTCGCCATCATAGCCTTCCTCGTTTGAAGGATCTTGTCATCATCGTCTCTTGAGATGTCGCTGATTGTTTCAACAATCCCTTCGATTCCTGCATCTTCGACACGGTCTAAGAAGTCCAAAAGCCGTTCGGCACAATTCGATGTTATTCTTTCCATGTCAGTGGAGCTAGCTACAGCTCGTTCGCTCGAGAGGATTTGCCTAAAAATAAGAATGCTGCAGATGAAAAATCAAACATTAGATCCTTTATTCAACTCAAGAACTGGACCAGACAGGTCTGATAAAATTTTGCAAATACGAAAACAAATACCTTGTGGATATTACAATGATCTTCTGAATCTCAGCCTGGACACCCCTCAATCTCGAGAAGTTAAGCGAGAAGGATTCGGGAATAGCATCTGGAGTTATACCAGAAACTCCGCTTACTAACTTTAGCAAACCGAGCCTAAGCAGTACATCAACCCTCTCTCCCTTGCATTCTGGTTGTTCATGACCTGACCAAAGAACATAAGAATCTCATTAACAATGATTGGAGTTTTCGATATTTATTTAAATCCTCGGAAATAAGCTTCCTTTCAAACAATTTAAATAGTTTCCCATTCCAACCTGTAAACTTAGAAGCATCAGGGTTGACAGAAATCATTTGGCTTGCATTTCCGGAATTATAGTTTCCACCGGTTTTAAGCGTGATGGAAGTAAGAAGCTCCTGAGATGAACTACCGTTTGCCTTCAAAGTTGAAAGAGAATTTTGGTGTTCCTCCCACTCTTGATCTTTGCAGTTCCAGATAGATGAAAGCCACCGCATGGTCAATGGTAAAGATGAGTTCGCATTAGAAGGTGACCCGTAACGGTTAGCAAAACCTTTCGTAAGGTAATCCAAAGCAGCGGGTCCCTTTAACAATGGCTCCATCAACCTTATACGAGCTTTGCTTATCTCGAGCTTAAGAACCTGTCCAGAAAATGCATATTACGATACTATAAAAGACCTTCCTCAAAAACACAATGAAGAATCCATTCAATCAAGAGTAAAACAAATGGAGATGAGAAAACACCTGAATCTGCTCTAGGACAAAACGTAGACCCTTGACCATCGCAAGGGCAGGAGAATTATCCGAGCTATCTCCGGCTTCACAGATCTCAGCTAACTCTTTCAATAACCTCCGGTTAGCAGCCTTGATTTCATCATTATTGGCCGGAGCGGAGAGCTTCTGTAAAGTGATCAATGCAAATTCCAGAATCCTTCCAAGATAAGCAATGTCCAGTTTGCCCGACATCAGCACCTTAAATAATTTAAATACGATTTAAAAGATGATAACGCTAATAAAAATAATTTAAAAGATGATAATATGGCAATTGAAAAGGTATTCTAGTACCTGGGAGAGTATTTCCAGATCAATAGCATCAGTTATTTCTTCTCTCCAACTGCGAGGAGCCAATTCACAAATTTCATCCCTCACTTCTCTCACAAGCTCGATAACTCGGTCAAAATCAGGCTCATCCTGTTGCATGGATTCCATGATCCTGTCCCAGAAAGCCTTCTCCATTATTTCTCTTATCTGTGCCTGCAAAACAAATATATATATTATGAAGTAATTATAAATTCCCAAGCAAGCTTGCAAAAGTGCCAAAAGATCATTCTGAATGTCTGCTTTTTCTACCACAGACTAATTAATGATAAATGCACATACCTTTATGTTGTTTTTATCTTCGTCAATGGCACTGAAGTTATCAACAAACCCGCACTGCCCATGAAGGAATTCATTAACGATCACTTCGTTCTCTGTGACTATAGACTTTTCAACAGAAGAACCCAACTGCACATCTGAATGGCTGCTGCTACTAGACGGGGATGTGCCATCTTCCTTAAACAGAGAGCGGACAACACGGTTTGGTGTCTGGGCCAGACCACTTCTATCATCTTTTCGAACAGTCGAAGAACTAGGGGAACCATGGGTATTTGGAGATATGAAGGACGTAAGTGGTGACCCTATTGGGCTCCCACTTTCCTTTGCTTGAAAAAATTTAGTCCGAGTTTCAGATAGTGCACATTCCATTCTTTCAATCCCAGCATCTCCACTCAAATGTTGAACTTTCTCTCTTAAAAGTTTTTGATCTTCCACAACCTGAAGTATAAGAAAATTCAATTAGCATCTCTGCAACATAGAGTAGAGCAAGGTAGGGACTTTAATTATAGTTAAACTTCAAAAGAAGCAAGATTATTGTATATTTTAAAGTTCAGTGAACTTCTGAACATTTTTACATATTGTTGTCTTATAGTGATTTTCATTGATAGTTCTACCAAGAAAGTCGAAAAGTGAGACCTGTCTTTGAATAGCCTTCATATCATGAGTAAGAGCAGTATTATCTCCTTCTGGAGTCATCTTGCACTTTTGAATCATAGAGAGCTCAAGCTGGCATGCCGCTCTTACCAAGTCCTCCTCCAATAACTGCGCATCCTTAACCTTCCACACCACAAAGCAATTCAAGTAGGAGCACCATGCTTTGTCAAATGCTGTGAGCTGTGACCTAAAGGTCAAACGTCTGGGCAATGAACATCGAGATTCTTTATCAGAATTCTGTATGGGACCCTCAAAAATAATCTTTATCAACAACTCAAACTCTTGAACAAATGCTTCTGCAGACTTGGTCAAAGCAACCTCTCTCTCTCCCTGACCACTTAAAACCGCATCAGGATGGCCCAATATCATATACGCACAAAGAACGATCCTGACAGGATATCTTGATAATTTAGCAAGACTTTTGGCAGTCTCCCTCACTGAGGCAACTCTCTTACCCTCTCTGCTTCTCATAGAAGTCCTGGGAGTGGTCTTTCTCTTTGGAGTAGCAACTCTTTTGAGAAGATGATCAATGTTATCCAAACTGGATAGATGATCGGCAGCACTACAAACCCTAGAGGCCTTAACGCGGCTCTCAATACGATCAAGTAAAGCTTTCACAGTTTGAAGGGTAGCCACTGATTCAATTAGAAGGGCAAGTTGCTCAAATGGCATCGACTTAACAGATGTCTTGTTGATTTTCAAGGAATCAAAGGCTTTTGCCAAGTCTAAAGTAGTTTTCCTCTGCCTTAGGAACCTCCTCCAGCACCTGAGAATAATACAAAAACTATTACACACTAACATTTGTAGTTTTAGCCTTTCAGGTATTCACCAAAATGTGTTGCAAAAAGTGATTTCTTATCATTTCCTATAATAATGTTCTGTAGCACTGAAATAATGTCCTTTAATGACCATTTGCAGATTACAAAAGTAGATAATAAGCGATACTATCAATAGGTAATGCTAGTCTTATACCTTGCTAGTTTTCTAGAAAGCAGATCAGCTTGCTTGTGCATCCTGGTATAATTCACTTGAATAGATTTGTGTGTCCTTCCTCTCTGCCTCAAGTACTCTGCTCTTTGTCTCCTTGCCTATTTATCAATAAATTAATAAGAAAAATATAATACATGCAATAAAATATAAAGAAAAAAAAGAACATTCGAACTTGAAGACAGAGGATCATACTACAGAAATTTTGTAAAACATGCATACCCTTTGCAGTTTGTCTTCCAACTGATCTCTCATTCTCCTACTCTCAACCTCACGTTTTTGTGAGATAGACTTAGCCACTCGACGAGCTTGCAGAAACCTAGCACGGGCTTTCTTCTTCTCTGCTTCCAGCAGGGACAGTCTCTTTTTCTCAGCATCTGCGCGCTTTTGATGAATAGCAGCACGCACGCGTTCCTTATATTTACTTTCTCTAACCATCCTTCGTGACAACAATTGTGATGATCTCTCGTTTCGAGTTGCCCTTCGCTGACTGTAAGCCTTCAGGATAAGCATTCTATTTGCCTCTGCCTGCTGAAACCTCGATTCAACCTTCGTGCCAAGCTTCTCACGTTCCTTCTCAACACGCTTCTCTACACCAGTTTTTGCTGCTTGCCGCAACTCATCCAACTTGGCTAGGCGCATCTGAGCCTTTGCCAACATGTCCAACCTGTTGATCAACCATCCATAAGCATTCAAATTACAAAAATATCAACCAAAAAAAAAAGGAGAATTTCATTTTGTTCTCTTAAAAAGATCACACCTTGAATTCCATTTAAAAAGAAATCATACAGAAGAAAGACATTTGTGAGACTTTGAATTCACCTTTTCTGCTCGGCAGCTTGGAGCCTTGCTTCAAGGCGCTGACCAAGGTCTTCCTCATTTGATGAGGATCTAGAAGGGCTTCTTGGCTTTGATCTTGCCTTGCTTGACACACTTTCAATGAATTCCTACAACCAAACAACCACCACAAAAAAGTGAAGAGTAGTCCGTGCCAAAAAAAGAGTTCAAGCTGCAGTTAATTTGCCGATAAAAGAAACGTAGAATTACGTAACCTCAACTGATTTTGGCATGCACGTAAAGCGAGAATTGATGAAACAAATGATTCAAAAACAATCATGGAAAATTAAACTTCCCAAGAAAAGCTAATTTAGGCAACAACACCCACCCCACCCTTTTACCTAACGCAGAGAAAGAAAAAAAAAACTTCATAACAAAGATTTTACCATAGGGAGAAAAAAAAACTTCAAAATCTTTTAATTTTGATTTCATTTAAATACGCGATCCATGACATAAGAAATAGAATCATAGACTTACATATTTTCCAGACAATAAAACAAACAAAAAGTTAGGTGGAGTTGTTGACTTATTTTTCTTCTCCATGAGTAATTAAGTATTGAAATTCAAAATTAAAATGTTTACAAGATAAGAACATCTCTACTCTGCTAATTTGAATTTTCAAACAAAAAAACTGGACTCAACTGAAATCAATCGGTTATTTCAGTTATAATAGTATCTTAAATTGTAAATTAATTCTTTAGAATTTAAAAAAACGCTTCAAATCTTCTCTCCGTAACTTCAATTTCCTCTTAATTTCTCACCAAATAAAGTACACTCTCTTCAAGAAATGAAATAGAAACGCAAAAAAACAAAACGAAACTCAAGTTTTACCTGTCTACGAAGATCGGCGTGCCGAAGCTTGGCTTCGATTTCTTCCACAGTAGGAGTCTTGCACTCCGAGAGAAGCCTCTTCCGAATCCTCCTCGGCACGCGCGAAAACGACGGCGTTTCACTCGCCGGAAATTCCATCGCCACCGCTCTCCCACTCTCCGACGCCTCCATCATCATCAATTATACATACACCGAATTTTCACAACAAACAAACAACAGCAAGAAAAAAGATAACAGTACGGTACGATTCCACAATCACAAAGATCCGAGAAAGTCCGAGCCGATCAGAAAATAACAATCGATTCGCATGAATTTTCCTTAATTATCTTTGAATAATTAAGAAAAAATTGAGAAAAAAATGAAGAGTTGGAGAAGAAATGAGAGAGTCTTGGTGTGTTCTTTGCTTCTTGTTGTTGTTGGAGTTGTCCTTGTTTTTTAAGCTTTAAAAAGAAACAGAGTTTGCGTTTTGGCTTTCTTTTTTCTTCATTTATTTCTTATTTTGTTTGAAAACGTTTCGTGTCAAATTAATAATAATAATAATAATAATAATAATAATAATAATAATAATAATAATAATAATAATAATAATAATAAGGCGTGTTATACTTAATCCGGATTAGCCGGGTGTTCGCCACGTCATAAAATGGACTCATCTCATCGGTACTTTTATTTAAAATTAGGCAAAATAATAAAAGATGCCCCCAACGTTTGCATGTTTTGTCATTTGACCCTTATTCTTTTTTTTGGTCCAAATGTGCCTCTAACGTTTGCTTGTTTTGTCATTTGGCCCCCTATTCTTTCTTTTGGTCCAAATATGCCTCAACGTTTCAATTTGGTCCAAATATGCCCCTGTTAGATGGAAACTGTCAGTCAACTGACGTTCAACAGCTGATGATGACTGGACTTGCCACGTATTAAGATCTGCTGATGCCACATCAAAAAAAAAATTATAAGTCGTTGACCGTTAGTTCATTGACATTTTACATCCAACATGGGCATATTTGTACTATGAATGAAACGTTGGGGGCATATTTGGACAAAAAAAGAATAGAGGGCAAATGACAAAACAAGCAAACATTAGGGGCATATTTGGACCAAAAAAATAGGGGGCCAAATAACAAAATATGCAAACGTTTAGGGCATCTTTTGTCATTTTGTCTTAAAATTACGTATTATCTCTTATACTTTTAATATATGGGTAAATTACATCATATATCATTAAACTTCAAGTTTTGTATTGGTTATATCACTGAGCTAAAAATTTATAATATTATTTTAGCATTGAATTTCAGTAACTGATATTATTTTAACACCAAACTTTAGCTTAGACTTCAATTATATCATATGGCCCTTAAAATCGATGATATGGAAGGATCTCAGTGGTCCATTTGAGATGACATGGAGAGATTTTATTAGTCCAGAATTGAATCCTAAACTGAAGTTCAATGGTAAAATAATTTCAATTTTTAGTTTAATAGTGTAATCGATACACACTTAAAAACTCAGGTGTAGTATAACCTTGTTATATTAATGATATAAATCAACATTTAGTCCCCGAGTTTAATAGTTTCTCTCAACTTCATCCTCAATTTATTTTTTGTCCACATTAATCTCTAATGATGTGGCACTATAAGTTTGTATAACGTGATATAATATTTTAAGTGCCACATCATTAAAAGGATTAAAACCATAGATTAATGTCGATAAAAGATTAAAAATTAAATTATGTAAATTTACTAAATTTAAGGATTAAATGTTAATTTACCTTTTATATTACATGTGAACGTATATACACACTAGAACTGATACTAGGTTAGAATGAGTAAATTTTTTTAAGCTAAAGTGATTACAAGTAGTATTTGTTCTGAGAATAATTTTTTTATTTAAAATAGTAAGACAAGTATGAAAAAGGAATCATATATAATTACAAAATTTTTATATTTTAAAATTCATTGCTGAATTGATCACATATTAATTTGTAATATCAAATTCAGTTAAACTCTTTTTATAATATGGATATACCATATATTTTAGTATGTTATATCCATTGAATTTTACTCAATTGTCATCTTTGTTATTGTACCACTTTAAAAGTTATAGATAATACAAGAAAAGTAGAAAAAAATTAATCACGCAATATCCTTTAATTTAATTAAGGATTATTATTATATACGGTAGAAAGTAAAGTTTACACATAACTATTAAATTGTTTTTTATTTATAACTTGTGGAATTATAATTGCCACTTATTTTCAACATCAATCATGAGTTAAATACAAAGATGATGATGGTGATGGGATTTTGGATTGTATTATTTTCTTTTAAAAGTATGAAAAAAGTTTTGATCAATTTAGGGTCGGTTCAGCACAGCTTGTTGAACATAAATTTCATGTCAAACGATTGTTGGAGGAAAAGTCAGAAAAATCAACTTGCTGAAAATGTTCGTTTAAGACACAAAATCAAGAAAAAAGATCATAACGCGGCGATAAAGATAGTATTCAACACAGTTTCTCTGTTTAACACTCGAACAATTGTTTTAAAAGTTGTGCTGAACGAACCCTTAGACATTGGGTTGTGTTTGAAAAAATGAGCAAATTCCATTACATTTACTCAATACAATTTCCTCATGGGTATTAAATGGAATGTTGAATATCCTTAAACTATTTTATAGTAAGTAAATAAATAAATAAATAAATAAAAAGAATATTAAAGTTGTGAAACAAAGCCAATGGAGGAAGGTTTTCAACATTGGGGGGTGCATTAAAATAAAGAAAAAGAAGATGGGCATCTAGTTTCAAGGCTGAACAATGTAGGCCACTTGTTCCAACATATTTATTGTTTATCGATAATAGCCTTTTTAGGCTAAAGAACAATGAAATGCTAAAAAGTTGTATGGATAGAGCCATATTATATATACTTTCGGTCAGGAAGAAGACAATATTTTTTGAAGGGATGTCACTAAATAATTAATTTATTAAATTAAATTAAAATTAGAATTAAATTAATATGGTGTATAAGTAACGAGGACTAAATGTGTAATTATATATTTATTTTTTAATTACCACATTACCCTTCCGTTAACCTCTAACGAGTGGTGGTCAAATTGCATCTAATTTAGTAGTATGGTGGTTTGATTGCTTCGAAAAAAGTAAGGTGATCAAATCGCGACTTTTCTAATAGTATAATGGTCATTTATGTAGTTTACCCTTTTTTTAAAAGGATCTCATATTTTTAACCGTATTTAAGAAGAGTTAATTCTTTATAAAAATATATTATTTTATTTATAAAAAATGATGTTTTATTTATAAAAAGAGTGTCATTTATATATATATTTTATGTACAAATTATATGTAAAAAATTTAGGTGTCAATACTGATAAGATTATATTTTAGCCTAGAGTTGAGTTAGATCAAAATTTGTGTCGAGATACAGGCTATCACTATGTTATTTTTTCTATTCATAACCTTTGAATTTAAATCTTTATTTACGTGAACTCAGAGAGTGATCATTTCATTCTAGAAGATTCGTGTTTGTATAATTTTTTTAGCAAAGACACTTCTCTCTCTCACATTTTCTATGTTGGCATCTTGACGACTACCATCGGTGATTTCTTTTTTTTTGTTTTTTATTTTTGTTTGTTTTTTTATATTTCGTCGACTATTTTAGTATGTTCTTCATCTGTCGTTATGTCACGTTCTTTGTCTGTTTATATGGCACGCTTATATTGAAGACGTTTACAACCTAGTGCATGTTACAATTGAATCTTGCCGCACAACATTGCGTGGGTTGGTTGTTCGTGGAGTTAACCAAAATGTTTTCTCTCTTTTTATTGGTCGGAGTAATTCAATGATCTGCGCTCTTCTAGTGAGCACTCCAGAATTTTGCTATGGTGTTAGATTTAAAGACTACTAATGAAGATTTCATGAGAAGATTTAAGTTTGCTATTCACGTTTGTATACTCTTTGTTTTTTACGTTTATTTTTGTATTTGAGGGTATGGTTATATGTGTATTTCTTCCTATTATTTTAATGAAATGTGTTTGATTCAAAAAAAACTTTTTTTAGCAAAGTGTGTGTATTATGAAATGGTTAAGGAAAAAATAGGAGTAAATACTACATTATAATCACTTTAAAAGTATTAAAAAATATTTATTTATGAAACATCAAATCATTTTTTGCAGGGCCCAATAGGTTTTAGTTATATACAATGACGAAATCAGAATAAAAGTTAGAGCGGTTATATTGTTTTATATTGAAAAACAATAATTTATTAAGTATTCAAATTTAAAAAAAATATTTTATATAATTAATATTTAAACTAAAAATACCCTAAAATTTTTATGTACCAAAAATTGAAGGAATCACAACCCTTTCGTTCTTAGCTATATATCTAAATTAATAATAATATTATTATTATTTATTAACTCCCCGATCGAGTTAATGTCATTTTCAAAATGAGTAATTCAGTTGAAAAATTATTGAAATGTCGCTACTCGCTCTCTATAAATAATAATTAATTTTATATGATAATCCTTTTTCCCCATAATTTTATAATTTTAAAATGAAATTATTACAACATTATTTTATTTTTATTATGTTTTGAACTGTAAAACAGTAGATATCTTCGAGTTTAATTAAGATAAATAGTATTTATTAAAGAATTGATCTAAATTTCTTCATAAATGATAATTAATAAATTCTTTTGAGATATTTTCTATTACATCATAAATATATATTAATATAATAAAATAATTGATATTTTTTGTTTCCCCCTTTTCCATTTCTTTAAGCAATCTTTTCCCATGTGCTTTGCTAGTAATTTGTGCATTAATCCTCTATCATTGCTTACTAACGTGGATAAAATGTTGGTCCACAAAACCAAATATTAAATAATGAAATTGCACGTCATTGTTGTCATTTGATAATTAAACTTTGGCCCTGTTTGGTAAATAGCGGTTTGGGCAAAAATTAAAGATTTGAAGTATAATTAGAGGTTTGACCAGTCAAATCTGTTAATATTGTTGTTTGGTGAACAACGGATTAAAAGAACGAATTGGGGGTGAAACCGCTAATTTTGAAAAAGCTCCTAATATGAGCCTTATAAAATTAGAGGTTTGATATTAGAGTTGTAAAAACTCTTTTACCCTTATGAAAAGAGAAACTAAAAGATTAATTGTGAAATAGTGATAACTCATATAAAAAAAACAAAATATTATTGTACTTCATATATTTTGGGTCGTGTTATACTTATTTTTTTATTTAAATTTTTAGCTTGATTGTCTTAAATTGCATATAACTTCCTGAATTTTCCATGCATTTAGCGTTAAAAAGCCACATCAGACTCTTAAATAGGTGAGATTCTCTGAATATTGTTTTGTGACTTTATAAAACTCAAGTTCGATTCCTTGCTTAAGAAATAATAAATTCCTTACTATTTAATCCGGATGCTGGTTAAATAAAATTATTGTATTGTTAACTAATAATTCGAAATAAAATAATATGGGATTTGACTCATAATATGTTCCTTAATCAAATTTAATATATTGAGTAATATGTAGGTTATTAGTTGGAGCTATATTCTTTACCCCCATTCTTTGTTTCTCCTACAAGAGAAAGAAACACACACATAATATATATATATATATATATTGGTAAAATACAAAAGATGCCCCTAACGTTTGTATATTTTATCATTTGGCGCTCTATTCTTTTTTTTGTCTAAATATGCCCCCAACATTTGCTTGTTTTGTCATTTGGCCCTCAATTTTTTCTTTTGGTCCAAATATGCCCCAACGTTTCATTCATAGTCCAAATATGCCCCTGTTGGATGTAAATTGTCAATTAACTGACGACCAATCGCTTATAAAAAAATTTTGACGTGACATCAGCAGATCTTAATATGTGGCAAGTCCAGTCAGCATCAGTTGTTGAACGTCAGTTGACTGACAGTTTCCATCTAACGGGGGCATATTTGGACCAAATTGAAACGTTGAGGGCAAATTTGAACTACGAATAAAACGTTTGGGGGATATTTGGACCAAAAGAAAGAATAGGGGGCAAATGACAAAACAAGCAAACGTTGGGGGCATCTTTTGTCATTTTGTCATATATATTTTTGAAAGTTAAGGTGATTACAAGTAATATCTGTTCTGAATATACTCTCAACCATTTGACAATGCATGCTCAATCACCTTGTTGCAGCTGTTGGTGCTCGAACTCGTGAGCTTTAGGAACAACAATCGTTTTTCTTAACCGCTGAAACAAGTTGGTTCGTGCAGAAACACATGTATATTTGATTCACGCAATGAAGCATGTGGGTGTGTTTTAAACGTTTGTAGTAAGGTTTAGTAGATGTTTATTCTATTTTATCAAAGTTTTAAATTGAATTTATTCGAGTACAATGTAATAGTTCTTTTTGGTTTTAAATATAGATAATTTAATACATATTTGTTGACTAAACTATTTAAACTCGAGTTATTTAGACGAAACATACTATTTTTTACCACTAAAACCACTCTTTAGATTGTAATGTATCTCATTCAATTTCAATTTATAGATTAAGTCAATCGAATATTAACTTAATAATTGACATTATTGATATTATAGTATATTTACGGTACATTTAAACACATAATTACCTCCTATTTAAGAATTACGAGGTATAAATAATTGCCTCCTACTTAAGAATTACTAGGGAAGCTTTACACAAATATTGGGTTGATTTTTCTCTCTCACAAATATGGCACAAACAAAATTATTTTCATAAATATTATAATTTTGAACGATAAAAGTGAGGTTGGTGTACACTCAATCCGACTTCACTGTTTATTCCGTTTTTTTATTAAAAAATAATGAAAATAGACGGTGAGAATGCACTTTATAAAGAGACAATATTCAAAGTCGGACTGTCAGTGATCTGACTTCAATGTTAGTTGTACTTGCTATTTTTGTTGACTTTTTATAAAAATTTACAAATGGATCACCTAGTTGTTGGAGAATTATTTATTTTTCACAATATTATGTTACTTATAAATACATGTTTTAATTTAAAATTTCGTGGCGCCTACACGAACCAACTTGCCTCAGTGATTAAGAGAACGATTGTTGTTTTCAGAGGTCACGAGTTCGAGCATCAATAGCTGTAGCAGGGTATAATCACTTTAGCTTTAAAAAAAAAATTTAGACACTGCATGCAAATAAAATTGTTCGAACTTGAATTTTCGAAAAAAATATCATATTTTTCACTTATTATATTTCTTTTATCTATAACTATCAAACAATCAACAACGAATTAAAATGAATGTTATTTTCAGTTATTTTTCAAACTTTATTAAGATATTATGAGAAAATAATTCTAGAATTAACAGTCGGTTACTTGTTTTTCATTATTAAAAGGTTACAGGTAGGTTGAGAATTTAATACGTAACAGATTATGTCAAAATTAAACAAATTTCAAGCATTAATTCCAATCACTTAAATCGTAATCAGAAAATAACTCATGTCCATAAGTGTCAAATTCATAATTTTTATAATCAATTAAGAATTTTTAAATGGTCTAATTTGCTCTTAGTCCCCATACTCTTCGTTGAAAATTTAACTAATCTACTTTTAATTCTATGTATTTGGCCCCTTTGCTCTTTAGTTTAATGATTGAAATCTAATCAACATATAGGGATGACCTATCGGTCAGGTTTTTGGTAAATCCGTATCTGACCCAAAAATTTAACACCTCAATCTAAACATGACACTATATGATGTTTTTACCTGGCCCGGACCTGAATTTTAGAGTAAAAATCCAACCTGACATATATAAAAAAATTACCAATTTTTATTATTATTCAATAAAATAAGGAGCTAATTGTAAAAATATAAATAGAGAGTGAGCATTATAATAATTATTCTACTTTTATTAGACAAAATAGAGAGATAATTGAAATTAGGGGTGGGCAAAAATACCCGACCCGATTGACCCGACCCGAACCTAAAATGTCGGGTAATTCCCGAAAAAAATTACCCGACCCGACAAATTTACCGGGACACGGGCCGGAAGTTTCCCCTTACCTGGTACCCGACCCGATAAAAATTAATATATATTTTTTTATATTTAAAATTATATTTTTATTTTATGTTTCTTAATATTTTCACTCTAAAATTAAGTTTAAATCCCTACATTTTTCTATGTTTGTATTATATTCTTTTAAGTTTTAAGTTTAATTTTTTTAAATATTTTTGTGTTTAACATGTGATTTTTTTTAAATTTTAGAATAAAAAAAATAAAAAATAGGAACCGAGTACCCGGATATAATGGGTCGGGACACGGACCGCTTAATAAGGTACCCGAATGAACCGAGTACCCGGTTTTCCGGATACTCGAAAACCGGGTACCCGACAATGCCCACCCCTAATTGAATTATATATATATATATATAAAGAGATGAGCATTGTAGCAATTATACCTAAGTATTTATAATAAAATTAAACTATTATCCCATGTTGGGTCGGGTATTTTTCACCTTAAACCCAAACCCGACCTCATCATAAAAAAATCAGACCCAAACCTGAAATTTTCTTTAAAAAAAATGACCCTATTGAATTAGGTCGGGTCGAAACTCATTAGATAGGTCAAATGACCATCCCTAATAACATCGTCAAGTAAGAGTAAAAGGGTCAAGTTTCTGAAATTAAAAGTAGAATGACTAAATTTTAAATGCTTAAGAGTATAGTGACTGCGAGCAAATTAAACCTTTTTAGATCAAACAAATGCAGAATCTCACGAAGTCCCCAACGGCTGCCTTAAATTTTCTTTATTATGAAGCGCAGAAAATGTGGGGACGGAAAATGACATAAACTTAAATAATAGGGACAATCATGTAATTTCAGTGATTCGTGATTTAAACATTTTTTGAAATTCGGCCAAAACCAAGCCACCGAGGCAGCCGCGACGCTTCACGATGACGCGACGCGTCTTTTCGGCTAAAGTTGCCACGTCAACCAAACAACGTTCGCTTTTTTAGGAATCTTTTTTTTATTACCCCACTCTCGCGAGTACCTTAATCCAGCAACTCGCTCCGGCCTTCACTCGCGTGTCCATCATCGCCGAGCTTGTTTCAAAGCGGCCAAAACGTCACGTGTCGGCGTGTCGCCCAGTTTGCGCCGAACTATTGGCTGAGAGAGCAGCCGGAAGTGAGACCCACAGCGGTTAGTGTTTCTTTTGCTTCGAGTAAGCGTAGCCAGATGACCGAGAGAGAGGCGTGTACGTCCGGCTTGCTTTAGCTGGTTGGCTGCCATGAGAAGCACGTGTGAAAGAGTTAAAGCAGCCGAATGTTATTCAGAAGAGAAATAAACGACCACAATTTGCGGTCCGCACGTGTCAAAGAAGTTTTTAGGACACATTTCATAAGTGTAATATACATTGTCTTAATAGTAAAAAGGTAGTGTCTAACATTTTTCAGGCCACTTTAGTGTATAACGTATTATTCCATAACTCGAATCAAGTTATTCTATCAATGATCGTTAAAATATATTGTCATCCAATTATAACATGACACATAGTATGCTTTATTTATTTTCAAAATGTCTTTATAAATATGAACTTAAAAAATTCAAAGTTTTAATTTCTTTCAATCAAACCCTCAAATCACATCTCTCACTCGTCGATGATTCACGTTCACCACCTAAGCGTTGTGCACCTCACCGTACAACATTTTTCACCATATAGCGTCGGTTAGAAGTCAAATCAGTCTTTTTTTCTTCATTGTTGGATGTTCGTCGACGGAGCAATTGACGGTTTCATTCGTCGATTTTTGACGATGAAATGAAAGGGTTTTTAGTCGTGGGGCCAATAAACTCAAGGATAACCGGTGGTGGTTGAATTTGTGGTGGGAGTTGATGAATTTAGAGATTGGGGTTTTTGAGAAATTAAAAATTTTGAATTTTTAAAATAAAATTAAAGGTTTTTAATTTAAAAAAATAAAAAAAGACCAGAAATATATGTTACGTTTCATGTTTTTATTGGATAATGAAATTTTTTAACATATATCACGAAAAAATCTGATTTGAGTTACGAAATAAAACGTTAGACACTAAAATTACCACAAAAAGAACTATTAGACACCAAAATAGAAAAAAGAGTATAAGTTGACCACTTTTTTGGGTGATTTTAGGGAGAGACAGGTAAAAAAAAGACTAAAATGAGGCGATACACAAATTCTTACAATAATTGCAAGAATTTGTGTATCGACTTTTGTGTATATATACAAATCTTTACAATTTTTATAAAAAATTATATATATACACAAATTCTTACCATTTTATTTTTTTAAAAAAATAATAAGCTAGTTTGCATCCTTTTAGAAAAACCCCACTGTTTTAACCGTTAAGCCACATATATTCGTATCCGCAAAAACCGCATGTCATTTTGATTCGTGAATCGTGAGTACAGAAAAAACCCGATTGTAATATTTTTTATGCCATTTAAGTGGGCAGAGGCTTTGCAAGACCCATTTAACAATCTTTGTTCTTAGCCCATTGACCCAAACAAAAACAGGGCTTCTCTCACGGCTCACTACAATTGGGGTCGAAGGAACCTTAAAAACCAGGGTAAATTATAACGAATGTTACTTAGTTACGAGTAAGGTTATATTTGTGTCATTCAATTAAAAATTACACTTAGAGTACTCAATTATGAGTAAAGTTATACTTGGGTCACGGTTCTGTTGAATTTTTAAGCCAAATAAAAGTTAATATTTAAAACATATGGGATGTTGAAAAATATTTGGGGATACATGCCATTTTCTACAGTACAAAGGAGACTTCGCCACCTGCAGGTGGCATTCTTTATTTTTTTAATATTAAACATAGGGAGCACGCCACCTGCAAGTGGCGAGGTCCCCGTATACTGTAGAAAATAACCTATATCCCCAAATATTCTTCAAGATGTCCTACATTCCAAACATTAACTTTTATTTTGGATTATTCTCCAAATTTCTCCCTTGGGTCACCATTTATGTTAAAAAAATACATAAATTTAGTCATTTTTCTTTCAAATTACATGTATACCCTAATTAACATTAGAGCACTTCATTTGAAATCGTTAATTAATGTAATACACAAATCGATATATATTTTTAAATATGAATGGTGATTCAAATGTAACCTTACCCAAAATTGCGTGATCCAAACATAGCCTTCAATAATTGGGTGACTCAAAATAACCCTACTTATAATTAACTGACCCGACTATAATTTTAATAATTGAATAACCCAAATATAACTTTACTCACAGTTGCATTATCGCCGTAGTAGTTTACCCCCCCAAAAAAAACTAGCACAATATGTAAATCTATTTCGGTTGTGAGCAAAAATTCGACTTAACACAATTTTTTGATTTAATTATACACAAAATTTGATTTGATTTGAATAATAATTTTATAAACTTGACTCGATTATAACCGATTTTAGGTTGAACCGGTCCGGATCCGACAATTGTTAATAATTCGTCCAGGAGCATGCCCCCTGGAATTCACCGGTCCCCGTCGGCCCCACCCTGACCTTCAAGATCCTTCATACCCTATCCCGAACCTAATCCCAAACCAACCACATCCTCTTCATTCCCCCCGCATTGTCCTCAGTTGAATGTTGGTTTAATCGTAATCAAGATTTTAGGGTTTCGTGTTCGCATTGAAATTCATAAAATTTTCACCTGGATTTCAATTCCAGCTACTGTTCATGTTTTTGATTAATTTTGATTCAGGCAATCATTGTTAATTTGTAATTATTATTTATTATTTATTGTGAGTTTAGAGTTTGATGGATTTGTCGTCTCAATCCACTGATACCTCATCGACGCTCTCTTTAGGGTTAGTATCTCCGTCGCCGTCCTCCCACCGGAGCCAGATCGCCGATGATTCCGTTACCCTTCAGCTGGGAGCCAGGGACTCCACCCTCCACCATCCTATCCGACCGGTTCCTCTCCAGCTCCTCGAGCCGCACCAAAACGGGAACCCGATAGAAAGGGAGAGGAGCTACGATGATGATGATGAAGAGAGTAGGGCAACCGAAGAATTCCATATATTAGGGCATCCCATGTGTCTCAAAAGGCGGAGAGACAGCTCTTCTTCTTCTTCATCGTCGCAATTGTTGTCGAAGCGAATGACGCCGGAACCGGATCTCGAGACCAGAAAAGCGGCCGTGAAATCGTGGGGTAGCCAGTCGCTCAACGTGGCGGATCCCGACGTGTTCAACATGATGGAACAGGAGAAAAAGAGGCAGTTCATGGGAATTGAGTTGATAGCCTCTGAGAATTTTGTGTGCCGTGCCGTTATGGAGGCCCTCGGAAGTTATTTGACCAACAAATACTCCGAAGGGATGCCGGGAGCAAGGTATTACGGTGGGAATCAGTACATAGATGAAATCGAAACCCTTTGTTGGAAACGTGCATTGGAAGCTTTCGGGCTTGACCCCGAGAGCTGGGGAGTCAATGTGCAGCCTTATTCGTGCACATCGGCGAATTTTGCGGTTTACACCGGGCTGTTATTGCCCGGAGATAGGATCATGGGATTAGATACACCATCCGGAGGGAATACGAGTCACGGATATTATACCCCAAATGGGAGGAAAGTTTCTGGGGCATCTATATTCTTTGAGAGTTTACCTTATAAAGTGAATCCTCAAACTGGGTATATTGATTATGAGAAGTTGGAGGAGAGGGCACTTGATTTCAGGCCCAAGATATTAATCTGTGGTGGTAGTTCATATCCCAGAGAATGGGATTATGCTAGGTTTAGACTGATTGCCGATAAGTGCGGCGCTGTTTTGCTGTGTGACATGGCTCAGATAAGTGGACTTATTGCTGCTAAGGTGTGATATACTGTGAATCACTACTTTTTAGTAGGTGCTTTGCTTTTATGGGGTCAGTTTTGTGTGTTCCACTGATGATGGAATTCGATTAAGTTGCCTTGGTGTGGTTCTATGGTGGACCAACACTTTATATCATGTTATCGTCTATTCGATTACAGCTAGTCTTTTATAGGACAAATTGTGCTGTTGAATTCTTTAATATAGAATGTGGTTTCTAAGGCAATTAATATTAACATAAGCAACTTCAAACTAGAGCTTACTATTGTAGTTGTTCTGGTATTGGTGATAAAGAAGTTTGTAGATGGAGATATTATTTCTACTTTGCTTGATGCAAATACACTCATTGAGTTTTTTAGTTTAGCCGTTGCCCATTGGAGGTATGTTCGAAACGGAAAATAATGAATTGACTTCATTTATCATCGTTGGATTCTGGTATTGGTAATGTAGAAATTTATAGATGGAGATGGTATTTCTAGTTTGCTTGATGCAAATGCACTCTTTGAGTTCTTTTAGTTTAGTCATTGTTGGTTTGTTAGAAATGGGAAATAAATGATTAGCTTTCATTATTTGGATATGCCTATGAATTTTTTTGTCAGGTTATTGATTTTCTAAAATTCCAAGATAGGTGTAGCTTTTTAGGAAATGAATCCCAATAATATGGTACTTGATAATTTTACAGGAAGCTGCCAATCCCTTTGAATACTGTGACATTGTTACCTCTACCACCCATAAAAGCCTCCGAGGTCCCAGAGGAGGTATAATTTTCTATAGGAAGGGCAAAAAGCCGAGGAGGGGCGGAATGCATCTAACGCAAGGAGATTGGAACGAGCAATATGATTTTGAGGAAAAGATAAACTTTGCTGTTTTTCCATCTTTGCAAGGCGGACCACATAATAACCATATTGCTGCTCTTGCCATAGCGTTGAAGCAAGTTGCTACACCAGAGTACAAGGCCTACATGCACCAAGTGAAGAAAAATGCTCAGGCTTTAGCATCTTCATTGTTAAGAAGAAAATGCAAGCTAATTACTGGAGGCACAGACAACCATTTGTTACTCTGGGATCTACGACCTTTTGGGTTGACAGGTAAAATGCTTTCTTGGCAATCTTCTTTGCATTCGAATAATTCTTAGTGTATGATTTGAACCTAGATGTGTTTTGCATTCAAATATATTGTTTCTCTATTGCTAATGTCAACTGTCTAGGTTCAATTTTATTGCTTATTGTGATTGGAGAATGCGATGGTCTAAACGCCAAAATTGTTGTTCAAATTTCAAAGTCCAATTCTCTTTTCTGCTTCCGTCTCTGTTACACGTACATTACTTGCATATTTTCATTTGTTCCTGTACTTTTATCTGTAATTCTCTGTTGGTTGCTAGAAATTTTAGTACATATCCCTACTCTCTTCCATGTCAGAACATGTCTAATCTTCTGGTTTTCTTTTCGTAGGTAAAGTTTACGAGAAGGTGTGCGAGATGTGCCATATTACCCTGAACAAAATTGCTATTTTTGGCGAGAATGGTGTCATTACTCCTGGTGGAGTAAGGATTGGTGAGTGTAGTTCTCGTTCAATTAAAGCTTGCAAGTCTCTTAACTCTTTACCCTTTATGGGGAGAGTTTACGTTAATATTATCATGACGTTTCATGTTTATTTCTGCAGGTACTCCTGCCATGACATCGAGAGGTTGCCTAGAGTCTGATTTCGATACAATCACAAACTTTCTCCTCAGAGCTGCACATATCGCTAGCACAATGCAGCATGACCATAAGCTGAAGAAGACCTCTGTGAAGAGTCTGCTCGAAAACAAGGATATTTTGGAGCTCCGATCACAAGTGGAGACTTTTGCATCTCAGTTTGCGATGCCGGGTTTTGACATTTGAATGAATTATTAAGAAGGTGCCTTCATACCGAGCAATTAAAATTCCAATGACTTTGCAGAGGAGGAATTGTGGGGGAAGGCTATTTTTCCTGTAACCAACCCACACCATGTTTTTTTTCCTACAACGGTGGTTGATTGTCTGAAATCATCGCCACAATTTTGATGCTGAAGGTGCTGATTTCTTTGAAACATATATATTTCTATCAATGCAGGCCTCAGAGTTTGCAAATTTGTTTCAGAAAATGTAAGCACAGAATTCTGTTCTGTTTTCATCTGTTGCCTTTGGTATGTTGGATCCAGTGCAAGATCAACATTTTGTGGATCTTGCCTTTTATGTAGTTGATTTGATTTATTAAAGATCCCTTATTGGTTTTATTATAATCTTTGAATTAATTCCTAGGGTTTTATGTGTCGTGTTATATATATAGAGAGAATCGGTTTACACAGTGTAAAACTCTTTAAGCTTTACACGTTTTTTGGACAATTGGATGAGTAAAACGAATGGATGAGATTAACAATAAATATGTGAAGATTATCACTTGGAAAAAAAATTCTAAAAGTAAGGAGTTAATCTGTGCCATCCATTCCTCTCATCTAACGATCTAGAAAATGTGTAAAACTTAAAAGAGAAAAACATTGTATAAGTTGATCCTAACTCTCATATATAGGGATAGGATCCAGTTACACAGTGTAAAACTATTTAAGTTTTACATGTTTTTTGAATCGTTCGATGAGTGAAACGGATGTATGAGATTAACAGTAGAATATGTGAAGATTATCACTTGGAAAAAAAATGTAAGTAGTTAATCTCAACCATCTATTTCTTTTATCCAACGATCCAAAAAATATAATTTTACACTGTGTAAGTTGATCCTAACTCTATATATATCATTTTAACCCTTGCATATGTATAAAGATAAAACAATAATTTTATATAGTGAGTGGAACGGAGAATTGTTTTATACCAACAATTAGTTGTTCTAGTCAGATGCGGCACTAGGTTTCTTAAGCAAGGTCATGAATTCGAATCCAAATGGTGTGAATGAAAAAAATTGAGTGGGAGAGTCGTTTTTATACTCTATCTAAATTAATCGACCAATGAGTTTGATACAGATAATTATAATCATTTTGCCCCCAATGTATAAAAGAGGTGGCTTTTAACCAACTCTTATTACATGTGGTAATTCACTGGTTCTTCAAAAACGAAGAGCTTATCATTATCTCTAACCACTTCAATGGAATCGATTTCGGCCCCAGCTTCATCTGTTATTATCGCGCTTCTCATGTCGATCCCGAATCTTTTGCCTGTTAGAAATGATTCAGGTTAATTGCTTTACAAGTAAACGATACCGTATACGACAAGTTACGTTCGAGCTTAAGGTTTCGAACCTGCAATGTCTTTGAGCTCTTCAAATGAATCTGGCAAACTTATTAGCTTCCCAGGCTCCATGCAACAAGTTTGTTTCCTCATTAGTGGGTGACCTTTATAAATGCTCACCCTTGGACGTTCTAATGTTCTGTTTTTGTCCCCTACAGGCTCCCCTTTGAGCTTCTCCAGCAGTACTTCGCTCGAGATCGTATCGGTTACGGTGATCCGGTGGCCGACCTCTCTCTTTCGGAGCATTTCATTCAACGACTCCGAAGAGAATTCGTATGTATTTGCATTGATGACATCTGCACCATTCAATATGAGTAGGTTAACCATGTCTTCATGTTTCTCTTTCATGGCAATCTGTAATGCGGTTAGTCCATGTCGATCCTTTGCGTCCACGTTCAATCCGTGTTTCAACAGTTCTTGCATCGCTGCTTGATCGTTTCTTTTCGCAGCCATGCATAGGAGGTCACCGGCAGTGAACGGGTCGGAAATCGCAGCACAATGGTACAGGATCCTGAATATTGAATGGTGCTTTGTGGATATTGCATCCCATAGTGCAGTGTTGCCATCTATATCTGTGCAACATAAATAGAATAGCAAGATACGATGTAAGTACTTGATTGATTCTCGGGTCGACGGTGTTAACGTTTAACGTCGTGCCTTACCTCGTAAATGAACATTGCAAGCATGCTTAAGGAGTACCAGAACACAATCTTCATGCCCTCTTGATGCTGCTATGTGCTGAGGAATCACAGACATAAATTTTCACTAATGCATGAACATTGTTTGAAACAAAGGAGAAGCTTACCAATGGTGTTCTTCCTTTAGAATCTCCAATGTCAGGGTCCAACCTTGCTTTGAGAAGCTCGTCGAGGAAAGCGGCATTGCCGATATCGGCCACATTCAGCAAATTAATACCAATGTCTTTCGGATCACCGTCTTCGTCTCCTCCCTCCACCACTAAGCCTCCGATTTTAAGATCCTTTAGCCTTTTGTTATGCTGTAGTACATCACATGTTCAATCTTTAGTCCATAGGCTACATTTTGTAACAGAGTAGCCCGAAAACGGATACATTACATGTTCGACCGACCTGAAGGAAGTTCTTAAGGACAACAATGTTATCTTCTTGTTTGGTCTGCATCGATTCAATCAGATCGGTCGTTCGGAGCCTCAGTAGTTGAGAGAGTGTCCTAGTTCGGAACGTAAATCTTTGAGGCCTGCAACAAAGTGCACCAATCTCTCCAAACATGTCGCCGGAATGCAACGTTCCAACGACTATCTCTTTCTCCATCTCACAGTCAATGATTTCCACTTCTCCGGACACAATGATGTAAACATCATCTGGTGCTTCATTCTGCATTATCACATCCTCTCTCGGCGGAATGTATTCGGCTTTCATCTTCGCAACCTGAACATTATATCGAAAACCCCGGGATTAGTTTTCTTGTGCTACAAGCTAATGGTATCCATTACAAAGCATAGAATGTTCACCAGATGCAGCAGAATTTCCCTTGATATGCCATCAAAAAGGTACACTTTCTCCACTGTTGGCAAGAACAAATGCTGGCAAATGCCGGTATAAATCGATTTCGGCAGCTGTTCGATGAGTTGTTGCTGGTTCAAGCTCTCAGCCTTGAACCTCAAACACATGTAAGCCAATATCTGCTCTTTCAACCTCGGGGGAAGCCGGTTTCTCGAAACGAAATTCGAAGCAGCTTCGATACTATTCCTCTGCATCATCAACCAACAATTTAAGTAAATATGATATTCTGATACAATATGTCACATGAGTTGTTCAAACATTGGCAAGTACTTACGAATTCCATGGTCCGGCGAGTTCCTTCGACGACTAAGTTGGTCATGTTACCGATTATATAAGCGGTCAAGCCGAGGTTGAAGAGCATGTAGAAGATTATGAAGATCATTTCCATAGTGTTGACTGCATGTAGGTCACCATAACCAACCGTGGTCATGGTGGTGATGGACCAATATAAAGCCGAGATATATCGGATCCAAAGGCTTGTTTCCCGGAAATTCGGGTTCACCGACCCTAACCATGTCTTTCCCCGGTGAGGGTATCGGTCAGCTAGCAAGTAGTAAAGACATCCAGCACAATGAACCAGAAATAATGTCACCTGCAGTAGTGTGTACAAAAGGAATTTAATCTACTTCAATTTTATCACTTGGCTAAATGCTAAGTTTTTTCTTTCTTTAATTTTTGGGATAATTTCACTAAATTAGTTCCTAAACTTCAAAACATTCTGATTAAATCGTCAAAGTATAATATCATATCAATCAAGTCACTATCAGTTTAGCCATCAATTTAGACATTAAATACCAGTTTAACTATGACGCGTGACATATTTAAAACACGTGAATCAAATTTTAAACACATCTGCTTACAGATAAAAAAGCTTTGATTTAACGTGTTAAAAAAATCGTCAATAAAATTTACACATGTTTCAAATATGCTTTATGTTAAATTCAAATTAGCATTTAATACACAAGCTAAGTACTATAGATTGATAAAACAACCTGATTAATTGATAAAACACAAATACTTCAAGGTCCCGGTCAATGGCGGATCTATATGTAAAGTGGGGTGAGCCCGTGCCTACCATGAACTTTTCAAAGTTCACATATCTACCTTTAATTTTCTTAATTATTATGAATCAGTCTTTAATTTTTTGTAATATTTATGACTTGTGCCCACCCTAAAATTTGAGATTCTATGTGTGCCCACCCTCAAATACATTTCCGGATCCGCCACTGATCTCGATCAGAACATTTTAAAGCTTAAAGACTAAACGAGGACGTATGGTGCAATTAACCCCTTTTTTTTCATGAAAGAATCTACATGCAAACTTCACTCACAGCTATTAATCTAGCACATCGGATCCAGAAATAGCTGAATCTAATATCCTTCTCCAACCTACAAAGAAAATATAAAAAAAATGAAAGATAATAAGAGTAAATGAAAGTTAATTATATTTAAACATATTCGAACTCACGAGTTTTATAAAGTATCAACCGAGTTAAGATTCGATCGGAAAATATGTTTGATACAGTAAAGGGCAGATAAGAATGAAGATTGAAGGGTAAACCTGGTGAAAAGCTGCTTGACACGCCTGAGACGCCAGAATCTGAGCAATCCCAGAAGGGAATAAGATATTCCAACATTGGATTTGCCAGTGATAAGGTAGCCCAGTGCTTCGAATGGAATTGTGGATGCCACATCCATCAAGAACCATGTTGAAAGGTACCTATTCATATTCCCACGCCAACAAGAATCCCTTATTCCTTTTTCTCAATTCTATTCCCTCTATTCTAAACACATCTATTAGGGGTGGGCATTTTTGGGTATCTGGGTACCCGGTTTATTCAGGTACCTCATTGTTCGACCCGTGTCTTGGCCTATCACATCTATGTACCCGAGACTCGAGTACCCGTAAAATCAAGGTAATCGGGTACCGGGTTCATATATTTTTTTTAATTTAAAAATTAAAAAAAAATCACATGTTAAATACAAAAATATTTTTTTTAAAAAAATTAAATTTGAAACTTAAAAGTATATAATACAAACATAGAAATAATTAAGGATTTAAATTTAGTTTTAGAGTACAAATATTAACAAACTTAAAATAAAAATACAATTTAAAATATAAAAAAATATAATTTAAAATTTATCGGGTCGTACCCCGGTAAGGGAAAATTTCCGACCCGTGTCCCGAAAAAATTACCAGATCAGATAATTTTTTTTATAAGATTACCCGCCTAATTTACTTCGGGTCATCGTGTAATTAGACTGGTTCAATCAGGTCGAGTAATTATGTGCTCACCCTATCTTCTATCTATAAATTACACTTATCATACAATTGGTTTGACATCTCAACATTCAATTAAGTTACGGACGTGACATTGATCATCAAAATGATGTTGTCATTAAGTGCATATGTTACAATCTGATTGTTTTTTAAAATCACGTTAACACTATATATGAATCTGAGATATTTTCTCGAGTTCATATGTCAATATAAGAACTATTTTCAAGTTAAGTACTAACTTGAGATGAAAAAAATACATTGATTTAAAAAAAAAAACTTTTTAGGATTATTATCCTATACACTGGCGGTGGAAATTTTTAGTTTCCACAAGCGCCTTAATTTTAGGGTATAGGGTTTTAGTCTAGGGTGTAGGGTTTAGAGATTTAGGTGTAGGAGATTAGCTTTTAGGAATAGTGGTTAGAATTTAGGGTTTAGGGTTAGAATTCAGGGTTTATAAGTTAAAACCTAAATCCTAACTATATTACCCTAAAAACTAAACCACAACCTCTTAACCCTAAATTCTAACACTAAACCCTAAATTCTAACCACTATCCCTAAAAACTAAACCCCTAAACCATACACCCTAGACTAAGACCCTAAATCCTAAAACTAAGGTGCTTGTGGAAACTAAAAGTTTCCACCGTCAGTGTATTGGATATAAATTCAGAATTCATATATTAATTTGGGTAATTGTTTCATACATTAGCGGTGAATTTTTTTTTATACAAATACCTTAATTTATGAATTTAGTTTAAGAATTTAAGTTTATGTTTTGAATTTAGGGTGCGTAGATAGTTCCTAACCATAATACTCAAAAAGTTAAACCATAACCTATAACCCTAAGCCTAAAACACTAAAACTAAAACATTTAAACTTTTTGTTTTCGTATAAACTCTACTAATTCATATATTAAACCGAATGATTATATAAAGATATAAAAAAACAAAAACAATCGTATAATAAAATTTATTGTTATTTAAAATAAAAATATTTTAATAATTCTTAAACTAAATTGAGCTCGAATTTAAATCGTTTAAAATTCCTTTTAGATTTCCAAATATATGGTTGTAAGATAGGGTGGAATAATTATGCCCACTGGTCCACTGCCCTATCCCGAATCAAATTTAGAGATTTTGACACATTTTGGTAGTTGAAGAAACTATGTGGTTTGAGGACAATATTTTTTTATATGAAATAATTATATGTTTAGTATCTCATTTTTACTCGTTTTTTTTTATTATTTTAATACCTTAATTTTTTTGGCAAAATAGTATCTAACGTTACGTTTTGTTTCTATTTTAGTACCCCGCCGTTAAAAAATTAACAAAAAGCTGACTAGGAGAGAAAATCACACGTGGCATGCTGCCACGCCATTTTCTCTCTCCTAGTCAACATGCCATGTCAACAAAAATCATGAAAAAAGCACACATGACATGCTGACTAGGAAAGAGAAAATGACATGACAACATGCCATGTGTGATTTTCTCTCTCCTAGTCAGCCTTTTGTTAATTTTTTAACGGCGGGGTATCAAATAGAAACAAAACGTAACGTTATGTATTATTTTGCCAAAAAAATAAGTAGGATACCAAAATAGAAAAACGAGTAAAGGTGGGGTACTAAAAATATAATTATCCCTTTTTTTTATTTAGACATTTACATATACACATTTGAGATTAATTAGGGGCCCTACCTTGTCTGAAACCAACCATCTATCTTTGATTATAATATTCTTAAGAATGAACCAGAATGCTTATTTAAAGGTAATTATTTAACCAAACGAATAATTTTAGTAAAAAAAATAATATTTATCTTAAAATACTTGAGTTTGAATAGTTTTGTTTGCGAGATATTGTGTAGTTTATGTTTTAATCTCTTTAAATGTTATTAATTTTAATTTAATGTAAAAGCACAATTGTACTCCTATAAATAATAAGTTTATTATTTAGTCTTTGAAATTATAATATTTTAAATTTATATTGTATCATGATAAAAATATATTTTATCCTCCCGAACTTCAACCCTTCTAAAAAAAGTCATGACTTCATCTCTATGCATGTCCACCTATTACATGAATAGTTTAGATCCGACTTGTTAGAAAAAGTAATGAATAATTTTATTGAAAATGTCTTTTTAACACGTCGGATTTAAATTATAATCTATGCGATAAGTACATATATTTACAATTCAGATATAAACTGTCACCTAACGTCTAAAACTATAGATTTTCAATTAGAACGTTTTGAAGTTTAAAGACCTAATTTAAAACCCGAATGATAATTCGAGAAAGTTTTATACAATCAACCCTATTAAAAATAGGATTAATATCCTATACACTGGCGGTGGGAACTTAAAGTTTCCACAAGCGCCTTAGTTTTAGGGTTTAGAGAGTTAGTTTAGGGTATAGGGTTTAGGGGTTTAGGTGTAGGGGTTTAGAATTTAGGGATAGTTGTTTCAATTTAAGGTTTAGGGTTATATTTAGGGTTTATAGGTTAGGATTTAGTTTTTAGGGTAATATGGTGAGGATTTAGGTTTTAACCTATAAACCCTAAATTATAACCCTAAACCTTAAATTGAAACAACTATCCCTAAATTCTAACTCTCCACACCTAAACCCCTAAACCCTATACCCTAAACTAACTATCTATACCCTAGAATTAAGGCGCTTGTGGAAACTTTCAGTTTCCACCGCCTGTGTATAGAAAATTTATCCTTAAAAATATTATCCACGGTTTAGGACAGATTTTGGGTAGGAAAACTGACTTGTCTGTTTGATTGATATTCAGTTAAATTAAATTAAATTAATGAAGAGTGGGGTTCAAGTAAAGTAACCTGATGGCAATCTTTTTGGAGTCTCGAACAAGCAACTGGGTTCTGGAATCAATGTAAGCAACAAAGAAGGTCAACACAATGTCAACCCCAAAGCACAGGTCCACTATGTTGTCGGCAATGTAGAGATTTCTAGGTGTGGATGAACTGAAGAACGCCACTTCAAAAGGGTAAACCCATGCCGAATAAAACACCAACATCACCATGTATGTTTCCCAGCACCTGCATGCATGCATTTAGTTTATCGAAATTCTTCGGTATTCGATAGTCACATTAAGTTCAGATTACAATCAGAGTCGAGTAGAGTCAAATCAAAAGTAGAGATGAAGTCGGAAATTCTAGCTTTTCGGAGGGTCAATGTTAAAATTTTATAACGATAAAGTATCTCGAACTGAATTATTTCTGGTAAAATTATCAGTATCTAATCTATTGGATGATTAATTAAGATTTACGGGAATGACTTTCCTAACTCAATTTGCTCCATTCACAACGCTCATATTCAAACCCTTGACATTGCTGAAGGGATCTAATGTCTCATTCAACTTGACCAACTGGTTGATGGTGTCTTCCATGAATTAAAGGGTTAACATGGACTAAATCGAATTGGTTCATATTTAAGGGACTAGAAATACAATTTAACCATTAACCAAGAGAGATGATATATTTGATGGCAAAATTGGTGGAATAGGCCAAGTAAGAAAAAAAATTGGCTTTTAGGGTTGTTTAAAAAAAATTAATTTTTAAGGTTGTTTATCAATTTTTTTAGGAAATAGGCCAAAATCTACAGGACCACGTCATTTTCACATGGCGAGGTCCTGTAGATAAATAGTGATATGCATACATTTTTACATGATCCAGTTAGATGAATAGTGACCACGCCATGTAGAGATGGCGAGGTCCTCTGGATAAACAGTGACAACATTATTTTCACACGACAAGGTCCTGTAGATTTTGACCTATTTTTAAAAAAAAATTAAACAACCCTAAAAGCCAAAAATTTCAATTTAACTTGGCCTATATTTGATATTCAATTATTCAAGTTATGATTTTAGCCTTTCCCCCTTCTTTTGGCATAAACTTCCCAAAAAGTACATTTCTGTAGAAAAAAAAGTGAGAATAATTGGCATGGGTTGGTAGGAAATTACCACAACTGGTTAAGTGATAAACAGGTAGATGCTTCCCTCTAACTAAGAAAAATCAGGATCAGTTCTTTTAAAAAAAGTATCGAGTTCAAATTTTATAAACCTAAAATATGTTTAAGAGTCTGAAGACTCGACCGTAGATATAATCGAGAATCGTATGACTAACAACACTAAAAACATGAGAATGTGCATGCTAATGCAACAGAAGTAGAACAAAAGCATGTTTTCCATGTACCTACAGTCCCGCAACACATAGAAAACCAAACAAACAAAATGTTCACCATCTTCTTCTTCATCAAACCACATACCTGTATCTTGAATCCATGGGGGAAATGATCCATCCTTTCGAGTTTATCGGGTTCTGATTCGAACCCGAAACACCGAGAGGAGGGATTATAAGCTTGGACAAGTTGCTCAAACTGAGAGAATTGTCTTCACTGTTGTCATCAGCCTGTGCAGCAGTTTTCTTCTCTTTCAGCAGCATGGTGGAAGCCATGTTCATTTCTTCTTTCATCTCCATTTTGGGGTGTGGTTTTAAAGGAAGAAGATGACAGTGATTGGAGAATTTGAAATTGGGGTTGATTCTTTCTTCAATGGATGGAGGGAGAGAGAAAGGCAAAGGTCAGAACTCAGAAAGGAGAGTGGAACTCAGTGAGTTGATATTATTAATGTTGTGGGTGTGGGAGAGTATTTGGTGGTCCTCTTCTATCAAACCATAAAGGAATTGTAATAAGATGGGTTAATTGCTTCATATGTCCTGAATAGATATTGTAATTTCGCCCTCACATTTTAAAATATTTTAATTGAGTTTTTATAGTATATGTATTGTATCAATCAGATCATTTTGTCAACGTACTATTAACTTAGATGTAAGCAGGAACAGAGCTAGGATCAAATACTGAAAGAGACAAAAGTCTATGTAGCATTTAAAAAAGAGAGAGGGACAAATGTTTTATTTAGCTAATATTTAAACTAAAAAGGACTTAAAATGTTATTATACCAAAAAATAATTAGGAGGGCAATAGTCATTCTCATCCGATACATGGCTCCGTCCTTGGATGTTAGATCAACTACTTGAAATATATTTAAAATACGTGGATTAAATTATAAATATAAATGATCTACTGTGTGAGCCGTTTAGATATGATGTGTTAGAAAAGAATAATCCTACTAATCACATTCACTAGTGGATCGAATTTAGCTTAATGTTCGCAGTGTAGCAGGAAATCCTCTGCCTCTTTTCGGTGTCTTTATTTATGTTCACACGCTTAAAATTAGGTTTAAGATTTATGATTTTAGGTTCGAGTTTATGGTTAGAGTTTATAGAATTTAGGGTAGGTTGTATTTTTAGGGTATAAGGTGTAGGGTTTAGGATTTAGAATTTAGGGTTAGAGCTTAGAATTTAATTTTGTAGTGTTTTTTAGTATTGGAGCATAAGTAAATGCACCAAAAAGGGGCAGCAGATTTTTATCCATATATTCTAACATTGTGGTCAATCCCTTTTGTGTTTTAAAAAAATTGTGGTTGACCAAAAAAATATAGTAGGTACATTGAGGTTTTTAGGTTGATTCACGTATTTTAAAAATACTACAAGTAAGATTTAAGCTAATATTTAACATCTAAATTTATGATTCGATGTATTATGAATGGAACAAACTAAATAGACAAGATCGTTTTCATAATGAACTTTTATAGTATTTAATTTAAATTAGCCGACTAATGGTTAGACAAAAGAAAATACCAAATTGAAACTCAATTTGAAGTTTAGGAACAACTTTATAGTTTAAATACTAGTTTGAGGACGTCTGGTGTAATTAACCCATAAAAAAGAAAGCAGATGTAGGGCGAATAATGGCCTTTAGCAAAAGGAAATGGGTAATGCAATGGAAACCACCTGCCTTTAATTGATGTATATGAGATAAGATGACAAAGGGGGGAATTGAATTTACGTGTACATTAGGGGATTGAATTTGAGGATTATACTAATGTCATTGTCTCCTCTCCAATCTTATGTACATAAGGTTAAACAAATGGTCACATTAATGTTTTGGTAGTGCACTCATTGGAGGCAATTTGCATGACACTGATAGATTCAATCTCTACGAATCGCGATAAAATTATTTGAATTCGAAATCAAAAATCGTTCAGGATTTTAATATTAGTGTGGCTATTCACCGTGTTAACCTAGGTTAATGGAAAATGAACGGTATGTAATATGTCTCTATCTAATCAAAAAAATTCTAAAATCAATGTCATTGTCAAAATGATTTTGGTCCTTTTGTTAATATAATATAGGATGAATATCCTATACACTAACGGTGGAAACTGAAAGTTTCTACAAATGCTTTAGTTTTAGGGTATAAAGAGTTAGTTTAGGGTATAGGGTTTAGGTGTAGTGGTTTAGAATTTAGGGATAGTTGTTTCAATTTAAGGTTTATGGTTACAATTTAGGGTTTATAGGTTAGGGTTTAGTCTTTAGGGTAATATGGTGAGGATTTAGGGTTTAACATATAAACCCTAAATTATAACCCTAAACCTAAAATTAAAATAAATATCCCTAAATTCTAGCCCCTACACCTAAACTCCTAAACCCTATACCCTAAACTAACTTCCTATACCCTAAAACTAAAGCACTTGTGAAAACTTTCAGTTTCCACCGCCTGTGTATAGAATATTTATACTATAATATATGCTTAGCTAATTGTATTGATTAACTCTAGGGGAACTATTTTTAAATACCCTTTTTACACATCATCATCATGATCATCTTCACCACCATCACCGTCATCATCATATGGTTGTGAAGCATTAAAATAATGTGGTTGAGAATTAGTTACTACATGGTTATTTTACATGAATTACGAATATGCCCATGCAATGCCATAGTAGGGTTGATATATAATCTATATGATAAAATAATTAGGGTTGTTCAATTGGCCGGTTCAGTTAACTGACCGAATTAAATTACTAAAAAATTATTGACCGATTTTTTTTTATTAATTGTAAACTGAATCAAAAAAATTTTGAAACTTTTTTATCGAACTGGAAAAGGTCCAATTAATTTGGTCGGTTTTCAAATCAACCGATATTTTTTTATAAAATTTTGCGTAAATTACACAAATGGTCATTAAACTATGTTAATTAGTCACTAAACTTTAAAAAGTTATAAAACAACAATTAAACTTATCGAACTATTACAAAATGGTCATTGATACATTGCACGCTATAAATTATTGATAAATATTGAAAAGTTTAACGATCTTTTTTAATAATTCAATAATAATTTTTAAAAGTTCAATGACTAAAAATAAATATATGTAATATATAATATATAACAATTTCTGTTAATTCGATTAATTAACCGATTACGAACCAAACTAACTGATAACCGAAATTTAAAGAAAAAATCATTAACCATTAATCGATCAAACCAAAAATTAACCGACCGATTAACCGAAAAAATTTCGGATAACAATGCAAATGTGTTAATATATGTCAAATTAATCTTAAACCCTAAACGAAATGTGTTATCTGATGCACAATCCACTATCCAATTTGGGGAACAATGCAAATGCAAGTGTATTCAATTTTGTGATCAAATCAATCATACAAATTGAAATGTTGCACCACCACTAGCATTAATGCTGCAAATGTGTAAATGTGAGTTGGAGCAACCTAAGATGTTCTAAATTCTCATGGGATATTTTACAATTTTTTTAATATCTTAGTAAATAATGTATTTGACAAGATTTGGCCCGATCTGAATCGACAAGGTCGGATTTTTTTAAAATTCGAAATCGAATTAGGTTCGGAGTTAGAGAGAGCTCGTCATGTTCCAATATGAAATAATTACGAAAATTCATTTTTATATATTTATATATTACTATTAGTTAGGTTTTGATAAAAACAATATGTAAAAAATGACATATAAGATATTAGAATTATGGTATTGAAATAATTTTTACTTTAATTTTATGTTGTTGACTTAATATATTACCATTTTATTTTCTAAAAATGAAAGCTATATTGAAACGGGATGAGACGGTCAAAAACCCGACCCATACATTGCCATCCCTAGTATTTACAAGAAATATAATATCATGTTTCAAATTTTATATTTCATACATTACCAAATTGAAAAATAAAATATTTTGTCCTACACTACTTGTTAGGTCGAATAGTAAAGAGTTTGATATCTAGTAAATAAGGGTTCGGGTTTAAGTTTTAGAGATAAAAAAATAGTACCAAGAGAACTCTATAATATTTAGAAATTCTATTATGTCAACTTTTGGGGTTATATTTTGATATCTATAAAATCTAAAATCTAAATCTATAACTTTAAAATCTTAAATCCTTAACTATAAACCCTAAACTTTAAACTTTAAATTTAACATTAAATCTTAAGTTTTAAACCCTATACTACATCCTTAAATACTAAAATTAACAAACTCATATACAGTTTACACAAACTTGTACATCAAATTATTTTCTTTCAGAGCATGCGAGGATGGCCTGGTGGTCAGAGCACGCTCACCTGGTCCACTCCCTTCCCCTTAGGTCCCGAGTTTATGACCCCTCAAGAGCGTTACCTTCACCTAGATTTTCCACTCCCTTTCTAGGTAGAAGTAGAATAGGGTTTTAATAAAAAAATTATATTCTTTTAATTATATATATAATCAGAATGCGTGTGACTATCAGATATCAAACATCTTTAAAAAAAGATTTTTTTTTTAAATTGAAAGAATGAACATCTAAATAAGGCAAGGAGGGATTTGTTTAATCGGAGCCCACGCAATTTATGACAAAACAATGTACAAAGACAAATCTAATTTAGTCGGCAAAGAATTGATATTCAAGAAGCCCATAGCCAACCACACTTCCTTAACTTCATTGTCATAATATGGACACCCATCTGTATAAATCTTTTGGCTCTCCTTACATGTAAAAAAAAAACTTGATGTCGTGGAGAAAATAAATTCGAAATTTTATCGATTCGTTTTTTTAATAAAATAAAATGATCCGAAGACACTACATTTGAAATCTTGTCTTCTATCCTTTATCGATGTTGATCGTTAAATTTAATACTTTTTCGATCGATTAATGTCACATTACAGGGGCGGAATCGGGATCGAACATTGAGAGGAGTCAAAATATTGAATTTAAAAAATGTAAGGACTTATTAAGTAGTTAAACTAATAATTCAGGGAAAAAAGTCTAACTTATCTGATATTTAAATTTATAGGACCTAAATTATTGTTAGACCAAAATATTTGAGGGTTTATGTAATATGTCCATCCTTCTTAAGTTTAGCCCCTACTTGATTAATATTTCATAAGCTCTTGAATTTTTAATTTAAATATTTTTTTACATGGACTAAATTATAAATAGACTAAAATTATCAAATATTTAAAATTTATAACAGGGGCTTAGGCCCCCTTAGAACTAGGGATGGGCATTTTATCCGGACCCGACCCGGTCTAACCGGGTCAAATTTTTGGGTCGAGTTTTTCTTAAGGGTAGACTCGGGTCGAGTTTGGGTTTAGGGTGGAAAATATCCACCCGACCCGGGATTAATAGTGTAATTTCTCCCTAAATTTTTTAGGGATATTTATAATAATATCTCTCTTTATATATATTTTTTATAATTAAATCCTTAAAATTGAATTTTTATTTATAATTTAGTCCTTTAAATTATATTTCTTATAATTAAGTTCCTTAAAATTATTTTTTACAATTAGGTCCCTAAAATTAATTTATTTTATATAAGTCGAGACGGGTCGCAATCGGATTTAGTATATTTATTTTCGAACCGGGTCGAATTTTTTAAAAAATATTGTCGGGTCGAGTGTGGGTTTAGGGGTGTTTATTTTCAGGTCGGGTCCGGTGGGCCAAAAACCCGACCCGTGCCCATCCCTACTTAGAACCCGAGAGAGCTCCACCCCTTGTCACATGTTACATTTCAATATACAAATATCACTTAACAGAATTACGATATGTCATGTGATAGTGATATTTTAGAAGACTTAAGAGTCAAAATTGGTTAAAAGAGTAACTGATTCAATCTCTCAGTCTGATAGTTTAATGATTCAATTTCTCGATTCAAAACTTTAATCGAATAAAAGAAAGTTCAAGGAGTTGATTGACATTTCCCCAAAAACTTCAAACACTCTTTAAGCCATTAATTTTTAAAAAGAAAAAATGCCGTCCTCCACCTTCGACGAAGCACACATTATAATTGACGTTGGATCATTCGTAATATAAGAAAGGGACATTCCCATTTCAAGCATGCTGATTATTCACTATTTCACCTAATTATTTGACCTATTTTTCAACCTTATTAATTTGCAATTCAACAAAATAAGCTACATGTACCTATTATATTTATGAGTCGAGTTGAATCATATCGAAGTTTAATTTTAAGATATATAAACCAGATTAAGTGTAAATTGAGTTGAACAGATTATCTGATTCATAAATAGGTTTAAAAACCGGCCCGATATTTTTATTCTTTTATGTGTTTTTTGTAACACTCATAAACAACCTTGACCTTATCCACCTTGATTGGAAATTCTCTACCCCTTTTTGGCGCCCTTATTTATGCTTCACGTTCAAAATTAAGTTTAGGGTTTATGGTTATAGGTTAGGGTTTAGAGAATTTAGGGTATAGTGTATTTTTTAGGGTATAGGATGTAGGGTTTAAGATTTAAAATTTAGGGTTAAGACTTAAAATTTAGGTTAATATTTATCCATCCATCTCACCGTTTGCAGATACCGATACTCGAATTTATATCATCGAGAGAAAATAAATCGCCCTAAGCCAAAAAAAAATATGTATTTTGATGTAATAGCCATATTGTATCATTATGTAATCATACCTATTTAAACTTCACAATATAAAATTTAAATCTCAAAACTCAAAATCTTAAATCCCAGACATAAAACCTTCCACTTCCTCCTCGTCATGTGCTAGCAGCCGAGCGGCCTTGGTATAAGTGACCTTCTCTTACGCTCGAGTGAGACCTAAGTGTGCGGGCATTGGGGGTAAGTGGATGGCGCAATGTCTCTCTAAGGTGATGCTCTAGGGACAGTTTGAGGTCAGAGGGCCCTATATCGCGCTCGACGCGAAATTCAGGGGTTGGCTCCTAGCATTCGCTAGGCCTTGCAGGATACGATATTTGATAGGCGTGTTGCCTGATGGATAATGAGACGACACTTTCGAGTAAAGTCCTTGGAATTAGACTCGGGTAAGGTTAACTTGTCTGGAATGCGTTCCCTTTCAAGTCCTTTTAAGTGTTGCACGGCATGCCGGTTCGAGGCTTGGACGGCATGGCCGTGACAGTTGGTACGTAAAGCCATAAAACCTTAAATTCTACAATAATAATCAAAACTTTAAATTAGACTCGATTGTGGACATCGGTTCATGAAATATTTTCTTTAATGTACCTATTGTTTGATATTGATATTTTTTGAAATTAAATTTAAACTTCATTGAAATGAAGAAACGGCAAGCAACAGAGGCTATATATAACAAGGAAGTCAATTCCATAGCTGCAACTTTGTTTTTTCATATGATCATGCAGAAAGTTGGACGTGATTCGTTGTTTTACAATACAACGGAGCCGGAATCTTCAGCCGGTTGATCAATTTCAAGGAGTGTCTCGCCGTTCCGATCTTCTTCGGCAGCTAAATGTGGTCGATGCTTGCTCCATGGAAGATCGTATATCGATCGACCGATCTAATACTTTGTATTTACATTTCAGATTACCTGAGCATGTCTCCCTTTTGCAGTTGCAGTCCACTTAATGCAGGTGAGATGCTGAAAGCGTTGCCGTCACTGTAAATGGAAGGGTGGGCGAGAGACATCGGTCGATCGGGAATCGGGGGCACTTCGATATCACCTTCTAACATTTTCAGCGCTTCCAAAATGGTAGGCCTTAAAGCAACCATAACATGAGCACACAAAATCCCAACCTGCAGAAATCTCTCCATTATAGCCTTTGGATTCGAATTCACTGAATCCTCACCATTGATCAATGTACGATCCAAAGCCTCATCGACTTTTCCAGCCTTCATCAATGACCAAGCCCAATCCGTTATCAAGAACGCTCGTGGTGAGCTCGATGAAGACAGATCAAGAGCTTTTCTCCCACACATTATCTCCAAAACAACAACACCGAAACTGTAAACATCGCTCTTCTCAGTCAGCTGCCCGTAAAGAGCGTATTCAGGTGCCAAGTATCCGTGAGTCCCGGCCACTCTAGTAGTGAGGTGAGACTGACCTTCCCTACTCTGCTTCGCCAACCCGAAATCCGACACTCTCGCTCTCATATCAGCATCGAGCAATATATTCGTAGCCTTAATATCCCTATGATATATCGCAGGCTTCACTCCATAATGCAAATAAGCCAACCCCTTTGCCACATCCAAGATTATGTTCTTCCTCTGAGGCCAACTCAACGGTTTACTCCCCGTTTTCGACATAAACAAATGGTCATCAAGGTTTCCGTTCGGCATATAATCATAAACAAGATACTTCTGATTCCCTTTCTCATCATCACAATTTCCGATTTCATCGTCATCGATCATACAACAACCTCGAAGGGGCACAAGGTTCCTATGCTTCAAGTTGCTAATAATCTCAACCTCATTACAAAACTCTTCATCACCTTGAAACTCCGATTCCAAAATCCTCTTAACGGCGACCACCGTCCCGTCCGGTAAAACCCCTTTGAAAACAAAACCGAAACCGCCTCTCCCTATGAAATTCTTCTTCGAAAAATGATCAGTTGCCTTCTCGAGTTCATCGAGTTTGAACCAAATCGAACCCGTATTAGGCCTTAACCTTGGCCTAGACCCCTGCTCCTCTAGATCACCAAAATTATGACCAGAACTACCATTTCTTTTCTTTCCAAATCTTTTTTCATACCAAAAGTAAAACCCCAGTAAACTAAATGTAACAAAAACAGCAACACCGGCACCGGTTAAGCCGAAAACAAGAGCCGAATTTCGATCATTCGAACCGGAATTTTCATTCAAAGGTAAAGCAAAAGCACAGGTAACAGCACCATTACTTTCAGGTCCAAATTGATTCACAATTCCAGCAGCATAAAGAACAATGAAATCGAAACAATCAGTGCCGTGAGAACTATTACCATCAATCGAGAGCAATCGAGAATGAACTTCGTTCCCGGCACGGAGACAAGTATCGCAAGCCGTCAGATCACTCAAATCGGCAAAGCAACCCTGGTTCAGAACCGTCGATTTCCCTAACCTAGCCACCCAATCTCGAGTCGTTTGAATGTTAGCGCAAAGATCAGGCGTAATCACGAACTGCATCGGGTCAAAACAAAGGGAAGCGACATTACCGGGGAGAGAGAGCGCGTCGAGCTTCGCCTGGAAATCTCGGAGACAGGTACCGGAAGTCGGCAAATCCGGGAGCTGAAAAAGGGTCGTTTCTTTCAGATGTTCGGCGAGTCCAATGCCGAAGACTGATAAAAGAGTAACACAACAGTTTTGCTTCGAGATTTCGGCTTTGGGTGTGGAATTAAGCGGGTGGAAATTACGGCAAACAGATGAGTTCCATGGGATTCTCGTCACGTAATTGAGATCCATCGGACATGAAGCAGCGAAGCAGAAGGAAAGGGCTGATATGAAAACGAGAGAAAAAAGCTGTAAACCGATGAACTCCATTGATTTCTGGGTGTTTTGTGTTGGATTTTTTAGATTTTGAAGTCTGGGTTTTGGATTTGTTAGATTTTGAAGTCTGGGTTTTGGATTTGTTTAGCTGAAAAATGAAGATGAAGTTGCAGAGATCGAGGAGATGAAAAGGAACCATTTTTAGTCAAAACCTCTTTTATTACACTCTTCTCCGGCTGCTGAGTTTTGTTTTGTTTCTACTTTCATTGGTGGCGCTTGTTAGACACGCATAAAAGATGGACGGATGGAGATGGCTTTTGATTGGAGCGTTGATTACACGCTATTTAATGCGCGGTGAGATGTACATTCTCTCATTTCTTATCCTTTTGTTGTTATTTTCAATAGGGTTAATTTCATCTCAAGTCCCCAAACTATGACATACATTTTATATTCATCCTAAACTTCAAAACGTTCTAATTGTATGTGTATCAATGTGTGTTTGTTTCCGCGGTGGGTGGGCCAAAATCTCGTTCAATCGAGATTTTGTGTCTCGAATGCCATGCTTACATGTTTGAATGTAAAAATTTAAAATTAATTATGGGTAATAAACGTGATTTTGCTTTTGCGTTTCGTCGCGATTTTTACACTATATTTTTACACAATCATGATTTTTAAGAAAAAAAAACTTTCAAATATAAATAACGTTACTTTAAAATCAATTTTACACAAAATCAATTCTTAAAATCACTTTTAAAATCCAACTTAAATCTATTGTGGAACGTATTTAAAACACTTGAAGCAATTTCTTTGAATATGATGGTGTGATTACAATGTAGTATCTGTTTAATTTTTCTTAGCTCTTTAATAATGCATGCACACTGTGTACACATGGTGCTCGAACTCGAGGTACATTGATGAAATACGTCATTTTTACCATTGAGACCACTCCACGAGTTCACGCTCGAAACAAATTTTTAACTACGTTTATATCTACTTACCGTATGAACAATTCATATCTAAAATAATGAAGGAATATACATCATAAAAATTCAGGAAAATTATTTTTAACATGCAAATTCAAGATTTTTATGATATAAGTACATGTATATTTAAAATTGGATCTATATATAGTAAAATTGCAGTCTGACCCTCCTTAAATCAATGAAATGATGTTTTAGTCCTTTAAGAAATTAAAGTTAGAAGCCGATATCATTATAAAATACATTTGGACTTTCATAAAAAAAATTATAATTTAAGTTTGGTCTCTAAAAAAAATTCTGACTTCACCCTAATTTTAAAGACATTAAATTAAAAAAAATTATATTAAAGAACGTTTAAAGCAATTAACCCATTTTATATAAACTATTGTGGACATTTTCTAGGATTCGATAACCACTAATATTCCACCTCTTTTTTCTCAATATATTTTTATTAAAAATGGAAAATATTTACATTTTAAACAATTTACATTTAATCACATGGTTTTTTTTATATTAAAAATAAGGGAAATAGATGAAAATTATTTTTATATAGAAAGAAGATATAGACATGTAGTTGACAATTTTGACCTTTGTATAAAATATCTTAGACACAACGTCAAGTGACTCAGTGTTGTTGAATTAGAAGGGAATCATAATTGAATTTCCCTTCTAGCTTATAACTTTTTCTTTATAAATTTAATTTTGACTTTTTTTTCGTATTCGATCATTCGTCGATCAGTTTAGATTGAATATTGTACAGACTTGTTATGAGTATATTTTTTTTAATTTTTTAATATTTGGATTGATCTCATGATAGTATCTGTTCATTTTTCTTAATCATTTGATAATGCATGCACACATTGTAGATAAGTAGCTCGAACTCGAGTCTCACAAATTCTTTAAGAAATACCAAGTGTTTGAAATCTAATATTGTAAATGGAACATATTAGTTTAAAAGAGATGTTCTTATAATAAATTTTTGCAACACCTAACTCAAGTTAGTTGATTAATATATTAAATATTGATAGTTATAAAAAATGAATTTAGGAATGGCAAACGAGCGGGGCGGGTGCGGATATCCCATCCCCATCCCCATACTCACTTAAAATTTTTATATCCACCGCCTACCCACCACCCGCAGCGGGTACAATTTTTAAATCCGCACCCGCCTATGCGGGTATATTCTCAAATTCATCCTCACACCCACCACCCAACTAGATACACATTATCCATCTCGTACCCGCTTGTACCCGGCCGCTTGGTAGCAACCATATCACATAAAACATAAGTTCAAGAACAATCATAAACATAAATTCAAGTTCGATCATAAAAACACCATAAACAAACCAAAGTCTTAAGTACATAAAACAAACCAAAGTCTTAAAATTTTATAATTTTTTAGGATTTATAGAATAGTTTGTGAAATTACATTTAAATTCATAATGGTCCAAATTTATATGGCGGGTAGGATGCGGGGAGGGCGGATGCAGGGCAGGTAAAGTCTTAAATCCACCTCTTACCTACTACCCGTGTCGGGTATGACTTTTTACATTCACACCTGCCCACTACCCACGAAACTTATATCCATCCCTACTTTAACTTGGGTGAGTGCAGTGCGAAATCTACAAAATTGTACCTATTTACCATACTTAAAAATGATATTCAACCAAATCAACTAAACTTTGAACCCATATTTTGATCAAGATCAAGCTGACTGAATGGAGCTTGAGCTAGGCTAGGCTCGAGGACAACCCAGCCCATCAATATTAAAAGAATGTAAGTCCAAATCTAAATATGGACATTAGCATCCATGGGCCATGGCATATCACAAGAAGGACCAAGGATCGAGACATTAATACAACGAGAAAAATAATGTACTTTTTTAATATCCTGATGTGATTACAAAAATTAGTATCTGTGTAATTTTTTTAGTTCATTTAATAATGCACACATATCGTACACACATAGTGCTTGAATCCGAGTCATCTAGATGAAATACATCATCTTTTACCATCGGAACCACTCCACGGGTTCAAAAAATAATGTACTTAAATTGACTGAGTTTACGTTATCTATATTTTCTTTCTCCTCCTTTTTCTTTTTTAATTAAATAAAGAGGTATTAATACATTCTCATATCGAAATTTAAATCTATACAAGATGAAATAAAATAAATATTCTTAATCACTAGACTAATTAGTAGATTTCAATTTCTCGTCCTTTTTCTACGAACAATACTATTTAATTTCGAATTAATGAAAAAAACAAATCACCACATACAACAAAGAAAACACATGTAACATTGGACATCAAAGAAAAACACCAAACAGGAAACTTTTGACGTTGGGGTGCCAACTGATATTTCAAAGGGCTGAATTAATTGTGACGACGAAGGAAAGATGATGGAGGCCATTAGAACTAAACGTTTTTTTTTTCTCGTCGAAGAAATTATCGACCGTAAAAAAAACGTTCGAAAAGTAAGACATGGCTCAAAACCACCAAATGCTATGGAGAAACGAACAAAACAAACTCTTCACCTAAATCATCGATAAGTGTCTTTCTTCGTCCTCACAAAAGAATATTTTAAATTTTATCATGATTATGGAGGAAAGGAAATCTAATCGAGTACTTAACCATAACAATCCAACAAAACAACTCAAAAGAAGAAAAGAAAGAAAAATATATACGACAAAAGATAATAAAAGTAGATGAGGTCGATAGACATCCAATAACGTTGAGATTATCGAAAAACACAATGTTTTCAGTAATGCATAACGAGAGGAATTTTTTTATTAAATACAAAAAATCGAATTGGATAATAAAATTTTGTGTTTAAACTTTATTTGACTTGACCGAAATTCGAACCTAAATATCTAATATCATTTTAGATTTAATAATTAACGAAATAACAATAGCCAAAATTGATTTCACTTTGATTATCTCTTTAGAGACAATAAAAAAGACCTTAAATGGCCTGAAATTTCAACTTCCACTACTTTAAATAGGATATTTCATTGTCGGATAACCGGGTTTCAGGTACTCGATTTTTTGGGTATTCGATTTATCTGGGTACCTTAGGCTTTAATCTATAAACCCTCATTTATAATCCTAAACCTTAAATTGAAACAACTATCCCTAAATTCTAACCCCTACACCTAAACCCTATACCATAAACTAACTCCTTATACCCTAAAACTAAAGCGCTTGTGGAAACGTTTAGTTTCCACCGCCTGTGTATAGAATATTTATCCTAATAAATTTAGCTGTTTATGTTTATACATTTGTCAATTTTGACATTTATTTTTTATGTTAAATTTAACTATTAATATTTTTAATGAAAAAGAAATTATTAACATATGGATCATTAAAAAAAATTGAACCGTTTGTCTTTTAAAAAGAGTTGAATCGTTATTTTTAATAAAAATATTAACTAAAATTGTATTTTTTTTCTATATATAATCACCGATATTTAATCTATTAGTCAACCAATCCAAATTAATTTTTGTAGAAGCCAACACGATCTAGTTTTTTTCATTAATAACGTTAAAATTAAAATACATGATCTTATTTAAGGAATCTAACACTTCATTTCAAATCGTCAATTTTTTTAATGACACTAACATGATAACTTATATGACAATACACATGTATGTCTTGCTAAATTTTTAATATTACTGTTAAATTTTTTTGTTGCCCTCTTGGTTCTTAAGGTTTTGTCTGATTGATTTAGATTGACTTACAGCGCACACTTAGTTTTGGTGGGTAAATTTTTTAACAAAGATTTTCTGCATACGCAAGACTTCGAACTTGAGACCTACTTAAACGATACCAAATTACTTACCACTTGGATCAATTCATTGGCTTCTTGAATATAAATTATTGAATTTCTTTTTTTTTTAATTTTTTAATGGCTTAACTATAAAATAAGTGATCAAACTTTGACATTTTTTGTAATAAGTGCTTAAACTATTTTTCGGCTGAAATAGATGTCTAACGTTTTATTTTTGTCTATTTTAAAGTCAAACTGTCAAAAAAATTATCACCCAATTATAGCTTGACATGTAGATTTTAATTTTTTATTTTTCATTTTCATTTTCAAAAATAAACTGAAAAATAAATTAAATTAAAAATATCCCAAATTTTAAAATTACAAATCAATCTCAAATCCCTAAAATTTTAAACCCCAAATTTTAAAATTGATGGCATTGTCACCATCAATAGCCTCGCCGGACCTTCCACCGCCTTTTTCAAAATTCCCCGCTTATTTCTCCCAACCACCTATTTCCGATAATAGACGAAAAATACGTCAATCAGACAACGAACGTAAAGGGTAGAAAAAGAAAGAAAAGGGATTTCTTTTACATCTTCATTGAGCAACAATTATATGATTATTGAAGTTTTGGTCGATTGTGCGACACATGACGCTTTACAAACCTAAATTGAAACAACTATCTCTAAATTCTAACCCCCTCCACCTAAACCCCTAAAGCATATACCCTAAACTAACTCTATATACCCTAAAACTAAAGCGCTTGTAGTTTTCACCGCCAATGTATAGGATATTAATCCTATAGATATTATACATGATAAAATACTCAATAAGTGCAATTAAATACATCTTCCTAGAAATATGACTCAAAATGTAGCACCTTAGTTAGCCATTGTAGACCACATGACCCAACAATTCTCCCAATTTTATGGTCGACAAAGGGCTCGGCAACGGCGGGGATTGCCGACTAAGGTCTTGTGTAACTTGCCGCATGGTTGGCCGAAGTTGTGGATTGCCATTCAAGCATGCAAATGCAATCTTCATAGCAGAGACTATGTCATTTGCAGATTTGCATCCCGACGGCGAAAGGCGTTGGTCTATCACATCTTTAAGTAGAATCTGTTGTTCACTTGATACCGATGCCGGTGCCGATGATGACAGATACGAAAGAAGATCGCCGGGATGCCTCCCCATGAAAACTTCAATCGTTAGCACCCCGAAACTGTAGACATCGCACTTCTCATCCACCCTCATTGAATAAGCCAGCTCTACATAAAGAAAATGTACAAGAAACCAACACTTTTAATCAAATGAACTATAGTACAAATCCAAGAGATGAGTTAATACCTGGAGCTATGTACCCGTAGGTGCCTGCAAGTGATGTCCAATTGGAGGAGTCCGGCCTTAAAATTCTAGCAGTTCCGAAATCCGAGACACGAGCTTCATAGTACAAATCCAACAGAACATTGTTGCTCGAAATGTCTCGATGAACTATAGGCTGTGAACTGTCGTGATGCATGTAAGCCAAAGCATCGGCCATTCCTTTCACAACTTTTAGCCTCTTCTCCGAATTGAACTCCTTTGCCTGTTCATTGTTGCTTAACACCATTCTCAAACTCCCCCTTTCTACAAATTCATAAACCAGATAAGAATGCTTTGTGTGTGAACAAAAGCCATACATTTGCACAATGTTACGGTGCCTTATTTCTAACAAAGCAACGATCTCGCTTTCGAAAGCTTTCGAGTTTTCGATGAGCATGCTGTTTTCAGATTGGTGAAGCTTTTTCACAGCAACGATTTGGCCTGTTGGTAATACAGCTTTGTAAACAGTTCCATATCCTCCCACACCAATGCAATACTCGGAGCTGAAATCTTCAGTGGCTTCAATGATGTTGTCATGAAGCACCTTTCCATTGAATCCTAATACAGTGAAAATATCTCCGAGTTGCTCCTCGTTTGATTCGGATTCTACGGTCGGAGTCTTTTTGGAGAAAGTAAGGAAGCTTCTGGCCAATACAAACAGCAAAAGCAGAACACCAAAGAGTGAAACCGCAACCAAAATGGCGACTTTGATCGGTCTTTCGTGCCCATGGCTGGCTCGAGAAGGCAGAACACAAGGGTTTAGTCCAGTGGCATTACCACATAGGCCAATATTGTTCCTTAAGGCATCAAATGAAGCCCCATGAAATGCCTTAAGGTCTGGTATAGGACCTTGTAATTGGTTGAAAGATATGTTCACAAATCTCAAACCATGCAAATCATTGAAAGCTTTTGGGATGGAACCATTGAGCATATTGTGAGAAAGGTTCAATATTTCCAAAGAATGCAAATTTCCAAACTGTTGTGGAATTCCTCCAATCAGAGAATTCTGACTCAAATCTAGACTTTGAAGAGCATTCATGTAGCCTATTGAAAATGGAATGCTCCAACCAAGATTGTTCTTGCTCAAATTCAAGTTGAACAACTTGGAGCAGTTTCCAAGACTATCAGGAACAGGTCCACTCAGATTGTTCGATGCCAAGTTAAGTTGTTCGAGACTCGAAAGAAGTCCAATCTCCGATGGAATTTCGCCTGAAAATCGGTTACCACTTAGGAAAAGACGGGACATCCTTTGCAATGCTCCTAGTTCCTTAGGAATCTCACCAGTTAGATGATTCAGAGACAGATCAAGTTCCCCTAACTGAGTTGCATGTCCTAATTCAACCGGTATCGTCCCCGAAATCGAATTGTTGGAGATCTGCAAGGAAGTTAGATTAGGACATTGCCCCCATTTTGAAGAAAGCTCACCAAAAAACTTGTTGTCACTCAATGCAATATAATTCAGTTTTGGATATACACCAAAAGCATCTGATATATTTCCAGTGAAGTGGTTTCCTTCAAGCCTAACTCTATACAAGCTTCTGCAATCCCTCAAACTCGACGGGATCGAACCGGTCAAGTCATTATTGCTCGCCCCGAAATGAGAGAGCACTCCACCGAGGCATAGATTCTCCGGTAAAGGACCGGTGAGACGATTGTTCGATAACTGTAAATTAGTAAGTCTGCTGTATGTTGGACTTGGAGGAATGGGGCCTGACAAACTATTCTCACTAAGAACAAGTATAGACAACCTCGTCAAGTTCCCAATTGAAGCAGGAATTGGACCAGAGATTGAGTTGTTGGTTAAAGTCAATGTCCTGAGAGATTCAAGCATTGTAATTTCTGCTGGTATTGTGCCGGAAATCAGATTGTTATGGAGTTTAAGTGTAGACAAATTGGTCAAGTTTCCTACTGAAAAAGGGATGAAACCGGTGAGATTATTAGTAGACAACTTCAACGTGGACAGTGATTTCAGCAGCCCTATTTCAATGGGGATTGAACCAGATATGTGATTAATGTACAGATAAAGTGACTCCAAGTTACTTAAGTTTCCTATAGATTTTGGGATATGGCCAGTTAAGCTGTTCCAAGAGAAATTCAAATGGTAAAGTGAGCTCAAGGAGCCAACTTCTTCTGGTATGGAGCCATGGAAATTGTTGTCCGACAAGTCAAGGAATCTGAGTTTAGATTGGGTTCCGAAACCAGAAGGAATGTGGCCGGATAATGAATTGTTTCGGAGCTGAAGGGAAGTGAGGTTAGGGAAGGCGAGAAAGTTGAGATTGTGGAGTGTACCTGTCAATCTACGGTCATAGTCATTCAAGGCTATGTCGGTGACGGTGCCGGTGGTGTTGTGGCAGGTGATTCCGACCCAGTTGCAGTGGCGGGTTTTGAGCGGCCAGAGGTGAGAGAGCAAAGCTTGGGTGTGGTTGTCGAGGGTGGCTTTCCATTTTAGAAGGGCTTCAGCTTCCGTGGAGGATGAAGAAGAGAAAGCGCGGGAAGATGGAAGAAAAACAATGGCGGAGAGGAAGAAGAAGAAGAAGAGTTTGGACAAGAAAGAAGACATGGGTGTTCGTGTTATGTTGTTTTGTTCTTGTAAAAGACATTGGCTACTACTTTACTTATACAACAATATTGGCCGATTGAATTAGTTGATTTAATAATTAGCGGATAGCTGATAACGGATTACATTAACTAATAGTTAATAGCGGATTATATAAAAGTGTTTGATAAAATTAATTAATAGTTGTTAGATTATTTAAACAAATAAAATGACATATAAAGATATAATTATATATCGAATGTAGGAGAAAGTGTTTAGTTTATATATCGAATGTAGTATATTTAAGCCTATTATTTTTTTTATAAAAATTATAGTCAAATCCAAATCATTTTTAATTAATAATGGCATTGTCCACTACCAGTTCTATCTACTTTTTCCTTATCTTCTCACCATGAAATGAAGCTTTCTTTCTTTGTTAAAGCAAATAAGAATGCAAGAAGTGTGGGTCTTTTTCGTACTACTTAGGCTTCGTTATCCATTGTTGTTGGGCTCAATTTACGGTGAAAATATTGTGGTGCCAAAAAAGTTAAAAATTTTGAAAAATTCAACATTTGAAGCATAATTTTAGCAAAAAACGACAGCAATGCGATTTTGTCAGACCGTTCAGCAATAATTCTCTATTTGCGTGCGAAACGGTCGTTTTGATAGCAATGGAGAACGAAGCCTAAATTGTTCAACCAAAAGTAGAGATTTAAGGTTTTTTTATTTTTTTTCTTTTAATATTGAATCAAAGTTGAAATTTAAGGTCTTTGCTATTGTTTTTTTCTTATAAAAAAGACTCAAAGTTGAAATATGAGTTCATTTAAAATTAGGGGTGTTCAAAAATACCCGACCCGGTTGATTCAACCTGACGACCCGATAATTCGAACCTAAAAAAATTGAATAATTTTTTTAAAAAATTATTTGATCGGGTCGGGTACTCGGCCCGACAATTTTTTCGGGACACGGGCCGAAAGTTTTATCTTACCTAGTACCCAATCTGACCCGACAATTTTTATTATATATTTTTATATTTTAAATTATATTTTTATTTTAAGCTTCTTAATATTTTTCCTCAAAACTAAATTTAAATCACTAAATTCTTTCTATGTTTGTATTATATATTTTTAAGTTTCGAGTTTAAAATTTTTTAAAAATATTTTTATGTTTAATATGTAATTTTTTTAAAATTTTATAATTAAAAAAACGAAAGAAAAAAAAACGAAACAGATACTCGAATACTCAAATTTGACGGATACTCAACTAACCGGTACTCAAATATAACGGGCTTGAACATAGGCCGGATGAACCGAGTACCCAAAACCCGGATATCCGGCTATGAACAACCCTATTTAAAATAGTAGAAGTTCATGTCATTTAAGGTCTTTTTTATTGTCTCTAAAGAGATAATCAAAGTGAAGTCAATATTGGTGATTGTTTTTTGGTTAACTATTAAATCTAAAATGATATTAGATATTTAGGTTTAAATTTCGGTCAGGTTAAATAAAGTTTAAACACAAAATTTTATTATCCAATTCGATTTTTTGTACTTAATAAAAAATTTCCTCTTTTTCTGCATTACTGAGAACATTGTGTTTTTCGATAGTCTCAACGTTGTTGGATGTCTATCGACCTCATCCACTTATATTGTCTTTTGTCGTATATATTTCTTTTCTTTTCTTCTTTTGAGTTGTTTTGTTAGATTATTATGGTTAACTCGATTAGATTTTCTTTCTTTCATAATCATGATAAAATTTAAAACATCTTTTTATGAGGACGAAGAGAGACACTTATTGATAAATTTTGTTCGTTTTTTCATAGCATTTGGTGGTTTTGAGCCATCGTCTTACTTTTCGAGCGTTTCTTTTTTACCGTCAATAATTTTTTCGACGAGAAAAAAAACGATTGGTTCTAATGGCCTCCTTCGTCTTCCCTTCGTCGTCACAATTAATTCAGCCCTTTGAAATATCAGTTGGCACCCCAACGTCAAAAGTTTCCTGTTTGGTGGTTTTATCGTTGGCCTAGTTGTGAGGCATCAATCCACCTTTGGTGTCCAATGTTACATGTGTTTTCTTTGTTGTATGTGGTGATTTATTTTTCTTCATTAATTCAAAATTAAATAGTATTGTTCATAGAAAAAGGACGAGAAATTAAAGATGTTTATCTTATTTCATCTTGTATGGATTTAAATCTCGATATGAGTATGTATTAATAACTCTCTTTTTTACAATGACAACTGAGTTTTATTAATAGGATAAATATTCTATACACAGGCGGTAGAAATTTTTAGTTTCCACAAGCGCCTTAGTTTAGGGTCTAGGGACTTAATTTAGGGTGTAGGGTTTAGGGGTTTAGGTGTAGGAGGTTAGAATTTAGGGATAGTTGTTTTAATTTAAGGTTTAGGGTTATAATTTATGGTTTATAGGTTAAAACCTAAATCCTCACCATATTACCCTAAAAACTAAACCCTAACCTATAAACCCTAAATTATAACCCTAAACTTTAAATTGAAACAACTATCCCTAAATTCTAACCCCCTACACCTAAACCCCTAAACCCTACACCCTAAACTAAGTCCCTAGACCTTAAAACTAAGACGCTTGTGAAAACTTTCAGTTTCCACCGCCAGTGTATAGGATATTGATCCTTATTAATAACCATAAAAAATATCTCAAATACAAAACATCTAAAATGGAGAATAATGAGATCTCGTACACCAAAATCTTAAACAAACAAAAAAATGCAAAGAAAAATAAATACTTTTATAGATATTAGCATACCGAAAAAATCAGAAGTCTTCCTGAATCTCTTTGTCTCTATTCAGACGAGACGCTTTACGATGTGAAAAATGAGTGGTGAGCGAATCAAACTATCAGTCAGATTGTTCCGCTACCCATGTCTGATTATATCGGCAAACAACCATCAACTGAGAGGGGATCTATCTTTCTATGAACACCGATAGAATCAAAGTCTGAAACTAACGTCGCGAATATCTCTGTAAGAGCATCAAACGAACGCTAAAATATGATGAAATCATGTCAAATTGGTGTAAAAATTATAGTCAATCCAAATCATTTTTAATTAATAATGGCATTGTCCACTACCAGTTCTATCTACTTTTTTCCTATCTTCTTCCCCATGAAATGAAGCTTTCTTTCTTTGTTAAAGCAAATGAGAATGCAAGAACTGTGGGTCTTTTTCGTACTACTTAATCATTCATTCAAAAGTAGAGATTTAAGGGTTTTTTTGTTGTTGTTTTTTTCTTTTAATATTGAATCCAAGTTGAAATTTAAGGTTTTTGCTATTGTTTTTTTCTTAAAAAGAAAGACTCAAAGTTGAAATATGAGTTTGTTTAAAATTAGGGGTGTTCAAAAATACTCGACCCGGTTGATCCTACCTGATAACCCGACAACTCGAACTTAAAAAAGTTGGATAATTTTCTAAAAATAAATTACTCGACCGGGCTGGGACTCGGGCAGAAAGTTTTATCTTACCGGGTACTTAACTCGACCCGACAGTTTTTATTATATATTTTTTTATATTTCAAATTATATTTTTATTATAAGTTTGTTAATATTTTTGCACTAAAACTAAATTTGAATCCTTGAATTCTTTCTATGTTTGTATTATATATTTTTATGTTTTAAGTTTAAAATTTTTTAAAAAAATTTTGTGTTTAATATGTGATTTTTAAAAATATATATAATTAAAAAAACAAAAAAAACGAAGCGGGTACTCGGTACCTGATTACCCGGGTACCTGAATTTCACAGATCCTAACCATATTACCCTAAAAACTAAACACTAACCTATAAACCCTAAATTATAACCTTACACCTTAAATTGAAAGTTTGAAACCACTATCCCTAAATTCTAATACCCTACACCTAAACTCCTAAATCCTATACCCTAAACTAACTCCCTATACCCTCTCACGCCGGTGTATAACATATTAATCTAATTTATTATTATAGCTCAATTATATTCTTTGTTAACATTTCCGTAGTATTTTTTTGGCAGCCTTTAGTTGTAATTATATTCCATTGCATATAAATTCTTGTTTTTTTTTTCTCATTTTAGTCCTCAATTAATTATTATTTAAGCTATCACATATATAGAAATTCCATCCTTTCACAGCATTTAAAGTTAAATTGTTACACTATCTTGTAAGAATCAACAAATTCTTGTATATACATTCATGTTTGTATATATAGTGTGTGTATATACAGAAATCAAAGTCAGTTGATGCAAATCGGAGGAAGGTTAATGTGATTTGAAGTAGGCCAAGAGGCCAACGAACGGTGCATTAATGTATGTCGTCGGCTCCGAGTGCGCAAAATCGGCTCTGGAATCGGCATAAGAATCCTTGATGTCAGGTCCTCCGACGACGGCTCCCGTTAGTAAATTAGGATTATGATTGTCACTTGAAAAATAGGTGCCTCCGCTTACGCAATCGATGCGTTGGGAGTGTTCGCTGATGGACGGCAAAGACGAGCCCCGGTGATGTATCTTTTGGGGGAACTTGTCGCCATATCCCACCATGTATGACATATTCATCGGATTGCTTCCTAGTATGTAATCCACCTGCATGCCCGAAACAAAACTAGTCACTTCCGGACCTACATTCGTGTTATCGTGTCGAAACATCGACTAGTTGCAGTGTTCAAACAGCTGTTTCGACACTAGTTATTTTGTACCTGACTTCTTGCAACTTGTACAAGCCTGGCAGGGTTGGCAACAACATTGCCACAATGGATCACCCGGTTGTCTCGACTCATAGAGCGACTGTACACGAGAAGAAGGAACGATAAAGCCGTTGCGCGCTGCAAATTGCTTCCTCCGGGTTTAATAAGTAGCCCTCCTGGTGAGTAGGAGACTGATACGGTTGGCGATTCGGGCAATACGGAGCAGACAAACTTGTCTGCATTTGTAATGAAAGGTTCAGGAACATATGGAGTTTGGCTCTTAATCAGCTGCAGGTTTTCAGACAACATTAGTTTCTTACAAGAAAAGATGAAAATCAAGACAGTAAACTAGTTACTTGCCCTGGAAGCAAGCACGTTGATGCCGGCATGCTTGGTATCCCATCCGAATTCCGAAAAGCTGCTACTCTTGTCTAAGTTTTTAATGTTGGCTAAAACATAATTCCAGTAGAAGGGAGCCTTTGTTGCCCTCAGTAACCATGCTGCTCCCCAAATAAGTTCATCCTGTGTACACCACAGACGTTTTGGTTCGAGTTCGGAATTTGATTCGAATCGATCTTTATATATGCCGATACTTTGAATGTAAGCTTACCTGATATCCACTAAAATCAAAGTAAAATGGGCACACCCATGGTCCAAGACTATCATTGTATGATCCTCTGTACTTGTCTGCGAATTCGAAAACCTGAACCCGGCACAATTGTTCTGTTACTCATTGGACATAACTAAATGTAATGGGACATAATGCTACCATTTACCATTCGTGCTCTTTTGAGAAGCCGCGCGGAATATCCTCGATTACTAGGTCTAAACACCATCGAAGAGGCTGCAAGCGCGGCAGCTATCTCGGCCGAAACTTCCGACCCCGGAAACTGTTTACTCACCGCATACGGTGTTCTAGGAGTATCCATGTCTTCGGGCCTCTCCCAGCAGTTGTGATCACCGTACGGATCGCCAACTTGAGCAAACACGAAACCGGGAATGCTCGTGGCTTTCAGCATGTAATCGGTTCCCCACTGAATCGCGTCCAACGAACGTTGCAGCTCCGACGAGCCCATGGATTGGCCAAACTCTAGCACACTCCAAGCTAGCATGGTCATGGAGAATGCCATTGGGAAAGTGAATTTGACATTATCACCCGCATCATAGTAACCTCCTACCAAATCAACCTGAATACAAAAAAAAACACATAACTTGTTCTGCAAGCAACTTTAGCTCATTGCACCATACAGCCATTGAAAAAGACTTACACCGATCTCGAAGCCGTCGCGAAGTGCCGAATCGTTCCTCCAGGTGATCCTTTGAGTAGGAGGCAACTTCCCTGACCTCTGGCCTTCGTAAAACATAATACTCTTTGTCAATGCGTCACCGTAATTATGTGAAGCGACCGACCCCGTCGCCATTGCCGCCACTACTAAAACCGATAACCCGTGTATTAGACTCATGATTGAAAACGTTCCCTGTTGTTTTAGATGTCCAAGAGAACACTATATATATATATAATTCTAAACAATCAGCAAAGACTAAAATCCATGACTTAGTAACGAAGCATGCGAGCGTCTGCTTGCTTCTTTCTAAACAAAAGTAATGTAGAAATAGAGCACGGTGGAGGCTCCGTGTACGGCGGTGATTGGCCTCACATGTAGGCTGAATGGCGGGCGCCTCTGGCAGCGGCACCTGCCTTAAGCTACGTAGTTTAAACTAATGCCAAATTGTCAATAATAAATGTATTATAGCCCTTGTTTTGCTCTTTACGTTTATTCCATCCGATGGAAATTCTCTGCCCTTTTCGGTGTTCTTACATATGTCCCTACACTCAAAATAAATTTTAGAGTTTTGTGTTTAAGGTTTTAAGTTAGGATTTAGAATTTAGAATTTAATGTTAGGACTTAGAATTTAATTTTATAGTATTTTTTAGTGTTAAAGCATATGTAGGAACACCGAAAAGGAACAGACGAATTTTATCCTTGTTTCATCAGCCTCGTCCATTCGGAGCTTAGAGAATATTTAATGTATAAAGATTAGTGCAATCTTAGAGGACAAAATATGTACCTATCAAGTACAAAACATATCTAAATGATGAACCCTTTTACAAAATAAATGAGGAACCTTCTAGTGCATATCCCTAATATAATTGTAGGGATTATTTAGTATGGATGGCAACAGAGTGGGTTTGGCCGTTTGGGTACACCTGAAAATTTTGACTCGAGACTTAAACCGGTTGACCCGAGCTGACATTCGAAATCGACCCAAATAGAGACTTAAAATCGACCCGAACATAACTCGAAATTTGATCCGAAACTTGAAATAAACCAAATCGAACCGAAGACAACCCGAAATAAAAAAAATATTAATAGAAATAAAGAAATATGGGATATGAACAGCTGCACAACTCACCAAAAGTCAAATATATTGGTTTTGTAAAGTCATATATATAGTGTAAAAAATTGACCGGCCTAAAAACTTGATTAAAATTGACCGATCTCATGTTGACCCGAAATTGACCATAATCGAATTCAACCGACCCGAAATGACCCAAATCACAACTGAATCGAACCGAACCCGAAACCAAAACCGAATCTGAACTGAATGATCAGACCTGAAATAACCGAAACTGAAATGACTCGAACCGAATGACTCGTTTGCCACATCTAAGTTAAGGGCAGGCTTCTGGTCGTCTCGATACCAACTCGAAATTTAAAAATCTTAATTTGATATTATCCATCCCGAATTTAATATACTTTAATCTGAACCTAATTTGATCCTGAAATTCTAACAAAAAAATCCGGTTAAACTTGCCCCAACCTGGAAAAAACTAATAAAATTCACCCTAAATCTGAATTCGACCCAATCCGACTCAATGTTTATCAAAACACATCTCGTCTCGAATTCGAAATTCAAGAGAAAAAAACTCGTTCAAAACGAGACAGTTAACGAGTTTTTGAGTTAACGAGATAGGTGAATTGAAAATATGTGATCCTTGGGCTTCTTGGGCCTATTAATCTTATCCTTGAAGCCTACTATAAGGTTGGTATAATTGTAGTAATATATTTTCATTGAAATGTAGTTGGTTTTTGAGTTAACGAGTTTTATTTATAAATCGGAATTTTATTTTAAAATATTTAGAGTTGAGTTTATGAAATTTGAGTCTAGTTGTTTGAGTTTATGTTTAAATTTAATTATAAATATTTATAATGTAATGATATTATCCCAATGTAAATGTTTTTCTATAACAATATACGATCTATATATATATATTATATCTTTTTTCACATGTGATATGCATATATCATGCAGAGTTGAAGGACTCGACTTAACTTGAAAATATCCACTTATTACAAAAAAAAGATTATTTAAGTCTTATTTTTATAACTCAAATTTCATTTGAAAATTTTTGAGCCAAACCGAATTTTTTCGTGTCGAGTAAAAAATGTTTGCTTTTTTGAATCGGGTTTTGTTCACCCCCTAACTTCTTCTTTTAAAATGAAATTGTTTATTGTTTAGTTAAGCCCCTCTCTAGTGGTGTAAATGAACAGAGCGTTTTACAAACTGTTGGTGAATAGTTCGTTTATTAAACTGGATAAAAAAATATGAACAAAATTTTTAGGTCCATTTAATAGACGGACGAGCATAAATCAGTAGGGTGTGTTTGGTTAGTTTATGTTCACGAACAAGCTTGTTTACTTTGCTCCCCCTTTACTTTCTTTTACATTTTAAATATTGATGAAAATAGGAATTAAAATGAACACATAATAAACTTTGGAGTTCAAACTCTGAAGTCTAAAGAGTTTAAGAATAGTAGTGTAATTTCATCATTTTGGAGAACATATAAACGAATATGTTCACGAACGAATATGAACCGAACATAAACGCCTTCAAAAACAAGTAAACGAAACTGCAACTAGGGATGGGCATTTTACTCAGACCCGACGGGTTCCGACCCGACCCAGCGCGATCGGGTCGAATTCTTTAATGAAAAAATCGGGTTCGGGTTCGTGTTTATGGTGGAAAATATCTGACTTGACCCGACCCGAGACTAATAGTGTAATTTTCCCTTAAATTTTTTAGGGATATTTATAATAATACCTCTCTTTATATATTTTTTGTATAATTAAGTCTTTAAAATTGAATTTTATTTATAATTTAGTCATTTAAATTATATTTTTTTACAATTAAGTCCTTTAAAATTATTTTTTTACAATTAAGTCCTAAAAATTAATTTATTTTATATACGTCGGGTCGGGTTGGGGTAGGATTTAGTATATTTATTTTCGGGTCGGATCAGATCGAATTTTTTTAAGAATATGTTCGGGTCGAGTCGAGTGCAGGTTTAAGGTATTTATTTTCGGGTCGAGTCCGGGTGGGCCAAAACCCGACCCGTGCCCATCCCTAGCTGCAACCTGAAAACGTAAGTAAACGGGTAAATCATAGGGAAAAACATCGAGCAAAAACGTGGGCCAGCAAACCAAAATGAAACCATCGACATTCAGCAAAGAACATTGTTGTTGCCAAGAGTGGGGCACCGGCAGACTGGTCGGTTTCCAACAACCAAGTACTCTTTTGGCTGCGAAATCCCACAGTTTTTTATGTTGCTTGCTTCGGCCCCATCCACCATGGGACTCGGGTCGGGTCCCAATTCCCCAAACCCACCATTTTTTTATAAAAAAAAATGAATAAAAAGTTTTACACGAGTTCTAATCAAACCTTCAGTTTTCTGCATGCTCTTGTTGTCTGGTTTTTAGATGCAACCGTTGTGATCATAATGTCGGATATACTGACCGTTATGGTTGTCACTTTTCTTTTCTGCGTTTCTTGTTTGAATCCAACGGATTCTTTTCGTTTGGGCCAAGATTTTTAATGGGATAACTATTGGAATATTCATTTATGTTTTCTCCAGTACAGAGTTGGTCACCGATTTTGAAAAACGACCAGTAAGGTTATTTACGATTTCGGGGCGTAAACTTTTGGTTATTCAACCATTTGTTGTCGTTAAACATTGACGGCTTGTTGACCTGACAGCGAAAAATAAGGGTAAACTACTGTAATAGCCACTAAAGTTTATCTCATGTACATTTTTGTTCTCCAGTTTTAAATAATAAACATTATGGTCACTACTGAAAAGGTTTCTTTATAATTTCATTATTGAATTTTTAAAAAATCATTTTTTAACCCTAAAACTTTACAATCAATTAGTACAATAATATTATAGAGGCTTAAATGAAAAATATATGCATAAAGTGTAATCTTTTTAAATTTTAGGTGCCCAAATGATTATTTTTTAAAAATTGGGAAGCAAAAATGTACATAAGATAAACTTTAGTGGCCATTGCAGTAGTTTACCCTTATTTTTCGATGTCAGGTCAGCAAGTCATCACTGTTTAACGGCAACAAACGGGTGAGTGACCAAAAGTTTACGCCCCGAAAACGTAAGTGACCTTATTGGTCATTTTTCAAAATTGGTGACCAACTCTGTACTGGGGGGTAACATAAGTGACTATTTCAGTAGTTAATCCATTTTTATATAGTGGGGTCAGTAGTGTAGCACGAGGTATGAAAGATTTTCATACGAGTACAATAAGTATTGTTGACCTCATACTCCAACAAATTAAGTGGAGTCAAATTTAATATTTCTTATGAAAAATTCTATATTACCTCATTGAAAACTCCATACCCAATAAATCAACCGGAGTCAATTGCACCCCCAATTTATATGCTACATTCGCCCATGCACGAAGCTCGATTTGATTAAAAATTTTCAAATTTTAAGTTAATCGAATCGAGTGGTTTGATTTTTCAGAAATATTTGTTTATATTTTTTTGAGTTTAATTTTACAACTCGAATTAACAAAATAAAAATTCTGCAAACACTCTTTAGGTTCCTGCCAATTTTAAATATATATATATATATATATATATATATATATATATATCACTCACTCTCAATAAAAAAAACATAAATATAGCTTAATGATTAAATAATCTAAAATTATAAACATATATTATTCTTTTCAAAAATACGAATTTGATGCATTAAATAAATAAATTATTAAACTTATCATACTGAAGTATTTTTTATTTTTGTCTTATTTGTTTTAAAAGAAATTTCAAATGTATATGATATTAAATTTATTTGTTCTAACTTCGAATTTTTAGTCATATCATAGACGAAACTAAAGACATGCAAGGGCATCGAGCCCTAACAAAGAAAATTTATTCTTTGGTCCTTTAAAATTGTCAAACTTTAAAATTAATACAAAAGTAAAATTGTATTTTGACCACACATACATGTTTGCTTTATAATTTAATCCCTTTAAAATTTTAGCAAAAATATTTTAATTTTACTTGGCCCTCGAGATAAATTTTATGGTTTCATCCCTAAATCGTTGTTGACAATATTTTAACCGATAATTTTAATAAATTTATTTAATTTAAATTTCATTTCACTCAATTTGATAAAAAAAAATTAAATTAAATTGCGATGATAAAACATGACTTATTAACCAAAACTATTATCTCTTTACATTTTTCTTTTCTCTTTTCCTTTTTCCTTTTTTTTTTCTTTTTAAAAGCTTATTTAAAATTTTAGAGCCAAAATTTTAGAGTTTGATTGGGTGGGGATGGGTTTCACGAGCAACTCAGTTCATGTTTTAATGACATGGATGCAGTGGTTGGACTTACCAATGTAGCGTGACGTATTTGTTACTTTCCTTTGCCGATCCCAAACTCTGAAAAAATTAAAGTTATTAGGGTTTTAGAAATCTTTATGCATCGACATGACAACTTTATTAATAAACAGATATAAAACAATAACGTAAATTATCACAAGTTTTAAAATATTACAAAAATAACAAAAAGAAAATAGTAGAATTAAAAAAATAAACGTTGCACCGGTCAAATAAGACACTTCTTTTTTTTATACCAAAATATATATGTGGCCTATTGTAGGAAGGGTTATCGAGAAATTGTCTAAACAAAAACTAGATGAAATCTTCAAAATCAGCTACCACTTTTTACTCCCATTCTTAAAGGCAGACGATCCGCTATACAATTATGATTATATCGGCCAACAACTCAAAAGAAGAACAAACTATCAAGATCATTAACAAATACAAATTAAAAACAAAATTGTAAAGGTCACTAAACAAACACTATACGTTTACGAAAATAGTTATCAAACATGTCATTGCTCTAAAAGAGAGAGAGAAGGGAGAGAAAAAAAAGCTTTGGAGTAAATTTCAAGTTTTTTTTAAGTTAAAGTGATTATAAGTAGTATTTAATCTGAATAGACTTTCAATTATTTGACAATACATGCTCAATCACCTTATTGTAATTGTTGGTACTCGAACCTGTGACCTCTAAAAACAACAACCGTTCCTTATTTCCTTTAACCACTGAGGCAAAGTTAATTCGTGCGAACATCATTCCCTCAATGGGTACCGCAAGTGGTCCTAAATGAAAGAAACACTTGTACTCATCTCAATATTAAACCTTAGCCTTATACGATTTTTGGGTAACAATATTAATATCATTTTCGTACCACAATTTATATTTTTGTGCACGTTACAAATTGAGATCGGGATTTTAAAACGTCAAGACAAAGCTTTAATCATTCATTTCTCCAAAGTATTGACATCATATTTTACATTATATTAATGGTTTTTATTATATTTATACCACATATTTATTTCATCTTTTGAAAATTATTATATGCTTATGAAATTAAATAATGATAGACTACATTTTAATTTCTCCTAAAATGATAAAGTTGTAATTTAGTTCTTAATAATTATAAAATTAAAACTAATATAATAATAAAAGGGTAAACTTCAACGGAGGTCGTTTAATTATGGGTAAGGTTACATTTCGGCCACCAAATTATTAAAGGTTACATTTGAGTCACTCAATTATGGGTAAGGTTACGTTTGGGTCACCCTTCATATTTTAAAAAAGTACATCAATTTAGTCATTTTTTCTTCCAAATCACTTGTATACCCTTGTTAACATTAGAATACTTCATTTGAAATCATTAATTAATCTAATACACAAATTGATATACTTTTTTTAAAATATGAAGGGTGACCCAAATGTAACCATGCCCATAATTGAGTGATCCAAATATAACCTTTAATAATTGGGTGACCCAAATGTAACATTACCCATAATTGGGTGACCCAAATGTAACATTACTCATAATTGAGTGACCCAAATGTAACCTTACCCATAATTGAGTGACCTTCATTGTAGTTTACTCATAATTAAATTATATTTATTATTTTTAACAATTTTATAATTAAATTCAATCCTCAAGCTCCCTTTGATTTTAAAAAGAGTTTTAGATTTATTTATTTTTATAATATACCAGTGTGATTACATGATAGTATTTGTTCATACAACGTACACACACATATGCTTAAATTCGAGTCTCCTAAAATGAATACACCGTCATCTTATTTTTAAGGCTAAACTACAAAATAACTGTCCAACATGTCTATTTTTCTAATAAGTGCCTTAAGTATTTTTTTTGGCTAAAATAAGTGCCTAAAGTTTCATTTTTGACTGAAATATGTGCCTACAATATTTTTTTTTTGCTAAAATAGGTATCTAAAGTTTCATTTTTTTGACTTGTTTTAAAGTCAATTGAGGTACCTATTTGGGCACTTATTTCAATAAAAAATAAAACGTTAAGCACTTATTTCAGCTAAAAAAATACTTTAAACTTCTATTTCAGTCAAAAATAAAATTTTAAACACTTATTATAAAATATATATATATAATTTAAACATTTATTTTATAATTAAGATAATTTTTAACTGAAACTACTCTTAAATTCGAGTTTTACATTTGCTGAACTCACGAATTCTTTACATTCCTCATTAATATGGTTTTCAAAGGGACCGCTGTCGCCGTGCGTCACTATTGTAAACTTCCTAGGGTCTCTCTCGTTTGAAAAAAAAAATCATACCGACAAAAAAGTGTCTTGTTTGTTGGTAAAATTACAATAAAGCCCTCCATCCACCTTCTTCAATTTAATAACAACAATATTTAGATTAGATAAACTCATTAATTACCTACCGCTTATTACTTAATTATGGATTAATTAGTTGTCTTTTCACAATCTTTAGCTGGACAGGAGTTACGATATGAAAATATATACCTTACTAGTCAAATAATGCAAACCAAAATATTAATTATAAAATATTAAGGATAAATATTCAGTTTCCACGTGCGCCTTAAAACTTAGTTTTAAGGTAAAATGAGTTAGTTTAGGGTATAAAGTTTAAGGGTTTAGGTGTAGGGGTAAGAATTTATGGACAGTTGTTTTAGTTTAAGGTTATAATTTAGGGTTTATAGGTTAAAACCTAAACCCTCACCATATTACTCTAAAAACTAAACCTTAACCTATAAACCCTAAATTATAACTCTACACCTTAAATTAAAACAACTATCCCTAAATTCTAAACCCCTACACCTAAACCCTTAAACCCTATACCCTAAACTAACTCTCTATACCCTAAAACTAAGACGCAGTTTCCACTGCCAGTGTATAGGATATTAATCCAAATATTAATTATAGAATTTGTTACTTAAAGTGAGATCTACTGATTGGTCTAGTAGCTAAGGATATTTATATTCTTTCATCTTGTATGGGTTCGAATTTATGTAATTTATAATTAATAAAAAAAGAATTTGTTACTAAAAGTTTTAAAATTTAAAATTTAGTATTATGAAATTTATCGAATCTTTGATATACAATTTAATCTGATTTAACTTCGAATCTTATTAAGACTCATTAATAATAATAATAATAATAATAATAATAATAATAATAATAATAATTAAAGAATGAAACAAGACAAAATGGGTTAGTAGGAAGTTTACATTAACATTCGACCTGGTGCAGTGTCTAACGACAAATGACAACCGGGTTGTTCAAATATCCATGGAATTCCGGTCTGTTTTCTAAAATTGTGATCTACGTAAGGGGCACATCGGTCATTGTACCTTAATTAAAAAACTTAACCTAATTTTAAAATCTTTATATCTTGGGAGAATATTTGTTCCAAAATAGGAACTGAAAAGCCCCATGATTTTTTTAACGAAAAATAATTACAAGATAATATTTGTTTATATATATTTTTAATTTTTTAATAAAGTATATATATTTTATACACAAATTGATTTGAATTTGTATTTTCTAGGATGGACATTATTCGTTTTTTTTTACTGAAACACTTGTTGAATTCTTCCACATAATATTTTTTGGGAACCAATAAATCCATTTATATAAAATGGGCTTTATATTCGACTGCATTTTAGTTTAATTGTTGTTGTTATTGTATCTTTTTTGACAAATTCTAAATCTAATCTTAACCCTACCTAGAGTAGGGGGAAGGGGGACTCTAGGGGAAGGAAGTGAAGTGTTCTCAGTGGGTCTCGAATCCATGACCTATGAAAATATGAAGAATAAAGATGAGCAGCTTGGCCAACCGACCAAATATGCTTGCTCTGTTCTTATTATATTTTAAAGGCACAAAAATTAACATACTTAAGCACGTAATAAAACTATCTTAAAAATTTAAAGTTATTAATAATATAAATATTATATAAAAAATCAGTAAAAAAAGTTTTACAAACAATATAAGACCATAACTAAAAGGGTAATTATTCTATGCACAAACACTTTTGTAAATTTTGTTTACACAACTGCTTTAGTTTTAAGACTTAGGAACTTTTTGTAAAATTTAAAGGTTAGAGGTTTAAGTGAAATATTTTTGAATTTAGGAGTTGTTGATAGAATTTTGGGTTTAGGGTTAAAATTTAGTGTTTATAAGTTAAAATCTAAACCTCTAACCATATTACCCTAAAACATAAACACAAACCCATAAACCCTAAACTCTAAACTATAAAACCACAGAACCCTGAATCTCAGCACTAAAACACATAAACTCTAAACCATAAACTAAAACCCTAAACTCTAAACCATAAACCCCTACACTAAAACACATAAACTCCGAACCATAAACTAAAACTCTAAATCCTAAAATAAAGCGCTTGTAGAAATAAAAAAAATTCACCGCTTATGTACGAGGTAATAATCCTAACTAAAAATGTCGCAGAAAGAGATATTCAACATTAAACGCTCATAAACACCAATTAATTGGACCATTCTAATATTTGTCATAATTAAAACTAATAAATTTAGAGTCAAAGTTTTATAACAATAGACTAATTGCATTATTTACAATCATTATTTTTTTCATAGAGATAATAATAGAATAATAAAAATCATCATTTTAAGTTATTGCCTTATATAAAAAAATCTATAAAAAAAGTATACGAAGAAATATAAGGCCATAACTAAAAATATCTCAAAAAGAGATAATTATTTAATTGATGTCAGGGTCACACGAATTAAAAATAGGACGAAGATATAATCGTTGAAGGGACCATCTTATTTATTTTTATATAATCACAAATATTCAATCTATTAACAAACTTATTTAAATTAATACCGTAAAAACCAAACTACTATCTTCAAAATTCATTGCCCGTATAAATGATTTATGCAGTCTATATATCTTAAATTCTATAAACGGAAATGTTAATTACTTTCAATGGTATTGATAAAATATGGTATTTAAGAAAAATGGATTAAATGAATCAATGAGGCTGGTTAAACAACTTGATATTACTTAAGCAAGTCTCGAGTTTGAGCCTTTGTGTATGCAGAAAATGACTACCGTAAGACTCACCTATCACAATAAGATATACGATAGAAGTCGATTCAGATTAGTCTGACTAAAAGCCTTTGTGTAATACTCTAGCCGATAGTTTAGCTAAAGATGGGCTAAATAGACAAATTATGTTTAAAGCTTGGTGGTGAAGTCATGTTGCTTTAGGAGGATTGGGAGAGTCTGTATCTTGTGAGATTGTACTGTGTCGTGGTCATATTTAGGGGGCGGGACTACTGGTCCATAGAGCAGTGTTAAGTGGTGTAGTATGGCAGCGTAGTAGGAAAGGGATTTGGGCATGAGTATATCGCGATTAGCCGAGCTTGTGGATTGGATTTTGTAAACACCACATTGTGTGTACTCTTTTCCTCCGATAGGTTTAGGGAGGTTTTTAACGAGGCACGCAATGTTGGTGTGGCTTATAAGTTTTAATAAATTATCTTATTTGCCGAGCAAAAAATAAATAAATAAATAATCAATAATGAATGCTTATAAACACCGATTAATTGGACCATTTTTTTTTACAAATTCTAAACTTAATCTTACTTAAAGGGGAGGGGAAATAGACTCTAAAGGAAGGAATGAGTGTTGCTAATAGGACTAGAACCCATAATCTAAAGTAACATGAGAGAAAAAAAGAACCAGCTTAATCAACCGACCAAATATACTTGCTCAATTAATTGAACCATTTTAATCTTTATCATATATATTTTAATAAAATCTTTATCAAATTTAAAACTAATAAATTTAGAGTAAAAGTTTCATAACAATAGTCTTATTGCATTATTGTAATCATCATTTTCATGGAGATTACAAACGAATTATATTGAATAGTTTTTAAGAATATTATTTTTATATATTTTAAGATTTCATGAGTATTTTTTCCCGGCTATTCACTGGAACGAGTCTAATGATTCTGCGTTATGTTGGTCCATATAAAGAGTGAACGTTATCCACAAGTTTTAAAGCTACTCTATGCACAAATTTTACAATACATTTGACGATTAATCAAACTGCTCATCCGTATTCTCTCATTTTTCTTACGTCATGAGTTATAGACCCACTAAGAGCACCTCTTCCTTCCTCTATAGTCGCACCTTCTCTCTATGTACAATTAAAATTAAATAAAATTTGTCAAAAGAAAAAAAATAGAAGAAAAAGAAAAATATGCACAATATGATAACTAAACCCTTGACCACTGGTTAAGGTAAGAGAAACTTTTATCATATCACCTAAACCTCGTGGTTACTGGTTAGTATATTTTTAATAACTTCTATTTGGATTTTTTAAAAAAATTATTACACGTGGTAAGTTTTAATTGGGTCACATGACTTTTTTTCAACATAAGTGATAGAAAGGGAAAAATATTTGACAAAATCATAATACAAGGACAAAATCGAGAAGAAGAAAAAAACAATGCATGGACCAAATTTAAAATTAGGGTAAAGTAGAGAAGAAAAAATGATAATAAACCTTATAATTAAAATTTCGCAGTATCATGTGGCTTTGGTCAATCAAGGGCATTTTAGTTATTTGAAGCAAAAAAATTAGTAAGTGGCATTCTCGTAATAAAAACGCATAATCAGGCCCGAAATTATACAACTCATCCTCTTCTGTCTTCTTCACGCTCTTCCTTTGTATACCCGTTTGAAAGTTGAAGCTTCACTTTTCTTCTTTCTCTTTAAAGCACCCAAACTCTTTTTCCTTCTCGATTACCATTTTCCTTCACTTTCCCGAGAAAAAAGCCCCATATCTCGCCGGATCCAATGCCGGTCACCGGCAAAACCGACACCACCACCACCGACACTTCCGAAACCAGCTCAATAACCCACATTCTCTCCTCCAAAACACCGCTGTTCAATCTTAAACTCTACGCAGTAATCTCCATCCTCGTCGTTTTGTTGCTTCTTTTCTCTTTTTTGATCTTCCTATGTTTCCGTTTAAACAGAAACGCGCGCAAGCGCAAAGTGAAGCACAGCTCGGGTCTAATCCCGTTGGTATCTAAAGAGATCTTGGAGATCAAGGCGTTGAATCAGAACGTCGATTGCTTTGCCGAGGAGGGCAAGATCGGGAATTCGGTTCCGAGTAAGAGTAGCGAGGGAGTTAGCGTTGGCGACGATGTATCGGGAGCCAGTGACGTGTCGTCGGCGGATGCTCAGAATATCGGTTGGGGACGGTGGTACAGCATGAAGGAGCTGGAGATGGCGACGCGTGGATTCGCCGAGGAGAATGTGATCGGTGAAGGCGGATACGGCATCGTTTTCCGTGGCGTTTTGCAAGACGGTTCCGTCGTCGCTGTAAAAAGTTTGCTTAATAACAAGTACGTAAACAGTAGCTTATACAATTGTTTCGAGATTTTGTGCTTTTGCTCTGTTTGTTTGCCGGGAAAAGACAAAAAACACTTTCCGGGAAAATATTGCTATTCGATTATTCTATTCATGCATGCTAGATCCAAGACTGAGCGTTGAAGATTATGTGTTTTTTTTGTTCATTACTTCTTTTAAGTTTTAATTGCTGGTTTGACTTTTTACACATTGAATGGCGTCCCTTTATTTTAAAATATTAACAAAACAGTACTTTTTTTTTCTGGTTTAATTATGTTACCAATCCCTTAATCTTTGCACATTTGAAATTTAATCTCTTTACTTTTAACGACAGGAATTTAGTTCCTTTACTCTTTTGATTTAATAATTCCGTTAAATTGGATTATATATGCTTTTTTAAAGAGTAATTTTTCTCACATGATTGACCAATATTAAATGAGTGAAAGACTGAATAAGCAAATAAAAATGTTAAATATGGGGATGGGATTGTAAGGTTTCTGATTCTAAATCTTTGGTTGTAAGATCCCACAGCATTGTTTCCGAGAAGTGAAGTTTTTTACTTTCTACTTAGAATTAAAACTAGAGGGACTAAATTGCAAATGTGTGAAAAAGTACAAGGACTAGAAACATAATTAGACCACATTGTTTGCTTGTAAGGTTTCTGATTCTAAATGTTTGGTTGTAAGATTCCACGGCATTGTTTTCGATAAGCAAAGTTTTTTTTTCTTTCTACTTAGAATTAAAACTAGAGGGACTATATTGCAAATGTGTGAAAAAGTACAAGGACTAGAAACATAATTAGACCACATTGTTTGCTTGTAAGGTTTCTGATTCTAAATGTTTGGTTGTAAGATTCCACGGCATTGTTTTCGATAAGCAAAGTTTTTTACTTTCTACTTAGAATTAAAACTAGAGGGACTAAATTGCAAATGTGTGAAAAAGTACAAGGAATAGAAACATAATTAGACCACATTGTTTGCTTTTATTTATTCATGTAACATTGTTCACAGGGGCCAAGCAGAGAAGGAGTTCAACGTGGAAGTTGAAGCCATTGGCAAAGTGAAGCATAAAAACTTGGTGGGTCTAGTTGGCTACTGCACGGAAGGTGCTCAAAGGATTCTTGTGTATGAATACGTCGACAACGGGAACTTGGAACAATGGTTGCACGGTGATGTCGGACCTGTTAGTCCACTTACGTGGGATGTACGGATGAAGATCGCGATAGGAACGGCAAAAGGGTGCGGTGTTTCGTCTATTGTTCTTCCTTTTTTCCTAGTCTCATGAAATCATGTTCATTTAGCTTTTGTCATACTCCGGGATCCGTTTTGCCTCTACAATTGTTGTTTTCTTGTTGTTTTTGCAGATTAGCCTATTTGCATGAAGGGCTAGAACCTAAAGTTGTGCATCGTGATGTCAAATCGAGTAATATCCTTCTGGACAAAAAGTGGAATCCTAAAGTATCAGATTTCGGATTAGCCAAGCTCTTAGGATCCGAAGCAAGCTACGTGACGACACGTGTAATGGGGACATTCGGGTTTGTTCTCGTGTCTATATGTATATGTATACCCTACATTATTGATTCTTATTTTGGTAGTATTTGTTGTTCTCTGCAGTTATGTTTCACCAGAATATGCAAGCACAGGCATGCTGAATGAGGGAAGTGATGTCTATAGTTTCGGAGTTCTACTGATGGAGATGATTACGGGAAGAAGCCCGATTGATTATTCGAGGGCACCTGGAGAAGTAAAAACAGTGTTTCTCTTGCAATACCTTAATTGGATGCCGGATCACCATAAATAATGTCTTTTTTACTTGCTGTTGGTTTCAGATGAACTTAGTTGATTGGTTTAAAGGTATGGTAGCAAGTCGTCGTGGAGAAGAACTTGTGGACCCTTTGATTGAAGTTCAACCCTCGCCTCGAGCTCTGAAACGAGCTTTGCTAGTTTGTCTCCGATGCATTGATTTGGATGCCAATAAGAGACCGAAAATGGGGCAGATTGTTCACATGCTTGAAGCAGATGATTTTCCTTTCCGCTCCGTAAGATAATTTTAGTTTATAGTCTGTTTTATTTATTTGCTAGTTTTGTTGTTGGTCTGGTTGGTAAAGAAAATCATAGTAGTTTCAAGTTCATGTTCCATGAATGAATGTTCCGTTTCGTGAATGTCGGTGACCAATGTTTCAGATGTCGGAACTCGGAACACTTCCATTACACTGATAACACATACTGAGCACTTAGCAGTTAGCTCATCAGGTGTGCCATAGGGCAGATTGTTCACATGCTTGAAGCAGATGATTTTCCTTTACGCTCCGTAAGATAATTTTAGTTTATAGTCTGTTTTATTTATTTGTGAGTTTTATTGTTGGTCTGGTTGGTCAAGAAAATCATAGTAGTTTCAAGTTCATGTTCCATGAATGAATGTTCCGTTTCGTGAATGTCGGTGACCAATGTTTCAGATGTCGGAACTCGGAACACTTCCATTACACTGATAACACAGACTGAGCACTTAGCAGTTAGCACATCAGGTGTGCCATAGGGCAACAATTGGTGATACCATGTCTGGAATCCCTTAAAATGCCTTTTTCTTGCAGGAGCACCGCCCGGCACGGGAGGGATACTCCGTCCCGTCCCCTGTGCCGATATCTGCAAGAGTTCCACATCCGAAGAAGCACACCGAGAAGGTTGACGCCGCGAAATCGAGACGGAAATGATTGCTTCCTACACAAGGCATTATGGTTTCCAAGGTCAGATTATGTTGTAGAATAAGCTTTCCATTTACTCCAAATATGAAGAATGATTAAAACACCTTGGATGTGCATATATATTTCCTTACTCGAATACTTTATATCGCCATTTTTGATTTCACCGAGCCTTGTATATATGTACTTGCTTCGATATTGATATAATACCAGTCTGTTTAAGTCTGCAATATCGAAATTTACGAGGGATCGAACCGGTAACTCTCGAGTTAACAGAAGAGGAAATGCTTGAATATTCAGTTTTAACCTAACCAACATGACAAGGCACAGACAGCAACCTTTTTCATTGCTTGTGAACGATGATGTCGTGTTGAAGTACACTATGTTTATTGTTGAAATAGGCCCATCTCTCTGTTTTGTTTTCAGCTTGAAAATGGCTGATTCCCAAAGCAAACTTCACTTATATAGAAATGGATTGTATGTTTTTTTTTTCTATTCTAAATCTAGGGTTGTTAGGCTATTCAACATTATTTCAAAATGGCAATGTGAATTTAAGGAACGGAGTAAATTCGACTTGATTTGAATAGTAATTTTATAAATTTGTCTCAGCTAAAAAAATTAAATAAAATTTGGATTATAAACGAGACTCGAATAACTTCAAATTTTTAGTACTCCATTAATGGATTGATATTCAAGTTCGAATCGAGCTCCTCAGTTATAGAAAGATGTTTAAATTATAACCAATTAATATCATAACATTATAGATATGGCAAAATGACAAAAGATGCCCCCAACGTTTGCATGTTTTGTCATTTGGCCCTCTATTCTTTCTTTTGGTCCAAATATGCCCCCAACGTTTCATTTGTAGTCCAAATATGCCCCCCAACGTTTTAATTTGGTTTAAATATGCCCCCGTTAGATGGAAATTGTCAGTCAACTGACGTTCAACAACTAATGCTAATTGGACTTGCTATGTATTAATATCTGCTGATGCCAGGTCAAAATTTTTTTATAAGCCGTTGACCGTCAGTTGATTGACAGTTTACATCCAACATGGACATATTTGGACTATGAATGAAACGTTGGGGACATATTTGGACCAAAAGAAAGAAAAGGGGGCCAAATGACAAAACAAGCAAACGTTGGAGGCATATTTGGACAAAAAAAGAATAGGAGACCAAATGACAAAACATGCAAACATTAGGGGCATCTTTTGTCATTTTGCCTATATATATTTACTATTAAATTTGAACAGAAACTCAAACAACTCGACTTGAAAAAAAATCAAATAAACTCGTCAGCTCAACTAACTCGAAACTTTTTTTATTCGACTCAATCGAATACTCACCCAAAATATATATTATTTTTAAAAAAAAGTCAACAATGCTATCAATTACACTTCAATTATTAACTCAAAAAGGCTAAAGGACTAAATTCTTGGAATTTAAAGTAAATAGACTAAATTTCAAAAGTACAAAAAGCATAGGGACTTAGAGAATAATTAGATCTTATATTATTTTATAGTGTTTTAATTTAATTTAATCCAATCCACTTACTGTTGTCAGTTTCACAACGCATGAACAGCCGTTAATCGAGCTTCATATGACACGTGTCATCTCCACATTGAATCTTAAAACAACTGATACGCACGTCAATACAGTCCACGTGTACAAAAAAAAATCAAGCCCCCTAAAAAATTCCGAAAGAAATTAAAAAGTAGTTATTACGACGATCCCTCTAACGCCCCCTCATTTGCTGCAACACACAAAATTAAGAAGAAAAATCAATCTTAGAGAAATTTTGAAATACATTTCCAGCATTCCGTTGAGAAGAGTGTGTTGAAGTTTATTTTGGCATGGAAACGAAGCTGGTAGAGAGGTTAGAGGCCGCGGTGGCGCGGCTGGAGGCTCTAGCCGCGGGTGGAGGAGTCTCCTCCAGGGGATTGCCGGATTTCGGTGCCGATATGTCTTCGGATCCGTCTATTATTGCGTTTGACGATCTGATGGATCAATATGCGGCGAAGGTTTCCGGTGCTGCGGAGAAGATTGGAGGTCAAGTGCTGGATGTAACTAAGTTGCTTCTCGAGGCTTTTTCTGTGGAAAAGCAGCTTCTTAAGGAGATCAAGCAAACTCAGGTTACTGTTTTTCCTTTCGTTTTCTTTTTATTCGATTATAAATTTCTGTTCATATTTTGTTTGTTTGAGCTTTTTATTATATTTTTTTGGATGAATTATGTGAAATCCAGTGAACTAGATTCAAGTGCAATGTATCTATAACTTAGTGTGGATGTTGCGATGATTTGTACAAAAGAGGTTTTGCTTTTTTGTGCAGTGCGGAAAGATATCTTATTCATTACATAGCTTTCTTTCGAATCTGAGAGTGTCTATTTTGTTTATGAAATTTGACTGTGATTGTTTCACGAACTTAAGAAACACTAGAATTATTGAGTACTTACAATATTAAGATGTTATCAAGGAGGAAGTTAACGTTTGGTTGCTTGAGTGTTTCATATTATGATTTTTTTTAATAAATTGTTCTATATTATTTGCTTTTTATTCTTTCATTCTACAAGTATTGTATTCGGTGTGTCTAAATCGTTGTAAATATTAATGAGATGCTTGAAGGCATTCTGCTATGTTTTTGCAGAAACCTGATATGGCAGGGTTTACTGAATTTCTCAAACCATTGAATCAAGTGATCATGAAAGTTACTGCTATGGCAGAACAGAGGGGTTCTGAGTTTTTCAACCACTTTAAGGGTGCTGGGGAGAGTCTTTCAGCTTTAGCTTGGATTGCTTACACTGGCAAAGATTGTGGTATGTGAATGTATGTTGTGGCCTATTTGCTCATACTATTTCTGCTTGAATTGTTCACTTTTCTCAGTTATATGACTGGCTTGTACGGTGTAGTGTAGCATAAATCGTGTGTGTTTGGTTTTGCGGTGGTAGAATTGATTTTGGATCATCATGATTTTATAGAATTGATTTTGTGTATAATTGATTTTAAAGTAACATGAATTATGTTTGGGAGTTTTTTTTCTTAAAATTCACGATTGTGTAAAAATCACGACGAAACGCAAAAGCTACTTCTACCTTGCTTTTCCCAAAATCACGTTTGGATTTTTAGATCCAAACATGTTGGTATGATGACCGAGGCATGTTTTCCCGTTCAATCGGGATTTTTGGACCCCAAATGCAAAACCAAACATGCTGGACTCTGGTTCACACATCTGTTTAAAGTGTGAATTTATATATTCCTGCCTTTGTTCAATGCTAGAATTAGGCTCACGTTTTCAACTAATCACACCTCAGGAAAAGTGTGACCTTCATTCGTGCATTTCATGCTTAGGCCTTTTGTAGAAGAATTTAAGAGGTGCTGCTGCTTCTATATATGTCATCATATCCAGTGAAGTTGTTGTCATGTGAAAATAGCCTTTTTACAATTTTACATGACAGTAGCATATGATCTCATTCTCCTGCTTCTTGTTGTTTGATTCTTGGTATTGCTTTCCGTATTCAAGGTATGAGCATGCCTATTGCACATGTGGAAGAAAGTTGGCAAGCGGCTGAATTTTACACCAACAAGGTACTTCCTTTTACTTCTAGGAAGCCAGCAACTCAAGCTGGAGTGGAAACTGTGATCCACTATGCATGTTATGAAAATCAGGAACATCATTGGATGCATAACAGGGTGTTAAATTCTTCTCATACTTGTTTCCTTTTCTCTTAAAAGAACTGATCAATTATGTTATTTTTGTTAGTCAGATTAACCTCTCTTTTTGATGCAATTGATCTTTTTTCTGCAAAAATATGAAATAGACACACTCTCACACACACACATTTATCTGAGTAAAAAACTCTAATCTGTTGAAATTAGTAGTACGTCGAGATTAACACGTTATGTTTCATGTAATGGTGTGAATTGAATTGGTACATAGATTTGAGCAAAATGACTAGTTGGTCGGTATTGAAATATGTATTGTAAATTTCAGGTTCTCGTGGAGTACAAAATCAAAGATCCAAACCATGTTGAGTGGGCCAGAGCATTGAAGGAGCTGTATTTACCAGGTCTGAGAGATTATGTCAAAAGTCATTATCCTCTTGGACCGGTATGGAATGCCTCTGGTAAGAGGGCATTTGCTGCTCCATCGAAAGCTCCTCCACCAAGTGCCCCCGCAGCTCCTTGTCCTCCACCTGCTTCTCTTTTCAGCTCAGAATCGTCTAAACCTTCTTCATCACAACCAAAACAAGGGTTGTCAGCTGTTTTCCAAGAAATAAATTCCGGGAATGTCACTTCCGGTTAACCTCTTACCCCTCTCTCTTCTGCTTTCTTGACTAATTCCCACGTCAATGTTGAGCAACTATGATCTGATTCTCTTCATGTGTAGGCCTGAAGAAGGTTACTGATGATATGAAGTCGAAGAATCGCACCGATAGATCAGGGGTTGTTAGCACCACTGAAAAGAAACCACGTTCCATCCCAGCTACTACTGCCCCAAAAGTAGCACCACCAAAATTCGAGCTGCAAATGGGTCGTAAGTAAGTCGGCATATTTTCCGTGTTAACTTTCGTTTGGGTGGCTGATAGTGGTATTTGATTTATTGAGTGTCTATTGCTTGCAATATCGGTAGGTGGGCTATCGAGAATCAAATTGGAGTCAAGAACTTAGTTATTGAAGATTGTGATGCCAAACAGTCCGTGTATGTTTTCGGATGCAAGGATTCCGTTTTGCAGATTCAGGGTAAACTTATTATATCCATGGACGTTTATTCATTTTTTTTGACAATGCAGTGTACTTTCTTTACATGTATGGTTGTTTGCTTTAGCTCGGTGATTTTTTTATGCAGGGAAAGTTAACAACATAACACTTGACAAATGCACTAAGATGGCAGTGTTATTTAAGGTTTGTAGGGAAAGACCAACATTTTACATGTATATATCTTTTGAAGCATAATTTGTACTCATTATGCCTTTTACTACAAACAGGATGTTGTGGCTGCTTTTGAGATAGTAAATTGCAATGGCGTTGAGGCACAATGTCAGGTATATTCTTCATCCTTCTGATATAAACACCTTAAAAGCAAATGCTGGTCGTGTTATCGTGTTCGATAAATTAGCATATTACCGTGCTCTTTGATCGATACTTGTGGCTGTTCTAGGGTTTTGCTCCAACAATTTCAGTGGACAACACATCTCAGGCTCAGTTGTACTTGAGCAAAGATTCTTTAGAAGCATCTATAACAACAGCCAAGTCAATTGACATCAATGTATTAGTACCTGGTGCTGACTCTAATTCTGACTGGGTACGTTTTCGAGTTTTTCGAATGCATAGCTTCTCCTCCCTCGTCTTTCGAATGCATTTGTTTTTTCTACCATGGACGGATGGCTTACCGTGTTTTCTGTCGTAGACGGAGCATCCTTTGCCGCAACAGTACATCCATGTATATAAGAATGGCCAGTTTGAAACTAGTCCAGTCTCGCACTCAGGAGCTTAAAGTGAGCCTCTCTTCAATCCAAACTTTTTACTTATATCCTTTTATTTTTCTCGGATCAAATTTATGACACATATCAATCGGTCATCATCCGGTTTTATTCCTTCAGTTTTACTCAAAACAGTTTGAATCTCTTCAACGAGGAGTTTTCTGCAACTATTTATATATTATGTTGTAATTGGAACTTCGATTTTGCTATGCTCTTTTTTTCAACTATTCTTAGATTTAAAAGTTTATATCTTCAATTCTTCTTAGATTTAAGTTGCTTTTTTATTTAGTTGGATGTCCTGGAAAGAAGTTGTGATACAAACTGGAAAGCGTGAAACGAACGACGGCTTAATATCAAAATAAGTGTTCAAATTATTCGGGGTTTTCTTTTTAGAGGTCTAAACTTCTTCTTTTTTTGCTCTTTTTAGATGACCAAACTATTTTTTTTATCAAAATAGGTGCATCAGTTAACCTTAAAATAAGTAAAAAACGATAGTTTGGGTACCTAAAAAGGGTAAAAAAACAATTTAAGCACCTAAAAAAAACATGATAATTTAAACACTTATTTTGATATTAAGTGAACGAACGACTTATGTTACCCGTTATTGAGTTCATGTGCATGTAAAGAGAAATAAGAAATCAATGCTCATGGGACATGTGAATTTTGACAACTAACATTTGGTTCATGTAATTCGAATCTAAACGTAATATAATTTGATTTAATTATAGGCAAAATGACAAAAGATGCCCCCAACGTTTGCATGTTTTGTCATTTGACCCCCTATTCTTTTTTTGGGTCCAAATATGCCCCCAACGTTTGCTTGTTTTGTCATTTGGCCCCCTATTCTTTCTTTTGGTCCAAATATGCCCCTAACATTTCATTCATAGTCCAAATATGCCCATGTTGGATGTAAACTGTCAATCAACCGACGCTCAACAGCTTATAAATTTTTTTTGACGTGACATCAGCAGATCTTAATACGTGGCAAGTCCAGTCAGCATCAGCTGTTGAACGTCAGTTGACTGACAGTTTCCATCTAACATGGGGCACATTTGGACCAAATTGAAACGTTGGGGGTATATTTGGACTACGAATAAAACGTTGGGGGCATATTTGGACCAAAAGAAAGAATAGGGGGCCAAATGACAAAACAAGCAAACGTTGGGGGCATATTTGGACCAAAAAAAAGAATAGGGGGTCAAATGACAAAACATGCAAACGTTGGGTGTATCTTTTGTCATTTTGCCTTAATTATAAAACGATTAATAATCAAATTTATTTGATTCAAATTTAAGTATACTTTAATTTAAAATAATCTGAATTCAAATTTGTAACGATAATAATCCAAACTCAAAATGATCTAAATTTAAAAGCGATTTAAATCGAATTTTTTATATAAATTTTAAAATTTTAAATTGACCCGATATAAATTTATCTAATGTGCACGCTTGGTTAATCAAATTCACATTCTTTTCACCCATTGATATTTGATAGGGTGAATGAGAATAATGGTTGGTGGGCCTGTCCGCACATGTGCTTCCTCCAAATAAGCATGACGCGTCTAGTTTTCTGATTTTGTTGGTTTTTGAATTTGTTTTTTTTATAAGATTGGTATTTCAATTTTAAAATAATTAGAGAATGTTATTATTATGTCTCGAAAAATACTTTTTTAAGTAATATCTAATTATATTGATGTATGATATAAATTTAATAAATAAATTGAAATTTAAACTCAAATATGACATGGAAAATAGTTAAAACACGATCAGTGGCGGGACTTGAAGTAAAAGTTTGAGTGGGCCAACTTAAGTTTTTTTAAAAAAAACTAGAGGATTGAACGAAAATTTTCAAAAACATTGAGGGTTTAACTACATTTTTTAACAATTTAAAGAGATTTAACAAAAAAATTTAAAAATTTGAGAGAATTTAGTTAAAAATATTCAAAGTTTTGAAGCTTAATATGAATTTTTAAAAATTTTAAGCCAAATTTCGACTTTTCCAAATTTTTGGGGGGCGTGCCCCCCACCGGTCTCTTAAAGCTTCTGCCACTGAACACGATAGGGTAAATAGAATAAAATGATATTTATAAATGATACATTGATAGAATATAAATTCTATGTACCGTCAGAAAATTAAATGATGACATATCATAATAACTTTTTTTCGAACGGTTAGTTTTATTGAATAAAAAAATATCTTAAAATTACCAGAAGAGTCTAGAGTAATAGACTAATGAGATTCTAAAACTATCATACAAACTAGTCAGTTAAAAATAAAATAAGACCAAACACATAAAGGGTTAAAAATTCAGCAAACCAGTTCAGCCAAACGATATGTACAAATAAATACCATTATCGACGATGAACGATAAACAATATCAACACAAACATAAAAAATATATATAATAATGATAATCCGTTGACAAATTGACATAACCATAATTCAATCACGTCTTATCTTCAGCAATGCGAACGTACTCGATTCAAATTTTATAATCTCACATTGTAGTCCCTACCAAATGCACTAGATGCTATGTACATCATTCAATGGGTGGAAAACTGGTGAAGATGGAAAGGACAAATTGGTCCCACTTTCCCAGCATAAGGTAGGTGAAATGTTAAATTCTCCCACTCAGACAAGAAACTCACATTGCCTTTCCTCATCCACTTTTTCACAAAACCTTTTTAACCGCTACATTATCTATATGTAGGTACCATTCCAAAAGGACCAAAACCCACTTTCCTTCACATTTCCTCCTATCACTTGTAAGGATAGATATTTTACTCGAACTCGACGAATTCCGATCCAACTTGACCCGATTATATATTTAATCCTTAATTTGGTATTCAATAACGATTATCCATTACTTCAGATTCAAGATCATATACATTTGTCTAAATTTTATATAAAATGTATATAATAGGATAAAAAATTTATGTCTTTTTTCGGTGCCTTACTTATGCTCCAACACTAAAAAACGCTACAAAATTAAATTTCAAGCATTAATCCTAAATTTTAAATCCTAAACATTATACCTTAAATTATATAAACCCTAACCTAGAATCATAAACCTAATTTTGAGCGTGTGCATAAGTAGTGGCACCGAAAAGGGGCAGAAGTTTTTTTATCCTGGATAAAAATCTCCTGCCCCTTTTCGGTGCCCATACGTATGCCTCATCACTAAAAAAATACTACAAAATTAAATTTTAAACCCTAACCCTAAATTCTAAATCCTAAACTCTATACCCTAAATAAAAGAAGACTATTCTATATTTTCTAACTATTTTATATATTTTTATTTTTTTAATTGAATTAATGTATTTTTTAACCCTTCAATCTCCCCAGACTTTGCTCTTACTAATTCGGTTCACCCATATCGCACACCTAATTTTGATGTGTAATTCTCCCAGCAATGATATTCGGATGCATCAAACTTACGACTTGTTTAAGCAATATCAAATTGTTTACCACTTTAACTAATCTTGTTAGTAATTGAATTAATATTTGATTAACATGTAAATCATAAAATCATATTACTAATAAAATTTTGGCCTTATTTAAGTTCACCCATTTCAAGTTTCAAAACACACAGCTTAAGAAACAAGCAATACCCCCACTCTCTCTCTCTCTCTCTCTATTTCCTCCTTCTCTTTAATGGCTGCTTTCTTCTTCTTCTTCCTCTGCATTCATTTCTCAAGTAAGTTCTCTACTCCCAAAACGACACCGTTTTCCCTTTCTCTTTACCAAGAAAATGAATCACTATCAGTTACTTCGCTCTCAATTCCGTTTAACAACGTTTTTCTGTTTTTGTAAATAGGCGCTGAGCCGTTTATTGGAGTGAACTACGGCCAAGTAGCAGACAACTTACCGCCGCCGTCAGCCACCGCGAAGCTTCTACAATCCACGTCGATAGAGAAAGTCAGGCTGTACGGTGCAGATCCGGCGATCATCAAGGCTTTAGCTAACACCGGAATCGGAATCGTTGTCGGAGCTGCGAATGGAGATATTCCAGCTCTGGCCTCCGATCCCAACTCAGCTACTCAGTGGATTAACTCGAACGTTTTGCCTTTTTACCCTGCTAGCAACATCATTCTCATCACTGTTGGCAACGAGGTCAGTTTCCAGAAATTACTTTTCAATTTCCATTTCAAATTAGAACTCGGTTCAATCTTATAAATCAGAATCGGTTCGAACCGTTTTTACCAGGTTTTGACTACGAATGACCCGAACTTGGTGAACCAACTGCTGCCGGCAATGCAAAATATGCAGAACGCCGTGAACGGGGCGAAACTCGGCGGGAAGATCAAGGTCTCTACGGTTCACTCAATGGCGGTGTTGGGCCAATCCGACCCGCCATCTTCCGGGTCGTTTGTCCCGAGCTATCAACCGGCATTGAAAGGCTTGCTTCAGTTCCACAAAGACAACGGATCCCCTTTTGCTATTAATCCGTACCCGTTTTTCGCTTACGAAAGTGACTCGAGACCCGAAACGCTTGCCTTCTGCCTGTTCCAACCCAACGCGGGACGAGTTGACTCGGGGAACGGCATTAAGTACATGAACATGTTTGATGCTCAGGTTAGTTAAAACACCTTTACTTGGTTACTTAATTAATTCCGACAAAATGATAAAAGATAGATTCCAACGTTTGTATGTTTTGTTATTTGATTTTCTATTTTTTTTGTCTAAATATGCTCTCAACGTTTGCTTGTTTTGTTATTTAGCTCTATATTCTTTCTTTTGGTCTAAATATGTCCCCAATGTTTCATTTATAGTACAAATATGCCCATATTAGATGTAAACTGACAATCAACTGACGGTCAACGACTTATAAAATTTTTTTAACGTGGCATCAACAGATCTTAATACGTGGCAAGTCTAGTCAGCATCAGTTGTTGAACGTCAGTTGACTAACAGTTTTCATCTAACAGGGGCATATTTAGATTAAATTGAAGCGTTGTGGGGCATATTTGGACTATGAATGAAACGTTAGGGGTATATTTGGACCAAAAGAAAAAATAAAGGGTCAAATGAAAAAACAAGCAAACGTTAAACACATATTTGACAAAAAAATAGGGGACCAAATGATTAAATATGCAAATGTTAAGGACATCTGCCATTAATCCCCAATTTAATCTTCCAACTATATTCATTTTCTCACTTCAATTAAATATTTTAAATTTGATAATATTAATTAATCAGTCCGATCCTCGTTCTAAATATAAAATAATTTTGAATTTTATGATAACATTTAACAATATGTAAACTAGTAGAAGCAAAAAATTAGTCACTGTAATTGTTATCTTAAAAAAATATGATATATTGCTATTAAAGAATATTATTAATTTTTTAGCGTTGAAATTTTTAAAATTTTCAGAAGCTTAACCGTAATTTTTTTCTTTCTATTTTCAAGGAACGTTTCAAAATATTATAAATATATTTTTATGTAAATATTTAATTGTCGGTGGAATATTGCCTTTCTCATTCACGTGTGAACTAATTATTTACCCGTAGAATACTCCCGTCATTGTTTTTCTTTCTTGGTTAATTTTTTTATTAGTCCTCATGCTATGTCAAAATTGTAGATTTAACACTTGTATTCTAATTCATTCATTTTTTAGTCTTTATACTTTTCAAATTTTAGAATTTCGACGTGACTCGAACAATAACTACAAGTCTCTATATTATACATATGTTGTAGATTTAATTTTTGTGGTTCAGTTTAATCATTTTAATTCCTTAAAGTATTATCCTATTATTCGAGTCATAGCTTTCAATTAATTAAATTAAAATATAAAAACTAAATTTACACCTCATATATGGATAAACTTCGTCTGCCTCTTTTCGGTGCCTATATATGCCCCAACACTAAAAAATACTACAAAATTAAATTTTAAGCACTAACCTTAAATTTTAAATCCTAAACCCTACATATGCCCTAAAAATACATCATACCTTAAATTCTCTAAACCCTAAACCCTAACCACAACCCCTAACCTAAAACTTTAAATCCTAAAATTAATTTTGAGCATGAAGGCATATATAGGACACCGAAAAGGAGTAGATAATATCTACCCCTTCATATATAGTACATGAACTAATGACAAAACATCAAGGGCTGAGCTGTGTTTGGTTTTTGGACCGAACCCAATTTAAAGTGGGATCTGAGTCAACAAACAACAGTGACAGTGTGGAATAAACGTAGGAAATACGTTAATTTTAGTCACTCGCTATGGTATTAGATGATTAATGACTTAAAACTAGGGATGGTAAAAAACCCGAATCCTGCAATAACCCGGTTTGGTAGGAGATTTTTTTAAAATTTTCGAGTTAGATCAGGTTTTTAAGAAGTTTGAGTCGGGTCGGAGTCGGGTTTAGGGTGGAAATTCTCCGACCCGGTTTATTTATAAATATATATATTTATTATATTTAATATTTTTATTAATTTTATTAATTTTCTTCGGGTCGGGTTTAATCGGTTTTTTTATTAAAATTCCGGGATCGGGTTAGAGTCTGATTATACTTTTATTATGTCGGGTCGGGTCGGGATAAAAATATATTAAACTCGGATCGAGTTGAATCTTTAAATTTTCAGGTTGGGTTCGGGTCGACCAAAATTCCGTACCGTCCCGTTGCCATCCCTACTCAAAACAACACTTGTCATTAGATGATTGTTAATCCTGTCTTGTCTTTCATTTATCACTAAATAGGAATGAGTTAGGTATTTTGGACAGAATCTAAATCTATCCTAACCACTGATTTTGTTGCAATGTTTGATTAAATTCATTATCTTGTTGCAATCTGCCAAGTATCATATCCATGGTTTGGTAAAATTATTCTTTTGGTCCCAAAAATCTAGGACTTTTGGTTGTTTAAATGGTAAAATTATCCTTTACGTCCAAAGTTATAAAGTTTTTAGTTAATGATATGGTAAATTTGCTCTTTGCCTCCCTCCAAAATTTTCCAGCTTCGCTTTTGGTCATATCTCCGAAAATCTGGGTTATTTTGTTCATGAATTTCATTACAATAAGATGTTAAAACGACTGGGGAAAAAGAATTACTGTGCATACACCTAAAGCCAGGGTTTTAAATTGCGGTCGCGATCGCGGTTGTGGCGTTATATCGCGGTTTCGGGCAAAAGCGGTTGAATTGCGGCTATCGCGGACCGTTTTTTACTCCCAATCGTGGATTCGGACGGTGGCGCAACCGCTATATCGCGGCCAATATCGTGTTCGCGGCCCGCTTTTTAAATCCCTGCCTAAAGCATGTGAAATTATAGGCATTTTTCTGAGAAAAAGCCAACTCTAGGCTTGTGAAATTAATGATACCATTTTCATCAAATAATTGTAGGCCCTAAGTGTAGTTGATTTGACTTATTGTGCTTGGTTACAGGCTGGCCATGGCAATAATTCTAAACTTAGCTCCATGATTTTGATTATGATTGTGCAGGTTGATGCAGTGCATTCTGCTTTGAGTTCCATGGGGTTCAAGGATGTCGAGATTATGGTTGCGGAAACGGGATGGCCGTATAGCGGCGACAGTAATGAAGTCGGAACGGGCGTCGAGAATGCAAAAGCCTACAACGGGAACTTGATTGCACACTTGAGATCAATGGTTGGGACTCCATTGATGCCTGGGAAATCTGTGGATACATACCTCTTCGCACTCTATGACGAGGACTTGAAACCCGGCCCCGGCTCCGAACGCGCGTTCGGGCTTTTCAAGCCCGACCTTTCCATGACATATGACATCAGCATTTCGAAGAGTAGTCAGGTGAGACATTTCTGAACTTTTTGAATTGCATCATCCATTGTAGTGGCTACTATGGTAAGTGACATTTTCCATGTCCCAGACTCCATCGACACCGAAAACGCCGGTGACTCCCCAACCGAAGCCAACTGCAACTGGTTGGTGCGTGCCGAAACCCGGTGTTTCTGATGCTCAGTTGCAGTCAAGCCTAGACTATGCTTGTGGCCAAGGCGTCGACTGCAGTCCGATCCAACCAGGAGGTGCATGCTTCGAACCGAATACCCTAGCATCGCACGCCGCTTACGCCATGAACCTTTACTACCAGTCTTCTGCCAAGAATCCATGGAATTGTGATTTCTCACAGACGGCAACACTAACATCCCAAAATCCTAGTAAATTTCTTCATTCCATTTCTACACAATTTACATCAAAACTCGGTCATACACGACACAACACGGCATCCGACTCATTCAAATCCGAGTAATACAGTATTTCTTTTTCTCTAATTAGAAATTTTCCATTGATTGCAGGTTACAATAATTGCATCTACCCTGGTGGGAGCACTTGAAAAAAACCAGATAAATGTGAATTGGACAAAGAAAGCAGATAGTTAAATAAAGGATGTGGGACCTTAAAGAAAAGCTCTAACTGTAGTCTGCAATATTGATCTAATTAAGTTAGGGTTGGAATTTTGATGAACTTTAGTGGTTAAAAAAATGGGGTTATTTTTTTTGCTTCTTGCATGTCTTATTTACCATGTTTTCAAGCATCTCATTATGTGTAAATGTATTATTTACAGTCCATGACTTTGGCATTTTCACCATGCCTAAATTGTAGAACTCATGTCAAAGTTTCAGTTGATTTTGGTTAAATTATGTTATTAGTGATTGTATTATGCTTAAGTTGTGAATTTAACTTTATTTCTTTGTTTCAATAAAATCTAATATTTTACTTTTTTTTAATGTTTTATATATCATTTTTTTGAACATACATGTTTGACACGTGTCTATATTTCTCAAACCATTTTCTATTTATAAATAAGAGAATATTGAGTACTTAAGTATGTCCGATCTTATACACTCCTATATGTTGTATCAACAACATGTCAACTTAGTTAACTCAATTGATGTGAGTTAAATATATTAAAATTATATTCATAATCAATTATAAATAGAAAAAAAAAATTGATACACGGACCTTTATCTAATGTGTTCGAGATTTAATTTAAGATTTGAAGTTTAAAGGTTTAATTTGTAAAGTTTGAAATTTTAGAGGCTAAGGTTTAACAATTTAGAATTAGTGGTTTAGATTTTGTTTTTGAAAATTAATTATGTAAATTTTGTTTACACGGCATTTATTTTAAAAAAATTATAAATATGTTTTTATAATATTTTATATATTTTTAAACATGGAACGAAAATGAATTAGAAAATCTCTGGCCTTTCCCTTGTAGTTACCATTTGGATTTCATCTATTTTCCTTTAGTGATGTTGGCTTTGAATCATTATATTATTGAGTATTTCTTTTTAAAATGATTATACAATTTAAACCCTCAGCCTTAAAAGTATTTTATGCGGTCGAGACTAAAGTTGTCAAACAGGTTATTCGGTTCGGATTCAGTTCGGGTTATTTTTAGTCTGATTATATTCGATTTAGTTTCAGTTCGAGTTTAGGTTAGGCGTTCGGTTTTAGTTCGGGTCTATGGTGATTTCGGTTCGTGTATTGGATCGGTTGATTTTCGTTTCAGTTATTATCGAGCCGATTATTGTTGGGTCGAGTCAATATTGGATTAATAGTAAATCGATCAGTTTCAGTCGAATTTTCAGACCAAGTTAAGTTTTTTCACCCTATATATCTCATTATATAGCATATATATTTGACCTTTTGGTGAGTTGTGTCACAGTTCATATCACATATTTCTTTCTTTATTTTAATATCTTTTCTTTATTTCAAGTTGTCTTTCGATTTGAATTACTTTCAATTCGAGTAAAACTGATTTGGGGCTATTCAATTCAGTTGAAAACTAGTTCGAATCTATTTTTGATTCAACTAAATTTTAGATTGATTTTGGTTTGAATTGTTTCAAGTTTCAGGTCTCAATTTAAGTAAATCGATTCGGGTCTCGGACGAAGTTTAGCAAGTCTAATCGAGACTAGTTAAAAAACATACCTACAAGGCTACAATTACAATGTCAACTCCTGTTGTCATATCCTATATTCCTCTATTTCACTAACCTCTCTCTTGTCGTCTTATGATTAACAACCACTCCAACTATTATTATTATTATTAAATCAGAAGAAAACTTATTATTATTATTATTACTATTAAATCAGAAGAAAACTTATTATTATTATTATTATTATTATTATTATTATTAAATCAGAAGAAAACTTACCTTTCAGGCCAGCCATGGCTTCTGCTAAAATAGTAAGAATTTGCACAGAAAAAAAGTTTAACCTTTGTTAATGGTGTGTAAGAAAAAAGGCCACTAGCAGTGATCCACGTGGAACAGTGGGTGGGCCTGGCGGCGACAGTCAAAACACCTTACCAATCCAGCAGCAGCCAAAAACCCACCCTTTTTCTTTCTCTTTCAGAATCTTATAATTACAAACAATCATCAGTTTCACTATTAAAAATCCTTCCTTTTTCTGGGTTTATTTCCTCTTTTCCCTTTTCAATTATGAATACATAGTTTAGAGTACAGGAAAAAAAAAGGCTTGAGCTTGATCGATCTCGCAAAGCAAAAGAAAAATGCTTCCTTTTTGAGTTAACAAGTTAAAAAAAAGGGTAAAAAAATGTCTGTTGCAGAGCTGAAAGAGAAGCACGCGGCGGCGACGGAGACTGTGAACAATCTAAGAGAACGATTAAAGCAGAGACGCCAACAGTTGCTCGATACTGATGGTAAAAGAACAAAAAATTCAATCTTTTTCCAGTTTTTGGGAATTATAAATCATTTAGTTTCTAAGATCTGTTTGGGTTTTTTTGGTTTAAATTCTGGGTAGTTGCTGGATATGCGAGATCACAAGGGAAGAGTCCGGTCACTTTTGGCCCAACGGACCTGGTTTGTTGCAGAACCTTGCAAGGTCACACCGGCAAGGTATTTTTTAAAGCTTTTATTGCAAAGTCTTAGCTTGATGATTGTTTATTTTAAGCTTGGAGAAAGTAAAGATGTGGAAATTTAGCTTTTTATTGCAGTTTTTCTGATTTGATGATTGTTTTCTAAGCTTGAAGAAAGTCAAATTTTGTTCTGATTTGATGATTGTTTTCAGCCTTTTAACCTCATTATTTGCTTGATGATTGTTTATTTTAAGCTTGGAGAAAGTAAAGATGTGGAAATTTAGCTTTTTGTTGTTGTTTTTCTGATTTGATGATTGTTTTCTAAGCTTGAAGAAAGTCAAATATTCTGATTTGATGATTGTTTTCTAAGCTTGAAGAAAGTAATTTTTTTTTTCTGATTTGATTATTGTTTTCTAAGCTTGAAGAAAGTAATTTTTCTCTGATTTGATGATTGTTTTGAGTCTTTTAACCTCATTATTTGCTGAAATGGGACAAAAGTGTTGCTTTTAACCACATTTTTTAAGCTTTTATTGCAAATTCTTAGATTGATGATTGTTTATTTTAAGCTTGGAGAAAGTAAAGATGTGGAAATTTAGCTTTTTATTGTTGTTTTTCTGATTTGATGATTGTTTTCTAAGCTTGAAGAAAGTTAAATTTTCTGATTTGATGATTGTTTTCTAAGCTTGAAGAAAGTAAAATTTCTCTGATTTGATGATTGTTTTCAGTCTTTTAACCTCATTATTTGCTGAAATGGGACAAAAGAGTTGCTAAATTGAAGCACAAAATCAACTTAAGTCTCAATTCATTTGTAGATCACTTGTTGTCGTGCCGATGGCTATCGATGAAGTTGTGTTTTCGAACTGAATTTATAAGAAATATGCAGGTTTACTCTTTGGATTGGACTCCGGAAAAGAATCGAATCGTTAGCGCGTCTCAGGATGGACGCTTGATTGTGTGGAATGCTCTAACTAGCCAGAAAACTCATGCCATAAAGCTGCCTTGTGCATGGGTTATGACCTGTGCTTTTTCTCCCACGGGTCAATCCGTTGCCTGCGGGGGTCTCGATAGTATGTGCTCTATTTTCAACTTGAATTCTCCGTCCGACAAGGATGGAAACCTACCTGTATCGAAAACCCTTAGCGGGCATAAAGGTTATGTCTCCTGCTGTCAGTATGTTCCTGATGAAGACATACACATTATTACCAGTTCCGGTGATCAGACTTGTGTTCTATGGGATATTACGACTGGCCTCAGAACTTCCGTTTTCGGGGGAGAGTTTCAATCGGGACATACTGCTGATGTGCTAAGGTATCGTAGTTTCGTGTTTGTTATGTTGGTTCAATCTTTTATGGTTATCTGCTTGTTTTAAACGTGAACTCATTTGCCGGTATCTGATTGGTTTGTTCTCGTTTTATTTGTATGATGGACCATATACTAGTGATATTCATGTTCATAGGATAACAAGTTCAATTCTACGTTTTTTGCATCCTTTCAGTGTCTCGATTAACGGATCAAACTCAAGAACGTTTGTCTCTGGTTCATGTGATGCGACTGCTCGATTGTGGGATACCCGCGTTGCAAGTCGAGCAGTGCGTACATTTCATGGCCACGAGGGTGATGTTAACTCTGTGAAGTTCTTTCCAGATGGCAATAGATTCGGAACAGGATCAGACGACGGAACTTGCAGGTTGTTTGACATTAGAACTGGTCACCAATTGCAAGTATACTATCAACAGCACGGTGATAACGAGGTTCCACATGTGACCTCCATCGCATTCTCCATTTCTGGAAGGCTTCTCTTTGCCGGATACTCGAACGGGGATTGCTACGTATGGGACACCTTATTGGCAAAGGTAATAACTCACACGAGGGACGGGATTAGCTGTTTGGTTTTGTATTTATCTCATCTGTTTTGCCAGGTTGTTTTGAATTTGGGATCCCTCCAGAACTCGCACGAGGGACGGATTAGCTGTTTGGGTTTGTCGGCCGATGGCAGTGCCTTATGTACAGGAAGTACTGATACAAACCTCAAGGTTAGTGTATGTTCATTTTCATCACTTGCAGTTTCTACTTGCAGACATGAAAACTTGTTATCGGCATACTAAATGGGATATCGATCTCGAAAATGGCAGATTTGGGCATTTGGAGGGCACAGAAGGGTGATTTGATCCGTAAGACCGGGAAACCATTTCCGAATCGCCGAGCACTGTCCATCTCAGGCACCCATTTCTTCCAACAGCAATCCTTCCTGCATCATCATGTATGGAAGATTGCTTTGTATTTCAATCATGCTCATGGTTTAGGGTACCCTAGTCTTGTAAACTTCCATGTCTAAAACCCAATTTGGTTAGTGCATAAACAAAGCATTGTTTTTCTCATACGTTGCGATTGAACCCGTATCTCTTGGGATGAATATTATCGACTTTTCCATTAGAACATTTGTTGGGTTCAAATGCTTCGTATTAAATTCAACTGATTCCACAACCTATATTAAATTTAGCACTCTATAATTAATGAATAACATTTGGTATAACATTTGTTGGGTTCAACTGACGTGGCATTTTTTAATATTTTTTAATCATTTCTCTCTCCTCTTATATATTATTTTTATATAATGTTATTCATCTAATCATGTTGTGACATGTGTCACTACACTATTAGGTGAGAAAACCCCCAAAAATCCTCAAAATTCGACTTGGTGCAGCTGGGATTCAAACCCAGGACCACTCGCACACCAAGCATGCGCTTGAACCAACTAGGCTAGGCTAGATACTTATCCAAATCTACTAACACTTATATTTAAGCTGTACAAATTAATCCAAAAAATCCTAAAAACATAATTGGTGCTGCTGTGAATCGAACCCAGGACCACCAGCGCGTGAACCAACTATGGTAGGTTAGTTACCTGATTCGAATCTACTAACATTTATATTTAAGCCGTAGAAATCCTATGAGAATTAAAAGTGCAAAGCCATGATGCTATCCATGCGAAAACCTTTAGTTTCTTCTCCACCCATTGCAAGTGCAAAGCCTCTTCTGTTCTCATCTCCTCGGTGGTGGTTAGCACCAGGTTTTTCTTCAAACTTAAAACCTATCAGAATTAAAAGTGCAAAGCCTTGACGCTGGTATCTTGTGAATCTAGCAAAATTGCAGATGGACCTGGCAAGTCGGTTGAGCCTGCCGAGAACCACCATCCTCCTCTGTCTGACAATAAAAATGTTAATGAGCCAGAGATCAAGGATGCTGATACAAGACCATTGGAGGATCAGCACCTTGACACTGTCGATAAACTGAAGAAGCGAAGTGAGAGGTTCAAACTTCCAATGCCTAGGGAAAAAGATGCCCCAGAAATTAAGACGGAGAGCGAGACACAACCTTTAGTCAAGAATGAAACCCCTGTAGATTCAGAGATTAAACATGTGAGGCCTGCTCGAAAACGAAGGTGGGTCAGCAACTAATAATCGAATAAGCAACCTACATTTTTCCTAATAGTGTAGTGACACGTGTCACAACATGATTGGGTGAATAAAATTATATAAAAATAATATATAAGAGGAGAGAGAAATGATTAAAAAAATATTAAAAAATGCCATGTCAGCCTTAAAAAAATATTAAAAAAAGCCACGTCAGCAAAACCGTTAGTTATTTAACGTCGGAGACCAAAACAGGAGAACTATGTAACGGAAGGGACTCTTTTGCCGAAAAACATAGTTTTGGGACCAAAGTAGGAAGACATGCATAGTTAGGGGACCACCAGTGTAGTTTTCCCAAAAATTTACACACTCTAATTCAAAAGTATTATACCTAGTCTCTTCCGACTTTAAACCTTAAATTTAAATCTCTAAAATGTAGACCTTTTACCATAAATGAAACATTTAATCTTTAAATTAATATAAGGTATATATCAAAAAAATATTTTTAATGTTTGACCTTCTTTTGAAGCAATTTAACCTTTTAACGTTTCATTTGGAGTTAAAATGGCTTCGTTACGAATAAAACTGTTAGTCAACGAACAGTAAAGCTTAAAATGATGCGATAAACTTACATGACAATACACGGTTTTTTATAAGATGACTGACAGTGCACGTTGACTAAGGGTGTGCATTTCGGATATCTGATCCAATCTGAAATTTTGAATATCCAAAATTTTTAGGTAGATATTTTAGTGATTCTTAGTTGATCCGAAAAAATTGGATACTCGATTTTCGAATATCTAAAATTTTGAATCGGATATCCGAAATTATGAGTTAATTTAATTATTTTTTGAATTCGGCGATCTTATCCATGAATATTAGGGGTGTTCGCGGTTAACCAAAATACTATAACGGTTAACCTATAAGTTATGTTCTTAGTGCAAAAGTTATATGTTCTTAATGTAATTAGAGTGGAAATGCATAGAGAATGTTAGATTTTTGAATATAAAAATCAACAAATTATTGAATATAACAAGATTTGTATCTATAAAAAAAATTCAATTTTTCATATATAACAAGTAAAAATATCGAATATAACAAGATTCATATCTATAAAAATGAAATTTTCGGATATCAGATATGCTATCCGAATGTAAAATTACTATCCGTATCCGATCCAAAATTTTCGTATATCTGATCCAAATTATCCAAAATAAAGATCGAACATCTGAAATTTCGCATCGAAACAACGAATAAACGGATCAAATCAATCGGATCAAATTTTTTTTGCACACCCCTAACGCTTACATGCCAGTGTCATATAGACAACGTGTTAGACTTGAAAGAATGTCACTATTTAAACTCAAAATAAAACATTGGGGGTTAAATTACTTAAAAAAAATAAGGCTATTCAGTCAAAGGTTTTAGCTATTTTTTGATTTTATACCTTAATATAATACATTTTCTTGAACTTACACACTTTAAATGAATTATAATTGATTAAAGGGACAGGTAAAAGCAATAACTCAAAATTCATGATTGATAATATAAAAAAAATCAAGCAAATATTCATCATCTACACTCGAATCCCACATAAGAATTTCAATCGCATGCAATTCTCTCTACAATTGTTCGCCTTCGGAGCACGTACAAAACCACGATACAAACTAGCCGCTAGCTACGATCTCGTGAATGGCATCGCTAACGGTTTCATCCTCGGACCTAACAGCGAGTTTCATTGCCACGTCTTTCGGACCGTCGAGTCCGAATTGCAACCGTACGAGCACTTTCACATTGCCTATGTATACTCCGGATAGAAGGCAAGTGTGTGACCTTGAATTCGGAGGGACAACCTCTGTGCCCTGCACACCAGTAGAAAATAAACAAAACATAATCTTCAGCAACAGTATAGAGCAAAAAAAAAAGAGGGGAAAATCGAACTGGTACTTGCCTCGCAGGGATGCATGCCAAGAAGATCGATGACAGCATTAACAGCTTCAGCTAGGCTATCCCTAGGGCCAAGGCCGTATTCATCTACACGTTCGAAGTCTGCACCCATGCTTTCCCACGCATTCCTGAAATTAGAGACGCCCACCTTCAATATGTAATCGGCTGCGATAACTTCAAGGTCCTCCAGTTGGTACTCATCCTCTACTCCATCTTCCTCGGCCTCACCGGTACTTGGATCGACCTAGCAGAAACATTGCAAGCATGAGATCGGGAAACCACCAAAAATGTTCCATTCATTACAGAAAACATACTCTCTCTTGTGTATTACTAGGAAATTCCTAAATGCATGCCGGAAGGAAGGTGGGCAAGAGAGAGAAGAGGGAAGGTAGATGAGATTTTTTTGCGGTATTCGCAACTTTTGTTACCATTCGGAACCGAGTTAAAGCTGGGGCTTGGCAATTGCACATACAAATAGTAGAGCATTATAAAAATCCATACATTCTTCCAAAGAGAACAGGAGAAGCCGTACCTCTTTTACAATAAACCTCAGCATGTTTGAAAACTTTCCAACAGCTGGGACCCCCTCTGGCTTCTCAAATGCCACAAAGGTCTGTCCAGGCGAATCATATGGAAGTGATCGTAAAGGCTTAGAAGCTACTTCAGCAAATTCCTCAGCCTCTGAAGCATCCACAATAACCGTGACCTGGTAACGAGCAGATTAAGTTATCAAATTAGTCTACCAGATGTTTAAGTAACTTATATAGATGCTCATGTAATTTGAACATTACATTCTCCAATAATTGTTCCGGTATGGTATTGGTACAGTTGTACTGGAACACAACATGACCATCAAAAATATGTTTGACGACATTAACTGCATATTCTGTTTCTGCTTCTGTAAGCTCCACAGGTGCAGAGGACTGGCCAATCGAAATATTAAAAACAAGGCATTAGTAAGTTCAAAATCGGAATAAATGGCTAAGAAATTATATGCAAGGAACGAACGGAAAAGTCATTGGATGTACCTTGAAAAGCTTGCCAAAGTTTGCAAACTCAGGAATTGATGAAAGCAGCTTCTCATAAGCGTCAACAGTTGATGGAGGGCCAGGCGGAGGAGCGCCAAGACCAGCTGGTTTTTTACCTGGAGCTTTCTTCTCAGCAAGTGGCTGAGTCTTGACCTCCTTTGGAACATAATTAATGTCAAAAGGCTTTTCTGATGGCTCCTGCACCCGAATGAAACACATGAGATCATGATCCCAAAAGCAGACAAACTGTCATAGAAATTTAGAAACTTACATAATTTTTCAAACTGTTCTCTAAGTTCACCAGAGGGATATCTAGTGAACCAAAGAGAAACTCCTTTACATCTGCACCAGTTTCAACAACAGCGCCATCACCACCGAGGGTATTAAGATAGAGTGTAGCCCTGTCACGAACCTACAGCACCAAAGATTTAGAAAACATTAAATTATTTGAATATTAACAGAGAGAGACAGAGAGAGAGTAGCACATTTGACTTCCCAGAACATACTAAAAAAGCAACTAACAAAAATAACAAATGATGGGACAATAACAAATGCATAGACATTTAATACAACAATGAAAATAAACAAGCAAAAATACACTATTCATGATAGACTAACCTCGTCATCAGTGTCAAAGAGACAGCGTCTTAAGAGAACAAATATGCGGGGCTGCAAAAGAGAGTAGTGCAAGGTTGTCCAGCTTAAATGGGTAAGCAACGAGTAGAAGGTTGAGATTACATCAGAAAAATGAATGAGAACCATTAAAATTTCACACCTTCAATGCATCAACCATAGCACCGAATTTTGCTAGGGTGCTCACCGCACCAGCCCGAACAGTGGCATTCTCAAGATGCACACGGTTGTAAATGTAGCGTATATATTTGCTTGGATCAGAGGTTTTTGGGCCTTCAATCCCCAAGAAATGAAGTATCTATAATACAATGTTAAGATAAATTTAATAGAAACTCAAAGATAGGAGAAAACTGGGAAAAGAAGAGAAAGAAAGAAAGATCATGACGGAGGTGATAATGGATGAAAATACTACCTGTGTAGAAAGATATGTGAATTCACAATCTTCAATGAACTCACACAAATGAAGCAATCCAGTCTCCTTTGCTTCAGGGATATCTCTGATTAGAATCACAATTGAATCTACAATGGCCTTTTTGTACTCAAAGCCACCTTCTTCCCTTAGAATATTGCTTAAGAAATTCATCCTGAAGAAGATAACAAAGGATAGAAAGTAACGGATGAGAGGAGAAGCATTTACTGAAGCCTACTGAACCATAATGCAAAGCCAAATATCACTTACAAAGATCTGTGCTTCAATGGAAACTTTAAGCATAGTGATCTTATAGCTTCCACAACAACAATTTTAAATTCATCGGCAATATCAGACATAAAATTAGTTATCTGCTTCATCAGGCGATCAACACTAGACTCATTTCCAGTCTTGAGAAGGGTAGTGATTGCAAGTGTGGCAATGCTTCTATTTTGGTCAGAAATCAAACTCTCCATGTCAATATTGCAGTTAGTGACAGCCGTCGGATGAGTCATTGCAACCTAAAAAGAAAATAAGTCACATGGTCAAACAATCAGGATATAAATAAAAATACACACACGTTAATTATAAAGAATCAACAATCACTTATCACGAAGAATTTTTTTTCCTAAATAATAAAGTACCAGAACTTTCAACATGCTCCACAAGCACATTTGAACTTCTGCAATTTGCAAAGGATCTAATAATAGCGAGATATTTTAATTAGCAAAGGAAAATAAATAAACCTTGTTCAGCGTACGAACTGCAGCAAATCTAAGCACTGGCTTAGAAGAGCTTAAGAAAAGCTGAAGAACTGTAATTGCTGGTGTCAATTCTCGGCTTGTCACACCATTGAGCTCCGTGATTGCTCTAGCAGCCTCAAAAATCACCATCTCAGCCTTGTGGCGCAGACACCCCTCAAGAAAATCATAAAAAGGGCGATCCCCTGTTTGAATGTTATTGGCTGACTCATGAATGACCTGCAGACTCAGCAATTACAACAATTCTTATGAACAAAAATGTTTGGCAGAAGGAAAAGATATTTTGGGGTTGGGAAGTACCTGACTAGTATAACGTATCAACAGGCATTGGGCTAAAGGTGAACGAGCGCTTCCCCTAGTCAAACTACTAACCAGCTTATTAACAGCTAGTCGATCATTTTGCCGTATCTGCAAGTATGAAATCACATAGACTCATCATCATAGATGTGAATCAATTAATTGAGCAATAACCCAAATCCAACCATGCATATAAACAGACATGCAAGGATGAAAATGTACCATGGATTTGTACTGCAAGAAATTACTAATTTACTATACTTTCCTTTGTCACATATATTTTAGTTTCTACTTGCTGCAGAACTGTTCAACCTAGGATAATGAGCTAAGCATGCTGTGTTAAAATCTAGTGAAAAGAAAACGACATTGTGTTAAAATTTCTCTTAAAAAACAATAAACCTTTGACAAGCTATGTGCCATTAACTATCTTAAGGAAAACACTTATCCGGTTATCTTCATAGACAAAAACCTAAACTAGTGAACAGGCTAGGCAAGAATCAAGCAACCGACTTTAACTACCAAATTAAAAGTTAAACTCCAAAATTTTCCAACCAAGCGATGAAAAATACCTGGTGGAGCAATGCTAGAGCATGAAACTGCACAAGGGCTGCTCTTGATTGAACAGCTTCTTGAACCTCATTACTCCATCTTTTAACAATCTCAGGGTTTGTCTGCCAAAATATTTATGACATGTTAATAAATCATAACGTTCTGATATTAATTTAAAAACTATGGGCGCGCATGTGTGTGTAAAGAAACCCTAAGACAAAACAGTTACCTGCAGCAAGTGGATACCACTGACTAAGGCTGCACTTGCAACAACTGGGTTTTTGTCAACAATTGCTTGTTTCAAGTATCGTTCGATCTGGGTTAGAAGAGTTCCATCTGTTATCCGACAAAGTACACGAATAGCATTTGCTCGATACATATCAGTCTTGCTAGTCATGTCCTTCATGAGAGAGCTTGTAACAATAATAACCTATTATCAACAAGAGGAAGGATTAATTAGTATCTAAATACGCAAACATGCATGCACAAACACTCACGAAAAAAGTTATTCAACGAGCAGGAAAATTCAAGACATATAACCTCATCTGCTGATGGAGATAACTCCTTTATCATCACATAGACCATTCTCCTCAAACCTATATCCTTTGATTGGAACAGCTTTGTCACAGAAAAGAAAACCTCTGTTGCTTCAACCTATCCATATAACACAAGAAAATTGTCATTCAACAAGAGAAAATTTCATCATGATAAAGCACATTTCCTTCACTATTGACTATACATAATTATCTACAGTAGAAATCCATACAATATAGGTTCATTGTAATTCAGCACAGAAAAAAAAAACGGATTTAATCCTTCCCTGTACACTTAGAAAAGAAAGACTGACCTTAGTGAACGATTCTCCTTGGTTCAGTAGATAAAGAAGCTTTGTGATAACCTACATAAAAATTTCATAAACAAACATTCCTCTATAAAATGATAAAACAAACCCAAAAATTAGAAAATCAAGATAGCTTAAAAAGAAACCTGAGAGCATCTTCGAGGATCAAGCTGAGGGTCATTGAAAACTCTAGCTTCTTGAAGAACAGCACCCTTCTCAATCCCCAAAAACGGAGAGTAATCCGCTGTTTACAAACAAACTTGCAAAATTAACAATAAGAAAAAACTTTCTCCCAACACCTAAAAGCTAGAAGAACTCAACAACACTACAAATAGAACTAGAACAAAATCTGTTCATAAAACCACGAGATCCACATCAAATCAACTAAAGTCACGCATCAATCCAAAATAACAAGCTACATGCCTACATTGTCCCTTCAGAACAGAAAAAACTAGTAGAGCAAGAGTATAGATAAGATCATGTAGAACAAAACAATATTCCACTAAAACTAAACCGCAATCCCTCGAAATGAGATCTATAATCACGAAATGCATCTCTAAATCAATCGAATCGATTCAAAATCGTGCAGATCTACAAGCTAACAGCTTATCCAAAAAACTAGCGAACATAAGACTTACGATTAATTAAACGTGATACGATTCCGAATAAGAAAACAAAAAGATACATAAAAAACGGTAAAAAAAAGTGGACAGAAGATGAATCGAAGGGGAAGAGAAATGAATTTACCTTCCTCGTCGCGATCGTCATCTTTCTTCACCAAAGGCTGTGCCATGGCTAATTGACAATTTGAATCTTCGAGATCTAACCCGACTTAAATGGATATTCTCTTTTTATATAGATTTGCAGGCGAGTCAATATTTTCCCTCCTTATTTCTTCTCGCTCGCATATGTTATTTTAGAACTTAAGAAAGTGATTGGGTAGATCTGGTAGCGGCAATGTTGTTTGGCTAATAGAAATAAAATAATCACTTGTCTGCGACCGCAGTGTAATGGGAAATGATATTATTTTAGTTTCGAGTAGGGGTGTAAACGAGTCGAGCTTGAGTAGTGTTAAGCTCGATTCAGCTCGTTAAGATTTCGAGTCGAGCTCGAGCTCGAAAATTTTTAACGAGCCCGAGAAATCTGAGCTCAACTCGGCTCGTTAAGAACTCGGGTCGAGTTCGAGCTTGATTCAAGCCCGATCAAGTCAAGTGTTGACCGATCTTTAACTGTGTAGAACTTAGGGGTGATAATGAGTCTGATCGGCTCGTGAGCTACTCGGGCTCGGGTCGGTCAAATCTCGGCTCGAGTGAGCTCAACTCGGGCTTGAGATTAGCTTGAAACCTTAACAAGTCGTAGGCTCGACTCGAAAACCTCGTGAACAGGCCAAGAATCTACATATGCACTAAAAGTAAATATGTTTAGCAAAAGAAAAGCAATAAAATAAATTAGGAAAAATTTACTAAAAAGTAAATTAACTAAAATAAGTTGGGCATTTTCTTTAGTTGGTTGTTGTTTGATTTTGTATTTTCTTTAATTATGTGTTTGTATTATAAGAATATTTATTGGTTATCTGGATTAATTTAATTTTTGACACTTTTTTCCCTTTTCGGTCATTGAATTTTGTTTCAGTGTTGGTTATGAAAGGGACTTTTAACGAATTTTTTATAAATAGGCTATAGAAATTTTTTTCATTTTGAGCCGAGCCGAGCCTGACGAGCCCGAGCCGAACCCAATAGTATTGTTTTCGAGCCGAGCTCGAGCTTAAAATTTCGAGCTCGGCTCATTATCACTCATAGTAGAACTCGAGTAGCTCGTATTCTGTTACGTCTCATTTACAGCTCTAGTTTCGATTGATATTAAATTTTAAATTTTATGTTAGATATTTTTCTATTAAATTGTTATAAAATTTATAAAAGATCTAATTAAAATTTTTAGAGGTTTAGTATGAATTTCCAAAAATGGGAGCCTAATTAAAATTTGTAAAAGCCCTAATGGTTTAATGAGAAATTTTAAAAGTTTAGAGGAACCTAGATAAAAATATTCAATTATACAATTCTTCAACACATTAGGTTATTAGGGGTTGGGAAGTGGTGTTTGAATATCTTCGAGGGTGGAATGGTAAAATTAGTTCCGGTGGATAACTTGAAATGCTATCTGAATAATTATTTTATGACAAATTGTTTATTAATCAATGTAACTTTTAAAAATAAAGTAATCAGATTAAAGGAAATATGAAACAAAAGTGATCACAAATGTCTAATAATCGCTACTAATAGGGGTGTTTAAAAATACTTGATCCGATTGACCTGGCCGGTTTGAACCTTAAAAATTATTTTTTTTTGACAAAGATATGGACCTCATTAAAAACCTTCTCTCTATTAGAGAGAGAAAAGAGTGCCCCACTAATGTAAATTTTATTTCATTCCAATAACCAGATTACAATCGTCTTCTGTAAAACAAAAATAAACCATACAATCTGCAGTACACCTATCAATACTGCTAACCTGCAATTTAAATAACTCTCCCCTGAGAATTTAACCCACTCCTTTTTTTGCAAGCCCATCAGCCCGAATTGCAAGCCCTGAGAATCCATCTAATGAACCATCCTTTTAAAAGGATGATAGACCTTAGCTCGGAAATTTTATCTCTGTATATAACTGGAAAATTTGACGTGCCGTTTAAACCTTAAACATTATGTATTTTTTAAAAAGTTATCCGATCGGGCTAGGTACCCGACTCGAGATTTTTTTCCGGGTAATTGGTCCGGGTCTGAGCCAAATTTTTTATATAACTGGGTACCCGATCAGATACTTTTAATATATATATTTAAAATTATATTTTTATTTTAAATTTTTAATATTTTTACCCTAAAATTAAATTTAAATATCTATATTTTTCTATGTTTGTATTATATATTTTAAATTTTGATTTTTTTAAAAAATATTTGTAATAATTTGTGTATTAAATTTTAAATGATAAATATTCAGATTCCATGAGAAATGAGGGATTTTATTCATTTGAGACTAGTTTGGTCAATACACCATATGTTTTGATGCATATTGTTGTAACAACTATTTTTAGGGTTGTGCTGGGAAAACAATCGTTGGCCAAAAATTGAAAATTTTGACTATCCTGAAACGATTATTTTTGCGATAAAATAAGTGAGCAAACGCCTGTTGAGAATCAAACTATGGGTTGTTGTAGCCGATGATGCAATTTTTTTAGGGACTGTACATCAATTTCCTCTATTAGTTTTTAAGCATTTAAAAAAATTATCATTCAGGTAACTCTATATCAATAATCTAAATATTTCTTTCTTAAAATTAGGTTTTTAAATTTTTAGCTTCGATGATGGCAGTCTTCTTTGAGTCCTATGACTCGGAAAGAGAATAGAGAAGCTTTCGGACAAGCTTTTCTTTCGAAATGATTTCTCCATAACCTTTGAGTTCATTAGTGATGGTGGAGAATCTATCGAACATCTTTGTGATGTCTTTATTCGGATTCATCTTGAAGTTATCATACTCGTAGTTGAGGAGGCCGATCTTGATCTCATTTACTTCGTTTGTTCCCTCGTATGTGACTTCAAGCTTGTCCCATATTTTCTTGGCATCTTCGCAAAAGGACATCTTCTCATAGATGTTGGGGTCAAATGAACAAACGAGGATGTACAAGGCCTTGCAATTAAGCTCTATCTTCTTGCGATCATCCGCACTCTATTCTGCCTTACTTCGTTGTGGCACGAAAGAACTCTCTTCAACAATATCTCAAAGCTTGTAGTCTTTGGATTTGATGAAGAATTTCATTCTAATCTTTCAATGAGCGTAGTTGATCCCGTCAAATAATGATGACTTGTCGATGGATTGCGTCATTTGACCGGTTGATATAATTGTTGTATCGAGCTTCTGGATCGTCTCAATAGGATGTTAATCCTCTTCGATTGAGCCTCACTCTGATACCAATGTTAGGCTTGATGGGCTCGATTTCCTTCAACCGATTTAGTTAGCCAAGTGATGGAGAAATTATATTTTTTGGGTGATTGAGGTGTGGAAGCTAGAAGATAAAAGACACAATAATTTATAGTGGTTCGGTCTTCTAACAATCACCTACATCCACTACCTTAGCTTCCCACTAAGGATTTCACAATCAACCCACTAATTGATTCGTCCCTTTTTTCTAGGATTAGGAGGAAACACTTGCAACGATCAAAGCTTTCTAGTCTAAAGCTTGATCAAACTAAGCAAACTAAAACCCCTCTTACGAGATTGATGTTTGCACACTAAATCACTCATCCAAACCTAAACACGTGAGCAAATTTGACAATTTTAGGCTTACGAGTGTTTTATACAAAGAATGGATAAATTAGGCTCTAAAGACAACTTGACATCATATGGTGTTGACAATCGAAATATTAGTCTTCCTTTGACGCTTGGAGGTCTCTTTTATACTTTCAATTGAGTTTATAGTCGTTGAAGACCGCTGGGTTTGAATTGGAGCCGTTGAAGACTTTATTTCCTACCATAAATGTAGTTCTGCAACTACCCGTATCGAAACGATACATGCCTATTTCGAAACACGAATAAAATAGAAAGAATCGTTATGCGCATTGAGAACGTCGTATCGAAACATCTTGGATCGTATTGAAACGCCTAGTGTCGTATCAGAACAACCTACAATTCAAATAGTCGTTGGGAAATAGCTGATGGAGTGTGTGCCACATGGGCGTATCGAAACACCTTTTGGTGTTTCGAAACCACACCTATATGTATCGAAACAAATAGGCCATGTATCGAAGCAGATTCTAGCAGTTTCAAAACATATCGATATAGGTTTTGCCTGTATCGAAATGGGTGCATTAGAAGCACTGGTTTGACTAATTAAAAACGTTTCAAACATTGCCAAAACTTTTTAAACATCTTCAAACTTTTTTTTCAAGTAGTTTTGACTTAGATAATATTTTAAATTCTTTTCAATTAAGTCCAAAATAATTTTCAATTATTATTTTAAAAAATATATTTCTACATTTTCTTCTATTTTCTTATTCGTGTGTTATTTGAAATTTTCCACTTCAGGTTTCATGTTTAATTATTTAGTTTAACTAAAAATAGGGGATAAATATTTGTTTAATTTTTGCATGTTTGGAGCTGCGATGATTGATGTCTGAATGTGGTAGGTGGATTACGTTTTTCTTCTTTTTTTTATTATCACATATCTATATCTATATTTGTATTTAAATTTAATAATTAATTAAATTATATTAAAATAATTATATAAATAATAAATTAATATATAAATTATTCGAATATATTTAAAAAAGTTATATTAAAAATAATTTTTTATAAATCTAATTAATATTAATTAGATACAAAATATTGATAACTTATAAACTATTTAAACATGTACTGAATATAATCATGTCCTCATATGTCATTTTGCTTGTTTAAATAATCTAACAGCTATTAGCTATCAAACACTTTTATACAATAAGTTAATGTAATCCGCTAATTAAATCAGCTAATATATTCTGTTATCAGTTATCAGCTATCCGCTAATTGTAAAACATGACCGTAATATAACTTTTTTATTTAAAAAAAAACAAAAATGCTGAATTACAGGTCAAATCCAGCTATTGCATGACTACAAGAGAGAGAGAGGGAGGGAGAGAGAATAAGTAGAGAAGAGCGAGAGAGAGAAAAAAAGTACAAACTTTGAAAAAAAACGCTAGAAAGTTCAGCCAATTTTCCTGCCAGACAAACAAGTCCACAAGCCTCTCCTTTACTCGTTTTCTCTCCTTTCAGATACAGAAAATTTTCTATTTTCCTTTCTGTTGATCTATACATCATCCGATTTCTTTGTGTTTCTCACGATGCCGTCTCGCCGTAGAACCCTCTTGAAGGTCATCATCCTCGGTGACAGCGGGTTAGTATTTTTTTTCTCTTTTAAAGCCGTCCGTACAATTGTGTGTGTACATTCGCATGTATTTTCATTTTTGAAAGAATTAATTTCTAGGGTTTCCGCACGGATCTTTCGATTCTAATTACTGCTCTCGTTTGTTGTTAATCTCTAGTTAATTTTTGAAATCCAATGTTTATGGTTGTGATTTGCGATTGATCTTTAATTTGCAGGGTAGGGAAGACATCTTTGATGAATCAGTATCCTGCAGCAGTCGTTTTTTTTTTTTTGTAATTCTCGATAAAATTGAAGTCTTATTTGTTGTCGGTTACCTTTAATTATGTGTTTGCCTTTACATTTTCTTTTAGATATGTAAATAAGAAGTTTAGCAATCAGTATAAGGCTACAATTGGGGCCGATTTTTTGACAAAGGAAGTGCAGTTTGAGGACAGGCTGTTTACCTTACAGGTTAGATTTCACACTGATATCTATGTTTGATTTATTTTGATTTTTGAACTTAATATCCATTTTTACTATGCCCGCATACAAGCATTTTAGCATTTTGTTGAGCTTGCTTCTGCTGTTCTATTTGTGTTTCCGGATCTCAATTCCCAATTCTGGGTATGGTTGGATTTTCGACAAAGATGAGGCTTGATTTTCTTCCCTAGGTCATGAACTAAGCTTTAGCTTTGATGGACTAGAGCCTTACCGGGATTTCTTCATTACATTTAAGATCTGTAACAAACATATCTCTGCACACAAGACTGCCGGTGGCAACCTTCATTCGTACTCACGGAAAACCCCATGGATTCTTCTTTCTGTAGTTATATTATATATTATATTGTTGGCGAGGAGTGAATTTGTTATGATTAACTAGGGAGCTATGTTGTTCAACTCATTGATTACATTCATGTTGACTACTGCATGATTTTGGTCTTCGTTGAACAGCTTTCTGCTGTTTAACACTACGAAACCCTATGGACAATTATCTAGTATTTTCTTGCAAATTGTAGCACTATACTCTAAAAATATCCATGTTTTGGTTTTGGTTTTTCTTCCCCCTCTTCTTTCTTTTTTATTTGAGGGGCCACTTCTCTCGAAATTCATCAACATTTTTGTGTTTTCCTTTTCCCAGATCTGGGACACAGCTGGACAGGAAAGATTCCAGAGCCTAGGTGTTGCTTTCTACCGTGGTGCTGATTGCTGTGTTCTTGTGTATGATGTCAACTCGATGAAATCGTTCGATAACCTCAACAACTGGAGAGAAGAATTTCTTATTCAGGTATGTATTCTGAACTTCTGAAGCTGTTGAAAGTACTTGAAACCATCAGCCAACTCTCTGAGATTCACTCTCGTAAACTGATAATCTGAAAAACCTTGCAGGCAAGCCCTTCAGATCCAGAGAATTTCCCATTTGTTGTTTTGGGAAACAAAGTTGATGTGGACGGTGGAAACAGTAGAGTCGTATGTATTTTTTTAGTTCTTCCTCTCCAAATTCATTAATCTCTGTCTCCCCACCTCTACAAAGTACAAAGATGTACTTATCTGCTTTTGTGGACCCTTTAGGTGTCTGAGAAAAAGGCTCGAGCATGGTGTGCGTCGAAAGGAAATATCCCGTATTTTGAGACATCAGCCAAGGAGGGAATTAATGTGGAAGAAGCTTTCCAATGCATTGCAAAGGATGCCCTAAAGAACGGGGAAGAGGAAGACATGTAAGTTAAATACCGCAACCAGTTCTCTTCCCGCACACATTTTTTTTGAATTATGGGAAAAACCGTAATCTATACTTGGTAGTGTCAGTTGTAACACTAATCAATTGAAAATTATAAGTCGATAAATAACTATTTGCATGGCAATGGCATATTTGAGTTTTAGAACCCATAGTTGCAGACAAAAAGTTAAGGATAAATATTCTATATACAGGCGGTGGAAACTTTCAGTTTTCACAAGCCCCTTAGTTTTAGGGTATATGGAGTTAGTTTAAGGTATATGGTTTATGGGTTTAGGTGTAGGGGGTTAAAATTTAGGGATAGTTGTTTTAATTTAAGGTTTATAGGTTGAAACCTAAATTCTTACCATATTACCCTAAAAACTAAACCCTAAACTATAAACCCTAAATTATAACCCTAAACCTTAAATTAAAACAACTATCCCTAAATTCTAAACCCATACACATAAACTCTTAAACTCTATATCGTATGCCCTTAAACTCTATATTAATCCAAAAGTTAACAGCTTAGTTTTTGAACTTTTTTTTTTCTCATTAGTTTTTGTTTAATTTTGAGCCATCTGATTTATACTTTAAGTTCTTATTGTTTTCTCATGTGTTTGGATGTTTCACTCATGAAGATACTTGCCCGACACCATCGACGTTGCGACCAACAGCCAACCGAGGTCAAGTGGATGCGAGTGTTGAATAATAAGTACCTTTAAAAGTGTTATCAATGATTTGGCCTTCCCATTTTCCCAACCATTTTTATGGATTCAGTGTTTGTGTGATAAACAAAAAATGGTCTGTTAATGCTTCTGGCTCTGGTTGAAATTTAGTTGTGTGGAGACTGGAGTCTTTTGTAATATTCTATGTTCCTCATTTGTTTCAAACATTATTTGTTTCTCTTTGTTTGCAATTAGATTTTATGCTGTCTAATAATGTCACGTGGCCCCTGTTTCACTTGCACGTGGAATCGTTGCTTAAATACAAATAAAAATAGTACAACTAGATTGAAAACAGTCTCAATGATAAGGACATTTGTGACATTTGTGAGTAGGGGTGTTCAAAAATAGTCGATTAGACCGATATAATTTGATTATCCGTTAATCCAATCCGAAAATTTGAATACAAAATTTAATTTTTATTTTCGGATCTAATATCTAATCTGGTTATAGATTTTTCAAATCGGACACGGATTATAATATTTCAAGTTTCGGATTATTTAAAAATCTAAAAATCCAAAAATTTATTTTTTAAAATATTAATCTTGTTATATTTAATAATTTGATGCTTGTTATATCTAAAAATTAAAAAATCAAATTTTTAATAAATGTGAATCTTGTTATATTTAGCAATTTGTTGTTTGTTATATTTGAAATTTTAATTTTTTCATAAATACGACCTTCAAATTTGAAAAAAATAGTTGAATCAAATTATATTTCTGGATAATCAAATATCTAATTATTCGGTACCCGAAAAACCGGATATTCGATTTTTTCAGATCGAGTACGGATCACTATATTACCAATTCGAAAATTTCGGATCGGATTCAATCCGATATATGACAATAAACACCCCTAATTGTGAGATGTATGTGAAATCTAAAATCATATATACTGTGAAATCCACTGCAAGAATGCAGCTTGTTCGTTTAATTTTAACCAAACACAAACAACTAAACGAACATAAATTTTTGTTTGTGTTCATTTTCTTTCGTTAAAATGGTAAACGAACACAAACAAACTCGGTACCCATCAATACAAAAAGAGAAATGTGAACCCACGTCCTAAATTATCAGCAAAAACCTGCCAATAACGGACTTTTCTTGATTGAAATCGATAGCGACAGAGTTAAGATCAAACATTGAGATGAGAAATGCATTGGAAAGGAAATCCTAATACGAGTAGAATTAGGTTCAATCAACTTGAAGAAGAAAATTCATGTTAAACACACACACAATTTCTGCCACAGGTAGAAACTGATTCTAGCAAAGAGATGAGAAATGCAATCTGGTTAGGTTTGGAATGGTTGAAGCTCTCACTCTGTCACCGAGGAACTGCAAAGTCTAGGACATAATAATCACAGAAGATAATCAGTAGAAGGAAAAGCTCGTCCGAGACATTTTCGACAACTTCGCCGACTAGAACAAAAAGCATGCAAGAAGTTGACAAGAAGGGCATGTCGCGAAATCCGCAACAACATTCTAGGTTCGGAATAAGCGAGGCCTAAGGGACTTCACTTTGGAACTGATTAAAGACTGATATGAACAATGGACAGTGATTCCTCACAACCATAAGGAAGGAAGGCCAAAAAATTCATCACATAGGACCAACAACATAAATCCGATCATGTCGAAAAGGTTTGGACACCTAAGCAAGAACAGCATGTCATCCTATCATTCAACCCATCATCATAAATAAGCTCGAAAGTCGAAACAAATCGAAAAAGGAAAAACACAGCAGCTAAGTTCAAATATTGTAAGTAAAAACACAAATATAAATCAGCAGGCAATGCATGGTTTCAGAAAGACAAGAAGTTGGCAAGAAGGGTATGTCGCGAAATCCGCAATAACATTCTAGGTTCGGAATAAGCGAGGCCTAAGGGACTTCACTTTGGAACTGATTAAAGACTGATATGGACACTGGACAGTGATTCCTCACAACCATAAGGACACCCAAGCAAGAACAGCATATCATCCTATCATTCAACCCATCATCATAAAGAAGCTTGAAAGTCGAAACAAATCGAAAAAGGAAAAACACAGCAGCTAAGTTCAAATAATGTAAGTAAAAACACAATATAAATCAGCAGGCAATGCATGGTTTCAGAAAGACAAGAAGTTGACAAGAAGGGTATGTGGCGAAATCCGCAATAACATTCTAAGTTCGGAATAAGCGAGGCCTAAGGGACTTCACTTTGGAACTGATTAAAGACTGATATGGACACTGGACAGTGATTCCTCACAACCATAAGGACACCCAAGCAAGAACAGCATATCATCCTATCATTCAACCCATCATCATAAAGAAGCTCGAAAGTCGAAGCAAATCGAAAAAGGAAAAACACAGCAGCTAAGTTCAAATATTGTAAGTAAAAACACAAATATAAATCAGCAGGCAATGGATGGTTTCAGAAAGACAAGAAGTTGACAAGAAGGGTATGTCGCGAAATCCGCAATAACATTCTAGGTTCGGAATAAGCGAGGTCTAAGGGACTTCACTTTGGAACTGATTAAAGACTGATATGGACACTGGACAGTGATTCCTCACAACCATAAGGACACCCAAGCAAGAACAGCATATCATCCTATCATTCAACCCATCATCATAAAGAAGCTCGAAAGTCGAAACAAATCGAAAAAGGAAAAGCACAGCAGCTAAGTTCAAATCTTGTAAGTAAAAACACAACTATAAATCTGCAGGCAATGCATGGTTTCAGAACAGAAAGATAAGATCTTGAAAAATTCGATTCCCATTACATAGATTCCTAAAAAGACCCTATGCTTTTTTATTGCCCAACAATGGATCCAGCCTTGTCACAATGGTGTTGCAAGTCCTATTTCATGAAGTAGGAAAGCAAGTTAGAAAATGCACATTTAACATAAAACAAGAGAAGTCAACAATATTACTAAGGGTAAACTACAACGGAGGTCACTCAATTATGGTGAAGGTTACATTTGGGTCACCTAATTATTAAAAGTTACATTTGGATCACTCAATTATAGGTAAAGTTACATTTAGATCACCCAATTATTAAAAGTTACATTTAGGTCACTTAATTATAGGTAAGGTTACGTTTGGGTCACCCTTCTTATTAAAAAAAAGTATATCAATTTGTGTATTAGATTAATTAATGATTTTATATGAAGTACTATTTTAAATATAAAGGGTGACCCAAACGTAACCTTAATTGAGCGACCCAAATGCACCCTTTATTAATTTCCTTATAATTGAGTGTCCCAAATGTAACCATTATTAATTTACTTATAATTGAGCGACCCAAATGCTATGTATAATCCCTAATAAGAATTATAACTAAAGCATCACAATTCACAACTAATTTCCATCTAAAAATTCTACATTGGGAATAAGGGAAGTAAACAAGAATGCCAATTAATTCTCAAGAAAGATAAATAAAGTTGAAAAAAAATTGTTATTGCACTAGATCAAAAGGGAGCTTCAATTTTTGCATCCGTTCGAAAATTGCATTAAAATTTTAAAAGGAAAACAGAACTATAACCTTGAGAGAGCCAGCTCCAGCAGGAGGAATCGACGGCGATGCTTGATTGTAGCCGGGCTGAAGCAACGGCACTGTGAAGTGGCATCATCGACTCTACTCCTCCCAACGCCGATAAGATCCTTTAAACCCAAAATTGAATTTAAGAATTGGAGACGAAATCTAGATGAAAAAAAGGGGAAAAAGCAAAAAAGAAAGTACCTTGAAGCACAAGGGAGGGCTCTTGTTGACGGAGAAGAGAAAGGAGAAGCTATTGCTTTTGGGGTTAGGTTTATTAAAGTAAAGGATTTTGATCGAACAGAGAGGGATCTTGAACCCGCCATTATTGCTGACCTGCAAAACGACGCCATTTTAAGCTCGGTTCTGGATGGTGAAGCCAGAGGTTGAAGAAGTGAGAGGCTAAAGTTCAGTTATTCGTTTGCATTTCAGCCTTAAACCCTAAATTTAGATTCGAGGTTTTAGATCCGGGCCTTGCATAAAACGACGCCGTTATGGACCCGACTCCTATGGACGGTATCCTTGTGTGTGAGAAAATTTTGGTTCAAGTCTAAATTCATTAAATTATTAGTTTGGTTTTATTTTAAGGATTTATACCCAATACGGCGGAAACTTTTAATTTTCACAAGCACCTTAGTTTTAGGGTTTAGGAACTTAGTTTAGGCTGTAGGGGTTTAGAATTTAAGGACAATAGGTTTAGGTTTTAGTGTAATATGTTGAGGGTTTAAGTTTTAACGTATAAACTCTAAATTCTAACCCTAAACCTTAAATTCTATTCACAATCCTTAATTCTAAACTACTAAACCTAAACCCTACACCCTCAATTGAGTCTCTAAACCCTAAAATTAAGGCGCTTCTAGAAACTTTTAGTTTCTACCGCCAGTGTATCAAATAATTATCCTTATTTTAATCACTGAACTATTAATTGAACCCGTAGAGGGCCCAATGATAAAGGATGATGTACTTCATTCAGGTGACTCGAGTTTGAGCATCATGCGTATTTAAATAAAGTGTTAAGAAAGTTGAACGAATACTATTTCGTAATCACACTAGCATATTAAAAAAATCACCAAACTACTAACTTTATCAATTATATCATTAAAATTTTTAAACAGTTTCAACCAAACCACATAATTTTCTCTCTCTTAAAGTTAATGTTTGGTTTGATTGAAATTATTTTAAATTTTTAATAGTTTATTTAATAAAATTAATAATTCAATGGTCAAAATAGAATCAAACTAACGGTTTGGTGATCTTTGAAGTAGTTTATCCTAAATAATTTTATAAATGGTTGAAATATATCATATTTTTAGTATTGTTAAAATAATTAGTAATTGTATATTACTTCTGGGCATGTGAGAACGGCCTGGTGGTCAGAGCACGTTTATTCACTTTACTCTCTTTTTTTTAAGTTTTGGGTTTAAGACCTTTCAGGAGCGTTACTTTCACTTAGATTTTCCCTCTTCCTCTTTAAGAAGAAGTAAAATAGAATTGTAATAAAAAAATACTTCTAATCAATATTTTTTTGATAAAATAATAAAAAATTCTAATGTAATTTAGATTTAATATATATATATTTTTTGAATATTGTGGTGTGATTACGTGGTAGTATATATTTTTATTCTTAATTGTTGAAAACACATACCGTATATATAAACTATTCGAACATGAATCTCGTAAAGATAACGAGCGTCTATTTTTCATTAGACCATTTGATGGGTTTAATTTAATAATTTTATGGGTAAATTACAACAGAGGTCACTCAATTATGGATAAGGTTATATTTGGGTAACTCAATTATTAAAAGTTACATTTAGGTCATTTAATTATGAGTAAGGTTACATTTGGGTCACCCAATTATTATATGTTACATTTGGGTCACTCAATTATGGGTAAGGTTACATTTGGGTCACCCTTCATATTTTAAAAAAAGTATATCAATTTGTGTATTAGATTAATTAATGATTTCCAATGAAATACTCTAATGTTAATGAGGGTATACAAGTGATTTGGAAGAAAAAAATTGACTAAATTGATGTACTTTTTTTTATAGTATGAAGGGTGACCCAAACGTAACCTTACCCATAACTGAGTGACCCAAATGTAACCTTTAATAATTAGGTGACCCAAATGTAAACTTACCAATAATTAAGTGACCAAAATGTAACTTTTAATAATTGAATGATCCAAATGTAATCTTACCTATAATTGAGTGACCTCCATTGTAGTTTACCCTAAATTTATTAATCATAATAATTATTAAAACATGTAAGAATTATATAATTACAAAAATTATTTTTAAAGTTGATCATTTAAATTGATTTTTTTTTCTATTTTTCACCATAACCGAACGAGACCACGTTGAAAAAAAAATGGTCATTCCCTAGGCCCATTAGGCCTGCAAAAGGCCTCACTGAAACGGTGCCGTTTCCTGCCAGCCGAAATTATCTGAAAAGTGGAAACAGACCCCCCCAATTAAACAGGAGGTTTCCCAGTTAGCTTTGTTTTACAGCTCCGATCGGCGAAGACCTAATCGTTTTTCATCCGTTAGATTACACCTTTGGCCGGAAAAAAGGAAAATCAATGGCTGCGATCTTCGCTCGTAACTCTCTCAACGCTCTCAGAGCTCGGCAACTCGTAAGAAACTCACTTTCCTCTCCTCCTCCGAAGCTATCTGATTTTCTTAGTTTTATTTGGATTTTCTTTTCCTAGATTTGTATTTTCCATGAATTCGATTATCGTTTTTGCATTAAAATCTGTTGCTTATAGACTATGAGTTAAAATGTTGATTTTATGGCATGTGGTAATTTAATTTAGAAATGAAATCAAGGAAAAGGGGCAAGTCTCCGCCGGTAAATTTAGGTTAGAGATTTCCTCTATGTTCGTTTGTGATATAAAATTATTTTCTCCGGTTTTCGTTTTCTTTCGGAATCGCCGTTAACCGATCACTTTTTGCTGTTTTAGTTGCTCTTGTCTGTTGACTGAAAAGCTATTAACATAACTTTATTGATTGAGTTTAGCAATTATCTGGTTATGTTTGAATAGGCTTTGTCAGGGCAAGCGTTGCAGGGTCCGAAACAGCATGGGATTCGACTCGGTGCACATGCTTACAGCACCCAGAAAGGTTGTCCTACTCTTTTTATGCAATTTATTTTTATTATAAATCTTGTTGTTTTGAATGGGGAATTATTGAGAATTCTTTGGAGGATGGATGTAAAGTTAAGGGGGAGACCGAAAGATGCTTTCAGCTTTCGAAACGGTCTGAAACGGTCTAAGAAATGCCTTTTAACAGATTTTTTTCAATGCATGATGGATTTTACTTAATATCGGATGTCCTGGATCATTTATGTTTTCGTGTATGTAAACTGTAGAGGATGAAGAAAGAGAGCAGCTTGCAAAGGAGATTTCAAAGGACTGGAGTTCTGGTAAATGAAAGCGCTGAAATGTTTTGAGTTCCGTTATTTGTACATGATTTATTTTAGGTAATAAATGGTTTCTCATACTCGATTGCAGTTTTTGAGCGAAGCATAAACACATTGTTTCTTACTGAAATGGTTCGGGGTCTCAGCCTGACACTCAAGTACTTCTTTGACAAAAAAGTTACCGTAAGCATCTTTTCGATCCTTTTCTTTTGTTGCGGGGGAGGGTGTGGATTGTGTGGATATTGAAGCGATGCATGAATAATGATATGAACCTGGCTTTTCTTATGCAGATTAACTATCCATTTGAGAAGGGTCCATTGAGCCCACGTTTTCGAGGGGAGCATGCTCTCCGCCGATATCCAACCGGAGAGGAACGTTGCATTGCTTGTAAACTTTGTGAAGCTGTAAGTTGAATCTTCATCTTATTGCTTCAATATGATGACAAATATTATCACTTGGGTAGAAATACTTTATGTTGTTTTAGGTTGAAACTGTAGCATAAAATAGATATTATGGTCACTTCATTCACTTTATGTTGTTTTAGGTCGAAGCTGTGCTCGGTTTTACGCTTTTACTGTTGAAGTTTATTTATAAGATCCGTTATTAATTCCTGATTAAGGTTGTTTAATTTTATTAAATATGGATTTACTATCATGATTTTTCCCCTCATGAAGTGGTAGTGGTTTCTCAGATATGCCCAGCACAGGCAATCACAATAGAGGCTGAAGAACGAGAGGATGGAAGTCGCCGGACAACAAGGTTCTCTCTCTCTCTCTCTCTCTCTCTCTCGGCTTCCTCTTCTTCTGCTGCCGCTGTTAATATTTTCTTCTGTCCGACGTTTGTTCAATTTTGCAGGTATGACATTGATATGACCAAGTGTATCTACTGTGGACTTTGCCAAGAGGCATGCCCTGTCGATGCAATCGTTGAAGGACCCAACTTTGAGTTTGCCACCGAGACTCATGAGGTTCATCTTCTTTTCAGTTAAATCGGAAATGGCTACTGCCGCTTGTAAGTATGGAGTAAATTTGTTAATCATCAATGTTATTGCAGGAACTTCTGTACGACAAAGAGAAGCTGCTCGAGAATGGTGACCGATGGGAAACTGAGATCGCAGAGAATCTCAGATCCGAAAGCCTTTACCGTTGATGTCGCCCCACTATCGTCCTTGTCCTAGATTGACAACCTGCTTTCGTGCTCGCCGAGAAAATAAAATTGTATATGCGTTGCAATGCCATATACCATGTTTTTTAAGCATTTACATTATGTGAATCTATCCTATGAATGAGTTCGTTTTTGCTACATTTTAAGGCAAAATGGTGGACAAAAGAATCCAATGTTTCAATTTGTTAACTTTGCCAAATGAGGACCGTAATTTTGTTGTTTTCTTCCCTGTTTCCCTATGAAATCAATATATTTCTGTGCAGTTTTTAATACTTAGGAAACCGAAGTTCATATTAATATTTGATATCTTTAAAGTGTTAAAAATATCAAACTAATAGTTTAAAGGCTAAAAGTTACTAAAAGTTCTATTTAGGCTATTTTCAGTAACGAGTCGTGAACGTCCGTTGAGCCGATTGTAGAGTCAACAAAAATATGTACAACCGTGTGTTCAGCATGCACGTAATACTGACACTTATTCGGTATTGTTTTTTTGTTTGACGCTCTAATATCCATTGGAGAAACATCGCTTAACGGACCCTTACTCTTAACTTAGATTTTTTTATTATCAGTTTGATGATATTCTTATATAGTGACGTGTTACAATCTTTAAGCGACAAAAGGATCAAATTAAAAAAAGCGACAAATTTAAGGGCTAAAGGTTACTTTATCCCTAAAAACAAACATCAAACCTAGGGGTGCTTAACGAGTTGAATAGCTCGTGAGCTGCTCGAATTCGACTCAGTCAAAATTCGGTAAACACTTGACTCGAGTTGACTCGACTCAAACTCGACTCGAGACCTTAACAAGTTGAGTCGAGCAAAGTCTAACTCGACTCGATAAGTTCGCGAGCAGCTTGTTAATTTTTTAAAATATCTTTTTAGTAATTATTTTAATTTGATATACTTGTGGATTGTTACTTTAGTTTTAATATGATAGTTTTGTGAATTTGTGGATTGTTATTTTAGTTTTAAAATGATAGTTTGGTGTATTTGGGATAAATATTCTATACACAGGCGGTGGAAACGTTCAGTTTCCACAAGCGCCATATTTTTAGGGTATAGAGAGTTAGTTTAGGCTATAGGGTTTAAGGATTTAAGTACAGGGGGTTAGAATTTAGGGTTTATAGGTTAAAACCTAAATCCTCACCATATTACCCTAAAAACTAAACTCTAACATATAAACCCTAAATTATAACCCTAAACCTTAAATTGAAACATTTATCTCTAAATTTTAACCCCCTACACCTAAACCCCTAAACCCTATATTCTAAACTAACTCCCTACACCCTAAAAATATGGCGCTTGTGGAAACTTTCAGTTTCCACTGCCAGTGTATAGGATATTAATCCTCTGTGGATTGTTAGTTTGGATTTGGACTTTGAAAGTGTTTTATACACTCTTTTGATATTTTTTTGTTAAATTTATTAATTTATGTTAGTATTAAGCCTCATATAGTATTATTAAATTTTACTTTTAGTTAAAAATAATGTAAATTTTTTAGTGAGCTTAATGAGCAACGTGCTTAACGAGTCAAGTTGAGCCACAAATTTTTCACGAGTCGAGCATAATTTAAACAAGAAACGAGTTGAATTGAGTAACAAATTTTTTTAACAAACACGAATCGACGCCCACGACATCAAAAGGGAGACTTGGGTCCTCACCGACGAGGGAAAAAAATACGCTGCCGATGGATCTCCCGAAGTCCAACTCTTCTTAGCCATCCCTCCCCAAGGCTCCATTTTTAAAGACGAACTTCAGGCCAGTGACTTTCTCCAATTTTCAATCCATTCTCGATTCTGGGTCTTCAAAATTTGAGATTTCTGTTTTAGAGAACGTAATGTCACGCCCCATCCTTAAGCACCGAGGCCAACCGAGGCCAAATGAAGAGTTTTGGGCGTGCTCAATGCACCCATGGGCGTTTTAAAGCAAGGCATGAACCAAGGAAGGTTCTAGAACGCCCTAGAGAGGCCTACAACTCTCTTCCAACGTCTCCAAAGGGTTCTAGGAGGTTCCAAGGCGCTCCACAACCATCTAGGCTCACCCGGAAGGACCTAGAAAGCTCGGAAAGCTCGGGGAAGCATCAGGACAACTCCGGAAGGCTCGGGACTAGTCTGGACACCTCCGGAACGTTCTAGAAGACTATACACAAGTATAGATCTATAGGGACAACTCTAGAATATTCTAGAATACCTTAGAATATGGTAGAGCTTTTAGACCATTTAGGATATAACTAGATATGTATAGAATTATCTAGATATGTCTAGGTCCCTTAGATATTTTTGGAGGCAACTTTGTAACCGTTGGATCAAAACGATCCTGACCGTCCGTTGAGGAGGTTGGTGCCTATAAATAGGGCTACCTCCCTCATTTGTAAACAATCTAAGTAGCCATTCACACAAACTCTTGTAAAGCTTCCGTTGTGCAATACAAGGTCCTTTCCTTGTAAACTCGTTTGCTTCTTGTGTTTGCCATAGCGTTGCGACATTAAGGCCGACTAGCATCGTGCCGAGAGTGCTAGTGCCTCACGGATTTGAGCTTGAAGAATTAAGTCCGTGACAGTTGGTATCAGAGCAAGTTCCGATCGCTCGGGAGCATGGCCAAGACCAGCAAAACCCAAGTTGCTAGCCCGTCCGAGACCGAGGTCACGCACGACCAAGGTGGACAAGAAGTAAGGGCTGACCCTGCCGAGACAAAGCCTCGTGCCAAATCCAAAGACCTACTCTCTAGCTTGGAGTCACGTCTGACTCGCGTGGAGGAAGGTGTATCGGGCATGGGTGCCCAAGTGGACGACCTTCATGAGCGGATTGAAGGCCTCGAGGCGGAGGATTCCGAGATCCACACAGCCGTGAGAGCTATGAAGATCAAGCTAGAGGAGTCTCTGCGCGCGGAAATGGGTGAAGTACGCGACGCACTCTTGGGAGAGCTCACCAAGGTACGTGAGTCTTTCCAACATGAACTTACCAACGTGTATGCTCAACTAGAAGCATTGCAAGGCGACCTTGCCTTGTGCAAACGTGCTATGGCAGCCGGGCCAAGCACCACCGTGAAGGCTAGAAGGGTGGAGGTGCCCAAGCCTCAAACTTTTTCAGGATCACGCAACGCCAAAGAAGTAGACAACTTCGTGTATGGCTTGGAGCAATACCTAGAAGCCGTTGGCATCAGGGAGGATGCCTCTAGGATCCAAACCGCGACCTTGTACCTCACCGACACCGCCATGCTTTGGTGGAGGAGAAGGCGTCTCGATGTCGAGAGAGGTACGTGCATCATCTCTACCTTCAATGATTTCAAAAGGGAGCTCAAAAGACAATTCTATCCGGAGAATGCTGAGGATGAGGCAAGAGCTCGCCTTCGAAGGTTGAAGCAGTCGGGGAGCATCCAAGATTACGTGAGGGAGTTCACTAGTTTGGTGCTCGAGATCCCCGATCTATCCGAGAAAGACTCGCTCTTCTACTTCTTAGATGGTCTCCAAAGTTGGGCCAAGGCCGAGTTAAGGCGAATGGGAGTCCAAACCCTTGCCGATGCAATAGCCGTGGCCGAGAGCCTTATCGACTACTCGAGCCACAAGGAGACCACCCCTAATCCGAGGGATGAGAAGAGCAGTCATGCCAAAGGTAGGGGAGACAAGGGCTATCCCAAGGAGGGCCAACAGGAAGGCCACTCACCAAGGCACCGAGACTCGTCCCCTTTGAAGAGCAAGGAGAAGGGTAAGTCCAAGGAATTCCAAGGTGCGAGGAAGTCACCACCGAGGAATTGCTTCATTTGTGATGGTGACCATTGGACGCGTGAATGCCCACAACGCCAAGCCCTTAACTCACTCCTAGCCAAGCACCGAGAAGGTAGTGACACCGACAGTGGCGACGAGGGTGCACAAATGGGATCCTTGCAACTGATTTCATCACTCCGATCGATTGACAACACCGAGAGGAACGAGGGGAGTTCCACTCATAAGAGGCATTGCGACAAAGGACTTAAGCCAGGGTCAGGGCTCGAAGTGGAGCACAAAGGCGACCCATCATCTCCGAAGGCCGGGGGTAAGGCCGAGTCACAGACCAAGCTTGCACGGGGTAAGCGAGGTGGCGTCACTAAGGCTAAGTCCGCACCAAAGGCCAGCACGAGGGTGAAGTGCTACCTATGTGAAGGACCTCATGTGATGAGGTCATGTCCAATACGAAAGCGACTTGTTGCCTACATCAAGGGGGTTGATGGCAAGGCACAACCAGACATGATTACCCAAGATCGAGCTGTCAAGCCGAGGGTGAAGACGAGGGAAGCTAGGAGCCAAGGGAGGCACACCAGCAACACCCTAACAGCTCAACCGAGACGCGACGAGGGCGTCGCGAGATCGGGTGGGGGAGGATGTCACGTCCCATCCTTAAGCACCGAGGCCAACCGAGGCCAAATGAAGAGTTTTGGGCGTGCTCAATGCACCCATGGGCGTTTTAAAGCAAGGCATGAACCAAGGAAGGTTCTAGAACGCCCTAGAGAGGCCTACAACTCTCTTCCAACGTCTCCAAAGGGTTCTAGGAGGTTCCAAGGCGCTCCACAACCATCTAGGCTCACCCGGAAGGACCTAGAAAGCTCGGAAAGCTCGGGGAAGCATCAGGACAACTCCGGAAGGCTCGGGACTAGTCTGGACACCTCCGGAACGTTCTAGAAGACTATACACAAGTATAGATCTATAGGGACAACTCTAGAATATTCTAGAATACCTTAGAATATGGTAGAGCTTTTAGACCATTTAGGATATAACTAGATATGTATAGAATTATCTAGATATGTCTAGGTCCCTTAGATATTTTTGGAGGCAACTTTGTAACCGTTGGATGAAAACGATCCTGACCGTCCGTTGAGGAGGTTGGTGCCTATAAATAGGGCTACCTCCCTCATTTGTAAACAATCTAAATAGCCATTCACACAAACTCTTGTAAAGCTTCCGTTGTGCAATACAAGGTCCTTTCCTTGTAAATCCGTCTTGCTCCTTTGTTTTGCCATAGCGTTGCGACATCAAGGCTTACTAGCATCGTGCCGAGTGTGCTAGTGCCGCGCGGATTTGAGCCTGAAAGAATAAGTCCGTGACAGTAAGCTGAGTTATGTTAACATGTAAAGTTTGGAACTTTGCATTGGTGCAGAAAAAGCTAGACCCTTCGGTTTTCAAAATTGGTTGCTCACAAGCTGGGAAAAACAAATGGGTCTAAATGGGAAAGCAAGTTTCGAGAAAGGTAATCGATTTTTTATAAATCCTTGTATTCTACTTGATTATGTCGGATAGCGGATTACTTTAACTGATTTGACTAGCGAATTGTATTAGCTAACTGATAGCCGATAGTTGTTACATTATTTAAACAAACAAAATAACATATAAGTAAATAATTATATCCAATACTTGTTTGAATAGTTTATTAATTATCGATATTTTGTATCTAATTAATATTAATTAGATTTATAAAAATTACTTTTAATATAAAATTTCTAAATATATTCGAATGATTTATATATTAATTTATTTATATATAATTATTTTAATATAATTAAATTAATTAATAAATTTAAATACACATAAGGAAAAAATAGTATTAGCTTATAAATAGGGCGATAAAATATTTAATTTAAGTTATTTGGAGATTTTTTATAATTGGTAAGGGCTAATACCAAAACTCTAATCTTTCTTATTAAGAGCTTTTTAAAATCTTTCAATCCATTGTTCACCAAACAACAATATTAGCGGATTTAACTTGTGAAAACTCTAATTATGCACAAGGCCTATGTTATTTATCTCTCCAGCTTTGCTTTGGTGTAGGTTCAACTTGTTGAAGACTTAGACAAGGTTAAAGATTTGCTTATTAGAGTACAAAGTGGGCAGGTATTTCATCATTTTATCAAGTTTTTGCTATTGGTTTATATTAATTTACTGATTAAAGTTGATCCTTTACTGCAGGCGATTGATAAAGACGATATTAACTCACTTAAAGCAAGGAAGCTTATTGTTGCACAGTAATCATTGAGTCCCTTGCTTGTTTTTCTTATCTTTTTTCTTCCGGTTGATGTGTTTTTATTCACATTGCCAATACTTCCCCTGTTATATGTTGTTTTAGGACATGGAAGGGTTACTCGGTGAGAAAAGGGCCTAACTATGCCCCGAAACGAAAGAAAGTTGCTACCGATTTGACTCGAGAGAATCTACAGAGGTACGTTGTCGACATGATTCTATACACAGGCGGTGAAAACTGAAAGTTTCCACAAGCGCCTTAGTTTTAGGGTATATAGAGTTAGTTTAGGGTATATGGTCTAGGGATTTAGATGCGGGGTAAGAATTTAGGGATATTTGTTTCAATTTAAGGTTTATGGTTATAATTTAGAGTTTATATGTTAAAACCTAAATTATCACCATATTAACCTAAAAATTAAATCCTAACCTATAAACCTTAAATTATAACCCTAAACCTTAAATTAAAACAACTATCCCTAAATTCTAAACCTAAACACCTAAACAATATACCCTAAACTAACTCCATGTACCTAAAACTAAGGCGCTTGTGGAAACTTTCAGTTTCCACCGCTTGTGTATAGGATATTAATCCTTTAAACATATGCATTAATTTTATGATTTTTTTTTGTTTTAATATCATTTGTATAAAAATGGTCCTTTCTTATGGTCTGTAAAAAGCATCGCTATTATTCTTTTTGGCACCTTTATATGAATGTTTGGAAACTATAATTTTTTTTATGAATGTATGAAAACTATCCATTATGCACAACCTGATGCAAATAATTCTCCTAGGGAGTTGCTTTTTACCATGCCATTTTGTTGATTGACACCTTAATTTTTGTCTGCTTAAGCATCCATGGTCTATATTGAAATAACAATTTTGAGCCTCATTTTATTTCCAGGTTAAACAACAATTGAAGAACATATTTCTTCAGTTGGGGTGAGTTTTAAGCTTTGGTATAAATCTTTCATGTGCATTCTGATTTTACATAACTAGTTTTTATAGCCTTTCGTCTTACTTGACATTGCCACAATTTATGCGATTCTATTGTATTTTTTTTATTTAACATTGTGTCCATTTACAGTTTTATCTGTCTGTGACTTTGAGATTTTTTTTTTGCTGTAATTTGGTTGTCAATTATGATATTGATATATATATTTTCTGTGCTGACTGCAGTTTTGAGGAGATGCCGGAAAATCGCCTCCACCAGCAAAGGCGAAGCGGTGAACAAGAAGCGTCTCTAGGCGTTTGCTTTTTTTAAGGCGCTAAGCGCTTCGCTTTATCGCTTCTTGTTTTAGTCTCGGCACGTGAGTTTTTTCATTAAAAAAAAGCATGTGGCTTTAAGAAATGCCCATTTCATGAACAAACCCATAAGCATCTTCAAAATTAAAAAAAAAACCCCCTAAAATCTGAGAAAGTTCTCTCGTCGGCATCTAGTACAAAATATACTACAAAATTAATATCATATTGTTCTGAATACAAAATATACTACAAAATTAATTTATAGCCAGGCCCGGCCCTGTGCAGGGGCAACAAGGGCGCCCGCCCAGGGCCCACACTCAAGAAAGTTATATATTTTTAATTTTATTTGAATTGTATTTATTTTTAATGAATTTAATTTTTTAATACTTGTAATTAGGTGCCTAATTTTTTAATATTTGTTAATAGATGTTTACTTTTTTCAATATTTATTATTAGGGGCCTACTCTTAAAATTCAACTTTTTTCTAATACTTGTTATTAGGGGCCCATTTTTTTTAATATTTATTATTTTTGGTATACTCTTAAAATTCATTTTTTTTAATTTTTGTTATTAGGGGCCCAATTTTTCAATACTTGTTATTATGGTCTTATTCTTAAAATTAATTTTTTTATTACTTGCTATTATGGACATAGATTTAAATAACGGTATGCAACCGCAATAACGACTGTTACATGACGATAGCATTAGTGGCGAAGCTAGTATTTTCTTATAGTGGGGTCATGAGGTGAAGTATGAGGTATTGATGATTTCTATACCACTAGAATAAGCATTGTTGACCTCATACCCCAAAAAATTAAGTGGGGTCAAATATAATATTTTTTATGCAAAATTCTATATTACCTCCTAGAAAACTCCATGCCCCCAACAAATCAAGTGTGTTCAATTACACCCCCAATTTATATGCTACATCCGCCCATGGGTAGCGGCATCATCTGAAACTGCGATACATGCAACTGTTGTATCCACAATAGCCTATGTTATTAAGAGATTTCACAACCGCGATACTCGTAGTGACTAAAATAGCATCTATAATATCCGCAACCACAATAAAATTTAACATAAATGTAAATACGACCGCAACCGTAAATTAACATTTTATTTTAGGGCTTATTTTTTACATTCGCTCTGGGCCACCAAAAGTTCAGGACCGACCCTGTTTATAGAGCTTTGCTTACGAAAAGTTAGCGCCTAGCGCCTAGTGCTTCGGCTCCCAGGACCCTTTGCGCCTCGGCTCGCCTAGCGCCCTTTAAAACTAAGATGTTGTCCTATGGTTGTTGATCGGAAGTGGAGCTTCTGTCAAAAACCAGGATATGATTGTTAAGTAGGGAAACCTGAGAAAAGAGCATATGCATTACTCTTGGTTTTGTGGTACGAGGTTGTCTTCAATCATTATCGAGATGGTATATTTTTTTCTTCATTTTTTTAAATGTATGGAAGAACTCGAAATCCTACATTTACATTCTCATTAATTCTTTCCCTAGATGCCCAGCAAGAAAAAAAATGTTTCTAAAGTTTTCTTATTTTATGCATGTAGCTTTTGAAACTTTCAGTTTTCACCGCCTGTGTATAAAATATTTATCCTTGTTATTAATTAATAAATCTGTGAATGTCAATATTCATTTATTTTATGATACTCTACGAAATCGATAACATTAGGGATCTCTTCGGACACAAGGTACTAATACATTCGACGAACGTCGTCTTCCTTGCTTGCATAGCTATCGTTTTGTGATTGATACTTATGTATGGTGGTCGTTATTGCAGGTGGATTTCAGTCTCATTAAACGGAACCCGATCTGCCGGCTCGGAATAAATTAGATTATGGGGACCTGTTGGTTATTCTTCGTAATTGAACCAAGGATACACCAATACACATTGGAATGTACTTTTTTTTTGTTGTAGCAAATACAGAAGAGCATTGGTTATATCAGAGATTTTTTTGTTTCTTTTTCTTCCGGTTTTTGTGCTGGGAAACTGACTTGGTAATAATATGATTATTGTTTATCACAATTTGGCACATTTTGTGTTTCATTGAACATAAAGGGATTATGGTTACACTTGTTTTGAGTTATTAGTCGAGTGTAAATTGATGGCTGAGATTAAAAGTAAAAATTGAAGGGATTTTTAAGAAAGAAGAATTTAATAATCTCAGCCATAGATTTACACTCATATAATAGTTTAAAGGGTTAGAATTCATTTACACAGTGTAAAATTTATTTATTTTTACACTCTTTTTGGACTGTTTGAAGAAAGTAATAAATGGTTAAGAATATTTTTTTTCAAGTGATAATTCATTTATTCTTTCATCCAATGGTCTAAAAAAGTATAAAATTTTCAAGTTTTACATAGTATAAGAGGATTTTTTTTCTTGTTCAAAATAATTTAGTTTTAGCCTTCTTTAAAAAAATAGTTTGGGCAAAAAGGCACTGATATTATTAAAGTAATAAAGTGACGCGCAAAAGAGAGCAACAAGTGGTTCCATGGTCTAGTGGTCAGGACATTGGACTCTGAATCCAGTAACCCGAGTTCAAATCTCGGTGGAACCTTAAGTTTTCATTGTTTTTTCTGAAATAGTCGATTCTTGTTGGTGGATCTTTTCAATGGAAAACAGGTGTATCTGAGTTTTTTTGTTTGTTCATATGCCTTATGCTACACTTTTCTCACCGATTTAACAATATGACCAAATGAAACCTCTCTCTGCTACTTACAATCCCAGTCTTTCCCGTGGCTCCGGGAATATCTCCTTCAAACGCCGTCTATGCGAGACCGAACAGTCACCTCGTCCGATCGAATGCTGCTGCCATGTGAACCAGCGGTTCCGAATACATGTTCGAAACTATTTCACCCTTCTGGAGTAACTACTATATCCGAAGAGCTTTGACCCCAGCTATCGAAAAGAGTAGCATGCCAATAACCTCTCGAGGTCGAGGACGTCATTCTAAGCCTTCTAATTCCGCGACCCCGTATTTTTATGATTAATTATATTTTTTTTTATTTTAATTCTTGACTCCGTCTTTAAGTTCAAACACCGTCTGACAGCAATGGTCATGGCCCAGACTTCCTTCAAAACATCCTCGTCCACTAGCCGAGACGGGTCCAAAATTTTTGAATAATTTTTTCTGGAAGAGGGAGAACTGAGAAGGGAAATTTGCTCATAATGAATTTCAAACTCACAACCTAAAGGAGGAAAAAGTGTCGACTGAAAGCATTTAATCACTTCCAGAGATTGTTGATTAATAACAACATTTTTGAGAGATCTAAACTTGTGTTGGGTTAATATTAACATAAATAATATATATTCGAATAGTTATTTTAAAAACTAAAGACCAATTACCTATAACAATGATAATATAAATTTGGACCCAAACAAACACGAAGCCGACATTGACTTTTATTATGCACTTTAACGAAAACGACAGGACAAGATCAGCATAAACAACGTACGAATCTTTGCCCCCACTAAATCTTTCAACATTAGAATCAGTGAGAAAAATATAAGTATATTAAACCATAAAGGTCTTATTTGAATAATATTTAAATTAAAGATGACCTAAAATATTATTATATTATTTTTTTTGGGAAAGCTTGCTGCCCCTCCCAACTAGGGGTGCTTAACGAGTTGAGCAGCTCGTGAGCTGCTCGAACTCGACTCGATAAGTCTGCGAGCAGCTCATTAATTTTTTAAAATATTTGTGAATTGTTACTTTAGTTTTAATATGTTAGTTTGATGAATTTGTGGATTGTTACTTTAGTTTTAATATGCTAGTTTGGTGTATTTGTAGATTGTTAGTTTGAAATTTAGACTTTGAAAGTGCTTTATACACTCTTTTGATATTTTTTGGTTAAATTTGTTAATTTATGTTAATATCAAGCCCCATATAGTATTGTTAAATTTTACTTTTAGTTAAAAATAAGGTAATTTTTTTAGTGAGCTTAACGAGCAACGAGTCGAGCTTAACGAGCAGCGAGTTGAGCAACAAATTTTTTAACGAGCACGAGTCGAGCACAATTTTAACGAGCTTAACAAGCAATGAGTCGAGTCGAACAACAAATTTTTTTAACGAGCACGAGTCGAGCACTGCCCAACTCGCGACCGACTCGCTCGATAAGCACCCCTACTCCCAACTCTCTCCGTGGGAACACATGTTATACCCATGTCAATTTTCGAATTTCATAACTCAAAAATCATTTGTAAGAAATCAAATCTGAGTACGAACTTTAGGGAAGATTACGAACATGATACGATCAAATTTACTAGTTACTTCGAATTATGCCTCAACGATCTGTTGATGCATCGAGAACAAATGTGTGTGCGATTAGTTCAAATCATCTGTTGTTCAATTTGCATGCATGGTTCGTGTCTTGCTAGTACATCACACCTTTAACATCTTATATCGGCCACATATGTATTATTCTTTCCTAAGAAATGGGAATCAAACCTAGAAAACAATTGGTTTATGATTCGAATTCGAATAACGATGTAATATGATGTAACAATGTTATTTTGTTATGAAAATATGTTTGCCACTGCAATTTAAATCCGATAATGCAAAGGTAGTTTTCATACAATTATTGGCATGTGTCATTGTATATTCTTCCCTATGTAAGCTTATAGCCTTTTTGTTTTTCCCCTAGGCCTTTCCCTCCTCCTTTCTAGTTGAACCAATTGCACAATATTCCATTGTCCTAATTTTTAAAAAAATTAAAAATTTATTTATTTATTTTTTAAAGAAAATATTTTTAATCAATCGCCACATTAGTAAAGTGCTACGTGGCAGTGTCAGGTCATCTTCCCATGCCCTGCAGACATGTCACATCAACCTCAGGCGTTGACTAACAGTTCCCATCCAATAATGATAAAATTTGAACGAAAAATAAAACGTTAGGTGATTGTTTGCACCAAAAAAAAGAATAAAGCTAAAATGACCAAAAAAAATAAAACGCCATAGGCTATTTTTGACCCTTTGCCTTCCCAAATATTGTCAAGAAAGTTGCATGGTGTAACTTTCAACCAATCATCACGGGTGAGCCCCCCATTTGCATGTGGTCATCGTCCATGAATATGACCCCCTCAACAACTTGACACACCGGAGGCCATCACCTTGCTAATCGATGCGACCGACAGCGCGAAGATACGAAGGAATCATTATTGCCGTCGTCGTCGTCGTTCCAATTGCAGATATCTGAGCCTATAGCAGGTCCATTATAGGTTGGGGCTAACTCTATAACTCAACTTGCAAGCTGCAATATCATGGTATATCACTCCACCGTCCTATACGAATGTCTGATGCTGTTGTGGATTTTGACTTGTTATTCCAAAACCAGATGTTTAGTCTCTCCGTCCCCTCTCAAAACCGCGTCAATTTCAGATTCGAATTCACGTCCTATGTTCATTAACATCATGTCTGATTTCACGTCGAGACCGTAGAAATGAGCCGATAAGCATCTGCAATAGGTGTTGTTTTCTTTCTTCAGCTAAAGGCAAATGATAAAAGATGGTATCAAATTATTGCAATTTTGGATGTGCATGATAGACATGAAGTGAATTCAGGTATGGACCGTATGTTGATGATTGAAGGTACAATTATTAATGTACCATAAGGCAATAGTGGGGCAACTCTATATGAACCATATGGATAACTTTTCTCACATACAGCACTATTCTGCTTCATTTTTATCTGTTGCCAGCTTTTGATGTGTTCTGCACATTTTAGGGAGGACTATTCGAAAGGGATATTTCATCAAATAATTTACCATGTCTTGTTATATATATATATATATATATATATATATATATAGATTAATATCCTATACACTGGCGGTAGAAATTGAAAGTTTTCACAAGCGCCTTAGTTTTAGGGTATAGGGTTTAGGGATTTAGGTGTATGGGTTTAGAATTTAGGGATAGTTGTTTCAATTTAAGGTTTAGGGTTATAATTTAGGGTTTATAGGTTAGGGTTTAGTTTTTAGGGTAATATGGTGAGGATTTAGGTTTTAACCTATAAACCCTAAATTATAACCCTAAACCTTAAATTGAAACAACTATCCCTACACCTAAACCCCTAAACCCTATACCACAAACTAACTCCATATACTCTAAAACTAAGACGCTTGTGGAAACTATTTGATGCAATACCCTTTATTGCATGCACAAGCGCGTGTGGAAACTTTGTTTCCACAAACGCCTCAATCTTAGGGTTTAGAGACCCCTTTTATGGTTTAATGTTTAGGGGGTTAAGTGTAAGAGTTTCGAATTTAGGGTATGTGGTTAGAATTTAAGGTTTATGATTAAAATTTAGGGTTTTATAGGTTAAAACTTAAATCCCTAACCATATTACCCTAAACCTAACTCCTGAATTTTAACTCAAACCTTAAATTCAAACAAAAAACCTTAAATTTTAAAATCTTACACTTAAACCCCTAAACCCTAAAATTAAGACGTTTGTGAAAACTTTTTATTTTTGTTGCATATGTATGATATATTTTTCCTATATATATTATTAAAAAAGTTATCCGAAATGTTCTGATTTTTGTTTATAAGACATGACAAATCATCGAATTTGAGAGAACAAATTGAGAGGATGGACTCACGCGCATGAGAACTGAGCTCCATAGCTGATGAGCTCACTACGGTAGGATTTACTAATACAATGTGAAATTCAATTAAATAAATGATTAAAATTTTTGTCTAATTATTTTATGTGATAGTTTTCACATTTTTCATAGTTAATCTAAGTTATTCATTTACCTACATCTAACTATCTAAAAAAAATGAAAATTTTCAAGTTTTACATGGCGTAATATATATATGTATGTGCAATTTTCACATTGATTCGTGAGTATTATTAAACGATGATATATTCAAAATTACAATGAAAATTTACATCATAGTAAACGAAAATATTTAATCCAGACATATTCCTATAACCATTGAAACAATAAATTAACGTCTCGAGATCATATATAAGGGGACCATACAAGGAAAAGGTAAAAACTCAAATCAAAGACTCGAAACAAAAGATAAGATACAAATATCACCAAAAATCGACAATAAAAGGTACAACCATTAACAAACAATATAAAAAAGCATATTACAATAAAACACGTTGACAACATAGTCATTACTACAACTCAATCACGAATAAGAAACTGTATTTATGAGCGCGTATCTAAATTCAGTTTGAGGTTCTAAAACATGTATACTTTGACGTTTTGACGTTGATTATGAAAAACATGTAATTCTTTGACATTTTGATGTTGATGCCTTGATGATTGAAACGTAAAAGAGGATGGGATGAAGATAGAAATCGTCTGCCCTTAATTATGTCTTTTTATATGCTCTACTTTAAAAAAGTGGATTTAAGGTTTATGATTAGAGTTTAGGAAATTAAAAGTAGGGTATAAGGTTTAAGATGTAGGCGTAAAGTTAAAATTTAAATTTTTTAGTGTGAAATATAGAGAGGGCATAGTCGAGGGCAGATGATTTTTGTTTGGGGAATGGGTTGTCAATTTGCTATAATCCAAGGAAAATTGAGCTAAATGGTAAAATTATGCATAAGTCTCTCTATAAATTATAGAAGTGTAGTTAATCTATGGTAAAATTCTATTTCAACCCCCATTAAATTTAAAAAAAAATCTTTAACTTCACCCATGTAGCTAGGGTTGACAAACTAACCCGAGACCTGAACTAATTTTACCCGATATCGACCCGAACATGATGATTCGAACTTGATCCAAAACTCGAAACAAACAAAATCGAACCGAAACCGACTCGATTTTTAGTTGAATCGATATGGACTTGAATCGTTTTTCAACCGAACCGAACGGACCCAAACCGATTTCATCCGAACCGAACGCAACCAAAATAAAGAAAAAATATTAACAAAATAAAGAAAGATTTGATGTGAACTGTAACATAACTCACCAAAAAATCAAATTTACTAGTTTTATAAAGCCATATATAGGTGTAAAAAACTGATTCGGCCTGAATACTCGACCGAAACATATCGATCTCCTATTGAACCGATCTTGACCCGACCCAAAAATACACGACCCGAGATCAATCGACCCAAAAAACAATCGAACCGATGTGACCCGACCCAACTCGATACCCGATTCGAATCACTATAAACTCAAATTAAAATTGAATCAAACTAAATCTGATCCGAACTGAATGTAATCAAAACCGAACTTGACCTAAACCGAACCCGACCCGAACGACTTGTCTGCCACCTCAACATGTAGCTCTAGGGAACATGTACATTTGTTTACCTTTGTAGATAAAACACACATGATCATTACGAAATCAACAAGCCGAGCTTATGCTTAGAATGTACCCACTTAACACTTATTTACGTACCAACTACTATTTTTTACGAATAGCACAACATATGCTAATTTATATTCATACACATGATTAAGGGTACATATTTGATTGAGTCAAATAAAAAAATTCGATTATTCGAACTGACGAGTTCTATTTTATAACTCAAATTTTATTTAAAAAAATTAAATTAAGTAAAATTGTTTGAGTTTCTATTCAAATTTAAGCTCTAGTGGTACAGATTTGAGTATGTTGGGTATTGACTAGTGTATTCGGTTATCTATAACCATATACAATATATATATATATATATCTTCATATTTTTTTCAAATGTGATATACATATATCAGACATAGTTGAGAGACTCAACTCGAACTTGAAAACTAATTCACTAATCACTAAAAAAAATTCAACTTATTCATGTCTCGTTTTATAAATTGAACTTTATGTAAAAAAAATTAATCGAATTTTGCTCACTCGTACACATGATTATGAAACAAAGAGTATCTTTGACTTCAAATCACATGTGCAGAAAAAAGAATAACCGAAAAGGAAAGGATTTGAATGCCATTACGTATATAGTTATTGTTATTACAAAAAATTTACTTCTTTTTCCAAAAATTCTCGTACATTTCATCTTCATCATCTTTATTTTTCTTACAACTTTTTTGTGGTTCCTAAGGAGACAAATCATTTAAAATTCTACAAAAATGTTGTCCAAAATTTCTAGGTCAATTGGTCTCGTACCCCACATGGCCACCCACTGCCTATAAAGAGCAGCCATTGCCAAGTCTTTCTGCTCATACCATCCCTTCTTCGACAGCCTTTTTTCTTCGTAAATCGTATCCGAAAAAATGGCATCGAGCTCAATGTCGTCGCACGGTTCCGGTTCGTGGACGGCCAAGCAAAACAAGGACTTCGAGAGGGCTTTGGCTGTTTATGACAAGGACACACCCGACCGTTGGTACAATGTCGCCAAGGCTGTCGGAGGGAAAACCGTCGATGAAGTGAAGAGACACTATGAGCTGCTGGTGAGTGACGTGATGAAAATCGAGTCGGGTCAAGTGCCGATCCCCAACTATAGGACCACCGGCAAGAACACCCGAGGTTACATTTACATCGATCTATAAATTTTTTTAACTAAAATTTATCGGTGTCCGATAATCATAAGAATTCTATTTTTTTCATTCACAAATCTCGAATTACGCTACTTTTTAACATGCAGGATGAAGAATCTGAAGCTGAATTAATGAAGAATATGGCTCATGCACCTTCGTTAGGATTAATGATAATATTAGAATAATCACGATTAGTGATTCCATAATATTCTCTTAATGTTCTAAGTTTAGTGTTATATATATTAATGCATATCCTCCTATGCTTTTGCTGTGAAGAAATTTTCTTGTTTGGAATATATATTAGTTTATATATTCTGTCAAAAAGATTTATATGTTTATAATATATGTTTGTTGTTTTAGCATGCATTGATTTTTTTTCTAAAGAAAGGTGGTTGGTTTGAGATTAATTAGCCAAATGCAGCATGGCAATAGAAACCAACGTATCCTATATGCATGCCAAACTAGTACGGTAAACGAACCGAACGAACAAAAACGAGGGTGTATTTATGTTCGTTCGTTTAATTTTAACCGAACAAATGAACGAACACAAATTTTTTTGTTCGTATTCGTTCATTAAGCTATGTAGCTTGTTCGTGTTCATTCATGTTCGTTCGTTTAAATGGTAAACGAACATAAATGAACATAAACGAATACAAACGAACATATATAATTTGTTAAATATTTAATATTTTTGGTTAGTTTGATTAATTCAGTTAATTAACCGATTTTGAACTGAATTAATTGATATTTGAAAAAACTCTTAATCATTATCCGAAACTTAAAATTATCTAATAGATTAACCAATTTTGTTTTGGTTCGGTCAGTTACTTCGGTTTAACTGAATAATACACCCCTAGACATATGTGAATAAATGTAAATGAACATAAACGAACATAAATGAACGAACATAAACGAACGAACATAAATGAACATAAACGAACAAACATAAATGTACATAAACAAAGTATTACCGAACATTCACGAACATAAATGAACGAACAAGCCCTTTGTTCGTGTTCGTTCATTTAATTAAACAAACAAAAAATCTTGTTCATGTTCGTTCGTTTAATAAATAAACGAACATAAACGAACTTCTCGCCGAACGGTTCGCTGAACGTTCAGTTCGTTTACAGCCTATGCCAAACGTTTAAGTAAAATTCTACTATTAGTCCTCGTACTTTAAATTAGCATTCTTTAATTCTTTTACTTTTCAAATTTTAAAATTTGGCCCTGACTCAAACAATAATCATTATATTTGTCAAGTCAAATTCTGTTATTTGTTATGTATTGCGTGTAAATTGCATATTTAATTTTTGTTCTTCAATTTAATCATTGTCGGGCATTGTATTTAGTCATATTGACCTTGTATTGTTTAGCTCAATATTATAGTTGCAAAATTCAAAAAGTACAAGGGCTAAAATTTATCTAATTAGAATATAGGGTACAATAACATCAACTTACCAAATTAAAATATATATACTAATTGGTCTATCTATATTTTATAACGTTAGTAGGAGGTCCAAAAGGGGAAATTATTTTATTTTATTTCGTTTACGACAATATTTAACGTTGTTATCAATTTAGATCAACTATTTACATTGTAAAACTATAATATTAAATGAATTAATATCTTATACACTGGCGGTGGAAACTGATAGTTTCCACAAGTGCCTTAGTTTTAGGGTATAGGGAGTTAGCTTAGGGTATATGGTTTAGTGATTTAGAATTTAGGGAGAGTTGTTATAATTTAGGGTTTATAGGTTAGGGTTTAGTTTTTAGGGTAATATGGTGAGGATTTAGGTTTTAACCTATAAACCCTGAATTATAACCCTAAACCTTAAATTGAAACAACTATCCCTAAATTCTAACCCCCTACACCTAAACTCCTAAACCTTATACCCTAACCTAACTCCCTATACCCTAAAACTATGGCGCTTGTGGAAACTTTTAGTTTCCACCGCCTGTGTATAGAATATTTATCCATGTTAAATTATATAATTTCAAATTTATTTTGATTCTTAAAACTTTTGGGAAAAAAATCACCAACCTCACACATAGACATAAAACTAATATGGCAGACATTAAAATAAAATCTCTATTTTTAATTTTTTTGATACAATGCCTAAGCTATCTAGAGTCTTCTCTAATTATAAATAAAAGGGTGTTACATGTTTAAACACGCTCAAATTCACATTTTCTTATAGAGTATTTTATAACAATAACAGTGTCAACTAAATTAAGATTCTATTTTCAAAAAAATATATAAAATACTAAAATCAAATATTTAAACATGGCCCACGTACATCATCAAAAACTAAAGACGTAAGCCCATATCAGATTTTGGGCAGCAGCCCTTCGAAGTTTGACTTCTGTTCATCGTGGAACCGAACACACTTGCCTAACCTCTGACTTTCGACAAGTTTCTCTTCTTCAAGAATAAAACATCCTTAATTATTCCACTCAAAATAAGGGAGGGGGGGGGGGGGGGGGGGGGTAACCAAAAATATTCAGTTTTTACTATTATTTACGGATTTAATATTTAAATAATATTAATTTTTAATCTAATACCCATTGCAGGAACTCGTCTGGTTGATATGACAAGTTTTATTGAAAAATTAAAAACTCATAAAATTCGTCATACCAATCAAACTAATTCATGGGTGTTAGGTCAGAAATTAATATTTTTTAAAGTAAACTATCTCAGTGACCATCCAACTATTGGTACTTGGTAGCGACCTGTTTTGACCACCCAACTAAAAAAATTTAAAATTCGACCACCCAACTATTTAAATGGACCTATTTTGACCACCGGCCGTTAAAAGCTAATCGAAAGGTGATGTGTCCGTTAAAGTCAAATGTGTATAATTACACATTTGGTCCTTATTAGTTACCTATTATATCAATTTAGTCCTAATTTCAATTTAGTCTTATTATATCACCATATTGGTTGATTAACTTTATTTATTTAAATTAAAATTAGAACTAAATTGATATAATAAGTAACTAGCAAGGACCAAATGTGTAATTATACACATTTGAATTTAACGGCCATGTCACCTTTCCGTTAGTTTTTAACGGCCGGTGGTCAAAATAAATCCATTTAAATAGTTGGATGGTCGAATTTTAAATTTTTTTAGTTGGCGGTCAAAACAAGTCGCGACCAATAGTTGAGTGGTCACTACGTTAGTTTACCCTTTTTTTATGTCAGATTCTAAATAATGTTAAAAAAGGAAATATATGGATAAAATAACTCAAAATAAGCACATAGCAAAGTTTCTCTTCTTCAAGAAGAACGAAAAAAAATTAGGTTAACCTCTTATCAGTTCCAATTATATGCCATTTTTGGTTCATCGATTGCCCACATCTTCAAGCAACACTATTATGGGATTTTAGCATTATAAATTAATTAGAATTGTATCGGCGCTTATCGTATTGATACGTAACTGTTTTAAATTAGTATCAAATAGCTTAGGTTTCGTTTAATTTAGAATATTTTGATTGTTTTTGGTGTACTTCATCTCATTTCGATTAATACCGATTGATACAATGTTTTAAATCTATTTTACGTTTTTGTATTAACTATATTTAATTTTTACATAACTATATTTAAGAATAAATAAAATAAATCAATTGTTTAAGTGCATAGAATATTTTCTTTACATTTATATTTAGGGTAAACTAACCCAATGACCACCATACTATGATAAATGTATTAAAATGATCACATGAAAAAAAATCGACTCAATTGACCACCCAAACTATTGAAATTGGATCAATGTGACCACCAGCCATTAATGGGCTAACGGAAGGTGTCGTGACAGTTAAAAAATTGAAGGTATAATCACACATTTGGTCCTTATTATTTACACATTCTTTCAATTTAGTCCTAATTTTAAACTAATAAAATAAATTAATTAGGTGGTGACACGTGTCAACACCTTATTGGAGGAATTTAATTATTTATATTTGATTAATAAATTATTTTCCTCCTCCAATCAGGTGGTGACACGTGTCACCACCTATTTAGAGGAGAAAAACAAAATCCCCAAACTTGCTTTAGGTGGGAATCAAACTTAAGTTCAGCAGGGACAAAGGCAACACCTTAACCATTGCACCAAGCACATGTTTGTGCTAAAAATCACCAATTATATTATATGTCTTATTGTTTGTTACCATTCAAATTCATCTTCTTCCTCATCAGTGTCAATGGCATATCGCTTTAAGAACAAGAAAATGGTTCAAATAATTTGAAACAGGGAAAACCGAAACATTTAAGGAGGGTTTTATCAATTGTTAGGTCATATTGGTGGATTTGATCAAAGGTTAATGATAGCAGTAAGCAGTGTTCATTGCCAGATGATTCGATTATGTCGTGGTTTTTTGCTCTCGAAACCAGCAAATTTTGGTTCCCTACCCGGGTCTATAACCGTGAGGTATTGTTTATGAAGGTCCAAATATGCTATACCAATTTAATAAGCATATTTCATGCTGTTTTTTGTAATTTTGTTTTGGTTCGAAATGTTATACCACTGCACCAAGCAGGGACAAAAGTGATGAGGAAGAAGATGAATTTGAATGGTAACAAACAATAAGACATAATATAATTGGTGATTTTTAGCACAAACATGTGCTTGGTGCAGTGGTTAAAGCGTTGCCTTTGTTCATGCTGAACTCAAGTTCAATTCCCACTTAAAGCAAGTTTGGGGATTTTGTTTTTCTCCTCTAAATAGGTGGTGACACGTGTCACCACCTGATTGGAGGAGGAAAATAATTTATTAATCAAATATAAATAATTAAATTCCTCCAATAAGGTGTTGATACGTGTCAGCATCTAATTAATTTATTTTATTAGTTTAAATTTAGGACTAAATTAAAAGAATGTGTAAATAATAAGGACTAAATGTGTGATTATACCTTTAATTTTTTAACTGCCACGTCACCTTCTGTTAGCCCATTAACGGCTGGTGGTCACATTGATCCAATTTCAATAGTTTGGGTGGTCAATTGAGTCGATTTTTTTAATGTGGTCATTTTAATACATTTACCATAGTATGATGGTCATTGGGTTAGTTTAGTCTTATATTTATATAACAACAATCGGATTAGTAATAAGAATATATTTAAATTTCTACTAAAATAAATGTGAATATGACCTAAACATAATAAAACTAAAATCAAAACAAATATGAATTTAAATCCGCTCATAATAAAACTAGAACCTAAAATTTGAAATTTTAAAATTCACAAACCCTCCAGCTTACTAAAGCCTTATTAAAGCCTCCTCTAGCTATAATATAAAATTTCGTAAATGCTTTGAGTTCCACTAATTGGTTGAGTGTTCAAAAATATTCATGTTGTCTCATTTTGTATGAATTTGAATTTCGGCGTTTATCTTGAGAATGTAGTACCTTTTTATTTAACCAAAAATTCCGTAAAAGCTCCAAAATATACTGAAATACTATTAACGTATAAAAAATATAAGTTTATAATAGTTTAAATATAAAATATAAGCATTTTAATTATTTATCCTTTTCTACACTAATTCAATTATTTTTTATGGAATGAATGATTTAACCTACCACAACAACAATGACCTAGCTGTTTCATAAAGTCATTACCAAAATTTTTGAATTCATAATTAATGCATATTAAGGACATATAATGATATAATTTGTAACACCCGGGTTTAGGGGTCGGGTGAAAATAATATTTTAGTTTTATTTCGGGTTCGGTTTTGCAATTAAATAATAAAATATTCTATGGGCCTCGGGATTTCAAATGTTTAAGGCTATGTTGGGCCTATCTCTTAAGTCCAAATCCATGGGCTTTAAGAGATGTGGGTTTGACCATTCATTAATGGCATTTTGGTCAATTGCAAAATGAATGAGAAATAAGATGACAAAAGGGGTTTTATTTGAAAAAAAAATGCTCATCTTCTTCATTCCACCATTGTTGAAAACCTAAAACCCCTCTTACCCCCAAAAGCACTATTTCATCAAATCTCTTCATCAATTCAAAGGCTCTCTTTGAGGTAATTGTAATTTTGAATTCTCCTCATGATTTCCAACATTTTCATAACTTTAGTTTTCATAGAAATCATCTTTTTGAGTTTTTGAAGTTTTCAAGTTTGAAGAAAAGCATGGAACTTTAATAGCTTTTTGGGTTGTTTTGATTAATAGAGTTGAGTTTTGATCTAACCTTGCCCAATGGAACATTATATCTCAATTTGGTTGGATTTTCTAAAGATTTCCGAAATGGGTTTTAGGGGTGTATTTAAAGTGTCAAAAATTTGTGTTTTTAGAATGGTTTTGTGAGAAATTGTTGGGTTGATGTTATAGCAACATTGAGTGGGTGTTTTTAGATGTTTTGGGATGATTTTTGAGAGGTTATAATGTTAGTTTGATGGGATTCCCGTAGCTACTGCAGTAGGTGGTTTTTAGGAGTGGAAATTAAGAGTTTTTGAAGTGTTTGTGTGGGGAAATGAAGGGTTGATGGTTGTACAACATTATGAGGGTGTTTTGGACATGTTTTGGAGTGTTTTAAGTGTTAAAATTGGAAGGTAATGGCTGGGTTTTGCTGGAGTACGAAAATGGAATTATTTGGGAGGATTTCGGCTTTGAATTGTTGAGAAATGTTAGAGAAATGAGAACTGATGTGTAACAGTAAATTTGTGGTTGATTAAGAGGTTAATACATTGCCTTTGATTGATTAGAGACATCGGATTTGGCCTTGGGAGGTTCGGGCACGATTCCGGAAGTTGTGGAGACTTGAGTTGGCTTTGCTTGGAATGCTTAAGGAAGTAAGGTGAGTGGTTAAAATGTTTTAAATAGCTTTGATTAATTGGTTCAAGCATATGAATGTGGAAATGTTTTCAAGAAACGTTTTGGTTCAAGGTTGGTTTTGAAAGAGTTTAGTTGGGCTTGAAAGATCAATTTTAAATTCAATAGTAAGTTGATGAGAATCACCTATTTAATTTCCCCTTTTTTTCGGTTGTTTTCATTTCTTGCGTTGATGGTTTGTTAAGCATGAAATTTAAATACTTTGAGTAGAAGCATGTTGCTTATTGCTATATCGTTAATGATGTATGATGGTAATAATGGTATTGTTGAATATACCTTGTAAGATGTGTGTAAGTTGGTGCAGGTTGTGCACGAAAATGGTGTGTGAGACCATTGCGATTGGTAAGATTTTAAGTAGAAAGAGATGCCTAATTGTGGATATTGTTTGCAACTTGTTTTGGTTGTGCATGATATAGTGAGTACATGTCGCATGATTGTGATTGTATGTTGTGTTGCATGGTTGGTGTCGAACCTCACGTGATGGTTGTCGTTGCTCCGGTGATGTGTAGTCCCGCCGGTAGCAAGTGGTATAAGACTCCGGTGATGTGTAGTCCCACCGGTAGTGACTAGTAGAAGAGTACTTTGATGTGTAGTCCCATTGGAAAACTACTAGTCGGAACGGTGATGTGTAGTCCCACCGTGTATGCTTTGGTTATACTTGTGCATGCCATGTGTTGCTCATGTTGTCTCACTATATCATTCCTTTACATTGTTTTGCTTCAATTTAAGATTCATGTCTTCAAGCATACCATGGAGTGTGATGCCATGTTACATATCTTTAGTGTTGACCTTTGGTTGAACTTGTATGTTAGTAGAAGGATTAGGTTGTAGGATGATTTGTATGCCTTGACCTTTATCTTAAAGAAAGCTTTGAACCCTGCATTGTCGTAGTTATGTTTTAGAGCTCCGCTCACTAAGCTTTATGCTTACGCTCTCCTTTTTCCGACAATGCAGATCGTTAGCTTGGAGTTAGCAAGGAGCAAGATAAGGGCGTCCAAGCGTGTGGTGGGTTGCTCAAGTATGATTTAATTAAATAATGTAGTAGTTTAGCAATGGGAAATGCTACGTGTTTTAGGAGCTTGTATCTAGACTCCTTTGTGTTGGCCACATGTTGTTAATGCCTTATGTTGATGTCTTAGTTTGATTATGGTTTGTAATGCATGATATGCTATGATGGATGTTGCGTGTGTTGGTATGTCTATTGGTGTTTAGGTTGCCTTGTTAGAGAGGGTCAAACCTCATATGCTTACCATATGCCTTTTAAGACCCTTGAGATCCATGTATGACTTGTATGCCTAATTGCCTTTGTTGGAATGCCAAGTATGTATGCCTTGCTCATGTTTGGATGCTAAGTTGATTGCATGACTTGTGTATCATCTTGTGATGGATTGTGCCATTGATTTCATGTTAGAGCATGCTCATATGGTTGCTTTGCCTTAGGGATTGATGTTAGTGTGTTGGTTGAAGTGTTAGAGGGATTTAGGGGCCTCCTTGTGCTCTAAATCAGCTCAACCATGCTGATTCGTAGCTGGGGTATCGATACCGTTAGTCTGGTATCGATACTGCCCTTTGGTTTCAGGTCTCGTGTATCGATACTCGAGGGGAGTATCGATACCTTTTTGGCCACTGGAGCCACTGTCGATTTCGGTATCGATACTGGCCTCTAGGGTATCGATACCGTTGTCTTAGCTTTGACCGTGGGAAGTCAACTTTTGGAGAGGGTATCGATACCCTTGAGGGAGGTATCGATACTGTCTCCTCAGGTTGACCAAACCCTGTTGACCTAGTCAAGGGGTATCGATACCCCCCTAAGGGTATCGATACCGCCTGCAGTTTAACTTTAAAAATGGGCTTTTAAATGTTAGTTTGGGTTCGTTTGACTGTTTTGTAAATATTGTTCCGCTGTATGATCACTTAGGATGTAATTTTCATCTAGACAAGATTAAAATGAAAAAAAAATATAGGGTTGCTAACCGAGGGAGAGTTCCTTAGGGAGTTTTCACTCGGTTTTCCCCGTGTAGCTCACTCGGACCGGTCATCCGGCCAGACCGGGACGAGGGGGTTACATTTATTGGTATCAGAGCCTGAGGTTTCCGAAACCTCGGGTAGGTAAGTGAGGTAAGTTTGATGTGTTATGTTGTTGCTATGCCTCGGTGAATGTTTTGCCATGTATGCTTAATGTTTGCTTGTTAGTACGGTGTTTGAAAGCGTGTGTTAGCATGATGGTTGTGTTGAAGCGTAGTGTCGAGTTCCCATTGCTACTATTACTTATTTGAAAGGATTTTTGTAAAGGAATATACTTGAGTACCTTGGACCCTTGCTCTTGCTAACCCTAAATATTCTTTCTTGTGTGTTTTGTTTATTGTTGTATGGTTGTCTTCGGTAAGTTGAGGCCGAGACGTGGGCCTAGAGCTGGTAATCGTGAATCCGAGGTTTTAGAGGATGTGAACGATGAGAGAGTTCGTCGCTTTAGTTCAGGGCAGTACGACCGTACCAGAGTTTGGAGTGCAGTTTGTTTGTTTGGGTCAACAGGCACATGAGTTGGTTTCTGTTGAGGGAGAACAATGTGACCGATCTTGATATGAGATGGTAAGAGGAGTGAAGACCTAAGAGTTGGCTTCAGACGAGTGTCGATGTTATAGCAAGTAATACCTCGATACAGTCATTGGACTTGTTTTTCTGATTAATTCTGGATCTACGTGCCTGTGTATTTGGAGCGAGCATGCGAAGTTGTTGAATCTACCTTGTGAGGTACTAGAGGTAGGTGTGGGTGTTGCTAGCTCCTTCGGGGATACAGTCGTGGTCAGAAAGATGTACAAGGGGTGTTCGTTGATGGTTCAGTGGCACGTGTTTTCAGTTGATGCGGTGGAATTGCTTTTTTTACGGTTTTGATGTGAAACTATGTATGGGATTGCTTGTAGAACATAGAGTTAGGGTAGACTTTGAGACAATGAAAGTCTTCTTAGAGCTTGCGGATGACTATGAGATTGTAATGGTAGATAGGAATGTGGATTTTGTATCGAATGTTGATCCAGCTTTAGAGGTCAAAGATTGATTGGGTTGGTTGACAGGCTTGACTAGAAAATGTGATGGATTTGATTTTTGGAATGAGAATAAGACCGCAGGACGTTAGAATAGTTTGTGATTTCCTAAAGGTGTTGGCAAGAATTACCCAGGTTGTCTCTTGATAGGGAAGTAGAGTTTGATTGTGAGACTGTCTCCAAGTTTGCTCCTGTTTTGTTTGTTCTGTACCTTATGATTCTCGACCGACTTTAAGAGTGTCAAAGAATCAACTACGAGTTTGTTAGACCTTAGATTGATTAGGCCCAGTACACCATCTTAGAGTGTGACAGTGTAATTTGTGAAGAGAAGAGAGGACAATACAAGAATGTGATTAGATTTCAGACAGTTGAAACAATTGACAGTGAGTAGTGGTATCCGCTTCTAAGCATCAGTGGTTTGTTGATTAGTTGAGGGGTGCTTCAGTCTTTTTAAGATTAATTTGAGATCCGATTGTTACCAGTTGAGAATGAGAGAAGTTGATGTACCGAAGACAGCTTTCGGGGCAAGATGTGATCGCTTTGAGTTTCGAGTTGTGCCGCTTTGTTTGACTAGTGTATTAGTTACCTTCCTAGAGATGTTGAGCAGAATAATCCCCGAGTTCCTTGATCAGTTGTAGTAGTTCTCATGGTTGACACACGGGTGTATTCACGTATCGAAGAAGACCATGACAAGCCTTGAAGTTAGGGTTGTAGATCCTTTTAAAGAATCAGTCGTATACCAAGTTGTGCAACGTGAACCTTGAGTTAATGAAGATAATTTTTCCTAGGACATGTGGTCCAGCCGAGTGTGTTAGAGGAAAATCCCAAGTAGGCAAAAGAAGATGTGAGTTGGAAGGAATTGAAGACTGTGACAAGTATCTATAGTTCCTAGGTCTAGCACTGTTACAATCGTAGGTTCGTAAATGATCTTTTGAAGATAGTTGTTCCTTTGACAAGTTGCTATAGAAGAATGTTCAGTTGTGTGGTCAGATGCGAGATAATGAGCCCTTGAGGAACTGAAAGAAACCTTGAAGGGAACTTCGACCTTGAATCAGCTTATATCAGAGAAAGAGTTTGCAAACCATAGTGATGGGTTACATGTAGAGATAGGTTGTGTGCTTATGCAAAGCAGAAGATTGCGGCTTGTTCATCAAGATAGTTGAAAGACTATGAGAAGAGTTGTCTGATATGAGACATAGAGTTAATTACAGTTGTGTTTGCTTCGAAGACTTAGAGACAAAGCTTGTATAATGAGAAATGCACAATGTATATGTACATATCATCAAGACTTGAAATATTTGAAGATTTAGGAATGGTTGAAACTTGAACAACATAAAGTGTTAGAACTGCTTGAAGACTGTAATATCAAGATTGAGTACCATCCGAAGAGAGTCAACGTAGTGACCGATGTTCCGAGCTGTATTTGTTGTTAGATTAGTAGTTGAGTTGCGAGGTGTAATTGTCGAATTCAGTTTACCGAATGATAGTGATTCTGTGGCCGAGTTTCGGGTTGAGCTTACTTTGAGTCAGAATACTTAAAGAGAAACAGTTGCAAGACAGGTTCTTGGCACCTCACGTGCAAGATATAGTGGAAGGAAGATCGTCAGAATACAGTTTCAGAGGTGATAGAGTTTGCATTTTTAGAGACAGAATAGTTGTACCTATAGACATAGTGTTTTGAGAAGTATTGTGTTGGCCGAAGCATGCGGTAGTTCATTCGTATTGCATCTGAGTAGTATGAAGACGTATTGTGGGTTGAAGATGAGTACTTCTGGATTGAGTTGATGAATAATGTGGTTCAGTATGAGAGAAAGTGTGTAAATTGCCAGCGTGTTAAGACCGAGCATCAGTTCTCTTCTAGTTTGTTACATCCGTGGGAGGTTCTTAATGAAAGTGGGTAATAGAGATTCGAGTTTCTGCTAGATTTTTTTTGAAGACGTTTGTATAGTGTTTGATTACTTGTTGAAGACGGAGGATCAATCAGAGAAAGTTATGAGTCAAGTGTCCAAACAGTGTTGTATGAGATTGTGAATCGGGCTAGTTCTGTTGTTTATTTGTTGCAGTTACCACCAGAGTTAGGGAGGGGATCCGTGATGTGTTTTGTGTATCTATGATTCGGGAATGTGGGTCAGATCTGTGTCGTGCTATGTTTGTCGAAGAGATTGAGTTGAGTTTGAAATTGCGTGCAACGAAGAATCAGTTGAGATCTTAGAATCAGATAGCTAATGTTGTATGATGAGTCTACTAAGTTGGTTAGTATGTTGTGGTGAAAGAGAGAAAGTGTGGAGGAGCATGTTTTAGTGACTCTTCTCGTTCGATAAATTTCGGGGACGAAATTTCCTTAAGTGGGGGAGAGTTGTAACACCCGGGTTTAGGGGTCGGGTGAAAATAATATTTTAGTTTTATTTCGGGTTCGGTTTTGCAATTAAATAATAAAATATTCTATGGGCCTCGGGATTTCAAATGTTTAAGGCTGTGTTGGGCCTATCTCTTAAGTCCAAATCCATGGGCTTTAAGAGATGTGGGTTTGACCATTCATTAATGGCATTTTGGTCAATTGCAAAATGAATGAGAAATAAGATGACAAAAGGGGTTTTATTTGAAAAAAAATGCTCATCTTCTTCATTCCACCATTGTTGAAAACCTAAAACCCCTCTTACCCCCAAAAGCACTATTTCATCAAATCTCTTCATCAATTCAAAGGCTCTCTTTGAGGTAATTGTAATTTTGAATTCTCCTCGTGATTTCCAACATTTTCATAGCTTTAGTTTTCATAGAAATCATCTTTTTGAGTTTTTGAAGTTTTCAAGTTTGAAGAAAAGCATGGAACTTTAATAGCTTTTTGGGTTGTTTTGATTAATAGAGTTGAGTTTTGATCTAACCTTGCCCAATGGAACATTATATCTCAATTTGGTTGGATTTTCTAAAGATTTCCGAAATGGGTTTTAGGGGTGTATTTAAAGTGTCAAAAATTTGTGTTTTTAGAATGGTTTTGTGAGAAATTGTTGGGTTGATGTTATAGCAACATTGGGTGGGTGTTTTTAGATGTTTTGGGATGATTTTTGAGAGGTTATAATGTTAGTTTGATGGGATTCCCGTAGCTACTGCAGTAGGTGGTTTTTAGGAGTGGAAATTAAGAGTTTTTGAAGTGTTTGTGTGGGGAAATGAAGGGCTGATGGTTGTACAACATTATGAGGGTGTTTTGGACATGTTTTGGAGTGTTTTAAGTGTTAAAATTGGAAGGTAATGGCTGGGTTTTGCTGGAGTACGAAAATGGAATTATTTGGGAGGATTTCGGCTTTGAATTGTTGAGAAATGTTAGAGAAATGAGAACTGATGTGTAACAGTAAATTTGTGGTTGATTAAGAGGTTAATACATTGCCTTTGATTGATTAGAGACATCGGATTTGGCCTTGGGAGGTTCGGGCACGATTCCGGAAGTTGTGGAGACTTGAGTTGGCTTTGCTTGGAATGCTTAAGGAAGTAAGGTGAGTGGTTAAAATGTTTTAAATAGCTTTGATTAATTGGTTCAAGCATATGAATGTGGAAATGTTTTCAAGAAACGTTTTGGTTCAAGGTTGGTTTTGAAAGAGTTTAGTTGGGCTTGAAAGATCAATTTTAAATTCAATAGTAAGTTGATGAGAATCACCTATTTAATTTCCCCTTTTTTTTCGGTTGTTTTCATTTCTTGCGTTGATGGTTTGTTAAGCATGAAATTTAAATACTTTGAGTAGAAGCATGTTGCTTATTGCTATATCGTTAATGATGTATGATGGTAATAATGGTATTGTTGAATATACCTTGTAAGATGTGTGTAAGTTGGTGCAGGTTGTGCACGAAAATGGTGTGTGAGACCATTGCGATTGGTAAGATTTTAAGTAGAAAGAGATGCCTAATTGTGGATATTGTTTGCAACTTGTTTTGGTTGTGCATGATATAGTGAGTACATGTCGCATGATTGTGATTGTATGTTGTGTTGCATGGTTGGTGTCGAACCTCACGTGATGGTTGTCGTTGCTCCGGTGATGTGTAGTCCCGCCGGTAGCAAGTGGTATAAGACTCCGGTGATGTGTAGTCCCACCGGTAGTGACTAGTAGAAGAGTACTTTGATGTGTAGTCCCATTGGAAAACTACTAGTCGGAACGGTGATGTGTAGTCCCACCGTGTATGCTTTGGTTATACTTGTGCATGCCATGTGTTGCTCATGTTGTCTCACTATATCATTCCTTTACATTGTTTTGCTTCAATTTAAGATTCATGTCTTCAAGCATACCATGGAGTGTGATGCCATGTTACATATCTTTAGTGTTGACCTTTGGTTGAACTTGTATGTTAGTAGAAGGATTAGGTTGTAGGATGATTTGTATGCCTTGACCTTTATCTTAAAGAAAGCTTTGAACCCTGCATTGTCGTAGTTATGTTTTAGAGCTCCGCTCACTAAGCTTTATGCTTACGCTCTCCTTTTTCCGACAATGCAGATCGTTAGCTTGGAGTTAGCAAGGAGCAAGATAAGGGCGTCCAAGCGTGTGGTGGGTTGCTCAAGTATGATTTAATTAAATAATGTAGTAGTTTAGCAATGGGAAATGCTACGTGTTTTAGGAGCTTGTATCTAGACTCCTTTGTGTTGGCCACATGTTGTTAATGCCTTATGTTGATGTCTTAGTTTGATTATGGTTTGTAATGCATGATATGCTATGATGGATGTTGCGTGTGTTGGTATGTCTATTGGTGTTTAGGTTGCCTTGTTAGAGAGGGTCAAACCTCATATGCTTACCATATGCCTTTTAAGACCCTTGAGATCCATGTATGACTTGTATGCCTAATTGCCTTTGTTGGAATGCCAAGTATGTATGCCTTGCTCATGTTTGGATGCTAAGTTGATTGCATGACTTGTGTATCATCTTGTGATGGATTGTGCCATTGATTTCATGTTAGAGCATGCTCATATGGTTGCTTTGCCTTAGGGATTGATGTTAGTGTGTTGGTTGAAGTGTTAGAGGGATTTAGGGGCCTCCTTGTGCTCTAAATCAGCTCAACCATGCTGATTCGTAGCTGGGGTATCGATACCGTTAGTCTGGTATCGATACTGCCCTTTGGTTTCAGGTCTCGTGTATCGATACTCGAGGGGAGTATCGATACCTTTTTGGCCACTGGAGCCACTGTCGATTTCGGTATCGATACTGGCCTCTAGGGTATCGATACCGTTGTCTTAGCTTTGACCGTGGGAAGTCAACTTTTGGAGAGGGTATCGATACCCTTGAGGGAGGTATCGATACTGTCTCCTCAGGTTGACCAAACCCTGTTGACCTAGTCAAGGGGTATCGATACCCCCCTAAGGGTATCGATACCGCCTGCAGTTTAACTTTAAAAATGGGCTTTTAAATGTTAGTTTGGGTTCGTTTGACTGTTTTGTAAATATTGTTCCGCTGTATGATCACTTAGGATGTAATTTTCATCTAGACAAGATTAAAATGAAAAAAAAATATAGGGTTGCTAACCGAGGGAGAGTTCCTTAGGGAGTTTTCACTCGGTTTTCCCCGTGTAGCTCACTCGGACCGGTCATCCGGCCAGACCGGGACGAGGGGGTTACATTTATTGGTATCAGAGCCTGAGGTTTCCGAAACCTCGGGTAGGTAAGTGAGGTAAGTTTGATGTGTTATGTTGTTGCTATGCCTCGGTGAATGTTTTGCCATGTATGCTTAATGTTTGCTTGTTAGTACGGTGTTTGAAAGCGTGTGTTAGCATGATGGTTGTGTTGAAGCGTAGTGTCGAGTTCCCATTGCTACTATTACTTATTTGAAAGGATTTTTGTAAAGGAATATACTTGAGTACCTTGGACCCTTGCTCTTGCTAACCCTAAATATTCTTTCTTGTGTGTTTTGTTTATTGTTGTATGGTTGTCTTCGGTAAGTTGAGGCCGAGACGTGGGCCTAGAGCTGGTAATCGTGAATCCGAGGTTTTAGAGGATGTGAACGATGAGAGAGTTCGTCGCTTTAGTTCAGGGCAGTACGACCGTACCAGAGTTTGGAGTGCAGTTTGTTTGTTTGGGTCAACAGGCACATGAGTTGGTTTCTGTTGAGGGAGAACAATGTGACCGATCTTGATATGAGATGGTAAGAGGAGTGAAGACCTAAGAGTTGGCTTCAGACGAGTGTCGATGTTATAGCAAGTAATACCTCGATACAGTCATTGGACTTGTTTTTCTGATTAATTCTGGATCTACGTGCCTGTGTATTTGGAGCGAGCATGCGAAGTTGTTGAATCTACCTTGTGAGGTACTAGAGGTAGGTGTGGGTGTTGCTAGCTCCTTCGGGGATACAGTCGTGGTCAGAAAGATGTACAAGGGGTGTTCGTTGATGGTTCAGTGGCACGTGTTTTCAGTTGATGCGGTGGAATTGCTTTTTTTACGGTTTTGATGTGAAACTATGTATGGGATTGCTTGTAGAACATAGAGTTAGGGTAGACTTTGAGACAATGAAAGTCTTCTTAGAGCTTGCGGATGACTATGAGATTGTAATGGTAGATAGGAATGTGGATTTTGTATCGAATGTTGATCCAGCTTTAGAGGTCAAAGATTGATTGGGTTGGTTGACAGGCTTGACTAGAAAATGTGATGGATTTGATTTTTGGAATGAGAATAAGACCGCAGGACGTTAGAATAGTTTGTGATTTCCTAAAGGTGTTGGCAAGAATTACCCAGGTTGTCTCTTGATAGGGAAGTAGAGTTTGATTGTGAGACTGTCTCCAAGTTTGCTCCTGTTTTGTTTGTTCTGTACCTTATGATTCTCGACCGACTTTAAGAGTGTCAAAGAATCAACTACGAGTTTGTTAGACCTTAGATTGATTAGGCCCAGTACACCATCTTAGAGTGTGACAGTGTAATTTGTGAAGAGAAGAGAGGACAATACAAGAATGTGATTAGATTTCAGACAGTTGAAACAATTGACAGTGAGTAGTGGTATCCGCTTCTAAGCATCAGTGGTTTGTTGATTAGTTGAGGGGTGCTTCAGTCTTTTTAAGATTAATTTGAGATCCGATTGTTACCAGTTGAGAATGAGAGAAGTTGATGTACCGAAGACAGCTTTCGGGGCAAGATGTGATCGCTTTGAGTTTCGAGTTGTGCCGCTTTGTTTGACTAGTGTATTAGTTACCTTCCTAGAGATGTTGAGCAGAATAATCCCCGAGTTCCTTGATCAGTTGTAGTAGTTCTCATGGTTGACACACGGGTGTATTCACGTATCGAAGAAGACCATGACAAGCCTTGAAGTTAGGGTTGTAGATCCTTTTAAAGAATCAGTCGTATACCAAGTTGTGCAACGTGAACCTTGAGTTAATGAAGATAATTTTTCCTAGGACATGTGGTCCAGCCGAGTGTGTTAGAGGAAAATCCCAAGTAGGCAAAAGAAGATGTGAGTTGGAAGGAATTGAAGACTGTGACAAGTATCTATAGTTCCTAGGTCTAGCACTGTTACAATCGTAGGTTCGTAAATGATCTTTTGAAGATAGTTGTTCCTTTGACAAGTTGCTATAGAAGAATGTTCAGTTGTGTGGTCAGATGCGAGATAATGAGCCCTTGAGGAACTGAAAGAAACCTTGAAGGGAACTTCGACCTTGAATCAGCTTATATCAGAGAAAGAGTTTGCAAACCATAGTGATGGGTTACATGTAGAGATAGGTTGTGTGCTTATGCAAAGCAGAAGATTGCGGCTTGTTCATCAAGATAGTTGAAAGACTATGAGAAGAGTTGTCTGATATGAGACATAGAGTTAATTACAGTTGTGTTTGCTTCGAAGACTTAGAGACAAAGCTTGTATAATGAGAAATGCACAATGTATATGTACATATCATCAAGACTTGAAATATTTGAAGATTTAGGAATGGTTGAAACTTGAACAACATAAAGTGTTAGAACTGCTTGAAGACTGTAATATCAAGATTGAGTACCATCCGAAGAGAGTCAACGTAGTGACCGATGTTCCGAGCTGTATTTGTTGTTAGATTAGTAGTTGAGTTGCGAGGTGTAATTGTCGAATTCAGTTTACCGAATGATAGTGATTCTGTGGCCGAGTTTCGGGTTGAGCTTACTTTGAGTCAGAATACTTAAAGAGAAACAGTTGCAAGACAGGTTCTTGGCACCTCACGTGCAAGATATAGTGGAAGGAAGATCGTCAGAATACAGTTTCAGAGGTGATAGAGTTTGCATTTTTAGAGACAGAATAGTTGTACCTATAGACATAGTGTTTTGAGAAGTATTGTGTTGGCCGAAGCATGCGGTAGTTCATTCGTATTGCATCTGAGTAGTATGAAGACGTATTGTGGGTTGAAGATGAGTACTTCTGGATTGAGTTGATGAATAATGTGGTTCAGTATGAGAGAAAGTGTGTAAATTGCCAGCGTGTTAAGACCGAGCATCAGTTCTCTTCTAGTTTGTTACATCCGTGGGAGGTTCTTAATGAAAGTGGGTAATAGAGATTCGAGTTTCTGCTAGATTTTTTTTGAAGACGTTTGTATAGTGTTTGATTACTTGTTGAAGACGGAGGATCAATCAGAGAAAGTTATGAGTCAAGTGTCCAAACAGTGTTGTATGAGATTGTGAATCGGGCTAGTTCTGTTGTTTATTTGTTGCAGTTACCACCAGAGTTAGGGAGGGGATCCGTGATGTGTTTTGTGTATCTATGATTCGGGAATGTGGGTCAGATCTGTGTCGTGCTATGTTTGTCGAAGAGATTGAGTTGAGTTTGAAATTGCGTGCAACGAAGAATCAGTTGAGATCTTAGAATCAGATAGCTAATGTTGTATGATGAGTCTACTAAGTTGGTTAGTATGTTGTGGTGAAAGAGAGAAAGTGTGGAGGAGCATGTTTTAGTGACTCTTCTCGTTCGATAAATTTCGGGGACGAAATTTCCTTAAGTGGGGGAGAGTTGTAACACCCGGGTTTAGGGGTCGGGTGAAAATAATATTTTAGTTTTATTTCGGGTTCGGTTTTGCAATTAAATAATAAAATATTCTATGGGCCTCGGGATTTCAAATGTTTAAGGCTATGTTGGGCCTATCTCTTAAGTCCAAATCCATGGGCTTTAAGAGATGTGGGTTTGACCATTCATTAATGGCATTTTGGTCAATTGCAAAATGAATGAGAAATAAGATGACAAAAGGGGTTTTATTTGAAAAAAAATGCTCATCTTCTTCATTCCACCATTGTTGAAAACCTAAAACCCCTCTTACCCCCAAAAGCACTATTTCATCAAATCTCTTCATCAATTCAAAGGCTCTCTTTGAGGTAATTGTAATTTTGAATTCTCCTCGTGATTTCCAACATTTTCATAGCTTTAGTTTTCATAGAAATCATCTTTTTGAGTTTTTGAAGTTTTCAAGTTTGAAGAAAAGCATGGAACTTTAATAGCTTTTTGGGTTGTTTTGATTAATAGAGTTGAGTTTTGATCTAACCTTGCCCAATGGAACATTATATCTCAATTTGGTTGGATTTTCTAAAGATTTCCGAAATGGGTTTTAGGGGTGTATTTAAAGTGTCAAAAATTTGTGTTTTTAGAATGGTTTTGTGAGAAATTGTTGGGTTGATGTTATAGCAACATTGGGTGGGTGTTTTTAGATGTTTTGGGATGATTTTTGAGAGGTTATAATGTTAGTTTGATGGGATTCCCGTAGCTACTGCAGTAGGTGGTTTTTAGGAGTGGAAATTAAGAGTTTTTGAAGTGTTTGTGTGGGGAAATGAAGGGCTGATGGTTGTACAACATTATGAGGGTGTTTTGGACATGTTTTGGAGTGTTTTAAGTGTTAAAATTGGAAGGTAATGGCTGGGTTTTGCTGGAGTACGAAAATGGAATTATTTGGGAGGATTTCGGCTTTGAATTGTTGAGAAATGTTAGAGAAATGAGAACTGATGTGTAACAGTAAATTTGTGGTTGATTAAGAGGTTAATACATTGCCTTTGATTGATTAGAGACATCGGATTTGGCCTTGGGAGGTTCGGGCACGATTCCGGAAGTTGTGGAGACTTGAGTTGGCTTTGCTTGGAATGCTTAAGGAAGTAAGGTGAGTGGTTAAAATGTTTTAAATAGCTTTGATTAATTGGTTCAAGCATATGAATGTGGAAATGTTTTCAAGAAACGTTTTGGTTCAAGGTTGGTTTTGAAAGAGTTTAGTTGGGCTTGAAAGATCAATTTTAAATTCAATAGTAAGTTGATGAGAATCACCTATTTAATTTCCCCTTTTTTTTCGGTTGTTTTCATTTCTTGCGTTGATGGTTTGTTAAGCATGAAATTTAAATACTTTGAGTAGAAGCATGTTGCTTATTGCTATATCGTTAATGATGTATGATGGTAATAATGGTATTGTTGAATATACCTTGTAAGATGTGTGTAAGTTGGTGCAGGTTGTGCACGAAAATGGTGTGTGAGACCATTGCGATTGGTAAGATTTTAAGTAGAAAGAGATGCCTAATTGTGGATATTGTTTGCAACTTGTTTTGGTTGTGCATGATATAGTGAGTACATGTCGCATGATTGTGATTGTATGTTGTGTTGCATGGTTGGTGTCGAACCTCACGTGATGGTTGTCGTTGCTCCGGTGATGTGTAGTCCCGCCGGTAGCAAGTGGTATAAGACTCCGGTGATGTGTAGTCCCACCGGTAGTGACTAGTAGAAGAGTACTTTGATGTGTAGTCCCATTGGAAAACTACTAGTCGGAACGGTGATGTGTAGTCCCACCGTGTATGCTTTGGTTATACTTGTGCATGCCATGTGTTGCTCATGTTGTCTCACTATATCATTCCTTTACATTGTTTTGCTTCAATTTAAGATTCATGTCTTCAAGCATACCATGGAGTGTGATGCCATGTTACATATCTTTAGTGTTGACCTTTGGTTGAACTTGTATGTTAGTAGAAGGATTAGGTTGTAGGATGATTTGTATGCCTTGACCTTTATCTTAAAGAAAGCTTTGAACCCTGCATTGTCGTAGTTATGTTTTAGAGCTCCGCTCACTAAGCTTTATGCTTACGCTCTCCTTTTTCCGACAATGCAGATCGTTAGCTTGGAGTTAGCAAGGAGCAAGATAAGGGCGTCCAAGCGTGTGGTGGGTTGCTCAAGTATGATTTAATTAAATAATGTAGTAGTTTAGCAATGGGAAATGCTACGTGTTTTAGGAGCTTGTATCTAGACTCCTTTGTGTTGGCCACATGTTGTTAATGCCTTATGTTGATGTCTTAGTTTGATTATGGTTTGTAATGCATGATATGCTATGATGGATGTTGCGTGTGTTGGTATGTCTATTGGTGTTTAGGTTGCCTTGTTAGAGAGGGTCAAACCTCATATGCTTACCATATGCCTTTTAAGACCCTTGAGATCCATGTATGACTTGTATGCCTAATTGCCTTTGTTGGAATGCCAAGTATGTATGCCTTACTCATGTTTGGATGCTAAGTTGATTGCATGACTTGTGTATCATCTTGTGATGGATTGTGTCATTGATTTCATGTTAGAGCATGCTCATATGGTTGCTTTGCCTTAGGGATTGATGTTAGTGTGTTGGTTGAAGTGTTAGAGGGATTTAGGGGCCTCCTTGTGCTCTAAATCAGCTCAACCATGCTGATTCGTAGCTGGGGTATCGATACCGTTAGTCTGGTATCGATACTGCCCTTTGGTTTCAGGTCTCGTGTATCGATACTCGAGGGGAGTATCGATACCTTTTTGGCCACTGGAGCCACTGTCGATTTCGGTATCGATACTGGCCTCTAGGGTATCGATACCGTTGTCTTAGCTTTGACCGTGGGAAGTCAACTTTTGGAGAGGGTATCGATACCCTTGAGGGAGGTATCGATACTGTCTCCTCAGGTTGACCAAACCCTGTTGACCTAGTCAAGGGGTATCGATACCCACAGTTTAACTTTAAAAATGGGCTTTTAAATGTTAGTTTGGGTTCGTTTGACTGTTTTGTAAATATTGTTCCGCTGTATGATCACTTAGGATGTAATTTTCATCTAGACAAGATTAAAATGAAAAAAAATATAGGGTTGCTAACCGAGGGAGAGTTCCTTAGGGAGTTTTCACTCGGTTTTCCCCGTGTAGCTCACTCGGACCGGTCATCCGGCCAGACCGGGACGAGGGGGTTACATAATTTTTTTAATTATTGATATAACAATTTCAACGAAATCTTTCAATTTTTTATTTTACTATGTTCAACTATGTATTCCTCTACCCGTAGAGTACATTGAATGTACAAAAATGACTATAGCAGAGTTTCTGTTATTCGTATTAACAGCTACTCTAAGAAGAATGTTTTTATGCGGTGCTAACGATTTAATAACTATCTTTGTAGCTTCAGAATGTTTCAGTTTATGCTCCTACCAACTCGTTGACCGAATAATTTGAATTGAGTACAGCGAATACTTATTATAAGAGTGACTCTTCCATTTTTTCACCTCATTTAAAAATTACAATGTTAAGATTTGAACTAATAACATTACTGAATATAAAAAAATTGAATAAAAATTAATTATTATTTTGGAAAAAAATTATAGATGGAGGGGAAAAAAGAAAATTAAAGTTAAGATGAAATTATATAGTAATAAATAGCATGCATTGGCAATGAATTATAAAATTATGGACATATAGATATAGGTAAGGTGGACCCAACATTATAACATTTCTCTAATAAATAATAACCATCTCATCAACTTGCATTTTTGGGAATAAAAATATTCACCACCGACAACACATTGATTTTATTTAAATTTTCCAAATAAATCACATTCAATTTGCACCTCAAAAATTGTTTCATATCCAATAAATTAAAAGATTCGATTACACTACACGTGCTTAAATTATGAATTTCATTTTAATTGATATGCATATATTTTTAATATTTTAGTTTTATCTTCAAATTATAATTTTCATTTTAAATTAGTTTCTAAATTTTTGAACATTTAAATTTCATCCTCCAAACTATAGCCCTCGTTCTAAATTGATCCATGAACTTTTAAACATTATAATTTAATCCTCAAATTATCAATTTATGCTAATCATGTCTTATATTAATAAAATTGTTATACAAATGGTTAATTGTGATGTAAACATCGATGTGCCAATTGTAATAATGTGGTTTGACATAAACGATAATTTAGAGATGAATCGGAACATTTAAAAGTTTAGGGATAAATTTAGAATAAAATTTGTAGTTTGAGGATGAAATTGAAACGTTTCAAAGTTTGGGAACCAATTTATAATGAGAATCATAGTTTGATGGTGAAAATAAAGTATATAAAAGTTTCAAGACTTATTTAGAATAAAAATCATAATTCGAGAACGTGTGATATTGAATTTACTCAAAGTAAAATAATAAAAATTAAATCCCATTTTAATATTAAAGAAATATTAGATGTAATAAGTGTACGACAAAAAATATATGTAATTGAAATAATTCCACATTGCCTCCGAAAATTTAAAATTTAAGTGACTCATAAAGTCATAATCCCTCAAAACTCATGAATTGAATATACATGTCTTAGAATACATTTTAAATATTAGATCATTCAATTATGGGTACGGTTACATTTAGGTCATCTAATTATTAAAAGTTACATTTAGATCACTCAATTATGGGTAAAGTTACATTTGAGTCACCTAATTATTAAAGGTTACACTCAGGTCACTCAATTATGGGTAAAGTTACATTTGAGTCATCTTTCATATTTAAAAAAAAACACACCAACTTAGTCATTTTTTCTTCCAAATCACTTGTATACTCTTGTTAACACTAGAGTACTTCATTTGAAACCACTTATTAATCTAATACACAAATTAATATGTGTTTTTTAAATATGAATGGTGACCCAAATATAACCTCACCCATAATTGAGTGACCCAAGTGTCCCAAATGTAACCTTACCCATATTGAGTGACTCAAATGTAACTTTTAATAATTGGATAACTCTAATATAACCTTACTCATAATTAAGTGACATCTATTGTAGTTTACCCTTTAATATTTCACTAAAACATCAATTCAACAAAATTAATAATTTTAGTAATTTAACATTTAAAATATGTTTGATGTCTAAAATTAAAATTATCCGTCAAAATTTCTGAATGAAAAATTTTGAAAATTATTTGGTGGATAAGGACAAACTTATCACTTAAAAGGAGAAAATTTTCAACACATGTTTACTTCATTTTTATTTCTTTTAACTATATTATCATTTAAAAATTTTATTTATAAAAAAAATCAGATAAATTTACAATTTAAATTTTAATAATATTATTTATATTCGGTCCAAAACCAACAACCAGTTAGGGGTGGGAATTATCGGGTACCCGTTTCATCCGGGTACCTCATTAGGCGGCTCGTGTCCCAGCCCATTATATTCGAGTACCCGGGTAATCGGATACCGGGTACCCGGTTCTTATTTTTTTTTTATTTTTTTAATTCTAAAATTAAAAAAAATCACATATTAAACACAAAAAATATTTTTAAAAAATTAAACTTAAAACTTAAAATGATATAATACAAACATAGAAAAAATGTAGGGATTTAAACTTAATTTTAGAGTGAAAATATTAAGAAACATAAAATAAAAATATAATTTTAAATATAAAAATATATATATTAATTTTTATCGGGTCGGGTACCCGGTAAGGGGAAACTTCCGACCCGTGTCCCGATAAATTTGTCGGGTCGGGTATTTTTTTCCGGAAATTACCCGACATTTTAGGTTCGGATCGTCGGGTTTTCGGGTCGGGTATTTTTGCCCACCCCTACAGCCAGTTAGTTTGGCGAGATAGGGTATTAGATCATTAAATAAGTTTCGAGGTTTAAATTCTGAAATTATGAATGAAACAACTAAGTTGAGAGAGTCATCTCATAATTGGCATTTACAGTATTATACCAAAAAAAAAGTTTGATTCAAAATATTTCGAGAACCAATTTAAAAACCTATACAATAGTTTCCAATGTCTAATGCAACTAATCCTTACAGAAAGGCAAAATGAGAAAAGATGTCTCAGACGTTTCCATGTTTTTTCATTTGGCCCTCTATTCTTTTTTTAGTTCAAATATACCTTAAACGTTTGCTTGTTTTGTTATTTGGCCCCCTATTCTTTCTTTTGGTCCAAATATGCCCCCAACGTTTCAATTTGGTCCAAATATGCCCCTGTTAGATGGAAATTGTCAGTCAATTGATATTCAACAGCCGATGCTGACTGTACTTGCCATGTATTAAGATCTGCTGATGCCACGTCAAAATCATTTTATAAGCCGTTGACCGCCAGTTTATATCCAACATGGACATATTTGGACTATGAATGAAACGTTGAGGTTATATTTAGATCAAAAGAAAGAATAAGGGGCCAAAGGACAAAACAAACAAACGTTGGGGACATATTTAGACAAAAAAAATAGAAACTAAATGACAAAACATAGAAACGTTGGGAGCATCTTTTGTGATTTTCAAATCAAATCAAATGCCCTTTGATTTCTCCATTAAAGTGAAGTTGATCAACTTCAAATTCAATGTTCAAATCCATTCTCCTGTTTTTGTTCAGTTCCTCACTGGAAAAACTCCATTAAAACTCCATAAAAAAGCAATAAATAAATGGATTTTAATGGTGGTGGGAAACACATTAGGAAACTCCCCACTCCCGCCATCTTTCCACTATATATACCAGATTCCTTTTGTTCCAAAAACCCAAACCTTGTTTTGATCTGATTTTGAAGAAAGAGTTGAAAAAATCCAAACTTTTGAATTACCCACCATGGTTAATGGTGAAGAGAGTGGTTCGGGCAGTAATGGAGTTCAGATCCGGCAGCCTCGGAGATTGCCGGATTTCTTACAGAGTGTCAACTTGAAGTATGTTAAACTCGGTTACCATTACTTGATAACTCATCTCTTGACTCTTTGTTTGGTCCCTTTAATGGCCGTTATTGTCGTTGAAGCATCAAGGCTCAGCCTTGATGATTTCCACCAATTGTGGATTCAGCTTCAGTACAATCTCGGCAGTTTCGTTGTTTTCTCCGCCGTCGTCGTTTTCGCCTCCACCGTTTACATCATGAGCCGACCGAGATCCGTTTATTTGGTTGATTACTGTTGTTATGTCCCTCCGCCGCATCTCAAAGTCAAGTTCCCACAGTTTATGGAGCATTCCAAGCTCACCGGAGACTTTGCCGAGTCGTCTCTCGAGTTCCAGCGCAATATTCTCGAGAGATCGGGTCTCGGCGAAGAGACATGTGTGCCCGAAGCAATGCATTATCTTCCCCCGCGGACTTCGATGAAGTCCGCGAGGGAAGAGGCCGAGCAGGTGATGTTTGGTGCATTGGATAAACTCTTTGCCAATACTAATGTTAAGCCGAGTGATATCGGAATTCTTGTCGTTAATTGTAGCTTGTTTAATCCGACACCGTCGTTATCGGCGATGATCGTTAATAAGTACAATATGAGGGGAAATGTACGGAGCTTTAATCTTGGCGGAATGGGGTGTAGTGCTGGTGTTATAGCGGTTGATCTTGCTAAGGATATGTTGCAAGTTCATAGGAAAAGTTATGCTATTGTGGTTAGCACCGAGAATATCACACAGAATTGGTATTTCGGGAATAAGAAGTCGATGTTGATTCCGAATTGTTTGTTCCGAGTCGGGGGTGCGGCGGTTTTGTTGTCGAATTGGCCGATGGATCGACGGCGGAGCAAGTATAAGCTTGTTCATGTGGTTAGGACACATTGTGGGGCTAATGACAAGGCATTCAAGTGTGTTTTTCAGGAACAAGATGATGTTGGGAAAACTGGTGTTTCTTTGTCTAAAGATTTGATGGCAATTGCTGGTGGTGCACTTAAGACCAATATTACAACATTGGGTCCCCTTGTTCTTCCTATAAGTGAGCAGATTTTGTTCTTTGTAACTTTGGTTGCCAAGAAGTTGTTCGATCCGAAAATCAAGGCTTATATCCCCGATTTCAAGCTCGCATTCGATCATTTCTGTATTCACGCCGGTGGCAGGGCTGTGATTGATGAGCTTGAAAAGAATCTGGAGCTTCTTCCTGTACACGCTGAGGCCTCACGAATGACGCTCCACCGGTTCGGTAACACATCGTCGAGTTCGATCTGGTACGAGCTGGCCTATACGGAGGCAAAAGGCAGGATGCGGAAGGGGAACCGGGTTTGGCAGATTGCTTTCGGGAGTGGTTTTAAATGTAACAGCGCAGTCTGGGTCGCCCTCCGGAACGTGAAGCCGGCTCCGAATAATCCCTGGGAAGATTGCATTCACAGGTATCCGGTGCAGCTTAATCTGTAAGGCTCAACTACAAGAAGCACAACAATTCCTATGTTCATTTCTTCATGGCTCGAATTTTATCCTGTTTCAGAATTTATCGTTCGATCCCGATGTAGCGCGGCCACGATCTTTGATCTCTTTACGGAGTTTAATGTCATGGATATAGTATTGCTTGAACATCATCTTGTACTTGAATGTTTTTGTTATTTACTTATGGTGAATACAGTTTCTGTACTTCAATGGTTTTTATGGTTTTCAGACAAGCATATGTAAAAAGTCTCTGTTTTCACAAGGCAATTGTAAAGTTTAGTGGGTCTATAGACACTAAATTCTTTAATTTATTGGTTGGAATCTTAACGTCATAAACGGAGTAAACTAAGTTGGAAGAATCGTCCTATAATAAATTTCTGCAGTGCTCGATTCGGATTAATCAACTAATAAGTTGGATATTAATAGTTGTACTAAAAAGAATATCCTATAATGTCGAATTTTCATTTTTAAACTTTAAACCCTAAACCAGAGTCCTACCAATCCTACCCTAGAGTGAAATCTTTTGATCCCATTTAAAAAATTCAGCTAACAACATCATAATTTAATATCTTTTAATATCTTTTAAATAAAGTTTCAAGTTTGAGTCTTGAAAAATTTAACTCTTATTAGGGGTTTATCTTGCTTAATTTCGGGTTTAATTAGACTTCAATGTGATTACTGAACACGATGAGATTTCAGAGAAAAAAAAATCTTAAATGCTTTAACTTTTCATTCAACTATTCAAAAATTTAAATTAGATCTTTAAAATTTATAGAATTTTTCATTCAGTCTCGAGATTTTTAAAATATTTTAAACTGAGTTTAATTAGTTCCTAAAAAATTTAAAAACTAATTAAGTCATTCAAAAAAGTTTAATTAAACTATGAAATTATTTTTGAAATTTCTTTACATGAACCTCCGAATATTTACCAATTTTAATTGAACTCTTAAACTGTGTTGTCAAAATTCACCACGGAACATTAAAGTAATAGTCATTATTCCTATTCCTTGGTTCCAACTTCCATTCTTTCTTATGGAACAACTTCTCCCCACAATTGAGCTTTCCATCACTTGTTGACACATTGAGCATATATTAAGAACACTTAGAATTGTTTTCTAAGTAGTTTGGTATAGAAACATGGCAAAAATGTGATTTTCAATCCATGATGGATTCAAAAATATTTTTGAGAGTGGACATATATAATTTTTTTTAAATTTTAGGGTTACCACAATTCATAAAGATTAAAATATATATATATAAAGATTAAGGATTAATATCCTATACACTGACGGTGAAACTGAAAATTTCTACAAGCGCCTTGGTTTTAAGGTATAGTGAGTTAGTTTAGGGTATAGGGTTTAGGGGTTTAGGTGTAGGGGTTTAGAATTTAGGGATAGTTGTTTCAATTTAAGGGTTAGTGTTATAATTTAGGGTTTATAGGTTAGAGTTTAGTTTTTAGGGTAATATGGTGAGGATTTAGGTTTTAACTTATAAACCCTAAATTATAACCCTAAACCTTAAATTGAAACAACTATCCCTAAATTCTAACCCCTACACCTAAACCCATAAACCATATACCCTAAACTAACTTCATATACCCTAAAACTAAGGCGTTTGTGGAAACTTTAAGTTTCCACCGCATGTATATAGAATATTTATCCAAAAATTAATACATAAAAAAAATTATACCTGTAAAATTTAAAAAGTTAAAGGTGTACATATGCTTACCCAAATTACATATAGATATGTCATTTGGAAAATGATGTTTCCTTGTTTCTTGGGTGTGTTAGGATGCCTACCTTCACTTATCAACAATAAGTTCCAAATCAACCCGAAATTATATAAGGAAATGTATGATATAATCCCCTCTTTTTTCCCCAATGTTTTCACTTCTTAAACAAGAAAGAGATAGACAAGACTAATAAATTTTTGGATTATTTGGAAAGAAATTTAGGTTGTTTGGCAATTAGCGGATAGTTGAGCCTGATAGCTGATAACGGATTACATTAGCTAATAACTGATAACGAATTACATTAGTTGATTTGACTAGCTGATTGTATAAAAATGTTTGGTAAAATTAACTGATAGTCGATAGATGTTAGATTATTAAAACAAGCAAAATAACATATAAGGACATAATTATATTCAATATTTGTTTGAATAGTTTATTAGTTATCAATATTTTGGGTCTATCTAATATTAATTAGATTTATAAAAATTATTTTTAATATAATTTTTCTAAATATGTTCGAATGATTTATATATTAATTTTTTGTTTATATAATTATTTTAATATAATTAAATTAATTGATAAATTTAAATATACATATAAATATGCTATAATAAAAAAGGGAAAAATAAATAGGATTAGCTTATAAATAGAGTGAGAAAATATTTAATTTAGGTTATTTGGAGATTTTTGGTAATTAATAAGGGTAAAAGAGTCTTTACAACTTTAATATCAAAAAGCTCATATTTTTTAAAATTAGCGGTTTCATCCTAATCTGCTCTTTCAATCCGCTGTTAACCAAAAAACAATATTAGCGGATTTTACTAATCAAACCTCTAACTATACCTCAAACCTCTAATTTTTATCCAAATCGCTCTTTACCAAATAGGACCTTAGTGTGGGTAGTGCTAAATTTTAGCTTACTTGTTGGAATGATCTATTGGTGGGATAAAGTACCATTTAAATACGAGAATGATGCGGTATATTTAATTCGAGTTAATTGATAAATAAGTTCATGCATTATTAATGTTCGTTCAATTAAGTGATGAAGAGTGAGTGATTGTTTTCAGTTCCAATTTAACAACAGACTAATCTGGATAATGTACTGTAAAAGTTTTTTTGGGTAAAAATTAATTACGTTGTATATTTTTAATTGTTTCTTTTTTAATTTTTTAATATAACCAACATATTGCATTGTCCTAATTATAAATTTTGATATTTTTATAATTCCGTAGCGAAAATGATTAATAAAGAGAATTTGAGCATTTTTTAAATTGTTTGGGTCGAATCCATGTTGGTATTGGATTTGATAATGAGACGTTTCACTGAAATTGAGTTGGCTGAGAGATTACTTGGGAACTTTGGAATCGGTCTATTAGTTATTGCATACAGGATGGCAAAATAACTTGTACCCGTCGGGTCTCGACTTAATAGAGACGGATTTTTTAATTAAAAAAACGGGTTCGAGTAGGTTGGATTGTGTTATAAAAAAACAAAATCTATGTGGGGGCGGACAAGTTTGGGTTGAAAATTTTTCGACCCGACCCGGTATATTTATTATACTATATATTATATTTAATTTTTTTCAGGTCAGGTCGGGTTTAGTCGGTTTTTTATTAAAATATCGAGGTCGGGTTATGTTTTTTATTATTTCGGGGCTGGTCAGGTGGAGATACAATATATTAGAATTGGGGCGGCCAAAAACACACCTCAACCCGCCCCGTTACCATCCATAAATGCATATATACTAAAACCTTTGTACCTTATCTCAAAAAAGTTATACAATTAGTAATAATTTCAAGTACATCAAGAATGTTACACAAGTAATTTTTAAGTTGCAAACCAGAATAGTTATGTAATTTAGCTAATTTATTATGAAAACTGTAATATTTTCAGTTTCAATTTAAAATGTTACCGAGTTTATTCAAAGAAATTACGCACTTGATAAATATTTAGGTTATAATCAATTTCGACTTTTTCTAACCTTATATTAACCGGTTGTACTTTAGACTCATCCCTTCTTTGTATGTTTATTAATTTCACAACACTTTATCATTTGAAAGTGGTCTACCCGAGTTTAATATCAAAACTTCTTTATGGGGGAATTTATTTCATAACTCTGCTGAAATTTGTGGTTTAAATATTCTAATTTAGTTTAATTTCGTAACTCTGACTATATTTATTTATTGTACGAAAGTTATAAAAAAATTATGTGTATCATTTTAATGCTAACAATTAATAGTGATGTTGATTTATGCCTTAATAACATTATAAAATCATAGATACAAATTTATGTTAACTCAAAGTAAAAATATTAAATCTTAAATGTTAACATAGTATAGGGACTGAAAGTGGAATTAGACCCATACGAAATGATAATGTCCTTTTTACCATAATGTACGTAGTAGCAGTTTACGGGTAGTTATAGTGTTAGGCATGTTTTTGGGTGCAGTTGCGGTGGTAAACGTCTCTTTGTCTCTAATAGCAATCTTAAATAATGTTCGGTTTGATTTTTAACGAACGGTTGCAGTTGAATTTTTGCATGTAACTCGTCTCCAAACGGACGTTTATAGAAACTGAATTTTCTAATTTTTTCAGAACGAGCGTTTGGCTCTCAAAACCCGTTTCCAACCTCAACCTCAAACTAAGCTTTAGACACCCTTACGGTACGATTACAGGATTAGACATTCTTACGGTACGGCTAAAATATTAAGAATTTAGGTTATAATATAAGAAATTGTGTAATTACAGAAATTTTAACTTAAAGTAAAATATATATAAATCCTTATCCAGTTACCGGAATTCTTATCCAATTTTACATGAAATTTTACCATTTTTTTAAAAATTTATATTGACCGTATTTTAGGCCGGGTTTTTTAAACTTTCACAACAGTTTACTGTGGATGTTGTGAAGCAGTTGTGGGCATTAGAGCTTGTCTTTACTGCTGTCAGAACCTAACCTATTCAGCCTTTGACTAGCACCTTTAGGTCTTTGACCCATAAGCTCCCTTTTCCAAATGCCACATGCATGCATGTCTAAATTATGTGTATCGACGTTTGTTGGATCGAGTATTAAAAAGTTTAATATTTTATATGCGAAGTTTTAGATTTGAATATAAAATATAAATATAAGATTAATTTTTTTTAATTTTATTATTTTAATTTTAAACATAATCAGAGTTCATATGATTATCAGACACAAACATTTTATTAGTCAGTGTAGTGTACAATAAAAATAACCCCTACATTATTTAAATCTTTATAGTACCTCTTCACATCCTCAGAAAAATAAATGGTACTTGTTAAATCTCTTAAATGCACAACAATAATTCTCCATAAATAGTTGAAGCTTGATGGCAAATGAATCATGGTTTTCAATGAATAGTGTGATATTTGACAACTGACATCCTCAGATAAATTATTAATGGGACCAAATGAATTTTATATATTATATAAACTTTAATGGTTGATTTTTATTGGTATAATGTCAAAAAAATGTTTATAATGTTTGATTGAATGTCATTTTAGTTTATATTTTTTTGAAATAATTTAACTCTCAGCGTTTTGCTTATCCCCTTATATCCTGATGGCAAAAGTAAATGTTCATCATCTCTTGGGACCCGGGTTCGAGCACCAGTAATACATGATGTGTGTGTCGTCTTTGAAAAGACTAAGAAAGTTAAACAGATGCTACCCTTGCATCACACCAGCATATTCAAAAAATCTACATAGCAGTGCACGTCGCGATAACAATGTCATATAAACAAATATGCTGACATTACAGAATGACACATCAATAAAAAATAATTTTATAAGATATAAAATATTTTTTATTTTGTCAATTCATTTCAAATTGTTTATTGCCAGTTAAGTAACAGTTTTTATTCACAAATGAGTTATTTTCACTCAAAATGAAACGTTGAGGGTTAAATTACTTCAAAAAAAAGAATATGAGCCAAAATGACTATTCGGTTAAAGGTTAGGGGTATTTTTTTTCATCATGCCATTTCTATTATAAAATGTTTAATAATCATGCAATCAAACTAAGTCTAAAGGATATTTTTTGGAACATTTTTTACCAAATAGAAGTAGAGTGAGGAAAATTTGTTTCTAGTAGATATTAAATCACAATCTATGGGAGTGGGAAGGGTCTCAACTGAGAGCTTTTAATCACTAGCTCTAGAGATTGGACAAAAATCTTTTACCCTTTTCTATGTCTCAATACTAAAAAAATCAAATTCTAAGCTCTAACCCTAAATTCTAAATCATAAACCCTAAAAATATATTGTAACCTAATTCTTTAAACACTAACCCTAAACTCTAACCTTAAACCTTAATCCTAAACCTATTTTTTAGTGTGAGACATAAATAGGGGCATCGAAAAGAGCAAAATATTTCCATTACTATAGATTATTGACAAACGATAATTTAAAAAATATATATAATAAATGACATAAAAATATCACGTTATATTTTCTTAATATGCATGTTCATCTAACGGTTTATATTCGAGGTGTGGGGTTGCCTCTCCCAATAATGTTGTCTCCAACGCTTGAGCTCGTGTTCTCTCTTTGAGAGTATAATGTGTCGTACCAATGTACCCAACACTTGTTGATAATATTACATTATTTTTTAACTTAATGTTACATTAGATAAGTAAATTCATCTTATAAAATTAATAATTTTTACAATTACTACAAAATGATTATTTTTTTACTTTTGTTTTCTAAAGAATGGTTGGTTTGTTTTTTAAAATAAAATACAAAGTAATATATTTTTTTAATAACATAATTCACACTGTAATATGTAAAGACATATACAATTCTTATATGTATAAAAATTCTCTGCCCTTTTAGGTGTTCAACACTAAAAAATATTAAAAATTAAAATTTAAGCTCTTGTTGGGTCTAACCCTAAATTCTAAATTCTAAACCCTACCCCTTACCCCCTAAAAATATACCCTACTCTAAATTCCTAAACCCTGTCTACAAACCTTATCTTTAAAACCTAAACCCTAAACCTAATTATTAATGTGGAGGCATAAATAGGAGCACCGAAAAAGGGCAGATGATTTCTATTCTACTTTTATACGTAAGTGTGATATAATTATGAATATAATAAATATTAAAATCATATATGTATTAGCACGTTTTTTTCTGTCTTTTGACATTTTTTTTTACTTTTTTCTCGGTTGTTTGGTTATTTTTTTATTTTTTATGTTCTCATGGTTGGATTTGATAACGTCGCGAGTGATCAAGATGTCATTTATTTGTTATCATGTTGATCTTCTCTATTTTGGACCATCAGATTAAATTTAGGTACGTGGTTTACGTTCGTGGTTAGTTTTCTCACGACGCTCGAGTCTGATTTGCGGTTTCCCGTGGTCTTTTAACAATTTGACCTTTTTGTGGTTTGTTTAAGGGGCGGAGGGTGTGTGGAGCCAGATGATGCCTTGGTACCCTCAAAGTTTTGGAAAATTTGTATTATACTCTGAAATATTTTTAAAATTTTAATTATGCCCCCTCAAAATTTATAAAAATTCTTGTAAAGTTCTAAATTTTTTAAATATTTTTTAATTATCCCCAAATCATATAAAAATTCATTAAACTTTCTAAAAAATTTATTTAAATCCTCACATTTTTAAAATAAATTTTTCATTAAGTCCCTCAAAATTCTTAAAAATTATGGTTAGACAACAAAATTTTTGAAAATTTTAATTATGCCCCTCAAGCTATAAGGTCAAGATCTGCCACTGGTTCATTTACCGATGCAATCAGATCTATTTGTATCTAGTTTTTATTTGAGTCATTTGATTGAATTTTTTAAACCTTAATTTTCACTGTATGGTCTTTAAATGATTTTAAGTGGCTAGATTCTTATGTTAATAGTTATAAAAAATGAAAAAAAAAATATGTAAGGAAGGAGGTTACTGTAGAAATTGGCATCAATCGTCACGTGGTTGGAACGCAGTTCATGCATGCATGATGGAACTTCACACGAATCTTGTCCAAATCCCACCATTTTTCCTTTTCTTTCCAACTTGACAATCTGTTTTTTCTTGTTCGAGAAAATTATATAATCTTTAATTCTCCTTTTTACCTTTTGTTTTCCTTGTTTGACCAATATGAGATGCTCGAGAGCTGGAAAACACCATGATTTTAACCCAGCTTTGCCCCCACGCCTCCACTCGTATATGATATTGAATTTTTTTAGAATTTTTTGTATGTGTCTTTTATTAAATATCTATTTTAATCGTCCTAAAATTTTATAATTCCACCTGTAACATAAATTCTTGCGTCCGTCCCTATATATATATGGATGGAAATCTTTTACCCCTTTTTGGTGCCTCCAGGGGCGGAGTCAGAATTTTTTCTATGGAGTGTCATTTCTTGAACGGTATTTAAGAGGGGTTAATTATTTATAAAGAGGTGTCATTTTATTTATTAAAGGTGTCAATTAAATATTTTTTAATTTTTTCATATACAAATTATATAGAAAAATACGGTTTCTAAAAAATTTTGGGGTGTCATCAGAAACCCCAATAGCCTTAGTGGCTTCGCCTATGGGTGCCCCTACTTATGCCCCACGCTTAAAATTAGTTTTAGGGTTTATGGTTTAAGGTTTAAGGTTTAAGGTTTAAGGTTAGGGTTTAGAGAATTTAGGGTAGGGTGTATTTTGTAAGGTATATGGTGTAGGGTTTAGAATTTAGGGTTAGAGCTTGAAATTTAATTTTATAGTATTTTTTAGTGTTGTAGCATATATAAGAACACCGAAAAGGGGCAGAAGGTTTATATATATATATATTATTCATGCATAAATAATATGTTTTTCACCTACAAATTCAGGAACAAAACTAGCATCAAACATCAAAGAGATCAAATTGTAAAACTTAAAAAAGTAGTTGGCCTCCTATTGTCTATTTCGCTATGTCACTGCCCAGCTTCAACCAAATGCCAATTAATGTTAAAAAAAACAGCCTCCTAACCATAACGAATGAATTGTGATTATTGTAGACCGTTATTTTTTATAATAACGATTTCGAACGGTGACACTACCGCTATATCTACACATTGATAAAACTAGGGCATGCACGTTGCTGCATTAAAGGTGAGAAAGGCAGCCCATGGAGTTTAAGAGGTATAATATCTGCATGCAAGTGGTTGGAACAATCAATAGACAGAAAGAGTATCCAAAGATCACTAAACCCGAACAAAAATATCCTGTCATTTTTTAATGTCCCTATATATATATATATATATATAGGAACATTAAAAGGAACAAAAAAATTATATTACTTTGTATGGGCGGAGCCACCCTTTGGAACGAAGACACCCTCAAAAAATTTTAAAAACTTATTTTTCTATATAATTTGTATATAAAAATTAAAAATATAAACAAATGACACCCCAAAAATAACACTCATTTATAAATAATTAATCCTCTTTAAATATCGTATAAAAATAACACTCCTTAAATAAATTTCTAGCTCCGCCCATGTTCCTTTGAAGACACATTCATATAATATACACAATCTTCAATCTAATTTATAAGCATATTATCTTTTAAAAAATATTAAACTTTTATAAATAAAAAATATATTAGGAGAGTGAGTTTAATTCAACTTAACTTTAAATATAATAAAAAAAAACATATTAAATACGAAACACATAGTATATAATATAGAGAGGGCGTGCAAGAAACTAGGATACCCTTCACATCGGATCTGCTGCAAGATTTCGTTATCTTGCTCAGGGACGGGCGCAAGATTTTATGTTAAGAGGTTGAACTTATAAAATTTTAAGGCGGCAAATTTATAAAATTTTAGGAGGAGGGAAAATAGATTTTCAATAGAAAATATATAAAAAAAAAATTTAATTTTTTTTTAAATTATATATAAATTTCAAATTTTTAGGAGGGCGACTACCCGTCTGACCCTACTTGGTACATCCCTAACCTTGGTCCTATTAGAGGCCATGTTTCAATAATGACACTTCCTGGCTATGTATTTGTTTATATTAAAAATCATTTCCAATAATTTCTAAAAATGGACTTCATTTTTTTAGAGTATAAAGTTAAGGTTCCTGTCGGTATGGTGACCATGATCAGAAATTAATAACAAATAATAATGTATTATTATTTTGAAGAAGAAAAAAAAAGGAAAAAGAAACGAAGCCGTTTTCATTGCAGCGTAGAAACCCCACGTGGAGGTCATGCCAGTGGGCCCCAAAGCCCACGGCCTTTGGTTATGGAGACAGTCCATGGCTCTCTGCCCAATTTTCTTTTTTATTTTTATTTATTTATTTATTTTATTTATGCGATGGCCATAACAACGATCCTAAATTAAAATCCCCATGCAGTCCATAAATTTCAGATACATTTGCTGTTGTTATTTATGGCAACAGATTAACTTCAATTATAATAGAATTATCTAGTAGGGATGAGCGAAACTCGACTCGTCTTGACTTGACTTGAAATTTAATAAACTCGAATGACTTGAAAAGATTTCAAATAAAGTTTGAGTTGTAAAATGAAAATTCGAATAACTCGAAATTTTTAGTAATTAGTAGATTTACTTTTAAGGTCGAGACCAATCTCTCATTTTTTTTATGATATATACATACCGATATATAAAAATATGAAGAAATATATATATATATGTGCATATCTTATATGATTAGAGAAAGTCGTTTAAATTGGAATCAAACCATACTATAACATGATAAATAATTATAATTAAATTTTTATAGAAACTCGAAAACTCGACTCGACTCGAATTTCTTAAATTTGACTCGAATCGAAAAAAATTTCAAATAAAGTTTGAGTTGTAAAATATGACGCGTCAACTCGAATAACTCGATTTTTTTTACTCGACTCGATCGAACGTTTGGCCCTACTTATAATGGTTTGAATACATGATAATTTTTTGAATACATGGTTTAGTTTTAACAAAAATTATCTACCTCTTTTATGTCCAACACTAAAAAATAAAATTCTAAGCTTAATTAGGGATGACCATTTGACCTATGCCCAATGGGTTCCGACACGACCCGATCCTAAAGGGTCGGGTTTTTTTAATTGGGTTTGGGTCTGATCTTTTAAGGATGATGTCGAGTCAGGTTTGAGTTTAAGGTGAAAAATACCCGCCCTAGGATAATAGTTTAATTTTATTTTAAATATTTAGGTATAATTGCTACAATACCTCTCTCTTTATCTATATATTTCAATTATCTCCCTATTATGTATAATAAAAGTAGAATAATTATTATAATGCTCCCTCTCTAATTATATTTTTACAATTAGCTCATTATTTTTATAGAATAATATTGAAAATTGGTAACTTTTATTTATGTCGGGTCGGCTTCAAGCTTTTACTCTAGAATTCGGGTCGGGTTTAGATGGAGGTGTTAATTTTTTTGGTCGGGTGCAGATTGACCAAAAATTCGACCCATGGCCATCCATAAGCTCAACCCTAAATTTTAGATCCTAAACTCTACGCCCTATACTCTAAAAAATACACCCTACCTCAAATTCCATAAACTCTAACCATAAACCCTAAACTTATTTTTTTATGTGTAAATGCATAAATAGGAGCACCAAAAAAAGATAGACTGTTTTTTAAAAACAACAAACAATTTTTATTCGATTTTTTTATTCCTAAAAGTTAATTTCTTTTAAAAACAAATTGTATAAGAGCACATCAAGTAGTGATATATGGTACTATCCTTCACAATGAACTCGTGTTAGCCATGAACTCAGTATAACCAACTCACCTAATCTTCTTCGTCTTTCCAACACTGTTATTTCCCTGTTGCCTACTAAGCCATTTCATACTTCCAATCTCTGTTTTTGTTGCGGTTTCATTCCGACCAATCAAGATGAACAGAGCATTGCCGGAGATGTTACAATGGCAACATTTCAGCGAGTTAAGTGGGGTGTTCCCGAGCCAAACCAGCCATCTCCTTGGCTTTGACGGTGGTTTCATGAGCGGTGACTCGGTGGTGACTCGGGAAGTGAAGCCCCACATCGGTCTGGAAACTCCAAGTCCATGGCCTGAGCTGGGGTTTGAGTTCGAACCATGTGGACCGAGTTATACTGTGAATTACGCCATTTCCAGGACGTCCAGCTGCCCACCAGCTGTACCGGCGGCGGAGCTCGTTTCTGGGAAAATGGGTTCCGCCGTTGGAAGTGAAAGCTTCAAGAAAAGGAAAGCTGATAAGTTGCAAAACTCAAAGGTACGTACTTTGCCATGGATTTTTATTAGTACAACTACAAGTTCATGTACAAACTGAAATACTCTGTTTAGGCTGCTGTGGAAGATGACTCCATGAAGAAGATCAAAGCCTATGAAGAAGAAGGAGAGTCAAAAATCACAGGTCCATCAACCAGCAAACATAAGATGGAAAATTCAAAGGTTTCCGATGTTCAAAAGCCCGATTATATTCACGTCCGCGCCCGTCGCGGCCAAGCCACGGACAGCCACAGCCTAGCTGAGAGGGTAAGGATTTACATACATACATGTATGTATGTATGCATGCATGCATGTATGTATGTATGTATGTATGTATGTATGTATGTATGCATGCATGTATGCATGTATGTATGTATGTATGTATGTATGTATGTATGTATGTATGTATGTATGTATGTATGTATGTATGTTACCCTGGTTCTCTGGTCCCTTGAGGTCAATTTATTTCATCAACTTGTATGTATGTATGTATGTTACCCTGATTCTCTGGTCCCTTGAGGTCAGTTTATTTCATCAACTTGTATGTATGTTACCCTGGTTCTCTGGTCCCTTGAGGTCAGTTTATTTCATCAACTTGTATGTATGTATGTATGTATGTATGTATGTATGTTCATGATTTATGGTTATCTTTCTGCAGGTTAGAAGGGAGAAAATCAGTGAAAGAATGAAGTATCTGCAAGATTTAGTTCCGGGGTGTAATAAAATCACAGGAAAAGCCGGAATGCTAGATGAAATCATCAACTATGTTCAATCCCTTCAACGCCAAGTTGAGGTCTAAAAAAGCATATAAATTCTTCATATTCTGAACATATTATGTATGTATGTATGTATGTACATGATCAAATGTATTTAATTTTGTCCTCTTTGCTCATTATCTGCAGTTCTTGTCTATGAAACTAGCTGCTGTAAATCCAAGGCTTGATTTTAACATTGACAATATTTTTACCAAAGTTGAGGTAAGGCAAAATCTACAATTCTGTATGTATGTATGTATGTACGTACGTACGTACGTATGTATGTATGTATGTATGTATGTATGTATGTATGCGTTACGAATGCTGGAATTGTGTTCCCAACAGGAGTTTCCAAGTGTTCAAGCAGTGGCATACCCTATTCATTATCTGCATTTCAATCCAGTTCAAGAAGTTGTTTCGGAAACTGCACTTCGGAGAACCATTAGTGCCCCCGTGACGATCCCCGACGGATCGTTCCTCGACTCGTCCTGTTTCACCGTAACTTTCTTTTTTTCTCCTCCTTTTATACACTCATACGCTTCACTCACCATAGATTCAATACTTGTGTTTAAAATTGCAGCAAATTCAACCCTCTGCAACATGGGATGGTGTTGAGTTGCAGAATCTTTACAACATTGGCATGTTCCATTGAAGCTAGTGAGTCAAAGTGGGCATGTGAAAATCGGAATATCGATCGACGATCCGCTTAACGATCGAGTTAATTGCCGATGGCTTTGATCCAGATTCTTTATATGGTACATATATATATTTGTATGTATACTTGAAAAATGGTATGAATAAGATTTAAATTCTAATTAATCTCAAATTGCATACTGATAATCACACACCATAATTGATTGGAGGGGGACCAAAGGGTCTGAAAATAGACCACACATTTTTGTAATGTCTTTGGGGTTAATTCAATGTGTTACGGGGTTATTACTCTCTTCTCAAAATACATGTCTGATAGAATGTGCAGGGCAGACGTTTTTATATCCCGAGACCTCTTATTTTTTTTCCGGACACAAGTTGTTCATGTGTTGGATGAACCAATGTGACAACATGAAAGCACAGCAGCAAGGACAGTGGACCATGTTTGGCTCCCTTTTGAGACTGAATGATAATGTCTGTTGATTGAGACATTGATAAATTAGTGCATAATTGCAGATAATGAACAATGTCAATAAGGGATGTCAGCCATCAATTTTTTACATGGTCAGAAGGGTATTGATTAAGTTTGAAGTCAAGTTGGGTCAGACCCCATTTTGAGGAAAAAAATCATATATGCTAGGGTTTTATATTTTTTATAATTTTAAAAAAAACATTAATATTTTAATTCGGGGCGAGGCGGGATCAAATTTAATACCTTATAAATCGAGGCGAGTTCGGGGCGGCCAAAAACCCGCCCAACCCCGTTGCCATCCCTAATGGAAGGATGTTGATGTTGCTGCAGTAATTTAAGACTTGATATAAATATGAATATGATGACTCAAACTTAATCTGAAACTAAATTAAAATAGACTTAAATCTTAAGTGGATCAATATTAACTCAAACAAAAAACAAGCCAAATTTAATTATAACAGAGGTCATTCAATTATGGGTAAAATTACATTTGGGTCACTCAATTATGGGTAAGATTACATTTAGGTCACCCAATTATTAAAGATTACATTTGGATCACTCAATTATTGGCAATATTAGATTTGGGTCACCCTTCATATTTAAAAAAAAAGTATATCAATTTGTGTATTAGATTAATTAATGATTTCAAATGAAGTACTTTAATGTTAACGAGGGTATACAAGTGATTTGGAAGAAAAAATGACTAAATTGATGTACTTTTTTAAATACGAAAGGTGACCAAAACGTAACCTTACCCATAATTGAATGACCCAAATGTAACCTTTAATAATCGAGTGACCCAAATGTAACCTTACCCATAATCGAGTGACCCAAATGTAACCTTACCCATAATTGAGTGATCAAAATGTAACTTTTAATAATTAAATGACCTAAATGTAACTTTTAATAATTGAGTGACCTCTGTTGTAATTTACCCTTAATTTATTTGTACTATTATCTATAGTTTAACAACACGATAAATAAAAAATGATGTATATTTTATTTTTTTTATATTATAGTACTAGTTAATCATTTTCTATAACAATTTAATAGCTTGATATCATTTTCCTCCTATAAAATATCTTCCACAAAAAATATATCAATAATTCTACGTATACTCAATTTGACCCGACACGAAAATTGATCCATCCAATATAAACCCAACCAACAAACTTGAACTAAATGCAATCCAAACCATAACTAACCCGGCCCAATCCCAATCCATACCACCCGATTGTCACCTCTAGTTCGAAATAACTCAATTTCGAATATAATCGAGACTCATTAAACACATAACAAAATTGAGTGCCAAAACAATACTAAAAATGTACTAATTGTTTAATTTTATCCAAAATTGCATCTTTTAAAACTTAAGTTGTTCAGTCATGCATGCGCCCACCTTTGTTTTTGTTCCTTTCATCCCTGAAGGCTTGACAGATCCTTTACCTTTCTTGGCTTTTCCATTCTTTCCCTTCTTTGAACCACCCTTTCCCGGTTTACCGGTTCCTTGTGCTCGGGCATCCTTTTTCATTCTCCGATCAACGAGGACTTTCCCCTTGCCCGCCCTAACTCGAACCCCTTTCTTTGCCACCACATATTCCTTTTGGGGCTTCTTGGGTGTAGCCTTCTTGTATAGTTGTTCGATTTGCTTGCTCTTTGACCGTTCGGAGATGTCGGCTTGGTCTGATATGTTATTTGCTTTCTGGTGCACCTTCTCGAGCTTTTTCATTACAATCCGCTTCTTTCGAGCCTTCGCCTCGGCAACTTTCTTAGCCGGTCGAGCATTGATCTCTTTGAATTGTGCTCGCATTGCAGCAATCTCTTCCTTTGTGAGAGGCTTAATTGGTTGACAATGCCTCTTTTCCTCATCTAAGAACCACTTGGGTAAACCGTTATCATCGAACATATATTTATTATAAGCATCGTCGAGAATTTGATCCCTTTGCTTTTTCCTCAGGATCTTCTTACCACAAGCTAATATCTCAGCTTTGGTCTCAACATCATCGTCCTCTGAATCATCCGAAGACGAGTCATCACTTGAATCAGTAGCCGGAGCGGGGACAATCTCAAAATCATCCTCTGCCTTAGAAGCCGGGAGCTTGGTGCTTTTCGGGGCTGCAGCATTGTTTGTTTTCTCGGGAATAACCGGCTTTTCCTCTCGGTTATCAACATCCATTTCATCGTCACTGTCATACTTCCCTAAATCGCCTTGCTCTACGGCTTCAGCAAAAATATCCTGACCAAACCATCTGTTTGTAATCTCCTCCTGGGTTGGTCCTTCACCATCATCTAGTGGTACCATAAGAGGATTTGCCTCGGGATCAGCCTCGTCCTTGTCCGAATCATGACCGGAAAGAATGTCATCATCGATATCACCGTCCTGAACAACCATGAAGAGAAATTCAAAAAGGGCAAAGGCAATGGAGATGCCGATAAATAAGGGACAACTAAATGTAGACTTGTTTTGCACGCTTCCTCTGCTTTGTTCATACCTCTAATTGTTCATATGCTTGTTTTGCACGCTTCCTCTGTTTCGTACTTCCATCCTTTCTGGCCGCGTACTCTTCGTACGCACGATCGAGGATCTCTTCTATTTCTTCATCATATCTAGCATTAAAATTACAAGGTGTTGGAATGCTAGAAATTATATATCTCAGACGTGAGAAGCAAATACTAACCTTCTGCGTTCTTCATCAGAATCAATATCACTGGATGACTCGTCCTCAGAGCTTCCTTCTCGATTTTGTTCATCTTCACTACCCCTTAAGCCAACATTGCCATCATCATACTCGGTGGAATCAACCGCCTCAAGATCTTTCTTACCCTAAAAGCAGTTAATAGACTAACATTTTAAAACGGTAAACGGAAACGATGTTAAGATTAACAATCAACAAGACTAAACATCAACATAAATTGTATTTTTACTAGTTACAAACATTATTGGAGTTATACAGTTCGAAGTCTTCGTAAAACAAACCTTAATGGAAGAAAGAGAAAACAGCTCAAGATCAACATAACCATCTTCAAGGGCATCTATTTGCATTCCTGTTGCCTTCCGTGATTTGTCCTGCAAACCGGTAAGGCAAGAAATCACCAACTAAACGAGTGTGCATGGAAAAATCCTACAGCCAAGTGGAACACCATAAATATCTACCACACCTACAAGATGGAAGCTTAACTCTTTCCAAAAGAAAACAAGGAATCATTAAATTATTATATTGTAGATACGTTACCATTGGTATAATCACAAAATTCATTCCATTCATGATATCAGGAATATGTTAAGTTGTTAACGTGGAGTAAGACATAAATATAGGGATCAGAGTTTTTTAATAAGGCAATAAACCTTTGCTCGCCGTTTTGCAAGAAGCTTCTTTTCTCTTTTCTTCTTACGCTCCATGGCATATTTGAGCTCCTCCATCACATTGAGTAATTTATCATCTTCGTTCCTCTCATCCCCTTTATCAACATCGGTAGCAGTGGTAGGATGAGGAGTAGCCTTTTCTGAAGGAGACAAAGCTTTTCTCAATTGCATCCGCCACCTACAAAAAAATCAAACATCCAATCATGTAATACGTGCCACATTCATGCACATAAATCTAACATTTTATCCATCAGATGAACAATCGGAATTCAAATCAAGTTCCCACTCAAAATACTATGCACCTAGTGCACTGGTTACAATTTTACTTTCACATATTTTCATATCATCACAAATTGTTTAGACTTAGAATCTCAAAAGGGGAAATCTGAAGAATTATGTTTCTTACTTCAAAAGGTGCTTGAAATCCTGCTTTCCTAGAACACGCAAATCATCACAAAGAGCTTTGACCTGTCAAGACAGCAGCAATATAAGTAATGGCAAGTTTCAAGACAGTTAAACTAGAAATATTGAAAGATATTTACCTCTTCTGAAGTAGAACTGTGATCCTTAATAGGCGCTGAAGCTGGATCCTCAAAGGTTATAGTAGTAACCGAACCAAGGATTTCGAGAGGAGAATCGGACCAAATGAAGTCAGCAGCAGTAGACACCGTCTTCGAGATTGTCTCCCCATCTTCATACCTGTAATTGGCAGGTAGTTGGAAACAAATCATAACAAATAATCAATTACACTTCAAAAACTGTTTTAACAATATATTTACCAAAAGATGAACAAAGCAGTTCCATTGCTTATGATAAAGGGAAAACTTACCCATCACGGTGTCTCTTTTGTTTTGTTACCCGAAGTAGATCGATCACCTACATCATGTATGTTCAGAAAGAACAATAATGAGCAGAAATACATTCAAATGGAGATAAAAGGAGAGATTTCAAAACATAAAATGAAATAAAAACCTTCTTTTGTGGTTCTACTGATCCCTGAAACAGATGTTTGACATCAAGAAGACGCGGATCAATCTTTGCAGGAGCTTTATACCTTAGCCCCAAAACAAAAATCTCAGCTGATGCGAAACGACTAGAATCTGGTTTATCAACTACAACCTTCTCAAACAACTGCAAACCAAACCAAACCAAAAACTCGTGTCAAATTAAAAAACAAAACTTCACAAAGATATAATCTCTAAGGTTCTGTTATCACCTGCTTGAGACAATAGAGAACGGAACTGTAGTCTTGGGACCTAAAAACCTTGGTAACAAAGGTGCCTTTAGGGGCCAAGAACTGGGTAGCCAACTTAACGGAATCAATAACCAGAGCATTTTGGCTCATTGCCTCTTGAGACCAAGCTCCACCAACATTAGGGGATCCATCATGCAAAACGACATCAAAAGCCATAACCCCACGCTCTTCCATGATCCGTTTAACCTTCGACTTACATTCGGATTTGGTTATGTCTTGTTGGAGAGCGACGGCACCTCATATAGGAGCAATAGGAACGAGATCGAGACCGAGTACAAGGCTGCCGACAGGAGCACGCTGCACGGCCACCTGCATCCAACCGCCGGGGGCTGCGCAGAGGTCGAGAACGGCATAGGCTGATTTTAGAAATGAGAATTTGGAATCGAGATGGACCAACTTCCATGATGCTCTGGACCGGTAGCCATGTTCTTTGGCTAACTTGTAGTACTTATCTAACCTATGCTTCCCTTTCACTTTACCCATATCCTCTCCTCAATTGAATCCAAACACAACTCCGAACTGCTGACGGAGACGACGAAAAAAGAAAAATATGGCACGTTAATATGATTATTTTAAGAAAAACCCTAGTCACTAAACCCTAAACTGGAAACAGCTACACTTGTAACATCTTCCATTCTCAACAAAGTAAAGTAAACAGAGCGAAACAGAGTAAGAAGCAATAGCATCGAAAACAGAAAATCAAATAATATAGCAGAGTAATGCAGAAACCAATCATCAAGTTAAATTTAGGGTTTCAAAATTTACCTCGTCTGTAAGAAACTTGAAGTTGAAGGCAAAAGAGGCTTTGGGTCAGAAGCCACACAGTGGCGGTGGACTAGCGAAAATATGAGAGTAGGTCTTTGAAGGAAATTTTACGAAATAATTTACATCATAGATCACTTAATTATGGATTTCTTAATAATTTAGTCATTTAATTAAAATTTTCTTATAAACAAGTCACCATATTGTTGTTTTTATTAGTGGAGAGATAATTAAAGGAAATGCTGAGATTCAAACTCATATAAGATAGGACAAGATGAGAATCTCTGACTATTAGGTTAATTAATGGATCTTGATCATTATGTTGTTTAAATTTAAAACGAACTCTTTGATATAATAACAATTTTAGTTAAAAAACTTATACATTCTATTAATTCAGTTATAATTTGAAGTAATTCAATAATTTTGACTCTTTATAACTTAAAAAAACTCTAGTAGTGAAGTGATTGTGGCTAATCGCTAACATTAAGGTCATAATAGGTATATTCTATTTGTATCTCAGTTATTCGTTAGTAAAGTGATTGTGTTGTCGAGCTAACTCATTTATTGATTCATCAAGTTGATAAGTAGTAGCATAGGGTGTAACATGTAATTGAGTTGATAGTAGTAACACAAGTGCAGCAAGTGGTTGAAGAGTGTGTAAGAAGCTATTTTGTAATTTTTTTAGGGTTAATTATACTATTAACCACCGAACTAATTAGGAATTCTTATTTTGACCACCAAACTAACAAACTTATCAATCAAAATACCAAACTTATAAAATTAACCTATTTTGACCACTTTCGTTAAAAACTTAATGGTGGAGTGACAAAACTGCAACGTGGCAATTAACGGAAAAATTTTAAAATTACACATTTGGTCCTGTTATTTACACATTTGGTCCCGGAAAAAAGAAAACTATGATCCAAATAATCCACTTGTTAATATAGTAGAGCAGAGTGAAACAATAATCTGTTGTATACATTACTGGCCAATAATCTAAAGAAACTTTGATCAAATCTTGGCAATGTGTATAAACATAAAGTTCCAGTTCTGGGATGTCAGTATCTTCTGTGACAACTGAACTTATGTTTCTAGTAACTGCATATTAAAAAAAATCCATAAACAACATAAATGCATCTTCTCCAAAGGTGAAAATCTATGATAACGAATCATCGTCCGAACGCTACGTTCCCTTACTACCCTGATGAAATGACCAAGCTTCAATCCCCACGGGAACCGCTGCTACCTGCGGAAGCTTTCTTACCGGTATACTTCTGTCAAAGAGAGAAGGACGAATATTAGACTTCCCTATTGCGACTAGAACTTAAAGTAAAAGATGCTCATCAGTACAGTTGCAAATATAGAGGTAGAAATAAGTATTCGGTTCACATGCCGACCTGCTTTCCGAAGCTGAATGGGATATACTTGTATTTGATCATGTGCCCAATCTGACGCCTCATTGTAAGAACAAAGAGAACGCCCCAATAACAAAGCAATATAGGCCAAAAGACGGGAACATCAAAAACGGAAAAGAAAGTCATGAGGAATGCTATGCAGAAAGCCTTTGTCATGGTGTACCTGGAAAAGAAATCATAAAACTTGAAGTATTATTTTCATACTTGAATGTCGACAACGAGCATCCGAGTTGACGAAATACGATAGATTACCACATGATATATGTCCACTTAAAACTAGGAGTATCACATAGGCTAAAACAATTATAAAAGAAGGTCATGAAGCCAAGTAGGACATTAACATTTAACATCTACACAAATAAGCACCTAATTTTTAATTTACACTGAAATAAAACATTAACATAAATCAAGCTTTCATTTGAAACACTGGCTTATTTAGGAACAAATCAAAAGATTCTACATCCTAAAGAACCAGCAAAATACATAAGATTGAGTAATTGACATTGGCAACTTAATTAATAACGAAATTGACAGATAAAGAGCAAATGGTGTCGAGCACATTCTCGTAGATTTCCAGAATCAGATACTCACAGCAGAACACCAAATAGAATGATAAGGGTCAGAATCTAAGAGATAAGTTTATGTCCAAGAAACTTCTAAGCTATGTTACATTGCAAAAGGCGAACATGTTAAAATAATAAAGAGAGTTACCTACCAAAGCTACTATAATCATACTCGCAATAATGTATGCCGTTTAAGTTCGATTCTTAAATAATGCGCTAAATATTCGTTTTTCTTTCATGAATCATTATCAACAATCATGAAATGACATGAATGATCACGCCATTTAACCTGGCAGCACATGTTTCCACATATCTTTTCTCCTTTCGGCATATAATAAAGGGTATGTTTCCATCCATCTCAAAAACGAGACAGCGCTTTTGAGTTTGCCTAAATAGATTAATAAACCTTGGCACAGAACGCATAAAGGAACAATTACCACATGAATACATCATTATAAGTGAAAACGAAAGATAAAATTTTCAATTACCAGAACTTAAACTCAGGTAGCCTACGGATAAACGGCTTGAATTCATCTGAACCTTTCGTCGGCAATACAGCTCCATCAGAACCTTCAAGTTCAGGATCAACGAGTGGAGACAAAAACCCAATTAGCAAATTCAGCAGGTAGATCCCCAGGCCATACGAGACGATGTAAAACCCTTGAACATAATAGACCCGCAAACAATAGATGGCTACTACAACAAGGGTTCCAATCCACCGATAAGTTGAATGCGGGGTTGACTTATCCAGATAATACTGGTACATTCTCCAAGCGTTGTGCCCCAATTGAGGCAACGGCGATGCCACCGACGCACCATCCCCTCCGATTCCCTCCATTAAGTATTAGCTTCAAATTCTATGTCATAAGAGAAGAAAACCAATCAACTTCAGCACAAAGATCCATTAAGTAGATAGTCAATTTCAATCAATGAATCCAATTTAGAGGGAAAAAAACCCTAATTTTATGATTGTTAACCAAGAAAATGCATAAAAATCTCATGATTGGAATTTAGGAACTGAGATTAAAAACCCACCACAAAAATCAATCATACATCACCAAAAAAAGCCCAAAGCTACCAAACCAAGATGCGATCCCAATTCCCAAAACTTTCCTTCAGCTTTCTCACCAACCAAACAATAACTAAAAGGAAAAAACAAAACTTCAAAAACCCAGATCCAGAAAACGAAAAAGGCTACATATTTACATAGAAATAGCATAAAATAACAAAAAATGAATATACTATGAACATTAACAAAAATGATTGGATGCTTAAAAAAACAATTTAAGATCTTTATGAACAATCAATATAAAACTAAAAACAAGAAGCTTCAAACTATAATAATATTGAAATAAAAAAAATAAAAAATAACCTCAAAATTAAGACTCTCCGTTGTTGAGCTTTGGACTCTCAGAGAAATTTTTTTTTTCTCTTTGGTGTTTTGTGAGAAAGATGAAGCAGAGAGCCGATATACGAGCAGATCTATTCGGAGATGGGCATCTTTGTTTTTTCTTTTATTCAAGAGTATTTACACGGGTAGTAATTGAACTTTTAGTATGTTTTCATTTTGGTCACCAAAATCGAAAACTTTTTATTGCAACTATTATATTTTTTTAATTTAATTTCATTATGATCATTGCTATTAGTTCTCGTCAAAGCATACTAACGTGGCACGTTAAAAAAATTTTTCTAAAAAATTATTTTTTTACAGTTGTCATCAAGACAAAAATTCTGATGGAAAAGCAATAGTTAGTCAATCTCAACTGCAGAAAAGACTTGTTTTTTAGAAGATTAACATGGTTTAGTTTCAAGTTGATTTAACGGTTAATAATGATGAATCAGAACTAATATCTCAATCGAAACTAAAATTAAAATTTTTTTGACGTGTCATTTTTAACCGTCAGATTAACTTGTATATTAATGTTATAGTCAAATGGATTCTTCTCACCGTTCGAATTAAGCAATGACAACTTCATTCATCAAACTTTTAACTTTGGTTATGGTTGTAAAATTAAAAAAAATATATAGGCTTTTTAAAATAAAGTTTTAATGTGTCACATCAATATTTTAACATAAATGATCGTAAAAAATAAAGTTAAATAATTAGTAATTATAATTAATAAATTAAAAATTTAGTGATTATAATCAAATAATTTTATTTTTGTGATCGAATTAGAAGTGACCTCAAATTTTCGTGACTATAAGTATAGTTTTAACCTTTATTTAATTGTTACGGCGTTGGTTTTTAGTTTTACCGACGGTGGAAAGGCTTGAACAATGGTCGCTGGTTTTTAGAAGGGGAAAAAAAGCTTAAATGAAAATAAGTGACAAATTTATATATATATTTTTTAGTTTTAAGTGTTTAAAGTATTTAAAAAAAATAAGTGTTTTTTAAGTTTAGATCATTATAATTTTAAGTGGCCGATAGTTAACTATTTTTAAAAGAATCATTAACTAATCAATGCTTGACATGTGGTATGTTCTTTATTCAAAATTAAAAAAATTTAAACAATTTTTATACAAAAAAATAAAATTTCAAAAAACCATGAAATTCTTCAATTTTACAAACACAGTCACTAAATCTCTAAAATGTCCTAAACTCGAACCTCAAATCGTTGTCGTTTCTACCGCTGATCGTCACCCCTGAGCACACCCCTTTAGTCGCTAGACCTAGCCGATCATCTCCCCCACTATGGTGACGTCAAAAACGGGGAACGACGTGCTAGTCGAACGAAAAATTGATGTTCGATTGGCACGTCGTTCGCCGTTTCCAGCGATGTTGTGTTTGGGGAAATGATTGGCTAGGTCCGACGATCAGAGGGCTGTGCTCAGGAGCGACGAATGGCGGCAAAGATTTGGGGGTTTGAGTTTTGAAAATTTTAGAAATTTAGGGACTGATTTGTAAAAAAATTAAGAATTTCGGTGTTTTTTGAAATATTAAAAAATTATTTTTTTCTTAAAAAATTCAAATAAGCATGCCATGTTTAAAGTATTAATTGGTTTACGAATTGTTTTTAATGGTTGTTAACTACCGGCACCTAAAATTATAACGACGTAAACTATAAGCACCTATTTTTAATAAAAAATATTTTAGACACCTAAAATTTAAAAGATATAATGTAGGACTTATTTTTCATTTAAACCTCAAATTTTCGTGACTATAAGTGTAGTTTTAACCTTTATTTAATTGTTACGGCGTTGGCTTTTAGTTTTACCGACGGTGGAAAGGCTTGAACAATGGTCATTTAGAAGAAGAAGAAAAAAGCTTAAATGAAAATAAGTGTCAAATTTATACATCTTTTGATTTTTAGGTGTTTAAAGTATTTTTAAAATTTATACCGTTACATTTTTAAGTGGCCGATAGTTAATTATTTAAAAAAATTATTAACTAATCAATGCTTGACACGTTGCATATTTTTTTCAAAATTAAATTTTTTTAAACAATTTTTACACACAAAAAAATAAATTTTCAAAATCGTGAAATTCTTCCATTTTTACAAACACAATCACCAAATCCCTAAAATGTCATAAACCAGAACCTCAAATCATCATCGCTTCTACCATCGATCGTCACCCCTAAGCACACCCCTTTGGTCGCCGGACCTAACCGGTCATCTCTCCCAACACGACGACGTCGAAAATGGTGAACGGTATGCTAGTCGAACAAAAAAATCGATATTCGATAGGCACGTTATTCGCCGTTTTCGACGGTGTTGTATTGGAGAAACTGACTGGCTAGGTCCGACGACCAAAGGGTTGTGCTCAGGAGTGACGAATGGTAGTGGAGATTTGGGGGTTGAGTTTTGGAAATTTTAGAGATTTATAGACTGATTTGTAAAAATTGAGAATTTTGGTATTTTTTGAAATATTAAAAAATTGGTTTTTCTTAAAAAAATCAAATAAGCATGACATGTTTCAAGTATTGATTGGTTAACGAATTGTTTTTAACGGTTGTTAACTACCGGCACCTAAAATCATGAAAAAAGCACATGTGGCATGTTGACTAGGAGAGAGGAAATGACGTGGCAGCATGTTACATGTGATTTTCTCTCTCCTAGTCAACCTTCCGTTAATTTTTTAGCGGCAATGTACCAAAATAGAAACAAAACGTAATGTTAGATACTATTTTATCATAAAAAAATAAAATATCAAAATAAGAAAATAGGTAAAGGTGGGGTACTAAAAATATAATTATCCCTATTTTTTATTTAAACCTTTAGAAAACGGAGCCGTGCCCGTGGAAACGGGAAAGAATTTAGAATATGCCATTTTAGCTTTTTGTCTATGCGTTATTGCGTTTGTTAGGTTCTTATCGTTGTTTTGGTAATATTTAGTTTGGATTTGATTATGGAGTTTTTTAAGGGTAAATTGTATAAGTAGTCATCCAAATATTTTAGGTTACTCTTTAGTTATTAAATTATGAAAATTTTAAAAATAATTAATTTTATTTTTTTATAATCACCGATATCTATCACATTTAGGGACGTACGCATAATTTCATATAAAAGGGTGCGAACTATCTGAAAGTTATATTAGATATTTAAATATAATAAAAATAAAAATATGAGGTTTACAAATAAAATTTTATTCATATTACTTTTACATTTATTTGTTATTAAATTGTCGATACACATGTGTAAAAAATCTACACAAATTTGCATATTTACTATTTAAAAACTAATATCTAAATTTCTAATCTCATACCTTAGATATTAAATTTTATCCATAAAGCTTAAATTCTAAACCGAAATTCACTAATTGCCCTAGTGATTAAAGATGCACACATTATTTCCTCTTGTATGAGTTTAAATCTCAGTATAAAAATATAATATAACTATTTAATAAAAGAATATAAACCTTACAAATTTAATCCTTAACTCTTAAACTCTAAACTAAATACTTAATTTTTGAACTATTCCGTTATATATAAGAAAATATTTTGATTCTAATTTGATTGAAGTCGTTGAATAACCTAAATTATTTGAATTAACGGGCATAAAACTGAAATTCTCCTCATTGTAATATTTAATATTCATTTAAGAGAATTATAAGATGCTAAAATATGAATCTACATAAATTTATATCTAAAACAATATAATAATTTACATAGAATCAAAATTTTTATTAATGGGTAAAAATTTATGTAACTACATCAATTCGTATCATCTGGACAAAAATTTACGTAGATTTTATTTTAAGTAAAAATTTGTGTAACTACAAATTTTTACACTATAACTTAAATTCTTATCCAAATGATAAAAATTTGTGTAGATTGTAAAATTTGTGTAACTACATAAATTATAACAAACTGAATAAGAATTTGCGTAAATAGATCTCATTTTAGTTGCACCCTAAATGTACTCACCAGAATTTCCCTTTTATTACATGAATAAATTAATGGCATGAATAGGAGAAATTATACCATAAGTCTGGTTCGTCACGTCATTTATGGTCCCAACTAATAAAAAATCTATTTTATTAAAATTTTTCATACCATCTTTTTATCATGTGAATCCACAATTAGTCAAAAGTGTTTTTTAATTTAGTTTACAGTAAATTTAAATAAAGATTCACTCGGTAAAACAATGACATAAAAAATTAATGAAATAAATATTCTTTTATTGGTTAAGACCATGAATGACGTGATAAGCCGAGCTTATGATATAATTTCTTATATCATTCATGGTCTCAACCAATAGAAATCATCTCATACCATCTTTTTATGAAGTGAACCTACAATTGGTAAAAAGTGTTTTTTAATTTAATTTACAATAAATCTAAATGAAGATTCACTCGGTAAAAAAAATAACATAAAAAATTAATGAAATAAATATTTTTTATTAGTTGGGACCATAAATGACACGTCGAGCCGGGCCTATAATATAATTTCTTAATAGTAGAAATTATATCATAGGCCGACTCGTCATGTCATTCATGGTCCAACCAATAAAAAATATATATTTTATTAAAATTTCCATATCATCTTTTTATCAAGTGAATCTAGAATTGGTAAAAAGTATTTTTTAATTTAATTTACAGTAAATCTAAATGAAGATCCACTCCGTAAAAAAACGACATAAAAAAATTAATAAAATAAATATTTTTTATAAGTAGGGAATGAGCGAATTTTTCATAGGACGACGTGGACAAAGGATATCCATCTCTTTATTTGCTTGGTATAGGATTACGGCGCGTGGCTGTTCACCCTCCCCTCACTCAATGTATTAAGCACAAAATTTCAATTATATGATATTTTTTTTCATTATATTGATTTTATGTGGCTTACTGCCATGGCTTTACTCTCTAAATTCTGTGTTTCACTGTTCATCTTTTGTTTTTGCTTTTTTTTTGTGTGTGAAGCCTGAACTCAGTTCTTGAGGTGAGTTGAATCCGAGTTGGTTTTCAGTGTTTTTTCAGTTTTTAACGACAACCCATTTCTTGCTTTGTCTGAAACTGCTTACTTTGGGTATGTATGCATGTGGTTGTCCAATTTTGTTCCTGGAAAAGATTGTTTGATTTTGTGCTGCAAAGTAATTGGTTTATGCATGTTCTGTTGATCAGGGATTTAAAAAGCGTTTTGCGACCGCGATATAACGATTGCGTCGCAGTCCGAGACCACGATTAGGGTAAAAAACTGTCGGCGATTGCCGACATTCAGCCGCTTTTATCCGAAACCGTGAAATAACGCTGCAACCGCGATTTAAAACCCTGCTATTGATCCTTATGAGCGCTGGATTTTGCTTGTTTTAATTTGTAGTTTATTGTAAGTTGTAACTGTTTGTTGAAAGTTGAAACCTAATAGATATTGTCTGATTGTGCTTGCTGAATTGTGGTTTCAGGTATGGTGTAATAAGCTTTCGAGACAAATTCACCGAGCTGGATGGATCGTAGGAAGCATATCGGTCGAAAACCGTGCTCTGCGGTTCACAATCGATTGCTTTCGGGGCCGGAAATGGTTGTGAAATCTGGGGATGTGGTGGAGAAGGCGGATACTTCGAACACCGGCGAGGCGGTGAAGTACCGGATCGATCTCAACTTGAGTACAATGGTTCGAAATAAGTCGGGTTACCCTGAATTGCATGAAGGGGATTCTCGGACAACTCACCAATTCTTTATTACAAAGAAGGCTGGTGTTCACTTAACTGGAGGAGGACAAGTATTGAAAGATGCCATGGTTCGCCGAGACCCGAAACAAAACATGTTCGGGGAGTTCTTGAGTTTATCTCCGGGTTTTGGTTTCATTGGTCAGCAAGGACAAGATAATTTTGCAGATACCAGACCTTCTACTGTTTGTTTAAAGAATGAGTCATCAGCTGAAACTGATGCAATGGAATTGGATCGTTTGCAGACGGTCCATCTTTCGAGTATGTGTCGATCGGAACAGGTAATTTGCAGACCAAAAGTGTTAATGTTCTGTAATTAGTATGTTTTGTTGAAGACAATGGGTTGTAATTTGCAGAATAACAAGAGAGTTCATGGTTCATCATTATCTAAAACCGAGGCGAACACCGACTTACCTGATATGAACGAAGAGCTTCCTGCATTTTCGTCCGTGGCGAACTCGACCAATGATGGAGGGATAAGTACCTTGAAAACCCTGAGTTTAGATGTAGAGCATCTTGTTTGCCGAGCTAAGCAGCCCTCGGTTTCAGCTGTCGCTGCTTGTCGAGATGTTCTTGGACCGGAGCCGAGCCACAGATGTGTTAAACGTCTCAAGTGGAGCATTTCAAAACCGGAACTGGCACTTCCGGTGATTCAACGAGGAAGAATCGAGAATTGTCTGTTTCAAAATCTTGGATTCACAGATGGTGTCGTCAGAGAAGCACATCTTCGAACACGAAGCCTGGAGCTTTAGTGCTATGCGAGCAAGAAACTTCAAAGGCGACATTCGATGAACTCGAAAAGAAGCAATTTCCGAGCATCGCAGCTATGGCTCTGATGGGGAAGGCCATGAACGGTTTCCATCCTTGCGAAACTCGAAGAAAGGGGTCTTCGATTGTCTGGAGCAATTGAAGGATTTTGAGGTAATTCCGGCCAAAACTATTCGAGTCAGGACAAGCAAACTGACCTATTAGGTGATGCCGGTTTTGTGCTCTCATATGCCATTATGAGTGCATGATATGCTGTTTGGTCCTCCCGAACTTACTTGGAGGAAACGATGCACGGACTCGAGGAACATAAGAAGAAACACACAACCGGCCCGTGAATCTTAAGTCCTGTAATAATGTCTAGGATATGTGTTTGTTACAGTTCATTCTAGCAACAATGTTGTTACTATTTCGGTGACAAACCGTATACTTCGATCCCGATCTTAAACTCATGAATCAAGTACCTGAGTAAATGCATTAATGATCACATACTAGGTTTCCACCTTCGATCTGACAACCGGTCCGTTCAAGAGCAGATTCGAAGAAGCCTCCTCCGTCGATGTTGGAGTTCATAGAGGGCGGTGCAAACTGGAGGATAATGTGTCTCGATGTGAGGATACCTTGTGGACGCTGCAAATCATCAACCTGAAAAACGAAATCGCTTTTAGTTCCCGCTACATTCTTCATTGCTTGCTTGAGGGTGTCGGTTTTCTTGTTAGTGACCGGCGAGTCCATTCTCGGAAGGTATTTGTTTCGTAGCTCGAGAACCCCTGCAGACAAAAGAGCTCCCATGTCTCGTTCGATAGTAGGATCATGGTCTACGTTGTTGGTCTCTATACGAATGAACTCCTCCACAGTCACAGTCCTGTAAACAATAAAAAATCTATAGGTTCTACGACACAATGGTGGCGAGAAACCGAGTGTAGCATCGGAAGAAAACATCACTCACTTTCGATCGTGGAAGATCTTGTCATTCTCCATAAGAAGGTACACATCACTATTTCTGACACAACCGATAAGCCTTCGAGTTTGTCTATCAACAACAGCAATGGCCCCTATTCGACTTTTAAACAAGATACGAAGAGCCTCTGCTATGCTCTCATCGCCATACACACAACTTACACTCTCGTTTTCGAACCTGAATACGATTGTGAAAAAACCCGAAATGAGTGTGATAATGAAAACTCAAATGATGTAATATGAAGAAATGTTCTAGTTTCATCCTACCGAAATTCTGCTAACGGTTTTTCTGCAATACTATCGAACCAAGCGAGTCCATCGGATCGAAGCAACAGTTGAATAACTGCAATCTACCGTAAAGCAGCAACAAATTATTTATAAGACTTTCATCAATGAATATTAGTCAATTATATGGTTGAACAAGCTCAGCCTGCAGCCTTATACCTGCGTAACAAAACCTATGACTCGAATATGAGATTGATCGACGATCGGTACAACCTGCACCCGATGCTTCGAAAACAGCAACAAAACATGAAAGAGGGTATCCTCCAAGTGTACAGCGAAAAACGGATTCCATAAGAAAGATTTTGCCAACTCCCATATCTGGTGTCTCAAACAATAAACACAATATCACATTGGTAAAATTCAACAACATATACGATATCGAAAGCAATTCGAAGCCTCAGGAAAGAAATATAACAAGAGAAAAGGTCGAAACACCTTCGTGTTGCCGATTTCGGGTTTCTTTTTAAGCAAGGACATCAGGCTGCTGCTTTTGCCAGTTTCACCATGGCCATCAATTGGCACACATTTCTGCAGAAAGAAATGTTTCACATACATACATACATACATACATGGCCATCAATTGGCACACATTTCTGCAGAAAGAAAGAACATACATACATACATACATACATACATACATACATACATACATACATACATACATACATACATACATACATACATACATACATACATACATACATACATACATACATACATACATACATACATACATACATACATACATACATACATACATACATACATACATACATACATACATACATACATACATACATACATACATACATACATACATACATACATACATACTGATGAAATAAACTGACCTCAAGGGACCAGAGAACCAGGGTAGCAAAATCAAGAAAACCAATGTACGGAAACCTGTCTGAAACATCTGTAATGGGAGCACCAAGTGCATTCTTCGTATACAACACCTCAATTGCATCTTTCACACTATCCCCAGTTCTTAATTCCACCACTTGCAGAAGCAAAAAACAAAAAAACAAGTTGGATTTCAACAATGATTATAAACATGCACTGAATACTAATCAGCAGTGATTTAAAAAGCGGACCGCGGCCGCGATATAGCGGTTGCACCGCCATTCGAAACCGCGATTGAGGTAAAAAAACGATTTGCAATAGCTGCAATTCAGAAATGGATTACCAGGAGCGTTTCTAATGCCAGGGATTGAGTTGTTAATGGGGATACGGTCAAGAAAACGCTGTAGAGCGGTGGCGTAATCATGTTCGGAGCTGTTTCCGACATGATCAGCCCTGGTGGTCTCTTCTGCTTCCTTCAAAACATCCTCCAGTTGTCTTAAATCTGCTCTCCTCGTATCTGCCATCGTGATTGCTGTGTTATGTTCTACAGTTTCACAGCCTTGGTTTCAGTTTATGTTAAACTCTTCGTTTTCTCTGGTTTTCATGCATATGGATACATGGTACTATGTAAATCAGGCCACGTGTGGTTGAACTACCACGTGGCGCTTAATGCTTTCACATGTAAAATTATTATAAATTGTCGTTATCGTTCGTCTCCGATATAATATAAATGACTGTAATGTCACGATTTGTTAAGCATGTTGACATTATTAATATTACGAGCAGAGGTTTAAATTACAGTCGTGGTCGCAACGTTTTATTACGATTGTAAACAATAACGGACGAATTGCGATTATAATGAACTGTTATTTTCTGTATTAGTAATTTCAGTCAGTGTAATTATCTTTATATAACAACCGCTATCACGATCGCGGACCGTTATTTGAATTTCTGGTTACGGATAAAAAATTTGTGCCTTTTCTCGAGGATAGAAATCTTCTACTCTTTTCGGTGCCTCTACTTATGCCCTCACACTCAAAATTAAATTTAAGGCTTAGAATTTAGGGCTTTAGGTTAGGGGTTATGGTTAGGGTTTAAAAAATTTAGGGAGGGTGTATTTTTTAAGGTATAAGGTGTAGGGTTTAGGATTTAGAATTTAGGACTTGAAATTTAATTTTATTGTATTTTTTAGTGTTGAAGCATAGGTAGGGGCACCGAAAAGGGGCAAAGGATTTTTATCGCCTTTCGGTGCATTTTTTACGCTCTAACACTAAAAATTACTAAAAATTAAATTTTAAGCCTTAACCTTAAATTTTAAATCCTAAAACCTACACCATATACCCTAAAAAATACACCATACCTTAAATTTCTTAAATCCTAACCACAGCTCTAACTCTAAATCCTAAACTTACTTTTTAATGTAGGGCATAAATAGGGACACTGTAAAGGGTAGAGAATTTATATTCCCTAATTACGAGATTAACCAATATGTTAGTTTAAATGATAAGTAGTTTGATATCGTTTAAGTATGTTTTTGAGTTTAAGTCTTGTATATGTATAAAATATTCACCGAGAAACTCGTCCTCTAAAAGTAAACATACAATGTGGGTCGGTCCGAATTGGATGAAATTCCTCTACCCCTTTTCGGTGCCCTTACATATGCCCTCACGCTCAAAATTAACTTTAGGATTTAGGATTTAGGGTTTTAGGTTAGGGATTGTGGTTAGGGTTTAGGGAATTTAGGGTAAGGTATATTTTTTAGGGTATAGGGTATAGGGTTTAGAATTTAGGGTTAGGGCTTATATTTTAATTTTATAGTGTTTTTTAGTGTTGGGGCATATGTAGGGGCACCGAAAAGGGGCAGACGAATTTTATCCGTCCGAATTAATCAGGATAAAATCAAAATATTAACGAGCTTAAAGACAGCATAATATACTCTACTAATAGGAAGAACAGGCTAGCTGCTAAGTTCTCTTGGGAACTTATGTTCTATGAGATCCAACATCTATTTTACACTGCATAAATAACTTGTAATTTACATATATATAGTAATTGGATGCAGAAATGCAGCTTCCTGCTTCTTTTTTAGGCCGGATACCGTGTATGTGGTATCCGACTTACGCACCCGAATCGACGGTTCATGGTTGCTTTCTACGAAGCACCTTCGATTCGATCATAGAGTTGCCCATGGAAGTCTCTGAGAATCTGATATCCATTTTCATATAACAGTGCCATCTGCTATTGTTGCCTTCTCCATAATGATGGTTATACCGGACCGGATATAAAATCCATCTTCCGGCCTGTCGGCTTCTTGAACATCCTGAGGAAGAAAACAGCGATTAGTCGATATTTCGTATAATGCAAGCAATGGTTAAAGTGGAGGATGATAAGCTTACATCTTTGTTCACAATGACCACATCTTGTCCTATTTTAGCATTCTTGTCGATGATGCAGTTCGTGATTTTGGTGTTGCGGCCGATTCCAATCGGGACCTTGCCATCCGCTAGTAGAGATGCGATTTCGGATTCGGTTTGGTAATAGTCTGCTCCCAGCATTACTGTGTCCTGTAGATTGGAAAGGAGTTGAACATGGTGACTCAAAACAAAGTGTTACAACACCGTAGATCGGAAAGGATGGTAACACACCTGAAGCTCGACACCGTAGTCCAAACGGGAGCGTTCGCCGACTATAGAGTGTTGGACGCTACATTCTCGCAGGAAGCATCCGTGGGAGATGATTGCATCTTTAATCTGCATTAACAAACCAAAACATGAGAAGGAAGAAAAATAAAGTGCCACAATTTTAACCCAAAGTAGACAATCCATACCCTGCATTTATCGATTTTGGTCGGTGGTAAGTAGAGAGGAGATGTATAGAAAGGAGTTTTCGGATCATAAAACTCGAATTTCGGAAACTGCAAAGACGAGACAAGTTTATCAGCAAATTAATGAGATATGTGTATGCAACAAGACTGAATGTAGGTGGTGTTATTGTCCGTAAACCAACCTCTTCAGTGAGGGCCAAATTGGCTTCATAAAACGACTTGATCGTCCCGATATCCTCCCAGTAGTCCTTGAAAATATATGCCTGCAGAATTTAGTAGGTACATCGAGTAATCAGATGCCTTGGACATTCAGAAAACTCTTGGAGAATACGAATGGCCGAGATAAACGAATTCGTTGAATGTTCCATTTTACAGCTCTTACCTGAACATCATGCTCCTTCACCGCAGCAGGAATGATTTCAGAGCCAAAGTCGTTCGAAGTCGGATATCTCCATCTCAGAAGCTTTAATAACACGTCCATCTTAAATACGTAAACTCCCATCGATGCAATGTACGGGGATCCCAGGGCTTCTTGGGGAGACAACCCCAGAAGTGTGGTATCTGTTTGCTGCAGAGAATCATGAAGTAAATAAAACAATGTCTCACTGGAAAAACTGTGATAACTGATAACATCGACATCCGAACACGTTTACACAAATTTTAAATGGTTAATAAAAAGGCTTACCATTGCTTTCAGATCAGCGCCCGTTGGTTTTTCAGCAAACTGGACGATACGGCCCCTGCCATCCATCTTCACCAATCCGAAATCAGAGGCACGGCTGAAAAGTAATCCATTATCCATGGTCAGGTATTTAGATGTACTAATAGGGAACAATTAGAAAAGGTGATATATCCAACGAGAACTACGCCATCAAAACAAGAGAAGATCGAAAGACCTGTTGTCCACCGGCACGCATGAGATTGTAATATCCGCATTATTGTCGACGTGACTCTGTTACGCATTGAAATAAGTTAGTTATGCTTTTAGCAGTGCCAGAAAACATGAGTCCAACCGAGTAAAAGTAATCAATACCTGTAGAAATTCCATATAATCCATTCGATAGAGATGATCCCCACACAAGATCATTACATTCTCGATGTTCATCTTTGCATCCTACACGAAAAAGACTTAATTTGTCACATTTAATTTCTGGATGAATGAAACATGAACTCCAAGCCTTTTCTATCATTGCTCCCTTGACATTGAATTAGAAAGGGAAACGAAACTCGGTTTCTACCTCAAATAACCATATGAATTGCCTCACAGCGTCTGCGGTCCCTTGGAACCATTTCTTCCCTTCCTCTCCCGATGTTTGAGTGGCTGCAAGAACCTGTTAACCAAGTGAGATTTGTTAAAATACTCTAACAATTAATGAATCCTTATTCGAATTACTACATATCATATAGAATTGGATTCGAGAACTCCTTAACGAAAGTTCGACTTGATACAAATTCAGCACCTAGCCATCTTTTGCTACCTACGGAACCGGTGGAGGGTAACAATTCGATCTTTACTAAACACAAGGATATCATACCTCCACAAAGCCATCTCCAAAATTGATACCATTGCCGTAATAGGTGCGCGAAATGTGGCGATTGAGGGAAGCCGAGTTGAACTGAGTCAAAACAAAAATCTTGTTTATCCCACTGTTGATACAGTTGCTCATTGGAATGTCTATAAGCTTATAGCATCCTCCGACCGGAACCTAAACATCATCATATTCACATGAAAAAACATTCACCACAGTTAAAACCGAAACCAAAGAATCTGAATCAAGTTAAAAAAGTAACAAATTCAGCACCAAACATGAACTAACATCAACTATAACACACTATAAACATGAACTAGCATCCTCCGACCGGAACCTAAACATCATATTCACATAAAAATAAACATTCACCACAGTTAAAACCGAAACCAAAGGATCTGAATCAAGTTAAAAAGTATCAAATTCAGCAACAAGCAATCAAGCATGAACTAAACATCATCAACTATAATAGAATATAACACACACACACATACATATACATATACGTATATACTTACAGCAGGTGTAGCTGCCCTTTTGGTAAGTGGAAAGAGATGAGTCCCTGGACCTCCTCCCAATATGATCGAAGCCACATTCTTGGGATCGACCCGTTGCTGCTCGAATCGTCGTGGTTTTACGGTCTAAAACCGAAAAGATCATCACTTAACCAAAGAATCAAATCAAAGTATCCAATTTTTTCAACAGTAAACCACTAAAAAGATCAACATACCACAGCTTCCCTGGGATTATTTGATGTAAGAACAGAAAAAGCACCAGATTTGATCTTCTTTTCCTTCTTATCATCAGCTCTCAAGCTGTTTTTCAGCTGATTGACCCAAATACTGTTCTTACCAAAACTCCCTCTCGTTCTCTCCCCTAGAAATGTGTTGTCCACATTGCCATAACCAGTTTTTCTTGCATTCACCAAATGAGAATTGGATCTCAAGGCCACACAACAAGAATCCATTGAAATTTTGAAGCTCCTGCTAAAGTAAAGACAGAATATAGAAAACCAAAAGAAACCCCTAAAGTAAGTTACTGAAAAAAGGCTAAATGATCGGATCAGACGAAAGTATTTAAGATTATATAAACAACCCAGATCGTAAAACTCAAAAAGAATCAAAATTCACAAACACCCAGAATCAAAAGATTCAACCTTTAACCGAAAGGAAGCATTTTTAGAAAGATCAAAGGAGAAAACAGTTCAGAAAAGTTACCTTTTTGAGCAATGTGTGGTTTAACTGGTTTATCAAGCTAAGAGCTTTATTAAGCTTGTGAGCATTTCACGAGAAACCCAGCAATGGGGGTATTTATATATAATAATAGAAGAATGTGACAGTGTTCTCAAACCCAAGTTTCTAATCTCTAACAGGGAAAGCTCACGTTAGCCAAACACCTGTCCATTCCAGCTTTCAAGCTCATGAATTTTTGAAATATGTTTTAAAAAGAAAATAAAAATTCAAGAAAAGTGAGATATTTTTATTTGGATCTCTCCATTTTCTACTCTCTAGGCACCAGCTGTTGATTTCTTTGTTTGATTACTCGTGCTGGTGATGAAAACTTTGTTCACGGCTGTGCTGGGCTGCTGGCATCTTGGGGGGCTCATTTTTGACAGTGGACAGCGACATATTTTCCCACCCACTTGGACATTTTATTGGGCTTTTCTAAAATCAGGCGATTTAAAAATAGGCTAAATACAAATTAAGAAAAAAAGATCATTAAATGAAGCCGGTTTAATATAGGCCGTTGGATTAAAAAAAAACATGACATAAGGTTACCCGGTGAACCGGTAACCCTCTTATGATAGTATAAGTTGAAGAAAAAACGACGAGCGGAAAAAGAAAAGCAAAATTTTAGGGCATCGAAACCAAGAGGACGAAGTTGGTTTTTGCATCAACCAAAGAAGAAAATCTGAAGGAAATTTGTCGAGGAGGTTGGGTTTGAGCACGGTTTGTAGGTAAGTTCTTGCTTCTTGCTTTCTTTTTTCGATTTTTTTATTTCAGCGAAACCACATTGCAAATGATGAAGGTTTTTGTATAAACCGTTCGAATGTGGATTTCTTTGTAGTTTATAATCAATATTGTAGAGGAGATTGGATTGAAAAGAATTTTTGGTGTTTTTGGTTAGGGTTCTGTTTAGGGTTTTTGGAGAAAAAAAATAACAGTACTTACAAGAAGTGTTTAACAGTAGTTAAAAAAGATAACCAAAGAAGAAGTGTTGAATTCGTTCATTGTGTTCTTGAATAACAAAATAAATAAGGTTAAATAATTAAGTGATGTTTCAGTTAGGTTAGTTAGTGATAAATGTTAGAAATTGTAGTAAAAGGAGAAAGAAATATTGTCGAGGAGATTGGATTTGTAAGAATCATTTAGTTGAAATCCATGTATTGGTTATGAATGTTGGCTGAGATGGTTCTTGTATTTGGTTTAAAAACTGGTTTGCATATTCTCTACAGCTATAATATTGAATGTGTTGGAAGGTATGATTGTTTCTTAAGATCAAATAGTTGATTTGAAGTAGTATGTCAAGTTCGGAAAGTAGTATGTAAAAAATTGGTTTCTATCTTTGATTATTTTAGGTACACGTTGCAGACAATAAAACATAAGAAGAAGTCTCATAAAGGGGATGCAAAGGCACCTAAGATATGTACAACATATTTCCATTTCTAGTAAGTTGAAGTTAAATGTATATAGAACTGTCAAATTTATTAAATATGAGTTGCATAAGCTAACAGAGAAATTATGTTTTACAGTAAAGGAGAATGTAAACGTTTGGAGGGGGAGAAGATAATGAACAACAATGTAAGTGTGTTGTGTAATGGTTTGTTAAGTGTACATGATATTTGTATTGGACTAATTGTGAGAGTGATACAGGAAAGAAAAGTATTGGGTTTGAGGTGGAGGCAGATGAGTGAAGATGAAAAGGAGCCTTATCAAAAAATGTTCGAGGAGCAGAAGCAGGCTCTAGCTGAATGGAAAGCTTCTAATGTGAAGGATATTGTAGTACCTGAGGAAGAGAAAGAGAAAAAGGTAAGTGAATTTTTAAAATTATTTATAGAGAAAGAGATAAAATTGTTCTAACATTAGGTATATTTGTGTAACAGTGAAGTAAATAATGTATTTATGAAATGTTGTAGGAGAAGTCTTCAAGATGTAGCCTCGTTAAGCTGTCAGAGGTGTTTGAAGAGATGAGGAAGTTGAATATTGAGGGCGTGGTACATGAGTTAGGGTTTGGTCTTTTACTGGAAATAAAACCGAGAGCAATTCATCGCGACCTATGTCGCACTTTAGTAGAGAATTTTGATGTCCAGAGGTCGATCATGAAATTTGATGGACATAAAATTCCAGTGTTGGTGGAAGATGCGGAGGCTGTTTTGGGTTTGAAGAATGAAGGAGTCGAAGTTGAAATTGGAACGAGAAATGTTAATGCAAAAGAAATGGCATCGAAGTACGGAATAAAGAGGGATGCCAAGGTGAATGAACTTGAGGAGGACATACTTAGCGGTAAATTTGAGGGAGATGAGTTGAAAGCTCACGTTCTTCTTTTCATTGTTGGTGTTTTTATAAGTCCAAATGCGAACAATATGCCTTCCTCGAAACATTTACGGTTGTTGTGCCCAGAGGGGTTGAAGAAAAATCTCAATTGGTGCAAATATGCATACAACAAGTTACTTGATGGAGTAGAGAACTGGAAAGTTCGTGGTGGTTTGGCATACATGACCGGATGCATCGCGATATTAGAGGTAATATATGTTTAAAAGTATATTTTGTTCGAACGTAGCATTTGTTTCATGGGATTGAGTTTATTGAGTTAGATTATAATGTTTTGATAAATAATAAATGTATGTGAGGTTATTTGATTTTTGGAGTGGAGTCGCGAGCAGAATAGTTGCTGCCTCTGAAGGTCGCGGTCGCATACATGCATGGGGTAACAAGAAGAAAGTAAGGAAGATTGTAAATAGCCTGAAGGAAAAAAACCATCCAAAAAAACCCAAGGTAAGTGGGTTAAACCAACCTGGTATTATATAGGATGTTGTGGTTATATAAAATGATTTACTGATGATGTTTGCAGGTACTTGGGTATGATGATGAGAAAGTGGAAGGGGAAGAAGGGGAACGAAAGAATGGAACAAATGATGTTGTTATGGATATGCTGCAGACTGTACTGTTAGAGTTGGGTGGAATAAAAGATAGTCTGCAAGCCCGTGTGGAGAAGGAAAAAGAAATCGAAGAGAGTATAAGGGAATTGAAGGAGGAATGCAAGAGTTTAAATGCGAACATGATAGAATTGCAGAAGTCGTTGAGGAAATTTGATGGAGAAATTGTTGTTCATTTTAAAGAAGAAGAAGAAGTGGTTGACAAAGGGCAAGTCAAAGTTTCTGATCCGAACAAAGGAGTTCATATTGAGGAGGACCCAATGATAGAGGACGATGTCGAGTGGTTGAATGAAGAATCTGTTGCTGTACCGAAAACAATAAAAAAGGTATAATAAGTTCATTTGATCAATCTTTCATGAAGTTAAGGATTGAGATTATTGTTGTTGATATTGTTTGTGTTAACTTGTAGGGCAAGACAACAGCAATAGCTACTGCAAAGGTTAGTGGCAAAGGAATAAGAGTAGGAATCAGAACTCGAAACATGAATAAAGTCATCCATTGAATGAAGAATGATGTGTGACAGTGTTTGGTTTAAGTAGGATTTGTGTCCACAATAAATGTTGTGTGTGTATGATTACATTTATTATAGACAAATATGGATGAAATTCTAATGTTATTCAAACTAATTGTTTATGTGTTGAATAACTAATGAGGTTTTCTAGTAAAACTTATATATTTGAACAACAAATGTGTAAGTACTTGTTTGTGTTATTAAGTAGATTAAGTATTGAACAACAAATGTGTAAGCATTGCAGATACTGACATACGTCCAAGTACCGGAAGGAGTAGGCAAGTCAGCAAAAAACACTTGTGACTATATATGGAATACGCCATTTTCAGTTGATATCATCACCTGCTTCAATGAACAGACATCTCATGAGGCATTTTAAACCAAACAATTACATGAAAGGGCTAATATTTTATGTATAATCGCATAACCTTATAAAGCTTGTACGAACAAGGTAGTAACTTTTTCTAGACTTCAAACAGGCACTGAAACCCCTTTGAAATGGTTTCGATGCCCCTCAAAATGATGTACTTTGCATTTGGTTAACAATTTATGTATGTACACATTTCCTAACAATTAAATGACCCAACTTGAACCTTCATGAAACTGTGTAATAAAGTCATGTATATACCTATTTCTTTTGGAAACTTGTACCAATTTGTGTACATTATGCTACTAATAACTGTATATAGTTCCGAAACCCCTTCAGATGGTATCGAACCTAATAAAAGGAATCTTGCTTTTTCAATGTTCTATCTTTTCACTATAATCACATGCACCGTTTCATCTTCCTCATCGTGTTTACAGCTGGTTTCGAAACCAAGCAAAATGATTCAGCCTTTTCAGTTTTCTGTCTTCTCATTAATGAATGGATTCATGTTCATGTACCTCGTTCAATGAACAGACACACAGCGTGCCTTCTCAAGAAGTAGGTACCCCTCCATAGACTTTTTCACTTTCCCTCCCAACTAATTTTCCTATAAATTTACAACTCTTCTCTATACTCTTTACAACATCACAAATTCGCTATACTCATCTCAACCCTTCTTTATATTCTCTTCAGAACCAAATACTTTAAATTTCCTTCCTTAAAAATGAGTTCAAGCAGATCTTCCAAAAACAATTCTCCAAGAGGAAACTAGAATTTGAGTCTGACTCAAATTCTGAGAATGATTTATATTTTGATTCTGATGAGGAGGATCAACCGAGCCATGACACTCTCAGACGAAGCAAATGGTTCAGGAACTTTTTCCAGACCATTGCTACAATGCTGAGTATCATTGACCCTTATCAAATATGGGTTTGTCCAGCCTGCCAAGGAGGTCCTGGTGCCTCTCACAAGTTTACTGGCATTCACTCCCTACTGACACATGCCAGAACGAAAGGTGGAGCAAAGCTCAGGCTCCATCGCAAATTTGCTGAGCTCTTGGATGAGGAATTGCTTACAAGGGGCACTTCTTCTATTCCTCAGGGTCAAGCTTTTGGCCAATGGACTGCTTTGAGAGATGATCCGACTGCTGTTAATACTGCCTGCAAACAACGAGGTTGATGATCACCAAATATTCTGGCCGCCCATGGTCATGATAATGAACACAAGGCTGGAAAAAGATGATGCTGGGAATGTAGTTATTTAACAAATTTGAATTATGTTTTCAATATTATTACAATTGCTTCACTTCTAATCTCTTGCATTTTATGCTTCAATGGACTAGTATGGGAAACCAAGAGCTTCGGAACTATTTCAGTTCCTATGATACTATTGCCAAGCCTCGCCATTCATACGGTCCAGACGGCCAACGTGGGATGAGCCTTTTGATTTTTCAGAGCACGGCAAAAGGTTATCTCGACGCTCAGAGTCTGCATAACCAGTTCGCTGCCCAAGGTTTTGATAGAAAAGTTTGGGAACAATGTCAAGGCATCTTCTCTGGTCCAGGCACAGCGCGCCAACTTTATGGTTACATGCCTACCAAAGAGGACATAGAGTACTTCAACCGCCACCACTCTCAAGGTTGTCTCTATCATTAGTTTCTTCTTTTATACAAGATGCACTTCTTCTCATACTAATGCATACATGTTTTGTTCATTAGGCAACAATAGGGTCAGATATGAGATCCGATCTTATGTAGAGATGGTTGGTCATCACCAACCAGAGGCTGGTTCCAGTGCCATGGGTGGCAGCGGGCATGCAGGTCGTTTCCCGGGGCATGAATGAGGACTGAGGAGGATTTATTATGTTTCTTTTTTTTAATGTCTAATGTATTTGAAAAACGTTGTTTGGAATGCATTTTATTTCTTTCATAAATTTCTTCATCTTTAGTTTTGATATGATCGTTCTGGCTAAACCAAACCAAGTGTTAATTTTCAACTCATAAGGTTAAAGAGCTTCAAATATTTTCGCTCTCAACCAGCACCGAAACCCTATATACGAGGTTTCGATGCTACACAAAAGCCTAACTTTTGACCATTCTGCAAAACCAGAACCGAACCCACCTTTACCTGGTTTCGATGTTATTATCTTACCTTCTACGAAAGTATGTTTTTAGGTACGAATATCTGTATGTACTCATTTCCTTACAAACAAATTGGACATTTCAACGAACCAGGGAAATTTTGTGTAATAAAAAATGTATACGTACAGAGTTCTACCATTTTGTAATAAATAAGGTATATAACATTTCCTCAAACCAATTTGTACTAATTTGTGTACATTGGGTACTATTACGTGTATATTCACAACTCCTTACACAACTTTTACCAAAATATGCTTTACGGGTAAGAAATTGTGTATGTACACATTTCCTACAAGTAAATGAGCCATTTTCAACCTTCGTAACAATGTAATATATAAGGTATATACCGTTTCCTCTTACACATTTGTTCCAAATCATGTACAATTCATCCTATTAAGAGTATATACACAAATCTTAACAAAACTTGTAAAAAAATTATGCTTTTCGGGTAAGAATTTCTGTATGTACACATTTCCCTACAAGTAAAAGTCCATTTTCAACCTTCGTGAAACCGTGTACAAGAAAATGTATATACCTTTTCCTCTTACAAATTTGTACCAATTTCTGTATATTTGCTAGTAATAGATGTATATACACAGTTCCATACTACTATTGTACCAAAATATGCTTTTCGGGTAAGAAATTCTGTATGTACACATTTCCTTACAAGTAAAAGTCATTTTCCAACTTTCGTGAAACCGTGTAAAAGAAAAGGTATATACCTTTTTCTCTTACAAATTTGTAACAATTTTTGTATATTTGCTAGTAATATATGTATATACACAGTTCCATACAAATATTGTACCAAAGTATGCTTTTAGGTCAAAATTTGTGTATGTACACATTTCTTATACACGTACATAATCCATTCTAAAAATTCGTGCATGTGTTATAAAATGGTATATACATTCTTCTATTACAAAAGTGTATTAATTTGTGTACCGCATCATGTAACAATTTGTGTACCGCTTTTTAGAAGGTAAACAGTGCATCTTTTTAATAAAATTGTATATACATTCTTCTATTACGATATTGTACCAATTTGTGTACCGCTTCATGTAACAATTTGTGTACCGCTTTTTACCCGGTAAACAGGTCAGCCGTTCTTTAGCCTGTATTTAAAGGTTGTTCCCTAGAATCCCCCCATTTTGCCTCTTTTTTTCATATTTGTATAGAAATTCGGGAAAATTCTAGGAAAATGCCTCTTAAAAAGAGACTAAAAAAGATGCATGTATAAATTTTTACAAAAAATCGTAAGAATTTGTGTTGTGTACATGTACTGAAATTCTTACAAAAGTGGTAAGGATTTGTGTACATACACAAATTATAATCACTTTTGTGTACATGCATAAAAATCCTTACAAAAATGGTAAGTATTTGTGAACATATAAATTTTTATAAGTATTTGTATACATGTACCAAAATTCTTACAAAAGTGGTAAGATTTTGTGTACATACACAAATCCTTACGAATTTTGTAAATATTTTGATATATTATACATAAATATTTACTATTTTTATAAGAATTTGTGTACAGCTGTTTTTTAACCTCTTTTTATGAGACCGTTTTTTAGAATTTCCCAGAAATTTGTAATTGTTTAATTTCATAAAATCTTGATTAAGTGTGATTATGATATAAGATCTTCTTACTTCTCAGTAATTATCAGTGTACAAGTTGTATATTTCTTTTGTGCAAATAAATTTTGTCTTCATTTTAATCTGACCTCGTGATTTTGATAGCTACTAGGGTGGGATGGGTTTGATTAAGTTAGATTTTTTAGAATGCTTAATAGTTAAAATGGTGCCTATTTTATGTTGTTCTAGTTTAGTGTTTAACTTTTTTTTTTCGTTGTTTTGGTATTTAAGGTTTCATTCTGTAATTTAGATTGAATTTTTTCGTCATGGGTTTATAAAATTTTTCGTTAACCAATTATAACATGACACGTGGCATATTTTATATTTTTATTTAATTTTAAAATTACTTAAAAACTATATACTTTTTTAAAAAACTCCAAACTTTTAATTTCTTTCAAACCTTCAAATCACACCTCCATCACTGTTTGGCGTCCCCACATGTCGGCGGTTCACCGTTCACCACCCAAGCATCGAGTACTTCACCGTTCAAACATCTCCTGCTCTCTAGTTGTCGATTAGAAGCCCAACCAGTCTCTTTTTTCTTCATTTTTGGATGTTCGTCGACGGAACAATCGAGGTTCATTCGCCGATTTTTGACGACAAAATTATGGGGTTTTCGGTCGTGGGGGGGCGACGAATACAATGGTGGCCGGTGGTGGGAGGGGAGGAATTTAGGGATCTATAATTTGGATTTAGGGGTTTTAGAGAAATTAAAGATTTTGGAGTTTTTTTTATAAAATTAAAGATTTTTTGATTTTTTAAATGATAAAAATTAAGGAAAATACCAAAATATATCACATGTCATATTTTTATTAGATAACAAAATTTTTTTACGTCCATCACAAAAAAAAATAATTTAAATTACAAAATGAAACGTTAAGCACTAAAGTAGCCCAAAAAACGTTAGTAATATTCATGGTTTGAATCAAGATTTCATGAGCATAAACAAATTATGTGAGAGGAACGATCTTGTAATAAACCCACCAGAATTTATCAATATTCGGTTTAAATTAATTAATTAATAAATCAAACACTAATAATTATAAAAAATTAATATTAAAGGATGAAATAATGTCTGACAAATGGGTGAAAAATCCTTTTAGAAATCAGTTAACGTTTTATACAAACATTCAAGACAACTCCAATGAAACCCTACAGTCTTTGGAACTTGAATGGCCATTCATTTACGGCTTTAAAATTCATATTTAAATGAATATAAATATATAGATTTAATTGTTTAAATATTATTAAATAATATTCAAATGGAACACGTATTTATATTGGACTCAACAGTCGTACTAAAATTCCATTATTGCCATAAAGAATATCTTGAAATAAGAACATACATTCAATGAACAGAAATCCTCTATTTATTATGTACTATTTATATTTTTATATTAAAAATTAAATTTAAGATTTATAGTTTAATATTAAATTTAAACTATTGCGGTTTCAGAACGTTTTTGGAGGATGAGCACAAGTCATAAAAATTTCAAAATTTCAGGATGTGCACAAGTTACAAAATTAAAGTACTAATTCATAAAATTAAGAAAATTGAAGCTAAATGCATAAATTTGAAAAGTTCATGGTGGGCACATATATATGTAGCTTTGCCACTGGGTTTAGGAAATTAGGTGTATGGTTTAAAATTTAGAGTTAAGTTTTAAAATTTGATTTTTAAGTGTTGGAACATATAAATGAGCACCGAAAATGGACAAATAATTCTCATACTCGATTTGTTCATCATATATAAGGAAAAATATCATATACACATGCGGTGGAAACTGAAAATTTCCACAAGTGCCTTAGTTGTAGGGTATAAGGAGTTAGTTTAGTGTATAGAGTTTAGAGGTTTAGGTGTAGGGGTTTAGAATTTAGGGGTAGTTGTTTAAATTTAGGGTTTAGGGTTATAATTTAGTGTTTATATGTTAGGGTTTAGTTTTTAGGGTATTATGGTGAGGATTTAGGTTTTAACCTATAAATCTTAAATTATAACCCTAAACCTTAAATTTAAACAACTATCCCTAAATTCTAAACCTCTACACCTAAACCCCTAAACCCTATACCCTAAACTAAGTCCCTATACACTAAAACTAAGACGCTTGTGGAAATTTTCAGTTTCCACCGCCTGTGTATAGAATACCTATCTTATATATAATTTCATATTTTCCTTTAAAGGTGTATACAAATTATTGCTATTTTTTTTGTTGCCATCTCAGTTTCTAGGACTTTGACATGATTAATCTTGACTAACCCATGTCGCATACCTGACGTCGGCAGATGAATTTCTCGATAAAAAATTTCTGTATATATCGTATATGCACAAAACATCAAACTCAGAGACATATTTAAACAAGTAGATTTTTTTTTTTGTAAATCATGAACAGTGGGATCAAGTACCAAACCCCAGATCTTGGACCACCCCCAATACATCATTACCTAACCCCATGGACGGTTCTCATTTCATGCAGCACAAACACTCCCCACGTTGTTGCCTTCACTTGTCCCATGTGCCCCCTCCTGTTTTGCTCCCCCACTGCAAAAATTTACACTCTATTCCAAGTAATTGGTATTCGACGGTATTCGTGTTCGATACATAAATATGAAAATATTGACGAAAGGATGATGTGATTCACCCGGTGAATTGTAGGGTATGAATCGTGATGAAGTACATATATATAACATATGTGACCTATAAGAATTCTTTAAATATACGAAAAATCTTAGAAAATTTTTGTTCAGATACATTTCACATGTATGATAGTGTGCGATACTCGCACTCGAATTCGAATAAAATTTTATATACATTGAAGGTGATTGCTAACGTTAAAGATAATGAAAGGGACACCATGCCCAATTATGCATTCCGATTTGAGCAAGTAAGTTGAAAACAATGTTGGGAAAATCCAAGGCATATAATGAAAGGCGAAGCTGATAGGTCATTTGTGGGGGTGAATGGTGCTCTTGACCGTACACGTGGCAGTTAATTGACGGGTGATAGTTGTAAGAAATGATACGGGCAATTGATTGGGAAACCAGAACCGTTGATTTGTTAATCAATAATTATTCATAAGATTAATAATCTTCCCTTGAATCTTGAGTTTTCCAATAAGATTATTCCGAGTAGTAACTAGTTTAGTATTGCGTAAATAGGTTTTGAGTTCGATTACGTATGCAGGAAATTTTCGTCGGAAGACTCACCCACCAATAGGGCTGGCAATTACCCATGGATGGTGGCCCACTCGACCCACTCAATCCAACTAAATGAACGAAAATCTGATAAAACGTGGATTTAATTTGTTTGAAGTGGGTGACGGATGGAGCGATGATGGATTCGGGTGAAAAGTTTTCAATCCACCATCCGATCCGTCACCCGCCACATCCATCGATATATTATTAATTTTAAAAATATTTTGTTCCTTAGACTTTTTTAAGCTTTTGTTTATTATTGAGAAATGAAAATTTTGTTTATGTAGATTCTGTTGTATGTAAGATTATTTGGAAATTTAGAACTTAAATAATAGTTGACTTTAATGTATTAAATATAAAATGTTTTTAGTAAAATTTTATATGTATTTTTAACAATAATTTTCTAATAATAGAACTCATTTATGATCCGATCCACCCGCCTCATCCGCGGTTGATGGGTGGGACGGATTTGGGTCAATGATCAAGCGGGTGGTAGGTGGGTTGGGTGACGATTTGGGATACGGATGGTGGAGTGGGTGAAGCTCTAACCCACCCAAATCCGACCCGTTGTCAGCCCTACCCACCAAAGTCATGTGTGCGATGCAGGTCGATCCAGATTAGTCAGGATAAAAGTATAAGGCACTGGAAAGACAACCAAAAAAATTTAATGTTATTCATATTAAAGTTTAATATTTCATTTTCTTTTTAATTTTATGTCTTTGTGGTATGTTTTCGTCTATTTTTGTAGTAAATTTGTGTCCGTTGATAGTTTTTTCAGACGTTCAGTTCTGATTTGAGGTTATTAAATGTCTTTCAATAAGTTGATCCAAAAGTAGCATGCAAGATTGTTGGTTTCACTTACCACTCTTGTTTCAATCCTTAAGCGCGTAGGTGGATAGACACAATGAGATTAGTTTTCTGCTTCCTTTCTTCAGTGTTTTATCTCATCCAAGTTGTTGCAGTTTATTGATCTAATGTTTTTTTTTTCATTTTAGTTTCATTTTGTTTTTGTTGTTTTTCAGCTAAATTTATATTTCAACTCTAACTTTTTTTATCAAGTAGAAATATTAAATTCTTAAGACAAATATTAAGAATTTAAACTCATACAAAACGAGATAATATAAATATCCTTAATCACTCAAAATTGTGTTGATTATCGAACTCCAAGAACTCAAACCGAAATGAAAAGACAAAGCAATGGCCATTGGCCAGTGTAGATGGAAACAAAGTAGAAGGTGATAAAACTTCACGTGGGAGGCTGGCAAGTTGGTAAAATCATTACAAATGCAAATGGCTACTTGCTAAAGCCAACAGGAGAGTGAACAAAAATCATGGTCAATGATATAAATCAAAGCACGGCCGCGGATTTTAAGTTAAGATCTTAAATTTTATATAAATTTTAAATTTATCTTGGACTAAGCCATAACTACGACACTCAAATGAGAACTTCTTTCAGAGGCAAGCTAACCTATTCAATTTACCTTGCTCAAATCATAACACTAAAATTTAAATTTCAAATGTTGTTTAAGAATTTTATCATTTTATACTACTAGACCAACTAATTTTTTAGTTATAAAAAATCCAAATTCTAAACACAATCGTAATCCTACCTAGAGGGAATGTATTCATAATGAGTTTAAAACTCACAACCTAAGAAAATATGATGGAACAAAGATGAACAACTTAACCAACTGACCAAATGTAGTAGCCAAAAACATGCAAAATAAATTTAAAAATAAGTATCCATTAAACCAAAGCAATAAAAAGAAACTGTAGCCCACAAATAATAGAAAAATCCCACTTGAGAGAAAGTAAAGTAAAAACAGTACTTTAAAGCACATCAATCTCAGGAAATGGAAATACTACATAGAACTAAATAGGCAAAAATATAACAAAAACATCTAGGTGTTTGTTGCCCTAGTGTAAATCTGCTGGCTCGAATGAGCAGACACCAGCCGGATCAATCCTTTCGCCATCAATTCCCTTATGGCCTTCCTTGCAAGTGATCCGTTGATCTGCAAGACATATGCAAAAACCATATTAGACATAAACGACGCTCACGCATGCATCTACAGGACAACGTATAGCAGAATGCAAACTGGATTGTGTCAACTCTCAAATAGGCTCGATGAATTCAGTACTTCCGGAATTCTCCAAGTTAAGAACGGACACAAGTTGACAGGTCAAGGGAGCACATCGCTTAGACATAAAAACGTAAAGCTGGCTTTCATTTAACAACATTCATGCATACATCTACAGGCCAACATATAGAAGACAGGAAACTGGATTGTGTCAACACTCGAATAGGCTCAACAAATCCAGTACTTCAGGAATTCTACAAGGTAAGAACAGACACAAGTTGACAAGTCAAGGGAGCGCATCGCCTAGATATAATAATGTAATGCTGGCTTTCATTTAACAACATCCATGCATGCATCTACAGGCCAACATATAGAAGACAGCAAACTGGATCGTGTCAACTCTCAAATAGGCTCGATGAATTCAGTACTTCCAGAAATCTCTAAGTTAAGAACGGACACAAGTTGATAAGTCAAGGGAGCGAATCGCCTAGACATAATAACGTAATGCTGGCTTTCATTTAACAACATCAATGCATACATCTACAGGCCAACGTATAGAAGACAGCAAACTGGATTGTGTCAACTCTCAAATAGGCTCGATGAATTTAGTACTTCCGGAATTCTCCAAGTTAAGAACAGACACAATTCGACAAGTCAAGGGAACGCATCGCCTATAATAACATAATGCTGGCTTTCATTTAACAACATTCATGCATACATCTACAGGCCAACATATAGAAGACAGAAAACTGGATTGTGTCAAGACTCAAATAGGCTCGATGAATTCAGTACTTCCAGAAATCTCCAAGTTAAGAACGGACACAAGTTGACAAGTCGAGGGAGCACATTGCCTAGACTAAGCCCTCGTCGGTAACATACCAACTCTACCACAAATGCATAAATATACAATACATGAATCAGACAACAAGTTTGTGAAACCCTCCCCTGCTTGTGTATATCACTTTAAATTTGGTTATATCATATTACACTTGCTCTTTTCAACATGAACAGAGTACCAATTCCACTAAAGTTCGATATAAATTCACCGGAGAATAAACAAAAACACCAGCATAAATCAGTACCAATTCCAGTAAAGTTCGATATAAATTCACCAGAGAATAAACAAAAACACCAGCATAAATCAGTACCAATTCCAGTAAAGTTTGATATAAATTCACCGGAGAATAAACAAAAACACCAGCATAAATCAGTACCAATTCCAGAAAAGTTCGATATAAATCCACCGGAGAATAAACAAAAACACCAGCATAAATCACTGAAAAAGAACCCCAAATTCATCTATCCACAGATCTCTAACTCCAGACAATTGACAACAACAAATACAATCAAACTAAAACCAAATATAATCACAAATGCAACACATCAAGCAAAAACTATACAAAATAGAAAATACAAAACCAAAACATACCCTCAAACGATCAGACAAAATAGAAGGGGTGATGAGCTTATATTTAGGAGCCTCAGAGAGAAGCTTATCATATGTAGCCTGGTCAAACAGCACCATGTTGTTCACCTTCTCCTTTTGCTTTCCCTTGCTCCACTTCTGTACTCACCAAAAACACACAAAAAAAAGAGAAACCCATTTCTCATCTAACTCTAAAATGCATAAAAATCGACCCCATTGAATAGAAATCAAAGGAACTGACCTTCTTCTTTTGCTTTCCACCTCCAGACTTTGCTGGCTTGGAGGAAGGAGGAGGGGCCTTGTCTTTCTTCGGTGCCTGCAAAAATTAAAGTAAAACCCAGAAAATTTAGAGCAGATTTTGGGTTTAGGGTTTGGATTCGACGATGAAGAGACGGAGAAAATCAGAGAAACGTACCATCCGATCTGCTCAAGCCTTGAATTGGAAGAGAAAAGGGGGAAACAGTGGAGGCGCAGTTCTTCTAGGGTTTTGGATTTGGGGGTGCGGTGAGAGCTTTTAAGTATAGGGGATTGGTCGCTGTTGCCCTAGATATGGATACGCTGTCGTTTTTTTTCGGGTTATATTGAACCAAGTGTCGGTTTTGGGCCGGTATTGGAAACGACTTTCAACGGGCCCAAAATGCAATTCTTGTTAAATCATTCTTTGAAAGCCCATATTTAATATATATGTATATAAAATAATAGAAATTTATATTTAATATACTGACTGTACGAACTAAAATTTTCTGCAAGAACATTAATGTTAATGTTTAGGGATTTAAGTTTATGAGTTTAGAATTTAAAGACAATGGTTATAATTTAGTGTTTATATGTTGGGTTTAGGTTTTAGGGTAATATGATGAGAGAATTAAGTTTTAACATATAAGTCTTGAATTCTAATCACAACTAGGGGTGAGAATTGAGTGGGGAATATCTGAAACCGTAAGGATTCGAATCGATGGGATGAGGAATAACCGAAATTCTCACCCATGGGACATGTATGAGGAAAGTTTTATCACCGAAAGTAAAATGAGGATCGAGATGGGAATTGCTATATCCGAATCGTGTGGATAACTGAACCGTAGCCATATAAATAACCGTGAGGATTTTAAAAAATATCCGCAAAGATTCTGATATTTTACAAGCTTTTAATATATATATTTATCTATATACCCCTAATATATATGTTAATAAAAAAACCTAGCTATATTATTATCACTTTAACTTTCTCTCAAACCTAGCCACACCTAATTTTCAACATGTTTTTATCTTAATTTTTAGATATAAGCTAAAACTCTCGTCTAAATCTTCCTAAACACAACACTCTTTCAATCTTTATCATCTCGTAACTACTTTCACTCCAAACTTTATATTTTAAACTAAATTAGCCATTTATTTTGTTGAGTAGGATAGTAATTTTGTTTTTTTTTTTTGTTTTGTTTTTTAGATGAGGATTTATCGAAAGCCATGGGGAGGGCATGAGGACGAAAAAATCTCCGAAGTATTTAATGGGGATTCCTCGAAACTGTAACTATAAGTGTTGGGGATGGAGTGGAGAATGCAAAATCGTCCCCGCCCTACTTGATTTCCACCACTAATCACAACCTCTAGATTCTAAACTCCTAAACTTAAATCCTTAAGTCATACACTCATAATTAAATTCCTAAACTGTAAAATTAAGACGTTTATAAAAAATTTTAACTTCTACCGCGGCAGATGAACAAAAATAACTGAATTTTTTTTAGTGTCGGACTTGCAGTTGAATATTGCAATAAGTGAGATATGCTCTCCCCCATTCATGTTCAAATACAATTTTGTAAGAACTTTATAGGCTTTTCGAGTTTAAAATTATAACTTTATAATATCAAATTTAAAATAAATAACGGATCATCAAGTATTGGCCGCAATAATAATATTCATTAACATCTAAAGAGACTCAAGTTTAAATCTTATAAATAATATTATTTGAAAAAACGACCTAAATCTTGAACTTAAATCGTAAAACAGATTTATAAAATACATATATATTTGTATTATATCCAATACAATTAATGAATATGGGTTTGAATAAAATTTATGGAACATATTATAACTCCTAAAATTTAAGTATGTGATAATTATGTTTAAGTATACCTAAATTCGAACCCAACGAGTGATCCTAATGAAAAAAAGGATGATGTTTATTATAAGAGACTCACATACGAGTAATTTTGTCCGTAAGGTATGTGTTTTATCAAAGGATTAAGAAAAAAATATAAACAAATATTATATTGTAATCACTTTAAGCAGGGGCGGACGCTTGTGGAGAACTAGGCAGACATGCCCCCTATTTTGAGAAATAAGATTTTGACCCTTAAATTTTTAAAAAATTTAAATTTGGTCCATCAAAATTTTAAAAATTCAAATTAAACTTTAAATTTTTTGAATATTTGTAATTAAATTCCCTCTTATAATTTTTAAAAGTTGTCATTAAATCTCTCAAAATTATTAAAAATTTTAGTTAGAACCTCAAAGTTTTTAAAAATTTTAATTTAAGCCTCCACTTTTTTAAAAATTTAAGTTGCCCACCAAACTCTTTCACCAAATTTCGCCACTAACCTTAAAACTATATATATATATATATACTCAAACTCACTTTCTCTAGAATATTACAATATGTATAATGTTACTCGAAAGCATATTACAACTATAAAAAAAATAAAAATAAAGAATCAATTTTATTTAATTAGTGTTAGCTTTCAAATCAAACATGCGTGTGGTTAGGATGAATTTCTTCGAAGGATTCACCATGAAGTTCAACATAATTAATTAAATGATGTTAGAATCTGTTATACATACAATAAATATAAAACGATGCTTACATATCTTGAGTTTTGTTAGATCTACGACTTGCAAAGTGGAGCATGGACTGCTTATTGTGTATGGGGTACTCCTTTGTTGTTTCCATCTTGTGGCCATAAGCCATAAATGGTAAAGTCAGTGGGAATACTTCCCTTACACACAATAGTCGAAGCACAAACACCCTGCGGCCATTGGAGAACAAATAAGTACGAGACAAATGTAGTGGTCGATGGTTGCATTGGTTGAGAGCCGACTAACAAACAACTCATCAAAACAAACACTAACACCACATCAGAGCATTCATCTTTCCTAATGCTTCTTCTTCCTTTTTAATATTAGTAGTGTATGCATGCTTCACTTTGTGCTTGCTCAATTTATATAGAGTTTCCAAGGTGTATTGCTTGTAAATTTATTTTTAAATTCAATAACATTACATGTGCTCAATAAAAATTGTTTTAATTTTTTTTCTCTTCTTCTTTTGGCTTTGAAATTTTTGTTATAATTTTTGTTTGAGTTGAATAAATTGAATTACTCGAGTTTTAATTTTAATTTTAACTTTTCTTTTCAGCTAAAATCTCAGATTTCTCTCAAAGTAAGTGTTCTCTTTTATCCTACAAGAATCATTCATTTTCTTTGTAATTTTTATATTTCCAAGTTCTAAGCTTTTGTCTTTGCTTCATTTGGAAATATTATGTAGCAGACTTTTCTGATAGAATACAAAAACTTTATTTTCAATTGCAGTCTGAAACAGTAGTCGAGCTGTACTTGTATAAACTTCATAACTCGTAAAACTGCTATCTTAACTTTTTGGTAAATAGTCTAGGCATTTATTTTAAATATTAATTTTGAAAGCATGCATCATACACGAACCGATTAAAGGACAATAATAGATTCATGCACACTGTTACAGGTGCCTGAGTAAATGTGTGTGCAGTTGTAGATACCATTAGGAGTCGGATCTCCCTTTTTGTAACATAAACTGTAACACCTGCTTTTGTATAAAAAAAAGAAGAAGAAAGAGTGCGTGTGAGGAGTGTTGAACTCACAACCTCTTAGTTGTGTGGTTGGCGACCTAACCAACTGAGCTAAATAGCTCTTGGTTATAAACCACCCCACCTCCTTTTTATTTTGTATTGAGTTAATTTTGAGATATTAAATTTGGAAAGTAACCATTCAGCTACCAAAGAAAAGATAACCCCCCCTTCGAAATTTCTAGAAAATTTCCCCCCTCACCCGTCTTCTATCTCCGGCGAGCTCCCCGCCCTCCCCGCCGTTCCGTTCACTCCACCGCTGCCGTCGGTGTGAGCCCCATCAGCCCCTGAACCGTTTTCCGTTAACCACGCGCGACGTCGGTCGACCGTTTGCAGTGGAAAACGGATCTGAAAGCTTAAAGGTTTCGGCCGCCACCGTTTTCCTCATTTCCGGCCGTTCCCGACGTCGGCTCGCCTCACCGTGGGCACCGGCGAGCTCATCGCGTTCCGATCTACAAAACCCATGTGTCCGATCGTTCATCCGACTCCGTTAAAGGCTTCATCGGAGCTTCGTCTTTTCCGACGAAGTTTTGACCGTTGGGATCTTTTTCGGTAAGTTGTCGATCAATTTTCGGGTTGTTTTCGTTGTGGTTGTGTTGTGGATTAAATTTTCGTTCTTTTTACGGCCAGGTTGTGCCCTTCGACGTCTCCGGCGACCATTCTGGCCACCGTCCGGCCACCAGAAATTGTTGGGTAAGTAAATCGGCTCAACCCGGTCTGAACTGGCTGGACCGGTCGGCCCTTTAGCCAAACCCGAATCGGTTTGGTCCAAAGCCCAAACCCAGTCAACCCGAGCCCATCGTCCGACCCGACCCGTCTCTGACCCGCCTGTCCGACCCGTTGACCCGACCCGCCCGTCCGACCCTTTGACCCGGTTCGAGTCAACCCGTCTACCGAGTCAACTCAGTCCGAGTCAGCACGATGAGTCAGCCGAGTCAACTCAGTGAGTTAACCTGCCGAGTCAACTCAGTTGACTGCTGACGTCATGCTGACGTCGGCATTGACTTTGACCAGTTGACTCTGACCCCGTTGACCTGCTGACGTCAGCGTTGACTTGCTGACGTCAGCGTTGACTTGCTGACGTCAGCGTTGACTTGCTGACGTCAGCGTTGACTTTGACCGTTGACCAAAAAGTCAAATTTTCCGAAAACTCCTATTTTATGTTTTTCGACGTCCTGAGTCCATTTTTGAAGCCCGTTTTGCAAAATTCTGATCTGAAAGCCTCCGAATCTGACCTTGAGCCCAAACTTGTTTATGTACTTAATTATTGGTTAAGAGCTTGTGAGTAAGATCTGATCTTGGAATTTGCGTAATTGAAGGTATTCTCGGTTCCTTGGATGCTCGATGCTGAGGAATGTCGAATTCAGGTTCGAGGGTATTCGAGTGTCGTATCATGAATCAACTGTTATAGCTCGGAACTAAGGTAATACATTACTACCCCTTGTATGCTTTATGTATATGTTGATATCTGGTTAAAGCATGAATGCTTATGATGAATGTTTTGTGAACTCTGCTTAAGCCGAATTCGATACGGAAAATAAGATTGAGAGTCAGTAAGAGTAACATACTCGGATAAGAATATTAATAGATCAGGAGTGTCGAAAGTGCTAATAATAATAATAATAATACAGTTAAATCTGAAACTCTATCAATGGTGTCTAAGAACCAATGTTCAGAATGCGGAGTATGAGATGTTGGATATGAAATTACGAAAATACCATTAGAGCATAAGTATGACTAAACTACCCATCTGATAAAGGAAATGACCTAAAATCTGCATTCGACCTAATTATGCAATTTACACTACTCAAGATGTATGTTTTAATGGAAAGACTTCGGCATCATTATGCAATACGTGTGATACAAACTTGGATAATCCCTCAATTTCTGTATAACATATGAATGAGAATTTTCTGGAAATATTGTTGAAATCCTAAGTCGACCCTTATGACAGTAATACGTGAATTAGATGAGAATGATCGTAATGACCAAAAAGATGGTAATGCCCTCGAGCACCGAAATGTCTGATTAATTTGAATGAAGATATACCCTCAAGTTCTATAATAAATGAATCGTCTGTAAAGGGCCGGGGAGTTAGGACGCCTTAATCTCGTTTGAGTACGTGAGTGATGGAGGTACTAAATGGTAATTCAGAAAGAAATGGTAGATTTATCTCAGTCTAAAATAACCGAAATACCCTCCTGAGTTAGTCGGTAGCTATGTATTTGACGAAATTCTGGATTTGTTAATAAGACTAAAATAACTAAAATGCCATGATAGCCTAAATAATCGGAACATCACTGAAAATACCCGAACTTAAAAGACTTTAATTTAGAAATTCTTGAATGTCCGGTTAGAAAACTAATGAGCAAATAGGATACCCGAGTTCTGTGAACAATTGCTCTCAATGTTGGTATAATTACCAGAATGTCTATGAACGTCGAAATGACCATAATGCCCTTGTATGCTTAAAAGACTAAAGTACCCATAATATATCTGAACTTTCTAAGTTCTTGATGTATCACCTCCTGAATATCTGGGTTAAACCGTTAGTATGAACCCCCTTTTTAAAAGGGGCCACGTTTCAGAAATCCGTTGTAGTTGTCAAGAGTTCAATATGTCTCATTCCGTAAATGCCAAGTATCTCTAAGAAATGATCTGTCCCACCTAGTGTGTTCCTTGTGTGATATATTCTGTTGAATGGATTGTATAATTATTTAATCATGAATAATATTATGTTGATGAACATTTCAATTGTTATTGAGATTGCATCACTATGTTAGAAAATAAGATAAAATGATGAACTTGATATATATGATGACATTCTCTGCCTACCTGATATATGTCTGCTCAATCTGTATACTTGATATGTGATCGTTTGATCTGTGATGGTATTGTCTGACTGTTTGATGAATTTGTTAGCATGATATGTTATTTTGACCTATGATGGGATAATCTGTTTGCATGATGAATGCTGAAAATGTCTGCTCTGCTCAATAGTATGTCCATTTATCTGTCAAAAGCATGAACTTCTGTTTCTGATACTCTGAATAAAATATGTCTGTTACATGTATTATGTTACTCATGTCTGGAATCTGAACATCGATTACTGTCTGGGGTATACTGTTGGGTTATGTTATGAAGTGTCTGTAGGTACAGCCCTGATCCAGCTGATAAACCCTTCTGTTAAGCTCCTACGCCCACGGGCTTAGGGTAAGTCTTTCTGGACCTAAGGCATTCCCTTAGGTAGGCTCCTATGCCTCAGTCCTAGGGTAAGACCTTCTGTAAGCAGTTCTAGGGGACTGCATTTTGGTGTAAGGTTGGCGGGTAGTTCTTGTAAACTTCTGTATGAACATTGAACATTTGCATTTAATCTGTTATGCACTCATAAGATATGATGTTAAGTACTTATGTATGTTTGATTTGTAACTTATTAAAACACACTAGGCTTCGTGGTTTAACTTCTCCAACCCGCCACTCTGTTGATTCTCTGAACAATAAGCTCTCTTTTAGTACTCAGTAACATAGAAAGAAACAAACCTTGTTGTCCTTAAGTGTTGAGTTGTGTGGGGCTCGATTCGATCAACCAATAATGCTCACCAAGTGGTGGAGATGTGGATTTTTGGGCGGAAGGGTTGTGGAAGCTAGAATGAAAAATAGACACAAGGATTTATAGTGGTTCGGCCTTCTAACAAGCACCTACATCCACTACCTTAGCTTCCCACTAAGGATTTCTCAATCAATCCACTAATTGATTCGTCCCCTTTTCTAGGATTAGGAGGAAACCCTTACAACCGATCAAGCTTCTACCCAAAGCCTTGATCAAAACCCTCTTTTACAAAGAGATAAATAAAAGCAAACTTAAACCCTCTAATAGGTGTTTGTTTGCACAATGAAGCACTCACCCAAAACCTAAAACACTTGAGCAAATTTGACAATTTTGGCTCACTAGTGTTTGTCTATACAAGAAATGACAATTTAAGCACTAAGACAATTTCTTGATCATTTGATGTTTGACAATATGAGCATTAGCCTTCTCTTGATGCTTGGAGGTCCCTTTTATACTCCCAATTGAGTTTATAGCCGTTTAGGACCGTTGGGGTTGAAATAGAGTCGTTGGAGCCTTTAATTCCCTCCATAAATGCAGTTCTGCAGCTCCCCGTTTCGAAACGCTCGAAGCCGTTTCGAAACACTCTCAATGTAGAAAGAGCCGTTGCAGTCTGTTAGGGTACCCGTTTCGGAACACCCCCTTGCCGTTTCGGAACGCGTATCGGAACGCTATAAGCATGTATCGAAACGACCTGCATTTAAAAGTTAGTTGGGAAAGAGCCGTTGGGGTTTATGACCGTTGTGGTCAGTGCCACGCGGGCGTATCGAAACGGCCTAGCCCGTTTCGAAACGCTGGGCAAAAATGCTGTCCATAGAGAGCCTGTTTCGAAACAAGTTTTGAAACGTTTTGGCTACTAGATGCACCTGTTTCGAAACGCCCTAAGGTGTTTCAAAACACTAGGACAGTTTTGTGAAAATTGGCCTTTGAAAACATAAGAAAACCTTTTTAAAGACATCCCTAAACATGTTTGGACTTTGGAAATGTTTTAAATATTTTTTAAATTAGTCCAAATTATTTTTCAATTATTATATCAAAACATTAGTTCAACATTAAGAATAGTGCTTCACTAAATTAGCGAAACATAAATGGAGACAAGTATTGCCTGGAGCATCATAAAAATATTATGCCTACCCTATGTCTGCATGAGCTTATAGCATCTTTTGGTAGTTCTGTATTACTGAGCTTTTCCAAGCTCACGTTATTTTTACTATCGCAGGTTAAAAGAATATAACATAACAAAATGTTGACATCAGTGTTCGGAGATCACTCGGCGTTGCCTCTGGAGTACGGTACTGTATAGTTAGGGGGCATGTAGGTCATGTATGGTTTCATGTCAGTGTTTGTAAAATACTTCTCTGAAATTTTTGTTATGTGTTTAAATATTTTCCTGAAATTGTATTTTAAACAGAAGTTGATTTTACAGTTTGATAAGTGTTTTGAGAAAAAAATGTTTTCATGTGTATTTTCATTGTGGGTCGCTCTTGTGACCCTAATGTGACTTCCTAGGATCCGTTGTAACGCATAGGCGGGTCTAGGGGGTTACATAAACGAAGCTCTCCCATGAGTTTTTGGGTTGCGGCTCTCCTTGTGACGCAATAGACATTCGGTCTTCCGTTTAATTGCGTATATACTGCATTTGCAATGCCACCTACTTTGTATGCAGTTCTAGGCTGAAGATTTAAAACTGGCTCAAAGAAATCAGAATTCGTATATAAGCAAAGATTTGTTGAAAAATTACAAACCATCAATTAATGGTATGAAGTTAATTCACCTAAAATAACGTTATTCCTTAGGTTGATGGCAGCGCCAAAATACAGAACGGGCTTATCTCCGTAATCGGAGCACATTCCGTGCTTTTCCCATTTATAGAGCCAAAAATTTTCAATTAGAGTAGGATTTTTGGTGTTCTTCAAGTCTGGCCATACTTGGTTTAGCTGCTGCTTTAGCTTAAAATTTTCAGTCATAGCCAGTTTTTTTTTATTAGTTTCAACATAATTAATTAAATGATGTTAGAATTTGTTCTACATACAACAAATATAAAACAGTTCTTACATACCTTGAGTTTTGCTTGATCTACGACTTGCAAAGTAGAGCATGGATTACTCTGATACCATGTTAAGGTTTATAGACCTTATAGTTGAGAGGAGATACGAAGAGAGAACGGTACTCTCAATTTTATTAATAAACCATAATATCTCAATTGAGACTGGTTGAGTTTTTATACAATGAGATGAGAGAGTTAGTTAAGTAACAGAACCTAATCACTTCATAACCGTCACTTGCTTACTCAGCTCAACTCAACCAATTACAATCTGACTAATCAAGCTCACCTATACTAGAAACATAACACTGCGGCCATTGGAGAACAAATTAGTACGAGGCAAATGTAGTGGTCGATGGTTGAATTGGTTGAGAGCCGGCTAACAAATAACTCATCAAAACAAACACTAACACCACCACCGGAGCATTCATTTTTTTTATAATGCTTCTTCTTCCTTTTTAATATTAATAGTGTATGCATGCTTCACTTTGTGGCTTGCTCAATTTATATAGAGTTTCCAAGGTAAAATGTATTATGTTTGTAAACATTATTTTAGAATATTATTTTTTCATTTTCATTCACTATTTCATTACATTTATCTATATTAGCTTTTTTTTCTTATCTCAATTTGCATAACATATTATACAATTTTACACGTTAATTTCAAATGAAGACTTTAAAATGCATTATTGCTTTTCAAAGGGAATAATAATAAATAAAAATGGGTGGGTTGTAAGCAATTGTGAAGATTGAATAGAAAATTAATTAAAATATGATATAAAAAATAACTATATGTTAGTGCCTTGCAACAAATTTGAAAATGATGAGCTAATGATGGAAAAGGGTATGGATGTTCAAAAATATTCGATTTGATCCGATTATCTAATGACTCGATTTGAAAATTCAGATATCCGATTTGATTTTTATTTTCGGATCGGATATCCGATCCGATTATAGATTTCAAAAGCATACATCAGACACGAACCGATTAAAGGACAATAATAGATTCCTGCACACTATTACAGGTGCCTGAGTAAATGCGTGTGCAGTTATAGATACCCTTGGGAGTCGGATCTCCCTTTTTTGTAACATAAACGAAACTCTCCCAGGAGTTTTTGGGTTGCGGCTCTCCTTGTGACGCAATGGATCTTCGGTCTTTCGTTTAATTGCGTATATACTGCATTTGCAATGCCATCTACTTTGTATGCAGTTCTAGGCTGAAGATTTAAAACTGGCTCAAAAAAACTAAAATTCGTATATAAGCAAAGATTTGTTGAAAAATTACAAACCATCAATTAATGGTAGGAAGTTAATTCACCTGAAACAACTTATTCCTTAGGTTGATGGCAGCGCCAAAATACACAACGGGATTATCTCCGTAATCGGAGCACATTCCATGCTTTTCCTATTCATAGAGCCAAAAATTTTTATTTAGAGTAGAATTGTTGGTGTTCTTCAGGTCTGGCCATGCTTGGTTTAGCTGCTGCTTCAGCTTCAAATTTCCAGCCATAACCAATTTTTTCTGATTAGTTTCAACAGAATTAATTAAATGATGTTAGAATCTGTTCTACATACAACAAATATAAAACGGTGCTTACATACCTTTAGTTTTGCTTGATCTACGACTTACAAAGTGGAACATGGATTGCTTTTTGTGTATGGGGGTACTCCTCTGTTGTTTCCATCTTGTGGCCATAAGCCATGAATGGTAAAGTCGGTGGAAATACTTCCTTTACACACAATAGTCGAAGCACAAACACTCTGCGACCATTGGAGAACAAATAAGTACGAGGCAATTGTAATGGTCGATGGCTGCATTGGTTGAGAGCCGACTAACAAACAACTTATCAAAACAAACACTAACACCACCACAGGAGCATTCATATTTCCTAATGCTTCTTCTTCCTTTTTAATATGCTTCACTTTGTGGCTTGCTCAATTTATATAGAGTTTCCAAGGTATATTGCTTGTAAATTTATTTTTAAATTCAATAACATTACATGTGCTTAATAAAAATTGTTTTAATTTTTTTTCTTTTCTTCTTTTGGCTTTGAAATTTTTGTTTGGGTTGAATAAACTAAATTACTCGAGTTTTGATTTTGATTTTGACTTTCTTTTCAGCTGAAATCTCAGATTCCTCTCAAAGTAAGTCTTTTTTTTATTCTTCAAAAATCTTTCGTTTTCTTTGTAATTTTTATATTCCAAGTTCTAAGCTTTTGTCTTTGCTTCACTTAGGAATAATATGTAGCAGACTTTTCTGATAGAATACAAAAATTTCATTTTCAGTTGCAATCTGAAACAGTAGTCGAACTGTGCTTGTATAAACTTCATAACTCTTAAAACTGCTATCTTAACTTTCGTGTAAATAGTCTAGGCATTTATTTTAAATATTGATTTCGAAAGTATGCATCATACACGAACCGATTAAAGGACAATAATAGATTTATGCACACTGTTACAGGTGCCTGAGTAAAGGTGTGTGCAGTTGTAGATATCATTGGGAGTCAGATCTCCTTTTTTGTAACATAAACGAAGCTCTCCCATGAGTTTTTGGGTTGCGGCTCTCCTTGTGACGCAATGGACATTCGGTCTTCCGTTTAATTGCGTATATACTGCATTTGCAATGCCATCTACTGTGTATGCAGTTCTAGGCTGAAAATTTAAAACTGGCTCAAAGAAATCAGAATTCGTATATAAGCAAAGATTTGTTGGAAAATTACAAATCATCAATTAATGGTAGAAAGTTAATTCACCTGAAACAACGTTATTCCTTAGGTTGATGGCAACGCCAAAATACAGAACGGGATTATCTCCGTAATCGGAGCACATTCCGTGCTTTTCCCATTCATAGAGCCAAAAATTTTCATTTAGAGTAGGATTGTTAGTGTTCTTCAGGTCTGGCCATACTTGGTTTAGCTGCTGCTTCATCTTCAAATTTTCAGTCATAGCCAGTTTTTTTTATTAGTTTCAACAGAATTAATTAAATGATGTTAGAATCTATTCTACATACAACAAATATAAAACGGTACTTACATACCTTGAGTTTTGTTTGATCTGTGACTTACAAAGTGGAGCATGGATTGCTCTGATACCATGTTAAGGTTTATAGACCTTATAGTTGAGAGGAGATAAGAAGAGAGAACAATACTTTCAATTTTATTAATAAACCCATAATATCTCAATTGAGACTGACTGAGCTTTTATACAATTAGATGAGAGAGTTAGCTTAGTAACAGAACCTAACTACTTCCTAACCGTTACTTGCTTACCCAGCTCAACTCAACCAATTACAATCTGACTAATCAAGCTCACATATACTAGAAACATAACACTACAGCCATTGGAGAACAAATTAGTACGAGACAAATGTAGTGGTCGATGATTGCATTGGTTGAGAGCCGACTAACAAACAACTCATCAAAACAAACACTAACACCACCACCGGAGCATTTATCTTTTCTAATGCTTCTTCTTCCTTTTTAATATTAATAGTGTATGCATGTTTTACTTTGTGGCTTGTTCAATTTATATAGAGTTTCCAAGGTAAAATATATTATGTTTGTTAACATTATTTTAGAATATTATTTTTTTTCATTTTCATTCTCTTTTTCATTACATTTATCTATATTAGTTTTTTTTTCTTATATCAATTTCCATAACATATTATACAGTTTTACACGTTAATTTCAAATGAAGACTTTAAAATGTATTATTGCTTTTCAAAGGGAATAATAATAAATAAAAATGGGTGGGTTATAAGCAATTATGAAGATTGAATAGAAAATTAATTAAAATATGATATAAAAAATAACTATATGTTAGTGTCTTGCAACAAATTTGAAAATTATGAGCTGATGATGGACAAAGGTATGGTTGTTCAAAAATATTCGATCTGACTGATCTGATCCGATTATCCAATGACTCGATCTGAAAATTTAGATATCCGATTTGATTTTTATTTTCGGATCGGATATCCGATCCGATTATAGATTTTCTAGATCGGATACGAATCACGATATTTCAAGTTTCGGATTATCCGAAAACCCTAAAATCTAATTTTAAAAAAATATTAATCTTGTTATATTTAACAATTTGATGCTTGTTATATTCGAAAATTTAAAAAAATCAAATTTTTCATAGATGTGAATCTTGTTATATTTAGCAATTTGTTATTTGTTATATTCGAATTTTGAAATTTTCATAAATACAACCTTCAAATTTGAAAAAAATAGTTGAATCAAAATATATTTTCGAATAATCGGATATCCGAATATACGATCCGATTATCTAGTATCCGAAAAACCGAATATCCGATTTTCTCCAGATCGGATACGGATCATTATATTGTCGATCCGAAAAATCGAATATCCGAAAAAAATCAAATCGAGTCCGATCCGATATCCGACAATGAGCACCCCTAGACAAGGATGGCGTGGTGAGGTGGGTTCATTATGAATGATGGGACTAAATGTATAATTATCTAGGGTAAAGTACACAGACAGTCACTGAACTTTGATAAAAAAACAAAATGGTAACCAAACTTTCAAAAATCACGAAGTATCAATTAAACTTTAGATTTTGAAACAAAATGGTAACTGGGGCGTTAAACCCCGTTAACCCCTAACGAAAATCTGACTGGGTATGCCACATCCCTACCCAATTTTCTGCATCATATATAAAAAATAATAAAATTATATTCCACGTCATAATTAAAAATTAAATATAAATTATTTTTAATCATGTTTTAAAAAAACAAAAAAAAAAAAACAAATAATATAGGTTTGGTATTTGCATTTCCTCTGCTTTTGGTTTGCTGAATTTTCTGAGTTCTGGGTTTTGCTTCGTGAAGTGAGGGAGTGTTGATATGAGTTTATAAGTTGAGCTGACTGTGTCATTTCATCAACAGTTGGATATGGGGAGTTTTCTCATTTCTGTGTTTTGAAGCAAGTGTTGTTTGTTTGGTAAAGTTTGGTGATTGGGTTTAAAGTTGGGGATTTGGAATTTTCAATTTGATCGAATTATTGTTTTGGATGAATCATGTGAAGCTTTGTTTAGAGGAATTTTGTTTCTTTAATGAGACTGTGCATTGTTGGTACATGTGAATTTATAGATTTTCGTAGTGTACAATTTGAGTTGGTAACTGAATTGATGGCAACCCCATCACCACCGCCGCAATCTTCTCCTCCGGCGCCGTTACCACCTTCTATCACCAGTCCACCACCTCCTTTCGCGAGTACTCCTCCTCCCACTGATGCTAATCCACCACTGTCTCAATCTCAATCTCCTCCTCCGGATGTTTCCAATGCTCCACCGCCACTCACCTTGTCACCTCCATCCCCGGTGGCCCCCGCATCACCCCCTCCCCTACTACTCCACCCACTTTCCCTCCTCTCAGTTCCGCCTCTCCACTGCCGCTAGCGCCGCCACCACGACGATCAACACCTCCATTTAGTCCTCAACCGTCTGCACCCAGGCCATCACCTCCACCTACACAAATTTCATCGCCTCTACGACGATCAACACCTTCATTTGGGGTTTTTTTAATTTTTTTAAACGTGATTAAAAATAATTTATATTTAATTTTTAATTATGATATGAAATATAATTTTATTATTTTTTATATATGACGTGGAAAATTGGGTGAGGATGTGGCATACTCAGTCGGATTTTCGTTAGGAGTTAACGGGGTTTAACGCCCCAGTTACCATTTTGTTTTAAAATCTAAAGTTTAATTGCTACTTCGTGATTTTTGAAAGTTTGGTTACCATTTTGTTTTTTTATCAAAGTTCAGTGACCGTCTGTGTACTTTACCCAATTATCTAATTAGAAAATGTTACATCGGCAATTTTATTAATTTTTTAACAAACAAATGACTAAAATGATCAAATTTGGCAACGCTGTTGAAAAATGAAAGGTTTTTTTTATTTCGTTTGATAAAATAGAAACACACTAATAGCTGGGGGATTATCCCAGTAATTTATCATGTCATGACACTTGCATGCTAGTAGTGTCATAAAATTGTGTATGACCCGAGATCATTAGTCGATTGGGTAGTCGAAGATGATTGGGTAGTCGATTAGTAGAGTAAATTTATTAAACTAAATAAATAAATCAGACGTAAATTCTACAATTAGATGGTGACACGTGGCCATCTGATTAGAGAATAAAATGAGTGAGATTCTAACTCAATAATCTAGGAATCCAACGTATGTTTGATTTGAAAGTGTGTGCATGTAACCTAACCACACGCATAATTCGAACACTAAATTTTTTTCGATGTTTTGTGTATATCCCAACACTAAAAATTTGGATTTATGGTTTAAATTTACATTAATATTTAGGTTTAAGGTGTGATGTTTTTAACTTTTAAGATTTAGAGTTTAGGGTTTATGACTTAAAAATTAAAGTTAGAGTGTAAAATTTAGGTTTTTTTCTTCAATGTTGGGCATATATATTGTATAGGGGACAAAAAAACAGAGAATTTTTGTTCATACTTCAAATTATTCCATCACTAATCTTGGTTTAATTTGTCCCCAATCCTTGTAATCTTTAAACTTTTAAATTTTAGTCCCTCTACTTGTAGGGACATAACTACGTATAGTAAAATTTCTATAAATTAATACTTTTTAAATTAATAAACTCTATTAAATAATAAATTTCTCCGGTCCCGGCTTGGACCAATGTAAAAAATCATTAAATTCGATAAGATAATAATATAATAATTTTTTAGAGATCCCTTTTATAAATATAAAGATCTCATCAAAACTATAAATTAATAATTCATAAATATTACAATTACTACTTTGTTAACTTACTAAAATATGAATCTATTGTAATCTGTTTCTTTTTAAAATTCAAATCTAATTCAATTTTATCTGTAACTTTTTTAATTGCACCCACAAGTTCCGGCGTTGAGGTCTCCAACTGCAATAAAAAGTTGTGAAGAGTTGTTGTCGCATTCAATGCTTCCTTTCGCGTGACTAGTTCAAGTGGTGTTGAATCATCTTCAACTCCATCATTAGTAGAACTTTCAACAATATTAGCCACAATTTCCTCTAAACTTTAAACTCGTAAACATTCGTCATTTTCGCCTGGATAATCCAACAAGTTATTGATGTCCATTTTATTGCGATAAACAATATTTTTATCAAAGTTATATTTGCTGAATTGAAAAATATTATTTTAATTAATAAATTATTAATTTATCGATATATTAATATCTCTCTAAATTAATAAAATTTCATGTTCCCAAGGTATTAATTTATAGAAATTTTATTGTATTTGGTGGGAAGAGCTTTGGTCCTCCAATTTTATTGTATTTGGTGGGAAGAGCTTTGGTCCTCCAACTTTTTGGGCCCTATTATTTCTTAGATCCTTATTTTATCAGTTTAAATACTTCTTAAATCGTTGTTAATTTTGAGATTAGGTAAATCAAGTCTAAACTCCTTTTTTATTTAAATACTTCTTAATTTTTTGTCAATTTCGAAATTACACAAATTAGACCATAACTTTCGGTGTTTTTATTTTAAACCATTCACTTAATAATTAGACTTTGATCCTATTTTATTACAATTTATATTTTACTCCTCCGAATCGAAGTTTCAAACTGATTTCGCCCTTGTTTACTTGTCAATTTGAAATTAAAATACAATTGGTAACACTTTTAGTGACTTTTCCATTAAATTTGAACATGTAGCATTTTTAATATTCAAAATGTATGATTTGAACGGTTAAGTTTATATTAAATAGAGATAATGGAGTTTGAAAATAGAAATCAGTAACACAGTTTAATCTAAATAGAAATCAGTTAAATTTTTTATCAATTGAAGTTTGAAAATCCGTATAAATAGAGATAAAATTCCTAACATTAAAAATAAAAATTCTAAATTTTAAAAGTCTGAAGAGTATAGGAATTGAGGGCATAATTAAACCTTTAATGTTTGATATTCCATGAACTCAATAATTAATTTAAGGACTAATATTCTATACACTGGCGGTGAAAACTGAAAAGTTTTCACAAGCGCCTTAATTTTAAGGTATAGGGAGTTAGTTTAGGGTATAAGATTTATGGGTTTAAGTGTAGGGGTTTAGAATTTAGGGATAGTTGTTTCAATTTAAGGTTTAGGGTTATAATTTAGGGTTTATACGATAGGGTTTAGTTTTTAGGGTAATATGGTGATGATTTAGATTTTAACCTATAAACTCTAAATTATAACCCTAAACCTTGAATTGAAACAATTGTCCCTAAATTCTAACCCCCTACCCTTAAACCCCTAAACCTTATACCCTAAACTAACTCATATACCCTAAAACTATTTATCCTAAAACTAGATCTAAAGGGGGAAATTTTGGGTAAACTACAACGAAGATCACTCAATCATGGGTAAGGTTACATTTGGGTCACCTAATTATTAAAAGTTACATTTGAGTCACTTAATTTTGGGTAAAGTTACATTTGGGTCACCCAATTATTAAAGGTTACATTTGAGTCACTCAATTATGGGTAAATTTACGTTTGGGTCACCCTTCATATTTAAAAAAAGTACATCAATTTAGTTATTTTTTCTTCCAAATCACTTGTATATCCTTGTTAACATTAGAGTACTTCATTTGAAATCATTAATTAATCTAATACACAAATTGATATACTTTTTTAAAATACGAAGGGTGACCCAAATGTAACCTTACCAATAATTGAGTGATCCAAATGTAACCTTTAATAATTGGGTGGCCCGAATATAACCTTACCCATAATTGAATGACCCAAATGCAACTTTTAATAATTAAGTGACCTAAATGTAATCTTACTCATAATTAAGTGACCTCCATTGTAATTTACCCTAAAGAAAAAGGTTTACATTTAGTTAGATCCTTTATACAAATTATTGTTATTATTAATGAGCTATCAATTTTTATGATATTTGATTTGAATTAATTGATTAATAAATCGAATATTGACAATTATAATATATATTTTATGGTGAAAAGGGTTTGGAGCGGATAAACTTAAATAAAGAAGCAAATGGAGCCCATAGATCAATGTCATTTCCTTCTTTCTTTCCTCTATAAAGCCCCATCATTTATTAAATTCCTCATACAAGTGGATTTATATTCCATTATTTCTTTAATAATTCCAACTGCTAGTATTTTATTGTTGGAAAATGAATTGACAATCTAAGAAAAAATTTTGAAAAATGAATTATTTAATCGGACAATACGGTAATAATTTATATTGATGGATGTCTTGTTCAAATGTTATAAAATGATGTTTGGATTTTATTAATTTTTTTTTATAAAATAATCATTAAGTTTATAATTTTGTTACAAAATAATCTTTTAATTTACTAAATTTATTGTTGTTATACAGGGTTTGTTGCATAATTTCAGTAAAAAAAACAAATGATGTTCATTCTAAGATACTCAGGTTCAATCGTTTTGTCGAGGTGTGTGTATTGTCAAAGGGTTAAGAATATGTATGGACATATATTATCTTCTAATGGATGGAAATTGTATGTCCACTTTAAAAATTAGGTCTAGAGTATAGGATTAGGGTATAAGAAATTAGGGGTAGTGTATATTTTTTATGGTGTAGGTTTAAGGTTTAAAATTTAGGGTTAGAGTTCATAATTTATTTTTATAGTATTTTTTAATATGAGGCACAGAAAGAAGCAGAAATTTTAGTTTTCTTTTAATCGGACTATAAAAAAGGGATAACTATATTTTTAGTACCCATCTTTACCTATTTTCTTATTTTGGTACCCTACTTTTTTTTTTGACAAAATAGTACCTAACGTTACGTTTTGTTTCTATTTTGGTACTCTGCCGTTTAAAAATTAACGGAAGGTTGACTAGGAGAGAGAAGATCACATGTGGCATGCTACCACATCATTTTCTCTCTCCTAGTCAGCATGCCACATGTGCTTTTTTCATAATTTTTGTTAATGTGACATGCTGAGTATGAGAGAGAAAATGATGTGGTAGCATACAACGTGTGATCTTCTCTCTCCTATTCAGCCTTCTGTAATTTTTTTAACGGCAGGTTATCAAAATAGAAACAAAATGTAATGTTAGGTACTATTTTGCTTAAAAAAATAGGTAGGGTACTAAAATAGAAAAACGGGTAAAGGTAGGGTACTAAAAATGTAGTTATCCCTAGAAAAATACTATTTTTTTTGGAAAAGTTGATATTTCTCCCTATATATATGTAGCAAAACAATACAATTTGAAGCAATTATTCAAGAACATAAGAACAACAACAGGAGAATAGAATTTAATCCATAAACGACAGAGAGAACCATATCCTCTGTTTTTGTTGAAAAATCCAGTTTCTTCTCCCAAATTTCTTATGTTATGTTAGCTCACTTTATTTGTCTACATAAAGGGACACTCTTCAATTTTTAATTAAAAAAAATCTGTCCCTATCAGGTCGGACCAGGTCGGGACCCAACAAGAACAAGTCAAATTGCCATCCCTAATTTTGAATTACCTTTTGTTAAATTATTTTGAGTTTAAATCATTCATATTTTAAGAATTAAGTTTTTTGGGTTAGGTTATTATAAGTTTAAATCATTCATAAGCTTCAAAGTTTTAAATTATTTTGAGTTTAAATCATTCATATTTTAAGAATTACCTTTTGTTAAATTATTTTGAGTTTAAATCATTCATATTTTAAGAATTAAGTTTTTTGGGTTAGGTTATTATAAGTTTAAATCATTCTTAAGCTTCAAAGTTTTAAATATTTTTAACTATATCTCCCCTCATAATTTTTAAAAGTTCTTATTAAATCTCTCAAAATTATCAAAAATTTCAACTAAACCCACCAAACTCGACATTTATTCACCGGAAAAAAAACTTGGGTCATCGGAATCTATATCAAGAATGTGTTTGGCAAAGGATTCATGTAAAATTCAACCCAAAAAAATAAAATGATAAATATGAAACTTGCACAACAAGAAAATAGAGTATCCTAAATCACCTTAGAACCACCAACAACGATGTAGAACTAAAGGATTCTCACTACATATCATCCTCGGATAGTATCGAACTAGTAGCAAACCTTTTTCTTTTATTTCGCCATCGGTTTAAGTCGGTCCATTGTCACAATCTCGAGTAATCGGCCCTGAAAATATTGCACAAAATAGTCTGTCAGCCTCCCAGAATAAAATCCTTGTAACTCGAAAGAAATGCTGCGGGTCATTGGTCTGAAACTACTTGCTAAAAACTATATGTACATGTTATCGATACAATGTTTTTTGCCAACGAGATGTGGCAAAAAGCCGAGCATCTGCATGGCAACTTAGCTACGATGCATGCAATTCCAAGGATCGATCTCTCACGATAATAAACTGTTTAACATAGATCTTGATGCACTAATTGTAGGGTCGCAAATTTACCTTAAAACGGAGCAGATGCTGCCCAAAATTGGACTGGAGCCTTTGGGTTTACAGAACCTAAAGTAGTGCTCTATACAGCCATTTTCATCTCTATTTTCTTGTGAGGATCATAGCCTATGAGTTTGAAATCGGAAGCCACAAAGGAATCGATATTCTTCTTCTCGGGATTGATCTTCAAGATCTGCATTTTAATATGGTGAGAAAACAGTGTAGAAGGAATGAGGTGGTGGAGAAGTATGAATGCTACGAATGCTTCCCCGCACGGTTTTAAGATAAATAACGATACTCAACTGGAAAAGGCTTCGGCAGTTTCTGAAGCTGCTCTTGTAGGGGCCTGACATGAGTGCTATAAACATGAGTATCACCAAGCACATGGATGAAGTCACCCGGAACAAGATCTGATGGACAAACAAAATTACGATAGGTTAGAGAACGAAGCTGGACGAAGTCGAACAACTCTAGCATCAAGTTCTCTTTTCTATTCATAGTTTGCTCATTTGCTTTATTTATTCTCTAAAAGATAACCACATAATATGGTTCATTCCAGCAATCCAATCATGCATAAACATAGTATCGGTTTTAGTGGCAACATCATACCACAAATGTGAGCAATCATGCACGTTAGGAGAGCATAAGATGCGATGTTAAATGGCACACCCAAGCCCATGTCACAAGAGCGCTGATACATTTGGCATGATAACTCCCCATTTGCTACGTAGAACTGCAAAACATTCACGTCGGAAAGGCTTAGTAAGTACAAAAGAAAGCGAGAGAAAAAAAACCCACAAACCAATACTAACCTGAGCAAACATGTGGCAAGGTGGAAGTGCCATCAGTTTGAGATCAGAAGGATTCCAAGCCGAGAGTATAATCCTTCTATCGTTTGGATTATTCTTAATCTTGTCAATAACATCCGACAATTGATCAAATCCTTGTCCAGTGTAGTCGGCATGCATGTCAGTATACCTGAACAATATCAGATACGAAACCAATGAAGCAACACCGCCGCAGAAAAACAAATCGCCAGCCAAAAATAGAAAAGTTGAAATCCACAAACCTAGCACCAAAATGTCTCCACTGGAACCCATACACAGGTCCTAAGTCACCCTCCTCTCTACCAGTCAACCCGATACTGAGATTGGCGATTCAAAAGTAAGTAACAAAAGGAACGGTACAAATTGATAGGAAAAAAGTTTATTGATACCTGTTAAGATATTCCCTGGACGCATTACCGTCCCATATATGAATGCCCTTTTCTTGAAGGACCTGTTAACAATGCAAATATTTTAGAATGGATCAATGTTTTCGGAATAGGGAAAAAAGTTTTAAGGCCAATAGAAAATGCTAAAAGCCGAAGACAAACTCTACAAGAAACTAATAAAATATCGAGAGATAAATGGAGCATAAAATATGTCGAGCAATGTAAATGGAGCTTGTTATTCAAGAACTTAACCTTGGCATTAGTTGAGCCACTGATGAACCAGAGCAGCTCTTCAACAACACCTCGCCAAAATACCTTCTGGAGACAAAATCAATACTAATGCAAATCAATTTATCCGTTTAATCAATACCGAAAATAATATACAGGTGTAACTCCATTACGATGCAAGTATGTAACCTTTACATAAACCTAACAATAACAATATACATGCCTTAGTTGTCAGAAGCGGAAAAGTTTTCCGCAAGTTGAATCGCATCTGTCAAATACAGAATAAAAAACTTATAATAATCAGCGATCACGAACCCAAAAATATATAGCTGGAAACCAATTTCCACAAGAAAAACAGGCAGGGTTTTAACTTAGAGCTACAGATCACCTGGCAACCAAATTTTGATAAAGTACCAGTCCCGGTCCTGTCATCCTTCAGATTACCATCGGAGATGATGTCTTGAATCATATTCAGATACAAGTATTCCTCGTGTTTCTCAAAAATCATCTTGGGAAGGAAAGAGAAATTCTGCACCTCAAACTTAGAGGAATCTAGTTTATTATCAAGGACGTCACTGCCGTCCAGGTTGATGTGTTCAACTTCAGAGGTTCTCACACGAACATACGTTGTGAAGCAATACCGGATGTTGTTCTCCACCTGAGGAAAAGACGAGTACCAAGGCTGGAAAACTGAGGAATCAATGGCAGGCATAAACGTATCACATTCGATGCTCGTCTCAATTTCTGTAAGATGAATAGCATCACATCCAGTAGCATTAAGGGATTCCCTGCATCAAAAGGTAGAGCATATGAGACATGAGGGGAGGAAAATAATGAATTAAAAATCTTGCAAAATTTTAAAATGTATGCTTTGCACCTAAATATCTGGCCACCCCCTATTACGAAGACTTTCTCGATCGAGAGACAATAAGGAGATGCAGCTAACAATTCCAAAGCAGATGTCATGCTTCCACATATAACAACATTCTCAGCAGTTGCAATATCAAAACTCCCGGAACGAGTCAGAACAACATTAAGACGGCCCGGAAGAGGTCGATATTCAAGCGGAATACTTTCCCATGTTTTTCTACCCATTATGACCGCATTCCTTTTCCCAGGGTCCGACGTAGTCAGAGTGATATCTTTGAAGAATTTGAGATCAGAAGGCAATTTCCAAGGCAACCTCCCATCCTTACCAATACCCCGATCTTCAGTCGCAGCCACCACAATCTGGTAGGTCCGCCGTGGATCCTGTACGATATCGACGCCGCCATTGCTGTTTCCATTAGGAATGCCCATCACGGTGTTAGCAGACATATTCGAACTAAAACAAACCCTGTATCAGAAACAAGACTAAAAGTAAAAAATCAATAAATATAGAATCCAATCTTTGTCGATCTCAAAGATGAATAAAAAACAGCAAAAACCTATTCAGACAACTCTTTGCTCATAGTCAAACCTATGTAGACAACAGTCAGAAGAGAAACTAAAAATAACCGGAAAAACAAACAGCATGGGTAACATTGTTCAACTTTCTTAGTCATTTTAAAGACGGCACACACAACATGCATTACAGGTGCTCAAACCCGAGTCACAAGGACGATAAACATATAACTTTGCCACCAGAACACAAAGTGATGAGCCAAACATCAGCTTTAACCGCCCGCTTTGCTGTTTTGTTCTTTTTCTGACAAATTAATCTAAATTCTAACCGTAACATAATAAAATAATGCCAGAAAATACATATTCAAAAACTATATGAATCAGAGCCAAAGAGATAACTTTAACAATTATATTTCAAGAAAAACAAAGGGAGAAAATTCATAGATAATTTTAACAAATACTTAGAGAAATGCTAATGAAATTACCCACCGATCTGAGACGGAAAAACGGGATCTTGAATCAGCAACGGGGAAATGTTGGAATACTTGGTTAAGCAGAACAAAAACAGAGAAGTTAGGGTTTCTTTTTTAGGTTTTTTTTGGGGGGGAAATGGGAGAAATGCGGGAACTTGAGTGGAGAATCAGTATTTAGTAGGTTGAAGAAAGAGACTACTTTGAAAAGAAAATCCAAAATGCATTTGTTGACGCGACGCGGAGTGCCGCCAAAGGTAATTTTTAATTACTACTATTATTAATTACTATTACATATAAACTATGGTCTAATTCTTCTCTTAGCCCATATACTTTTCACTCTTGAAATTTAATTTTTTTATGAATTCAACCACTCTCGACTCTACTCTTTCCATTTAATAAATAATGTCTAGATGATAAAAAGATTTGTTTTGAATTGGATTATATGATATTAAAAAAAACCCACACGATCAACCCTAGTCGCTCTCTATCCTGATCAATCTCTTTGATCGGTGATTGGCAATCAATTTTAATATTAGTTGTCGACCACTAGATTTATTAGTTTTTTTGTTTTTTTTTTTAATTTTAATAAGAATCACTTTCTCTGTTCTTGTGACATATTTTTTCTTGTCCTTGTGATATGTCTTTGTTTTTGTTTTGTAGTTTGGTTCATCTGTCTATATGGCATGTTTCAGCATATCCTAGCGATCGATTGTTGTTCGCACAGAGATTCAATCGACGCTAGTTTTTTATTTATGTTTTTGTCAGTGGTCATTTGGAAAAATAATATCCTCACTCGGTTGATTGTTGTTTGCCGATGAAATCAATCCTGGGTAGCAGTACTTTTTGCTTGACGATTTTGATCGCACACCATTCCTTCTTTTTTCTTTATGCATCTCGTTTGGACAGAGACAAGGAGATTCGGGAGGCTACTAAATTTTGTTGGTATGCTTATCTCCATAGAAATTTTTATTTTTCTCTATTTTTGGATTATAAAGATTTTTTAGGTTGTTTAATCTAAATATTCTTTTTTTATGCATTGTAATTATATTTTTTCTATGAATTTAATAAAAATTTAGTGATTTTTATTAAATAAACACCACAAGAGCAATTTTTCTTTTAAAAATGTAACATAGTTCAACTTAACATAAGCCTTTGATGGTATTATTAATTGGACTTCAATTATTAAATCAAAAGATTATAAAACGATTAAATTTGAAATGTATGAAAAGTTCGAGAGCTAATATCATAATTAAGACCTAAAATTGATATTGATTTAATTAAATAACTTCAATAACTCCTTTTCTATTTTTAAAAAACTCAAAACATATGGTCTAAATTATTAAAAAGTAATTTTAGCCCGAGGCTTACCCGCATGAATGTAGGAAAATGGTAATTTACGACCCGAACCCGGGTGCTATGCCTGGAAGGCGGGAAAATCCAGAACCAACCAATTATAATATGCCACTTGTTAACCATACATTGGTTCCACTGAGACAAAACCTTGACCATACACTTGGCAGCGGTTGGATCAGATTAGATTCATATGTGGGAATTGCCTGAACGTCTTAAATTACTCCCGAGCCCAACACCGTTAAGATCATTCCGGGAAAAGCAATCCCAGCCGTTCACGTCACCATTTTCCTTGTTTCTCTAGGTTTATGGGGTAATTTATATTTTAGACCACTGATCTTAATATTTACTTTCATTTAAATTACAAATCTTTAATTTAAACAAATTATATCATTTAATTTGTATTATTATTAAACTAAGTCAGTTATACCAATATCATTAAATAATTCGAACAAAACAAAATAAATTTAACACTTTTACTAACGTATTTTTCACACATCATTATCGAATAATATTTAATTGATACTTTAAATAATTTTTATGAGAAATTTCTCAAACATTTCATTTAACTAAATTTCCTATAAATTCTAACAAAAAAATATTTAAATTTGATAGTCTCGTTTCCTCCCATGTCAAACTCTTCGAGAAAGAGATTCTTTAAAGACCAAATTCTGAAAACCGATTGTAATCCAGATAAAACCAATGTCTAATTCACTCGTCTCACCAGTCAAGTCTATTGTCTGACATAAAGACCTATTTATCGAACTTGCACTCAATAATTATCAATCTATCAATAATAGTCGCAACAGCTTGTAGACCAAATTACTCAATAACGAAATTAAATATATGTACACGAATACACAAACTTTTATATTTAAACTCGAATTAAGAAATAAAATACAGCAAAAGAGATAAGTTTGACAAAAGTTAACTAAAAAGATACAAAAAGAGTATCTTGGTATGCATGAATGGTGTACCATGCATGTAGGGCAGAAATCTAAAGAAAAAACAAGAATTTTATGTTATTTTAAGACAGCCAAGATTAGCAAAAACGTGTTAGAAACAGCTAAATTTGTCTGAATATCAATCCATTGTGTTTTTATAGACACATTTTCGGATTAATTCGGTGATTTATATACACCTCCTCGGCTCCTCCCTTTCTCTATTAGTTTAGGCCGCAGCCTACTTTCATATGGTACGAATCTTTCATATCTGTTTGTGTTTGATCTTTACATGTTCAAACATGACAACCCTTTTGTCTTGCAAGAAGATTTTCAGTATGTTTGGATTTGATATGGCAATGGCATGTTTTTTGCAGATGTTTTGAAATGATTATATAGGTATAGAACCTGATTGGTCAGGCCATAGACTTTTTTGCACGGCTTGTGTTCGATCAAAGAGCTGAACGACATTGCAGAGAACTGTAACCATGGCTGGTGAGTCCTCGAAAATCGAAAATCGAAAATGCATTCGAAATATTGGTTGTGGACCTGTGGTTGATGTCTAGATATAACAGAACATGAAAGAAGCCGGATTTCGGATGTGACATTCGTTGCTCGTAGATGGCTGGATTGTGCGAAATCGGGTTTCGGAATTGACTTATGGGGTTCTAAATGTCTTGTTTACAGGTCTCGAAAAACCGGATGTAGAGAACTTTGAGGATGAGAGGAAAACGAGGCTTGGTTCTCTTAAGAAGAAGGCAATTAGTGCATCTAGCAGGTTTAGACATTCCTTTAAAATGATGTCTAGGAGACATGGTCGAGTTATGTCCATCGTTGGCATAGAAGATAACATCGATGCCGAAGAGTTACGGGCCGTCGATGCGTTCCGCCAAGCGCTTATCTTAGATGAACTACTACCTGCTAAACATGATGACCATCATATGATGCTAAGGTGAGTAGGTGACCATCTTTCAGTCTTTTTCGTTTCTCTAATGCTTACGAAAGATCGAAATGCTTTCGATGAATAAACATGTTTCGGGGATTCGATGATGATATTACAGGTTTCTAAGGGCCAGGAAATTCGATGTCGAGAAATCCAAGCAAATGTGGGCTGATATGCTTCAATGGAGGAAGGATTTCGGAGCTGACACAATCATGGAGGACTTTGATTTCCAGGAATGTGATGAGGTAGTCAAGTACTATCCACAAGGATACCACGGAGTCGATAAAGACGGACGTCCGGTTTATATCGAAAGATTGGGTCAAGTCGATGCGAACAAGCTAACTCAAGTGACCACGATCGACCGCTACATGAAGTACCATGTAAAGGAGTTTGAGAAGACCTTTGCCTTCAAGTTTCCTGCTGCATCAATTGTAGCCAAAAAGCACATTGATCAAAGCACCACCATATTGGATGTTGAAGGAGTGGTATGTCATATTTGTTACTGTTTTTCTTTTCTTTTTTACCGGTCCGAATCTCGACCGGCATCATAATTGAACTTCCAGGGACTTAAAAGCTTCAACAAGACTGCAAGGGAGCTCCTACAGAGACTTCAGAAGATCGACGGCGACAATTACCCCGAGGTACTCATTGCTCCACAAGATCAACTAATGTTCCCTCGGTTCGGTCGTGAAGAAAGCTAATTTAATGATTTTCGATGTTTGCAGACTCTGAACCGGATGTTTATCATCAATGCTGGCTCTGGATTTAGGCTCTTATGGGGCACAGTTAAATCTTTTCTTGACCCAAAGACCACTGCAAAAATCCATGTAAGTATGAATCACCACATTTACCTTAAAACCGGATTTCGGTTTTTCGATTAATGGTATTTTTTTCACCAGGTTTTAGGTAACAAATACCAGAGCAAATTGCTTGAAGTAATTGATCCTCAGTGAGTTTTAAGAGCATTAAGAGTTCCTCTCAGTATATGCATATATGTACATATGTATATGTAAACATTTCTTTTGTTGTGACTTTTCAACAGTGAACTACCAGAGTTTTTGGGTGGTAGCTGTACCTGTGCTGATAAAGGCGGTTGCATGCGGTCCGACAAGGGTCCATGGAACGGTCCCGGAATATTAAAGGTATTAGCCTAAACATTGAGTATGTCGAAGATTGATACGATGTTCCGAATGGTAATCGGTATAATAAAATGGACTACTTTCATTTACATGAGCAGAGGGTTCAAAATGGTGAGGCCAAGTGCACAAGGAGAAATACATCAAGTTTTGAGGACAAAGCATGCCTAGAGGTATACAGTAAACACAAAATTTCCTAGACCTAACTTGTTTCATGCATCTACAAGTTGAATGCCTAACCATTTTCTCGTCTTCGATGTTGCAAAAACGAAGACGGGTGATTCCATCGAAAAACCGGTTACAGGCAGCGCTGAAAGGCTTGCATGGAGTGCTCCTTTATCTCCTGTTTCTGAAGTAAGTTTCACTCATTAGCATCCCAATGTCAAGAATGGCAACTAATCGAACACTTCGTTTTCGTTTATGTCGATCTTTGTCTTCTTTGTATATTGCAGTCTCCCATCAATAAAGAGTGCCTGGATTCCCTTGCCTATGACAAGGCTATTGCAGTGGTTGACAAGACCATGTATGCTTCATGGCCTAAATCGGTTGCAGATGAAAGGTTTGCCATTTCCAAAGGTAGAGATTTTTCGGCTAACCCGAAACTTTCCAATGGTGTACCAAAATGACCATCCATTTAGCCACTTGTTTTTATCCCCCAAAACTGCAGATTGTTACCAAAAGAAGGGTGATGGGGAGGTTACTAAAAGATTGAGCAACCGGGTTTTAAAACGAATCATGGCATTCGTAACGGGAATCCTAACCATGATCCGCTTGTCCCGCAACATGCCGAAGAAACTAATGGAAGCAAATGTGTATGGTAGTCAAGTTTATTACGCTGACCCGAAGACCGCAGGCCATGCTCCTCCGTTGCCACTATCTATCACTAGTTCCGACTACCTTTCCATGATGGAACGCATGGCTAACTTGGAAGACAAGGTGAGAGTTCTCATGGGGAAACCGGCAACCATGCCACCCGAGAAGGAGGAGTTGCTGAATGCCGCTTTTAGCAGGGTCTGCACCATTGAAGAAGAAACATCTGCAGCTAAGAAGGTACATGCATACGTACATACATACATTCATACATTCACATACGTACGTACATACATACGTTTCTCTTCATTCACATTTCTTCTTCCCCCTTTTGTCTTTTGCTCATGGAGGCACTTGAAAAAGCCATTGGTAAGCAGCAGGAACTTCAAACCTACATGGATAGAAAGGCCAAGAGGAGGCACAAGTTTGTAAGTTATCATCAAACTTTTTAAGTGCTTCAACAGTTGAGATCATGCAAAGGTTTTTTTTTTTTTTTTACCTTGGATTGTGATTGCAGAACCCATTCCGCTGGTAAGGCGACCGATTCGTTGGTGGCGTGGTTATGTTCTGCCCCACAGATGTCGTAAATTACTCGAATCCAAGACTTCGAACCTCGGAGATCTGGCACTTTTCTTGCAATGTTGTGTATATTTTTAACAACAATTGCCTCAAAATTTAGATAAGTGGTCTTGGTCAGCCCTAGTTGTAATGTGCTACAAAAACAAATTTACATACACATACGTGGAAACAAGAGTGAAAAGCGTTCTGGTTAAAGCAGAAAAACTCTGTAAATATAGCCTGAAAACGCAGCCCAATTTTTAAGCAATATTTTCTTTTACAAATTATTTTGCAGTATTTTCAAATTATTTGTTCGGACCATTTTAGGTTCATGTTTCGAATTAGAATCAAAATGATCGAATCGAGTTTCGGAAATAGTAATATCAAGGTTTATATATAACTAAGCAAACCAAACTTTTGACAACATAGTTCGAAAGGCAACATATATTTCCAAATCTTTGTAACTAAGTGCAGCAAATCAAACATTACACTGGAAAAGAAAAGCGAATTAAAATGAGTCAACAGAGAGAGTTTGATTACAGTTTGTGCATTTCTGTGCGGAAGGGTTTGTATTCGGACAAACGAACGAGATTGACATAAGTGGTTGTATGTTCATCGGTAAAATGGAATCGGACTATCGATAGGGAAGTCGTTTTTTTAGGTTCGCCATCAGCAGCAAAAAGCATATCACCAACAAAACTTCTTTTTCTGAAACAGAGGGATATAGAGTCATAAGTCGCACGCCGTAATATGATAAAGAGTATCAGATCAGATGCAACCATCAAAAGCACATGAACAATATGAATATTAGATGAAATGGTGTACCTTCAGTTTGGCTTCCGCTTGACTGTCGATGTAAGCGAGCAGTTCTTCTTGCCTCATCAAAGCATCATGAAGAGCCTATTCAATACACGGCACGTACATGCAAAAGAAATGAAACTTTCAGAAAATGAAAGCAAGAACACGTGCGGCCCGGAGAGTCGGTAGCTAGGGTTGAGGGAGTATTAACAGAAATGTGGACTATATTTTGCAAAATGGTGATAAAATTAAGGGTGGTGGGGGTACCTTCTTGGTAGCAATAAGCTCTGCTTCTAGGGCATCGACACGACATACAGCAGCATTCAACAATTCCTCTTTCTCATAAGGCATCTCAGATGGCTTTGCTTGTAATGTGTCAACTTTCTCCTCCAGCTCACCCAATCTTTTGAGCACAGAAGATAAAAGATCAGCCTGAGAAAAAGGAGGGGTCGGAGAAGGTGGACGAGACTCTGCTTGTTGAGTTGCATCAGGGGTAAGTTCAGTAACATTTTGACAACGATCAGAAACTGTGTCCGGAAGCTTTCCAGTTATACGGCATGATACTGAGTGGAGGAGAGTGTAAAGTGTCATCAAGAAAGTCATGATAGTCAACATAATCCGAGTTAGAATTCCTTCCGGGGCCTTGGGAGTTTCTGGCAACATTAATGCACCTGTAGTGCAAAACAGCATTTCAATTTCTTAATAAAAGGTCTAAGCAAGCTTTTAAGAAGAAAAAAATTTAATGTGTCTAAAAGACAACAAGCTGCATAGGATTATATTTGTTAACCTTTGGGAGTAGACAACCTCTGAAGGGAAGTTTGTTTCTTCCAAGTAGAATCAACAGCTTTGTCAACCATAGGAACATATTCATCATAGCCCGAGAACTTACCAGCATAGCTCGTTTTCCCAATGACCTTAGCCTGCATAAATTGCAAACACTATTAACATTGCAAAGAATGCTAACGATACCAGTGTGCAAGATTAAAAGGTCACTGTGCAAATGAAGTAAAAACAATAAGTCGCTGTGCAAGATTAAAAGGTTCCAGAAAAAGAAAAACCCACTTCTTCGCGAACAGGAGTCAGCCGAAGTTGTGAATAACTCTTCATTGCTTTGGGGGATGCAATTTCTTCAGCTTCAGATCCAGATTCTGCTGTAGAAGTATCACTACCTTTAAGCTGCTCCATACCGCACATACATAATGAGATATTGCAAAAATATTACAAAAAAACAGGAATATAAAGATATTCTAGAATATACAAGCATCACAGAAGTTAGAAAGATGACATACCATTGGAAATTGTGGTTTAGCATAAGCAATAACCTTCCCTTCACTATTTAAAACTTTTACAACTTGTCTGGCATGTCGTGCCTCACCATTAAGAACCATCTGAGATAAGATACACACATCAAAGTGTTTCCCCATTAAAAGCAAGTACGCTGATGAAGCCCTTGAAACTAACAGCAATAACACTATTAAATAAATGCAAGGCCAGTTTATAACCTTCAAAATTTCAGGATTTTTCCAAGGCCCCTTATCGGACCGAAGGCAACCTCCCTGATCTGCACAAGTACAGCTACCACCAAGAAATTCTGGCAACTCACTGAATGAAATTGAAGTATGACCATAAGTTTTAAGGCAGAGAGGTGATCATGAAGTGAAATATAGTAAAAGACAGTAAGACACGTGTACATTGAAAGGACACGAATGATAATGAAAAGTAGATAGCAAAAAGGAGAAAATGAAGATAAAGAGAACAATTTATCATGTCAGGAAGGTTCAAAGGCCCTTTACCTGGCATCAATAATCTCAAGCAATTTGCTCTGGTACTTGTTTCCAAGAACCTAAAGTCATTCCAAAATATACACAACCATATGATTACAAATAATCAAGAAATAGATAAAATGAGAAGTCGAAAGAAAAAAAAATTACTGAAAACATTAACATACATGTATCTTGGAAGTAGTTTTGGGATCTAGAAAAGACTTCACGGTGTTCCATAGCAGCCTAAATCCAGGTCCAGCATTGATGATAAACATTTGATGAAGAGTCTGCAAAAATTGAGAAGCCCACATAACGAAATTTCAGCACAATATTAAATAAGGCTACAAGCATGAATTTGTAATTCATGAGACTGCAGACCTCGGGGAAATTGTCACCGTCAATCTTTTGCAGCCGCATAATCAGGTCCCTTGCGGACTTGGTAAAATTCTTAAAGCCCTAAAACATATATGAAAGAAAATAATTAGGAGTTAGCTAGTACTAAGCAGCCAAAAGCTCGGGAATTAACATAGAAACAAATAATTGCATGGAACATACCACACCGTGAACATCTAAAATTGTCGTGCTTGAATCTATATGCCTCTTTGCAGCAATTGTACATGCAGGAAATTTTACAGTGAAGGCCTTCTCAAACTCTCGGACATGGTATTTTACATACCGGTCCATAGTTGTAACTTGCATGAGTTTATTGGGATCAACTTTACCCAACCTTTCAATATACACAGGTCTTCCCTCCTTATCAACGCCATGATGACCATGAGGGTAATACCTTAGAACCTCATCCAACTCATTGAACTCAAAATCCTGAAATATAAATGCTAAATGAAGTAAAAGAACATGGATTACAAAATATACTACACTCAGACAAATTAATAACCATACTTACCTCCGTGATAGTGTCAACACCAAATTCCTTCCTCCATTGGAGCATATCTGCCCACATGTGCTTAGCTTTTTCTAAATCAAACTTCCTTGCTTTCAAGAACCTACGCAAAAAGAAGGGAGCAGAATGAGGCAGAAGGCTTCAAACAATACGAAAAGTAGATATCATATCAGCAAGCAGAAAAACAAATATGAGTTTGAAAAAAATGTCAAAATTTTTCGTACCGGTTTCCCTATCAAGCCAAGTTAAATCCGTGTCCGTGTAAAGATTTTAACAACCATGGTCCATGAAACATAACATTCACAATTCATTATAGAAATTACTATACACTGTAGATAGGATATTCAGAAGTATGCTGTCAACTCTTGACTAGACATGGAAATTGTAGTTCCTATAAAGTTAACACTACTATTTTTGGAATAGGAAATAAAATTAAGAAGAGAGCACCTCAACATCATGTGATAGTCATCGTGTCTTTCTGGAAGCAGTTCATCCATAATCAGCGCTTGTCGAAACTGATCAACAGCTCGTAGCTCTTCAACATCACGAACATCTTCGATCGATACAGAGCTTACACGTCCATCACTTTTCCTTCTACTACCTTTCTTTTTGAGAGAATGCTTAAACCTTGTAGATGCATTTAGCGCTTTCTTCTTCAACGATCCAATTCTCGTGCGCCTTTCATCCTCAGAGTTCTCGAAATCAGATTTCCTCTCTCTCCTCTCATCACTACCTGAATTCCCCTCAAAGCCTGCAACATCATAAACATGTGTCGTTATCAGATCTTTCAGATTTTCTTCTCGTTTTCATATACATATTTCTGAAATTCTTCAGAAAACCTAAAACAAAAACTAAGAACTCATATAAGTAAATATATACAAAAACAATAATAATTAAAGAAAATAGAATACTGTTATATCTTCCCAATATAAACTAAACATGACCGAATTCCTTTCCTCTGTTGCTAAATCGAGCTTGATTCATCTGCACACTACCTAAATTTTTCTAAGTAACCAAACTGAAGCTACAGTGAAACCCTGGAATTAATAAAAATCAGTTCAAGAAACAAACAAACAAACAAACAAAAACTCACAAGGCCTAGCGAATCGATCGAGTGGCCCTGACATCTACGCTTCCGCCGCAAGAATCAAGGCTCCGCCGCCGATAATCTGAATGTCCGATCCACCGGTTTCAAGGCAGGGTAAAATTTTAGCCGCGCACGCGCCTTATCGAAACCCGCATTACCATCAGCAATCAAGATAAATGGAGAAAAAAAAAACAGCAAATCAGAGATTCCAAAATTTCAGGTGATTTGATTTGTTTGCCTTTCTTGTTCTTCTCCGAAATTAATTACAGTAAAAGGAATGAAAAAAGAAAAGAACAAAAAAAGTGGAGTAATAATAATACCTAAAAATGAAAAATAGTAGTGAAAATAAAATTGTCACGGATCACGAGCTTGATCCGACGGTCATAAATGCGTCTGGCGGGAATTTTGACCGCTCTTCGAGGCTGCAACTGAAGTATTTAATTTGACAAAAATTAAATAAATAAAAAATAAATTAGAAATTCCGGAGAGAGAGTGGAATTTGGTTGGGAACTTTTCTAGAGAGAGAGAAACGAAATGGAATAAGGTGCGGATTATATAGGACGAGGAATCTGCCGGCGGTAGGTGAATGTTACACCGAACACGATCGACGTCGTAAATAGAGTAAATTAAATTAAAAAATTTAATATTATAATAAATTATACGATATTTTATATGAATTAATCTACTAATAAATTAAATATTAATAATTATAACTAAAACGAATAAACCAGTTGAATCGAGAATAAATAATTCATTAGTGGAAAGAAGTCACATTTACTGTGAAAAGGGGGCATAACTTAGTTCAACTACATCTTAGGTCTCTAAATAATTTAAAACTATGTAAATTAAGTTGTATTTAAATTTTAAATTTAATTACTTTTTTAAGTTCTAACTATTTTTATAGGGTAAATTTTATCATATACCACTGAACTTAAGTTTAGTATCGATTATATTACTGAACTAAAAATTGATATTATTTTAATATTAAAATTTAATTTATGCTTCAATTATAGCATTTGACCGTTAAAACCTTCCACGACATCGCATATGACTGGTAAGTCTGTCCATGTCATCAATTTTATTGGATTAATACTATAATTGAAGTCTAACTTAAAGTTTAATGCTGAAATAATTTCAATTTTTAGTTCAATGGTGTAATCAATAGTAAACTTAAAGTTTAGTGATATATGATTCAACCTGAATATAATTTAATTGTTGTGAGAGATCCAATAATTGATTGTGTAGCGAAGAATGTTCATGTTGGATTAATACTATAATTGAAGTCTAACTTAAAGTTTAGTGATATATGATTCAACCTGAATATAATTTAATTGTTGTGAGAGATCCAATAATTTAATTGTTGTCTTATCTTGTATGGATTCAAATTTCGGTACTTATTATAGGAGTACAATTACCTCTGGCTTAAGGGTGCTTTGAGCCCCTGAACTTTTGTGGGAATAATTAAGTCCATGAACTTTTTTTGCACCCAATTAAGCCACAAAACCAAAAAAAATAATCAATTCAACTCTTTGACGATTTTAACCATTAATTTTTGACAATTTTTTCTTGAGATATTACTGTCACGCGACTTGCAACAATTTTGTCATGTGACATTCGCAGATTATTTAAAAAACAGTTTTATTATAAGTCTTTTAAAATTTGTAGAACTTCTAAAGAATTTTTTAAATAAAATAAAAAAATTATAGAAATGTCAAGTAAAATACTGTAACACGACGTGTTGCACCAATTGGTTTAAAAATTTGTTAAACAGTCAACGTTGGTCAAAAAGGTGAATTGATGAAATTTTAAAGTATAAGGAGTTTTTTGGATCATAAAGTATAATTTATTAATGAGAAAATCATACATATATAATTATCGAAGAGCCTCACTAAAAACATATATAAGGATTTAATTGGGTGCAAAACAAATTTAAGAACTTAATTGATTCCCCATGTTTAAGGGCGTATAATACCCTTAAGCCATTATCTTTTTACTTAATAAAAAAGTGTTGTGAATCACATCGATGATTGTAATTGATATGAGGCTTGACTACACAATAAGTGCCTAAATTATAACTGTTTTTTTTTTTTATAATAGTTGTCTGAAGTATTTTTTAGTTGAAATATGTGCTTAAAATTTTATTTTTTACTTGTTTTAAAGTCAACTGAAACACCTTTTTTACACTTATTTCAATTAAAAATAAAATTTTAGGCACATATTTTAGCCAAAAAATACTTTAAGCACCTATTTCAGTTAAATATGAAACATTAGACACATATTTCAACTAAAAAAATATTTTAATCACTTATTAAAAAATCATAATTTATATAATTTTGTAAAATGGCAATGGTAATTGCCATCGTCGGTGGACATGTAATAAAATCTTCATTTATTCGCCACTTGGCCGATTTCAAATAATATGCTTCTACAAAGAAACTTTGCTCTCTTTTGACTTTTCCTTTTTGTTTTTTTGCCTTTATTTTTTATTTAATAAGTTTTATTTAAACTCATTTAAAATACTAATTTTAAGGTACAATTACAGTTTAATTTTTATGTTATATTTAATACTACAAATTATAATTATATAAATTTAAATTATAAATTAAATAATATAATTTCGTGGATAATTACACAATTTGTCACTTTTTACCAAATTTTTTTGGTTTTCCAGTTGTCCTGTTTAGGACACCATGTGGCTGACCAATAATTGCATATCTTAATTTTAGTCAGAAAAAACAAATAAATGAAAATCTAGACCACAAATTAAGTAAATAATTTGTCGGTTTCTGTACGGAATAACATTCCATCTAAGAATTATTATTTATCTTAATGATTGGCGATAATCATTTTAATTACCCCATTCATTGTCTGAACATGAAAATTAATGCCAATTAATATTTGAAATTAAGGTTAGTATTTTTGTTATTATTTTAGTGGTTTAGTTGACTATGTTTATATTAGTTTTAACATATATCAATTATCTACAAATTTAAGTATGGAAATAAGTTGAATATCTGCGATTTTTGTAAATTGTAAATTTAATTTTTGTAAATTTGTGCACATTCCTTTGTGCTCTGACGGTAAAAGTAGATGTTCATCATCTTTTGGGACTCGGGTTTGAGCACTAGTAATGCATGTTGTGCTTGTCGTCTTTAAAAAGACTAAGAAAGTTTAACAGATGATACCCTTGCATTACACCCAGCACATTCAAAAAAAAAATTGTAAATTTGTTTAAAATTTAAATTCATTTTATTATTTGCACGAAGCTTAAATTTTAGTTATTCGAGTTGGCGCATCATATTTTACAACTCAAACTTTATTTGAATTTTTTTATTCGAGTTAAGTTTTCGAGTTCATATACAAATTTTTATAATTATTTCTTCATGTGTGACATATATTTCTTCAAATTTCGAGTTATTCAATTTCTATTTTCCAACTCAAACTTTATTTGAAACTTTTTCGAGTCGAGTCAAGACAAGTCGAGTTTTTTTGCCTCGAGTTGAGTTGAAAATTTTGATTTTTTTTTATTCGAGTTTTGTTCACCCTACCTAATAGGTTTAGAACCTACAACCTAGAAGAGAGGAAAAAGTGTATAACAAGAGCTTTAACCACTTACTCTAGAGATTATTCACAACTGTTATAAGCTTTTATCAAGATATTTTCTTATATAAAAAACTACATGATTTTTAAATAAAAAATAATATATTCAAATATTTTTATTTTAACTTATTCGAGATAAATCAGATTAAAACAATATATGCAAAAGTTAATATCTACATCCACCCTAATATACTATAAACAATAATTAAAATATAAATATCATCTGATTTTTTATGAAATGAAAATACCATCTAAATATATTATAAATATCTAAATTTGAATATCTACATCTATACTAAATATCTAAATATCTAGATTTGAATATCCACATCCATCCTATATATCTAGGTTCACACTAAAAAGAAAATATTATTGTCCCAACATAAAATTTAATAAATAAATATTATCTTATAATTATTTTAAATAATTAGTAAAAAAAAATTATACCCTTTGTTGGCAAATCCATAACGATGTAATCATTAATCTCATTTCTTTTTTTTAACAAATGAAAAATAAATAAAATGGCAGATTTTTAACGTTTTTTCTTTGTATTTCTTTTTTTTTTGCAAGATTTTCTTTGTATTTCTACATGTGAATAATGGCAGCAGGTTGACTGATGAGTGATGACAAATCGTCGCTAATAGGAAAAGTAACATAGAGCTGGAATTTGAGTAAAACGACAAAAGGGAAAAAGTTTTTACTGACGACAAACAGAATCGCTGCAAAAAGTCCAAATTGAAGCAAAAAGCATAAGTAAATGGCTGTACCCACTCCGTCGGTACCGAACAGGAGGGCGCGCTGAGTCCGATCAGTCTATTAAATAGCCTTCTCTTTTCTATTTTATCCGAGTCGAATATTTTTTTAATTAAAATACATTTTTAATATTATGATTATGTTCATATCATTTAAACTTCAAAATAGAAAAAATATGTGTCGAATACGAATAATATTTCATTTTTAATATAGCTTATATTTGTGTCTAAATATTTACCAACAATGTATATTCAAGATAAAACTACAAAGAAAACAGAAAAAAATAATAAATGCATATATATATATATATATGAAAAATATAATATAATATAATAATAAATGTTCTAGTTGTTAGCTTGTACAGGTAAGAAATTAAGAAGGTGTGGTTCAACGAACACCTACTGATAAACGAGATGTAATGTCAAACTATCCAGATATTTAGGTATTTAATATGACACAAGTAGTTGATATATATATATATATATATATATAAATAGATAGTATCCGTTTACACAGTGTAAAACTCTTTAAGTTTTACACGTTTTTGGATCGTTGGATGAGTGAAACGAATGGATGAGACTAACAGTAAATATGTGAAGATTATCACTTCGGAAAAAAAAAAAGTAAGAAGTTAATCTTAGCCATTCATCCCCCATCTAACGATCCATAAATAATCTTTACATATTTACTGTTAATCTGATCCATTCGTTTCATTCATCGATCCAAAAAATGTGTAAAACTTAAAAAGTTTTATTGGGGCAATCACATGCAGTGTAAATATGATATTTCAGAGCAAAAATATAATATTTACACTACATTAATTTTACTGGGGCAATGAAATATTAGGTGTTAAGGTCTCAAATTCAATCCGAGAGAACTCATTCTTCTATATATATGGGCAATTATTTTAGCGACAAGCGTAACTTAATTTTAAGGTTTAAGGATTTTTTAATTCTTATTTTTAAGGTTTAATGATCTTATTTAAGCTATAGTGTTTAGGGGTTTTGTGGACGATTTTGAATTTAAGGAGCATGGTTAGAATTTAGGGTTCATAGTTAATGTTTAAGAATTATAGGATAAAACTTAAACCCCTAACTATATTACTCTAAAAACTAAACCATAACCCCTAAAGCCTAAATTCTAACCACAAACACCAAAATTCCAAACTCATACACTTAACCCCTAAACCCTAAAACTAAAGCATATGTGAAATATATATCATGCACCGACAATGGAAAATATTTTTTTTACAAATACTTTAGTTTTAGTATTTAAGGGTTTAAGTGTATGAGTTTAGAAATATATATATCTAACCACAATCCTTAAATTTGAAACCCATAAACTTAAACCACTAAACCCTAAACTCTAACTTATATCTCTAACCCCTAACATTAGGGCGTTTGTAGAAAAAAAATGTACCGCCAATACATGAAATATTTTCCCTACTACATATAAACTCGGTCCAAATCCAACCGAGCCCATTAAGGACTTATTTGCACACTGCATGAAAAATGTGGGTTTCTCGTTACCGTAAAACACAGGCTCGGCTTTGGTCGGCTCGGGAATCCAAACTCAAATGACCTCCTTGATCCACGAAAAAATGTTATTTTTGGGCCTTCAAGAAGGATACCAAATTCAACTAAAAATTAAAAATATTTTGACCAACAACCATCTAATAAGATGAGACACTAGATCTTTTAAAGGGTTAGAAGAGTCGTTCCATAACAAGTCTCTACATTACACGATCCGGATTAATCAACCAATGAATTGGATGCTTGTGGTTATACCGAAAAATTAAAAATATATATATTTATGTAAAAATTGAATTATAAAATACATTACTCATAATATTTAATGGGTGATTATTTTATATACATATTGTGTAAAAGATGTTTTACATAATTCTGTCTATTTAAACTATAAATCATAAGAAAATGATTATTGTTATTAACGACTCTCATTGCTTCTATTTTTTCCTGAGGTAGTTATTTTTACAAACTTTTTTGAATTTTTTTTCATTAAAATTTTCTCCAACGACGACCTTCATGTCGTCGGCTGGTTTATAGTGTTTACACTAGTTATAGATAAATATGATTCTTGTATTTTGATGATGAATCATTTATTTCTTTTTAGTTTTATTTTTTCTTTGTTTTGCTTTGCCAGAAGTCATTTTACATCTGTTTCTTTTTGTTGTTTTTCGTCTGTTTGTATGGCAGTTTGTTCGTATGTTTTTTTTGTAAAATTTATCTATCATTGTGACATTATTGTCTAATGTTAAGGCAATTTAGCGTTTAAATAACAAGTATTATCGAGCGTTTCAAGTCACAAGATAATCAACAGTCTGTTGTTTTTTGAATTTCTTTGTGGTAGTTTACCGTTGTGCCAAGAACTCGTAGTCGAAAAGAATTCTTGATACATGGAGTTTTTTGGTTAAAGTTTATTTTTGCTGAAATTTTATTTAGAAGACGAAACAAGTTTTCATAGAAAGAATTGTGTTTAATTGCATCTTTCATGCTCTTTGACTTTATGATATTTTATCTCCATGAATATTATAGTGTATTATACTTTGTAATTCTTCTTTTTGATTAATAAAATTCTGTTAAAGTTTTCCGTTAAAAAAACTATAAATCATAAATTTTTAACTTTAAATACTAAACTTATTTTAACTCTAAATCTTAAAAATGACAAATAAATATAATTATATTTTACGTGATATATGCATTAAATATTTACATATTTGATATACACAAATTTATGTGTATACATAAAAAAAATCAAAAGGTTCCACCTTTATTGGCGAGAAGAAAAAACATTTTTCCATGGTCAAAAGTGGTTGGATAAGTTCTATTAGTTTCATTGCATTAAGACAATAAGTGGATATTTTGTCATAAAATATTGACACATACATTATGCACATGGTTTAATCTAAAAAAATATTATTTAATTGTTAGAGGAATGAAAATAAATTATTGAAATTAATAATAAGAATTTTATGAGATTTTTACTGAATTTTTCTTGATTTTAAATTTTCAATCTCAAAAATTAAATTTAGTTAATCCAACGATCCAAAAAAAATATGTAAACTTTTTAAGTTTTGTACACAGTATAAATCGAGACGGACGCATGACTTTTTATTAGAGGACAAATCTAAAAAAATTTAGGGGTGAAAATAAATTTACAATAAAAATTTTCTTAATCATATACGAATTTTAAATGTATAAGTGAATACTATCCCTTTAAAAATATAATTAAATATCCATTCAGAAAATATACAAGTAAATACATAGTACAATTATCATAATTTCTATTTTCATGTGATTGTATACATTGACTGTAGCAGCTTGGATGCTTTTTTTTATAAGGATAAATATTTTATACACAGACGGTGGAAACTGAAAGTTTCTACAAGCGCCTTAGTTTTAGGGTATAGGGTTTAAAGGTTTAAGTGTAAGGGGTTAGAATTTATGAATAGTTGTTTCAATTTAAGGTTTAGAGTTATAATTTAGAGTTTATAGGTTAAAACCTAAATCATCACCATATTACCCTAAAAATTAAATCCTAACTTATAAACCTTAAATTATAACCCTAGACCTTAAATTGAAACAACTATCCCTAAATTCTAACCCCCTACACCTAAACCCCTAAACCTTATACCTTAAACTAACTATCTATACCCTAAAACTAAGGCGCTTGTAAAAACTTTCAGTTTCCACCGCCAGTGTATAGGATATTAATTTTTTTATAATACAAATCACATTTATCCAAAAATGTTTTCATGTATGTTAGATAATAAATTCAAATATAATATAAATTATTAAACATGAGATTTTTTTTTACATTCTAATACAATGATAAAGTAGTATCTTAGTTTACTTTTACTTTTTAGATAAATTCACACATGTCTATAAATTATATTGTTTAAATTTGAATCTCCTAGAAAGGTAATGTTATTATTTTTTTGAATATACTGGTGTAATTACAAGGTAGTATCTCTTCATTTTTCTTAACTCTTTAGCAACGCACACACATGGTACTTATATTCGGATCACCTTAATGAAATACATCATTCTTACGAGTTCAAAAATAATGTCATTCTTTATCGTTAGAACAACTCGATGAATATATTATAATATGAAATAAATACATAAAGAAGGTGACCCAAAATTGGTATAGAACAAAAGTATTTGGGCATGAAAATTGAAAAGATCCGATGGCTCCATTTTCGCTTTTGGGCGGCCTACCTACTCTTGTATCTTTCTTCATCACTAAGTTAACTCCAAACAACCAACAAAGAAAATGACATCTAAAATCTTATGTAAAAATTAAATTAAATTTATATATATATTAATTAATTCGAATTTCATATAAAATGTTCAACACATGATTAGTAGGTTTTAAACTTAATTGGATAAATAAATTAATAATATAAGAAACATAATAAAAAACATGTTAATATTTCGATTTGGTCGACAAATATAATAAAGTCAAGCACTAAGCACCGCCTAAACTCAAATTTCAGTGATTAAACATATTACGTGTCTAACTTTACTGCTTTGGCTGCTCAATTTAAAGCTGAAAAACAGTATTAGTCCACTAATCACATATTTATTTATTTGTTTAATGAATGTCGTAATGTTTTTTATTTATGAAAATGTGTGATTCCATTAATCGGGAAGATCGTACACCAATGTTAGAACGTGCCTTATTGAAAAAAAATTTAAACCTAATTCGGAGAAAAGAGTACGCATATTAATAAAAGAACAAAACAGAGCTGCTCGAATCCCGGCTGTGCACGACAACTCTTTAGTCCTTCGTATTAAGGAGCTGCTCGCTAGAGATTAGAATGTATCTGTTTCTCATGTGTCTTGACAAGCGATTAAGATTGCAGACAAACTTGCTAGCTTGACCCGTGGCCCTCTTTTTTGGGGTTAAAATAAGTTTCGTCTTTTTTTGTTTGCGCTTGAACGCTAGTTGTCTATGTATTTCTCTCCTTTTATATATCACCACATGTATTCTTTTCGCTCATTTAGGTTAAGAGAGTTTTTAATGAGGCATGTGGTGATATTTTCCCTTTCAATAAAAAAAAGAACAAAACGGAACTATGAATGTTCTAATACATCACCATGTAACAAAGGAATAACTCGTGCCGGTGGCGTACTCTAATTAATAACATCCATACAGTCAAATCACACTAATTTGGCCAGAGCATCCGCCACACAATTTTCTTCTCTCCAAATATGTTGTAACCGAACCGTTCACGACCGTCGCAAATCCACGAAATGTTATAACCGAATATGTCGTAAGGATTTATTAACTCATAAAATTCAAATTTTTACTATATATAAAATAAATAAATGTGTATCTTATAGGTACTATTTTAGTTATATGCATGTTTGTCTTACGATTCATTTTCGGCAGGGACGGAGCTAGGATTCAATGTTGGAAGGGACAAGAATCTATTAAGCTATTAAATCTAAAAATTAAGAGGGGCAAAAGCCTTACCGATGTACCCAACATTTGTTGGTATCTTATAGGTACGTTTATATGTATATTAGATATAAATTATTAAATAATTGTTAGCTGCAGTCATTAAATAAAACTTTTGGAAAATTATTATTTTCCATCATAAGCGCATACTTTATTAATATTTAATTAAATGCAAGTTTTACTAATTATTTATTAATATTTAAATTTCATACACAAATCATTAAAATATTTTAAATTTACAACTAAATTATTAATTATAAAAATATTTGATTATTTGTGAGTGTTATATACGATGGTGAAATTTTAATGAGATAGCTCATATTTGAACTTTGAAAATGATATTATTAGAAAATATTTTTAATTAAAAAATCTAAAATTTTAATATAGATCATATAACAAAAATGAAACGTCTAAAAAATATTGGATTTAAACTTTGATATAACGAACATATTGATTATAGATATAGTCAATTAATGTAATTATACCTTTTTAGAATTATTATTAAAAAGAGACAAATTAATAAAACAAGCAATGAAATGAAACATAAATAGTAAATTCAGTATTTTGCCAAATAAAGTACAATTTATAGGAATAATTATGGTGTCATTTCCTGTGTCTAGTTGAAAATAAATATCTTGAAGTTGGTGTAACATTCCTCAAACAAGTGAAAAACACAGGATAGTTGATTAGACCTTCTTTAATTTTTCAAGGTTTAAATATACTTTTTGGTATTGAAATTAGATACTACATTTTTTTAAATTGACATTTAATTTTTGGATAAATTACATAATTGGTCCCTAATTATGTTTTAATTTTTTGTATTTTTTTACTATCAGAAGTTACAAACTGGTCCCTTGACTAAAAAATATAATAAATTGGTATGGTGTCGTTACAAAATTAACGGCAGATGACGTGACATTTAATAAAAATTGGCAAAATAACACATTTAGTTTCAACTTTTACATTTTTGTTTAACTTGATCCTAATTCAAAAAAAAAATAGCTCACATAATTTGAATATTCTATCAATTTAGTCTATCTTCTTTTTCTATTTCTTCTCATCTTTAATTCTTCAAGTCATTCAATCAAATAGCTGGAGATGGCTTTGGTTTTGATATCATATTTTTTAAAATTTTCATTTTAAAATAAAATATATCAACTATTATACGCGAAAAGCAATAAGAAACGAAATCAATAGAGATCACCGACCTTTTACACTTCATTTGAAATTTCCCAATTGAGGACTAAATGTGTTATCATACCAATTTAAATAAGTTACTTAATTTTTTAGAATTAGGATTAAGTTAAAAAAATTATAGTCAAATTTTTTAACGGCATCAGACCAATTTGTTATATTTTTATAGTCAGAGATTAGTTTGTAACTTCTGATAGTCACAAAACGCAAAAAAAGAATTGAAGCATAGTCAGAGAGCATTTATGTAGTTTACCCTTATTTTTTAAAAAATTTCAAGTGAGTAGTCAAACTTTAATTTCATCCATTATTTTGGTGCTATTAATAATTTCAGTCTAAAAATTTATACATTTTATTAATATTAAGTTTTTCGGTGCTCGATTCCTTCAACCGTTCTTGCTCGCCAAGTGGTGGAGAAGTGGAATAATTAGGATTTATAGTGGTTCAACCTTCTAACCAAGGTCTACATCCACTACCTTAGCTTCCCACTAAGGATTTCCAAACAAATTCACTAAGAATTTCGTCCTATTTTCTCTGCTTAGGAGGAAACCGTTACAACGATCAAGCTTTATACCCAAAACTTAATCAAACACTCTCTTACACAAGAAAGACTTGGCAAACTAGAAATCCCTCTAGAAGGTATATGTTTGCACAGTTAAAGCTCTCACCCAAAACCTAAACACTTGAGCAAATTTGACAATTAGGCTCACAAGTGTTGCCTATACAATAAATTGAACAATAAAGCCTTAAGACAAATTCTAAATCATTATGTTGTTGACAATTGGAGCATTGACCATCTCTTGATGCTTGGAGGCCCCTTTTATACTCCTAATTGAGTTTGTAGTTGTTGAGGACTGTTGGGGATAGATTAGAGCCGTTGAAGCCTTTATTTCCCACCATAAATGCAGTTCTGCAGCTTGGCGTATCGATACCCTTCAAACCGTATTGATACGATCCCGATAAGAAAGTAACCGTTGTGCACTTCAGCTGATGCGTATCGATACACTTACCTAGCGTATCAGTATGATCCTGCAGTTTAAAGATCGTTGGAAAATATGACCGTTGGAGTAGTTAAGCGTATCGGTACGCGGTACAACCATATCGATACGTGACTAGCCGTTGGGCTGTTTCAAAACACACCGTATCGATACGGCTAAGCGTATCGGTACAGATTATGGCTACTGGAAAAATCTTGTAGTTGAAACCCTAAGGCGTATAGGTACGATATCAAGCCGTATCAGTACGAGCACTTAAAAAGCTTAATTCTAACTACTTTAAATGTACTTTAAATCATTCCAAAGTCTTGTAAAACCCTTAAACATATTTTCAAGTTTTTTTATTTAAAAACATATTTTAAATACTTTTCAATTTAGTCCAAAATATTTTTCAAATATTATATCAAAACACTTAGTTCTACAATTAATTTAATCTTAATTCAAAATAATTCAATATATTTACCCATTCATATTTAAATTTTCAATTTAATTGTTTTTATGATATTGTCAAACAAAACAAGTCTATCGAATCAAAGCAACAGTTGAATAAATGCATTCTATAATAAACTAACAAGTTATTATTAAATTTTTATTATATCATGAAAGTAATACAACATTAACCAGAGAAAACAAAAGATCTAGGAAAAAAACAAATAGTAAATTGACAAATTTTTAAATATAAAAAAATAATTTTATTCTATTATTTTAAATTAGAACTAAACCGATAGAATATCTTATATTTATTACACAAGTACACAACACAGTGTAAATTTAAAGATTGTTGCTTCCCAGCTGGATCTCTCTTTATCTCTCTCCCCACCTCACATGTCCCATCAAACTTTTAATTTTTTAGATTCCCAAAACATTTTCTCTTCATTTATTTCATAATCTCAGATTTTTAATTTCTGGTTTTTTTAATTCAGTTTTCCATCAACTTGCAGCCTGCAGGTCCCTTTTTCCTTCTATAAAATCAACCCTCCACCCATTCAATTAACTCCTCTACTTTCTCTTCCCTTCTACAATCCCTTTTCTTCTCTTTTGATCCAAAACCAAGTTCTGGGTTTTTGTTTTCCAGCCCGAAACTTGAAGTTTTTGGTGTTCTTGAGGCGTTTCCGTTCCTTTTTTCGCTGTTGTTTTGGTTTTGTTTTGTTTTAACAAGGAAATCTTCATGCTCAATCTTCTGTTCTTGATGTTTGAGATTCATGTCTCCAATTCTCAGTGAAATCTTCCTTTCTGGGTTTATGATCAATTCCACATTCATTCGCAGAACCCATCTCGTTCAATCTTTCTCAGTTGTTTTCCTCTACTGGTTGTACTACGTTTCATGATTCTGTTTGTTTCCCAAGAAAATCTATAATTTATATATATAAGTTTACTTCTAGTACCGTTAGGTTATCTTTATTATTATTATTAGGGTTATCGTAATCTCTCTTGGTTAACTTAATCCCATGGCTTCCTCGAGTGGAACATCGTCCGGTTCACTGACGACAAACTCCGGCTCCGACGGCGACTTACAGACGCTAATGAACGAAAGGAAACGGAAGAGAATGGTGTCGAACCGGGAATCGGCACGGCGGTCGAGGATGAGGAAACAAAAGCATCTAGACGATCTCCAGGCGCAAATAACTCAGCTCCGGACCGACAGCCAGCAGATCCTGAACCGGGTGAACATCACCACCCAACATTACCTAAACGTCGAGGCCGAGAACTCGGTGCTCCGAGCACAGGCGAATGAGCTCCGCCACCGGTTACAGTCCCTGAACGAGATTGTCGGGTTCATCAACGGCGGTAGTAGTCCCGCCCCCGACGATGGGTTTGGTTTCTCCGAATCGGCTGATTGTTTCTTCAACCCTTTGAATTACTTGAACCAGCCGATCATGGCGGCGGCGGATAACGTGTTTCAGTATTGAGAAATCTCCATGGGAGGCCGGTTTAGGCCGGTTTGAAGGAGAAGATAGGGTTTGTTTTTTTGGTGGATTTTTATGAGTAGGGAGTGGTGAGAAATAAGGTTAAGTGTCAGCACACAGATTGGTTTGTTGTGCTTATTGTTGGGTACTTCAGTTTGTAGTAAATGGGGTTTTCATTATATTATGCAAATGACAATGCATGAACCCTTTTTTAATGTAATTTTTATAATTTGAAAGTTAATCTGGTTTTAATTTAGTTAAATTAATGTTATTTTAATTAGCGAGGTTGGTTCAGGTGGTAGTGTATGTTTGGAGGCTTAAAATTACGATTTAACGGGATTTTTGGCATCGAACACCGTGCCACATGTTTGAATTTAAAAATCCAAAATTAATTTCAGACCTCAGACGTGGTTCTGGGAAAGCAAGATATAAGTAGTTTTTGCGTTTTGTCATGATTTTTACATTATATTTTTATACAATCGTGAATTCTAAGGAAAAAAAATCTCAAACATAAATCACGTTACTTTAAAATCAATTTTGTACAAAATTAATTTTATAAAATTACGTTGATCCAAAATTAATCATACCATCGCAAAATTAAATCTGGAGTTTGAGGTCTTGTGTTTTCAGAAAATCTCCATTAAACCATCACAACTAAACTAAATATGCAATGTAGGTCGATTTAAATTAGTTAAGACAAAACCTAAAAAAAAAAGTAATGCATAACTTGATTTCAACCCACATAAAAATATTTTTATTTTTACACTTTTAAATGAAACTTCTTAAAATTCAAATCGATAATATTGTATACAACCCTTCAATTACCCCGCCTATAAAAAAATATTGAATCTTTTACATAAAATATTTTAGTTGGCCCATCTTTAATTGAGAATGATTGTATTAAACATATTTATGTTTATAATTTTAAAATGATATAACATAATAATAATCTGATCAATTAAAATACGACTTTATTAAAGTAAACTTAACTTTTTGTTAATTTGTTGGACTGATATTCTTGAAAATACCAGAGAGCTCACAATTATGTTTTTGTCATTTTTTATTTGTTTTCTTATTATAAGAAGCTGTTATTTGTTCGTAGTTCATATGTAAAAATTTCAATAAAATGTCTAGATAATTTAAACTGTTATTTTTAACTTATTGAGCTGCTCTAGTAGTAAAGTTGAAAGATGATACTACTTTTTTTTAGGTGACTCAAGTTTGAGTAGCACCAACTAAAATTTAATAGGCATAATACTAAAAAATGACTTAATGTTTGACTGAATAGTCATTTTGACTAATATTTTTTTTGAACCAATTTAACTTATAACGTTTGATTTTAGGTTAAAATGGTCCCTCTACGGATGAAATCCGTCAGTCAACTGATGATAACCGGCTTGAAATAACGTGACAAACCTACATGTCAGTGCACGCCGCGATAGCAGTGTCATATAAACAAATATGCTGAATTTACATAATGACACATTAGTCAAAAAATATTTTTATAAAATTGTACGAGATATATAATATTTTTTTTCTTTTGACGTGTCATTCTGTCAAGTCATTTCAAGTTGTTTATCGTTAGTGACCAACAGTTTTCATTCGTAAAAGGGCCACTTTGACCTAAAATAAAATGTTGGAAGTTAAATTGATTAAAAAAAAAGAATATGTGCCAAAATCACTACACAGTCAAACATTAGAGGTAATTTTTTTGCTTTATACCAAATTAATACTATTTTAACAATAAACTTAGTTTAGACTTCAGTTATCCACTAGACCATTAAAATTAATATTTAAAAATAAAAACTAAATAAATAATATAGACAAATCTTGATTGTGAAGTTTTAAAAATAAATTTTTGTCATTGCATCAGATAATAATCATTCACAATATAAAAATAAAATAAATCTGAGACTATTTTTATCATTGCGAAGTTAAAATACTTAATCATCAATGTATCAACCAATAATATGTATAGAATTATCATCAATTATATTGATAACAATTTTTTTTAATTATATCAATTTTAACTCTATTTATAAATTAAAATTTTCGCTATTAATGCACGAACTAACTTTACTCAGTAGTTAAGGGAACATTTGTTGTTCTTAGAAATCACGGGTTTAAGCATCAGCAATCGCAACATGGTGATTGAGTATGCATTGTCAAATGGTTAAGAGTATATTCTGAACATATATTACTTGTAATTACCTTAGCTTTCAAAAAAAAAATACTACTAATTTATCAAGTAATTATATATTTTTCATAATTATTTTCCAAAATTTTGCCATTGAGTTGGAGATAGTTAATTATTGTGTGCTGTGGAAAGGAAGCAAAGAAACAAAGAGACCATCCCATCAGATTGGAACACTAAAAACTTGATAAAAAAGGAGAGAAAAATATCAATTAAATTTAAAAAGCTGATTTAATATATAAGTAAAAAAAGCAAACTTTACACAGTAATGGAAAGATGGATTTAAAGTTAAAAAATAAAAAGTAAATGGAAAAAAAAAGAAAAAAAAAGTTTAAGTAAAAAGAGACATGAATTTCTTTTTTTAAGAGGTTGTTGTAATAGTGGGAGGTGGTTCTTCTTGCAAAAGTTGCAATTTTGAAACTCAATCGCACGTGCAGGGGACAACATTGTCTTCGGCCGGTGTTACTTAATCACATGTTAAGATACCCAAACTAGAAAAGAGTCTAATTTTGCTCTTATTCCCTGTACTATTTTTTTCAATTCGATTTCTTAAGGTTTTGTTCTAATTAGTTCGTATCAATCCATATCGCACACATAGTTCTAGTAGATGAGTCTCATAACGGAAAGTTTTTGTATATATAAAATTTTAAACTCGAGATATGCTTAAGCGATACCAGACTGCTTATTATTTGGATCAAACCATGTTTAAATATATAATATATATATTTAGATATGTTAAAATTCAAATTAGGATTAGACGGTGAAAATGGTCAAATTGTTTAATTTCAAAATTAAAAGGGACAAGCATGAACACTCATAGTTCACATACACCAAAGGCAGGTGTGCGACGATGGTTGGTCTAAGTGGTAAGCAGCTTGGTATCACTTAAGCAAATATCGAGTTAGAGGTCTTGTGTAAGCAGAAAATCATCGCTAGGAGATTTATCCACCAAAGCCACGTGTGCGACGCGAATCGATCTGAATTAACCAGAACAAAGCTCTGAAGAACGTAGAGGACAACCAAAAAATCAATAAAGACCTAACAAGTATTATTTCTAAAATTTGAAAGGAACAATGCTTAATTTGACAAGTGTTTAAACTATTAGTACCAAAATTGATGTTATATAAAAAAAATTGGGGAGGATAGATCATGAACCTTCCATTCCATATGCAGATTCGTCACTAAAAATAACAACACTAACCGGACTCAAACTTAATTGACGCCGTATTCAATTTTTTTGACAAATTCTTATTCTAATTCTAATCCTAACTAAAAGGAGGGGAAACGAAACTTTATGGAAAGGAAGAGAGTGCTCAAAGTGGATTTAGAACTTATAACTAAAGTGAATCTAAGAAAACAAAGATAAGCAGTTTGGCCAACCGGCCAAATATGCTTGTTCGTCGTATTTGAACAGATTGTAAGATTTTTATTATGAATATCGGATTATAAGAAATTGTGTAGCAGTGCTTCAGAGACCCAACTAATTTATTTTAATGATACAACATAAATCAATTCAATAGAGGTTATTTGTGAGTGTTGTCAATTGAACATTAATTATTAAATCAAAGTAGTAGAAGGACTAGATTCTTAAAAATAAAAATAAAAGAGTTAAATTTTAAATATGCAAATAGTAAATGGACTCAAATTTTGAAGATTCCATTTAGTAATAGCTGGTATTAAATATCAATTCTTTCAAGGTCTGCATGTTGTAACATCTGTTCCTGTTTTTCTTGGTATGTGGAATTTATGAATTTAAGAGCATTATAATTAATTACATATTAAAAAATAAATTCAAAATTTAAATATATTGAGTCTCAAAAAATAGATAGAAATAGAGGCTTTAAGTTTCTTAAGATTACTATAATAACTTTCTTGTTATTGTTTTTTTTGCAATTTAATCCCAATAAATTGAAAACAAATAAAACGAATTAATTGAACAATTTTGACTTCCAATACCTTTCTCCCCATAAAATTACAAAAAAGAAAATTGCAAGGAAAAGGGCTGCATGTAAATCGCAATTTACACTGGGAATGAATTAAGTTTTAATATTGGAGACGACATTAGTCGGAGAGAAAATTACGAGTTTCGAATATGAACTATAAAATATATACACTATAAAAATAACTAAAAAAGTTACTCAAATCAATAATATTTAATAACTCAATTTTATTATATTGTCAAAATAAAAATAATCAAAACGAATTTTTATATAATCAAATGAAAATAATCGAATACATATTTTTACCAACAAAGGTTGAGTGCAATAACAAGACACTTTGCTCTTTTAAGGAAAAACCTGCGTTCGATCATTGGAGATGACATTGTTGGGGGAGAGAGTCATAAATCTTAAATATTGACCATAAAATTGTCACGTACTTAAGAAAAACATACATGCAATAACATAATTTATTAAATATTTCAATTGAATTACTTTATATTAAGATCATATTAATTAAATATATAATTAATTTATTTGATTTAATTTTAAAAACGATAGTGAAGATGAAATAATAACGGAAATAAAAAACATAAAAAAGAACAAGTAATTATTTGTAGTTAAATCAATTCGATTTAACTGATTATTTATTCTCCTAATTACCCTTTGCTTATGATTTTTAGTCACATAATCTAATGTTGATAATCATGGTTCCGTAAGCACTCGTGAAACTAATAGAAATATTTTCAAGTAAATGCTTAGGCAGTCAACAATTAAAACAAAAACGAATAAGTTCACGCTCTTTTAATTATTTTGTTGCTCTCTCTGTTTTAAACCTTCGAACTAGATTTTGATGCAAGTTTAATCACCGCTCCTGTTCGCGATTGAGTTTGTGGTGATAAACGTGCTGTCAACGTACCCCAATTCTGCAATATGCGTTTTTAATGTTGTTTGTTGATGTTTTTTACCTTCATCGTCGAGCTTTGGTGATGTTTTGTATCTGCTTTGTTTCGAGTCTTTGAATTAAGTTTTTATATTTTCTTTATTTGGTCTTGTTTATGATCTAGATACGTTAGTTTTGTGTTTTTAGGATTATGTCCGGATCATATTTATTTACCTGAATTGTAAGCTTTCATATTATAATTTTTCTTTATTAATAAAAAACACATGAAAATATTGTATTTTATTTATAAAAAGTGAAGAACGTTTTAAAAAATCCCTTTGAAAATGACATTACCACGCTTGTGCAATTGTCTTTAGAAAAATCAAAGTGGGTGACGTACGACTAATTAGGAGTTAATTGTTTGGCCACCATTCAAATCATGACACCACCTTTAACATTATAAAGTTAAATCATAATAAAGAATATGTTTTTATTTGACAATTATATCAATTAAAAATATACTACAATTAAATCTTTTACTCTTTACTTTAGTTTTGTCCTATGCAATTTTTTATTCCCTTAAACTGGTTGGCAGCTGTACCGATTTTAATATTAATTGTCAACTGTTAGAAATTATTTTTCTTCTTTATATTATTTTTTATGTTCTCATTTTTAATTTTAATAATTATGTTCTTGTCACAAGTCTTTTTTTCTACCTTTTAATACATATCATCTTTTTTTTTTGGCATGTTTTTTTCTTATTCGACCGTTTGGTCGTTTTTTTCTTTGATTTCTTATCAGGGTTAGATTTGACGTTGCCATGACTGATCAAGATGACGCTCTTTAATTATCTTTTTGGTCTTCCTGTTTTGGAACCTCGAACTGGATTTGGACACGAACTCACAATCACCGTTTTTGTTCGCGATTGAGTTATGGTAATGACTGTGTGGTCAACGCGCCTTATTATTGCAATATGCATTTTTAATGTTGTTTGTTGTTGGTTTTTTTACCTTTCATTGTCGAGCGTTTAGTGATGTTTGTATCTATTTTGTTTTGAGTCTTTGAGTTAGGGTTTTACCTTTCTTTGTATGGTCATGTTTATGATCTAGAGATGCTAGTTTTCGTGTTTTCAGGATTATGTCCGGATCAAATTTATTTACATGAGTTGTAAACCCTCATTGTATTTTGGATATATCCTCTTTTAATAAAACTAGCGTACTCACATTTAAAAAAATATAGTACAATTGAATCTTTCGAGCGATTCTAGTGAAAAAGATAATTTATTATCACTACTCACTAGTTATTTGCAAGGTGTGTGCGTTATCAAAAGATTAAGAAAAAATGAATAGACATCACACTACAACTAAAAGAAATACTATAATTATCAACGAGATTGAACCAAATGGTAAACAATTTGATATCACTCAAGTAGGTCTCGAGTTCGAGGCCTTGTGTATGCAGAAAATCCCCGCTTGGAGACTCACCCACCAAAGCCTGATAAGAGACGCGGGTCGGTTTGGATTATTCAAGGCAAAGCATTGAGAAACCAAGAAGGCAACAAAAAAACTAAATTACCGGTTGAGCTTAGCTCAGTTAATATGTCATTGGTACAATATACAAAAGTACACAGATTCGAACATTTTTTTTTAATATGCTGGTATGATACAAGATTAACATCTGTTCAACTTTCTTTGTCTTTTTTAATAAGACACACACCGTGCAGAACTGATGCTCGAACCCGGGTCACATGAATTCGAACATATTTAGACATTAATATCTTTTGTTTTATAAATGAGGAGAAGATTGAATAAAATACTCCTACATTAAAACATTAAATCCTATGTAAGAAACATATTAATTCACTATCAAGTGTCAAAACCCGTCATTGAAATTATGGTTTGATTTTCATGAGTGGCAAAACCTAACATGTCCTAAACTATACTATATTTTTTTCTTTATAAAATATCCAACAATATTTTACTTTTTGAAAAAGATTTTTTCAAAGCTTCACAAAAGAAAGGAATTGCTTTTTCCCCCCTTCTTTTTCTCACATTTACTTTTTCCATATAAGCATTAATCAAATCAGACAAAAAACCATAAAAAAACTTTTTTTCTCCATTGTTTTATTCCATGTTATAGTAAGCAATTGAAATTGCATCTTTAAAAGGCGAGTACAAAAATGATTTAATGTTTAATTTAATTAATTTATGTATCTACATTTAAGAGTTAACGTTTCGTAATTAAAATACAATTATAATTATAATATAATTAAGATAAATATTTTATACACAGGCGGTGGAAACTGAAAGTTTCCACAAGCGCCTTAGTTTTAAGGTATAGAGAGTTAGTTTAGGATATATGATTTAGGAGTTTAGTTGTAAGGGGTTAGAATTTAGGGATAATTGTTTCAATTTAAAGTTTAGGGTTAGAATTTAGCGTTTATAGGTTAAAACCTAAATCCTCACCATATTACCCTAAAAACTAAACCCTAACCTATAAACCCTAAATTATAATCATAAACCTTAAATTAAAACAACTATCCCTAAATTCTAAACCCTCACACCTAAAGCCCTAAACCATATACCATAAACTAACTCTCTATATCTTAAAACTAAAACGCTTGTGGAAACTTTCAGTTTCCACCGCCAGTGTATAGGATATTAATCCATGTAATTAATGCAATTACAAATAAAATCAACTACTACAATATATAATCAAACTAATAATCAGAATATATCGGGATCTTAATTAAAAAAAATCTACACATAATATTTACATATAATATCACTTAAGCCTAAAATCTCATCAATCTTACTATTACGTCAATACTTTATTTAACATTTTAATTAATATTTATTACCGAAGAAATGGATTGTAAACATGTCCTACAAAAATGAGTTTTTTATATTAAATATTTCGTGATAAACATTTACTATACTGCTTTTTTATATTAAATATTTATTTAGTAACTCATTTTAATTAAATAAACTGATTGACTAGATCAATTAAGCTAAAAAATCAACTTTGAAATTATGGAGTTATCTTAGTGATAAAAGGGTGACATATTTTACTTAGGTGACTCAAGTTTAAATAATTTAATCTATAAATATACGTCGAATTTTACCCTGGGTAATGCAAATGAGTGGCCGACGCTTTTTGGGACGATACTTTGGATGTTGGGGAAGCATAGGAATCGTTGCGTCTTTGAACCGGATGACATGCTGCAGCAGGAGCCGATTCTCTTTGCGAGTCGCAAGCAAGTGTGTGATATCGCCATTGCCAAGACTTTTTGCGCGAGGCAAACAGGGTCTCATGGCCAGATATTTCGAGGAGCGACGACTTGGAAGCGTCCGAGCACAAGTTGTTTTTTTCTGTGCACGGATGGGGCACGCTGCCAAGGTGATGGTAAAGCGGCTTGTGATGGCGTGATCCGGGATGAGCTAGGGATGTGAGTGTTGGGTTACTCAAAATTCATTAGTATATGTTCGACTTTGGATGCGAAGCTTTGAGGTATTTTGATAGGGCTTCGTCATGCATGAGACTTGGGGTATCATGGTGTTAAGGTGGAGGTAGACAATAGTGATGCGATATGAGTTTTGACCAAAAACGTGAAAAATGGTAGGCTTTACTCGCTTATTCATATGATTAAGGTATTGCTTGACCGAAATTGGAAGGTGTCTCTTATACAAATTACTCGTTAGGCTAATAGGGTGGCAGATGCGATGGCTAAGTATGGTTTTCAGTTGACACAAGGGGATATGTCGTTTGTACAACCGCCGGGTTTTGTTATTGACGCGTTACACGCTGATGTTAGTAGTGTTATGGTGTGATTTGTATATTCAAAGTCTACATGTATACTCTTTTTCCTCCATTTAAGCTTAGGGAAATTTTTTAACGAGTTACCTGTTTTTTTTTCTTTTCTTATAAAAAAACTAGACACAAATATTATTTTATATTCGAAGCAAAAAAGGTGGTGCATTTGATTTTATTTAGATTCTAAAAGCATGTGGCCAACCATGCTTTTGTATGACTCGCGTGATCCGAGTAAAAAGGTGTCTTGTAATGTTCGGTTTCTGTGTCAACGGTGGTGAGATTAATTAGTAGTATTAATCATTAATTAATTAATTAATTAAATATGGTAGGCAGTGATGTTGTAGGACTTTGTCGACCTAATATTATTTTTTTAACGGCAAAAAAACAAAAGAGCCTTAATTGAGAATGATGTCTTACTTGTTAAGCATGAATGGTGGGTGTTGATCGCATCCTAATTAAATATTCTACTTTTCATTAAGTGAGAAAAGGTTGGGTAAAAATTAGCAAAACTCGACTCAAAATATAATTTTATAAATTTAATTTAAAAAATTTAAAATAAATTTAAGTTATAAAATAGAATTAAATAACTTTAATAACTAATAATTAATTGAATGATTTTCAAGTTTGAGTCGAGTCTATTAACTCTACTTAATACATGTATAGCACACACATATATATAGTATATGGTTATAGAAAATCGTTTAAATTGTAAGCAATTAGTATTATAATATTATAAACATTTATAATTAAATTTGAAACTCGAACAATTTGAAAATTTTCAAATAAAGTTTTAGTTATAAAAATAAGACTCACTAACTCGGTTAACTTTATTTTTTTTTTAACTTGACTCAACTTATCGAATACTCATCTTAAATTTTTTAAATAATTATCCTATGTAATATAGGACCTAAAATTTTATAATGATACATGATCACACAATAGTCTCTAGAAACATTTGTTTTTATTTTTATGATTGAGTTTAGGGAGGCTATCACAATCCATGAGGTAATGTCATAAACTTTGAAAAACGTTAATGTTGGTACTTATAAATCACACACCAAATAAAATTGTCCTTCTGCTGAACAATTTTTATGGTCCTTCAATTTTATCAGTCCAGTCATTTTAACTTTTAAATTTTTATTATATTTCGTTTCAATTTATTTTTTGTCAGATTTATCATAACTTAAATAAATATCAGATAGGTTATCATTTGATCAGTGGCGGAAGGTAATAGAGACCGACGAGGTCATGATCTCCAAAAATTTTGGAGAATTATAATCTAGTCTTTCAAAAAATTTAATTTGACCCCTCAAAATTTTAAAAAATCTTATTAAACTTTAAAATTTTTTAATTAAATTCCCTCCCATAACTTTAAAAAATTTCATTAACTCCCTCAAAATTACTTAAAGTTTTAGTTAGACCCCAAAATTTTTTAAAAATATAAATTAAACCCTAGGCTGGTTGGGGCCTGAGCAGTCGCTCATGGTGCTATCTTAATAGTCGGTCTTGGTCTAAGTTCAAATACTAGACAAATTAGACATTTTTTTTATAAATTTTGAGTTTAAATACCTAATAAGTCATTGTATTTTTTAAATTAAACATTTCAACCCCTCCAAATATTCAGTCTTGGCTCCGCCCCTAAGGCCTTGTGTATGTATAAAATCTCCGTAGGAAGACTAACCCAACAATGTCAGCATGCAACGTGGGTCGGTCTAGATTCGCCAGGGCAAAGCCCTGAGAAATTAGGAGGGCAACAATGTTCATACATGTTCTTAACTTTTTGACATTACCTTGTAAACAAAACGTTTTAAACTCGCGTCTCTTAGAATAAACATCATCCGTTTTTTTTACTGATACAATTGTTAGGTTAAATGAGACAAATTTCTTAACTTGCTGTGTAAAGTTGTAACATTATATCCAATCACTTCAGTGTTGGGTAGTCCTTTATGTGGTTATAGCCTGATGATAGTTTTGAGAGATAAAAACGCTAGAAATGGGCCTTTCATGGACTGCCCCAATGGGTTCACGAATTACAAAACGAATCAAACTAGTGTATGTATTGAAATTTAGAATGTTTAATAAAAGAATAAAACATTCTTTAACAACGGCGTAACTCAAAATCATTCATTGAGCTATCATTTTAAAAAATAAACAATTGGGATTAGGGGTGGGAATCCAGCGGTGCGGGGACACTTTTGCATTATTTATTTCGTCCTCAAAACTTGCGGTGCAGTTTTGGGAAATCCTCATTACATTCTTCGGAGATTTTTTTGTCTCCGTCCTCATACCCATCGAATCCTCATGATTTTCGGGAAATCTCCGTCCCCAACAAATCAAACAAAATTTATTATTTTACTAACCAAAATATATTGTCAATTTTAATTTACAAGTCATTTATTCAATACACTTTTAAAAAACGCGATCGAAAAGGAATAAGGTAAATTGAGAGATAAATAGATTATATACTCTTAATTAACAAAAATAGGTATTACTAGAGAGGTCACCCAAACTTAATAAGAAATAAACAAAATGCACAAATATCTTGATGGATTGAAACATTGATCATAAGATAGAAAAATATACATATATACAGATAAAAGAGAGTTAATTATATATATATATATAAATCTTGTAAAATATCGAGATCCTTGCGGATATTTTTGGGGAATCCCCACGGTTATTTTTACGATTACGGTTCGGTCATCCTCACGATTCGGATATGGCAATCCCCGTCCCCATCTCCATTTAAGTTTCGGTGATAATACTTCTCCATCCCCGTCCTCGTGGGTGAAGATTTCGGTTATTCTCCATCTCTATTAGTTCGAATCCTTACGATTTTCGGATATTTTCCGCCGAATTCCCACCCCTAACTGGGACTCTCACTAGTCCCTTCTTAATTACTCTCATGTTAGGTAAGATTCGATGAGTAAAATAGTGCCATGAAATGATTCGATAAATGGAAATTATTTATATGGGTTGACGTGGATCTCTTTAATAGGTGTTTTGTTAAAGGAAAATTAGGACTGAATCATAGTGAATCTCTTATATGTGTATTTGAATGTGATTGAAAGATAAATTATCTTGTTATGATAGTTTCGACGTGATTTAAAGTCTTATCATATATTAAGCGTGCACAAAATAAATGTTAATAAAAGACATAACATATAAGAGATTTTTATATGATTAGGGCTGGAGGGGGCGGTCGTTCTCCTAAAAATTTAATTTTTATATGATTTAAATTTTTTTTTATGTATTTTCTATTGAAAATCTATTTTCGCCCTCTAAAATTTCATAAGTTCGCCCTCATAACATAAAGTTCTGCGTCCGTCCCTGCTCCTAATCATGAATCAAGCAAGCTCATCATTATTTGTAGCCATGGATGGACTCAAAGGAGGCTGGAGAGGACTGTTGCCCCTTGGTAATTTTTAAAATTTTTAATATATTTTTTTATTAAAAGTTTATTTCTATCCCCTAAAATTATATAAGTTTGCCTCCCTAAAATTATATAAGTTCACCCCTTGCGTAGGTCCTTGAATTTGTAGCAAGATGAGTAGATGACCACATATAACATTGCCATACATGATACAACAATATTTTGCAGCATCGAGTTTAAAAAATATTGTTCATTTTGGAACTCATGAACAATATACCTTTAAAGTTTTTTATTTTATTTTAGAGAAAACTTAAAAGAGATTTCTCGATGTTTGAAAAAATTATAATTATTAAAAAATATTTATAAAAGAATTTGAATTCATAACCCATAAGATATAGAAGATGGTATGTACACAAGGACAAAGTTATTTAGTGAGCGAAAAGAATTATTGTTACTCTTAAAATGTTTTGATATAATAATATTTTATTTTTTTTAATTTAAATATGTGCGGAATAAGACTTTTATCCTCCTAATTTTTATATTTAAAAATTTAGTAACTCTTGCTCCTCCAATTTTTATTACAATTGGCACCAATTCTTTGCCATCTTTTTTACCTCGATTTTTATAATAGATTTAAAAATTTTATGAAATAATAACGAATTGTCCGCTCACTTTTCAAATAAATTATATTTTGTCCTTGAATCAGGATCCTAGTTCCGTCCCTAACCATGTAATAGTAAAACAAAAACATTATCATCAAATCTCTCTGGACATTTATTTTAATTATCATCATGGAAAGATTGGCCTAACTTTCCTTTACAAAAAGATGTCTGTCATCTTCTGCAGGATAGGGTTCATTTTTAGGGCACAAAGTTCAGTTCCCTCCAATTTCAAACTTCCCCCAAGTCATTCCACAACCCTAAAAGTTACTGTAATTTGCTAATGGTAATAATCCAATTTCAATCACTTTGTAGATGATCAATTACCAACAGGGTAAAGTGAGAAAATTTACTTTAACTCAAGGGAAGATATGCCCTAAACCCCACTTTACTTAGAAGAAAAAAGGAGATTAATAATGTAAATCTTTAGCGCGTTTTTAAAACTAAACGCCGCTAAGACGAGACCTGTTGCAGTATTTTCTACACAAACGCTATTATATTTTTCTTAGCGGCGTTTCTACCATAAACGCCGCGAATTTTATTATTTTGTGGCGATTTTAATCTAAACGTCGTGAAAAGTATAGTATTAGTGGCATTTGCTCCAAAAACGCCGCTATGTACCAAGCCTGATGTAATGAAAGTATATAATATAATATCTCACATTGCATTCTTTTTCCCTCTTCCTCTTTATTCCCCACCACTGTCTGTTTTAGTTGTGTTTGGTGCGTTGTCGTTAAGGATAATTGAAAGCACTAATGTGACATAAAACCTTATTTTAATGCAGACCTAATTAGTGCTTTATCCATGGCCCTTAGGGTTAGACCATGAAAAACTCCCCAATGGCCATACATGTTTAGATGTTCCCATTTTTAGCCCTAGTAAGATGGTTGACATCAGGCAGATTTTTATTTTTATCACGGTTTATGTTCAAGGTTCGAGATTCTTCCCCTTAAGAATGCAATATGTCTTATGTTCAGTCAATATTTTTTGGTTATCATACGACATTTTTAAGTGACATAATATATTCACTCGATTTAGGGGTGATTCTCGACATGTTCAATATGAGCGATCACACAGAACTCCCAGAAAAAGGTGCCCCGGATGAGTTAAGTAAAATGCTTACAAGGAAAAAAAACAAAAGATTAGTCATAAACTAGTGTTAAAATACATGAGAAAAACAAAATATTGTCACACTTCATAGATTTTGAGTCATGTTATACTCATTTTTATTCAAAAGTCAACATACAACGCACACCTCAAGTCAAAAAAGATTTATTTTTTTCTTTTAAATTGAAGGTCTCATTTTAATAAATTGTATAAAGCCCCTAAATCTTTTGAATCTTGACTCGTCTGTAACTTAAAAATCCACTTTAACACATTTGCATCTAACTCACCCCGTTGTTATGCTTTATTCACCAAATAAATGCAATGGTTATAATTGTTAAGCTACGATGGGTCAGACGAACTCAAACGAACATGTCACATACTATTGTTTTTTGTTGTTCTCTCAGTTTTCTACGGTTTTGCACTAACTAATATAGATCGATTTGGGTCGAACGTCTGATTTTAGTGAGCGAGTCTCCTAATAAAATTTTTCTACATACACAAAACCTCAAGACATGCATGTCACATACCATTTAATTAAGCGTTACAAAAATGCCTATATGAACCAAAATGTAACCCGTACAAACAAGGAACTGTATAATACTTTTATCCAATAAATAACAAAGAAAAACCGAGGGTGTTTTGATAATTTCAACTCGAGTGTCACACTCAATACTGTTAGTTTAATTAACTATATAATCCACTAACTCATTAGACTAAGTGCCCCAACAAAAGGAAAAGTGGTCTCCTCAACCTTTTTTTCTTTTAACTTTTGAATTTTGTAAACTTAAAAAAATACATTAAGATTGCATTCTTCCCAATAAAATAAGGCTAAACTACAATAGAAGTCACTCAATTATGGGTAAGGTTACATTTGGGTCACTCAATTATTAAAGATTACATTTGGGTCACTCAATTATGGGTAAGCATACATTTGGGTCATCCAATTATTAAAGGTTACATTTGGGTCACTTAATTATGGGTAAGGTTATGTCTGAGTCACCCTTCATATTTTAAAAGTACATCAATTTAGTCATTTTTTCTTTCAAATCACTTGTATACCCTCCTTAACATTAGAGTACTTCATTTGAAATCATTAATTAATCTAATACACAAATTGATATACATTTTTTTAAATATGAATGGTGACCCAAACGTAACCTTAACCATAATTGAGTAACCCAAACATAGCCTTTAATAATTGGGTGACCAAATGTAACTTTACCCATAGTTGAGTGACCTCTATTGTAGTTTACCCATAAAATAAAACCTATTTGTTGCCTTTGGTTCATCCCTAAGCCTATAGCTCTTATATCAAATATAACGTTGATACTTGAATATACTAATACAAATCCCCCCCCCCCCCCCCCCCCCCCCCCCTTGCAATTTGCTTCATATATTCCCACTTGAATGAGAAAAAAAAGAAAACCACAGAAAAATAGTTAAAGTGATTTCTTGAACATGCATAATCTCAAGAAGATTGCTCTACTTTTGTTCCTGGTTTCAGCTTTGCTTTTATCAACTTCAATGGCAGGTGGGTTCTTTTCTTTGTCCATGAATATGTTGAGGTTACTTTTTAATGTAATTTTTGTGTATATAAAGCTGCTTCTCAGACCAGATTTAACCTTGTTTTTTTAGTGTTTTTAACATGTTTTGTTACATAGAATAATGGGTTTTCTATGTTGTACTCGTATGTTTCAAGCCTTGGGTTTTGTTGGGGTTTTGAAGATGGCAAAATGAAGTGTTTTGCATGTTTAATGTACAGGTCGCCATTCTAAGTTCATGAATAGGTTGGCTGAGGAAGAAGTTGATGGAGCTTTTGAGGTTCGTGTTGCATTTTGATCAACCTCTTGCTTTTGTTTTCGATTTGAGTCGAGCCGGGTCGAATTTCATAAATGGGACTAGGGGTGTAAACGAGCCGAGTCGAGCTCGAGTAGTGCTAAGCTCGGCTCGACTCGTTAAGAATTTGAGTCGAGTTCATGCTTGACTCGAGCTTGAGTATGTTGAACTCGACTCGACTCGTTAAGAATTCGAGCCGAGCTCGAGTTCGAGTAGCTCGCGATCTGTATCGTTTTATTTACAACATTGTTCGTAATAATAATGATAATAATCATACAAAAGAAATATTTCTATGTGGCTCATTAAAACCCTCTAATCCTAGTATGAGAAAAAAAGTACACATGAAAATATAAATAAAAGTTAAACTAAAAATTAAACTAACATAACAACCAAAACACCAAACCTACGTTTTAGTTCACTTTAATTTTAAAAATTTTAAAATAGTTTATCATACTTTCGAGTAGCTCACGAGCTTTTCGAGTCAGGTATCAAGTAGCTCAGCTCGGCTCGTTAAGAATTCGAGCCAAGTTCAAGCTCGAGTCGAGTGTTGGCCGAGCTTTGACCGAGTCGAGCTCCAAAATGCTGCAAAATGTAACATTTAACCTACTCCTTAAAATAAAATCTCAAGTTCTAATCTCGTGGGCGAAGAAAATGAAGCTAGAACTTTGTCCCCATTTCTGATCTGGATTCTAAATATATTCGAAACTCATATAACTATCGAACACAAACGTGACTCGAATAACTTTCAATTTTGTTTTAATGTGAGTGCAGGAGAGTGGCGAAGGGGAAGCAATCCAAGAAAAGCTGCTAAGAGTAAACACCAAAGACTATGGAAAATATGATCCAACACCAGCTCTTGTCAAGCCTCCCTTCAAGCTCATACCTAATTAATTAATATATATTATTACATTATAATTAATGTAATAATTAGTAATAAACCTAGCTATAAATATAGATATACGTAGATATAGATATATATCGTAATATGTGTCATATATTATATAGTGTAATACTATGTTTAAAAAGCTTAATGCTTTGTTTCAAAGTAGAGTGGGAGAGAATCATGGACTGAATCTTACTATGTATTATGAGCGATATATAAACATATATATTATTTTAATGTAATGCAATGTTAAGTATTACTACAAAATTATGTAAAATTTGTGTGGATACGTTGAACTTTCTTCTCTTATGTAAAATTATGAAAAATCCAAACAGAAATCCTAAAATCCCTAAATTCGGCTATTGTTACTGTCGTTGGCCACGTTTAGTGACATTATGAAGCGTCCTCTTCTTGCCGAGACTTACACGTCGCTCATCATCCGACCGCTTCGCCCAATGTTTAACACGTCGTCAGTCGGTTTTCGACGATGGAGCGGTGGGGTAAATGGTCGGTGGCCTCCGACGATGGCAGTAGTGGGGTCTGACGAAATTATCGACGACGACAATGACATCAATTTAAGATTTTGCGGTTTTGATTTTTTGAATTTAGAGATTTTGAAAATTTTGAGTTTTTTTAACCAAAAAACATGTCATGTGTCGTACTATGAATGGATGAGAGATTTTTTAACCGATTGAGTTTAAAAACAAACTAAAATAAAATGTTAGACACATATTTCAACTAAAAAATAATTAAACAAACTCATCTTTTAAAATAAATATAATGTAGCCACTTATTTAAGTATTAAGCTTTTTTCCGATTTCTCAAGGTAATCTTTTACCTTCCTTGATTAAAAGTTGAAGCTGGCGTCGCCCGGACTTGAACCGGAGACGTGATAACCAACTACACCACGATACCTCATTTTATCATTTTATTTTCGCAAAACATTTATGAAAACTTTCTCATTGTATGCCAGTTGAGAAGTTATCCTATGTATTGGTAGACTTATTTGTTTGTTTATTATGAAACATTACACTATTGAGGAAAAAGTGATTGAGACTTGAGAGGGCCTACAAAAAGCTTGCTCTAGATGCTCTGGTGGAGGAGAAAGTGAGGAGAATTAAACAGTTTCGGAAAAGATGGTGAAAAATAAAGTTTTGAAAGTTTATGGATTAAATTAAATTTAGCAAAAAGTTTCAACTGAGAATTGTTGTCAATCTCAGCTGCAAGATATACATATACCAAATATGTATCTAACAATATAATCAGAGGAAGCAGTTCCAGAGATAGTTATCATTTCACATTGATGTTAAATCTGAATACTTCAAAAGTCACAGCCTTCGGTTAATAATCTAAATCGACGACGACAATTACACATAACACATTGTTGTAACACTACACCACAAAAACGGATTCGACATAACGATTCTGTCCTAACGATTACGGCCTACAAAAAGAATTGCCATTTAGCCTAACGATCGTAGAGAATCAGAGGTGAGATGATGTTCATAACCGAGGTGTAAAACCTGTTAGACCCTTTTCTTCTTGGTGAGTGACTCCCAGTCATTGGATATAACGAGTTCGTCATCCTCATCATCGAGGTCAAGCTTTTCGGGTTTCTTTTGATTTCTACTTTCGTCGACCTCAGACAGTTTCCTTTTCTTCCCGGCAACAGTTTCAGTCCCGCCCGACGTTTCCTGAATTTCAACATCCTTCTCACCCTCCAGAATCTCCTCTGTTGGCAAAGCATTGGATGTGCTTTCACCATTTCCATTAGACTTATTGTTGTCCTTATCAACAGGAGCTTCTACCCATCCAGAGAGAACCATTCCGTCGGGTTCTTTCTCCTCGTCAAATTCTTCCCTGTGAGCACGAAGAGCAAATTTATCAATGCAACTTCTATAGGCAAAATAGAGCGGTCGTTCGGAAGGAGAAAAACGTGTTTAAAATTTTACAGTATGCAGACAAACCTATGCTTGATCTTGATACTGCATGAGAACTCCTGTTGAAGATCCTCTACGGTAAGCACCGTCCCGCTAGTAACAGGAGAAGGCAGCTCGGATAATGCCTGTGAAAAGAAATCAATCGCAATTATCATACTACATTTCGCGCCAAAGTGTAAAAGAGCAACACCTGTGATTTCAAGACTTGAAGCCACAAGTGATTAATAGCACAAAAGGCTTATCGTCTTCGAGAAGAATATTACTTTCTCAAGGTTTGCAGCATAAATTGCTACCATATCGTCTTCGAGATCTTCACCGACTTCATAAAGAATACTCGCCCCTTTCATGATTACAGGAAAGTTCATGCCAAGTTTGCCTTTAACAATCTTTTCAACAAAATCCCGCAACTTAGAATGGTGAGTATTAACCTCAAGGGATAGCGGCGTCTGTTTCAGAGATATTAAAAGTAAGCAAGTCGGATTCGAAACATTCACAAAACAAATTCCAATCAGACATCTGTTTCGGATATACCTCCGAACAGACGTAACAAGACTTGTTAGGCTCATAGGGTTCTACAGGCATTAGAAGCAACTTTCTTGAAGGATGTTCTAGACAATATGTCATCCTGCATACGGATCGTATTATACTAAACTGAAATATATAATTACTTCAATCAAAAGAAAACAAATTTAGCTACGAATTAAAGATTCTGAACTAAACCTGTAATTGTTGTTATCCTTTTTTAAAACCTTAATTGCTTCAATCACAATCAACCCAGCTATGATAGCATTTGTTGTCGCAACAGCATGCACAATATTACCAGCAATTCCTTTAGCTTCAAAAAGACTATGTAAAGGAATCCCAAAAGACGAAGCCCGGATATTTGCAGCAGCAGTAACAAATTCCACAGCCAACTGATCGTCTTTATCAAAAGTAAGGTTCCCTATTTCCTGTCAAATGATAAAACAAATCAGTCTAACTTGGTAGGTGGAGATGATAAATCAGTTTTACAAAAGCAAGAGGTTATCATTGACCTTTCCTCTCTTGGAGAAAAATAATCTCAAAGCTTCAAGGAAAACTCTCGAGTTTTCAGCAAGGCTCCATATATCCTGAGGATTCTTCAAGCTCAGAGATGCCATGGCCGAAACATCACCGGTTGCACAATCTTTTTCTGTGTCCCCGTTCTCTTTAGTCATTTTCACATGCAGGACGTCTTTACTATATATAGGCCGTGGTTTGTTTCGGTTTTTCCATGTTTCTTCATTAGATAGAGCAACTTCTATGTTATGACCAAATACATGATCATATATTCTTCTTCCATATTGTTCAATATCCTCATCTTTTCTACATTCAAATACATCTTCTGAATGTTCAGACGAGTTTCCAGTATCACTAGAGCGCACATTCAAATCATTCTCCCGATTCTTGTCCCCAAACAACTTTGCAAAAAGCAGGTCCTTAGCCCACACAATACAATGAACAAACTACAATTCAAACAATACAATTAGAAGTTGAGACAAAACAATTTCTTAGGCAACAACATACCTAAACACTAGATCATAATTCTTGCGTAGTGACTACTGGTTGCTCAAAGCCAATACAAAGAAGCAAATGACTCCGCCCCCTAGGGGTGAGCGGTCAATCGAGTCGAGTCAAAACATTTCGAGTTATTCGAGTTGACGAGTCATATTTTACAACTCAAACTTTATTTGAAATTTTTTCGATTCGAGTCGAGTTTTCGAGTTTCTATAAAGATTTAACTGTAATTATTTATCATGTTATAGTAGGGTTTGATTCCAATTTAAACTTTTTTCTCTAATCATATAAGATATGCACATATATATTTTTCACATGTTACAATATTTTCCATATTTTTATATATCAGTATGTATATATCATAAAAAATAGAGGGGCTCGTCTCAAACTTAAAAATAAATCTACTAATTACTAAAAATTTCGAGTTGTTCGAGTTATTCGAATTTCCATTTTACAACTCAAACTTTATTTGAAATTTTTTCGAGTTATTCGAGTTTATGAAATTTCGAGTCAAGACGAGTCGAGTATTTTTGCCTCGAGTCGAGTTATTCGGTTTTTTCGAGTCGAGTCGAGTTTTGCTCACCCCTACCCCCACTCCACCCAAAAGAAAGTCTCAGAAATGAATTGTTACCTTTGATGGAGTGCTCGTAATAGTACAAACAGGATAAGTCTTTGGGGCAGGTTTTGGCTGACACTCGTAGCACTCTGTTTTCCCCTTCAAATGTACAGTAACCTGCATCCAGGAGCGTTATAATCATACAATATGGTCATATTCAAAAACATTCAGGAAAAACTAATAACATAAAAGCAATGCTAAAGCCTAGAACCAAGCAAAAGAAGGCGTAAAATCAAAGCATAAGTTTATATCAACTGAGAGATAGAGAGGAATTGACAAGAAAATGAGACACAGAAGTTCAAGTTATTTAAGTCAAATAACCAAAAATATTCAATAGTCAAGACAAGACTTCAATGAAACTTAAACCTTCAGAACCTAAAGTGAAGTTCCTAAACAAAATTGTATAAAACAACAAACCTTTTAAGCATATTTCAGAGATGCATCAGTATAGGACCTATTTGATAAAAAAAAATATATGAAGCCTTCAATAGCACTTACCAAGAGAAACAAGCTCCGTCCAAACAGAAACTTAAGAAGCTACTTATATATAGGATAAAACAGGTCACCTGTTCCAGGGGTGAGTTCCTTCAATAAGTAATTATTTGCATAAAATAGCAAAACCTAAGATTATTGGACATACATGCTTCAATTTCAATACATGCGAGTGGATTCGTACATACACAAAAAAATAATCGATGAAGCACAAAAATGAGCAATCCAGACAACCTAGTTACAATATAAGAACCAGAAATATTATAGCTAAAAGACGTGCAAAAACCTAAATTACCTGTCCCAAGAACCCTGTGGTCCCACTTTCAACCAATGGGACATCAGCCGCCAAGCAAAGACGATTTACATGGCGCCTTGCATCTAAGTTATCCAAGCCATTCAACACAACATCAAACTCTTTAAAAAAATCAACATTGAAGCGAGACTCCTTAACATTCGCATGGTATGGTGTAATGCTTATGTTGGGCCTGAATCTTAAGACTGCATCTCGAGCAACCTGATAAAAGTATTGATGAAATACATATCATTAACTTAAAACTACCAAGTAAAGAAAACAAGGAAATGTGCTAGTAAATGTACTTGCCTTGGCCTTAGACTGCCCAACATGGCATTGTCGGAACAAGAATTGTCTATTCAGGTTGCTGACTTCTATAGTGTCCATGTCAATCTACAAGCAGATAAATACAATTGCATGAATAAATAAGATACAAAAATAATAAAAAAGTATACCAGTTACTGAAGCCAGTAAATAAGTTATACAACAACAAATGAAGGACAAAACATCAGTTAAAACTTAAAACACACATCATCAGCTTGACCTCACAACACATATAGAAATATATATTTTTAATGATAGTGAAAGACAACACCCAGGTAAAACCCTTAGAATCACCAGGCATATAATTGATAGCTCCCCTCTCACAGATAACTAAAACCCAACACATCAAGAACATAATATCAGCACTTTCCACCATCGTAGTTTGTCCATGAAACTTTTGAATCATCATAACCAACTCCATTCTCACGGAACCATAAAAATTAAGAAGTAACTATACTACCAATCAAGTCAGCCTAAGGGCAGCAACACCATACTACCACCATAAAAATTTACAGCCAATTAAGACTTCAGTATCTCCATCCATTTTGACCTTATGAATTCCCAGCATGACAGCCTCTGTGCTGCTACAATTTCTGATGTCCTAAAGCATGCATCAAAGCACCAAAGGTTCCACCTTCACTCACACTATCACCGGTACCGATTAATTGCATCAAAATCACCAGAATCCACTATATAACAAACAGATTCTGCCAATTCTTCCTAAAACACGCTCCATAATCTCCGGTAAATGAAACCTCTAGGATCATCACCTAAAGCATGCATCAAAGCACCAAAGGTTCCACCTTCACTCACACTATCACCGGTACCAATTAATTGCATCAAAACCACCAGAATCCATTATATATCAAACAGATTCTGCCAATTCTTCCTAAAACACGCTCCATAATCTCCGGTAAACGAAACCTCTAGGATCATCACCCAAAGAGACAGCAGAAAATCACTTGCCAACAATTTATGATGATTATCAATAATTATTGTCAACTTATAGACATAGAGCGGTTTCTATACAGGGATGGATCGAGGGGTGCTGGTGGGGGCAACCGCCCCCCTTAAATTTTGAAAATCATATATAATTTAGAAAAAAAATTAGAATTTTTCTATGTATTTTCTATTAAAAATCTATTTTCGCGCCCCCCCCCCCCCCCCCTTTCTATATGCATCATAAACGAAACTTGAGACCCATGGAAAGTCGCCTAACTCTAAAAGAAGAGGAGATTAGACTGTTTTAAACTTTAAACCCTAGAGGTAACTCCAATTAGGCAGAATTTAGACAAAGAAAAAAAAACTATTTTTAAGAAAATTTTGAAGTAATAAACTTACAATATGAATATCTTGAAACCCAGAGAGGGCAAGAGTCTTGAGAAGCTCACAACCAATCCCTCCCGCCCCTACCATAAGCACTTTCGCCCTCTACAATTCAACAAAAAATTCAATCAACGTTAAACAAAAAGCTTAATTTTTTTTAATGGGAAACTAATTGCATACCTTAATGGCGGATAACTGTTCCTCAGAAGCCATTTCGAGGGTCAAGCCAGAGATTAACAATAAGAATACGAAAGACCCAGAAGAAAAGAAAATAGTGAAATTGAAATCGGGGGTTTTTTCTTCTTCTTTATAAAGAATTAGAGAGTGATTTTCGTGGGGTTTGCAAGGAATCGAACACGGGACGTCAAACAACGATTAAAGCCATGGGCGGCTAAAGGAGACCAAAATATATACAAAAAATTACAAAAAAAAAAAAAATTAAAAAGGGGGAAAAGTGGCTGACGGGCTGCTCCGCCGATACCGGCGGTGTTTAATTTAGCTCGAATCTCAATGGCAGATAAAGGGATGTTTGGATGTTGAAATTAAGCTATCTTTTTTAGGGTTTTAAGTCTTCAATTATTAAGACTACATAGTAGTTAAAGAACGAAGAGTCCACATTCATAAAGTCTTGGTTTTTAATTGCTTTTAATGTAAAAATATATATATAAAAGTCAAGCTTGAAGCTTTTTCTTAAAAAATAATGGTTTAATTTTAAAAAAATTATACCATGTGTTTTTCTTATCATATTAATCATTTCAACCAATGAAAATCAACTATTGTGTTATTTTCTCTATGTTATCAATTTATTAGATAACTTCCAAATAAATATTTCTAAAACAAATGATATTTGAAGTCGAGGTTGGGCTTTAAGTAAAATATGGAAATAATGTTTACAATTTCCGACAACGTCGTGTTGGGAGAAATGACCACCTTAGTTCGACGATTAAATGGGTGAGCTCAGGGCGGTGATTTGGGCGTTTAGGTATGAGTAATTTTAGGGATTTGGGGATTGTTTTGTAAAAATTTTAAAATTTGAGATTTTATGATAAACTGGATTTTTTGGGTGTTTTTTAAAAAAGATTAAAAAAAATCCAATTAATGTCACGTGTCAAGCATTGATTGGTTAATTTTTTTAAAACACCCATTAACGGTAAGCACTTAAAATTATAACTTTTAAAACTTCAGGCACCTATTTTTACAAAATAATACTTCAGACACCTAAAGTTCAAAAAAAACATACTTTGAGCACCTATTTTTAGTTTAAGCCTTACTAAAATGTTCTTCTCTTTAATTTTATAATTGTTTTCATATTTTTTAAGTTTTAATTTCGACGATGTCGTGTTGGAGAAATGACCACTTTAGCCCGGCGATCAAAGGGGTTTGATTTGGACGGTGATTTGGGTTTAGGTTTGGGTAATTTTAGGGATTTTGGGACTGTATTGTAAAAGTTTTAAAATTTCGGGACTTTATGATAAACTAAATTTTTTGGTTGTTTTTTAAAAAAGAATTAAAAAAATCAAATTAGTGTCACGTGTCAAGCATTGATTGATTAAAGTTTTTTTAAAACACCCATTAACGGTTGTCACCTAAAATTATAACTTTTGAAAATTCAGGCACCTAAAGTTCAAAAAAATATACTTTTGGCACATATTTTTAGTTTAAGCCTTACTAAAATGTTCTTCTCTTTAATTTTATAATTATTTTCATATTTTTAAGTTTTAATTTCTCAATTTTATAAGGTTTTATAATATAAATTTTAATTTTATAGATATTATATATATGCTTTTATTACAAATTATTTGTTTTGATTTTATAAAAGTCACTATTATATAAAAATAATTTAAAATTTCGAATATGTTGAAGTTGAAGAAATCGTTTCAGAATTCAGGGGACAGTCGAGTTCTAATGCATTAATTAAAATTTGAGACAAGAAAAAAATCAAATTTTTAAAGGAAAAAAAATCAATATTTAGGCTGTCGATCCCATGTTCTTTTGTTATGTTTCTGGTATCAGTCTCAGTAGCATTGGTATTGATTTTCCAGGAAAATGATGAAAAAGCCATGGAATAGGTTCGAGTTTTTGGTGTGATTTGATCCGATAAGAGAGTTTCGAAACCGGACGGATTTCGTATGACGCATACCCGATTCGCCTAAGGCTGTTCTTTTTCTAGCTCATGGATGTGGTCTTAGAGCTGTTGATTTTTGGGATAGGTCTAGTAAACTTCCCGAATGTGTCGGTTTGCCGGAGGACAGGCTGCTCGAGCTTCATGCTCTTGCTCGTAAATTCGCCGTCTTGACTGTATCGATACTACGGGCTGTAAATGTGCACTGCTTGACTGTATCAAATCTCATATAGCCTGAGCAGTGCACATTTACAGCATGGATGTGGTCTTAGAGCTGTTGATTTTTGGGATTAGGTCTAGTAAATGTCCCGAATGTGTCGGTTTGCCGGAGGACAGGCTGCTCGAGCTTCATGCTCTTGCTCGTAAATTCGCCGTCCTGACTGTATCGATACTACGGGCTGTAAATGTGCACTGCTTGACTGTATCGAATCTCATATAGCCTGAGCAGTGCACATTTACAGCCCGTAGTATCGATCCCTCTACTCAAGCTGGACTAAATCGTATAATGTTCGAAGTTCGTCTTCGAACAACTAAAGACCCTGATGAAAAACTACTACCTTGACTGAAACTAAACTGCAACATTCTAAACTGCAACATCCACATATGTTACATTATTTGTTCGGTTCATTCGGCCAAAAATATGTCGTTTGGTTCATAGATGTAAGATTACCTAAATCGCATTTGTTTCTTTACAAATATGCTGACATTCCAAACAATTTTGATATATATATATATATGACAACTGTGTTTATACCAGTATGTATTCAGAGGTCTTAATCTATCCGGTACCTTGGCGAGCAAGATGAATGTTCGGTTGCATCGAGAATCAAGCTCTAGATGAATGTTCGGTTGCATCGAGAATCATGCTGACATTCCGAACCTGTGCTGCTGGTTACCGCGATTTATGTATTCGGTATCGGTTGTTTCGACTCCTACAGAAGATGCTGCAGGGTTGTATTTGTATATGTCATCTCCTCTCATTGCAATGAAATTTTGATGGTCTCCGGCTGATATAGGTATGCTACCATCCTCACAATGCTGCAATCCTAACGTGAGAGAGACGCTACTTCCACTTCCGAACCTCCCCAATTCCGACATGTGGTAAGAAGCGGTAGCAGCTTTCGTAAATCGATCACTAGCGCCATCGGGATGAGTAATTGCATTTGGGAAGAGATTAGAGTCATCCACATTAGGCCTCTGCCTCAGTAACGCATACTCGGTTTCAGCTTCTCCATGTGTGACATATTGGAAACCAGCCCCGGTAGTTGATCCAGCGATATCTACATTCGAGACTCGGTCGGATTTGGAATCCACCAACTGTCTGGTGCTACATCTATCCGTGCCTGATGAACTCCCACTTTGTTGCAGATCTTCACATCTGTCCTCGGAGGTCCTCGTATCGCCTTTTCTTGCTTTGATTGCAGTTTCGGATGAAGAATTGGAGTCCATCTCTAAATCTGCAAACTCTTCCTTGTACATCTCTTCGACCATAGGCTTCCAAAGACGCACTCTCGCATTTATAAACCAATTCGAAACCTGAGCATACGAAAATATGGCAACGATGCCTCGGTTTAAGGATATAGTCTAAATAGATGTGAATGAATTCGAGCCATGTTTAGTAGCATGTGATTACCTGACTTCTAGTTAAGCTTGCTTGTCTTGCAAGCATGATCTTCTCGGATTCCTTCGGGTAGCTGCAGGACAATAAAAATAGCAAATAAGTAAAACTGAGTTACAATGGCATCGGGATCCTTTCGAAAGAGAGGGAGTAGTATCGTGTTAGAACGTACGGATGAAGAAAATGTTCAAACAACCAAGCACGAAGAATCGAAACAGAGTTTTCGGGCAGCCCTCTCTGAGGCCTCCATGCATGTTGCATCATACCGAGCTGCTGAAGAGCTTTCTGTTGCCTCAGCTGTTTCTCAACATAACGCAGACGAGTAATTCCTACTCCTTTACCGTTTTCTGAAGTATCCTGCTCCCCGAGACTTGTACGTGTTGCCCGAATTCGATCATTGATTGCATCTTTCAAGCATCGAAAATGCCGGGATATGGTCTGCAGCGCAACTGCGGTGTAAGGCTTAGCGGCTCCACACCCGGCTATCACGTCGAATGTCGACACTACGATCTGCATCTGGTGATAATACTGTTTATACCTTCTATCAACCTACAGCAACAAGTATTAAGCATTCAGACACAATCAATCAAACAACAAAAATAACAAAGTTGTCTGATTCTTACCTCATCCAACATGGACAATAGCTTTGTTAACTTGCTCTGTAGTTCTTGTCTTTCGGCATGTGAAAGCTCGTTTTTACCGGAGGATTCGTGCTGGTTTGAAGCCACATTCTTCGATTCCCCATCGTCCTCCTTGTAACTCTTCGTCCGGTTAGCCTGCGAGCTTTGGTTTTTCTCCGAATCTGGCTGCTTTACGGTCTTGGGAACATTAACAACTTCATTGAGCAACTCTTGTGCAGCCTTGAGATATTTTGAATTCGGAATAGTCCCCAACATACTAGACATTCCATATGCATATGAATCTTGATTATGTCCAGCAAAACCATGAGGCAGCTGCAGATATTCCGCATTTATCGAATGTTCGTCTCGAGAAGGAAGTGACAGATTAGGACTCAAGAACGAAGCAAAACCCGAATTCGGATTACGATAGGGGATAGAAGGCATTTGAGTACCAAGGCTGAGTGACAATCCTTGACCTTGCAAGTTTTGGCCAGTGTGTAGGATGTTGGCAGTACCATCCATTGGATGCATAGCTAACATTTCATTTCTACCATCCCTCCAAGCACCGAGATCATGTTCCGATCCGCCAAGGCTCGACATGATTTCTTGCTGCCGCGAAGTCGAATTCGAAGCTTCCACGGCAGGAATCTCAATGCAATTATTTGGCTGCTGCTGAGGATTCCCAGCAAATGCACCCGAGTATGACCCCGAATTCATATACATCATCATATTACCAGGAAGAACCGGTGCCTCTGCATACGAACCCGGCAACGATTCTCGCATATAGATCATCGGAGCGGCGTCTCTTTGATTATCGGAACCAGTGTAATAAGCAGACATTTCAACTCAGATTACATGTTAAACTGAAAACATGCAATTGAAATTTACTTCCATTAGTAACAATTTCAAGCACACATAGAAAATTAGAGTTAGCCTAGATTCCAAGACTGCAGAACAAAACTCTTAAATAAATACATACATGCATACATACATACATACATACATACATACATACATACATACATACAAAACTCTTACATACATACATACATACGCATGTGAATAAAGAATACCTTGGAAGCAGCAACATTTGTGGGGGAACATGAATTCTCAAAGACAGCAGCCGATCCGATGATGATAACAAAATCATTACAAAACCAAACACTTTGTGATCCCAAGAACAACAACAACAACAACCTAAGTACCTAACACTTTACTTTTTTCATCAAAATTTTTGCAGATACAACCAGGGTTTTAAATTGCGGTCGTTGTTGCAGCCTTATATCGCGGTTTCGAGCAAAAGCGGTTGAATTGTGGCTATCACGGACCGTTTTTTACCCCAATCGCAGTATCGGACGGCGGCGCAACTGCTATATCGCAGCTGATATCGTGTTCGCTGTCCGCTTTTTAAATCCCTGGATACAACAGTAAAATTATAGAACAAAAAAACCCAGACCTTAAAAATCCATAAGAACAACCTCTTTTCAATCTGAACTGTGTTTCTTCAAAAAAAATGTAATGATAATTCAAACTGAAAAGGGTAGAGAGAGAAGGAGAGAAAAAAGAGCACTGAATGGAATTATATCACTTTTTTTTACTCCTTTTCCACTATCATATATATATATATATATATTTATATTTATATTCTCTCTCTGTGTATATATGGTTTCCTCTTTTAGGAAATCAACTAGGAAGAAAAAGGAAAAGTGGGTTTTGGCTTTTCTGAAGTTCTTGCTCAAGAACCTAAGCAAAGAGCTATCAAAAACTTCAGTGAACAATCTTTTTCATTTTCTCGACTCGAACTCGAACTCGACTGCGGTTTTGAATTTTTTTCTTGTTGTTGTTGTTGAGGAGGATATATGTTTGGTTAATGAGTTTCTATCTCTAACAACTAGTTGGTGGACCTAAAAACCCCTTGCTTTTAAACCTTCACTTTCATTTCTCTCTCATTCCACTTTGTTATCTCTTTCACCATGGAAGCTGCTCTCTCTCTCTCTCTCTCTCTCTCTCTCTCTCTCTCTCTCTCTCTCTCTCTCTCTCTCTCTCTCTCTCTCTCTCTCTCTCTCTCTCTCTCTCTCTCTCTCTCTCTCTCTCTCTCTCTCTCTCTCTCTCTCTCTCTCTCTGTGTGTGGTATTTTTGCCTTTGCTTGCTGCAATGTCCACCATATAAGATTATAACCCATATTCTATTCTCTTATATTTATTTTATTCAACTACTACAAGTTTTATTATTATTATTATTAAAAAAGTAATTTTTGTAAGTATTTTATTGGTCTAATTATGAATGTTGCCCCTATATTTTATAAACAAGGACAACTTATTTCTTTTATTTTAATTTATAGGAATTTGATCTATCCACTCTACAAAAATTAAGAAAGTAGTCCATTTGAGTGACATTTTTTTCGATAAATAAAGAGAAAAGAAAACACTACGAACGAGTGTCTCGTTAAAAAACCCTCCTAATCCTAATTTGAGGGAAAAAGAGTGTACTCAGAATGTACATACACAAAAATCATCCAACAACAAAACAAACTATCCAGCACTAGAGTCTATTAAAAGATTTTCATGAAGTAAAGATGCCACCTCCGAAAGTAGAAACGCGTACAGTCGTGTAGATCGATCCATCTCATCAAACGGCAAAAGCTCATGTACCTGAGATAGCTTAGCTAGTCTATCGGCAACTTTGTTCGCCGTACGTCGGACATTAGCAAGGCGAACCTCCCATTCCCGATCCAAAAAACCATAGATGAAAGACAACAAAGAGGATAGGTCATGAGGAAGAGCACGATTGGACACCATACGAAAGGCATCCAAACTATCAATCTCAACATATAATCTGCCGAAACCTCTCACCAAGCCAACTGGAAGCCTTCGGCGATACCCCACAATTCAACATCTAAAGCTGAGCAAATCCTTAGAAACTTGCTAAAACCCACAACCCAAACACCATCCTTATCACGAATAACACATCCACAATAAGCCATACACCCAGAGAGTCCACAAGAACCATCAATATTAATCTTATACCAACCAGTCGGGGTGCCAACTCTCCATCGGTGTTGCATGAACACGACTGGTGCGCCCCATCGAGGACTCGGACGTCGTTGCAGAGAGACACGGCTCATACACGCGCCAGACTTCTTCCCAAATTCCAAACTCGCCACGATGTTCCGGCGTGAATGTGCACACATTCCTATGCCTCCACAAGACCCATAGAGCCGCCCCAAAAAGAATATCTCAATGATGCAATTGCGTGAGTGACACTTTTTTACATTACCATTAAACGGCCAACCTGAAAATTAACAGTCTATAAGGGTGTTTATTATTGAATCGAAATTAAATTAATCGACCGAATCAAATTTATTTTGGTTAATCAGTCAATTAATTATGTGTTCGATCAATTAACAACTAAAATTTTGTCAAAATTTGGTTTGAAACCTATTAATTAACCAATTTTGTCGAAATTTGCAACCTTATACCCATTATGATTTCAAGACCCAACCAATTTTTAACTTGAATGAAAAAAAATACTCAAATTAATCTAATATAACTAAAAAAACACAAATCCTAAAACTTATAATAAATTTCGGTTAATTCGAAAACCGACAAAATTAACCAAATTTGTTCTGTTCGATTAATTATTTTCAAACAAATTTCAATTCTGTTAACGATTAAAGAAAAAAATTGAGTTTACATAATTTGAATCGATTATCGACCAAATTAACCGAATTAACTCCCCATATCAGATTGACTATTATATATATATATATATATATATATATATATATATAATGGTTTAAGTTCATGTGTTTATCAACAAGTGGATCGACTTATTAATTTTCGTAAAATACAATAATTGAATTCTGATAAATTAAAATACATGGATGTAATTCATAATTAGACAATTTTTTTATCTGCATTTTTTGCTTTTAGGTGTAATTTTATCTTAGTTCGTGTACTCTTTAAACTTCTAAAATTTACTTTATCTGCTTTTAATTTCATGAATGTGGTCCCTTTACTTGTAATTTTTAAAATAAGACTTTTGAATATTTAAAAGTCGTGCTCATACTTATTTATTGGAACTCGGCCACCATTATAATTAAGGGTAAACTACCTGAAATACCACTCAATTTTAATGTGTGACTCTAATATGCCACTGAACTAAAATTCGATATTATAATACCATTGAACTTCACTGTGTGATTCAAAGTTAGCACTCCACCGTTACTCCCATTACGGAATTCTAACGTGGACTCTAACTCCCGTTACAGGGATGACGTGGCCGATAAAAAAATAATATCTTTTTCCAAATATGATCCACCTCATTATATTTTATGTTTTATTTTTATTGTAAAACGACGTAGTTTTGTTAAAGACTCTTTATCTCCTCAAAATTAGGTTAATGAAATTTCAAACTTCAGAAATCACTCTGAAATTAGACGCAAAAAAAATCAGTGGATTTTCTATGGATTGTTATTAATTATTCAAGTGGGTTTCTCTGGGTTTTCTCTGAAAGAAGATTGTAGTGATCGATTGTTAGAAAGAAATCAAATGGAAAAACGTGGGTTTCTCTGGGTTTTCTCTGAAAGAAGATTGTAGATGATGTTGTAGAAGAGACTGGAGATGATGATGTAGAAGAGGATGATGATTATGTAGAGGATGAGATTGAACAAACTGATAGTGATAGTGGATATGAAAATAGTGATGATGCCTTAAATGATGAAGCTCGAGAAGAAGAGGTGGATCTGATGGATTTGGAGTTTGGTAATGAGACACATTTGAATGGATATGTTAGTGATGGATCAGATTCATTGCATAGTGTTAGTGCAAATAAATCTGATGAAGATGATCGAAAGAAAAACCCCAAATGTCCTGTATTTAATGCTAAGGTGGATATGGAAAATCCGAGATTTAAAAAGGGGATGAAATTTAGTGATAAAGAGATTCTGAAAAAAGCTATAAGGGAGTATGAGATTAAGACCATACATGATATCAAATTCAAAAGGGTTTACAAAGGTAGGATACATGTAATTTGCAAGGAAAATTGTCCTTGGTATAGTTGGGCATCAAAGGTTGACCCTAAAGATCTTATGAACAACACATGGCAGATTAAGTCTTATATTGAAGAGCATAACTGTCTCAAAAATTTTAGAAATAAAAATGTTACTTACAAGTGGTTGGCTAAAAAATATTTGGAACAATGGAAGGTTGATCCTACCTTTTCAATTAGTTAGTTGTATTTCTTTTATACTTTCTTTAAGTCTTATACCGGTATAAGTTGTATTTCTTTTATTCTTTCTTTAAGTCTTATACCGGTATAAGTTGTATTTCCACTCCCCTTAGTGCATTAAGTACCACAGTAGTACAATACTGATAATCAAAACAAAAATCCAAACAAATCTCTCATTCCTTCTTTGGATGTTATTCGTCTTGATTTTGTTTAGCAGTCCGACGAGAACAACTCTTGCACGTGGGCTCATTGGAGGATCAAACCAACAAAAAAATCTACAATGTTTATGAAGAAAACTCCCGTAATTTTTGCAGCCAAAGAATCTCCTTCCAGGGTTGGCATTAGACCACGATGTAGTCAGCTTTGCCGGATATCCGCATCCACACACCGGAATTGAAATGGGTTCTTCTACTTCAACCCTGCGTTCACTTGATCTTTGCCATTCTACCTCCATTGATTTGGATCAGCTTCAAAATCTATGCTGGGAAATAGAAAATAGGAAATTAGGGTTTTGTTTTCAGCCAAAAGAGATTTTATAGTAAAAATAAAACATAAAATATAATGAGGTGGATCATATCTGGAAAAAGATATTATTTTTTTATCGGCCACGTCATTCCTGTAACGGAAGTTAGAGTCCACGTCAGAATTCTGTAATGGGAGTAACGGTGGAGTGCTAACTTTGAATCACACAGTGAAGTTCAATGGTATTATAGTATCGAATTTTAGTTCAGTGGCATATTAGAGTCACACATTAAAGTTGAGTGGTATTTCAGGTAGTTTACCCTATAATTAATTAGTTAAAAAATAATTATCGTCAATGTATAAAAAATAGTAATATTTTTTTGATCCATTCAACTGCATTTATTTGCTTTTTATTTATTTATGATGGCTGACATAACGAATATAAACTAATTTAGACTGCATTCATCATATGGTTAATAAAAATATTAAGTAGGTCCATATTTCATAAATTTATTCAAATTTATATTACCATCAAAGTTTGAGTTGTTATACTTAATATGCACTTAACATTTAAAAAAATATTCGATTGAATTTAGTTCGATATTGTTGTTGGTCTAACATGTAAGAGAATATATGATCGAGCACGCTTAAGTGATCAATTTATTTTATTTAATGATGTTGAAGAATATGAATAATTTAGATATTGTATAAAAAAATTCAAAGAAAAAAGTTTTATAAATTCAAACTTAATTGAACTGATTAAATTTATGTAAGAGAAATATTCAAGCACTTGAATGAATTGAATAATATTGGAGTTTTGATTTCCTTTTATTTTGAATTGAAAATTAATTAAATTTATCTAGTGACGTTTATATTTTATTGGAAAATTAAATAAATATTAGTACTAATTGTAATATGATATGAATTTTTTATACGAATCAACAGAACATGAATAATTAATCACTAAATTCATTTTAGTGGATACGGTAAGAAATGGTAATAATGATATGAGTTACCTCTTGTAATAAAATTATTGGAATTGTAAAATACTAAACACACTATTAAATTTTGTTATTTAGCTTTCGAATAAAAGATTATCTAGAAGTACATTTTATTAAATTTTTATAAAATTTACTTTTTTTCTTTAACATGTAAGGAAATAAATCGAAACAATCATTTCAAAATACGAGCTATATTAAGATTATCACTTATATTGTTAAATTATAGTATTGTCGATAATGGTGAAACTCAACATTATTTACTCAGGGGTGATTTAGAACTAATAAGTCTAACAAATATATTATAAAATTATATATTTACAAAAATATAACAATATATATATATATAATTGCTAACAAACTAAATTGAAGGCAGTGTTTAGCTTAAAAAACAAACCAAAATGCAATTACGGTGGCTTATAAACAAAGATGGTGGGAGGGACTTTTATGTAAAAGAAGGAAAATCAAAGGACCAAACCTAATAAAAGATCAAAGACTAGGAGACAGAGAAGTTTTGACGTGCGCGCAATGCATTGGGTACTGTGAACATATGTGGTTAGGTTGAATTGGGATTCGCGAAAAGAGTAGAAAGAAAATTCTAAGGTTAAACACGTGGACATATGTTATTGGCTACATGAAACGATCCAAGATTTTTATTAAAAAAATGAATTTCATTAAATAAAAATAAGAAAAAATACACCAACATTCAAATCATAACAAGAATATTAGAGACATGTTGACAAAAAAAATTAGGTATAATTAAAAATTACATCTAACGTTTAATTGAATAATCACCTTAATTTTTTTTTAAAAATAATTTAGCGCTCAAAGTTTCAATTTGGGCCAAAATGGTCTATTTGCCGTTTTGGGTCAAAATAGTTTATCTGCCTCTGCCCATGAAAAATATTAGTAAATTAGTGGTAAATGACTCGAAATGACATGATAAACTTAAATGATAGTGCACATTGACATGGCAATGTCATATAAACGAATATGTTTTATTTGAAAGGATGACGTGTCATTATGTCAAGTCATTTTAAATTGTTTGTTGTTAGTTGACTAACAGTTTTTATTCGCAGATGGTTGAATTCAAAATGAAATATTGAGGGTTATATTGCTTAAAAATGGAATAAGAGTTAGATTGACTATTTAATTAAACATTAGGTGTATTTTTTTGTCTTTATACCTTTTTATCTAAGTTTTTTTTTAATAATAATGTGAGTTCTTATTATATCTAGAGTAGTAACGTATTGTCTGTTTAAATTCTAAGTACAAGAGAAAATTAAATATTTGATATATTAATTAAAAATGAGTAATGAACATTGTTAAATTGCTTAATAAATATATTTTTAAAAAATATTGAAACAATTTATTAATTGATTTTTTTTGGTTGCCCTTCTAGTTTACAAAGTTTCACTCTAACTAATCCAGATTGACCCGCAGAGCACACTTAGTTTTGGTGGGTGAGTCTCCTAGCAGAGATTTTCTACATACACAACGTCTCGAACTCGAGACCAACTTAAGTGATACTAAACTGCTTACCACTTGGACCAACACGTTAGTATTTCTTAATTGAATTTTAATTATGAGTTGAGTGGATTTTTTTTAATTACTTGTCAAGATCCAAGCGTTTCATATATGGATTTTTTTAAAATATTATTTTTGAAAATAACAAGTTCTAATTAATATGATTTTTTTTAAAAAAAATAAAGATTTGTCTTGAGATCGAATATGATAATTAAGGACTTAATTCAAATCTTGCATTATTCTACCATTTGTTTAATCCATTAATATGATTTTTCTTCTAATTCTGGGATTCTATTAATATCGAATGTGTGTTACTAGACTTACGATCTATCTTGTCAAAGTCAGTATAACTTTGAGATGAGGTTATTTCAAAAAGGCTTTGATACTTCTCGGTACGAAGGCCCGCTTGATTGATGTGTTTTGAACATAGTCGAATGGGTTACTCCAAAAAAATACATTTAAATAGCTTAATGACCGAAAAGACATAATACGAAAATATTATGGCGGAATTATAACATGTATAATAAAATTGAAGGATAACTATATTTTTAGTATTCCACCTATTTTTTGGGCAAAATAGTACTTAATGTTACGTTTTGTTTCTATTTTGGTACCCCACCGTTAAAAAATTAACGGAAGGCTGCCACGTGTGATTTTCTCTCTCCTAGTCAGCATGCCACATGTGTTTTTTTCATGATTTTTGTTGGCGTGACATGGTGAGTAGGAGAGAGAAAATGATGTGGCAGCAAGCCACGTGTGATTTTTTCTCTCCTAGTCAGCCTTCTGTTAATTTTTTAACGACGGGAGTACCAAAATAGAAACAAAAAGAACGTTAGTTACTATTTTGCCAAAAATATAAGTAGGGTACCAAAATAACCTAACAAAATATATAAAAAAATTGGAATGATTTGGTACAAGTGGTATGCAATAATACTTTGCTTGAATAATACAATACCATCTAATTACTCTATCTAATTTGAAAATCCAAGAAATTCCCCAGTGCCGGCGCGTATTAATATTTTAAACCAAAAATACAAATCATCTCCTCTTAATACATATATTTAATACTAATAAATCTTAAACTAAAAATTAAAAATTCGAATGACGAAATCTTATTTAGTTTATGTTATTATTGGACAAATTCAACATCATAATATGGTTTTCTATAAGCAAATTTGTCAACCGAAATCTGGTTTTACATTATATAATTTAGTCGGTAACCCACAATTAGGTTCTAATTAAGAATAATTTGTTTATTTAATGAATAAAATTTTAGTATTCGGTTGAATTAAAAATATATTAATTATCCACATGGAAAACAAAACCTTCAATGGGTTGAACTTGTGACACGTGGCAAGCTAACGAAAATGTGATTATCTTTTTTTTACAATTATATTTTAAATGTTTCATTTTGTAGAAAATGAGTCCCATAACATTTCGTAAATTTGAATTAAAATTCATATGTAATAAGATTAATATACAATAAAACTTTTATAAATTAATAATATCGACCACATAATTTTATTAATTTAAAGATGTAAAACTTCATATGTATTAATCACCTATTGGATTATCCATGTGAAAATAATGCATGTTCAGAGGTCTAAAGTTTAGATGAAATTGTAGCTAATGTTATTGAAAATCTTATTGAGGATGAAACTGAAGATGATACAATGTCTTTGCAACCAATTACGGGGAAATGAAGCACTCATAAGTCATAGCGGCAACAACTCTTCACAGTTTTTTGTTGCACTATAGAACGCAACACCAGAACTTTTGGATGCAATAAGAAAAGTTAGAGATGAAATACGACTAGATTTAAACTTAAAAAAAACAAACAACAATAAAATCATATTCTACTAAGTTGTCCTAGTTATATTTGTAATTTTATAGAATTATTAATTTATAATATTGAAGGACCATAAATTTATACAAGGGTCTTTCAAAAAATTATTATCTTATTAATTTATCGAAATTATTAATTTAGACCTTGGGCCCAAATCATGACCGGAAAAAATTATTACTTTAGAGAGATTATTAACTTATCGAGTATTAATTTATAGGTATTAGTTAATTGCGCCACATGTTTTCAAACTATGATCCTATTTTGAATTAGCCTTCAGTTTTTAAACATTTCAATTTCATCCAAAATTATGACTCTCTTTTTAAATTGGTTTCTTAAAAAAAGTTGTAACCCCCTCGTCCCGGTCTGGTCGGATGACCGGTCCGAGTGGGCCACACGGGGAAAACCGAAGCGAAACCCGTTAAGGTTTTCCCTCGGTTAACGACCCTAAAATTTTCTTTTTATTTTATCTTGTCTATAGGCATAATTAAAACCTATGTGGAGCACAGCAGCGGGAAAATACAAACATTGAAGCATACACCGATCAGCTGAAGCATCAAACAGCTCATTTTAGCCCTTCACATCAGGCCGTTTCGAAACGCCCTTAGGGTGTTCCGAAACGCCTTGACTTAGTCAACATGCCAGGGTCAACCATAAGGTGACCGTTCCGAAACAGGGGAGACCCGTATCGAAACGACCTTGACGGTCAATATCTCGTGGTCAACGAGATTTGACCGTTTCGAAACATTAGAGACCCGTTCCGGAACGCCTTTATCTCTTCAATTTCTCAAAATTCCAGTAGCAAAAATGTTCCGGAACGACCCCCATCCGTTTCGAAACGGCAGGCCATTTGCAAAGGAACCGTTTCGGAACAGGGGGACCCGTTCCGAAACGCCCCCTGTCTGCAGACACGTTTTGGCTGTTTTAAGGCACAAGGGTGCCCCAAACACCTCCAAAACACCTCACAACACCATACAACTTAAACTCAAGACATACCAACAATACAAGCATGCTTCAACAAGATTTAGACAAGTCTAACACTAAGGCAAAACCTCACAAACATGCAATCATTCAATCATCATTCAAACATAAGGATGGCCTCTAAGGCATTTAACTAACATTCAAAAGAGCAATTTAGGCATGAGTTAACATTCATCATGGCAACACAAACCATACACAAGCAAGACATCAAGGAGTTTAAACATGCTCCTAGCAACCAACAACTATCCAACAAAACCATACATGTCCCATTGCTTAAACTATTACATGTCTAACATTAAAAATCCATACTTGATGAACTCAAGCCAAAAACCATACTTGGAGGCCCTCCACTTGCCCGAGCAACCCACGAATTAAAGATCTGCAATGTTGAACAAAGAGAGCGTAAGCAATGATGCTTAGTGAGGGTAAGCCCTAAAAACAAACCTCAACATTGCAGGGTCCGAGCACGATCTAGCCAAGGCATTTTACAAACATACCAAAGATCCACAAGAGCCACAAGATAAAATGCATGAGCAAATATACGAGTAAATGTCATGATCAACAAGCTCTAAATTCCTCAACTCAAGTAGCCACATCAAACATCCGAATATGGATCATTTAACACAATACATTGATACAATTATCAATCAACATTGGCACCTAGTTATGACTCAAATACGCGGATAACTGTTGGAACTCACATCCAACAACACAACCATTACCTGACGGTGGGATTACACTCATCACCGGTCTCGCGGAGGGGATTCCACTCATCCTCACGCCCCGTCGATGGGATTCCACTCATCACCGACTATATTTAAATACAATTTCCGGGTGTACCCGTACTCCTCCTTGGTGACTCAACGCCACCAGGGCCACGCGCGACTTTTGACTCATGTGTACACACTAACATCCTAATGATCGATCATTTGTATTCAAGTTTACTAGTGCCAATATTTACTCACTTCACATTACTCATTTCAATAAACCTTGTGCTTAGCACGTACTCACCAACAATCATCATCATGCATGTCTCAAGCATCATAAGTCCAATCTCATTTCACATGTATAATGCAATATACATAGACATTCACATCACATTTCATACGAGACATACACAACCACATAATTGAGTTCATCCAAAGGCTCTAGATCAAGCTTAGGATTAGGCTACCACCCTAATCCCAACTCTAGGTGGGTCTACCAAGCCCAACCTAGTTCATATACTCGAACCAACTACTTTTAAACCATTTAAAACAATTAACCACTCACCTAAGCTTCCAAGCTCCAAGACCAAGCAAGCAATCACCTTCAACTTTCCGGATTCGGTCCCAAAGCCTCTTCCACGTTTCCTCTTGCTTCTAGTCAAACAAAACACATACATCACTTCTCAATCCAATGCTAATTCAACCATTAATCTACTTTGCAAATCACAACCCAATTTCCTCAAATTCCCAAACCACATAACATCTCAAAAACCCAATTTTCGGACTCCAACAACCATTGGCTGAAATACCCATTTCCAAGCACCCAAATGGCTTCTAAAACATCCCAAATCACCCTCCTAACATAGGTAGACAATCAGCCCTTCAATTCCAACATTAAACCTCTCAAAAACCCAATTTTTCATACTCTAAAATTTGCCCTAAGGACCCACTACGAAATTTCATCCAAAATCAACCAAATTAATATATGTTGTATATTTCATTATGATTAAACATAACCCCAAAACAATTTCTCAAAACAAATTGAAAAACCCCATTAAAACCCAAATTTCAATATGAACCCTAATTCCCAAAACTCAATATTTTTGAAATCTAAGACAATAGATAAGTAGAGGATAGAGAGGAGGCTAAGAAAATATATTTACCTCTTAATTTGATGTTGAAATCGATTAGCAAAGTCAATGGAATAGTAACTAGGGTTTTAGGAGAGTTTGAAAATGGGGGAGGGGTTTTGAAATTGGGAAAGGGAAAAATGAGAAGGAAGATGACAACTTTTCCCTAAAAGTTGTCTTACTTTATTTAAAATGTGGGTAAATCACAACATTGGTCCCTCCCTCTTTATTAAGATTCAAATAGGTCATTATTTGTAGTTGAATTGTCTTAATTAAATTTTTATTTAACTCGAACTAAAACTCGGTTAACTCCTAGGCCTAAGACACGGGTGTTACAACTCTCCCCCACTTAAGGAATTTCGTCCCCGAAATTACCTGGTGGGAACAAATACGGAAACTGCTCAACCATATCTACTTTCCTCTCACACGTGGCCTCTTCCACGCCTCTATGTCTCCACAACACCTTGACCAACTCTATGGTCTTGCCGCGCAACAACAAACTATCAGAAGCAAGTATCTCAACGGGTTCTTCATTATAGGACAAATCTGGATTCAACTCTATCTCCTCAACGGGCATCACATGAGAAGAATCTGATCTATATCTCCTAAGCATAGACACATGAAAGACATCATGGATCTTCTCTAACTCCGAAGGTAACCTCAAGCGATAAGCTACAGGCCCAATCCGCTCAACTATCTCATACGGACCAATAAACCTCGGGCTCAATTTGCCCTTCCGGCCAAATCTCATCACCTTCTTCCACGGAGATACTTTCAGAAACACTTTCTCACCCACTGAGTACTCAATCTCTTTCCTCTTCAAGTCTGCATAAGACTTCTGACGATCGGAAGCTGCTTTCAAATGGTCACAAATCAACTTCACTTTTTCTGTAGTTCCTTTAAGCAAGTCTGGCATAGGTAGCAATCTCTGACCTGTCTCAGCCCAACAAATCGGAGTCCTACATCGTCTACCATACAAAGCCTCATAAGGTGCCATCTGGATACTCGACTGATAACTGTTGTTGTAGGCAAACTCAACTAACGGTAAGTGCTTCTCCCAATAACCCTGAAAATCAATCACACAACAACGAAGCATATCTTCTAGAATCTGTATCACTCGCTCTGACTGCCCATCGGACTGCGGATGATAAGATGTGCTAAAATGCAGACGACTACCCAAAGCACTATGCAAGCAACTCCAGAACCTCGAAGTAAATCTAGGATCCCTATCTGAAACAATAGACATCGGAACTCCATGAAGTCTCACAATCTCGCGGATGTACAAGTTTGCCAACTTGTCTAAGGAATCCGTAGTGTTCACTGCTAAGAAGTGGGCACACTTAGTGAACCTATCAACAATCACCCAAACGGAGTTCTTCTTCGAAGGAGACAAAGGCAACCCCGACACAAAATCCATGGTGATCCTCTCCCATTTCCATTCCGGAATCTTCAAAGGCTGTAGCAAACCTGAAGGAACCTGATGTTCTGCCTTCACTCTCTGACAAACCATGCAACGGCTCACATACTCGGCTACATCTCTCTTCAAACCAACCCAGTAGTAATCATTCTTCAAATCTCGGTACATCTTGGTACTACCCGGATGCATGGAAAAGGGACTCGAATGTGCTTCACTCAAAATCTGACGTCTCAGCTCAACATCTTTCGGTACAACAATTCTATCTCTAAAGCACAACAAGCTCTCACCACTGAAACTATACTCAGTCGGTCTTCCTTCGGCTATGTCTTGAACATGAGGAACTAGGCTCGCATCTTGCAACTGCTTCTCTCTAATCAACTGAATCAAAGAAGGTTTCACTTGCAACTCGGTGATCAAACCACCATCATCGGACACACTCAATCTAGCAAGCATAGCTCTCAACTCAACGGCCACTTTTCTACTCAAAGCATCGGCTACTACGTTTGCTTTACCCGGATGGTACTCAATGGTCAAATCATAATCTTTTAACAACTCTAGCCATCTTCTCTGTCTCAAGTTCAACTCCTTCTGTGTCATCAAGTACTTCAAGCTCTTGTGATCGGTGTAAACTATACACTTCTCACCATACAAATAGTGACGCCAAATTTTCAATGCAAATACAACTGCGGCTAGCTCTATGTCATGAGTAGGATAGTTCTTCTCATGAATCTTCAACTGTCTAGAAGCATAAGCAACAACTCTCCTATCTTGCATCAAGACACATCCTAAGCCTACGTAAGAAGCATCACTGTAAATCACAAACTCCTTACCTGAAACAGGTTGCACTAACACTGGAGCATTCGTCAAAGCTTCTTTCAATTTCTCAAAAGCCTTTTGTCTTGCATCTGACCATTCAAACTTGACTCCCTTTTGCAACAACTTAGTCAAGGGAGCAGCTACTCTAGAGAAGCCATCAACAAACCTCCTATAGTAACCGGCTAGTCCTAGGAAACTCCTAATCTCGGTCACGGACTTAGGTTGTTTCCACTCAACAATAGCCTCAATCTTCGATGGATCAACTCGGATACCTTCGGCCGAAACAACATGGCCAAGAAATACAACCTCTCGAATCCAGAACTCACATTTACTAAGCTTCGCATACAACTGATTGCTCAACAATCTCTGTAAAACAAATCTCAAGTGCTCATCATGCTCTTCTTCTGTCTTCGAGTACACAAGTATATCATCAATGAAGACAACTACAAAACGGTCTAGATAGTCTCTAAAAATTCTGTTCATCATGTCCATGAATGCTGTTGGTGCATTCGTGAGCCCAAATGGCATCACAAGGAACTCATAGTGACCATATCTAGTCCTAAAAGCTGTCTTTGGAACATCACACTCTTTCACTTTCAACTGATAGTACCCGGATCTCAAATCTATCTTCGAGAATACTGAAGCACCTCTCAACTGATCAAACAAATCATCTATACGAGGCAACGGATACTTGTTCTTCACAGTCAACTGATTCAACTGTCTATAGTCAATGCACATGTGCATGCTACCATCTTTCTTTTTCACAAACAACACTAGAGCACCCCACGGAGAACTACTAGGCCTAATGAAACCACGGTCTAATAATTCTTGCAACTGACTCTTCAATTCTTTCAACTCTTTCGGAGCCATACGATACGGAGCTATCGAAACTGGATTAGACCCTGAAACTGTCTCAATCACAAACTCAACATCTCTGTCAGGAGGCAAACCCGACAACTCTTCAGGAAACACATTTGGAAAATCACACACTGTTCTGGTATCCTTCGGTCTAGCTTCACTCATGTCCGGATTCATAACATAAGCTAAATAGGCCCCACATCCAGAGTCCATCAACCTTTGAGCTTCTAAAGCTGACACCACATTAGACAAGAACTTAATGTTCTCGCCCACAACCACCACCTCGTAGTCATCAAAAAGCTTCAGAGAAATTCTCTTGGTCTCAAAATCCACACTAGCCCGATGCTCAACCAGCCAATCCATACCCAATATAATATCAAAACCGTAGAAAGGAAGTTCCATCATATCAACTGAAAACACATGACCCTGAATCTTCAGTGGACACCTCCTATACATGCGTCTAACCACAACTGTCTCACCAAAAGAACTAGTAACATGCATACCTACATCTAAGATCTCAACAGGAATATCTAACTTCTGTGCATGCTCACTCAAAATGTAGGAATGCGTAGAACCCGAATCAACCAAAGAAAGCGAAGACATAGACTGTAACTCGAAATTACCTGCTATCACATCGGTGTCGTTCCCGGCCTCTCTCTGAGCATAAACTCTCGCTGGTCCTCCCGCCTCTGGCTGCACAGCCACAACATGAGCAAGGTTCCTCTGAGCATCCACCCTAGGTGCATCAGCCATAGGCTGGAAGTAGCCACGACCGCGCCCACGACCTCTCTGAAAATCATTACCTCTCGCAGGAGCCTGAGCTATGTTTGGTGCCTGAGCTGCCTGACGCGGACAGTCCCTCCTAAAGTGGTCCCTCGAACCACAGTTCCAACAAGCATAAAAGTTACCCCAGCACTCCCCAGTGTGCTGTCTCCCACACTGTGCACACTCGGGCAAACGCCCTCCTCCTCTATGGCCCTGATGGCCCCTACCATGGTGGCCACCGCCACGTCTCTGATCAAACTGATGTCCGCCACCTCTGTGCCTCTTAGCATCTTTGCCATCAAAGTTGTTGTGCCTCTTACCAGAATTAGATCCCCTAGAACGCTTGGCCAGCCCCAAGCTATGCTCAATGTCCTTGGCTCTAGCAACCAAGACATCAAAGTCAGAATAATCAGAAGCTAAGGTATACCTCTTAACCTCCTCATGAAGTCCGTATCTGAAACGATCACATCGAGCCCTCTCAGTAGGCACTAACTCCGGAGCATACTGACTCAGATGAACGAAACGAATCTCATAATCAGTCACAGAAGCATCTCCCTGAGTGAGAGCCATGAACTCTCTCTTCTTCTCATCTAGGTACCTCGGTCCCAAGTACCTCTTCCTGAAAGCGGACTCAAAGAACTCCCAATCAATCTCTGTCTCTGGGACCCCGGTAGTAATGGTGACCCACCAGGTGTAGGCATCACCCTGAAGCAACGAGATCACACAACCCAACCTACGTGCGCCCGCACAACCCATCTGAGCCAAGATACGAACTATATTCTCCAACCACAACTCCGATCTCTCCAGAGTAGATCCTCTAAACTCCTCGGCTCCCAAGCTACGGAGCCTCTCCAAAGGTAGACTAGCGTCATCACACCTAGGCTGAGTTGCAGCCTGAGCTCCCGCAACTGCGGCCTGGAACGCTCCCGCTATCGCTTGCACTAGCGGAGTCATGTCAATTCCAGCTGGACCTTGGCCACCTTGAGGTCCCTCTCCTCCGGCTCCATCCTCGCCCCCAGCTCCAGGTGGAGGAGGTGGTGGTGGTGGAGGTGGTGGAGGAGCGCCAACTCCCGCGGCCACCGGTCCTTCTAGGTGAGCCTCCGCACCAACTGCCGGCTCAACAGGAGCCGCAACCCGTGGTTCCTGACGAACCAACCTCGGTCTACCTCTCGGTCTAGACATCGCTCTCACAGATATTAACTACAACCACAACAACAAAACATACAAGCTGGGTTAGCAAGGCAAGGCTTCCAAGTGTTCAAGTACGTTCCCTCACTTAAAAATCATTTTTCCAATGTAATAGTAGCAATGGGACCCACACACACATGCTTTAAAATAAAACGATCAACATACTTGTCGCACAAGCAATCATTCTTGCAAAACAAGCAAACACCGGGCAATTCAATTTAAGAACTTAAACTTACCTCACTTACCTGCCCAAGGTCTCGGTAACCTTAGGCTCTGATACCAACAAGTGTAACCCCCTCGTCCCGGTCTGGTCGGATGACCGGTCCGAGTGGGCCATACGGGGAAAACCGAAGCGAAACCCGTTAAGGTTTCCCCTCGGTTAACGACCCTAAAATTTTCTTTTTATTTTATCTTGTCTATAGGCATAATTAAAACCTATGTGGAGCACAGCAGCGGGAAAATACAAACATTGAAGCATACACCGATCAGCTGAAGCATCAAACAGCTCATTTTAGCCCTTCACAGCAGGCCGTTTCGAAACGCCCTTAGGGTGTTCCGAAACGCCTTGACTTAGTTAACAGGCCAGGGTCAACCATAAGGTGACCGTTTCGAAACAGGGGAGACCCGTATCGGAACGACCTTGACGGTCAATATCTCGTGGTCAACGAGATTTGACCGTTTCGAAACATTAGAGGCTCGTTCCGGAACGCCTTTATCTCGTCAATTTCTCAAAATTCCAGTAGCAAAAATGTTCCGGAACGACCCCCATCCGTTTCGAAACGGCAGGCCATTTGCAAAGGAACCGTTTCGAAACAGGGGGACCCGTTCCGAAACGCCCCCTGTCTGCAGACACGTTTTGGCTGTTTTAAGGCACAAGGGTGCCCCAAACACCTCCAAAACACCTCACAACACCATACAACTTAAACTCAAGACATACCAACAATACAAGCATGCTTCAACAAGATTTAGACAAGTCTAACACTAAGGCAAAACCTCACAAACATGCAATCATTCAATCATCATTCAAACATAAGGATGGCCTCTAAGGCATTTAACTAACATTCAAAAGAGCAATTTAGGCATGAGTTAACATTCATCATGGCAACACAAACCATACACAAGCAAGGCATCAAGGAGTCTAAACATGCTCCTAGCAACCAACAACTATCCAACAAAACCATACATGTCCCATTGCTCAAACTATTACATGTCTAACATTAAAAATCCATATTTGATGAACTCAAGCCAAAAACCACACTTGGAGGCCCTCCACTTGCCCGAGCAACCCACGAATTAAGGATCTGCAATGTTGAACAAAGAGAGCGTAAGCAATGATGCTTAGTGAGGGTAAGCTCTAAAAACAAACCTCAACATTGCAGGGTCCGAGCACGATCTAGCCAAGGCATTTTACAAACATACCAAGGATCCACAAGATAAAATGCATGAGCAAATATACGAGTAAATGTCATGATCAACAAGCTCTAAATTCCTCAACTCAAGTAGCCACATCAAACATCCGAATATGGATCATTTAACACAATACATTGATACAATTATCAATCAACATTGGCACCTAGTTATGACTCAAATACGCGGATAACCGTTGGAACTCACATCCAACAACACAACCATTACCTGACGGTGGGATTACACTCATCACCGGTCTCGCGGAGGGGATTCCACTCATCCTTACGCCCCGTCGATGGGATTCCACTCATCACCGACTATATTTAAATACAATTTCCGGGCGTACCCATACTCCTCCTTGGTGACTCAACGCCACCAAGGCCACGCGCGACTTTTGACTCATGTGTACACATTAACATCCTAATGATCGATCATTTGTATTCAAGTTTACTAGTGCCAATATTTACTCACTTCACATTACTCATTTCAATAAACCTTGTGCTTAGCACGTACTCACCAACAATAATCATCATGCATGTCTCAAGCATCATAAGTCCAATCTCATTTCACATTTATAATGCAATATACATAGACATTCACATCACATTTCATACGAGACATACACAACCACATAATTGAGTTCATCCAAAGGCTCTAGATCAAGCTTAGGATTAGGCTACCACCCTAATCCCAACTCTAGGTGGGTCTACCAAGCCCAACCTAGTTCATATACTCGAACCAACTACTTTTAAACCATTTAAAACAATTAACCACTCACCTAAGCCTACAAGCTCCAAGACCAAGCAAGCAATCACCTTCAACTTCCCGGATTCGGTCCCAAAGTCTCTTCCACATTTCCTCTTGCTTCTAGTCAAACAAAACACATACATCACTTCTCAATCCAATGCTAATTCAACCATCAATCTACTTTGCAAATCACAACCCAATTTCCTCAAATTCCCAAACCACAAAACATCTCAAAAACCCAATTTTCGGACTCCAACAACCATTGGCTGAAATACCCATTTCCAAGCACCCAAATGGCTTCTAAAACATCTCAAATCACCCTCCTAACATAGATAGACCATCATCCCTTCAATTCCAACACTAAACCTCTCAAAAACCCAATTTTTCATACTCTAAAATTTGCCCTAAGGACCCACTACGAAATTTCATTCAAAATCAACCAAATTAATATATGTTGTATATTTCATTATGATTAAACATAACCCCAAAACAATTTCTCAAAACAAATTGAAAAACCCCATTAAAACCCAAATTTCAATATGAACCCTAATTCCCAAAACTCAATATTTTTGAAATCTAAGACAATAGATAAGTAGAGGATAGAGAGGAGGCTAAGAAAATATATTTACCTCTTAATTTGATGTTGAAATCGATTAGCAAAGTCAATGGAATAGTAACTAGGGTTTTAGGAGAGTTTGAAAATGGGGGAGGGGTTTTGAAATTGGGAAAGGGAAAAATGAGAAGAAAGATGACAACTTTTCCCTAAAAGTTGTCTTGTTTTATTTAAAATGTGGGTAAATCACAACATTGGTCCCTCCCTCTTTATTAAGATTCAAATAGGTCATTATTTGTAGTTGAATTGTCTTAATTAAATTTTTATTTAACTCGAACTAAAACCCGGTTAACTCCTAGGCTTAAAACACGGGTGTTACAAAAGTGGTCCCAATTTTTTAACATTTTAATTTCATCATCAAATTATTAGGATATGGTAATCACATTTCATGGTAATAAAATCATTAATTGTCATGTAAACGTTGATGTGTATTATGTAATAATATGATACAACACAAGTGATAAATTGATAATGAAATTAGAACGTTCAAAGGTTTAGGGACCAATTTAGAACGAGAGCCACATTTTGGGATAAAGCCATAACATTCAAAAGTTTGAGACCAATTTAGAATGAAAGTCATAGTTTGAAAATGGAATTGAAACATTATAAAGTTTGTTGACCAATTTAAAATGAGAGTCATAGTTTTGGAACGTGTGATTAGGGATGGTCATGGGCCGGGTTTTTGGCCAACCCTCATCTGACTCGAAAATTCAACACATCCATCCAAACCGGCACAACCCGAATTTTAGAGTAAAAACCCGAATCAGACCCAACATAAAATAATTTTTTTTTATTTTATACGATAAAATAGAGTGTTAATTGAAAAAAATACAAATAGACATAACATTATAATAATTATTTCATTTTTATTATGTAAAATAGAGAGATAATTAAAAATATAGAGAGTGATGGGCATTATAGCAATTGTACCAAAATATTTAAAATAAAATTAAAGTATTATTTCGGGTCAGATATTTTTCACCTTTAAACCCAAATTTGATCTCATTAAAAAAACTCGACCCAAACCTTATTTTTTTTAAAAAAAATCTGACCCCAAAAGATTGAATCAATTCGAAATCCAATGAATATGGGTCAAATCACCGTCCTTCCATGTGATGCAATTGACTCGAAATAAATTAAAAGGAAATGATTTTATTGTCTCTTTTATTTCTAAATGGTATATATCATAATTTTACCTAGTTGAAAAAAAAATTAAGTTATTCCCATCAATTTAAATGCATTTGATTTAACAGTTCGAGAACTATAGATAATCAAGACGTTGTGATTTGTACATTTTTAAAAAATCAAGTTCGATCATATATTCTTAGATATTATTATTGTAAGTTTAATTTTATAGATAATAAAATATAGCTATGTTAATATTAGTTTTATCACAATTTTTAAAATTAAACAAAACAGTTATTTAATTCAGAAATAAAAGTCATAGTTATAATATATAAATATATTATCAACGAGGTTGATCTAAGTGATAAGCAGTTTGGTATCGTTTAAGCAAAGTCTCGAATTCGAGATGTTGTGTAAGAGAAAATCCCCGCTGAAAGACTCGTTTACCAAAGCTAGGTATGCGACGCAGTCGGTTCGAACACGTTGACAATTAGATTATTGTGATTAGTGAGTAATTAATGATTAATTAATTTAACTTGCGATGTGCAATAGGACTATGGGTTCCAATTTAGCTTATGTGATCACACGATGATGCAGAGAACTTATTTTTTATTCAACCATTTATGAAATTAAAAATTAAAAATTAAAAACAATTAATAAATATTGTCAAGTGAAAGAGAAGAAGGCATGAGTTGGTTTGAATGAGGGCAGGACCACGGGAGGAGCGGACCGTGGACCACCGTAATGAATCCGGTTTAAATTTCAAAATTATTTTTGTGTTTGTTTATTTAATTTTATATTTATTCTAAAAGTAAAATGATGAAGTTTGGGTTAGATAACAGGGACGGAGTTATGTATAGTACAGGAAGGGCCGTTACCCCTTAATTTTTTTTGGTATAATTGTATTTAAGGTTCTTCTTAGTTTAAATAATAGTAAAATAAAGTTTTTTTCTTCCCAATTTTTAGATTTAAAGGCGTAATAGACCTTTGCTTCTTCCAGTATTTGATCCTAGCTCTGTCCCTATTAGATAGGGGCCTTGGCCTCCTTTGGTTGGGAAAAAAATTATAGATAGATTGGGCGTATCACGTTATCTGTAGTCAAGGATGAAGTTAGGATAAAGAAATAAGATTCTATTAAGCTTTTAAATCTAAAAGTTGAGAGGGTCAAAGACTTTATTTGACTACTATTTAAATTTAAATGACCAAACTTGCTATTATACCATAAATTTTGAGAGGGACAACAAACCTTCCAACAATGGCAGATCTATATGTTGGGTGGGGTGGCCGTGCATATCCCGAACTTTTCGAAGTTCACACATTTACCTTTAATTTTTTTAATTTTTATGAATTAGTCGTAAATGTTTTTTGTAATATTTATGACTTGTGCCCACCCTGAAATTTTGAGATTTTATGTGTGTCTGCTCTGAAATATATTTCTAGATTCACCATTGCCTTCCAATGCACTGCATAACTTCGTCTATATCTGTAGTCTCAACCAATAAAATCCATCAATCTCAAAGTAATTTCTAAATAATTCTAAATAACTATTTACTCCTTATTAACGTATAAAAAATCGTAACATTTATCTTTAAAAAAATAAGATGTGTATAGCTTCTTCGCCGTGACCACGATAACTAATAATTTTTCCTTGTTTAGTGGGCAACTTTCATTTTTATTCCTTCCATAATATTAAACACTTAATTTAAGCATCACTTGAACTCTTTAGCTAATTATAAAATTTATACTTTTGATCCCTCTTAAAATTTATATATTTATTTTAAGCCCTTTAAAAACAATTTTTTAAAACTTGGTCCTCCAAAACTATAGTTCGACCCGTTTACACTAAATTCTCAACTTTGTTCCCATATAACGATGTTAGCTGTTCATAAAAATCAAATCAAAATTTTCACAAATATCAGTACATATTACATGTCAAAAAAATAAAATTTATGTATAGTTTTGAGATTTATTCGAACATTTAGATGATGAACATTCAGAGGATCACAATTGTGCAAGCGTTTGTTCTCTTCTCTTTTTTTTGGTTAAGTATTCGATTCCAATTTAAAGTCGAAACAACGCGTATTAATCGATACTAAAACGTTAGTGATCAAAATGTTGCATAGTCCCGTGACAGATTGTTCTCCTTTAGCGAGGTGTGCTGGTCCTATAACAGTTGTTTATTATTATTATTATTATTATTATTATTATTATTATTATTATAAACAGCCTTGAGAATTCAATATTGGTAGGTTTTGAAAAGGAAATTCAAAACTATTTGAACTGCCAAATTAAGAGTGTTGATCCATTATAAAAAAATATTGTACTCCTAAATTAGAAATATTTATCAATATCATATCATAAAAATGTTTTGTTATCAAATAGAGATATTATATTCTCATGTCGGGATAAACTAAAATGATGATACTAATTGAATTAAGACCCAATCGATACAAACTGTGACAAATCTTAATAAAAGAGTTTGGGGGCAGAGGTCTAATTACAATGTTTGAAAGTTTGAGAGATTCAATGATATTTTTTTATAAAATAGAGGTATAATTAAATTCTTTAATAATTTTGGGAGGGTTTTTTTAAAAAAATTTGGAGGTTTAACTAAAATTTCCGAAATATTTGAAAGGCTTCAAACAAATCTTTCAATTTTTTGGATGTCATGGCTCCATTTTCTTACGGTTCACCAGTAGACACATATGTGTTTCAATTACAAGTATAAATATTAAATTATTAATTAAGTAAAATAACTCAATTGAATAAATGTACATTTTATTTTAATTCTTTCATTCACATCATGAGATTATTTGTTATAATTATATTAATTTTTTACTTAATAGAAAGACTTTAACAAAAAAAATGTTGAATAGATAGATAACTACTTACACTAATATTAAAAAAATTAAACTTTACTTTTTTAACAAGTTTAATACCTATTTTAGCTATTGCACTATAGTAGTTTAACCATTCTAAATTATAAATTATATATTTTAAAAAATATTAAAAATCTTTTTTTTGCCTTTTAAAAATATATACAACAAAAAATTCAATTGGAACGAAACTTAATTTGTGATATATATATATATATATATATATATATATATATATATGAGAAATTATATTATGAGTCATTCTCATCGCGTTATTCATGAGACCAACCAATAAAATATATTCATTTCATTAATTTTTCAATGTCATCTTTTTCTCAAGTGAATCTTCACTTGGTAAAAACTATTTTTAAATGTGATTTACAGTAAATACGAGTGAAGATTCACTTGTTAAAAAGATGACATGGAAAAAATTAGCGAAATTGATGTACTTTATTGGGAAAACTACTCAAATAGTACCCCAGCTATTGTCGAAATATCTTTTTAGTACACCCAACTATTTTTTTGGCAAAATGATACCCAACGTTATGTTTCGTTTTCAAAATGGTACCCCGCCGTTAAAAATTAACAACACGCTGACTAGGAGAGAGAAAAATTACACCTGGCAGACTGCCACGTCATTCTCTCTCTCCTAGTCAGAATGCCACATGTGCTTTTTTTATGAATTTAGTCAACGTGGCATGCTGACTAGGAGAGAGAAAATGACATGGCAGCCTACCACATGTAATTTTCTCTCTCCTAGTCAGCACACAGTTAGTTTTTTAACGTTGAGGTACCAAAATGAAAACAAAACGTAACGTTTAGTACTATTTTGTCAAAAAAATAGCTAGGGTACTAAAACGATATTTCTACAATAGCTGGGGTACTATTTGGGTAGTTTTCCCATATATATATATAAATATAAATAAGTCATTATTATGTAAAAAAACCCGTACAATAGTTATTTGTGTAAATGACCCCAACCATTATTATTTAAAAAAATGACCCTCAAATCATCCACGTAAAGCGAACTTACATTCTACAAAAATCAATCTTCAAAACTCGTTTTCTACAGAAAGCGAGTTCCATGTTAAAAGACACGGAAAATTAATTTTTTTTCTTTTTTACTAACTTACTCAACAAGAAACTCACTTTTATAGAAAAGCTAACAATTTAGGAGTCATTTTTCTAAATGATATTAACCGGAGGTTATTTATGTAAATAACTATTTAAAAAAGATTTTTTTATAATATAATGTCTATATTTAAAACTAGAACAATATGTGCTGATTAGTATAAATGATATCGGACGGACCACAAGAAATAGAATGCTACTTTTTCCTATAATAAATACATTTTTCTTCGTTATTGGAAAACAAATTGGGGTTTGGCACCTTTTTTTCTTCTTACAAGGTTAGGTAAGGAAGAAATAGATAAAGAAGTTGCGAAAATTAAGAATAATAAATACTACCACTTGGTACATTTGTTTTTTAATGTTCTCGTAATGACTGAAACATTAACACTCCATAAATGGCCTGGAAAATTTTCTCAGACTGAAGTAAAAACAGACCCAACAATTCCTTTCGAATTTTGAAATTTCAATTTAACTAACAATATAAAAAATATAAAAATCGGTTATGTTTACATATTTTTTAATAATTTTAAAAAAATATATAAATATGATATGAATTGTATAAATTATTTAAATTTGATAAAATTAGAATTATAATTAATTAACGATCATATCTTTTTTCACCGCTTATAATTTTTTTCATATTATAACTTGTATAAATTATAAATATCAGAATAATATTATTAGTTGGTACAAATATTGATTCCACCCCTATATGTTTATTTTAATCGGAATAATTAGCAGTGTTAGTTATTTGGACAAACTAATAATATTATAAAAAGTAGAAGACTAAGTTGTGTCAAACTAAAATAAAAAGATTAAATATCAAATTTGAGTAGGTAGAGGGACCAAAATGATAATTTGACCAAAATTATTTGATTTTTTTTTTGTAGAAGTCTCCATGATCCAAATTTAGGCCCATGAAAACATGGACGGAAACGTATTTCCGGGCCGTACATTCATTCGGAGCCTCAGTCTAGGATCCATTTTCATTCCGACCCGAACCGGCTCAAGCACTAAACCCCACTACCAGGGATGTAAATGAGACGAGACAGATCGTGAGCTACTCGAGTTCGACTCGGTCAAAACTTGACTTGATTAGACTCGACTCGAGATCGAACTCGGCTCGAGTTCTTGACGAGCCGAGTTGAGCTACTTGATACCCTACTCGAAAAGCTCACGAGCTACTCGAAAATATAATATACTATTTTTTTATAATTTAAAAAGCTAAATTCTTAAACTTAAAACCTTAAATATAAACCCTAAACATAAGTATTAAACCCTAAAATTCAAATCCTAAATTCTAAAACCAACAACCTAAACATCTAAACACTAAAATTAAGAAGCTTTAGTTTACACAACTTGTATATCAAAGTTTTTTCTTCATAGAACTTTAAATTAGACATGACATATGAATAGTTACTTGAGTCCAATACAGTCAAAGATCGGTCAACACTTGACTCGATTGGGCTCGAATCAAGCTCGAACTTGACTCAAGTTCTAAATGAGCCGAGTGGAGCTCAGATTTCTCAGACTCGTTAAAAATTATTCAAGCTCGAACTCAACTCGAAATCTTAACGAACCGAGCCAAGCTTAGTACTACTTGAGCTAGACTCGGCTCGTTTACACCCCTACCCACAACGCTGAGGTTTTTGGTTTCAAATTTCACTCAGCAGCCAAAGCAAGCATGAATGGGGAAAAACAAGAGATCCAAGAAGAGACACGAATCCGAACACTCGCCTTCAACAGTCTTTGTCTCCAACTTGTGTTATGTGTATAGGTAAAATAGAAACTGATGTAAGTTGAATCAGTTGAGATGAGTTAGCAAGTATGGTTAGAATTCTGTTAGAATACTGTTACATTACTGATTCACTCTATCTTGTATATAAACTACCCGATCTCTATTGAGATATTACGGGTATTCATTAATAAAATCATCAGAGAGTACTGTCTCTCTTTCCCCCTAAACTCTCTGTTACTCATCTCTATTCATCTCTATTCTTGTATCTTAATAATCTTTCCCTACATTTGGTGCAGGCATTGCTTAAGGATGGAGAAAAGAATGTCAAATGTTATCCGCCGTCGAAACGTTCACCGTCGAGTTCGACAAGTTGATGTCATTTTCCTAGTTTTCTATTATTTGCTATACAGTCCACAGCTTGCATGTTAGTGCAGTGGGTATGGCCAAGGCCAACTCAGAGGAAAAGAGGTACACTTAAGTCAACAGCACCAATCACAAATTTTGGATGGTGGTGGTTGAGAGACTTGAGATCATGAGATGCATCATGGATCCATGTCCATCGATTGAGTTCGTCTTTGATGCACTTTTATCGGCCGTTTTGTTAATCCGGTTAACGGAATTCAGAAACTCGACTAACAATTTGGTCAGTTTGGGGTGAAATTTATCGATATTTTAAGAAGCGTATCGAGGTTTGTTACTCGATTACTGGAATTTAAACAACCTAATGAAAGATTAAAAGATTGAAGATGACCTATACTTATTCTTTTCTTTACCCTTACAATAGGTGAAAATTCTCTACTTATAACTCACTCAACATATTCATTTGACTTTCATTAGCCTAATGGTTAATTACAAGAGATAATATGAAGAAAAAGTTCCAATCAGAAAATAAATGATTCGTTTAATCATTCCATTCTTTGCTTCTTGTTTAAGGTGATGCATGACAATTTTTTGTTGTATTAATCTTTAAAATTTAGTCCTATTTTTTATTTAATAATTTAGTCCAATCAAAATTACTGTGCGGGTAATATTACATGTAAGGGTGTAAACGAGCCGAGCTCGAGCCTCGTTAAGATTTCGAGTCGAGTTTGAACTTGAGTAATTTTAAACAAGCTTGAGAAATCTGAGCTCGGCTCTGCTCGTTAAGAACTCGAGTCCAGTTCGAGCTTAATTTGAGCTCAATCGAGTCAAGTGTTGACCAATCTTTGAACGTGTCCTTGAGTAGCTCGCCATCTGTCATGTCTCATTTAAAGCCCTATCAAGAAAAAACTTTGATACATAAGTTGTGTAAATTCAAGCTTGTTATTTTTAGGGTTTAGGGTGTTAGTTTAGGGTTTAATGGTTTAGGTTGTTAGGTTTAGACTTTAAGATTTAGATTTTAGGGTTTGAGACTTATGTTTAGGGTTTATATTTTAAGGTTTTAAGTTTAGTAATTTAGATTTTAAATTATAAAAAATAAAAATTTAGTATATTGTATTTTTGAGTAGCTTGCGAGTTTTACTAGTCGGGTATCAAATAGCTCGGCTCTACTCGTTAAGAACTCGAGCCGAGTTCTAGCTCGAGTTGAGTCTAATCGAGTCAAACTTTGACCGAGTCAAGCTGGAGTAGCTCACGATCTATATCGTCTCATTTACAGCCCTACTTACATGCATGGAATGTCAAATTAAGTAAATATAAATATCAATAGTATTTGTTCTTTTACTCTTGACCTTTTAAAAACGTACACGCATATTGTGCATACTACGATGCTCGAATACGAATCACTTAAGAGGAACGACGTTGTTATTTACCATTATAATCACTGAATGGGTTTGACACTCTTCTAAAGTATAATGAAAGTTAATGACATAATCCAAAGCTAAAAAAAAATTCTTTTCTGTTGCAAAAATGGTGTGCTAAAGTTAGAAGTTGGAACATGGCCTCCTCATGAATATGATAATATATACATTATAAGTGGAAAAGCAAAAGCAGGTTAAAAATGGGAAAGAACCAAAAGAATCCTCAACCCAAAATCCTGGCTTTTTTTCATTATTTGTTTTCATTTTGTTTATCTTTCCAGGAAAAAGATAATGAAAGACAAAATTGAATTTTGTTGTGTAGTGGTAGAAGTGACAGTACACAGCACCATATAACAAAAAACTGTTTCCCTCCTCATTGTCTATCTTTTCCAGCTTGGGAAAAAAAATGGAAGCTAGCTCAGCTTCTTCTTCTTCACTCTGGTTTTCTCTATGCATTTCAATGGTGTTTCTGAGTCATAATCTGACTCAGTGCAATGTTACTTATGATAGAAAGGCTCTTCTCATTGATGGGCAGAGGAGAATTCTCTTTTCTGGTTCCATACATTATCCTAGAAGCACCCCTGAGGTAGAATTCATCTCTTTCCCCAGAAATTTTCTCGGGAAAATATTGATTGTTTAAATGGAATGCAGATGTGGGAAAGTCTTATACTTAAAGCTAAAGATGGTGGCTTGGATGTTATTGATACTTATGTCTTTTGGAACCTCCATGAACCTTCTCCTGGCAATGTATGTAGCTTGCTTCTCTAAAGCTCATTTTTTTAAATAAAAATGAAATTTTTTGCTTTTTTTTCTTATGAATTTCCATTTCTGTTTTCTGGGTGTTAGTATAATTTTGAAGGGAGATATGATTTGGTAAAGTTCATCAAATTGGTGAAAAAAGCTGGTCTTTATGTTCATCTTCGCATTGGGCCTTATATTTGTGGAGAATGGAACTTTGGGTAATGAAAATGAACACTTTTTATTTGTGGATATGTTTATTTTCTATATTTGATGTTTTTTTCTTTCTTTTTCCCAGAGGATTTCCTGTTTGGTTGAAATATGTTCCTGGAATTAGCTTCAGAACAGATAATGAGCCTTTCAAGGTATGAAAGTAATGCAAATTACTTGGTTTTTTACTTGCTTATCTTTTATAAGTTTTTGGTGTTTCATTTTCAGCAAGAAATGCAAAAATTCACCCAGAAAATTGTGCAAATGATGAAGGATGAAAGCTTGTTTCAGTCTCAAGGTGGCCCCATCATCCTCTCTCAGGTTTGGCCTTAGATTGTATGTATGTATGTATGTATGTAATGTATGTATGTATGTATCAACATGTTGCTGTTTGTTTGCAGATTGAAAATGAATATGAACCTGAAAGCAAGTCATTTGGCCTTAGATTGTATGTATGTATGTATGTATGTATGTATGTATGTATGTATGTATGTATGTATCAACACGTTGCTGTTTGTTTGCAGATTGAAAATGAATATGAACCTGAAAGCAAGTCATTTGGCCTTAGATTGTATGTATGTATGTATGTATGTATGTATGTATGTATGTATGTATGTATGTATGTATGTATGAATGTAATGTATGTATGTATGTATGTATGTATGTATGTATGTATCAACATGTTGCTGTTTGTTTGCAGATTGAAAATGAATATGAACCTGAAAGCAAGTCATTTGGCCTTAGATTGTATGTATGTATGTATGTATGTATCAACATGTTGCTGTTTGTTTGCAGATTGAAAATGAATATGAACCTGAAAGCAAGTCATTTGGACCAGCTGGTCAAGCTTATGTAAAATGGGCAGCCAAAATGGCTGTTGGGTTGAACACTGGGGTTCCATGGGTTATGTGCAAGGAATATGATGCCCCTGATCCTGTGGTAAGAAAAATCCATGTATGTATGTATGTATGTATGTATGTATGTATGTATGTATGTATGTATGTATGTATGTATGTATGCATGTATGTATGTATGCATGCATGTATGTATGCATGTATGTATGTATGTATGTACGTATGTATGTATGTACGTATGTATGTATGTATCAACATGTTATGTTTGTTTGCAGATAAACACATGTAATGGTTATTATTGTGATAGTTTCTCTCCAAACAAACCTTACAAGCCCACACATTATGGACCGAGGCATGGACTGGCTGGTAAGTTTTCTCGCACGTCGTCTATGTTACACGGACTCGGGTGTAAGTGTCGGACATGTGTATGTATCCGACACGGATGTGGCTAGATTTATACTATGTAAGCCTACTAGTTGTCACCCTTTTTGTGTATAGGTTTTCAGACTTTGGTGGCCCTAATTACCAAAGACCAGTTGAGGATTTAGCCTTTGCAGTTGCCAGATTCATTCAAAAGGGTGGCTCCTTTGTCAATTACTACATGGTCTGTGACTCTGTTTAACTACTTTAATCCGTGTTGCTCGGAGTTGTCACCGTGTTCGAAACATATCCGAATATCGATATACAAATATGGTTCTTTAAACATACTATATGTTTTGCAGTATCATGGAGGTACCAACTTTGGAAGAACTGCAGGGGGACCTTTCATTACTACCAGCTATGACTATGATGCTCCGATTGATGAATACGGTAAGAGTTTTAACCCGAAAGTAGCACCATTTCGAGTTTTCGACATGTACTCGGATTTTTGCACATCAAATCTTTTTCTAAACTAATGGTACATTGTAATTTGAACAGGCTTGGTTAGGCAACCGAAGTATGGTCACCTGCAGGAACTCCATAAGGCTATAAAGTTGTGCGAAAAAGCTTTGCTTACTTCCGATCCTAACGTCATCGCTTTAGGAAGCTACGAACAGGTGCCCGGAAATTCATTCTAGATTACATTTATGCTTATTGAATGAATGTGATTGAATCAACTCGGCGGTAAATGTTGTCAGGCACATGTTTTCTCGTCCAACTCGGGCGGCTGTGCTGCATTTCTCTCCAACTACAACTTGAGGTCTAATGCAAGGGTGACTTTCAATAATATGCACTATGACCTTCCCCGTTGGTCCATCAGCATCCTCCCGGACTGCCGAAACGTTGTTTTCAACACTGCCAAAGTAAGTGACCGACCGGTCTGCATTCTTCGGTTTCGGTTAATGTAATGAGACATACCATATCTCTGTTGCAGGTCGGAATTGAAGCATCTCAAGTGCAAATGGTGCCGACGAATGTGACGTTGGAATCCTGGGAGACATTCAATGAAGATGTACATTCGGTCGAGGACGAATCACCGATGACGGTCAGGGGTCTCTTGGAACAGTTAAACATGACTCGAGATACCAGTGATTATCTATGGTACACAACCAGGTATCTTATGAATGATTGTTCCTAGTTCACAGCTCGAAATCGAATCAAACATTTTCAATCACTGATTAGGTGATTTTTCCAGTGTACAAATAAGTTCATCCGAATCATTTCTTCGTAACGACGTGCCACTCGCCCTCAGCGTGCAATCAGCAGGGCATGGCATTCATGTTTTCATCAATGGACAGCTTTCAGGTACATTATTCAGCTTCTCATTTCAGAGCAAATGGATTTGGTCTGTTGATTAAACTGCTGTAAACTTACAGGATCGGCCTTCGGGACTCGGCAAAAGAGAAGGTTTTCTGTCACAGTAAATATCAAACTGCAGGCCGGAGAGAATACAATCTCGATTCTTAGTACCGCAGTCGGATTGCAGGTTGGTTCTTTGAATTCCATTCTACAAAACATGTGAAATCATGACATAAGAAAAAAACAGATGTAATGTGTTAGCACCATAGCTAAGAACATCCATGTTCGATTTTTTTTTCGCCGATCTAATGTTCGATTTTTCTGTTGTAGAATATTGGTACACATTTTGAGACATGGAACATAGGAGTCCTAGGACCAGTTGTTCTACAAGGGCTAGATGAAGGGAAAATGGACTTAACCTGGCAGAAATGGTCATACAAAGTTGGCCTTAAAGGAGAAGCCAACAATCTAGGTTCTCCGAGCTCTATCCGATCAACCGATTGGATTCGAGGATCGTTGGCAGCTCTGAAACAACATCCATTAACATGGTACAAGGTACGGAAAACGTGTATGCATATATATGTGCGTGCGTGCGTGCGCGGTCAATGTAGCTTAACCGAGCCTTTACATTCTTTCAGGCATTTTTCAATGCTCCGGAAGGAGATGATCCCTTAGCTTTGGACATGTCTAGCATGGGAAAAGGCCAAATATGGATCAACGGACAGAGCATAGGCCGATACTGGACTACTCCGGCTAACGGTAATTGCAGCGAATGCAGCTACGTTGGCGCGTTTCGTCAAACCAAATGTCATTTCGGTTGCGGCAGTCCAACTCAACAATGGTACATACCTACAACTACAACTACAACTACAAGCCCCTCATACACCAACATGTTCCGAAATGTGTCGGACTTATGTTCCAAAATGTATGAATGTTTGTTTGTTTAGGTACCATGTTCCGAGGTCCTGGTTGAAGCCAACCCAGAATTTATTGGTGGTTTTCGAAGAAACCGGGGGAGATGCATCCGCGATCTCGCTAGTAAAACGATCGGCGACGAATAACAGACGGGGAAATACCATTATGTAGCTCTCTCTTTCCTCCATTAAAGTGCCTATACAAGCTTTAATGATGCCATTGGCATATTATTTTCCCAGGAAAATGAGAAATGATGACATATTGACACACTGTACTACTCATTACTCCAATGGAATTTCATACAAAGTAGGAAACATTTGCCCTTTGAGATACCAACAAAAGGTTTAGAATTCCAAAATGTGTCCGAAAATTACATTCATGATTGTGTAGTGTTTGGATTCTTTTCTTTTTGTGATCTTCCTTTACTTTCTAGTTTCTACTTTCTACCTAAGCATTGGTTTTAAGTTGAGGTTAGGTTTGATGGGTGTCGAATTCATCAAAAATAATACCTACTCGTTCTTTGAATTTGCGGGTACTCGCTTATTGTGCGTCGAGTAACGGGTCGAAGTTTTACTACCCAAAAATTTCGGGTACCCGGAATTTCGGATACCCGAATTCTCGAGTACCCAGATTTAAACACCCCTAAATATCTTTGTTTTTTTTATTATCACCTATTTTATATTTGTATTTAAATTTAATAATTAATTAAATTATATTAACATAATTATATAAATAATAAATTAATATATAAATTCTTTGAATATGTTTATACCTTATAACTAATAAACTATTCAAATAAGTATTGAATATAATTATGTCCTTATATGTTATTTTGTTTGTTTAAATAATCTAACAGCTATCAATTATAAGTTAATTTTACTAAACACTTTTATATAATCAGCTAATACAATCCGCTAGTCAAAGCAGCTAATACAATCTGCTACCAGTTATCACTAATATAATCCGCTATCTATCACCTATCCGCTAATTATCAAACAGAGCCTATATATTTTTTCTTTTTAAAATGAAAAAAAATCTTGTTTATATATAAATAAAAATTAGTCCACTTGATGCATTGTTTATTTCTCACGTTCGGCTTAGTTTCTTTTTCCAAAAACTTTAATTTGAATAAAATATTTTTTAATCAATATTTGAATAAAATATTTTTTAATCAATATTTGAATAAAATATTATCATATTTTATTAGGATTAAATTCCAAATTGACTTGTTTACCAAAATAATAATAAAATGAATTCAAATTGACATTTTGGGTTTTCTCATTTATTAATTTGTTTGAAATTAAAAATTACAATTACCGCCGTCAATTATGTTCGCCTCCCTTTCCATTGAATGAATCACATATATTGATTATCTTATTTATTGAAAATAACGATCTTATATTCAAATTTCAATTTTAAAATTAACGGAATTGATTCAAGCGATAAATAATTTGGTATCGCTTATACAAAAAATCTTCGCTGAGAGATTTACCCACCAAAATCAGGTGTGCGATGCGAGTCGGTCTAGATTAGTCAGGACAAAACATGGAAACCGGAGGGCAACCAATTTTTTTTTTTCAATTTTAAAAAATAAAACATTTAAATTAAATATCTTGAAAAACAATTTATCTAAGATCTTTATGTTAGATAGTTATCGAATTTCGAATATATTCAGAGTTGAGTAAAATTAAATTCTTAAACGATGAATTCTTTCAACACTATTTTTTATTCACAAAACTCAACTTTAAAATCTTATTTTTATTTAAGAGACATCACATTTCTTATAAATTATAACTCGATCTAACACACACACTAATATAATTACAAAAGTTAGAGCGCCACTCATTCTAATTTAACAATATTGCATTAGGGGGAAAGTCTGAATTTCAAAAGTACAAGGACCGAAACATAATTAAACCCAACGTGATTCACGGCAGCAGCTCCAAAAATCTTGTAACACTAACAGTACAGAAGCAGAAGTCCGAACTGACGTGGATCCTCAGTTATCCTCTCCTTTTTTTTTTTAAATCAGATCAACGCTAATTAACTCATGGCTGTGCATTTCGAATATCTGATCTAAATTTTGGATATTTAAAATTTTTGGATAGATACTTTATCTGTATTTGATCTAAAAAAATTAGATATCCAATTTTCGAATATTTGAAATTTTGGATCAAATATCCAAATATCTAAAATTATGAGTTAATTTAATTATTTTTTAAAAATTTGGCAGTATTTTAGGTTTTTGAATATAAAAATTAACAAATTAATGAGTATAACAAGTTTGTATTCATAAAAATTTAATTTTTCATATATAACAAGTAAAAGTATCGAATATAACAAGATTTATACATATAAAAAATGAAATTTTCGAATATCGGATAATCGGATATCCGACCTGAATATAAAATCACTATCCACATCCGATCCAATATTTTCAGATATCTAATTTGAATTATCTAAAAAATAAAAAATAGATTAGATATTCAAAATTTCGGATCGGATCAACGGATAAACATATTTTTTTTGCACACCCTTAGAATAACCACCAAGCGCAACTTCACCATAAACCCCCGCGAAACACCGAATCACACCTCCCTGCCGAAAAACAAATGGAGTACGACGAAACTGAAAATAAATAAATTAAATGAGTTTTTTTTAATGTATTATAAATATATTTTTTAAATTTTATTTATTTTTGTCAGTCCACAATCTCTCTGCATGCCATTGTATTGCATTTCTCTGGATATTTTTGCTTTTTGCCTTTTGCTTTTTCCCCCTTCCATGGTGAAAGGCAAAGCTCCGAGGAAAACTCTGGACTCTTATGCGGTCAAACACATCGACAAAGTAGTCAACGGTAAGCTAAAAGTAATAAAGCAAGGCAAAAATTAAGTGTTTTTTTTTCCGATCAGATTTGGTGGTGATTGGCAGCGGGTGATTGCGTGTTGATGCGGCCGGCGGAACAGTCGAAGCCGCAGTACGTGGCGAGAATCGAGCGGATCGAGGCGGACGCACGTGGTGGAAACGTGAAGCTGCACGTGAGGTGGTACTACAGGCCGGAGGAGTCGATCGGAGGGAGGAGACAGTTCCACGGATCTAAAGAGCTTTTCTTGTCCGATCATTACGATGTACAAAGCGCCGATACCGTCGAAGCTAAGTGTACGGTCCACAGCTTCAAGAGCTATACCAAGCTTGACGCCGTTGGAAACGACGACTACTTCTGCCGTTTCGAGTATAATTCCGCCACAGGCGCTTTCAATCCCGATCGTGTAGCCGTGTATGTTCCTCTTCCTATTTTCCCCCTTTTAGTTCTGGTTTTAAATTTTAAATTTATGCTCTGATTTCTGAGTTTTCAGATATAAGATAATTGTCAATTTAGATCGAATTTTTGGTTATTTTTTGGCAAAATGACAGAAAATCTCATAATGTTTGCTTGTTTTGTCATTTGGGCTCTATTCTTTCTTTTTGATCCAAATATGACCTTAACATTTCATTCATAGTCCAAATATGCAATGTTGGATGTAAACTGTCAATCAACTGACGGTCAACGGCTTATAAAAAAAATTTGACGTGGCATCAGGATATCTTAATACGTGGCAAGTCCAGTCAGCATCGTAATACGTGACAGTTTCCATCTAACGGGGTATATTTGGACCAAATTGAAACGTTGAGGCATATTTGGACAAAAAAAATATGGGGCCAAATGACAAAACATGCAAACGTTGAGGGCATCTTTTGTCATTTTGACTTTTTTTTTTTTGTCTAATTACGTTTTGATCAGTTAACCATATGACTAATTTAGGGAAATGTTAAAGTTGATTTTGCTCATAGACTATTTGTTAGTGAAAAATTCGAAATTTAAACTGGTTTAGAGCAAGTAGAAATGTTTGTTTATTAATGAGGCTGGAGTGTTTTGTAAATTTCAGGTTTAAGATTATTCTTTTAAATTTGGCCTTTTTTAGTTTGCTATTGTAATGTGACAGTTATTGCAAATGTGAGATGCCTTACAATCCCGACGACCTAATGGTTCAGTGCGAAAGTTGCAGTGACTGGTAAGTTTACGGATTCCGTAGCCTTTGGAAGCTCGAATTTTCGAAAATAATGTAAATTGAGTCGTAACAGGCATGGAACTATAGGATTTGTTGGATGCTTATTGAGTAAAGAATTTGAAATTCCTAAGAAATTTATGAATTTGACAAATTCATGCTTCGGGTTTATCCGGTATCTGTAAAAGCTGTTGCCATATTCAGCACACTACTTTTGATTCAGGTTTCATCCTGCTTGTATAGAAATGACAGCAGAGGAGGCTAAAAGACTTGATCACTTCTTTTGTGAAACTTGTTCATCTGAAGGTCAGAAGAAATTGCAGAATTCCAATGCTGCTTCCAGACACTCGGACACAAAGGTATTCCTGCTTCCTTGTCCTTGATCCGTTTTTGGTCGTCTTTACTAGTTATTCGGCACGTAGTTTATATCTTCCGTGGACTTAAGGTAGCATGCGTTTGCGATCGGATGTCGAGATGGTATTGAAATTGCATCTATTTTATCCACAGGAAGAATTTATAGGTATAATCGGTGACCAGTGCAAAATGGTCACCAAGATGAGTGTGGTTCGAATGGTATTCTGTTCCTGATAAATCATCGATTCATTATGAATCGATGAAGAGCAGGATTTCTCGCGTTAAAATCCGAAATTCACAAGCTATGACCTTACCTCACCTTCCCTGCTTTATTTCCTATGATCACCAATTTAGTTCTTCATTTGGGGTGTTTTATCTAGTCAAGCAAGATCAACGGTGTCTTCTCAAATTCGTCTAGCGGTCCCAAAAACGGCTGTGATATCTGTTATATATATGTGCATATTTTTTGGTTTCAATGTTCGAGTAGAGACGATTTCGGAGCAATATGCGGTGACATGACATCATAGAAATATCGAGACATAGGAGAGAATTAGAACATGGATTATGTACATAGGAGAGAATTAGAACATGGATTATGTGCTTATCATGTTAGGGCAATGTTGAGTATTTTCCATTCTTCTTTTTAAGTTTCTTAAGACGAAGCCTATTCCGTCGCTGTTGCTTGTTGTTTACATGGTTCGACAGTGGTGTGTGTCTGCATTTATCTAGAGCTTGTACCTTAATGTGTAACATCAAGGATTGTGTTTCAGGTGGATACGAAACGCCTACGGAGGTGACGGAAAAGTATATAAAACCTAGTGTTTTAGTCGGAGACTGAATTCAGTTCTCGCTTGTAACCATGCGGTAAGCTCGGATCTACATCCGAATCCAATAGCCTTGTGAGTCCATGACGGTCTGTGTGGTTATGTAACTATCAGGACGTAGGTTACATATAATTTAGGGTTGTGTATGATAAACAAACTGTTTTAGCTTATAAAAGAGCCATAGATTCCTGTGTTTTTGTCATGTCTCCACATTAAAAACTTGACAAAATGAAAGACAACATTTCCGAAGTTCAAGGGCCGAAGCCGGACTAGTGTCGTCGACCATTGTTAGAAATTAGGTTTTATCGAAGAAAATGGAGAGAAGCTTATACTGAATGTATCGATAGGTTAGGTTAGATCAGATTCGAACTTTGAATATTGGAAGTTTACTTTTCCTAGCTCATGTTTTAAAAAATAAGTTCGTATACAAATAATTTTAATATGTTAATGGTCGTTACAAGTTTACCGTTTCTTCCCAACTCATACCGAACAGTGATTTCTAATGAGACATTAAAAAAAAAAAAAAGAGGATTGAATTTAGGACTGAAATTAAACATTTTATAAAACAGAGGGACTAAATTCGCCGACAAGTACGGGGACTTTACAATTTACATATAGACCAAAAGATGACCCCAAAGCAAAAAATATTTAATTTCTATTGAAATTTATTTTGTCCTTTTCAAGATCATGGGGTGAGTAAAAACTCGACTCGAAAAAACCGAAATTTTCGACTCAAGTCGAGGCGAAAAAAATTCCACTTGTTCTGAATCGACTCGAAATTACATAAACTTGACTCGAAAAAATTTCAAATAAAGTTTGAGTTGTAAAATAAAAATTCGAATAACTCAAAAAAACTTGTAATTAGTGAATTGATTTTTAAGTTTGAGTCAAGTTCCTCGATTTTTCCTTATATATATACCAATATAAAAATATATGTCGTTTAAATTAGAATCAAAGTGCACTATAACCTGATAAACAATTATAAGGAACTCGAACCGAAAAAAATTCAAATAACGTTTGAATTGTAAAATATGACGCGTCAATTCGAATAATTTTAAATTTTTTGACGCGACTCGACTTGATCGAACGCTCTAATGATGCTAAAGGAAGGAACAAGAAGCCTGACCAGTGACCACAATAACAACATATAAGACGAGAGAAATAATGAATTATTATTGTTCCTTTAATTTGATGAAAGAAAAGAAATAAATGGTTGCCAATGTCCCAATCCAACCAACAACGTGAAGCTCGTGCGGGTCAACATCGACCAGACAAACCCCTTTTCGTGTTTGGTCTTTGTTAATTTTCCGACCATATTCTGGTTTAAATAAAATTATTCGAATTCGAATCTCTTAAAAATATATATTTTTTATTAATTTTTTTTTATATTTTTTAAATTAAGAGTTTAAAATTAAAAATCTTAAAGATGACATAGTTAAGAGGTAGTTCTGGCCAATGAAGCCTTCCATGCAATAAAAAGGACAAGGAAAGGAAAAACAGGAAGAATGACCCTTAAGATTGATCTGGAAAAAGCCTATGACAAAGTGAATTGGGATCTCCTACAGCTTGTCATGGAAAAGATGGGTTTTTGTGAGTGGTGGATCAACAGAGTCATGACATGTATCACCTCTGTTTCTTTCTCACTTGTTCTGAATGGAGAACGTACCGGGGAGTTTAAAGCGGGGAGAGGGTTGAGGCAGGGAGACCCATTATCACCCTTCCTATTCACGCTCATATCTAGCATCTTATCGTGGATCATCGAGAAGGAGAGTGGTGAGCAGAAATTTAAGGGACTCAGGATCAAGCAAAGGTGCCATGTTCTTAGCCATCTCTTGTTTGCAGATGATTGTCTTGTTTTCTCTGATGCCAATACGGAAAATTGTGAGGGCATTCTACATATTCTTCGGGTGTTCCAATCGGCTACAGGTCAGTCTATAAGCGCACAAAAATCGTCAGTTTTCTTCTCCCCAAATTTGAGTAGCCGCAACAAGTTTCACCTTACGAATGTGTTGGGTTTCCGTAAAATGGAAGAAGACGCAAGATACCTTGGGCTTCCATCCTTTTGGGGAAGGAGCAAAAAAGAAGCCTTGGCCTTTATTAAAGAAAGGGTTCAAAATAGGCTTATGGGGTGGAAAGCAAGATTCTTAAACAGCGCAGGGAAAGAAGTCCTCATTAAAGCAGTAGCACAAGCCATTCCTACTTATGTTATGCAATGTTTCCTCCTACCGGTATCTTTTTGTGATGAGATCAGTTCATTGATTGCTAAGTTCTGGTGGAACAATTGCGCTGACAAGGAAAGAAGTATTCATTGGATGAACTGGAAAGATCTATGTAGACCAAAGGACAAAGGAGGAATGGGCTTCCGTGACCTTAGAATGTTCAACAAAGCTCTCGTCACAAAACTCACTTGGAAAGTGATAAGAGAACCGGATTCCCTTCTCGCTCGAGTTCTCCGGGGGATTTATTTCCCCAATGGCAATATTTTCGACACCCCCAATTGCTCAAACCCGTCCTGGGCCTGGTCGGGAATTCGCGAAGGGATCAAAATTATAAAAAATGGAGCCCTGTGGAGAGTTGGCAATGGTAGGAGCATCTCCACCTGGTTTGATAACTGGGTACCTCAGCTCCCGAACTACAGACCCTCAGTTCAAAACCCACCACCAAATTCGTCGCTCTCGGTCAGCACACTGATGAATTCGGACCAAAGAACGTGGAATGAACAAAAGATCTTCTTTTTGTTTTCTCCGGAAGAGGCCAAGGCAATTCTGAAAGTGCCGATTGGTGGTCCGGATATACAGGACTCTTACATTTGGGCTGGAAACAAGGACGGAGACTACACGGCCAAATCAGGGTACAGGTTTTTGGAGGAAAAATCTTCGTCGTCTGCTAGCCCTTCATCAAGCCATGACCCCAAAACCAAGAAAGAACTGTGGAACTCTATTTGGAAGTTGGAAGTTCCATCCAAAATCCGTTCTTTCCTTTGGCGTCTGTGCCACAACATTGCCCCGTCAAAGAGTGCTTTAAATGCCCGTATGCACGGATTACTTAGAGAACCTGACATATGCCCCCGTTGTGGATGCTTGGGGGAATCAGTGGAACATATCTTGTTCCTATGTCCGTTCGCACAAGCAATATGGAAAGGTTCTAACTTCAGCTATTCTCCTTCGGGTAGAGGCTTCCCGGGCTTCCCTAAGTGGTGGTACAAGATTAATGTGCTCAAGTTCTCAGCTCAGGTCGAAGATGGGTGTGCGCACATCGCTTTTTTACTCTGGTCTATTTGGAAGTCAAGGAATGCTCTGGTCTTTGAAGGGAGAAAGGACCTTCCTTGGGAGGTGTGGCAAAGAGCGGAGAGCAGTTTCATGGAATTTTCACAAGCTTCGAGTAGCAAAGAACCGAAGAAACTGGAAAATGATAAGGAAGTTATGAAGTGGGTACCACCTCCTCCGGGTACTTTAAAAGTTAACTGCGATGCGGCTTTTGATAAAAGCTCCGAAAAAGGCTCTCTTGCAGCAATTGTTAGGGACAATTCAGGCTCCCTTCTTTACGGTTTCTCTGCACCTTGCACCGCTTCGAGTGCTTCAGTGGCGGAAACCCTTGCTATCAGATTGGGGATCACGATGGCGAAGCAATATGGCTACAACAACATCATTGTTGAAGCGGATAATCGAGCTGTAATCCAGCGACTTAAATCAGAGTCTTCCGTTGACTGGGAGACTTCTGCGATTGAGGACGACATCAAGAGGACTGCACAATCTTTCTTGTTCTGTTGTTTCGAATTTGCCCTTAGAGGCTGTAATCAGGTAGCCGATTGGCTTGCCAAGTTTACGAAATATCAGAAGGGCCTGATAACATGGACCTCTGATATTTTCCCACCTGAACTCTTGCTCATGTAATCTTTTCGGTAATACAAGTTTCTTTTGATCAAAAAAAAAAAAAAAGAGGTAGACGATTTCTACGCCTCCATGTGTTTGACAATTTTCAACATATTCGAATAACTAAAACTATAACAATCCGCATAATGCAATATCGGACATATAATCGAAATATATCTAAACAAAAATTAAATGCAATTAATTCGATTAATAATTTTTAAAATTTTGAAGAATTCAATTAATTTTGTTTTGGATAATTCAATTCGATTATTATGCGATCAGATAAGAGTACACACACAAGTTAATTGCAATGGAAATTACATAGTGAGGCCAAAGAGACCAAAAAGAATGGAAAACAGCATGTTTTGCTCATTGAGAAGCAGAAGACTCATCAGCAGGATGCCAGAATCTGTTGAAAAACCACATTGTATCGGCCTCGACGGGGTTTCCGTCGTGGTTGCGGTGCCAGCTAAAAAAAGCATGAGTCCGGTTCTTGATATCGAGAACGGCATGACCGTAACTGGATTCTCGATACGCTGAGTACGCCGGCTGTGGCTCTGTCATGCTACATTGACAAACAAAGCCTTGCAAAGTTGCAACAATCATGCAAGAAACAGGAAAAACCAATAATATAATAAAAATGAAAGAAAAATCTTTACTTGTACACCAAGCCATCCATGTTCCCTCCATCACCAACTGTTATGTACACAGGCGCCGATTTATCCTTCACGGTGGTGTAAATACCGTTTACGACGTTAGATGCAATGTTCGATACACGTTCCTGTAATGGTACATATATCAGTAATCGACCGACTTCAGAGCAAATTCGTTCCATGAGCATGATTAGGACATGATAAAAACATTTTTAGAATCGTTATTTAAATCATTGTACTCAAATATAGTAGGTAGTAGCGCCAACAACGAGCTTACCGATCGTTCATAGGCATGGACATGACCGGAAAACGCGATATCGACTTTATACTTCACAAACCAGGGCTCATATACTACTCTCATAGTTTCTCCTTCCATGAAAGGGTAGTTGAAGCTATTATACCAAGGGGCATGCATAAGAACGATTAACCACGGTGTTTCGTTCCGGTTAACTTTCGGTAGCTCATGTTGAAGCCATTGGTACTGCGGAGTGTATTTACCTGCCGGAAAATTGCAGATATTTATCAGATGAATCCAGCACACGTATTCGAGTCCACAATATATTCTTTACCGTAGGCTGAATACGAAGACAAGACTATGATGTATGCCGAAGCTCTCTTGATCGAGTACCAGAAGGGAGTAGTACTTTTTGATGCTAGATAAGGAACCGGGTAACGATATGTGTAAGGCTTAAAAGGCTTCGTTTCGCCCTGCAGCGGAACCATAATCATGTTATTATCGATTCACTCTGCCATAATCACGACAAGAAACGATGAATGCTTACAATTTCGGGGGCGAAGTCGATTTCATGATTTCCAGCAGTCCATATCCACGGTTGATATGCAACACTTCTCTCGATAAGCCTTCCCCATGTATCCCATCTTACATTATCGTGATTCGGGTAGTTATCGGCATACGAAAGATCCCCGACATACAATACCGTCCGACCTTTCCTAGGGTTTTGTTCATAGTGAGTAATCGTGCTATTCGAATCAAAAGTCTGCCCGAGATCCCCTGCATAATGATTTCCAATCTAACACATTAGGCACGTAAACAACTTTTCTTGAGGATCAAGTAATACAATACGGAGTCGAAATTCGAATCAGTGACCTCTCGAACCGGGAGAGATAATAGAGACTGTGGACTAATTGCAGCAATTAATCACTTACCAATGATACCAAATGTGTATGGAGCGTCAGGACCTACCGGAGGAGGAGTCGTAAACCAGAATTTTCGCTTCGAATCACCGTCACCAACCTCATAGTAATATTTGGTATTGTACTGTAAACAAATAAAGAGACACAGAATTCAAACCGGCTGTCTTCCGAGCCGAGGATAAAACCTTTTGACGGTGTACCAATTCTTCGTCGACATTCGAAGACGGTACAAAGAATTCAACATTACCTCCAAATTTCTAATGATGCAGTGATGAATGTAACCAGAGGTGTATTTGTAAAACTTATAAGTCTTGAATTTCCCCTCTGCCTTATTCTTTTCATTGCTGCCCTCTTTCCAGTAAACCACTGTATTCGAACCGGGTTCATCCTCGGTCACCCATGAAACAATCACGGCTTTCCCGACATGGTCGCCTTGTGTTATGTGTACCTTCAGGGACAGACGCAGTATCTTATATTAAGATGCAAATTTCTAAGGTGACAGATTAATTAATCAATATAAAATATAAATAAATTCTAAAATATACGAGAATTTAAAATTTCTAGTAATTATACTCCCAGTCCCTCACTCTTCCTACATTTGAAATTTAATCATTCACTTCTAATCTCAGGAATTTGATATCTCCATACACAAATAAAACTACTGACCTGTTGCGGTGCATTGTGACCGGAGGGAACCCGGAAGACATCGCTGTGAAGAGGCATGTCGCCGGTTTTCTCCGGTTTCCGGGCATAGATGCTGGTCTTCCCGCCATTACACAAATCCGCCGAGCTCAAAACCAAAGCTATAAAAACAATAACAACGACACGCGGCGGCGCCGAAGAAAACAAAGATTCCGTCGATGTTACCTTCAACGCCACCATTTTCAATGTTTTTACATAATTATGGGCTTCTCTGTTTCTTATTTCTCTGTATTTATATATCATTATTATGAGTTTCAGTTTGAAAAAATGGAAAAAAAAATAAAAATTCTGTTATTTTCAATTAAAAAACGGGAGAATTTCAGTGAATATACTAAATAAAGAATTTATATCAAATTTAGGTATCAACAATTTCAAACCAATAACAAAATAGACCATAAATAAATATTTAATTACACATAATAAGATGTAATTATTTGCATAACTATACCAATTTTTATCACATAATTACACTTTCTTTTTATCTCATTTAACCATATTTAAATAATTTTACATTCCAATAATCCCGGTTAGTCTTTGCATATTTAAAATTTAATCATTTTACTTTTAATTTCAAGAAATTAATCTTCTCTATGCTTTCGATTTAATAATTGAAGTCGAACCATAACACCATTAAAGACATTATATTAATTTGGAATAAAAAGGGACTAAATTTTAAATGTATGAAGAGTGAAAGGACTAAGAGCAAAATTAGACCCAACATATAGTAAATGAAGCTCAAAACCTTGTTCATAAAAATAAACATACAAAATTCAAACTTAACAATTCCATCCTATACCCTCTAGTGGTACAAATAAAAATCAGAAAATAACTTAAAAGGGAATTTTTTATTGATTTATATATTCTTTAAAATCTAAAAAAAGAGGGTAAGTGCAACAATTTGTTATCCTCATTGAGAAGACTCATCAACTGGATGCCAGAATCGGTTGAAAAACCACATCGAATCTGCTTCGACGGCGTATCCGTCGTGGTTACGGTGCCAACTATAACGAGCATGAGTCCGGTTCTTTATATCGAAAATGGCATGTCCGAAACTGGCTTCTCGATACGCTGAATATTCCGGTTGCGGCTCCGTCATGCTACGATCGCAGGAGGAAAAAAAATGAGATATTCACATCAAAGCCTTGCAACAAAAGAAAAAAATGTATGATATGATAAAATAACATTGTTTACTTGTTTGCCAAGCCTTCAATGTTCCCTCCATCGCCAATAGTTATGTATACGGGTGCGGATAGATCCTTCACGGGACGACATTCACCGTTCATGATATTGTATGCGATGTTCGATACACGTTCCTGTAACGTATAGGAATCAGTAATCGTAGCAATATGGTGAAAATCGACTGTTTGGAACCTATTAACAAAGACAAAGAGGCCTTACGGATCGTTCGTAGGCATGGACATGACCCGAAAGTACGATATCGACTTTGTGCTCCACAAACCATGGCTCGTACATTACTCTCATGGTTTCTCCTTCCATGTAATGGTAGTTGTAGCTATTGTACCAAGGGGAATGCGTAAGAACAATTAGCCACGGCGTTTCGCTCCGGTTAACTTTCGGTAGCTCTTGTTCGAGCCATTGGTTTTGAGGAGTGTATTTACCTGAGGGAAAAGTTATTGCACATATTTATCAGATGAGTCCAGCATACATCCGCATATTGCAAAAATACCAAATTCTTTACCATAGGCTGAATATGAAGACAACACTATGATGTAAGCCGAAGCTCGCTTGATCGAATACCAAAACGGAGCAGTGCTCTGCGATGCTCGATACGGAACATGATACCGATGAGTGTAAGGCTTAAAAGGCTTTGTTTCACCCTGCAGCAAAACCATGAACATGTTACAACAGATTCACTCTGCATAGTGATTACTTGTTGATCACGAAAGCTTACGATTTCAGGGGCGAAGTCGATTTCGTGATTTCCGGCAGTCCATATCCACGGTTGATATGCAGCGCTTCTCTCGACAAACCTCGCCCATGTATCCCACCTTACATTATCGTGATTCGGATGGTTATCGGCATACGAAAGATCCCCGACAAACAATACCGCCTGACCCTTCTCCGGGTTGTTTTCGTAGTGAGTTAGTGTGATGTTTGAAGCATAAGTCTGCCCAAGATCCCCTGCATAACCATTTCCATGTCCAAAAAGTACAATAACGATTCGTGCTCGACGGAACAAAGGTAATAACTTAACGAAGATTCACTCACCCATTATACCAAACGTGTAAGGGACATCAGGACCGACTTGAGGAGGAGTCGTAAACCAGAATTTCCGCATCGAATTCCGATCACCAACCACATAGTAGTACTTGGTGTCATACTGTTAACAATCAAATAAAGAGACCCCGAATCAAAATCCGAGTACACACGTATCGGTACGGTACGAGGGACGAAAATTCGAACACATTCGAACACAAATCGAATACTTATAGTACCTCCAGATTCCTTATGGTGCAGTGATGAATGAAACCAGATGTGTAATTATAGAACTTATAAGTATAAACATTCCCCATAGCCTTCTTCTTCTCTGTACTGTTCTCCCTCCAGTAAACCACTGTATTCGAACCGGGCTCTTCCTCGGTCACCCACGACACAATCACGGCTTTTCCGACATGGTCGCCTTGTGTTATATGAACCTTAAAAATCCAAAAAAAAAACATCAAAAACATCAAATTAAGCTCAAATTTCTGCAGGAAAAAAAATCCAGACCTGTTGAGGTGAATTGTAACCGGATGGAGCTTGAAATACGTCGCTGTGAAGCGGCATCTCCACGCTCTTCTCCGCTTTCCTGACGTAGACGCTGGTCTTTCCGCCATTGCAGAGTAGTGTTGAATTGGAAACTAAAATTGAAATAATAACAATGAAACAAATCGAGGAAGAAGGAAAATGACTCATTTTCTTTTTATAAAAACTTAAATGCCACACTCTGGACTAAGAGTTTATCCTATTTATAATACTGAGAGTCAAATTTTAAAAGAAAAAGAGGACGAAATCGTTATCTTTTTAGTAACGGGATTCTGTTATTTTCTCGGGAAAATACAAGGGAATATTCTGGTATTTATACAATTGAGGTACGTAGAGATTATATCGTAGTGGATGTCAACTTTTTGAAACCCGTAATTTAAAGGGTAAACTACAATAGAGGTCACTCAATTATGAGTAAGATTATATTTGGGTCACTAAATTATTAAAAGTTACATTTGGGTCACTCAATTATGAGTAAGGTTACATTTGGGTCACTCAATTATGAGTAAGGTTACATTTGGGTCACTCAATTATGGGTAAGGTTACGTTTGGGTCACTTTTCATATTTAAAAAAAGTACATTAATTTAGTCATTTTTTTTCTTCCAAATCACTTGTATATCCTCGTTAATATTAGAGTACTTCATTTGAAATCATTAATTAATCTAATACACGAATTGATATACTTTTTTAAATATGAAGGGTGACCCAAATGTAACATTACTCATAATTGAGTGATCCAGATGTAACATTACTCATAATTGAGTGATCCAAATGTAACCTTTAATAATTGGGTGACTCAAATGTAACTTTACTCATAATTGAGTGACTCAAATGTAACTTTTAATAATTGAGTGACCCAAATGTAATCTTACCCATAATTGAGTGACTTCCGTTATAGTTTACCCTAATTTAAATAAATAAATAATAAATAAATAAAAATTGAAATCTTCGGAATATAGTTTGAAGCTTTATTTTTAGACTAATATTTAAAATTAATTAGTTAATTTAAATTTTTTACTTATTTAATATTAATTTTAAAAAATATCCAAAATTTTCGAATTTTATATCTAAAAAATCTTACCTAATTTTGTTAAAAAAGAATCTTACCTACATGTTTTACATTTTAAAATTTTAATTTAAAATTTAAGACATTAACTTAAGATTGTGATTTTTGCTAAAAAATAATTATTTTTGTTGCTTTTAGTTTTACAGATGTTTTATTAAATATTTTATCATTTCACTAGGTAAATATTATAAGACTAATAATTATTTTAAAAATTTAATTGAATTTATATTAAGAATCAACTCATTAATAATTTTATTAATAATTTTATTAGTGAAATACTATTAAAAAATTTATTAGTGAAATAAATCTTTAGTTTTAATTGTATATAAATAAACTCATTCTTTTAAATTAAAATAAGAATTGATATTTAATACACTTGCAATCTAATTATTTTATATAATCATAAATATTTAAATTTCACAATATAAAACTAAAATTTTTGGCCCAACATTCCAAGATTTTAAAACATAACTTTTTAAGTCTAAACCTTATAATATCCTAATTTAATTTGTTAAAGTTTTTTTTTTTAAAAAAATTATTATTTAGGGTTTTCTCTCAAAAGTTTAGAGAGTTTTCTTTACAACATCCGTCTTTTGTTCTTTTTATTTGATTTAGTCGTCAGCGACGGCATTCACCTTTAGTGTTGATTATGACTATCGATAAATTTTCTTATGTTTTTGTAATATTATGTTATATTTTACTTTTTTCTTCTAAATTTTAATAATAATAACTCTACCTTTATAACACGTTTTCTTTTATTTTGTGGCACGTTTTTCTCTGCCTTTTGAAACGTTTTTTGATTTGACGTTGTCAGTGGTCTTTCAACAATTTGATCCCCTTTTGTGGTTTGTTTGCCAATGTAGTCAGATTTGTTCATATATATGTTTTGTTCGAGTCTTTTAGTTGGGTTTTAACCTTTTCTATATATGGTCCTTGTATGATCTCAAGTGGCTAGTTTGTCGTGTCGTTGTTTATAGAAAAATGTTAAATTATATATTTAGTTTAAGATTGTGATCATTAACGCTCATTGTGATTCTGTATATTTCCTTTTAATAAAACAAGAAGTTGTCTATAATAAAAACTTTATAATATCTTACCTTTAAACCTTAAATTTAAAATAATAAAATTTAAACTAAAACTTTTAAACCCTATAATATCTTACCTTTAAACAAAATTATATATATATATATATAATCACTTTACATGAAATAAAAGTTTCATTTTAATCATGATAATCCAATTTTTTAGTCATCTTGTGTTTTTGCCCTTTCACAGCTCGTGACGATCACCGTGTCCACTTTCAAATTCTGTATTAGAAATGACTACGTATCAAATATTTATATTTTAAATTATTAAAAAATTAAAATCTATCTGAAAATTTAAATATGTTTTCTATTCCAAATTCAAATTGAATATTATTATTATTCTCAGATGTTTAAGTTTGAAAAAATTAAGTTGAAATTTTTAAATAATGTGTCGAATACGAGCGAGTCTAACATACAACAGGTCTAGGGTGCGGCTAAAAGACTGCAAGTTTTGATACTTGTCCTGTTGTCCAAAAACTTTCAATTTTTAGACTTTTTGATAACATTTTAAGTTAGTTTTTTTTTTGGCTTAATTCAACTTTTCCCCCCTAAACTATACCCGATTTCTCAACTTGCCCCCTAAACTTCATTTTGCCCACTTTTTCCACTTAAACAATTCGTCATTTTCCATTTTGCCCCATTCCGTTACTTTTTTTGTTAAAAAAAATTTCGGCCAATAACATACTGCCACGTCATCAACGGGTTGACTAAGTCAATCCGCCTGGTTATATTTAAAGGGTAAATGACATGTCAAGCCTGTTAGGTTTGTTTTTTTATTCAATTTAGTCACTGAAAATTCTATTTTTACCTTAAATTGACCCCTATTTGTTTCTAATTTTTATAATCTAGTCCATTATTTGTTATTATTAATAATATTATTTTATTAAAATGTTAATATTTAATAAAAATAAATAAAAACAAATATTTTAATACTAAATTAGTAATTTTTTAGATTCGAATTCCAATTAAATTCTAATTATTAATTCTAATTTCACTATATTTGAATTATAGTTTTTGAGTAAAATTCAAATTATATTCGAATCATGTTCGTATTATATTAGAATCATATTCAAATTATATTTGAATCATCTTCTAATTATATTCGAATTAATAATTCAAAATTTTCTATATTCGAAATATATTTTTTGAGCAAAATTCAAATTATATTAGAATTATATTTGAACCATGTCTATATTATATTCGAATCATATTAAAATTATTTTTGAAATATAATTTGAATATGATATTTCGAATGTAATTTGAATATGATTCGAATATAATATGAACATGATTCGAATATAATTCTAATATAATTACATGTTTTTTGAACTATTATATTCAAATCATATTCAAATTATATTCGAATCATGTTTAACATGTAATTATATTCGTATCATGTTCGTATTATATTCGAATCATGCTCATATTATATTCGAATTATATTTAGAATATAATTTGAATATGATTCGAATATAATATGAACATGATACGAATATAATTACATGTTAAACATGATTCGAATATAATTACTTGTTAAACATGATTCGAATATAATAGTTCAAAAAACATGTAATTATATTAGAATTATATTCGAATCATGTTCATATTATATTCGAATCATATTCAAATTACATTCGAAATATCATATTCAAATTATATTTCGAAAATAATTTTAATATGATTCGAATATAATATGAACATAATACGGATATAATTACCTGTTAAACAAGATTCGAATATAATTACATGTTAAACATGATTCGAATATAGTATGAACATGTTCCGAATATAATAGTTGAAAAAACATGTAATTATATTAGAATTATATTCGAATCATGTTCATATTATATTCGAATCATATTCGAATTACATTCGAAATATCATATTCAAATTATATTTCGAAAATAATTTGAATATGATTCGAATATAATATAGACATGGTTCAAATATAATTCTAATATAATTTGAATTTTGCTCAAAAAAATATATTTCGAATATATTTGAATATGATTCGAATATAATACGAACATGATCGAGTATAATTTACATTTTACTCAAAAACTATAATTCAAATATAGTTAAATTAGAATTAATAATTAGAATTTAATTGGAATTCGAATCTAAAAAATTACTAATTTAGTATTAAAATATTTGTTTTTATTTATTTTTATTAAATATTAATATTTTAATAAAATAATAATAATAATAAATAATAGACTAAATTATAAAAATTAGAAACAAATAGGGGTCAATTTAAGGTAAAAATAGACTTTTCAGGGACTAAATTGAACAAAAAAACAAAACCTGACATACTTGACATGTAATTTACCCTTTAAATAAAAGGCTAAAGGGTCAAATTTGCCCCTGTAGTAATCCGAAATCAGCAATGTTGCCCCTAATTTTTTTTTCCGTAATTTTGCCCTCAAAGTTAGTCAATTGTAGAATGTTCCCCTTTGACCGATTTTGACCGTTAAATGCTGATGTGGCAGTTAACGGTGCTGACGGGGTAATTTTACCCTCGAAGTCATTCATGCAATTTTGCCCTCGAAGTCATTAATTGCAACACTTTTACCCTTGGTTTATTTAGTTTTTGAATAAAATTGGATAAATAATTTGGGTTTTTTCGAGTTGAACTTTAACAAACAGAATATATGAAAAATCGATTAACAAATTGATGTAAATATCGTTTGAGTCCCTAGTAATTTTAAAAATAAGCAAAATGAGAACTCTCACAAAAAATCAAAATATTATTCATTTTTTTTTAAAATCTATAAACTTAATAAAAATAAATACAATATTAAAAAATTATTGAAATAAACCAACGAGAAGCGTGTTAATTGAACGGTGAACGCGAACTATGCTATTCGAACGATGTTCGATTGACACACTTACCGATGATGGGTTGTTAGGAAAAAATGTACGGTGAACTCGAATCATGTGGCTCAGATTGAATTCTGCTTTATCTTCTGGATATCCTTGTATTTATCTCCCATGCCATTTTTACCGAACACCACTAATGTCGTTTTCTGAGATCATCATACATTTTTTCCTAACAACCCATCATCGGTAAGTGTGTCAATCGAACATCGTTCGAATAGCATAGTTCGCGTTCACCGTTCAATTAACACGCTTCTCGTTGGTTTATTTCAATAATTTTTTTGAATATTGTATTTATTTTTATTAAGTTTATAGATTTTTAAAAAAAAATGAATAATATTTTGATTTTTTGTGAGAGTTCTCATTTTGCTTATTTTTAAAATTACTAGGGACTCAAACGATATTTACATCAATTTGTTAATCGATTTTTCATATAGTCTGTTTGTTAAAGTTCAACTCGAAAAAACCCAAATTATTTATCCAATTTTATTCAAAAACTAAATAAAACAAGGGTAAAAGTGTTGCAATTAATGACTTCGAGGACAAAATTGCATGAATGACTTCGAGGGTAAAATTGCCCCGTCAGCACCGTTAACTGCCACGTCAGCATTTAACGGTCAAAATCGGTCAAAGGGGAACATTCTACAATTGACTAACTTTGAGGGCAAAATTACGGGAAAAAAAAATTAGGGGCAACATTGCTGATTCCGGATTACTACAAGGACAAATTTGACCCTTTAGCCTAAATAAAACCAGACGGATTGACTTAGTCAACCCGTTGATGACGTGGCAGCATGTTATTGGCCGAAATTTTTTTTGGCGGAAAAAGTAACGGACTGGGGCAAAATGAGAAACGACGAATTGTTTAAGGGGAAAAAGTGGGCAAAATGAAGTTTAGGGGGCAAGTTGGGAAATCGGGTATAGTTTAAGGGAAAAAAGTTGTATTAAGCCTTTTTTTTCATGTTTTTTTGACAAGTACCAATACTTATTTGGCAAAATGACAAAAGATGCCCCAACTTTGCATGTTTTGTCATTTGGCTCTTTATTCTTTTTTGGTCCAAATATGCCCCCAATGTTTGCTTGTTTTGTCATTTGGCCCCCTATTCTTTCTTTTGGTCCAAATATGCCAACGTTTCATTCATAGTCCAAATATGCCCATGTTGGATGTAAACTGTCAATCAACTGACGGCCAACGGCTTATAATTTTTTTTTGATGTGGCATCAGCAGATCTTAATACGTGGCAAGTCCAATCAGCATCGGCTGTTGAACGTCAGTTGAATGATAGTTTTCATCTAACGGGGGCATATTTGGACCAAATTGAAACGTTGGGGGGCATATTTGGACTACGAATGAAATGTCGGGCATATTTGGACAAAAAAAAGAATAGAGGGTCAAATGACAAAACATGCAAACGTTGGGGGCATCTTTTGTCATTTTGCCTACTTATTTTGTAAGCATTGATACTTATCAAAAACTTAAAATGTTATAAAAAAATTAAGTATCGATATTGTCCAAAAACACGAAAAATTCAACCCAAATATTATCAGAAAGTCTAACATTCTAAATTTTTAAATAAATTTTAAAATTTATCGTCTTTTAGTCGCACCATACACCTATCGCACCCATACCTACCCGTCAAATACTTAAATCTGCACAAATCTGAATTGATTAAAAATGTTGAAATTCTCTTAGAAACAAACATGTTTTTTCAATTATGGAGAATGTGAGGAACACGCGCTGGAGAAGCGAAGAGGCAAAATGGCAAGGCAAAAGCACTGGACCAGAACCCGCCCTCCGTTGACCGACCCATAATGGCTGGTCCAGGATCGCTTGCCAATCACAATCATACTTAACGACCTTTTCGTATTCTTATTCCCTTTTTTACCAATCCACGATGCTTTTAACGTGATTGCAAAATCTCAATCACTCGATCTCATTCGATCCGGGATGAAGTGAGGATTGAATTACGAGAGTAGATTGATTAACTTTGAAACAAATAGGTAAATGACAAGCGAAAAACGAGTACATTTTATTTTTAGAGACAAATTATTCATACATAATCGTGGATCGTATTCTTAAGATCATCAATGATATACAAGACTCTTTTATTTAATTACGTACATTATCGACAATATATAAGACTATTTTATTTAAAGACTTGCATATTATTCAATCATATATACAATATATTGGTCGAGATCGGAATCAAAATTATAAAGTAACAATAACTACGTCTCGACTTCAAATAGAATCAGGTTGTCCCTCCCCACCCCCGAAAAAAATATTTTTCACTTTTATCCTCTTATTTAAATTGTTTTAAAAATTAGTTTATTTCTGAATTTGTTCTCTCCACATTTAAATATTTATGTTTTGCCCCTATAACCCTAAATTCTGACTCCATCCCGGAATAGAATCCACTAGCACACCAATTCTTGTTGCACTTTGAAACCTTTTTTGCACCTTTTTGTATAATATTCGATAATAATGGGATGGAATCATGTTCTTTTATTGGAAAAAAAAGCATTCCCAAAGATGATTATTGCCGCTGAAAATAGTTAAGAGTTGAGCACTTTCTGAAGAGGGAGGGAAACACACGAGGTGTGCCGCTGACCAAACTTTTTTTTTAGATTATATTTAAATAAAGGTATAATTAGTGAGCGTTGGAGGTTAAATCTTTAAAATTAAGATCAAGCTTTTTGAGATTTGTATTCACAAAAATAATCTAATTTTTTAATATGGTCAAATAAGAGTTGGAGTGTGGCTATGATATTTTTTTGATCAGAAAATGTATGCTTTTTATTATGTAAAGAAGGGCATACATTCATCTTTCGGCCTCGTTAAAAACCTCCCTACACCTAACGGAGGAAAAGAGTGCCGAAAGGGTTTGTAAAATATAGAAGTTCACCTAATATAGCTTTGACTGACCTAAACCAATTCAAACCTGCCTTTGGGACTACCCAGGAGCTTCGCTCCCCCTCCAATCAGTAACACTCACAATCCAACTTCCATTTTACCCAATGCCCGCTTTAGCCAGTGAATCCGCAGCAATGTTGGCGACTCTCTTGATATGGCGGACACAACATCCATTAACTTTACAAAACCTCACAATTTCTTGAATTGGTTCTTTAAAAACCACAGGACATGAGGAAACATCATGGATCCAGTCAACCAACACTTTGCTGTCTGATTCAATGATGAGCTTGAAGGGATTTTCGGCGAACAATTCCTCAAACATTTTTATACCCCGAACCATAGCTTCTATCTCCGTTAGAACGGGAATTGCAGCCCCACATTGCTCTGAAAAGGACGCCAGAACCTCGCCTTGCTGGTCCCTAAGAATGCCGCCAATCCCTCCTGTACCGCCAACTCTTGAAACCGCCCCGTCAACGTTCAATTTCACAAAACCTGGGGGGGGAGACCACACTGAACCATCCAACTTAGAAGATCTAATCTCCGTTAAGCAGGAGGTAATAGCTGGATTACAAATCAAATCATCCAATGAACCTTGAGTCTCTTGATTGCGAGCCAAATACCAAACCGCCAACCTATATTTCGTAACGAACAACAGGCTGCAAAAATCCAACTTCATCTTATTGAAGACAATCTCATTCCTCGCTCGCCAAATAGACCACCAAATTGCGCAAGGTACCAGGTTCCATATGCCCTCCTTAGCCGATGGAGGTTTTGCCGCATGCCACGCTACCAACACCGCCTCTGCTTCATCTTGTAATGCCCAGTTAAGGTCCCAGTAACTTGCCATTCTCATCCACAGTATCCATGCAATGTTACAAGAGAGAAAAAGGTGATGTACCGTCTCGATATTGGCACTACACAGTGGACATTTGAGGTCCGGAATGGAATCAATTCCCCTTCTCGATAAGACCTGTTTTACCGGGAGTTTATTGTTACACAATTGCCACATGAAAAACTCAATCCTGGGTGGTGCTAGACCCTGCCAAAGCAATGATTTCCAGAAAATGGATTTGACATTTGTTGGAAATAAGGAGTTATAACAATCTCTGGTCGAAAAACACCCATCACCTGTGTAATCACTAATTTTGTCCGGGCTATTCAGCCCTTAAGTATACTTAAATAACATTGGGTTGTGGCCAGCCGTGTTGGGCTTGATCTAATTCTGTTGGGCCTTGCATAGCCATATTAGGCCTTATTCAATCATGTTGGGCTTCACTTATTCATAATTGGGCTTAGCTTAGTTAATACGTAGCTACAAACATATTATTCATTAGAATTCTGGGTATTATTGTTAACCTTCTTCTAATTACTACCTACTATCATATATTATATTATTATAATTACTACGTTATTATGTTATTATTTATTATCTCCCATCAGCATTATATCATCAGTATTAATATTATTATTAACATCACATATCATCTTACCGCCGTACTATATTGTTATTACCCTCATCTCATTATTATTATTATTATTATTAACAAATCTGGAAACAAAAAATTAATATAAATAAGCCCAATATTGAATAAATAAAATCCATATGTATAATAAAAGCCCAAAGTTATTTCTAAAGTCCATTACAGTTTAAAGCATACATATTTAAAAGCCCGTTCTGGGCCCAACACCCATTAAACAGAAACCCTAATTGCTATATTTTGTCTATGCAGCCGCCGCAGCCACGACCGTCAGATCTGATCAGATCTGACGGCCCAGATGAAGCCATGAAAAGGAAGCCCTAGATCAGCACTGATGAGTCATGCGCCGCCTAGATCACAACCGCAAGATCAGGAGGACTTCAACGGTCCAGATGTGAAGACATAGGAAACCCTAGACGCCCATCTGGTGACCTCACGCCGCCATGAAGCTGAGCCGTTAGATCAGAATGTGATCTAACGGTCCGGATGCCACGAGATGCAGCACGCGCCCACGCGCGACGCATCAGCTCCCCACTCGCGCGCGTGAAGCCCACGCCCGCCTCTCCAGATTCCTCGAGTACTCGCCACGTCGCCCCCGCCCGTTCCAACGACCGATCCGTCGGCCACGTCGATCATCGTACAATATGCAACAAAGAAAAGAGAGTCAGCATCAAATAAAGGAAAAATAGAAATCGAAAACAAAAAAGAAAAAGAAGGACGAAATCAGAACGGAATGGCAGAGAATGACAGAGCCTTGCATGAATCCGGCCAAAAACACAATACGAACCAATGAGCTTTTTTTCATTGAATTAACCAATATGTAAAAATCAGTCGAAATTCGGGCTATAAAGCCGAATCGACAGCATCGTTGTAAGGGATTCGTGAAACTCCCAAAAAAAGCACGAAGAGAAATCAAAACCAGAATCACTCAGGTAAATAATCCATCTTATTGCATGTCTTAAGGAGATAGAAAGGGAGTCTTTTACCTTCTGGTTTTTCCGAGTCCGTCTCCTCCTCTTCGTCGAGAATAAACCCAGCCTTAACGGCTTGGAGCGGTGACTCGGCCAAGACGGAGAGACCCCTTCTTCTTCCTCTTTCGCGTCGTTTCGTTTCGGGGAGGGTAAAAATAGGTTTTTTTTAGGTTGTTTTTTTAGCACGAAGGTAGTTCTGGTTTTCGGGGAGTGAAAGGTTGTTTTTTTTGGGTCTCTTTTAAGGTTTGGTTCACTGGTCAGAGAGGATAGAGTCCACCGGACGGTGACTAGCACCGGCCGGCGTCCGAGGTCGTGAGAAAGGCGAGGCTTTTAGGAGCGGCTAGGGTTTAGGTTAAGCAAAAGAGACGGCCGTGGGGAGTTTAGGTGGTTTATATAGGGTTTAGGTTTTTTTGCTTCGGGTAAATAGCGAGTCCAGTCCCTCCGCGTCGGGGTATTAGCATAGTAAGGGTCGCCGCATGGTCAAATTACATCCTAGGTCCCCCGTAGTCTGAGTCGGTTCATCTTCTAGTCCCCAGATCGAGTTCTTTAGGGGTTATTTACGTGTTCGGTCCCCTTCCTTCTTACCCGTGTTCAATAGGGTCTTTACAGTTTAGAGCCTTTGTTTTTTTTCTTTCTGATTTCAGCCTCTGTTTTTGCCTTTATTTCATTTTAGTCACTGTTCGAATGCAATATAATTTAATGTTTCAATGTCTTTTTATATATGTAATTGTATGTTTTTGTTATGTGTTAATAATGGTATAATAGATCGAATATATATATGCATGCTTATCCGTTTTTTTGTTTAGTGGATCCCGCATGATTAATCACCGTTGGATCGAATATATGTTGCCATGTTAATCTTTTAATTTGGTGCATTGAAAATGGGCTAGTTTAATCTCTTTAATTAGGTTAGTTAATGAATAGTCTTAAATGGGCTTTGTGTTCTTTTAAAAATAGGAATGCCTTAAAATGGGCCTTTGGGCTTCAAGAGTTAGTTTAATTAATTAATTTGGGCTTTCTCTCCTATGTGTTATTTTGAGTGACATACATGTACATATATTTGTTCATCATACGGCCCAATATGCAAGCATGATAATCGGGTCTAAAAATCAAACCCGAGAGGGGTATTAATTAACTTCGGTATCCGAAAACGACAGTCCTAGCTTAATGGATGTCTATCGGATACTTAGGTTAATTTTCACCGCCTCCAGGTAAGAGAAAGCATAAAAATTGAAAACAACACGCATCATCTCTTATATGTTCGCATCATGCATAAAGGTGACGTACGGGATCCGAACCCTAAACTAACACGACAGTCAGCCTTATTTGATGTCGGTTTAGTCTATGGTCCGGTGTACCGTCATCCTTTTTAATTAAATGATTAAGTAATTCCAATGCCACTATTCGATAAAGCCTGCGTCATTTAAGTTATATTTTCATTTAAGAACAATTATTAAATTCACTTCGATTTTTAAATAATTCCTATCGATCAAAAGGCAACAAGTAATTTGGTACCGATTTCCGGGCGTGATGGGGGCGCTAACCCTACCCCACGCGTAACCAACTCCCGAACCCGTTTTAAAATGAATCTCTGGTTTTATGGTGTCCGGCCTACCTTAGTGGCCGGTGGCGACTCCAAATTTTCACAAGTTTTTCAAAACATGAATTCCCCCTTTTTTAAATAAAACCCCCTTTTCAAAAAGAAAATAGTGATAAGGCCCCCCATTTAGCGGTTTTCAAAAAAACCTTATCACAGCTTGGCGACTCTGCTGGGGACTAAATTTTTGTTTTTTACAAAACAAAAAATGAGAGTTAAGCCAATAAAACGCCTGTTGCCATTTAATCGATAGAAAATATTTAAAATTTGAAGTGAAGCTAATGAGTTTGTTCTTTTATGAAAATACAACTTAAGTTGAACGGGCTTTGAAAATTTGTGGCATTCGAATTAATTTTCCATTTAATTATTAAGGAAATCACCGACATGTGTTGCATCATGATCATCAAGCTCTATACCCGAGCTACCCTTTTTTAAGTGAGAGTGAAACGCCCATACCCACGTGAGTATCCCTCCACGGGTCGGTAATTCACTTTCGGAATCCACGCCTTTTGACACGTGAGCAGCCCTCCACGTCATTAGGTCGTGCTTTCCCTCGAGCCGAAACCAATTCGCAAGCCTGTAATGGGCCAGAATTGGGGTTCTTGTTGCCTTAGTAGGTGATGAGATAGGTTCGGGTACCCTTTGTTAGAACCGAACTCATGAGTGAGAATATAAGAAGCCCACCCCATTAGAGCCATGCGGATAACCCTAGAGTTTAGAGTGTCTAGGCTTTGTTTTCTTGTACTTATGATTCCTTTTTGTAAATATTTTGTTCCCATTGTTTGCTTATTAATTCGCGACTAACACTTTCGTTTTTTCCCCCTCCCGTTTTTTTTCTCCTTTCCTCTTATTTTGCATATCATCATACCTTAGAGAGCACATTGGTTTGGGGATAGTCTGAATTGAAAGCGAGAGTTATGACGGAAATTGTGAGGAGCATGGATGAGAAGAATTCAGAAGTTCAAGTCTGGTCAGAAGGCGAGCAACAACATGAGGGTGACAGTATTACCATCGGTTTCAGATCAGGGATGGCGAATCAAACTTTCATGAATACGGAAATCAATGACGTGACCGCATTGAAGCAAATATGGAACAATTGGGATTCTGAAGCCCGGACAGCTTTCAAGAAAGAGTTTGGGGACATAGCTTATCTGTTATATGTTCCGGTTGATCAGGCTTTACTACAGGCTTTGGTTGGATTCTGGAACCCTGCCTACAGTTGTTTCACGATTGGAAGTATAGATCTAACCCCCACTATTGAGGAATATCAAGATCTCATCAATTGCAAAAAAGTGAAAGATGACCGAGTCTACTCGAAGAACAGTAAGTACAAGTCATTCCGAGCAAAGCTTGAGAAACTCTCCGGTACCTTGGCATCATGGGTAGAACATCAGGTCGGGATGTGGAACAATAAGGAATGCTTGAAGGTCGAGGGGATCTTATCCTTAGCGTCGGTACTCCCAGCCGGAACAGTGCAGCGCAATTTATTTGCCCTAGCGATTTACGGACTAGTCATTTTTCCTAAGGCTCTAGGCTTCATACACCCAGCAGTGTTGGACTTGTTCGATAAATTAGCTGAGGGAGGAAATCCGGCTCCAGTTATTTTGTCAGAGACCTTCCAGTCTTTGAGATTCTGTCGGAAGCACGGCGGTGGTCGTTTCTTGGGTTGTCCCCAACTCCTCACAGTTTGGTTCTACAGTCATTTTTGGACGAATGCCAGTTTCTCGAGACCAGTCTACGACAGTAAGTTCTCAGCTTTGGAAGAGTTTCTTAAAAAAGAGAATTGGCCTGCTAAGCGAACAGCGGAAGTTTGGCTCGACTTACTTCAAAATTTGAACACTGAAGATGTGGTTTGGAGAGCCCCGTGGCTATCAGCTAGAAACATTCGATACAGATGTGGGACATACTCGTGGGTACCGTTGCTAGGACTGTGGGGACACACTGCATATGCACCGTTGATGGTCCTAAGGCAATATGGATCAAAACAGTTTGTGCCGGCCACCGATGGAATGAATGCCTTCCACGTAGATTATCAGAAAGAAAAGGGCTATAAGGGAAAGGTGTATGCCGCATCCTCAGCTTGGAATAATGCTAGACGAATGAGGATTTTGAGTGCTCCTTATATGGTCACCCCGGAATATGAAGTGTGGAGGTTCAATCGCATCGATGATAATGTCCCCCAGTTGGATCCAGATAAAAGGGAAGCCATGAGGGAAAGGTTGGCATCGCTCCCCACTGAAGCCGATTTGATGAGAGAACAGCTAGAAGAAGAACGGAAGAAGTATGTACGACTAGAGGAAAAGGCAAGTAGAGAGAGGTTTGGTTTTGAACTTGAGAAGGTACGGTACGAAGGGAGTCTCAAAGCTTTGCAAAAGAAGAACGATGAATTGCAACTGGAACTAGGAATGGAGAAAGATGAGATACATAAACTACAAAGGATGAACAAAGGGAAAAGAGCTAACGAAGGAGGAGCAAGCCAGGGGGCTGAACTTCGACTCAAAGAGGAGAGAGCAAGGGCAGAAAACTACAAAAGGGGATACCATGAGTTTAAAGACCGTGTAGCCGCTTTAACTCAGGAAATGAAAAGTCTTCGCACCGAGTACACCTCGAAGCTTGAGAGGGAGGTGAATGAGAACGACACTCTAAAAGAAAAGATGAAGAATTTGGAGAGGTCTCTTTTCAAGCATAAGGGGGCAACCAGTAAGCTCAAGGCCAGTGAGTCGGAAAATCAAACCTTAAGAGATCGCATTGATGAGTTAGAGACCAAGGTGCAAGAGCTAAAGGACCGCCTTGAAAGCATGAGAGGGGCAATCCAAGTACGTCCTACACCTACTTTGGAGCAGTTACACTTTGCTGCCTTCACCATTTGGAGACAGGAGCAAGAATTGGCTCAGTGGAATGCACGGGTACGCTACATTGCTGAGAAGATACAGTTCCTCGCTGAAGACGCTACCGAGCTTCATGATAAGGTGGATGACTCCAACAAAGCGGGAGAGACGGTTGTGTGGATCCTCAGAGAGATCATGGATTTGGGTGCTAAGCTGGATCAGTTCGTGGAGGAAAGAGACTAGAAGAAAGAAGAAGAAGCTTCAGGATAGCTAGGCCTTGGTAGAAGTATCTTAGGTTTTCTTTAATGTATTTAAGCTTCCAAGAAATTGTAACCAAACAATATTCCAGTAAATATAAGCTGTTTGAGGAGGATATTTGCCAAACCCAGTGTTGCTCTTCATATTCATACATTTTGCATACTTGCATGTTCACTTTAACATCCATGCACTATATATTTATTCACACATACCATCTAACATCTCAGACTTAACTAAGGGGTTTCCCATTTTAGATAAGCATTGCATTTTGCTGCATTAACATTACCAACCATTCCACACTCATACGGAACCCGGTCGCAGCATCGGATAATGGAGGAAAGGTTAGCTAAGGTGGAACAAGGCCAGAAAGAGTTGGAAAACCGCTTGGATGGGGTTAACCGGAACATCAGTGATCAGATAGCACAGTCACAGATATCCATCATTGCCCAGATGACCAGTCTGTTAACCAAGATGAAAGGGAAGGAGGGAATCTCTGCTGACAATTCTCATGTGGAAGACCATGAGGGTGCTTCGTCTCACGCGAAGGTCAACCCGGAAGGGGCAGAGGCCAGAAAGAAAATATTTGTCAATCTTGGTGGGGCATCTGCCAGTCGCCCTGGAGGAACGACAGCAAGCCAGCCCGCCGACGTAGAAGCAGATCAGGAGAACGAGGTCCCGGACCTTAGTTTGATGGAAGAAGTGGGAAGGGTCAGAATCGAGTTAGAGAAGAAGTATGAGGAGAAGTTTCGGCTATTCGAAGAGAGGCTAAAAAACATCCAGCAAGGGGATGAAGGAGGGGACAGCGCTAGTGATTTGAGCTTGGTAGCAGACCTAGTACTCCCACCTAAATTCAAAGTCCCGGACTTTGATAGGTATGATGGCACCACTTGCCCGTCTGCACACATTACAATGTACTGTCGCAAGATGGCTGCATTTATCAAAGACGAGAAGCTGCTCATCCATTGCTTCCAAGACAGCCTGACTGGCTCTGCCATTAGGTGGTACACTTCGCTCAGCCGAGCAAACATCAAGAATTGGAAGGATCTTTCCAGAGCCTTCATAGATCAGTACAAGCACGTGACAGATATGACCCCGAATCGGATTATGTTGGAGGGAATGGAACAGAGGGCTAATGAGAGTCTGCGCCAATACGCCCAGAGGTGGCGAGAAGTGGCAGCCCAAATCCAGCCTGCTATCCCGGAACATGAGATCACCCCAATGTTCATCAACACCTTGAAAGGGACATTGTTCGACCGGTTGATAAGTAGCACCACTCAAAGCTTTGCTGATTTGGTAAAGACCGGCGAGTCGATCGAGGTAGCCATTAAAAGCGGAAGGATAGACAGTGGGGAGAGTCACCGCAAGAATTATAAGAAGAAAGAAAGTGAGGTGAATGATGTTAACACCTACACAACCCCTAAAAGTTTCACTCTTTCGGCGCCTCAAACTACACCAAGTGGTGGGCAGAATTCGGGAAAGAAGGAGGTTAGACATCCTAAGAAAGAAAACGAGAAGTTGAGTTTCACTCCGATCCCGATATCGTATGCTGATTTGTATACTCACCTGTACGATGCGGAATTGGTCAGACCATATCACGTCACCCCTTTCAAACCTCCGTTCCCGGCGTGGTATGACGAGAAAGCTAATTGCACATATCATGGTGGTGTCCCGGGGCATTCAATTGAGAATTGCCTCGCTTTTAAGAAGTTTGTGCAGCATCTAATCAACACGGGGGTGTTACAGCTAGATGAGCCGAACACCACCACAAACCCTTTGCCCAATCATGCAGGTCGGGGAGTCAATATGATCGAGGAACAGTGTTTCAGGAAGGCTAAGCTCAGTGTATCGGAAGTTAAGTCCCCATTGCGATGGGTATTTCAACAGCTATGTATGGCACGACTGATTGATCGCGGAATGGAGATTGTCCTGAAGGGGTTTGGACCCTACTGTGAGTACCACCAGCGAGAGGGGCACGATATTCAGTGTTGCGGCGAGTTTAAACAGGTGGTCCAGGGGTTGATGGATCGCAAAGAAATTGAATTCTTCGAGGGGGAGGAAGAAAAAAGGAGCTTCGAGGTATGCGCGTCCGATGACGCCAAAGTCAAGTTTGGTTTGGACCGGCCCTTCATTATACCTCGCAAGGTGAGGGAGGGAAGTTCGTCTGAAGGAGAAAGCCCCAAGCTAGCCCCGAAATTAAGAATATCTCGCCCTAAGACGTTTCCCTTTAAGGACGAGAGAAAGGTTCCATGGAACTACACCGCACATGTTTCAGTGCCTAGAAATTCGATGAAAGGAGATGGTTTGTCTAGCGAGGATGAGACGAAGGAAGAGTATAATCAGGAGGAATCGAAAATGGAAGTGGAGAATGAGGTTGGGAATCTGACAAGAAGTGGGAGATGCTACGCACCGGATGCTCCCAAAGAGACAAATCCAAAGGAAAAAGGAGAACTACCCGACTCGGAAGTCAAAAAGTTGTTTGGAGAGGACCCTCCTCCTAAGATCAATGAGCCAGTGACAGAGAATCAGGCTCAGGAGTTTTTGAAATTTTTGAAACATAACGAGTACAGTGTTGTTGATCAGCTCAGGAAACAGCAAGCCCGGATTTCAGTATTGGGACTGTTGCTAAGCTCAGAAAAGCACCGTGATGCGCTCCTCAAGGTACTGAACCAGACATTTGTCCCGGATAATATTTCGGTTGATAAGCTCGACCGGATTGTCGGTCACATCGCAGCGGATAATTTTATCACCTTTAGTGATGACGAGATCCCGGAAGGAGGAATAGGATCAACAAAGGCATTAAACATAACCGTACATTGCAAGGGATATGTTCTGCCAGGGGTCCTTGTGGACAACGGTTCGGCTTTAAATGTAATGCCAATGGTGACCTTGCAAAGGCTGCCCATTGACAGCTCACACATAAGACCCTGTTCGAACTCAGTCAGAGCTTTTGATGGAACTCAAAGAGAGGTTGTGGGGAAGATTGAGGTGCCGTTGCTGATCGGACCTACCGAGTATATAGTGGAGTTTGTGGTGATGGACATCAAACCGACCTACAATTGTCTGTTAGGGAGGCCTTGGATTCATTCAGTGGGGGTTGTGCCTTCCTCTCTGCATCAGAAGTTGAAGTTCATCATTGAAGGAAAGTTGGTGAGTGTATCCGCGGAGCAAGATATTATAGCGTCTGTAATTACCGATGCCTCGTACATCCAGGTTGGTGAGGAGGCAGTTGAGTGTGCTTTCCGAGCCCTTGAATTTATAAATGCAACATTTGTAGCGGAAGGAAGCAAGATCCCACACCCAAAGCTGTCTAAGTGCACCAAGATGCAGGTGTGGCAAACTTTAGGATGGGGAGCAAAGAAGGGAAGAGGACTGGGGAGAAATCTGCAAGGATGCCTACGTGTCAGGAATATCATTAACAAACAAGATAGGTTCGGGCTTGGACATAAGCCCACTTTTCAGCAAAAGAAACTAGAATGGAGGAGGAAGGCCGAACGAAGAATGGCTAGGCTACGAGGGGAGGATATGCCATGGGAGCCCACCGTCTATACTGATATAAAGAAGACTTTTACGTCAGGAGGGATCATCAACCCCGAACAGATGGTGCACGAGGCCAACATGGAAGATGCCAAGCTTTGTGAGGATGAAAAACTTAGCCTGACATTGAGGGACATGACCATTAATGTGATATCGCAAGATGATAGGAGTTCGACCGATGCGACTGGAATCCGCCCTTGTTTCCCCGGAGAAACTCTTGGCAATTGGACTGCTCATGATGTACCTGTAATCTTTAGGTCTGAGCCAGAGTAATACTCAGAAACCCCCCTATTTGCTTGTGCCCGTGAGCAATAGGGATCTTTTGTAAAGGGCATCTATGTTAATTCTGCTCGTTTAAAATTCAATAAAAAGACGCTTTTCCAAAAAAATTGCAAACATTTCATTCATTATTCATTCCATGTCTATTATTATACCTACTCCGTAAATAATATGTATATTCGGCCCCCAATACGCATTCTTTTCATAAATGTTGCAGGACCCCTATTATTAACCTTGTCAATGATGCTGAATCTAATCCCGAGGTGGATTTCGAGCGACCATTATATCTAGCCGAGATCGGTGAAGAGGAGGAGGAGTATGAAATCCCCGAGGAGTTCCTCAGATTGATGGAGAGTGAGAGTAGGCAGATAGTTCCTCACCAAGAGGAAGTAGAAATCCTGAATTTAGGGAATGAAGGTGAAGAGCGGAAGGAAGTCAAAATTGGCACAACCCTCTCGCCCTCAACGAGAATAGAATTGATAGATCTGTTGACAGAATTCAGGGACATCTTTGCGTGGGCTTACCAGGATATGCCAGGCCTGGACACAAGCATTGTGGTGCACAAGTTACCGATCAGACCAGAGTGCAAGCCAGTCCAACAGAAATTGAGGAGGATGAGAACCGACACCTTACTGAAAATCCGAGATGAGGTACAGAAACAGTATCAGGCGGGTTTCTTACAAGTAGTCGAGTACTCAGAATGGGTAGCCAACATAGTGCCTGTCCCGAAAAAAGACGGGAAGGTGCGCATGTGTGTGGACTATAGAGACCTTAACAGAGCAAGCCCGAAGGACAACTTCCCTCTACCTCATATTGATACCTTGGTAGACAACACAGCGGGTCATTCTTGGTTCTCCTTCATGGACGGTTTCTCAGGGTACAACCAGATAAAGATGGATCCTGATGACATGACCAAAACAACATTTGTGACGATGTGGGGAACCTTCTGCTATAAGGTAATGCCCTTCGGTCTGAAAAACGCCGGGGCAACATATCAAAGAGCCATGGTATCACTTTTTAACGACATGATGCACAAAGAAATTGAGGTTTATGTGGATGACATGATAGCAAAATCCCAGACCGAAAAGGGGCACATTCAAAACTTGAGAAAGTTGTTCCAAAGATTGAGAAAGTACCGGCTGAAACTCAACCCGGCAAAGTGCACTTTCGCCGTCACCTCCGGAAGGCTCTTAGGCTTCGTGGTTAGCAAGAGGGGAATCGAGATTGATCCAGATAAAGTAAAAGCTATCCAAGATCTCCCACCACCTCAGACCCAGAAGGAAGTTCGGGGATTCTTAGGAAGGTTGAATTACATATCCCGATTCATATCCCAATTAACCAACAAATGTGATCCTGTCTTCAAACTACTCCGGAAGAATGACCCCGGGGTTTGGGACGAGGAATGCCAAGGGGCTCTAGAAAAGATCAAGAAGTACCTAACTAATGCCCCAATCCTAGTACCCCCAGTACCAGAAAGGCCCTTGATCCTGTACTTGACAGTCTTTGAGAATTCGATGGGATGTGTCTTAGGGCAGCATGATGAGACAGGCAAGAAAGAACGAGCGGTTTACTACTTGAGCAAGAAATTTACCGAGTGCGAAGCTCGATACCCGCAAATCCAGAAGTTGTGTTGTGCCTTGGTATGGGTAACTAAGAGACTCAGGCAGTACATGTTGTATCACACCACGTGGTTGATATCCAAACAGGATCCTCTAAAATTTCTAATGGAGATGCCGGCGCTTACCGGAAAGTTAGCTCGGTGGCAGATGTTGTTATCTGAATTTGATATCATGTATGTAAGTCAGAAGGCAGTGAAAGGGAGCACTATAGCCGACTTCTTAGCAAGCCGAGCCTCAGATGATTATGAACCATTAGACTTCGACTTCCCGGATGAAGATCTGATGTGTATAACTTTGGGGGAAGATGATGTCAGTAAAGAGGGTTCATGGAGACTTTACTTTGATGGAGCCTCCAACGCTTTAGGCCATGGAATCGGGGCAGTTTTAATTTCCCCAGAAGAGGTATATTACCCTTTCACCAGTAGACTGGACTTCTTTTGTACCAACAACATAGCTGAATATGAGGCATGCGTCATGGGGTTGCGTGCGGCCATCGAGAGAAGGATAAAGAAACTTCATGTATTCGGGGACTCTTCCTTAGTAATATATCAGCTAAAGGGTGAATGGGAAACCAGAGACCCAAAGTTGGTTAAGTATTACGACCTAGTTCAGGGACTGATCAAGAATTTTGAAAAGATTAGTTTCACTCATCACCCCAGGGAAGATAACCAGATGGCAGACGCCTTAGCGACTCTGGCGGCTACCTTCAAGGCAAGCTCAGGTGCTGAGATGGAATCAATCAAGATGCGAACACTGGAAATACCCGCTCACTGTTAGAGCATAGAAGAAGAGGCCGACGGTAACCCATGGTACTACGACATTTTGCAATACATCAAGTGTCAGACGTACCCCGCAGAAGCAAGTGAAAATGACAAGAGGACCATTAGGAGAATGGCTGCCAGTTATGTCTTGGACGGGGAAATTATGTACAAAAAGGGAAAAGACCAAGTGCTGATGAGGTGCGTGGATGCTCATGAAGCCAAGAATATCCTGACAGAAGTCCACGATGGTTTGTGTGGGACCCATGCCAATGGTTTCTCAATGGCCCGAAAGATCATGAGATATGGCTACTTTTGGTCAACCATGGAGGGAGACTGTGTTGACTACGCCAAGAGATGTCACAAGTGTCAGGTATATGCGGACAAAATACATGCACCGCCCATGCCACTGCACACTATGAATGCGCCATGGCCCTTCGCTATGTGGGGAATGGACGTGATTGGCCAGATCCATCCTAAGGCTTCTAATGGACACCGTTTCATCTTGGTCGCCATCGACTACTTCACAAAATGGGTAGAAGCTGCTTCTTACGCTAACGTTACTAGGAAAACGGTTTGCAAATTTTTGAAAAAGGAAATCATTTGCCGATATGGGATGCCAGAAAGGATTATCACCGATAATGGCTCGAATCTGAACAATAAAATGATGGATGAAGTGTGCGAGCAATTCAAAATAAAACACCACAACTCCACGGTGTACCGCCCAAAGATGAATGGGGCAGTAGAGGCTGCAAACAAGAACATCAAGAAGATCATAGCCAAGACAACAGATACGTTCAAGGATTGGCATGAGAAGTTGCCATTTGCTTTATTCGCATACCGGACATCCATACGTACCTCAACTGGGGCAACACCATATTCCCTAGTTTATGGTACAGAAGCAGTATTACCTATGGAGGTAGAAATCCCTTCCCTCAGAATACTGAACGAGGTGAAGTTGGAAGAAGCAGAATGGGTACAAGCTCGGTTGGATCAGTTGAATCTAATTGAGGAAAAGCGACTGAGGGCCATCTACCATAGTCAAATGTACCAGAAAAGAATGATGCGAGCCTATGACAAGAAGGTCCGCCCGAGAGAGTTTCAGGCAGGAGACCTGGTATTAAGAAAGGTCCTATCCACTCAGAAAGATTCCCGGGGAAAGTGGATGCCTAACTGGGAAGGGCCTTATGTGGTAAAGAAAGCTTTCTCTGGAGGGGCACTGACTCTGATGGAAATGGATGGGAAGGAGTTGGGCAATCCGGTTAATTCAAACTCAGTCAAGAAGTATTACGCATGAAAAGAAAAATGGAGTGAAAACCCGAAAGGGCGCTCCCGCCCAAAAAAAAAAAAAAAAAAAGTGGAGTGAAAACCCAAAAAGGGCGCTTCACAAAACAAAGAAAAGGAGGAATCGGAAGGCGAAAACCCGAAAAGGGCGTCTTTTGATTAAAGGGGGAGTAGAGAATTGAAGAGCGATGGCTACAACAGAGCACCGATGAGTACGAGTAAAACCTCCCAAAGTCCAGAAATAGGCAGAATAATGCTAGCAAAGGGTTTACCGATGGTCGATAGATTCCCACATCATTCACGAGGAAAATGCTTAGGCTATTGCATCATTTGTACCCTTCATGCATGACATATGAACTTCTCATGAATTTTAAATATATTAGTAAATACTACTCAGCGTCTTCATTCATCTCTTTTCAAAGAATTACTCGAGCAGTTTAAAATAGACTTACGAAACAAAAGATTTCTTGGCATTTCTCTGGTTTAACCTTTTGAACGCAGGTCAACAAGGAACAGCTAATCTGGCCCAAGGCCGGGCGAGTGACAAGGATGAAGGAGAATTCCAAACAACTGACCGTGGCCGGGATTTGAAAATGGAGTGAAAAACCTGAAAGGGCGCTCCAAAAAAAAAAAAAAAAAGATGGAGTGAAAACCCGAAAGGGCGCTTCATAAAAAAAATAAAAAATAAAAAAGAAAAGAAAGAAAAGAAAAAGAAGAAAGAGGAAAAGACCCGAGTGAAAACCTGAAAAGGCACTTTGGGAAAGGAAGAGAATCAAGGACTGTAATCCGCAAAAGGGGTGCCCAGGGGGGCCAATGTCTAAGATCTGAGTATGAGACAAGCGTCGGCTCGGAAGACAAAACAAAAGAACAAGAAGAAAGCAGCAACCAAAGTGGTGACATCCGTATGAGGCATACTCACTCATGCATCATCATAGGCATACATGTGCTAGGTTCATACTAACGCATATCATCATAAAATTTTTCTTTTGTCAGGATATCCGAGCAGAAGAGCTAGAGGGCATGCTCAATTTATTTTCCTGTCAGGGTTGTTCCGTCCTTTGCCGCTCAGGGAGGACATACCAACGTTGTCCAGTTGCTATTGGAGGTTTATTCTTTGCCGCTCAGGGAGAATGAATCAGCTACGTTCTTGCCGCTCAGGGAGGACATGCCAGCGTTGTCTAAGTTATTGAAGGTTTATTCTTTGCCGCTCAGGGAGAATGAATCAGTCACGTCCTTTTCCGCTCAGGGAGGACATACCAACGTTGTCCAGTCGCTATTGGAAGTTCATTCTTTGCCGCTCAGGGAGAATGAATCAGCTACGTCCTTTGCCGCTCAGGGAGGACATGCCAGCGTTGTCTAAGTTATTGAAGGTTTATTCTTTGTCGCTCAGGGAGAATGAATCAGTCACGTCCTTTGCCGCTCAGGGAGGACATACCAACGTTGTCCAGTCGCTATTGGAAGTTCATTCTTTGCCGCTCAGGGAGAATGAATCAGCTACGTCCTTTGCCGCTCAGGGAGGACATGCCGGCGTTGTCTAAGTTATTGAAGGTTTATTCTTTGCCGCTCAGGGAGAATGAATCAGTCACGTCCTTTGCCGCTCAGGGAGGACATACCAACGTTGTCCAGTCGCTGTTGGAGGTTTATTCTTTGCCGCTCAGGGAGAATGAATCAGCTACGTCCTTTGCCGCTCAGGGAGGACATGCCGGCGTTGTCTAAGCTATTGAAGGTTTATTCTTTGCCGCTCAGGGAGAATGAATCAGTCACGTCCTTTGCCGCTCAGGGAGGACATACCAACGTTGTCCAGTCGCTGTTGGAGGTTTATTCTTTGCCGCTCAGGGAGAATGAATCAGCTACGTCCTTTACCGCTCAGGGAGGACACGCTAACATTGACCGGATACTTTTAGAAATTCGTTCTTTGCCGCTCAGGAAGAATGAATTAACTATGTCCCTTGCCGTTCAGGGAAGACATACCAACGCTACCCACATTGTTTCTGCCGCTTCGGAGGAGCAAATCACCACTCAAACAGAGAAGTGGGACAAAATTAGTGCTTATAATCTTTGCTTTGTTCTTGTTTCACAAATACAAGCAAAGAGGGGCAACTGTAATCACTAATTTTGTCCGGGCTATTCAGCCCTTAAGTATACTTAAATAACATTGGGCTGTGGCCAGCCGTGTTGGGCTTGATCTAATTCTGTTGGGCCTTGCATAGCCATATTAGGCCTTATTCAATCATGTTGGGCTTCACTTATTCATAATTGGGCTTAGCTTAGTTAATACGTAGCTACAAACATATTATTCATTAGAATTCTGGGTATTATTATTAACCTTCTTCTAATTACTACCTACTATCATATATTATATTATTATAATTACTACGTTATTATGTTATTATTTATTATCTCCCATCAGCATTATATCATCAGTATTAATATTATTATTAACATCACATATCATCTTACCGCCGTACTATATTGTTATTACCCTCATCTCATTATTATTATTATTATTATTAACAAATCTGGAAACAAAAAATTAATATAAATAAGCCCAATATTGAATAAATAAAATCCATATGTATAATAAAAGCCCAAAGTTATTTCTAAAGTCCATTACAGTTTAAAGCATACATATTTAAAAGCCCGTTCTGGGCCCAACACCCATTAAACAGAAACCCTAATTGCTATATTTTGTCTATGCAGCCGCCGCAGCCACGACCGTCAGATCTGATCAGATCTGACGGCCCAGATGAAGCCATGAAAAGGAAGCCCTAGATCAGCACTGATGAGTCATGCGCCGCCTAGATCACAACCGCAAGATCAGGAGGACTTCAACGGTCCAGATGTGAAGACATAGGAAACCCTAGACGCCCATCTGGTGACCTCACGCCGCCATGAAGCTGAGCCGTTAGATCAGAATGTGATCTAACGGTCCGGATGCCACGAGATGCAGCACGCGCCCACGCGCGACGCATCAGCTCCCCACTCGCGCGCGTGAAGCCCACGCCCGCCTCTCCAGATTCCTCGAGTACTCGCCACGTCGCCCCCGCCCGTTCCAATGACCGATCCGTCGGCCACGTCGATCATCGTACAATATGCAACAAAGAAAAGAGAGTCAGCATCAAATAAAGGAAAAATAGAAATCGAAAACAAAAAAGAAAAAGAAGGACGAAATCAGAACGGAATGGCAGAGAATGACAGAGCCTTGCATGAATCCGGCCAAAAACACAATACGAACCAATGAGCTTTTTTTCATTGAATTAACCAATATGTAAAAATCAGTCGAAATTCGGGCTATAAAGCCGAATCGACAGCATCGTTGTAAGGGATTCGTGAAACTCCCAAAAAAAGCACGAAGTGAAATCAAAACCAGAATCACTCAGGTAAACAATCCATCTTATTGCATGTCTTAAGGAGATAGAAAGGGAGTCTTTTACCTTCTGGTTTTTCCGAGTCCGTCTCCTCCTCTTCGTCGAGAATAAACCCAGCCTTAACGGCTTCGAGCGGTGACTCGGCCAAGACGGAGAGACCCCTTCTTCTTCCTCTTTCGCGCCGTTTCGTTTCGGGGAGGGTAAAAATAGGTTTTTTTTAGGTTGTTTTTTTAGCACGAAGGTAGTTCTGGTTTTCGGGGAGTGAAAGGTTGTTTTTTTTGGGTCTCTTTTAAGGTTTGGTTCACTGGTCAGAGAGGATAGAGTCCACCGGACGGTGACTAGCACCGGCCGGCGTCCGAGGTCGTGAGAAAGGCGAGGCTTTTAGGAGCGGCTAGGGTTTAGGTTAAGCAAAAGAGACGGCCGTGGGGAGTTTAGGTGGTTTATATAGGGTTTAGGTTTTTTTGCTTCGGGTAAATAGCGAGTCCAGTCCCTCCGCGTCGGGGTATTAGCATAGTAAGGGTCGCCGCATGGTCAAATTACATCCTAGGTCCCCCGTAGTCTGAGTCGGTTCATCTTCTAGTCCCCAGATCGAGTTCTTTAGGGGTTATTTACGTGTTCGGTCCCCTTCCTTCTTACCCGTGTTCAATAGGGTCTTTACAGTTTAGAGCCTTTGTTTTTTTTTCTTTCTGATTTCAGCCTCTGTTTTTGCCTTTATTTCATTTTAGTCACTGTTCGAATGCAATATAATTTAATGTTTCAATGTCTTTTTATATATGTAATTGTATGTTTTTGTTATGTGTTAATAATGGTATAATAGATCGAATATATATATGCATGCTTATCCGTTTTTTTGTTTAGTGGATCCCGCATGATTAATCACCGTTGGATCGAATATATGTTGCCATGTTAATCTTTTAATTTGGTGCATTGAAAATGGGCTAGTTTAATCTCTTTAATTAGGTTAGTTAATGAATAGTCTTAAATGGGCTTTGTGTTCTTTTAAAAATAGGAATGCCTTAAAATGGGCCTTTGGGCTTCAAGAGTTAGTTTAATTAATTAATTTGGGCTTTCTCTCCTATGTGTTATTTTGAGTGACATACATGTACATATATTTGTTCATCATACGGCCCAATATGCAAGCATGATAATCGGGTCTAAAAATCAAACCCGAGAGGGGTATTAATTAACTTCGGTATCCGAAAACGACAGTCCTAGCTTAATGGATGTCTATCGGATACTTAGGTTAATTTTCACCGCCTCCAGGTAAGCGAAAGCATAAAAATTGAAAACAACACGCATCATCTCTTATATGTTCGCATCATGCATAAAGGTGACGTACGGGATCCGAACCCTAAACTAACACGGCAGTCAGCCTTATTTGATGTCGGTTTAGTCTATGGTCCGGTGTACCGTCATCCTTTTTAATTAAATGATTAAGTAATTCCAATGCCACTATTCGATAAAGCCCGCGTCATTTAAGTTATATTTTCATTTAAGAACAATTATTAAATTCACTTCGATTTTTAAATAATTCCTATCGATCAAAAGGCAACAAGTAATTTGGTACCGATTTCCGGGCGTGATGGGGGCGCTAACCCTACCCCACGCGTAACCAACTCCCGAACCCGTTTTAAAATGAATCTCTGGTTTTATGGTGTCCGGCCTACCTTAGTGGCCGGTGGCGACTCCAAATTTTCACAAGTTTTTCAAAACATGAATTCCCCCTTTTTTAAATAAAACCCCCTTTTCAAAAAGAAAATAGTGATAAGGCCCCCCATTTAGCGGTTTTCAAAAAAACCTTATCATTACTGTAAAAAGATTTTACGATACCCTTCCACCAATCCGACCAAAATAAGATCATTTTACCATCTCCAACTTGGAATCTCAAACCACTTCTTAAAACAGTGCCAAACTCATCATTACTGTAAAAAGATTTTACGATACCCTTCCACACCCAACTACTGTTTGCACCACTAGATTCTGCCGGTAAAAGAGACCGAGAATCCAAATTATTTTTTGCGACTACTACTCGCTTCCATAGGCTATCTTTCTCCACAGCAAATTTTCATATCCACTTGCTTAATAAAGTGCGATTCTGGATATTGACATTTCGAATGCCCAGCCCTCCAAGGTAGATCGGTCGACAGATTGAATCCCACCTCGCCCAATGAATTTTCTTCTGTGATAAGGAATCTCCCCACAAAAATTTTGCCATAATTTGATTAAAAATCTTAACAACTAAAACATGAGCGGGAAATGGAGACATGAAGTAGATAGGAATAGAAGACAAAACCACCTTTATCATTACAAGTCTCCCACTAATCGAAAGGTTAGCGGACTTCCATGAAGCTAACGCATCGTGCATTTTACTTACAATTGGCTCCCACAAAGCAGCCGAATTCCTCTTCGGACCCAATGGTAATCCTAAATACTCCGACAGCAGTGTACCAACTGAACAACCAACCTCAATTGCCCAGCATTTTAAAGACTCCACATCGGTATTAATACCAAAGAGCCTACATTTGTTTAAGTTGATCTTAAGCCCTGAAGCAATTTCAAACAGGCGAAGCACTCGTTTAACATTCCTAATTTCACCCGAAGCGGCACTATAAAACATCAACAGATCATCAGCAAATTGTAGATGTGAAATGGCCACCTTATCAACACCCTTTCCCACCGAGAAGCCACTGAATAGACCAATTTCGCATGCCTTATCAATCAATAGATGGAGTGCCTCCCCAACTATGTTAAAAAGCAAGGGTGACAAGGAACACCCATGTCGCAAACCCCTGGCCAATTCGAAGCACGGTGTCGGAGACCCATTCACTAACACCGAAATAGAAGCGGAGGTTATACATTTAGAAATCCACCCAATCCATCGCTCCCCGAATCCCATCTCCTTCAATACCCGAAATAAGAAGCTCCAATGAACAGTATCATAAGCCCTTTTGAAGTCTACTTTAAACACCAATCCTTTCAATCCTCTCTTTTGTATCGAATCAATGGATTCGTTGGCAATGAAAGAACAATCGAGAATGCTTCGCCCCGGGATAAAAGCAAATTGTTGTTCGCTTATCACATGTTCCGCACAAGGCCTCATCCTTCGCGCCAACACTTTAGATAATATTTTGTACATAGAACCCACTAGACTTACCGGTCTAAAGTCGTCCAACGCGCTAGCTCCCCTCTTCTTCGGAATTAAGGTAATAAATGAGTGGTTGACGCCATGATTCCAGTCCCTGCCATGATAAAAATCCTCAAAAAACTTCATAACAATAGTCTTGAGAGAAGGCCAAATTTTTTTAAAGAACTCCATAGAGAATCCATCCGGACCCGGAGCTTTATCGCCTTTGAAGGAGGCGATGGCTTCCCACACTTCCTCAGCTGAAAACTCTTTTTCTAATCCCTCTCTATACGATTGCGACAGTGTTTTGAAATCAAGGTCCAAGCTATTTACCTCCAGCGCTGTGCATGTGTTATAAGCTTCGGAAAAGAATTCATAGACACAGTTTCGAATTTCCATTGGATTGGTGACAACAGCCCCCTTGTAATCTAACGATAGAATGCTGTTAAATCTCCTTCTGTTCGAAGCCACGGAATGGAAGTACTTGGAGTTTCTATCCCCTTCCACTAACCACCTCGATCGAGATTTCTACGCCCAAATTCTCTCTTCCGTTCTAAGTAAATCCCATAGTTGCTTATTGAGACTTGCAAGCTCAGAAATCCTATTAGATGACACTACCCCACTTTGAACTCCTGTTCAATCTTCGATATCTTGCCTTCAATTTCCTTAACTAGCATTGCTGATGGAATTGTGATTGCATGAGACCAATCCTTGATTGCACGCTTCGACCTCTTCAGCATGCTAAATAAATCCAAATTTGGATTATGTTTCAAGGCTACATCGATCTCCCCCACCACCATTTCTTGAAATTTCTCCTCATCGAGCAAGTAATTAAATAGTTTAAAAGGACGAGGCCCCTAATCAATCTTCGAATCCTCGAGGCAAATAGCGTTGTGGTCTGAAACTGATCTCGGAAGCAAAAGCTGCCGCAAATCACTGAATAGACTAATAAATGAATGGTGCACCAACCCCCGGTCCAAGCGAACAAAGGTGGGGGGGGGGTCTCTTCTATTAGACCACGTAAAATCTCCACCATGCAGTGGGAGGTCCAACAAATTGGCATTTTGAATGAAGGATCTGAAAATTTAGGCCAAGTGACAATTAAAATTCATACCAATTTTTTCCTCCCGGCAAACTATCGCATTGAAATCACCTACTAAACACCAAGGTAACGGCTTATTGGACAAAAATTCCGACAACTCATCAAAGAAACGTTGCTTCTCCGCATCAACTGCAGGCCCATAGATGTTAATGAAACCCACACATTGATCAACTCCCGCTAAGAAACCAGAACTCGCAACAAAGTTTTTGTGAATATAGGAATCTTCACACTTAAATAAAGCTGAATTCCAAATAGAAAGAAGCCCTCCTGCAGCACCCATCGAAGGCGAAAAAACATATTCCATAGACTGTCCACCACCAATATTCCGAACCAAGGATGGGAGAATGGACTCCTTTTTAGTTTCTTGCAAAAATATAAAAGTAGGTCTACGACTCTGAACAAGTAGACGAATCGCTCTGTGTTTCACCAAGTTTCCCAAACCCCTTATATTCCAGGATACAATCGACAGCGGCATTGTAACGAACACGATACCTACAACACAAACCGAAGAGACAAAGCTTTAACATCCTCTTTCCAACGCCACCACCCTTTCCATCAAAGCTTCCTTCCCCCCTTTAAAGGAAATTCTTAACATGTTACTAACTCCCCATATGGCCAACGCTTCTTCGATGTGACTTAGGTGCACATATTTTACAGAATCTTCCTCAGCACCCACAGGATCAGGGATAGCAGCGAGATCAATAGATTCTCGAACTTGTCTTCTCACAAGCTTTCTTTGAGCAGGATCTAAAAAACCACTCGCCAAGTATTGGGACATAGAGAAATGCTCAACTTCAGACGAGGGAATAGGATTGTTCCTATCAATTCTCCTTAACGAGACAGACTCGATTCTAGAAGAACTCATCTCCGGCAGAATTGAATTATCCTTTTGGAAAGAAACTGAATCCGGAACAAAACTATGGCAAGAATCGGATTGGTTTTGGTCGAATGAATCCCTAATTATGATTTCCAATAACTCATGACTGGGCATGTTGTGGGGATTGTGTTCAACCATAATTTGAGGCCCAGGATTAAGGCTAGAAAAGCCTACGTTGTGATTCAACATCTCTGCATGGCCATTCATTTCAAACTCTGACACCACATTATTGGGCACAGGCTCCTTTCCCATCCCAAAAATGGAGCAGCTGAGGGACCCACATCCAGACTGGTCCTAATTATCCCCTCATCATTGTTCCCGTTGTTTCCCGTGCTAGGATTCGGAACAGCCTCATTGGGAACATTTCCCACCTCGGACTCTGGAATATCTACATTCCTTAGCGTCTCATTTTTCGCGCCCCCTACTCTAAATTGAAACTGGTTCCCGACTTTTGGGCTACCCTCCGGAGCCACCTCGTCCGCCGCCGGACCATCCGTAGCCTTAGTGTTATACGACCGGAGCAGATCCTCCTCATGATTAACCCATTCGTCCGCAAAGGGAACCTCCTCCTCCGGCAAATACTCAACCCCTTCAATAAACTCCTCATCCGTTTTGATCATGACTGAGTATAATCTACCGCTCATCCTTAGCGTAATTGAGCCTGGAACATCATACGGACTAGGAACTCTCAGTAACATTCTTGCTTTCGATAAATCAGTTTTGCTAGAGGTTTCATCGTGGATCTTAATGAGAGAACCCCACCGGGACGCCAAGCTGTTAAAGAACCCATCATACCAACATTGGAGAGGCACCCCCACTAAAGTCACCGCACAAAAGCTCCACGGTATATCATTCACTAGAGCATTAAAATCCAAATGCTCGAACCAAAAACGAAGTTCCTCGTTTTTGTTATTCCACGCTGATTCTTTCAATGAGTAGGATGGGAATGTGATAATGCAAAAATTATTATGGGTTCCCCACTTTGCAATACGAACCTGAATCCCATCGCTTAGCAGAGCCTTTTGCACAAAATCGTTGTCATATGCTGGTTTTATCACTCCAACCATGGAGATTTTCAACCATAAGTTTTCTGAAACTGGGATGCCAACGTCCAGTAAGCTGACCTTGTCTTTGATGTTCACCGTCTTCTCTTTGTCGGTTGCACCGTTTAGCTCTTTTGTAACATCAGCCCTTCCTTTTTCTGCTAACACTTCTTTGAAGGAACGGTTGTCCCTAAAAGCTGGTCCCCCAGGTTTTCCATTTTTAGCCTGAATACTGGATGCCCCCCCTCCAACCTCCGAAAGCTGGCTTGAGAGGACCACTACTCCTTTTAGCCTCATCTTGTACTGTCCTGGGAACCGGGAACCTAGCTTTAGATACCCCAACTCTTCTTCCATCTATGAAGGAGTCGTGAACTTTGTTTATCACCCTATTCATCGCTTCCTCACTGCCCATATGAACCAACGCGAAAGTGCTGAATTTGTACCTTGGTTTGTTGTTGTTCACCGGAATAAAAACTTTAAGAACTTCAGCGTGGAAGTTGAAAAGTTCCCGGAGAGCTCCCCTCGAGACTCGTTTGCTGAGATTGTCAACGAAAACGACCCAACTTCCTTTGTGATTACTCCCCACCGGAGCCGATGATCGATCCCCCGATCTACCTCCATTAACTGCCTCCTGTCTTACCCTTACTCTCCTGCCGTCAGAACCACCCTGTTGGAATGACGACTCCCCTCCATGCCGCTGAGAAAACCGACCTCTCCTCTCCATGCCGTATTTAATTTCCTAAGTTTTGTGGCTATGATATTTTTCAGAGTTGTAATTTTATCATTTGATTTTTGAGACTAATTGAAAAAAATCATTATTTTAGAGGGATTTAAGAGCATTACTTGCCCTTGAACTTCGCTAGCGAAAAAGGATTAAGTTTTTTTTTTAAAATTTCATTCTACTTTTACCTAGAGGGGAGAGGAAAATTCTAGGTGAAGGCAATGCTCCTGGGGGATTATGAACTCAAGACGTAAAGGGAAGGGAGTAGAGCAGGTGAGCGTGCTCTGACCACCAGACTGTCATTGCATGCTCAAGGGTTAAGTCCTTTTTAGGTTCTTTTAGTTTGATTTAAATTTGAATGAATATACGTATACAAAGATTATGCTGCTCGAACTCAAATCACTTAAAAAAATAACATCATTTTTTATGTCTGGAAGTCTAGAACTACTCAATAACTTTAAGGTTAAGCCTTTTTTTAAACTTAGGCTTCGTTCGGGAATGCTTCCCAAATGACCGTTTGGCTACTAAACACAATAGTAGCACCGAATGGTCATGCCTAATATGCATAACGGTCGTTTGAAACCCAAATTTTATCTCAAAAATTGCAAAACGCAGAAACTGAAAAATTCAACTTCTGCTAAACGTCTGTTTTAAAATTTGCGTCGAACAAAGCCTTAGCTAAATAAGTATTTCTAACGCACTTGTGACATGCATGGCATTTAGACAAAATAACTTTTTTGGCCCTCAATTTCATCATTTTAGCATTTAAACTTTTATAGCATCAAGATTAAGTCCTCGCGCTATGAAAATTGCAAAGTTTGTCCAACAGGGCAATATTGTTGAACTTTGCTGCTAAACCATTGAAATTAAAAATCAGTTGGGTTGCAACCTATATACAAGAAGTTAGCAAAAACCAATAGTACGTAACAAATCAACAAAAAATAATAATCCAACAATTTATATGCTACAAAAATCTGAAATTCAATCTCATGTATACATCAACAATTGGAATATCATACCATTTTTCATAAATTACGAGAACAAAATTTTTTATAAATAATTTTAAAATAGGGATTAATTTCTCATTTTTCATAGAGAAGAGGGACTAAATTCAGAATTAGACCACTATGAATTACGGTTAGTGAACCAGCAGCGCATGTCTTGTTGAAGTGGAAGATGGGCTTTTTTTCTAGCCCATTACCTCAACTAAAACGAGAAAAAAGTTCATTATTAGGCATCATATAGCCAATGGTGGTTAAGCCCATGGGTTGAACAATCTATTATTAAAAAAAATAAATTAAATTTTTATTTACCTAGAAATTTCTATATTTTAGAAGATAAATAATTGACACCATTTTTAATATATATATATATATATGGATTAATATCCTATACACTGGCGGTGAAAACTGAAAGTTTCCACAAGTGCCTTAGTTTTAGGATATAGGGAGTTAGTTTAGCTTATAGAGTTTAGGGGTTTAGGGGTAGGAGTTTAGAATTTAGGGATAGTTGTTTCAATTTAAGGTTCATGGTTATAATTTAGGGTTCATGGTTATAATTTAGTTTTTAGGGTAATATGGTGAGAATTTAAGTTTTAACATATAAACTCTAAATTATAACCCTAAACCCTAAATTCAAACAACTATCCCTAAATTCTAACCCCATACACCTAACCCATAACCCCTAAACCCTAAAACTAAGGCACTTATGGAAACTTTCAGTTTTCAACGCCTGTATATAAAATATTTAATATATATATATAATTTCATTGAAGCCAATCCACTTTTTTTTTATGAAAGCTAAAGTGATTACAAGTAGTATCTGTTCTAATGAAGCCAATCCACTTGACAATAAGTATTCTCTTAAAAAAGAATTTATATTTGATAAACTATGCTTGTAAATCTATACATTGTGAGATACAAATTGCGTAAGTTCAAAATAATAGGAATTCATTAAATATTTAATCTGAAAAATTAGAGAACAAAAGCCTAATATAACTTATGTTTAAACTGAAAGGGGCCTAACTCTCTACGTGCATCTGTCCCTGTATACACCATTAACGAATTATAAGACGTCATTTATTATAAAATATATAATTTTCATAAAATATTATACTCTTAATTTCATTGATAAATGTATTTAATTTGGTACTGATTAATTCTTAATCTTTTAATAGGTTCAAATATTAAAAAAAAGATTTTGAAGAGCATTTTTCATGATACTAAAAGAAATAATAAAAAGAATTAATGGGTGTACCGAAATTAAATTGTCCAGACGGATGAAATAATAAATCAAAAAAGCCTTTGCCCGTGAAACCCTGCAGAATAGAAGGAAGGATAAATAAGCATAAGCATTGAACCGTGGTACGACCAGAATCTGTAGTTTCTAACAATTTGCCATTAATGTCATCTGAAATTGATTTTAGTGGAATAAATACAAAGAAATCCGACTCAGTTATACGTACGTACACCAAAAACCTGCAAAAGTAATAATAAAAATGTGTTATAAATGTAAAGAAATATGTCATAAATACAGAGAAAACGTGTCACGGAAACAACAACAAAAAAACGCAATAAGATGAGCGAAAGAGAAAAAAAAAGTTAAAAAAAAAAAGAAAACAAGAGAAATATGAATCATCGACGGTCGACAACCAGCACCATATCGCCACCAATTAAACAAAAAATAAATAAATAAGCAACTAATCGTCCAAACAATTAATAACACATATTTTTACTCATATAGAAATGAAGTTCGCGAAACCAGGGGGTCATTAAGTTTACCGTGCTCAAATTTAAACGAGGGATAAAAACAACTTTCCCGTCCCTAAACTTGGTAGCCTTTTATAATTAGTCCCTAAATCTTTTTATCCACAATATTACATTAGTCTCTAAACTTGAATTTTTAATTATTTTAATGACATGACACTCCTATAGACTATAGTGAACCTCGTCATAAAAATACTTAAAATTAGGAAAGGTTAGGTTTAGGGACTAATACGGACACAAAAGTTTGATCATCAAAATGAGAAAATTTGCCAAATTTAGGGACTAAAAGTTGATTTATCCTTTAAACAACTACTTCGTACCAGGATATATATAGGTTACACCCTAAAAAACACTAAAAACACTATAAATTCATCTGTCATTTTTCGGTGCCCTTACTTATGCCCTAACACTAAAAAACACTATAAAATTAAATTTTAAGCTCTAGCCCTAAATTTTAAATCCTAAACGCTACACCCTATACCATAAATAATACACCATACCCTAAATTTTCTAAAGCTCTAAACTCTAAACACTTAACCTATTTTTAAACGTTGGGACATAAGTAGAGGCACCGAAAAAGAACAGAAGATTTTTATTCGATTTTAATAGCTTGTTGTACCCAGATTTTTACCATAGCAAAAGGGCCAAGGAAAAATGATCTCATCAGCAATTCACCATTTCTGTAGCAGCAGCCCCCCCTTAGGGTAGGTTAGGTTAGGTTAGTAAATGCTAGGGTTTATATCCCCTTAGATTTCTCTCAAAAATAGTGTTCATATCAATAACCCATTTTGTAAGGCAAACAATGGGCAGTAAATGTCTTGAATCACATCGGTGTCACTGTTTCACAACTTTACTTCTCTGGTAACTGTTCCAACACTGTGAAGCTACTCCAGTACCCTTCTTTTCATGGAAAATTACCATCTTTTTTCATGGTAAATCTCGTTAAATTTTACCCTAAAACTTCATGATTAGGTATGATCATGTTTCATGGGGATAAACTCTTTTGATTCGAATTCGTGACCTTATTTAAAAGAGATCGAGCTCCTTGACTCGTGTTGGTTGCGTGCATACTGGTATTATTGTATTATAATACTAGCTCAATTTGAACATCTATTTGTTTTGTTTTGGATTTCAAGGTAATGCATACATAAATACATACATATTATCAGTTATCACTACACTAGATATCATATATAGCTGCGTTTCCCACTTTGTGGCGTTTTTAGAGAAAACGCTGCTACAGTTAAACATATCGCGGCGTTCGTTGTAAAAACGCCACAAAGTGGAAAACGCCGCTATAGGTCATGACTTTTTGCGGCGTTTATTAGCTCAAACGTCGCTATATCCATTATATTCTCGGCGTTTTATCATCCAAACGCCGCTATATGTCATAATTTTTCGTGACGTTTTTGAACATAAATGCCGCTATTTTTTACGGCACCGCTTAAACGACATTTTTTGCGGCGCTTTATCTAGCGCCACCAATATTTTTAGCAACGCTTAAAAATACTGCTAAAAACAAAAAAAAAAACGTTGCTAAAAACCCAGTCTGGTGTAGTGTATCTTATTCTCTACTGAGAACGTTTTAAGGTAAATCTCTCCCAACAAATATATTTATCAAAATTCGAACTTGTATTTTTATCATTATGAGGATGAGGTCGCTATCAACTTTTCCAACAGTTTGTTAGTAATCCAAGATGGGCATGATTTTATGTGGGGTAAAAATATATTTTCAATAGAAAATATATAAAAAAAATTTAAATCATATACGAATTTTAAATTTTCAGAGGGGTGACCGCTCCCAGCTCTTTAGTCCATTCTTGTTGGTAGTATATGTATGGTTAAGTTTCTTAGTGTCTATTATCTGTTTGTTTGATTATATATGATACAAAATAAATAATTGATTTATATAAAGAGAGTAATCTTCCTCGTTTGTTTAAAAATCTTTTCTCAAGGTGGACTATATGCACCCCCATTTCAATAATTCACTTTGGAAGTATTAGACTGACCTATTTTCAATAGTATCAAGAAATAAGGATCTAGTTGTTATGTGTTCTCAAATTTAGTTGTGTTTAATTACCTTTTATTATGTAATTATATTTCGATGCATTCTTTTCTTCCTTCCGTTATTCGAGTCTGATTTAAGTGAGATCCGGTTATAAAGAGTAAAAAAAGAAGAAGAGCAATTTGCTCTTTCATCTTCACATTAAGTGATTGAGAAAAGAAAATTAGCTAAGAGACGGATTTAAACGCGGTTTAAACCCAAATTTACATTATTGTTTCGAATTAATCTGATTCGACTCATGAAGAACTAGATGCAACCATCGATTGTTCCAATGAATGTCAATCTCATTTTAGAGAAAGAATGTGTCATTTGTTGCCACAGCATAAAACCATAGTTAATCACATAAACAACACAATCTTTTATTTAATATCTCGAGTTTAATTAAATTTATTCGAATAATATTTACAACTCTTTTCTCATCTCCGAATTACATCTCCCTTCATGAAAAAAAAAGAAAAAAACTATTACACATTAAAAAGAGTGGAAACTTTAATCTAATATACATATATTCAAGTGCTTTTAGTTAGCACTAAGGTCTCTTAATTAATTAATATCATACACTATATAATATGCACCAAAATGTATGGTTCGTCCATAACTTTAATATATAGACATTAAAATGGTTTTATCTTTCAAGTACAAAGGGATATATTCTCCTTCTTGTTTTCTATATTATTTTCATTAACGGGCATAACATTTTTCAGGGTCCGAAATTTTTTATTGTTCGATAGTCACATGAGTCTCAATAAAATACGAAATTAGGTCAGATGAAAACACTAAAGAGGAGAATAATGCTCTTAGAACTATTTTTTTCATCTACGAGAGTAAAACTGAAATATTACTTAAAGAACATCGAACTTCTTAACACTCGATCTTATCGACGTTAGTGGGATTGATTTTTAATTAAAGACATTATAATTTAAAAACCTAGTAAAGATGCTTCCCCCACAAAGTCTTAATATTTTTTTACCTTCTCAAAGAGCTTAGCTCATACTTTATAGCTATATAGGTAGGAATGATTCCCATGCCATGAAATTTTTAATTAATTTATTTACTATTGTATGCTGCGCCTAACCAAAGTTTCATACTATATATTATTACACACAAGAAAATATCTCATAAAGTTTGTGCACAAATGCATGGAGATGAACTTAAAAAAGGCAACATACAATTTCTTAATGAATATTTAAGTTTTTCTATGCAAAGTGTGAAACAAATGTGCAAAAGTGTGATAAGTTTGCACATGAAGTGAACCTTCTCCATCATTTTTCTGCAATTTTCCATTCTTTTAATTAATTCTTTCGGTCTTTAGAAGTGTTCGATAGTCGCAGGAACTTTGATTAAATTCAGAGTTGAACTAGGTCAGAGTTTATTCAAAGGGACAAACTTAACCGGACTCGAACTCGAAACCTTCAACCGACATCGGTGCCTACCCTAATTACACACAAGAAAATATCTCATAAAGTTTGTGCACAAATGCATGGAGATGAACTTAAAAAAGGCAATATACAATTTCTTAATGATGAAACTTAGCAAACATAATGCAAAATTCATTGAATATTTAAGCTTTTATATGCAAAGTTCAATGAATGTTTAAGCTTTTATATGCAAAGTGTGATAAGTTAGCACATGAAGTGAACCTTCTCCATTCTTTTAATTAGTTCTTTCGGTCTTTAGAAGTGTTCGATAGTCGCAAGAACTTTGATTAAATTCAGAGTTGAACTAGGTCAGAGTTTATTCCAAGGGATAAACTTAACTGGACTCGAACTCGAAACCTTCAACCGACATCGATGCCTACCCTAATTGTGTAAGCTAATCATCTTAAACATGTTAACAAGTGCTTTAGTTTTGTTTTGTCAGGCGGTAGGCTGGTTCTAAACCAGCAAAGAAGCGGATAAACAGGAGGAAAAGTGGCTTTGAAGTTGATAAACGAATTAACAAAGACATAAAAAATGCAGATTCAAAATCAACTTTCATGTGAGAAAGTGAATAAAATAAGTTAACAAGAAGACAAAACAGCTAAACCCCAATCTTTAGTTTTGCCTGCATTTTTAAAATATTACAGACAAGATCATATAATTGCAGGCTTTGGGGTTGTATTAAAACAACAAAATTTTACAAAATTTTAAATCTTTTTGGGTTGAATATATCAGATAATGCACCTACTAGGGCAACTTTTATGAGCTGATATATGATTCAGATTTGCTAGAGAAAAAAAGGGTTTCTTTTTTTTCTCTTTTTGATTCATTCTTCTTCCCCGTGTAGAAAATTTTGATTAAGATTTTGGGTGGAGGAAGAATTGCGTACCGGCGGATGACATGAAAGCACTGAAAGGAGATGCATAGGCGAAAGGAAGCAGGGTTTCAGCGGCGACTACTGAAGTTGAAATGGTGGTCGTGGTGTTCGTTGTCGCCATTGTTAGATCGGCGGCGTAATTGATTTGATTCGGCTGTTGCAACCACGGCGGCTGAGGAGGAGGAGGAGTCTCCCGGGAGGAGCATTCGCCGAGCGAGTAATAGCCTTGATCTGGTCCTTGATCGTAGAGAATACCCTTGAATACATGTCCTCCGATCGTCACCGCCGTTCGGTAAGCGTATTGGTCGGCCGCGTCTTCGGTACAGCTCACTCGAACGCAACGGAACGTCGCCGGCGATGTCACTTCCGCCGGAAAATTCCCCACTTGTAACCCTAAAAGAAGACACCCCGTAAAGGAAAAAGGAAAAAGAAAGGAAATTTCAAATCACCTTACACAAATGAATAGTTCATGTACTTGTTCAACAAATCTCTTTCCCCCAAAAGTAGAAAAAAAAAAAAAAAAAAAAAAAAAAAAGCTGCTAGGGTTCCAATGAACAGTGTGTAAAAACACACACAAATATATATACATATACATATATATATATATATGCAAAGGTGGTGGGTTAGTGTTTTAACCTGAAGAAGAATTATTTCCCCTAAGCCTTTTAGGGTTATTAAGCAAAGGGATTGGGAGAGCTATTTGTTGTTGTTGTTGTTGCTGCTGCTGTTGTTGTTGATGATGGCGGTTCCGGCGTCGATACGCCGGAACCCAAGTGCTTTTTATGTGTGTCCGGCACTCGAATCCTTTGCTCCGACAACAAGTCCGGCACCTCATATAACCACAATCTTTCTTGGCTATGTTTCCACAATCTTGACACCTTGTGCCCCCAAGTCCTCCTCGCCTTGTACTAGTACTCGACATCGACATCATCGTCGTCATCGTCGTCGTCAACAGCCATAACAGTAATACAGAACACCCATTTTTCTTGTTCTTCTTCTTTCACTTTCATAAACCTTTTGTGTTCTCTTATATATACACATATAAGCATATATATGTATATGTATATGTATATGTGTGTATGTATATATGCATGCTACACTGAGTGACAAGGTGTAGGTAAGTGGTTGTATATATCTTGATGAGCTTTGTCTATTTGGGGTTAATTAGACATTGATATTTATTGTGTTCATGGCTCATAATTTTTCTGGGGATTTCTTTGTCTGGATTTATTTATTATAATATATTAAGGAAAATACTTTGATGCACAAGCTGTGTAAACTTTAGTTTACACAAGCCCTTTAATTTTAGGGTTTAGGGTTTAGGGTTTTATGTTAGGGTTTAGGGGTTTAGTATGTAGGGTATATAATTTAAGGTTTATGGTTAGAATTTAGAGTTTAGAGTTTAGGGCTTAGGGTTTAGGGTTTAGGTTGCTAGGGTTTGTGATTTAGATTTTAAATTTTATAAAAGGATTGTGTAAAAAAAATTTTACACAGCTTGTGCATCAAAATAAAACCCATATATTAATTAAAGAATTCAAGAGTTAAGAAATGGAATCACAGTAATGTTTTAAAGGCCGACATAGGATCATCACCAACTCAAACAAAAATGTTGTTGAATTGATGAAAGCACTCTCTCAGAAGAGACATTAAATATAATAAAGAAATCTATATTATATAGGATTAATATCCTATACACTGGCGGTGGAAAGTTTTTATTTCCACAAGCGCCTCAATTATAGGGTTTAGGGTTAATGTTTAGGGCTTAGAGTTTAGGGGTTTTAGTGTAAAGGTTTAGAATTTAGGGTTCATGTTTAGAATTTAGGAATTAGGGTTAGAATTTAGGGTTTAGGGTTAGGGTTTAGTTTTAGGGTAATATGGGTGGGGATTTAGGTTTTAACCTATAAACCCTAAATTTTAACCCTAAACCCTAAATTCTATCAACAATCCCTAAATTCAAAACTACTACACTTATACCCCTAAATTTTAAACCCTAAACGAAGTCCATAATCCCTAAAACTAAGGCGCTTGTGTAAAAAAGTTTCCACAAGCGCTTGTGTATAGAACAATTACCCTATTATATATGGAAAATACTTTGATGCACAAGCTTGTGTAAACTTTAGTTTACACAAGCCCTTTAATTTTAGGGTTTAGGGTTTAGGGTTTTAGGTTAGGGTTTAGGGGTTTAGTATGTAGGGTATATAATTTAAGGTTTATGGGTAAAATTTAGAATTTAGAGTTTAGAATTTAGGGCTTAGGTTTTAGGTTGCTAAAGTTTGTGATTTAGATTTTAAATTTTATAAAAGGAATATGTAAAAAAAATTTACACAGCTTGTGCATCAAAATAAAACCCATTATATATACACATTATAAATAAATAGTTTTTTACCATTATTTTTCCTTAGAAGTACATTGATCTGGTAAAGTTGGAAACTATTAGGAGTTAAAGAAAACATGTTCCACCTACTCGATGTGTTCCGACTCAATTTGATTTTATAGGGCCGGGTTTTTAAAGAAAATTTTAGGTTTAGGTTAGGTTCGAGTCTGATTTTTTGAAGATAAGGTCAGGTTTGGTTTGTGTTTAAGGTGAAAAATACCTACTCAACTCGACTCGAAATAATAATTTAATTTTATTCTAAATATTTAAGTATAATTGATACAATGCCCCTCTCTTTATATATATTTCAATTATCTCCCTATTTTGTCTAATAAAAATAGAATAATTATTATAATGCTCCATCTTTATTTATATTTTTACAATTAGCTCTCTATTTTATCGAATAATAATGAAAAATGATTATTTTTATTTATGTCGGGTTGGGTTAGATTGGATTCAAGTTTTACTCTAGACTTCGGGTTCGGGTTGGGTTGGATTCAAGTTTTACTCTAGACTTCGGGTTCGGGTCAGATCAGGTGGAACATCATAAAATGTCAAGTTAAGTCGGATTTAAATGAAAATATTAAATTTTTCGGTCGGGTACAAATTGACCAAAAATCCGACCCAAACATACCTATGGCCATCTCCAGACTTCCACCATTGTTTTTTCTCTTTAGCTTATCTTAGCGATAATAGATGTAATAATATAATGTTCAAACAAGTGTGGGGTATATGCTCACGGTTGAATAGTAATGAATTTGACATTCTTTAAGTAAAGTTTCTGATTTGAGTTATATGAATGAAAAACGATAAATTTTAGTGCGATTTAATTCAACTCTAGATATTTGGAATTTATATAACTATTGAATGTAAGAAATTCACATATAATAATTTTGGAAACATCATTGAACGAATTTTATCAATTTCGTATATAATCAGAACTTATGTAATTATCGAATAGCAAAAACTGACATATATAAAAAACTTGAATGGGGGTGGTCCATACTCCATATGCTCTTCAATCGTTTGGGGGTAAATTTTAAAGAAGTGAGCTGACATATTTCACTTTGGAAATGTCCTTGCACCCCCAAAAACCCGTCTCCACATCCCATCCCACCATGACTTCAAATTAGGGCTAGATCCCCTTCACCATGTAAGAGCTAGAGTGGTATCCATTAATGGCCGGTATTCGATTTATTGGTCAACTAATTCGGATCAGGTTTTATAAAAGTCTAATATAGGAGCGACCCTCTCAACTCAATTTTCTCTACTCACAATGTCAATATTCGAACTCATTACTTTGCTTAAGGGTCCTAATGCCTCATCCTGCTGGACCAACTGATTGTTGGTAATAGAGTTTATTTAAATAAATAGTTGCGCTTGGCCGCTTATTTTTTTAATCATACTATCTCAGCCATTCATTATCTCTCATCTAACTATTTAAAAAAAGTTACATGAGTAAAAGAGGATCCTATACCTCTCTTTCTCTATGTATTTGGTGATCATTTTAAAACCACTCATTTACTTTACGATTATCAAAAAGTTGTTTCCTATTTTGATTTATCAGAAATTGGTCATCATATTTTACAGAAACTGAAAAATTGGTTAGTTGTAGAACACTTAAACTTTATTGTTAAATTGCATTTCATAACTGGCTCAGGTGATGTTAGAAATAGACGCAAAATTTTATGTTAGAAGACGAGCTTATAATTTTTCAGTGGATGAATTTATAAAATTTTAGGGGTGTAAATAGAGTTTTAATAGAAATTTTTAATTTTTTTTTAAATTATATATGAATTTTAAAATTTCAAAGTACGCTCGATCTTTCCTGAGCGATAGCATATAGGGGTAAGAAAAACTCGACTCGAAAAAATCGAATAACTCGACTCGAGACAAAAATACTCGACTCTTCTTGACTCGACTCAAAATTTCATAAACTCGAACGACTCGAAAAAATCTCAAATAAAAAAAAATAGAAATACGAATAACTCGAAATTTTTAGTAATTAGTGGATTTATTTTTAAGCTCGAGATGAGTCCCTCAATTTTTTATGATATATACATACCGATATATAAAAATATGAAGAAATATTGTCACATGTGAAAAAATATGAAGAAATATATATGTGCATATCTTATATGATAAGAATCAAACCGTACTATAACATGATAAATAATTACAATTAAATTTTTATAGGAACTCAAAAACTCGACTCGAATCGAAAAAAATTCAAATAAAGTTTGAGTTGTAAAATATGACGCGTCAACTCGAATAACTCAAAAATTTTTAACTTGACTCGATCGAACGCACTTTCCTAATAGCATAGTTACATCTTGATGACCTATATCTATAGGTAGAGGGTTCAAATCCTTGTGTGGATGAACTTCGCATTTCGCACACTCCCGCCTATTATAATATCTGAGGAGCTCTCGATTTTTTGAACTCTCCAACTGTTTTTAATCGTAAAAAATGAGAATTAAATTATGAAAAAAATGTTTTTTATGAAATAAATAGATGAAAATCATAATTAAAATGACTAGTTGAAAATAATATAAATTCTTGCATGAAAATGAAAGAAAAAAGACCGAGAAAGACTAACCGTGCAACTGGTCCAAATATTACCACAGTCTTTGGGTTTAAGTTTTCACTGTCTTTAGATCTTTATCGAGACACTCGCCGGTTCCTTAGTTTTGGGGAATGCTCGATTTTTTCGATACAATTTTTTTGAAAACTAAAGTAATTATAAGTAATATCTATTTCGAGCATACTGTCAATCACTCTAATGCAGCTATCGGTGTTCGAACTCGTGACCTCTAGAAAGAATAATCGTTCCTTTAACCACTAAAGCAAGTTGATTCGTGTGATTCTTTCGATACAATTGATATAAGTTCAATATGTTTATATTTGATAAAAGAACAATATGTTTGTAAATTTATCATTTTTAAGAAAATGAAAATTAGGTTTATATTTGCAAAATATTTTTTACCAATATATGAAGGAAAGTAAATAAAAATTTAACCCATGTGAAAAAGTCTGAAGATAACTGTACATACATCACTATTTCTTTCTATTTCCTTTCGGTTCATTAGTACATCTCCATTTCTAGCATCTACCTATGTTGAATTGACACATCTTTATCCAAGAAAAATAAATAAGTAATTTTTTTCTAGTTGTTGATTTTTTCTAATTATTTATAGTTATTTCTACGTTGAAATGGTTTTTGAATATATATTTGATAAATATAATTATTTAGAATAATAATAGTTAAAGTTTAAAAAATTTAATAAAAAAAAGTCGATAAAAAACAAACCAACAACCAATTAGTTTAATGCAATGAAAGACTAAATTCATTTGGACAAAATTATAGGTTCAAATCATAACGTTGTTAATAGAACAAATTAGATTAAGAGTAAGTTCAACATTGTTTCTCCAACATGCATTAGAGCGCTAAATGAAGAAACAATGTCAAACAGCCAATGGTTTGACGCTGAATGATATTTGCCCACCTAACTTAACGTCTAAATGGGTGTTTGTTCACAGTTAAAAAATCTAGCTTTTGTTCAAACAAATGTCCACCCCTAGCAATGCCAAACAGAGTCTAAAAAAGTGACATCATAATGAACTTTTACAGTGCGCAATTGAAACTAATTAATAATAAATTTGAATAAGATCATAGGTTCAAATCATGATGTTGTGAATAGAACAAATTAGATTAAAAGTAAGTTTAACATTGCTTCTCCAACGTGCGTTGGAGCGCCCAATAAAAAAGCAATGTCAAACAGCCAATGGTTTGACGCTAAACGGACGTTTGTCCATCTAATTTAACATTTAAACAGGCGTTTGCTCACAGCTGAAAAATTCAGCTTCTGTCCAAATGGGCGTTACAACGAACATATATCTACTCAGTAATACTAAACAAAGCCTAAAAGAGTAACTTTATAATAAACTTTTGCAGTACGTAATTTAGATTAATTAATAATATATTCGAACTATAATTTGATTCTAACAACACTAAATTTGTTGAATAAAATATAGGTTGAAAATGGCAAAATGAACCGATTTGTGACAGCTGATGTTGGGATGACCCATCAAAATCAAAATTGCCAAAAATATGCGGGCAAATCGTACGGTCAATTTTGCTTTGTCCAACACAAACTTTTGTTACTTCCAATTTCATTCCTTTTTACACTCTTTTAAGAATATCCAATTCTATATTTAGCAATTGATAAGGGAAAGTTCCACCCTTGGAAACAAATTTGAACCTTAATATAACAAATATGACAATTTATTATTTATATTTTTAGAAGATAGATTTGATTATCAATATATTTATGCTAATATGCTACAGGGAAAAAAAGGCTTTTCGGGAATTTAAAATAGAAAAAAAAAGACCCAACCAATGGGAACATAAAAATGTATGAGAGGGTAAGCAGATTTCGACACACAAAGACATGATGTAAATAGTCCTACATTACATATGAGACCATTATCTATTTTAAGCAAGGGCCCTCTGCCCATGAAAGAATAACAAGAATAAGCCAAAAATCCAAAAATCCCCCAATTTGTTTATTACATCTGAATATTATAACGAAAACAAAAAGCCAAAAATAAATGCAGATGGTGCAAATAATAAACCATACTCGATATCGAATTTCCTTCAGTACTTGCTTACCTTTTTTCTTACCTGCAGATAGGAATCAATCGTCGTGACTGGTTCGGCTGCTCAAAGGTCGAGCAAGATTTGAAGAAACAAGCCTCGATAAATGTGGTTCAATCATCGGGTTTGCGAAGGAGAGCAGAGCAGTCCAGAAGCATCGGCTCCGATGACGGCTAGATCGCAGACCGTACACAACTGTCCTTCCTGGGTAGGCACGAAGCGAGTGGTACAGTAAGGGCAAGATACATCCTTCTGTCCTCGGTAAATTGGTACGTAAGTTGCTCCGCATGTGACAAATGGGTTCCTGAAATCATAGTTCAACTGGGATGCATCAGTCATGTTCCTCTCGGCAGCCTGAAGTACTTGCCTCGCTGTCTTTGAATGGCTCTCGTTTGTGGGGTTTGTTTCTAGAAGACGCCTGGCGAAGTTGGCTGCCGTTGCCAGGTTCCTTGCCTTGTAGCAGACGGTCATTGCGTTTAGCAGTGCAAGTCGGAGATGAGGCAATTGAAGGTTGCAGTGGGTGAAGTAGGCAGCAAGCTCCTGCTGGCGTACGGGATTGTCTTTCAACTCTCTACGCTTAAGCTCAATCTGCAGACCAAGAACATACTCCTTAGCAATGATAATTAACTCCTTGACTTCATCAACTTCCCTCCTTGACTCGACGACAATCAATGGAATTGTATGAAGAATGCCGAGGAAAAGTCGAAGCGCCTCAGTAAATTTTCCAGCTGTTGTGGCTTTGTATCCAGCCTTCAGTTTCTCATCCAGCTGAGAAAAATTGAATACAAGGGCCGGTGGACCCCTGACGTTAGGACTAGCAGACTCACTCCATCCCCTCTCAACCGCCAAGGCCACCACTGGAGCAGATGCAAATGCACGAAGATAGCTATGGCTGCCACTGTAAAGATCGAGAAACATGGATTTTAAAGGACCAAAGTTTCTTATTCCAAGTTGCCTGTTCAGCAAACGCATAGCTGTATCAAAATTGCCAGCAGCTGCATGGTCGGCAGCAAGTGACGATCTCTGCGTCCAAATTTGACTCACAGGCATACCAGGAGTCGGTGCGACAAAAACAGAAGAACGAGCATTGGAAGAAACCCTCGGTGTCTCTACCTCAGGGGGGAGTTCCAAGTCTTCAAGGTCCCATCCACCCTCTTCGTTTTCTTCACCCACTTCGCCATCTTCCAAAATTGCAGTAACGTCCCCGTTCTGTAAGCCATCAACATCCACAATGTCAAGATCTTCACCCCAATCACCTTCTGCACCCTCCTCCTCTTCATCCGCAGCACCCCTACCAATATTATCAAATCCGCCATCAAATATGCCTTTCATTACTCTCAACAGGGGCCAATCACCACCACACATGACGGGTGCTGGAGGCATCAATAAGGAAGGTTTTTTCCCTTCTGGCAACAATGGGACATCATCTCCCAACTCAGCAGCTAATCTTTCGGCCACATCCTGCAGCCCATGGACTGATGCTGTAGCATAAGCAAGAGGCAAATGACCAGCATTCTCCAAGATCTTTACACGTTCTTGGACATCACCAAGATACAAAGCATTGTGAAATTGACCCATAACGTCGTTCTTGACTTCCGCAATTTTCAGCATCTTGGATAGTTTATCCAGGTTACCATTTATGAGATAAAGAAAAGACAACCTCTCAAAGTTCTTCGTCTTCTGGTAGGCATATTCCACTATACCTGCATTGCCTTGGCGAAGGGCTTCCACACCCAACCTATACCAATGATCTTTGTCATCAATCTCCTTAGCTGATGCAACAGCAATTTGGATGTTCCCACTCTCTAGAGCCAAGTTAAACCGAGTTTTCTCATCTTTGACAAAATGTAGAGCCACTTCAGGGAACCCCTTCTGCTGTAGATAAGCAATCACAGCATCACCGCAAAGCTGGGAGTTCCTTATCATGCTCATAACATGATCATACCTCTTCCGAAGCAGAGAGAGCTTGAAAATGTATTCTGTAGCATCAATGACCAGAGTCTTATTCTTCCCATCACGGTCCAGGCAAAATATTGTATTTCCGGAAACCTTGGTTATGTATATTGGATCATCGAGAGTTCGAATTATTCCACTATCTCCATTGGGGAGGCAGTATTTTATATGGTTTAGAGTGGTGTAAATAAAAACACCATTTTCATCCCAAGCTCCACTCTTAACACGTATTGTCTCATGAAAAGTGCACTGGTGCACAAGCTTCTTGTTAGTAATGATAATGGAATGCTTGCTGAGCAAAGCAACACTCTCCATGTCATTAGACCAAACAACGTACTTCACAAAAGGAGTTTGTAGATCACCAATAACAAGCCTCTGCTGCAGATCAAAGACAACCACTCTATCATCTGATCTACACAACAAATTACCTGTTCCAGCATAAAATATTGCATCTGTAGGCACTGGGAGGCCACTCTTTTTAACCACCTCATTTTTAAGATTTTTGATCAAAACTTGGTTGTTGCTTTTGTCAAGTACAGCAAATCGGTTCCGAGCCACAAATATAGCAGAATTACCAGGACCTCTCCTTGCTTCCTGCAAGTCACTCCTACCAATGCTATCTTTTGGTATCATATACAACTCGTAAGTTCCTCCATCAACATCTGAGCAGATAAGAATAGCATTTTCTGTGGGACTATAAGAAAGAGTCCTTGGAGATTGATTCAGGCCTGTAGAACCAGGCCGTCGAATTGGAACTATTTGTGTCTCTCTTTGAGTCGAAAAGTCATAATACCTTAAAAATCGGTCCTTGGCGTAAAACAGAGAATCCCCGCTCACTGCAAAAGCGGGTCGTTCTCTCTCTAGCTTAAATACAATCATGCCACTGTCATGTCCAGCTGCCAAAAGATTAATCTCAGGATGAGCTGCAAGAATCCAGAACCTGTCATGTTCTCGACGGAAAGTTTGAAGTCCAGTTCGCTTGGTTGCATCCCACACACGAATGCTTTTATCCTCAGAATTAGATACAATGATGTCTTGTTTGGCATGGAACATAACACATGACACGTTATTCATGTGTCCTCTCAAGGTATCCACTTCCCAAGCCTTTGTATCTGAAAAAGTAAATAATTTACTCAATGTCTCAATCCCACAACAATTCAAATACTATATCCAACTTAAGGTGGAAGGTAAAGTTCTTATGAAGATTCTAATTAGTAAACAAGAATGCATACAAAAACTTTAATCAGTATATCTAACAAATGCAATATAAATGGAGGTGGGACAGTTCCTGTACTTACCATTCATACGCCACAATTTCACTTGCCGATCATCAGCACCAGAGACAATTAAAGGTAAGGTCGGATGAAATGCAGCCCAATTTACTCCTCGGTCGTGACCTTCCAACACATACTTCACAACAGCATCAACACCACCAAAAAGATCGGTGTTCATCTGGCTCAACCGTAAAATGTCATCTGCTGGGGAGGCAACCTTCTTTTTCAAGGAACCAATATCCCAAACTCGAACAGTCTGGTCGAGGGAGGCTGACACGACAAGGTCTTCTTTAGGATGGAATGAGGCGCACATAACATAATGATTATGACCAGTCAACACAGAGATGCAAGTTCGAGACTGCCAGTTCCATACACGAATGGTTTGATCATCACTGGCACTCACAATCCATGGGTGCTCATGATGAAATTGCACAGTGCGAATATAATCAAGATGTCCAAGAAGAGTGAAAAGACATCTATGCAACTTGTAGTTCCAGACCTTTATCTTGTAGTCGTCGCCTGAAATAAATAAATAAAAATACTATCATTTGAATGGCACAGCATCCTATGCTTTGTAGCAGAAAACCATAGGACAAATGGAAAATATTGAGCCAATTTCAAATTCAGACTTCTGTTGCCCCTGTTGAACAATTCTAGGAAATTGCAAATTACATAACCTTATTAAATCTATTTATGATTCCTTAATTCTAATGATATAATCACTAATTGTATCTACATATTCTCACTGTAATACCGTATATATGCTCAAATATTTAAAACCATTTCCCACTTATTTGTATTCAAGCTTTATATTTAAGAATATTCATCTTGAACCTTTATACTGTAGTAATTTACCCTATAAAAGGCATCCAACAACCAAATTGAAAATTATCCACTCAACAAATCATGGTTTTGTTATAAAGATTGTGACCCTCTAATACAAGATAATCACAGGTTGTACTAGCAGTTGGGCAGTAAAGAGCCTTAAGTTCTTCCAGCTAGAATGCTCAATAAGTTCAACCAGCTTTTCACAGCGTTCATGTGGAAAGGCAAGGGGAGCGACAAGGAAGCCAATGTGAGATGGGACATAGTTGCTACCCTAAAGGGAAGGTAGTTTTGGGTTGAAACTTTGAGGACTTGACAAGCTGCTTGTATCTTAAGGCACATCTGATCTTATATTTTGCAGATCAGGCTCTCTTCGAGCTACATTGTTGTAAACTTACAACCTTAAAACAAGAGTTTTCGGCAGATCTTGATCCCAAATTTTTACGGTTGGCATTGGACAATGCTCTTGTAGTAAAGTATAGTGACAGGTCTTTGATTTCTACTGGCCTCAACTCAGGTATCCATATCAAGAAGGTGTTGTTCTGAACAAAGCTCAACTACTTAAAACTTAAAATCTCAATAACAAATCTAGATCCGGTAATATCATGCACTTCGGATTTCTCAAACGCCATACATTTACAAGAACAAAAAAGCTCCGGAAATTTAAGCTAATCCAACCTAATTAATAACCAAAATCCAAAATTTGCCATTCAAACCCATAGATCATTAAAATAATCACTAGATTTATTAAGCATAGGTGAAAAGAAAAGAAATCCGAACCTCCAGAGACGAACAATGGCTGAGACATGTGGAAATGGACACCGCGAACAGGGCCATCGTGTTCGTCGAACCGATCAATCAAAGTCCCCATTCGATAGTCCCATAACTGGATAACGCCACTGTGGAGACTAGCTAAGATCCATGGCCTCTTAGTGTGAAAACTTAGTCCCTTCACTCTATTACTCTTCGTCTCAAACTTCGTCAACATTTTCTTTTTCTTTATCTCAATCTCCTAATTCCCTACAAAATCAAATCAAATTCAACGTCTAGAAATCAAGGTTCCCCGTAACCAAACAGGGAGAATCCGATTTGAAAATTAAACAAAAGATATGAAAAGAAATTACCTCAGATCTGATCCGGCATCTAAAATTAAGAACAAAAATGAGAATATATTTATATTTGAGCTTAAATGTTAAGGAAAACAGAGAGATTTGGATCCTCTCTCTCTCTGAAATTCTAATTTTAAGATCTGAGCCTGGAAATCTAGGAATTTTATTTTTGTTTGTACAGTGGTTCTCCCTCTCTTCAAAGCGACGACGTTTCTGTTTGGGTTAAATAGGTGTTGCTTTTTGAGGGTACCATTGAGGAAATTAATAGGCAAAATGACAAAAGATGACCCAAACGTTTGTATGTTTTGTTATTTGGCTCTTATTTTTTTGGTTAAAATATGTCTCCAACGTTTGTTTGTTTTGTCATTTGGCCCCATATTTTTTCTTTTGGTCTAAATATGTCCCCATGTTTCATTCGTAATCCAAATATGCCCCCAAACGTTTCAATTTAGTTCAAATATGTTCTCGTTAGATGGAAACTGTCAGTCAACTGTCGTTCAACAGATGATGCTGACTGGACTTGCCACGTATTAAGATCTGCTGATGTCACGTCAAATTTTTTTATAAATCGTTGAGTGTCACTTAATTGACAGTTTACATTCAACAAGAGAATAATTGGACTACGAATGAAACGTTGGGGCATATTTGGACCAAAAGAAAGAATAAGGAGTCAAATAACAAAACAAATAAACGTTAGGGGCATATTTGGACAAAAAAATAAGGGGCTAAATGAAAAAAAATATACAAACGTTGGGGCATCTTTTGTATTTTGCCAAAATAATATTTATTTGTTTGTTACATTTATGGCAGAAAAATAGTTATTTTTTAAATATTTAAAATAATATTAATTTTTGTGATATGAATTTAATTAAATGATGTAATAGTATTTAAATATAATTTGATATTTTAAAGTGACATGTCATATCCATATCATCTACCATAATTTAATTGCAAACGTTTTTTATCAGATATGATTCTATACTTTATTTACCTATTAAAATGTAATAATATTTTTAAAATTAAATAATATTTCACAGTTACAATTTGATGAAAAATAAAACAAAACAAAATCTGTAACAGCCTCTTTGAGGCATCAATGAAAGAATCACCAGCAGCTTAAATTACCTCGGAAACGATTCAATTCGGTCTGTTAAGTCGTGTCGTAAAAGCATAAAGATAACAATCTACGGGTTGGATCGAGTCTCGACGGATTCGTCTCGGTAAATTGATATGCTAAGCAGCTTTAAGCTTCTCTTGTTTATACTTGTTCGATTCTTCGGAGTGTAGTATGCCGGTAGGCGAAAGAAGGCGTTGCAGAGAGAGGAAAAATCGAGCCTGGAAAACGAAAAGAAAGTCGGAATTCGAGTTGATCCGATCCGAGTATCGTATATTCGTATGTATGCATGATTGAGAAACTTAGGATAGTGGTTTTTACCCATTGAAATCCTAGGAGTGCATACCAGCAACCTGGCAAACCATATCCTCCACGGCTTACCAGCTGACACCAAGAGAAACATGAGAATTTCCGAACACGTTAGGTTTTTAAGGAAAGAAAATCGAGGATTCGGACATAGATCCTCACCAGTAGTACAACAGCACCCAACGAGAAGCATCCGCTCATCGATAAGCTAACAAATCTAAGATCTCGCCCTGCCTGCAAAGGATCAGATGTTGTGATGCTGTAATATGAGCTATAATATAGTTGGCATTAACATCATATTCAATGAACTTCAAGGCAAGACATGTTTTCGAATAAAACCGGGACTTAGAACGCTTAAAACGAGACTCCGGAAAGCTGCACAAAATGATTAAAGGGTTATATGAGACATACCAACAATGTTCCCTCAAGGCTGTGAGTAGCCGGTGTCACAGCTAGCGCGATAAAGTATGGTACCAGCACTTTGTGCATCTGCAATTAAAAGCATTACCGTCGGAATTGCAGGAAATGTAATCTCCTCCTCGTATTCGAAGTACTAGAGAATAGAGACCGCGTAATACCTCTCGGGGTGCATAGGAAACATGATGACAACTTGTACAAAAAAGAATACAGAGAAAACCGTAAGCTCGAAAAATGCAAGGACTAACCTCCCGTATGACCTTCTGGTCGGATGTGAAGATATTGGGAAACAACCAAGGAACTGATGTTCCAACTATACCCAATAGCAGTCCGAGGCTAGCTCCGATGATGACAAGTGACTTTAGCAGCATTTGAGCCTGATGAACGTTGTAAACTCCGTTAATTCGAGAAAACAAAAGTTTATTCAATGCTAAATACATGACATGGCTCACAATGCTAAAGTTTATTCAATACGAATACTTCAGAGCTAAATGAAAACCGGAATCCATACCTTCGGTAAATTTTTGTTGATTCCATATAGCAATTCCGGCATAAATGACTGTGCGGTTTGGGATAGAGGCTCACCCCATACGGTGCACATGCAGTACGTTTGGATCATGACCTAGAGCGAATCACAGACTCGTAATGTCAAGACCGATAAGTGTTAACATCGGAGAGAAAACAAAATCGAAACGAATACGGAGAGTTTTCTAACCTGATGAGCAGCCACGGTGTGTGTGCCCATATTTGTCGCGAAATAGATAATGAGAGCATAGAAAGCTACCTAGAACAATAAAAAGGTCTGAGATGAAGTGGGGGAAAATATATCACAATCAAGTATTTGAAGCTTGAAAGTAAAGTAAAGTGCATCTAACCTTTGCCATCATCATTACGAACACGGGGGCGGCAAGGTCGAAAATCGCTTGAAGGTCGTTGAGGGATGGAATGGAGATGGAAAATGCATTATACCCTTTCTTGTTTAAAGAATCGATCATCATGTAAGCGGCAATAACCTGCAAATACGTGACGGTTAAGATAAAGATGATTAAACTATGAAGTATGAAAGTTAAACGTCGAAATCTTCGATGAATATACTTGTGACACCATCGTTGCCCAAGCAGCACCAGCTATGCCGTAGCCTAAGAAGCTGCAAAGTACTATATCCCCGATTCCGTTTACCGCACTAGCAACTGCCAAGGCCTTCAACGGTCCCCAAGAATCTTTCATGCCAAGACTGTGGGATGAAAAATGAGAAATTCGAACATGAGTAACGATGCATGTGTAGCCCCGTAAACAGCTAACGTGACGCAAATTAGCATGTCGAGAAGATTTAGGAAACAACCGGACTAAGAGACATGATGTATGCCTACCTTGCACTTTGAGCAACCCATCCAACAAGAACTGCAGGCCATGCCAAGCCACGAATCTACGGTCGGAAAGGTTCAATGCAGTTAAACATTAGTAACAAAATATGATAAGAAATGGAACAGAACTAAAACTCATCGAAATGAACCTGGACGTATGTGTTTGCTGCCGGTACAATATGTGCATTATTCGGCCCCGTAAAAGCTGGGAAAAGAATAGAGAAAATTAGAAAGCATGAGAAATGAAACAGCCAATTGGAACTCACTGCAGGACTTTTTGCTGGATAGACAAAAGTAAGCTGAAGATGCGAAAACATTTAAACGGAACATCGAAACTCATACAAAAACATAGCCATTAAGGCATAAGCTATGTCATTTACCTGTTAGTGTCCATGAACCAAAAGATTTTGTAAAGAAAAGCATGAATAAGCCACCAATCAAACCAACAAAAAGTAAGACAGATATTTGATGCTGCACTTCATTTTTATCCTGCACCATGGTGTTTCTAGTTCAAAACAAGAAAACAAAAAGCCACCGAACATAGGGAGATCGTAAACGATCATTAATAACGAAATCGAACAGGAGAATCGCAGCAGATAATGTAAAAACTCCCATTTGAAGACATCACAGAGCTGCAAATAGCTTTACCAAGTTTTGGTCTCAACAAGAACTTAAACAATGTAAGTTGACAATATACATATACATATACTGATATACATATACATATACCGATATACATATACATTATCTGCTAGTTGACAATATACATATACATATACATTACCAAAACTGTATATTACCAATGGCTAGTTGACAATATACATATACATATACTGATATACATATACATATACCGATATACATATACATTATCTGCTAGTTGACAATATACATATACATATACATTACCAAAACTGTATATTACCAATGGCTAGTTGACAATATACATATACATATACTAATATACATATACATATACCGATATACATATACATTATCTGCTAGTTGACAATATACATATATACATATACTGATATACATATACATATACCGATATACATATACATTATCTGCTAGTTGACAATATACATATACATATACATTACCAAAACTGTATATTACCAATGGCTATTTGACAATATACATATACATATACATATATATTACCAATGGCTAGTTGACAATATACATATACATATACCAATGGCTAGTTGACAATATACATATACCAATGGCTAGTTGACAATATACATATACATATACATATACCAAGAGCTGCAAATACCGATATGTATATGTATATGTATATTACCAATGGCTAGTTGACAATATACATATACATATACTGATATACTGATATACATATACATATACATATACATATACATATACCAAGAGCTGCAAATACCGATATGTATATGTATATGTATATGTATAGTACCAATGGCTAGTTGACAATATACATATACATATACATATACCGATATACATATACATATACATATACATAGTGCTGCTATTTATCAGGTGAAAAAGAACTGACCTCTCTGGCAAGGGAAGTGGCAACCATATTGGAAGTAGCAACCGACAGGAACATAAATACATAGCTCATATAATCACAAAGAACTGTTCCAGGACCTGTCCATTTTTCAAACAACAAGCAAAACCAATTCACAGACTCAGCTAAAAAGTGAAAAAAAATGAATACCCAAATGAAAGGGAAAGGAAAAAACAAAAAGGGGTTTTACTGTTTTAGTACCAAGAGCAGCAAGCTCAATTGAGCTTCCTTGACCAATGACTGCAGTGTCAATTAGACTCATCAATGGCCCACAAATCCATAGCCCAGTTGCAGGTCCTGTGAACATCACAATCTCCTTCATTTGGCGCCATAAACTCTGGGTCTCCACCGTTTTCTCATCTTCTTGGCCGCACAATGAATCCGAAGAGACGGTGTTTTCGAACCCGCCATTTTGTTTTACGATTCCAGCGTTGAAATGAGCTTGTTCTTGGTTAGAAGCAATGCAGCGATTGTTTCTGGAAGGGAAAGCGAGATTTGGCAATGGTGGTCTGGTGAAGAACGGTGAAAAATGGCGGGGAAATGGTGATTTGAGATTTGGGGTTTTCAGAGGAGGATTAAAGAGAGGTGTTGCCTGCATGTTTCTGAGCTAATAAGGATTTACAGTTGAGTTCGGCGTTCGGACAAAGAAGAACAGTTGAAAAAGGTTGTGGCTTTTGCTCTGGTTGTGTCTTGCAAGAAAATAAAGAACCAGTTATTTGGCAACGTGCATCAAAAGGGATCTCATTTTTGGAATAATCTTAGCATCTGAGTTCTGGCCAATGGTATCTTTCCATCGCTTTAGGGTAGATCCTGCCGGTATATGGTCTCGTGTCCATGTCCGAAAATTACAGTTTTCCTTACAAATGGGAACGCGGTCAACATAATTTTTTATTATTTTGGTAAGAATTTAAGTTAAATTATCTAATAATTTAATTGGAATCAAAAATTTTACCAACTGAATAATAATGTAAGTAAGGATAAATATTCTATACACAGGTGGGGTTAGTTTAAGATATAGAGTTTAGGGTTTAGGTGTAGTGAGTTAGAATTTAAGGATAGTTATTTTAATTTAAGGTTTAGGGTTATAATTTAAGGTTTATATGTTAAGACCTAATCCTCATCATATTACCCTAAAAACTAAACACTAACCTATAAACCCTAAATTATAACCCTAAACCTTAAATTAAAATAACTATCCCTAAATTCTAAACCCCTACACATAAATCCTAAACCATATACCTTAAACTAACTCTTTATACCCTAAAACTAAGACACTTGTGGAAACTTTCAATTTCCGCCGCTTGTTTATAGGATATTAATCCTTTAAGTAATCGAAATTCTTATTAATTGGGTAAAGATATAGGTTAGATTTTATCTTATGTAAAAATTTGTGTTGAAGACCGCCTTAATTTAGTCGAACCCTAGGGTGTCGCACATTGAAACCTCAGTACAAATTAGGGGTGTGCATTTCGGATATCTGAAATTTTTGGATAGTTAATTTAGTGATCTCTATTCGATCCGAGAAAATCATAAACTTTGGATCGAATGTTCAAGAATGTATGATTTAATTATTTTTTTAATTTGGCGGTACTATCCATGAACCAAGATTTGTATCCATAAAAATTTCAAATTTTTATATATAACACATAAAAATATCGAATATAACAAGATTCATATCTATAAATATTTGAATTTTTAGATATCGGATAGTCGAATATCTGATCCGAATGTGAAATAATTATCCATATCTGATCTGAAATTTTCGAATATCCAATCCGAATTATCCGAAAAATAAAATGGATCGAATATCCGAAATTTCAAATTGGATCAACAAATAAACAAGTCGGATCAATCGAATCAGATTTTTTTGCACGCCCCTAATACAAATAGACATCTCCATGTTTTTTTAATAGAAGCCGCTAAGCTAATTTTATTAAACGATAAAATATCCAAAATTACAATAATCGTTTACAACTATCATTGTAAATTAAAAATATAATTTGGACATTTTCCTAAAACTAGCCACTTAAGATCATACAAGGACCAAACATGAAAAGATTAAAAATCTATTCAAAAGACTCGATCGAAAAATAGACACGAACAAATCTGACTGCATCGGCAAACAAATCACAAATGGGATTAAGCTATTAAAAGACCACCGAGAACCGCAAATCAGAGCCGAGCGTCGTGAGGAACTATCCACAAGCGCAAACTGCGTATCCAAATTTAAATTAAGGGTCCAAAGTAGGAAAGATCATCAAGAGCCATCTTGATCAGTCGTGGCATCGTTAGATTCAACCCTAATGAAGATAAAACAAAAAGAAAAACGTATCATATCATATGGTAGAATAGATCGTGTCACAAGAGTAGAATAGATCGTGCCACAATAACAGAGTAATTTATTAAAAACTAAAAACAATAAAACGATAAATCCCGGTGGCGGCAACCAATAATAAAATCGATGTCGCCGCCGGGTATAAAGGAAAATAAAAACAAGAGAGAGGTGCGGCTGCACTTTTGAGAGAAAGAAAACTAGGGTTACCAGACCTCTCCATGTTTTTTGAAAACTACTGTTTTGCTCATTGATAAGGGCAGGCATGCCCCCTAAACTATAGTACAATTTTCAACATATATAATAAGGGTAATTGTTCTATACACAAGCGCTTGTGGAAACTTTTTTACACAAGCGCCTTAGTTTTAGGGGTTAGGGACTTCGTTTAGGGTTTAAAATTTAGGGGTATAAGTGTAGTAGTTTTGAATTTAGGGATTGTTGATAGAATTTTGAGTTTAGGGTTAAAATTTAGGGTTTATAGGTTAAAACCTAAATCCCCACCCATATTACCCTAAAACTAAACCCTAACTCTAAACCCTAAATTCTAACCCTAATTCCTAAATTCTAAACATGAACCCTAAATTCTAAACCTTTACACTAAAACCCCTAAACTCTAAACCCTAAACACTAACCCTAAACCTTATAATTGAGGCGCTTGTGGAAATAAAAACTTTCCACCGCCAGTGTATAGGATATTAATCCATATAATAATTGCTATCAGATCTATTGATCGAATAATACAAACCGTGATAGTATGTATTTAAAAATATATTTATATTGAAAACAATACATTTTCACTACCACAAGAATTTGTGTGTGTATATATATAGGTACAGTTGTTGAGCTTCCAACTATGATTTGCTGTGGAAGAATGGCAAAAACATAACACCAATTATGGCACTATGCTACTTGTTAACCATTTCTATGGCGTGTGAAGAGCAGCAAATGGCATATGCGAACCATTGACTCCGAAACTAAGACGCTTTCATCTTCTTCACTTCGAATCGAGTCAAATCTTCGGAGTAGAGTATGCCGTTCGGAGAAAGAAGACGTTGAAGGGCGAGAAAGAATCGAGCCTGAAAAGATTCGAGTTTCGGCATTTCAAATTATCTGATATCAATGGCCTAAATGTGAATGTTAGGTTAGTCTTACCCATTGAAACCCCACAAGTGCAAACCAGCAGCCTGCCAAACCAAATCCTCTAGCACTCAAAAGCTGGTAACACAAAGTTGGTATTATTCTTATGAGGTAAAGAGTAGTTGATAAGGAACAAGGGAACAGATCTCTACTGGCAGTATAACCGCACCGAAAGCAACGCATCCGCTCATCGACAAGCTAATAAATCTGAGATCTCGTCCCGCCTACAAAAGACCGACAAACCAAGTTATTGTGATCGAGATATTCGAAAGTTAAAAAACAAGGAAACATACCAGCAAAGTGCCTTCAAGGCTGACAGTGGTTGGGGTAATAGCTAATGCAAGAAAGCATGGTAACAGCACCTTGTGCATCTACATGGACACAAATTAAATTGCAAGGATCGAATATTACAGGACAACAGGTCTCGTGTGGAATCTTTTAGCTCGAAAAATGCAACAAAATCTTAAATATTTGAAGCAGTAACAGGTGGATTGGTGGAAACATGAAGGTTGGCAAGAAAAATGAACTGACCTCATGTATGACCTTTATATCAGGTGTAAAGATATTGGGAAAGAACCAAGGAACTGACGTCCCAATAATCCCTAATACCAGTCCAAGTGCGGCGCCGATAGTGGCAAGTGATTTTAGCAGCATTCTAGCCTGTTCGATATGATAAATGATTCAACACGTGATGGGGACTGCATCCAAAATGAAAGATTCTGTACTACATAGATATGAACAAACCTTTGGCAAACTTCGATTGACTCCATATATCAACTCGGGCATAAACGACTGTGCAGTTTGAGAGAGAGGCTCACCCCACACCCCGCACATGGCAAATATTTGAAGCATAACCTGATGAGCAGCGACAGTGTGTATTCCCATGGATGTGGCGAAATATATGAGGAGAGAGTAGAAAACTACCTAAAAAGAACATCGAAGCGTCTCAGATGAAAGCATATGGTTGCAAAGTAAACGATATTGCTATTGAAATGAAGTTAAATGTAAACCTTTGACATCAAAGTTACAACTACCGGACCAGCAATTGCTAGCACGCTCAGCAGTTCATTAAACGATGGAATGGAGACGGCAAATGCATTGTACCCTTTCTTGTTTAGGGCATCAATCATCATATAAGCTGCAACAACCTAAAACATATGCTGGTAAGTGGGAGTGCCAAAGAGTATTTCCTGGTCAATGAACACTTGTACAAATGGGAAATTCGGGTTCATTCAGCACCTGTGAAGCCATTGTTGCCCATGCCGCCCCAGCAATACCGTAGCCTAAAAACATGCAGAGGACAACATCGCCAATACCATTTATGGCACTGGCAACAGCCAAAGCTTTCAATGGTCCCCAGGAATCTTTCATGCCAAGGCTGGGAGACAGAAAGAGAGTGTCAGAGCAACAACAAAGAAATGAAGCAAGAAATACTTGAAATCTTGGTAAATCAACAGCGAAAAATCCATCAGCAATCAGGCTAGAATAAATCCTACTAAAACAAGTATGCTGGTATAGGACATAAATAATATTGCAGAGTACGTAAATAGATGACGAATACTAAGATCATAAAATACCATTAGCTGTGTATGCATCACAGATTACAATGTGTCGATAACTCACAATGCACTGCAAGTTCATTCAAACACAATTCATTGGGAGGATGAGAAAATAAAATGCATCACACCTGCCACTTTGCGCCACCCATCCAACTACAACTGCTGGCCATGCTAAACCTCTAATCTACGTGCAGAAAAGACTATGTTTCAATTAAAAGGCAATGGTAACAATAGGAATAACTAGCCATGTCATTAAACCTCTAATCTATGTGTTTCAATTAAAAGAATTTGTTTCAATTAAAAGGTTAAATAGGAAAGAAACATTGAAGGAAGTAAACCTGAATATAAGTGTTTCCAGCAGGTACAAGATGTGCATTTTTTGGCCCAGAAAAAGCTGAAACGATCGAATGGCAGAAAAAATTCATTTTTATTTGGATTCTTGCTATCTATCATAAGTGGAAACCATAGATACAGCCACTCAACAAGGTCAATAAGCATCCTACATGACCTAGAAACGGCAAAAAAAAAGGCTTCACCAGTCATTATTACCTGTTAATGCCCATGAACCAAAGAAAAATGTCAAGAAAAGCAACAAGAGGCCGCAAAACAACCCGATAAAAAGCAGGATAGATACTTGATGCTGCACTTCATCCTTATCCTACAGAAAGAAAGCATTGTTAAAGAATTAAGCCTAAAATGCAGCCTTAAACACAGTGAAGCAAATAGAAACAGATTATACAAAATATTCAAATGCCGGAATGTCCTTGAAAAAGGAAGACCAAAGACCAACATATCACAGTTCGGAGTAGTTAAATACAATGAAATAATCAAGCAATAATGTGTTACAAAGTTGCAGCATTTCTATGAACAGAATGCATAAAAACTCAATTCCAGTGCTATTGCTATATGAATTATGATAGACTTTTTTTTTATCAAAGATAAAGTCAACTTCATTAAAGAGGGCAAAGGAAAAACAGGCACCAAAGCTGAACAAAGCCAACCGAAACAACATGCATAAGCATGCAAACGAAAGTTTGGGAAGCAAAAGCCACACAACCTAAAGGCTTGAGGCCCAAAACAACAAAGGTAAGGATGAATCCTACGCTCAGGATCATTTCAAACACAAGGAAAGATGACGTAAAGAAACGAACACGTCTCGCTTTTCCTATCTAATGGGACGGGGAAAACGTCAGGCCAAGCAACGGAAAAAGAAAGAGCGAGATAATAGACACCAACAACCATCAATGCCTTGCACATGGGTCTGGGATAACCAGGGGACTCGATCTTGAAACCATAAAAACTTGGATTAAGCCACGAATGCACCATTTGATCAAGTGGGAAGGTTTTATGTTGACCACCTTCATTCGACCCTTCCTATCTAATGCTGTGGTGTCAAAGTTAATCATATCTAATGTGGATAACCCTCAGGGGAGTTATACGCTTTCCTGGTAATGGAGGAGCCTTCTTTACCCGGTAAGGTGGTTTAAGATCATCATAACCGAGTACGATAAGAATTATGATAGACTTCAATCCCCATTTTTCAGTTAAATCAATAAACAATCATGTTGAGTCATAAAGTTCATATTTTTTACTAATCGAGCCACAATAAAGTTCAAAGAAACTAACCCGTCTAGCAAGTGAAGTAGCCACCATATTGGAAGTAGCAACAGAAAGGAACATAAAAATATAGCCTATATAATCACAAACAACCGTTGCAGGCCCTGCATATCCAAATTGAATCAACCATTCAACAAATTTCCATTAAAAATGCAAACTTTAAAATTCTCAAGCAACGCATTTAATCAAACACCTAAAGCGGCGAGCTCGACCGAGCTTCCCTGACCAATAACCGCAGTATCAATGAGACTCATCAAAGGCCCACAAAGCCAAAGGCCAGTAGCTGGTCCAGTAAACATCACAATCTCTTTCATTTGCATCCATATGCTCTGATTTACTAATCCATCTGTCTTGTTTTCCCGTCTTATCTCCACCTTTTGTGCTCCATTTTCTTCTTCAACTGAATCTTCATTGGTTTCAGAGTTCAGTTCCTGGGTAGGGCCAATGCAGTGACGGGTTTGGTTTCTGGGTGTGAAATTGAGTGAAGAAGAAAGTAAAAAGGAACGGTGAAAAGGAAGGGAAGAGAAAGTGGGTGTTTTGGGGAGATGAATTGAAGGAGGAGAGGGTTTGAGATTAGGGTTTTGGAGAGGAATCAATGGAGGTTGAGTTAGTGTTTTCATGGTTATCATCTTTTAAGCAGAGAAAGCCACTGAAGTTTGGAGTTCGAAACGTTTTGAGACACTCTTTAAGGATTCCGTCGCTAAAATTTACAGTGACGGAAGCAATAAGCCGTTGTTATACATTTTAGATGAAAGAATAGGCTTCTTTGGATTTTTCGGTAAAGTGAAATTAAATATTTAGAATATAGATGATGTTGGAAAATATTTGAGGAACACGTGCTATTTTTTACGATGATTTTGTCACCTGCACATAGTAAGGTTTGTGAAAAAATATTAAAAAATTAAATATCGCCACCTACACGGTTAGTTCCTCAAATATTCTTCAATATCCCTTAGATTTTAAATATTTATTTTTATTTAAATTATTCTCCAATTTTTTCCGAAAGAATAGGCCTTTTAAATAGAAAAGGATAATAATGGTTAACCGTTCTAATTTAAACGATTTCATAAGTATACTTATGTACGGTGTTCTTTTATATATATATATATTTTATTTTTTAATCGAATATCATTACGGTAAGACTTTTCAATTTAATTGTCTCATTTACAACATTAAAACTCGAACTCTCAATCTTATTTAAGAAATGTAATACTTTATTCTATTAAACCAATTAATTGTTGGTTAATCATTTACTATTTTTAACTTTATATGAAAAATAAATAATATCGGTTGGATAATTTAAGAGGAGAAAGCATGAAATTCAAAACGACGGTCCAAATTGGCTGGACGTGCAAGACTTGTGGTTAACGTAGGGCCTGTACTGTGCCTTGCTGCCAGTGTTTTGTTCTTCGCCAAAGGCAGTAAAGAGTATCGACAAGTTAGATCTTTAGTTGGCAGCAACCACACGCCAATTTACAATTATTGATGCCAATTGTTGGGTTGGAATTGGGTGGAAAATATTAAAAAATTATGAAAATTCGAACCGAGGGAATAGAAAATAACTGAAAATTTTACCTAAAGACAGAAACGAAAAAGTTTATCATTGAAGTTTAAATGGGATAGGATTACTATATTTAAACCGTGGAAACAATTGAAGTATAACTGTATAAATAATAGTAACTGTTTTTAATTAAAATATTCAAAATTTTATATTTTAAATTGAATTAATTATTTATTTTGATCAATAAAATAATAATTTTATTTAATTTTTTTGAAGCGGATATTCTCAAAAAATCATAGAAATCCGTGCAAAAAATTATGGGACGAAAAAATCACCAAAATATTTAATTATATTCCCAAAATCATAACCCAAAGTAGAAAATGCAAAGTTATCCTCGTCCCACCCAATTCTCAGACCCTAATTGACAGCCACCCAAGAAGGATTTCTCTTTTAATAGAGAGTGGGTAGAACTAGAGTTAATTTATGAATTGGATTCGTTAAATAAAATTTTGATATCTATCATTTTATGAATCTATGCAATAAACAAAAAACAATCCATATATTGACCGTAAAAGAATTATTTTTTACAAATACTTTTAATTTAGGTTTCAAAATTTAATTCATGCGAAGTAAAAATAGATATGCCTGTATAAAAACATCCACACCGTACATCCTATTAGACGATTTATATTCTATTAGAACAAATATTCTATGTACCCTAATTATATCACACACTAAAAAACACTAAAAAAATTAAATTATAAACCTTAACTCTAAATTCCACATCCTAAATCCTATACTCTACACTCTATCTTTAATTTCATAAATTCTAACCATAAATCATAACTTTAAACCTTAAACCCATTTTTTTATGTATTACATAGAAAGAGGCGACGGTTTCCATCCCAAATATTAACCCATACAAAAATTAAAGTTAAACAGTTTTAAGACTTTTGGTTCGCGTTATTTGGATTACGGGGTAGATTTAAGTTTGGAAACAAAAATATTAATTATATAATATATTTTTTGAACAATTATATAAGTAATTTATTAAACAAACTTTAAACGAACATAAATGATTTTGATCATTAACATAAATAAACTGAATGAGGTCGGGTCGTGTTCGATTCTCACTCAATAAACAAACCTCAAAATCTTGTTTATGTTCGTTTATCTAGGTTGAAAAACGAGTATAAACAAAAAATCAAACTATTAAAGAACCGTAAAGATAAACTGAAAATGGAGTTTTTTTTTTCAATTATCAATACGAAAACAAAAAGAAAATACGGACATAAACAGAAATGTAAAAATGTATTCTCATATTGAGAAGAAAACTTCTCAATATGAGAATACATATAAGCACAAATAAACCACCAAATAAGAGAAAAGATGCACATACAAAATCGTCTTCCCGGACACCGACAAGCAGAGGGAGTGTTAGAAAACTTCTGCTACTTTGCTTGCAAGAACACGGTCCCTTCTTTCGATGTATCCGAAAGGGAACCAACCCGCTTTCCCCTTGCATTCGCCCTCAGCCCAGCCATTGTTCGTCACCTGCCAAAACCCCCACGATTTTATACAAAATGGATCCTTGTTGGATTTATACTAGATGCTAGGAAATCATACACGCATGTAAAACTGTTAAAACTCGAGTCATTGTCAAACCTTTCGCACAACTACATAGTCACCAACTGACAAAGATAGCTCCACACCGGATTCACCATTATATGTGTGCATAACCTGTAGTAATACATCGATTAGTTGGCCATCGCACGGATTAAAGCAACTTGTTGATCTCGATGTGCTGATGGTATTTACGAACAAGTCACAAACCTCGCCTAAAAAGTAGCCCATGCTGTCTGTTGACCCGTTACTTGTTTGAGATGCATAAACTCCATTAACTTCCTCATATGATGGAGGTGGAGGCGCGGTGTCTACACTTGGGGGAGGAGGTGCTTCAATTCGTTGTCGTTCAGATCTCATCTATTAAGATGGAGAAATTATATGGTAGTAATATTGCATGGTATGTTTCAGAAAAAAAAAATATTAAGGATCCGGTAGTGCAATTCATACCTCGGCATCAAGCTGATCAAGTATCTGAAGCACTCGTTGATGATATGCACGTTCAGCTTCAACCTTCCGATTTAAGATAAAATAGGACAAAATATTTAAATTAAGTTCCCAGACATCCAAAATAGAATTAAGATTTTACACAAGGAAATTTGCATTACCATAGCAATAAGTCTCTGAAGTGTCAACCTCTGTTGTTGAGCTTCAACTGCGGCCATTGCTGCTGCAGCTTCTTTTCCCAATATTGCCATGTTTGACTTTAAATCTTGCAGTTTTGTTTCCGCGGATTCCAGTTTCATGACATTCTCGGGATTTCCCGGTGTTTCCCTCACTCTTGCTTGGCGTTTCGAAACTTCGATTACCTGTCATATGTTCAAGAGAGGGAGTAAATACGCAAGGGGAAAGTACAACTCCAGACTCCATAATGCACCGTATAGAAAAAACAATTTCACTCTCGACAACTCTCGAGAGAACACAAAACATCGTGAATAGACCGGCAAGAAGCCTATCTTCACAACTACTAGCCGGCATCCGGCCCTTCATGCAATGGTCCTAATTGGTTGGAACTATATTTGCATAAATGAGTGTATATTCCTCAAAAACTAAAACAGGCAGATATTCATCCAATCAGCAGGTCATTGGTAGCCTACAAACCTGTGCTTCAGCTTCTTGCCGCATTCTGTCATAGCGCTGAGCAAGATGTCGCGCATCCTCCAAAGGAGCTCCCATTACCATTGCTCTTAGCGGCTCGGCAACCTAACATTCAAATCATAAAAAATTATTATCCAGATGATTTTATGGCCTATTATAATTAGAGATAAAGATAAATAAATGTAAAAATGAGTAATCCATGTCCAGGTCATCAGACAACCGATATTAACATAGGAATTTCTTCCGTGTATCCGTGAACTTAACAAACTAAATTTCTATGGATTTAGGTTCTAGTAATGAAAATACTAAACTAACCTGTGTCCCAAGAGCCTTTAGCAGATTCCCGCGTTCTTTCTCCATTTGAGCACGAGCTCGTCCATAACCTAATGCAGCTTTTGATAATGTATTGCCGCTGGTACAAGTATTTTCCGAACCATATTTCCTGCTGTCATCAGACAACTTTGTCCCTGTCAAGAAAAGATGTTCATAACAGAACAACAATGTCAGTTCCATTGAATTCAAAGTGGAAAGTTTTAAATATTAAAAAATGCTTCACAAACTCGCCTATTTCAACTTGTTTGGACCCGGTGACGATATATCCTTCAACACCGCGGACGATATCCCTTTGAAAATGCTGAAACAAAGAATTGGCAGAGGTAAATGAAGAGATCACACAAGACAAAATTTGATGCAGGAGACCAACTTAGCAACCTTGCCGGCACGAGTCGAGACGTAAAGCTTCTCGAGTTTCTGATGTTGCTGGAATTCTGCCTCATCAGTAACTACATTGTCTGAACCTCCATATCCACCAAACTGTTTGAAGACAGCCTGAAGTAACATTCAAAAAAACAAGAACATAGAAACGCATTCAACTGAGGAGTTTCTAACAGATTCCAAAAGAAAAAGCATCAAACAATTTACATTTATTTTCACTTTTATTATTCGATTGAAACACAATATTTAAAAATACTGATTCCAATTTCAAATTCTCTCCAACTTCAAAATTTTCAATTTAGCTATCAAATTAGCATTCAATAGCTCATCATTCTCAGTTTATTAATCGCACAACTACGATTCACGGATCATAGACGCGCTATAAGGCACGTGGAAATAGATCCGACACTATGTTGAAAATCGAACACTGATTCGAAATAAAGCAGATTAATAAGAAAATCAGATCGAAGACAAAAGGCACTATATATATATAATCATGTACGAAGCTGAGAAATAGGCGTTGACCTGGATCTAAAGCACCTATGAAGGAAAGAGAAGTTGGAGTTCGAATTAGGATATAGAGATAGAGAGACCTGTTGTTGGCGGGCGACTTGTTCTCGGAGCCGCGTAGCTTGTTTTCTGATCGCGTCCATTCACCGGAGAACAAATCGGAGCTCTTTTCCGACGGATTCAAAGAGTTATAAACGGAGAAATCGGTGAGCAGAAGTCTTTGGATTTGGGGGATTTTTTTTCTTTCTATTTTATCTATTTACCGTGGGCAAATTTTTGTGACACTGCAATTTTGAAAATTTTCGAAGACTGGAATCTAGAAAGTAGGTTGTTATGGTGCACACGTTCCTATTTACTCTTTCTGAGCTTTTCTTCTTTGAATTTTCAAATACAACTGAGATCTCCCTCTTTTATTCTATTTTATAGTATTGAATAATAATACCGGAATTTTACTTTATTTTTTAAAATCAAGGGGCAACTAGAATTACGAAATGTGGAATAAAAATGTAACTGTAAAATTCTGATTCAACCGGATTTTTAGCCTCGAACGTCGTGCCCACATGTTTAGATTTAAAAATCTAAAATCAATTCTAAATCTCAAACGTGATTCTGAGAGAAGCAAGTTAAAAGTAGCTTTTGCGTTTTCGTCGTAATTTTTACACTATATTTTTATACAATCGTGATTTTTTTTAAAAAAAACTTTTAAACATAAATCACGTTACTTTAAAATCAATTTTTGTAAAATCACGTTGATTCAAAATTAATTCTACTACGGCAAAACCAAACACACACTAGTCGTAAAAATATAATTGTTCGTTTTTATTTTTTCTAATTCGATTGATTGTTGGAGTACTTCAACAATTGAACGGATATTTTGTTTTCGATGCCTTATTTTTGTTGCATCTTTATGTTTTGTGTATAGAAAGACCAATGTTGTTGCACATTGAGAAGGGGAGGTTCAACGATTTAAAAATTTTGTACAATTTTATTAAAATGAATCTTTCAATTTTAAAAAAAATAAAATTAATTTGTTTGTGTGACATTTTTTTGACAAATAATCGGACCTTGTTAAAAACCCCTACATACTCGAATAGGTGAAAACCCCATTCCAAGGAGTCGAGGGAAAAGAGTGTCCATTCGAATCTTATTTTGTTTGTGTGACATATTAACTTTTGAATAAAAGCTTTTCACTCATAAACATTTAGTTCTGATTTTAGATTAATGTTTCTTTTTTGAAATCTTGTACGGTCGCTTTTATTACATCTATCGAGAATCAACAAGAATAACAAAAACAACCTTGTCGCAGAATAAATGGTGCTTAATCCTAAGAGAAGCACTAATAATTGTTCCGGACAACTAGGAATTGTCTTCCCCGGCCAATCTAAGACATTCATGCTACGACGAAGTAACTCTCACCTCTTTTTTTCCGGCCAAGTATTCGAGTTGCCCGTAAAAGAATGAAATTCAGTATTTATGTAGGAGAGATGTTAGCATTACCGGAAACAGATGTAATGCTACAATAAGATACGGAGTACGGCTAAGCCGGCAGCAGATATGGAGACGAGAGTACCTATGCAGTACTTAATCACATCATATTTTGCCGCTTCCAACTGGGCTCTTAACGCATGAATTTCCTGTAGACGTTCGAAATGTCGGGTTATTATATGTATGTCAGCCCCTACACAAAGATTTTCAAATGAAAATAAACAAGTAGGCTCACCCTGTCTAGCGTGTTCGTCAGGTTGGTGGTTTCTGCATTTTGATTGGCCAGTTCATCACGAATACGGCTGAAATCAGTTAAGATTAAGAAAACAAATGCCTGAAATAACGGAATGAAGCAAGGGCAGTTGTGAAGAGAAGCAATTGAAAATTAACTCTACCTACCCTCTTTCAAGATTCAAATCCAGGCGCTGCCCGGCAGTGACCTTGTCGATTTCATACCTGTTTGGAAAACCAGTTGCATAAAATCAAGCCCGTAATTTTTAGAAAAGTAAGAAACATCGACTTAAACGCTACAAAACATGCCTCAGTTCACTTCGCATTTTTTCTATGTCACCTCTAAGCTTTTCAGTTTCACGTTGCAGCATAGAGAAATGATACTCCTGCATTAAAATGAAAAACTTGTAAGAACGACACGACGATTGTAAGTTAACCATCTGGTGGTCCATTCTCAATGATAACTAAGAACAGATGAGTTAAAACTTAAAACTAACGAAAACATTAGAATTACTTATTCCGAGAACAACCATGACATCAAATCATAAGGAAAGAAACCTCCCCACTAAGGGCCGAAATGTTAAATGTAGATCCAAACCAGCTGAATGAGAAGAGTTCTCATTCAATTCCAACATGATCTGATGGAAAAACCGCCACTACACTCTCCATCTTATATACGCTCTACTTCATCTTAAAATAACTTCAAAAATAAAAAACTCAATACGTTGTCAACCACCGATCGTAGTTCGAAAACCTCACTGTTTCTCGCCGCTGAAGCATCTTCATCTGAATTTTAAAGTGTGCATCTAATTTCTACTCCCAACTGTACTGTACTGTTCTCTAACCTACAAATGAAAAACTTGTAAGAACGACACGACGATTGTAAGTTAACCATCTGATGGTCCATTCTCAATGATAACCAAGAACAGATGAGTTAAAACTTAAAACTAAAGAGAACAGTAGAATTACTTATTCCGAGAACAACCATTACATCGAATCATAAGGAAAGAAACCTTCCCACTAAGGGACATAATGTTAAATGTAGATCCAAACCAGCTCAATGAGAAGAGTTCTTATTCAATTCCAACATGATCTGATGGAAAAACCGCCACTACACTAACCATCTCATATACACTCTACTCCATCCCACTCAATACGTTTTCTAACCTACTCTCGAGTCTCGCCTTGGATACAAGGTTTCTCATCTCCGCCACGATATAATCAATTCAAGATAACTTGTTCTCTACGGCCAACTGAATTTCTAGAGAATCCCAAATACTAGCCTCAGTAAGAGATCGATTGAAGTATTCACTTCTTTTGTCGAACGGAAAGATCTAAATAACGAAATGCGAACATAATAAGGCAATCCTTTTCTCAGCTTTGCCACTTAAAATTAAGAGTACCTGGGAACTTTTTACTTCAGACTTAAACTTTGACAAATTGGCATCTTGAAGCATCTCAGACTACAAAGTAAAACATAGAACAAACTTAATATCAACATTAAACAGTAAGAGTACAGAAAACGAAAGCAAATGGAAATTAATAAATATATCCTTTACCTTCTGCATTTCTGCCTTTGAAACAAAAGAATGGGAAACATTCTCCAAGCTGTCGTTTAACACTTCGGTGATTGCTCCTGTTATTGCCTCCGCTTGTTTTGATGGCACGCCTTGCGCTTCCAAACTTCGAACCTGCGTTCAAATAACTCGAACTTAACGAAAGAGGAGAAACAAATGAAGTAATTCCATTTCTAATTTTTTCAAAAAAACCGAATCTGATTCAAATCAAGCGTGATACCTAAAAATAAGTAAGTAATCATGATACAAGCTCGGATCGATCTTCCTAATTGTAAATTAACACTAAAACATGTTCAATTTATACCGTATTCCTAATCTTTCTCGCAAGGCAATCAAACAGAAAGTTCTGAGAAAATGAAAGGAAAGGAATACCAGAGCTAATGTATCGACGAGAAATGCACGGTTTCCGTTGGAATTAACGAATTGAGAAATCTGGCGGTATCCAACCCTGTTAACAAGGGAACTCGAACACGCATCAAACCCTAATTGAACCACGCGCTTATACGCGCTCATTATTGCTTTCGGAATCTGAGATAAGGATCCAAAACAAAAATGAAAATTCCAAATTGATTACAAAGAAAAGGAACAAAACTCGATCAAAAAGGAAATCAAAATTGAAGGAAAAGAAATTGCCCGCGAGGAAAACGAAGAAGAACAGTATATAGTAACTCTATTAATATTATAGTAAAAAGTGTAAACTACGTCAAAGTCACTTAACTATGGATTTACTACAAACATGTCACATTAAAAAAAAATCTAAACAATTTATAAATGTATTCGATTAAAAAGTTGTTTAAAAAGTCATTCAACTAACATATTATTACAAACATGTCGATTTTTCTAAAGTGATACAGTATAATAAATTTTTTAATTTCAAGACTAATACAATCTATCAATTTGATTTTAATTTAAAACAATTCAATAAATTTAAGGCATAATATCAAAATAAGTGCTCAAATTATCCTGTTTTTCTCTTTCAGGTGCCTAAACTTTTTTGTGGCCCTTTTTAGTGCCCAAACTATCATTTTTTGCCTCAACTAAAACTCCTACTTTAACAAAAAAAAATGATAATTTGGACACCTAAAAACAAACAACGGGATAATATGGGCACTTATTTTGATATTAAACTTAAATTTAACTCTTAATATTTAAAAATTCAATCATTTTAATCTATATTCTTCTTCTAAATTATTTGCTCTAATCCCACAAGTATTATATTATTTTTCTAGTATATTAATATTTTAACAATAACTTGTTACTTGTGTTTTATGATAAAATAGAATTCGATAACTATTGGTTTGATACGATAGAATCGCTTGTTTGATATTATCAAAAAAACATTAAATTGATGAAATCTTTTATATGAAAAATCAAATTTATTAAATTGTTTCGAATTAGTACAAAATTGATAAAATATATGTATAATTTTTTGGAGCTAAAAAAATTATTACACCAAAGAAAAGTGACATTTGTAACAATATGTTAATTAAATGACATGTTTATAAATTTAAGAAAAATAACGTGTCTGTTATAAAAACATATAATTATGTGACAATATGTCATTCGACTTTCCAGTTTCCATGCATGTAATATTGACCAAGTGAGCAAATTTGCTTCCTATTCTTTTAAAAATCACAATCTCATTTAAAGTAAAGAGGCTAAATTTCGAGTGGGTGAAAAGGTGGAGGACCGGGAGAAGAATTTGACATTTTCTTTTTTGCATGAATTAATTATGAGATATCTGGGAATTGCAATGAATGTTCTATCCCTCAAGTAGTAAAACAACAAAAATCCTAGCAATTTAGCACTATCATATCAAAGTTTTGAGCTTTCAAAATGAACAAGCTCCATCATCAGTAGCTACTTTCGAAAAAAGGATTCGATGATTTAATCTGTAGCGAAAACGAAAAAAAAAATCTTTCTTATTAATATATAATCATAGTAGTACTCAGAAATCTCACTTCGGTCGCCTATACATAATGTCATCGAGGGTTTCTTTGATGCGGTTTCCGATTTTATTGACATTCTTGACAACACCCGTTGCAACAATGCCTGCATTCCTTTTAAACCTATATATTTGAAAGAAACATGAAATAATGCGTAATCGTTAATGCATGTAACAGTTTCCGAATCTCAAACAGTGCTTGCCTGTTATAGAACTCGTCTCCTGTAGATGGTGTTGACCTCTGGGTTCGAGGTTGAGCAACGGCGTGATTATCTGCAAGTGAGCAAATATAAGAAACAAAATTATTAGTGAAGAACCTAAACATAACAATGAGACGTCTCTCACTTCTTTCTATTCGTCCGGTATTCTTCTATTTCGACCCTTAACATTCTAATATCCCCCCGGCCCCTCTTTTTCCTTTGAGAAGACCTTTCCATATGCATCACTGAATTCAAACAACAAATTGCTCCTCGGAACTTACGGATTACAAATTGCTCCCGTGAATCCTGTTTGGTCGTGCTTAAACTAAAACTTTGGACTCAAAGTAACCATGCAGAATTGTAACTAATTATCTCCACCCGATGACTATATCATCGATAAATAGTATGCAACGAGAGACAGCTACCGGAAATATTCTTTCACAACCTCCATCAAGAACTAGTGCAAGGAGCTCAGGACATCGGTGTAACAATACTCTCAGACTCGCGGCTGTTTTATCTCACACATGCTGAAGAGATACACAAAAATATCAATTGGAATGAATCAAAATACCTTTATTTTTATGGGTATTGGCAGGAACATGGCTGTTCGAAGCAGCTGTTCTGTCCAACAATACCTGAAGCAACAGGTAGCCAGAGCAGAGCATCATTATACAGAGGACACACTCATAACTCATGAGCGTTAACATATTCTATATATGCATCGAAATATACTTTAAAACTGTTAAGAGTCCAGGGACGGACCTAAGACTTTAGATTAGGGGGGCGAACTTATAAAAGTTTAGGGGGGCGAAAATAGATTTTTAATAGAAAATACATTAATTTTTCTAAATCATATATGATTTTCAAAATTTTAGGGGGGTTGCCCCCACCAGCACCCCTCGGTCCATCCCTGGCTAAGACGGTGGTCGTGCTTCATTCCAGTCCTTGAAAAAACCTAGGTTCCCCACCACGTATTCATTAATCATCACTAATCTCCATATCACATACATAATTTCATATAGATCGGCATTCGTGTAGAGCATCATAAAAATCGATAGGCTAGAGCTAGACTATAAATTTGAAGGCTAAAATTAATAATCCTCAAACAGTTCGAATACGAAACCAAATACAACAAATTTGTTGCCAAAACCAATCATCTCCAAACATACATTAGGAAGATAAAATAAACAAAAAGGGAAAAGAAGATACCTCGAGACCGACACAGAACGGTAATTCGGCCGGTTTAACAGACTGATTATTATCAGCTGAAGAATCCTTATCATCTAAGTAAACCGAGTAACCAACGCAAGCATACTTGAAATCTGTGAGAGTACGGCCTTCCTTGGAAGCTTCCAATTCGGATTCCCCAATTATGTACCTAGGTACTATCATAAGTCTCATTCAGTTCATACTCTTTTTTTCCCAGTTTCAACAAATAAATTCAAAAGAATCACAGAAATCAATGGAAAACATAAGAAACCCAAAATCATAAGAATAAAAACAAGTACAGAAAGTAAGATTGAGAGAGGGAAACCTTGTTGGAGAGTTCTGGGGATGCCGACGCAGGTAGGGTTTCGGGATTTGGATTTAAGAGCGGAGGAGTAATAAAGGCATCCCTTGCACGATTTCCCTTTGGATCCTCGGATTTGATTCTGATTGTTAGGGTTAGGGTTAGGGTTAGCGTTGAGATTGGGATCTTGATTTTGATTTTGGGTTTCGATTTGGCCCTCTTCTTTGTTCATTTTCCTGCTTTTACTCTCTGCAACTGCAATGGTTTTGATGTTGATTGTCCGGATAATTTCGAGTACAAATACAGCTATTATTTTTGCAATTTCGATCCTACAACTTGAATTCAATACAATTTCATCCTCAGAAGTTTTAGTGCTTTAATTAACATTTCCAAAAAATGGTAGGCCTATTAAAATTGCTCCAAAATGTTTTAGGTGCCTGATGAGATTTTTTAAAAAAGTTTAGTTGTCTAATTTAAATTAAGTCATGTTCGGGAAATAGCGGTTTGAGCTAAATGGGTTTTATTTTGATGCACAAGCTGTGTAAATTTTTTTTACACATTCCTTTTATAAAATTTAAAATTTAAATCACAAACCCTAGCAACCTAAAACCTAAGCCCTAAATCCTAAACTCTAAATTCTAAATTCTACCCATAAACCTTAAATTATATACCCTACATACTAAACCCCTAAACCCTAAACTAAAACCCTAAACCCTAAACCCTAAAATTAAAGGGCTTGTGTAAACTAAAGTTTACACAGCTTGTGTAAACTAAAGTTTACACAGCTTGTGCATCAAAGTATTTTCCGAGCTAAATTTAGAGGTTTGAGCTAATATTAGATGCTTGACTAGTAAAATATGCTAATTTGGATATTTAGTGAATAGCTGATTGAGTGAAACCTCTAATTTTAAAAAAAGTTGTTAAGAATGGACTTTTTGAACTTAGATGTTTTGAAATAAGAATTATAAAGATCATTTTACCCTTAATAATTATAAAAAATCTTTAAATAACTTAAAATTTAATCTTTTCTATTTTAATTATTCACACTCACGTGTTTAGATATTTGTAAATTAATACTTTTATCCTCACACATTTATATTTGCATTTTTTAAAATTTAATAATTAATTAATATATAGATATTCAAATATGCTTAGTAATGTTATATTAAAAATTATTTTTCATAATCAAATTAATTAAACAAGTATAAAATATAATCATATTCTTATATGTCATTTTGCTTGTTTGAATAATCAAACAACTATCAGCTATCAGTTTATTTTACCACACTTTTTTGTACAAACAGCTAATACAATCTGCTGGTCAAATCAGCTAAAGTAATTCATTACCAGCTATTAGCTATCCTCTAATTGCCAAACAAAGCTTAGAAATTTAATAAGATATTTTAAAATATTGGGGACCTGAATAAAATTTTTCAAAACTTTTGAGACGTGGAAGAAGAAGAAAAGAGGGAGTTAAAAGTTAAAACTACAAAGTAAAAGGTTTTACAAGCATAAACCATTCAAAGAAAATATGTCACGAAATTTCCAAATGGAAACAGTACAGACATAACCTACTCTAAGCTACTTTACATGTACCAAAAATTTCAAGTGTGCATATAATCACACGATGCCCCTTTCTTGCAGTGCCCATTTTCATGGAATTTGCACACTCTCTGTCCTTTAAAGGGCTGTCTCGAAGAACCACCTCCGCCTCCGCTGCCAAATGACAGTTGTCTACTCCAAGGTTTTGGACCACCGAAACCGGATTCACCACCCTGGGATTCACCGTTGTGATTTGGTTGATTTCCCCACATGCCACCTGTGTTTCTAGACGGAGCCGCGTAACCGGGATTTGCACTTCCTGGTGCTGCTCCTTGACCTGGTGGAACCCATCCGGAATTCGCATTATTAACAAGGTTAGGTCCTTGTCCTGGTGGTGTCCATCCTTGCATTGTATTCCCAGGACCGGTCCAACCTGGATTTGCATTCCCTGGTAATTGTCTTGGGCCAGGGGCAGCCCAGTTTTGTAAGGGATTAACAGAAGCTGAACCCTGATAGTTCATATTTGTGTTTGCAGGGTTCTGATTTCCCGGTGCCTGTCTCAGGGCAGCGCCTTGGTTATCTGCGACGGCCATGCCCCAAGGTAAATTGGGTGGTGCAGGAAGCTGAACATTTGACTGCACTGGAACAGCAGGCCTCCAGGAATCCAATGGCGTCATACTCGGCTGACCAGGAGTTGGAAAAACCCCAGTGGGATTTCCTGTGCTGAAAGGAGCAGGAAATTGACCGGGTTGTGAATGACCATAAGCGGCAAGCTGAGCAGGAATGGCAAGTGCGGGATTTGGTTCTAGCTTCTGAATTGAAGCATTTGTCCACCTTTGTGTTCCAGTGGCAGGTATGGAGGATACGGAAACTGATTCTTGCCTTGGAACCGAGACAGAACCCGGTCCATGAGTTTCGGCAGAAGGATTGTGAGAACTCAAAGATTGAACCAAATCCTGGATAGACATAGTAGCATTTTTTATATCGGCGCCTAGATTGACTGAAGTCTGAGCATTGACCTGTCTCCTGTGTGATTCACTTGACACCATCGTATGTGAATGAACTACAGGAGCAGCAGGGCTCCCAGTCTCTGGAACAACAGTGGGAGGTTGCAGCCCTACTGCACCCCCTCGGAATGGATTAGCTACAGGATGAGAACCCGATGGCTGTGCAGGGGTAGGAGACCATTTGCTTTCAAACGCTTGTCCCCTATTCCCACCAGTGGGAGTTCGGTTCGGAGTGGGAGAAGGTAGATTTACGTCAGAGCTCCATGTATCACGAGAATGCTTCGGGATCTCAAGCGAAGATGGAGCAGGTCTGACTTCTGTTTGAGATTTCCAACTTTGTACGGCAGATTGAGCTGGCGAACCCAAAACACGTTGAGGACTCCAAGCTACGTGATGCTGATCAAGCCTTGATCTTTCTCCAACTTGGCTTTCCATTCCTTGCTTCAAGGTAGCTCCAAGAGGGTTCCCATACAAGGCCATTTGAGCCTTTGGCAGGCTATTATCAACTACCGGGGGAGGGTCTTTCTGAAACTTTCCAGCCAAAGCATCATTCAAAAGTATAGAATCATCTTGCGTCTCATTAATTCTCCATATTTTTAAATCGGCAGGGAAATATCCAGTGTTACTCCACTTCCGCAACTGCACTATCGAAAATGGTCCTTGAACTTTACCAGATGGATCCTGGTAATGCCACATTTTCTCTGATTCATTAATTTGGACACCGCTAGTTACTCCCGTGGATGGAGGTGCAGGTGAAATTTCTGACACAGCCTTCAAAGATGGTTCCTGGATTACAACAGAGTGGGTATTCCTCGTCCCAATTTCTGAACTCGAAGCAGTTTTCGGCTTGCTCCAACTGTTTACTAGTTGTGTCTCTCTCTCCCGTGCAAGACTCCATGAATTTTCATTCCCCATTTCACTAGCTCCGATAGAATCATCCCCTTTGCTTGTAAATCCTTTACCAGATAAGTTCCTGCTTGATTCCTGATTCATGCTAGAATAATTTCTGTTCCCACTCCAAGAATCAGTTGAACTGTAACCTCCCTTCCTCGGAGAAATTGGCTCTCTCCCTCGCCTGCTAAAACTACTACCTCTTGGCCTCAAATAATTATCTGTATTAACCAAAAGATTATCAAACTCAAAAGACAAACAAGAGATAACATAGGACATTAAAAAGTTCACAAGAAAAAAGGACCTTGTTTCTTATCATCTTCCTCTTCTGACTCGTAACTAGGATCCATGTTGGGGTCTACATGTATCTCAGGAAACTCCTCTAATCTACGCTGTAGCTCCTCGGGTGTCTTTAAAACCTGCAGTTTCTCTACACATTCTCTAAGCGTGAACAAAAGTCAAGGACTACAATGGAACTGTCAGACACATTTAGTGTATTCTTTTAAAATTATATACTTTATGATTATAAATTATAATAAATAATATTAAAAAGGAGTGTCTATAAAAGTAAAACTCTTATGACGAGGCATCCTACTCCACCAAATCCCCGAATTGGACAGTTCAAAAAATTGAAGGTCTCCAAGGTCTAGGTGCGATATCTCTCCCTTCCTAACCCAAAAGGTGTTCGAAACACAGGTGAGGTTTTCTGGTCCTCCTCCCCTCAATCCAGACATCATAGTCAAGCCTCTAGCATATCCAATGTCCAAAAATGTCGGTAAGCCGTCAAAAACTAATTGATATACATCCAACTGCAATTTAAAAGAATAAAGTGCAGAAACTAAAATCATGAGCAAAGGATATTCCTTTCTTCGTCCTAAATCACTGGCTCGATCACGAAGATGGCTGAGACGTGTTACCTCCGATTCCAACCACTGCATTTTGATAACAGAGAAATTTTGGTTATTATTTTTGAATAACACAAACTGATATGATACTACTCAAGCAGACTAAATTCAGGATTAAGATCATGATCCTTTTTGCATATTATCCATATTTAAGAAATTTCTCCCTTTTTTCATATGACTTGCTTCTTGTACGAGGTATCATACTTAATCAAGAGTAACCAACAGATAAAGCGGTGCCTCATGATTTTCAAGATCATGGGACATACTAATTAGCCATTCTCAACAAATAAAAACGTGTCTTCATGTCTATACATATATAGATGATAACCCGAGTTGAAAAGAAAGTTATTTACATCTTTGACTCTGACTGCCTGAATTGCCATGGCCTTTTCCTGTATATCTCCCTGAAGAAATCAATAAATTTTGTAAAAATGACTCCAAATGAAATTCAGAAGAAAAACAAAGATAACTGTGGGATAAAAAATGAAATATGATAAAACATAAGCGAAAATTACCACAGTCAGCCGGTTGATAAGTCCACACTTGATGCTCTGGCGCAGACGCTTGCATTCATCCTAATAGATTAATTGGTTTAGCATATTCTTAACAAGAAACAGTTTATAAATATAATAATCAAAACAAAATAATGGCTGAACGAGAATCCAATAATATGTATGTATATATCATAATACTGCTGATATTGACACTTTTTATTCCCTGTGAACAAGAGAAATAGGATTTCTATATTTACAAGCAAATAAATTAAATTAAACAGACCTCAAGCTTCTAATGACAGATTTGAAATTTTTTCTAGTACATGTATTTGGCAGGTTTCTAGAAAGGACAGACTCCATTTTTATACCCAAGATTTTCTTTATAAGATGATATTGTACTTTAGTCAGAGAAAAGGATATAGAACTCCATCTGTCAAAGATACAGATGGTCAATAACAAAAAATAAAATGCAATTCTACACTCAGCTAGTAACTACCTCAGTGAACTCTTGATTTGATATGATATCAATCGATACTGCCTCTGTCTTATTCAAATTTAGAATCTCTAGTAGAAAATCGGTTGTTCTTTTGCCAACTCTATATGGTTCAGCAACTTTGCTTGTACCTGTACGGCAAATCATAATGTTTAACAATCTAATGAGATTCTGGTACTTGTGCTGAAGTAAAAAAACATGCAATGGTAGACAGTTTCCAGGTATTTACCAACAACTTGCACTAGCCTATACAAATCTTGCTTTTGACCAGCTCCAGATATTCTTATTCGCACAAAAGCATCGACAACCTTGTCATGGAATGTTTCAGTATCTTCAAGCAATTCCTCCACCAAATTCCGTCGCAAATAAATTAGATTGATATTATGCATATCAATCGCAGCATAATCATCCACATTCGATTGAAGTCCCCTTGCATCACCCTTCTTACGAGTTTTACGCTTCTTATCTTTTCCAGTCTTAGTCAAAGCATCAGAGTTCCAATCAGCCTCAAGTTGATTAGCTTCAGCATCAACAACACTCCCTTGGAAATCATCTGTCTGAGAATCCTCTTTGGTGAAAAATATGTGAGGGTCAAGAAGATTTAACATTTCAATATGCCCCACTCTTGGTTTCCCAAACAGATTCTTAAGCCTTGTGTCACAAATGACGTAAGACTTATTACGACGATCTCGAAGCTTGTACTTTTGAATGTAATCCAATATAAGTTGACTGAGCTCCATTCGAGATAAAACAGATTTGTCGCCGTTTCTCATGTTCATAACAACTTCCAAGAGCTCTTTTGATGCCCACTCAGCATTTTCATCTGTAGATGCAACAGTGCTTGGTGAATCACCCTCCCTTGCATGTGCTTTTGATTGACTCCTAGTCTTTCTTCGCTTAGAAACAGCTGCTTCCACATTCCCAGAATAATCATCGGAGTCAGACCCCCCAGCATCATTAAAACCATGAAGTTCATTAGGTGATTCCTGTTTGGCAGCACCTTTCCAGGGATTTTTAGCCTGAGCAAGTTCATCTAAACTTATAGATAACCTCTCTTTTAAATCAATCCAATAATCCTTGAATAGATATTCCCAGCTACCTTGGTCATCAAAATTTATTTGTCCCTGCAAAAGTAACAACAAATATAATGGATAACCGCAAAATGGAGAATTTCCACCAAATTGGCAGAAAAAGAGAGAGAGAAACCGGTAATATACCCTCAAACCCCAGAAAATGAATGAATCAAAATTTATTTATGAATACAGCTACAAAATACTTATTTATAAGTTACGACTGTTGAATATATTTACTGAATGAAGAAATATTGATACATGTTTCTTGATTTCACTCTAATCTACTGAAAACAATGCCAGTAAGAAGGCCAAGAGGCTTGCATAGCATATAATTAAGATACATTTTCTACTAGTTTTCAAAGAGCTAGAGAATGATACTAAACATTTTGACATTATATGTGGGAAGAAAGTTATTCTATGAATTCTCCAGTTACATATTTGCAACTTACCGCATATTAATAACCCTATTAACCTAAAAAATAATCAAAATAAACTAAATTTTGAAACATAACACATCAAGACAAATTATGAGAAGTGCAGAAATGATTCTAAATATCAAATTCCCACTATCAATTAATATCATGGAAACCTACTGCAAATACAAAAGACACTAGCCTAAAATATTATCAAAAGGAACTAAATTTTGAAACACAATATATCAAGACAAATTGAGAAAAGTGCAGAAATGGTTCCAATATCAACTTCCTACTATAACTGCAAACATACTGCAAGTACAAAGGATAATAACAGGAGCACACATTCTTAATGCACACATGACTAAAAACAACACAATCACGCTTGCAATGTTCAATAATAAAACAATAATGGAATATAGCAAATGCAAAGAAAAAAACTAAAATAGAATGGAAATAAAAGAACAGTATAATAATACCATTTCTTCATTTACCTTCTCCTTCCTTTCAATCAACGTGATAAGATTCATGCATGACTCACAGAAGCCTTTGTTACCCCTAACACATAGGATTACAGCATCTTTGATGCATCCCTTGCATAAGGAAAAGGTACATGTGTAACACATATAATGGGCACTCTTCTTACAGTTGCTACACAGATGCCAACCTAACTCAAAGAAAGCATAACTTGAATTAGAATAGAGATGTAAAAACTAATATAAAAGACATTTTCTCTGTACATACAAAATCACAGTGGACAAGTGTAAATTATACATATACATTAAGCAAGAATGTCAACAGATTAGATCACGTGTCAACTAACATATTTTTACCTGCAGCATTTTAACAGAAAGTAACAGCAAACAAGCAGTCACATAAATAGGCAAACAAGAAGACATTCGTGAATGCACATTCCGCATCCCTAAGTGCCTATAACCCCTTAAGCCTTGAACAAGCACACTTGCATGAAGAATTCTAAAAGCTTATGAACCAGTCTTTCTTTCTTCAGACATTGAAAAAAAAAACTGCAGACAATGGTATAACCTTAGAGTGAATACTTTAGTATACCCTTTTTCAAACACTATAAAATGCTCATCATTCTTTGATGACCCCAAAGCATATAACACAGTTGTCACTCAGTGGATTATGCCACAAAAGTTAGCTTATACTACGGAATGCATCCTGAAATCCATATTACCAGTTTTGCCAACTGTCTTGAGTCTCTTGACTATTGCTCATTTAAGCCAAAAGATCCATTTTCCATCCGAGTCTTTTTCTTTCATTTTAGACACAAAAAAGATTACACTCAGTCCTCACTGCATCTTCTCATACTAATGAGCATCTAAAAGTTAAGCTTTCTCAAGGAAAAGGGCACTGCTTGGAGCTACAAAAGAAGAGAAGAAAAAGTTCTAAGAAAAGACCCAAAAGGTTTATCCAGTGTTTGCAAAACAGTAGCCTCTAGTCCCATAATCATTTAACACAAGTTACTGAAATTGCAAGTTCTTGTTCCTTTTTAGCGCATAGTTTAAATTAAACAAACAAAAGAGAAGCTGGTTGACTCAAGTAAAGTGCATTTACACAGATCTAAAATGTTTTTTGCAAAGAGCTACATGTCATTCAGTCAACTTCACTTCAGAACAAAATTGACAGTCCAAGTCGGCATCCATTGCACTCCATGTGAAATTTCAACGGTACATAGCTGTAAGAAAATCACAGTTTTTAAGTTGCTAGGCCACAAATGCACATTTAGCATGCAAGTGGATATCTGTCACTTGTACAAGAAATTCAATCAATTTGAAAGTTCCAAAACTGAGGTGACAATCTCCCGCTCACTCATAGAGTCAAAGTATAGCAGTTGCATGGTTCTGCGCTGATGTCTAAACAAAAAGGCTGGTAACCAAGCTCTCGGAACCTTGACCTGTTGAGTTCCAAATATAAACACTGAAGTCACTGGAAAGCTCAGCCTTTATGACCTTGATTGGATTTTTTCCTGAGAGAAGGGCATCTGATGACTAAGAGAGATTGTATTCCAGGATAATAATTACAATGTGCAGTTTCACATCAAATCCAAGCATTTCCAGTAGTCATTGCCTTGACATGGAATGATAGGTGAACCCTAATTACTACAGAGAGATACTACACTTCAAATGTTCTTTTGAGTGCCATTAAACCAATTCAAGGAGAATGCAAAACTTAGTGGTGTGCTGGGCAAAACTAAACACTGAACTTCCAGGGCCTTCAGAAAAGCCCCACTCCAGCAAGTTCCGCTGTCATTTAAATCAATCATTCCGCAAAAAAAAAAGTAACAACTTCAATAACGATGCAATTAAAAACGAAAAGAGAAAGGGATATCAGAGTTCAAAATTTTCGGGGATCATGTTCCTAAATCAGTATCAGCCAGCTATAGCAAACAGTAATTTCCCCCCAAATATTGCAAAACCTATTCATAAGCAGATGATATGCTTGTAGTAAAAAATAAAATAGCACCACCATGACAAGCACATATTGGTTCATAACTTCATGTTCCACAAGGCCCTAAAATGATATTAGAAGTTGGAGAGTGAAATAAACAACTTACCACAATTCCATTTACCCCTTGATTGAAAGAAAGCCTCATCTCGACCAACACAAGCGGGATGGTAAGCCTTTGGGCAACCCCTAAGGAGGAAAAACAACAAAAAGCATAAGACGTTGAATATACATATACAACCAGCATGAAATTTGCTTTTGGTAGACTCACCTGCGGTCACAAAGCACAAGGGCACCACCATCAAAGCATATGAAACAGACATCCTCTTCCGCCTTCTTCCTAGATGGAGCTTTTGCCTGAACCTTGGTACTCAAATTCTTTCCTCGCTTCCTCTTGCCACCACTGGCTTTACTACTATCCTCCATCTCCTCTGTGCCCTCCGTCTCCTCTGCTGCCTCAGTTTCCAACTCTTCTGGCATGTCCGGCATCTCAGTGTCATCAGCTGATTCCATTGCCTCTGCAGCATCGGTCATCTCGGTCTCTGTCCCATCTTCTTTGTCAACATCCCCTACTACATTTCCTAACTCTGTATCTTCTTCTTTATCCGATTCCTCTTCCATCACAGGGTCCTCTGCCTCGGCCATATCTGTAGCTGCTTCCCCTACAGCATGAATATCCTCCAAATTTTCAGTTTGCTCAGACCCATTATTCACCATATTTTCTTCCATCACAAGGTCCTCCTCTGGCTCGGCCATATCAGTACCTACTTCCCCTACAGCATCAATATCCTCCAAATTTTCAGTTTGCTCAGCCACGTTATTCACCATTTTTTCTTCCAAAGTTCCACCTTTCTCAACCATGTCAGTGCCAGTTTCTCCAGCAATCTCAGTTTGAACTGCAAGATCAACCACAGGTTTCTCCAGAAATTCACTTCTCTCGGCAATGTCATCCACCTCAGTTTTATCCATAATCCCACTTTGTTCCCCCTCGTTATCCACCAGTAATTCACTTTTCACGGTTACGTCAGCCACAACTCTTTCCTCCATAATTTCAGTTTCCTCCTTAACCAGGGTTTGCTCTGTTGAATCATCCACTTCTACTGCCACGCTTGTTTCTTCCTTAGCCAAAATTTCCTCCATCACACCATCCAAGTCAGTCCCTCTTTCATCCGCCACGTCAGCCACCTCTTTCTCCTCTGGAACATCTAGTCGGTCATTTACGTAATCAGCCACCTTCTGCTCCGCCGAATTACCCACTTCCTCAGCTGAATCAACAACTTGTTGCTCCGCCACAGAAATCTCGATCTCTTCCGCTGCTAATCTTTCATCCATTTTGTCCATCACATCATCCACTGCCACATCCTCCACCAATTCAGCTTTCTCCCCCTCCATGCGGCTGTCCTCTCCGTCACCACCTTCCTTATTACCATCAACCGGAGACGAACCTTTTATTTCAACACCAGCATCCATTTCATCCTTCCCCTCTCCAACGATCAAATCCTCGCCGCCCTTTTCATCAACAGCTCCCTTCCCCTCGCCTTCCTCCTCCTCCTTTTCAGCAACAGGAGACGCCGCTGACGTAGCAGACTGAAGCTCGGAACGTGACTCAGTGTTTTGGCTCTGTACCTCGGAGTCCGTAGCTGTAGTCACCACGGTATCATCCAATTGAACAGAGGAATCAACATTAGGGACTTCTTCTTCGGTATTCATAGAAGGGAAATTAAATAAAATGATTTGTAATTTTAAAATTCGAATGAAACCCTAGAGATTGAAAGCCCTAGGGTTTTGAGTTCTGGGTAAAATTTTCGGGCGTCGTTTTCTCGCTTATTGATTTTCTTTAAATAAAAATGTTTTAATTTTGCGAAATGAATAGAATCGGGGAGAGAGAAAGAGACGGTGTTGCCGTTCGCAGAGATTAAAAAAACACTAGTAGAGAGCGAGAGATTTTATTGTAGTGCAAACTAAAACATTAGTGGTTGAAGTTTATATAGTATTATTTATTGTTTTTTAATGAATTTTCAAAAGCTTCCATTTTAGTGTTAAAATTTAATTTTACATTGGTTTACTCATTTATTAATAGTGTGATGATGTGGTTGTTTATTCTTGTAAAAATACAATAATCTTATGGATGAGTCTAACACGTGCGACGAACACCAATGAACACTACTAATGATGAACACCGCTGAACACCATTAAATTAATTAATAAAGATTTAAAATTTTAAGGACTCATCATACAATTAATAATTATTTTTAAAAATTCAATTAAATTATTTTTATATATATTAAAATTTTATTTTTTAATAAGGGTAAACTATATATTTAGTACTTCACCTATTTTTGTATTTCTATTGAACCCTCATTATTTAAATATTATTTCAATTTGACCCTATTCTTTATAAAAAAATAATTTAACTCTTAACCCTCAACCTAAAACTCTAAACTATTAAACTTTAAACCCTTAAACTCTTAAACTTATACCATAAATCATATAACATTAAAAATAATTTCACCATTATTGATTCAATTCAATTCAATAAATTGTTGAATTCTCCTAAAAAATTTAATTAAATTATGGCATAGGTGTGGAAATGTGTTATGGTGGGGATTAATTCGCAGAACTCGTCGTGGGTTAAGCCGGGAGGGACGATAATGTAGTGGTCGGTGGATTCGGAGTTGGACGTTGAAGAATAAGGCTCGGCGGCCATGGAGATGGAGAGGACTGAGGAGGAAGATAAGAGACAAAGACAGGTTTACCGGGGAATTATATGGGAAATCCATTAATTAATTGTAAAATAAATATATGAGAAATTATTTTTTTTTGAAAAAGGTGAGGGGACAGGTGGATTTGGGGTCAAAGGGTTTGATGCTGGTTGCTTGACAGATCAATCTTCGCAATTCTTTTAGTTTTGTTTACCTTATTTTCTTATTTTTATGATTAATTATCTTAATTTCTAACTCAATTATCGAATAATTTAAATTTTTTAGGGTATAGGTTGAATTAAATTGATGATGGTGAAATTATTTTTAATGATATACGGTTTAGGCTATAGGTTTAAGAGTTTAAGGTTTAATAGTTTAGGGTTTTAGGTTGATGGTTAAGGGTTAAATTATTTTTTTATAAAGAATAGAGTCAAATTGAAATAATATTTAAATAATGAGGGTTCAATAGAAATATGAAAATAGGTGAGGTACTAAATATGTAGTTTACCCTTATTAAAAAATAAAATTTTAATATATATAAAAAATAATTTAATTAAATTTTTAAAAATAATTCTTAATTGTATGATGGGTCCTTAAAATTTTAAATCTTTATTAATTGATTTAATGGTGTTCATCGGTGTTCATCATTAGTGGTGTTCATCGGTGTTCGTTGCACGTTGTAGAATTTTCCTAATCTTATTTGGCAATTAGCGGATAGCGGATTACATTAGCTGATAGCTAATTGCATTAGTTGATTTGACTAGCGAATTGTATTAGTTGATTGTATAAAAGTATTTGGTAAAATTAACTGAGAGCTGATAGCTGTTAGACTATTTAAACAAGTAAAATAACATATAAGGACATGATTATATTCAATGCTTGTTTGAATAGTTTATTAGCTATCAATATTTTGTATCTAATTAATATTAATTAGATATTTAAAATTAGGATTTTGCTATTGACAGCCCTTGGGTTGTCAATAAGAACTCTATAAATTTTTATAATTAATGCTTGTTTTGTTTTGTAATTAATGTTTGTTTTGCTTTATAATAAATGGTTGTTTTGCTTTGTAATGAAATCTAGTAAAATGTAATTAAATGCATTCTTAAAATATCACGTTTAATTAATTTTAGGTTGTTTAATATAATTAATACTCACTTAAAACAGTTTATTGTTTAGGGTTTAGGGTTTGGATTTAGGGTTGGGGTTTAGGATTTACGTGTTATGGTTTAAGTTTTAGGGTATGATGTTTAGGGTTTGATGGGTTGGATTTATAGTTAGGGTTAGAGTTTATGGTTTAAGTTTTAGGGCTTGATGTTTAGAGTTTAGGGTTTGGGTTTAGGTTTGAGATTTGGGTTTATGATTTAGGGTTTAGGGTTTAGGGTTTGGAGTTTGAATTTACGGTTTTATTGTTTAATTAAATTAAAAATTTTAAATTAATGAAACACAACTTTTTAGTAATGTAATTAATTACATTATACTATATTTCTTTAAAAAAATTAAAAAACATTAATTACAAGAATCTATAGTTTTCTTATTGACAACCTTAGGGCTGTCAATAGCATAACCCTTAAAATTATTTTTAATATAACTTTTCTAAATATATTTGAATAATTTATATATTAAATTATTATTTATATAATTTAATTAATTAATACATTTAAATACACATATAAATATGTGATAATAAAAAGAAAAAATAAATAGGATTACCTTATAAATAGGATGAGAAAATATTTAATTTAAGTTATTTTGAGATTTTTGGTAACTGGTAAGGGTAAAAGAGTCTTTACAACTATAATATCAAACATCTAATCTCAAAAAGCTCATATTATGAGTTTTTTCAAAATTAGCGGTTTTAACCCAATCCGCTCTTTCAATCCTTTGTTCACCAAACAATAATATTAGCGAATTTGACTGGTCAAACCTCTAATTATGCCTCAAACCTCTAATTTTTGCCCAAACTTCTCTTTACCAAACAAGGTCAATGATTTAATGGTTTGCGATATTAGCTGATCATCTTCGTATGAAGATTGGTATCAAATATTCATATTTCACCCTCGTTTCTTCTCTTTTAATTAGTTTATCACGAAAATTACTCAAAATTAATAAAAAACATATAAAAGCTTACCAATTTAATGCTATGATCTAATCTGATAGTAATCCGATAAGACTAGTTTTAAAATATGTTGTTCATCTTTTTGATATAATGTATCTCGTCGTTTGATTTTTAATTGCGTAAATTTTAATGAGGTATTAGAAGAAGAAAAATCTAAATCGATAAAGTAATAGACAATGATGAAACATGCTAAAAATAAGTGGTAAAAAACTTAATCTAAAACTGGAACGATAATTTATGTTTTTATTTTCTCGTCCACCAAACTATCACGTCATCTGATTGTTAATGATTTAACGACCAAAGTATAATGCTAAAATTGAATCTTTTCAAAATTTATTGTCTATATTAAATGCAACTTAAAAGTTTATTGACGAATGGTGAAGTTTACCTTTTATTTTAGGGATGATTATATTTTTAGCACCCACATTTATTCGTTTTCTTATTTTAGTACTTTACCTATTTTTTTAGCAAAATTATACCTAATGTTACTTTTTGTTTCTATTTTGATACCTCGTCGTTAAAAAATTAACGAAAAGTTAACTAGGAGAGAGAAAATCACATGTGGCATGCTGCCACGTCATTTTCTCTCTCCTAGTCAGCATGCCACGTATGTTTTTTTTTTATGATTTTTGTTGACGTGGCTTGTTGGCTAGGAGAGAGAAAATGGCGTGGCATGACTAATCAGCCTTCCATTAATTTTTTAACATTGGGGTACCAAAATAGAAACAAAACGTAACGTTAGGCACTATTTTACGAAAAAAATAAGTAGATACCAAAGTAGAAAAATGAGTAAAGGTAGGGTACTAAAAATGTAGTTATCCCTTTATTTTATTGTCTTAAAGTGAAATGACGTAGTGACGAATCTGACATCATGGGCCTTTGGGAATTCAATTCGATCCACCATCCCAATGAAATTTGGGCCTTTCGATGGCCCGTTGTTGTTCTTTGAGGAGAACAATAAGTCGATTATGTGGTTTTGGTTAAGAAAAATAGAAAGTCGACTTAACAAATATATTTTAATTAATCAATTTAGGTCTTAATCTACCTAATTGATCTGACTTTAACTTTGGTTATTTTAGTTTTTTTATTATCAAAGTTTATATTATTTTTCAGTATAACTATCAGAATCTGACTGATTAATTAATTCAAATTGAGTATTGCAGAATTAAGAAGACAACTCACTCAACAACGCCAAAATTTAAAGCTGAATGTTATTTGAGAGACTTAGCACCCCAATTCATTAAACTATATAATAGTTAAATATTATATATTTAAATATATTAAACGTCTAAGTAACCATCGTATTGCATCGACTTGAACGGAAATTAGTACACTAATATCCAAATCAAAGGTCTATAATCATCTAGTGTTCCAAATCTTCAATCACGAGCATGGTACTAAATAATATCAACCGAAATTGACATAAGCTGGTTTGCATCGTCGGTATATTCACTAGTACCTTCGAGGATAATGATCCAAATACCTCCCCGAAAGACACTCATATGTCGTGTGGCCTCTTCTACCACAGCTGTGACAGATTATAAACGGTCACGTGCAGTCCCGACTCATATGACCAAGTTGATGGCAGTTTCGGCACATTATGTCTCGATGATGATCTCGGTATCCACCACTACCACCACCTCCACCACCTTGATCTCTTACCATGTTGCCTTTTGGGCAATGCCTAGCTACATGGCCAGTTACATTGCACAAGTTGCAGATCAGATCATTTGTGCATTCGCATACTATGTGATCTAGCCTCTTACAATTGTTACGTGCTTTGTCATTTGTTCGAGCTTCAATCCTAATTATAATACGTAGAACCCGAATTAATCGAAATTAAAAGAGATAAGACGAGAAAACTCTCTAACAAAAAACAAAATTCGAAACCAAAATAAAAAACAGTCTAAATAATATACACGCTAAAGAAAAAATACAAACCTGACGATGTTACTAAACGCAATGTAATCGTTCTTCAAGGTTAGAAGCTATAACGAAAAATGAGTCACGTTATATATAAAATATCAAAAAGAAACAAAGAAGAGGAAATTGTACGGACACCCAAAGATTTGTTCATGGCGTTAGATTGTGAGGAATTGGAGGAGGAAAAGTGCAGCCACTTGCTTAAATTCGTGCTTTTTTGAAGCGAAAGCGTAAAGTCGGGCTCTGGGTATGGAGACTCGAGTAGCGAGTTGTATGACAATGCATATTACATGTGACAAAATATGAATAAATATATATATTGTATATGATTATAATAATAAATATATACGCACACACACCTTACTTGCAGACAAAGCTGTTCAAACCTGAATCTCCTATTATGAACATCTCCATTTATAATGTCAGGACTTGAATCTCTGGCATGATTTAAAAGGTTTAGTACTTTATTTCACTAAACCAATTGATATTACGTATCAAATTGTAGTATTTTCATTTTATTGACCAATTATGCACCGATAAATGGCACTTCTACATTAATAAATAAATCTAAGGTCGTGGCCAAACTTAGTGCACGTTGAGAGAATGTATTCAATATTCATGTACTGAATACTGATGTTTTGTTAGTTGCAATTATGGACCTAACATGGTTTCCAAATTCCACTCATTCTTTGACAAAATTAAAATATTTATTATTATGGTTGAATTGATTCTTAAAATACTTGAATAGTATATATTTTATTTTTTTTTGTATCCATGAAAATGATAAAATCGGAGGAAATGTTTTATTTGGTTAATTATATATATATATATATATAATTATGGTAATTTGTATCAAAAGATATAAAATCGTTGATTATCAATGTATGGAAATCCATGTCATAAAACAATAAATATAAGGGAAAACTACTCAAATAGTACCTCAACTATTGCCAAAATATCGTTTTTAGTATCTCGGTTATTTTTTTTGGTAAAATAATACTCAACGTAATGTTTTGTTTTTAAAATGGTACACCACTGTTAAAAATTAACAGCATGCTGACTAGGAGAGAGAGAAATCACGCGTGGCAACATGCCACGTCATTTTTTCTATTCTAGTCAGCATGCCACGCGTGCCTTTTTTTAATGATTTTAGTTGACATGTCATGCTGACTAGGAGATAGAGAATGACGTGGCGGACTATCACATTTGATTTTCTCTCTCATAGTCAGCACACAATTAGTTTTTTAACGGTGGGGTACCAAAATGAAAACGAAACGTAACGCTAGGTACCATTTTGCCAAAAAATAGCTGGAGTACTAAAACGATATTTCGATAATAGCAGAGGTATTGTTTGGATAGTTTTCTCTACATATAAATTAAAATAGGCAAAATGACAAAAAAAATACCTCAAACGTTTGCATGTTTTGTCATTTGACCCCCTATTCTTTTTTTGGGTCCAAATATACCCTCAGCGTTTTAATTTGGTCCAAATATGCTCATGTTGGATGTAAACTGCCGATCAATTGATAGTCAACGACTAATATTGACTGGACTTGCCACGTGTTAAGATTTGTTGACGTGTCAGCATTATATTTGCCATGTATCGTCATTAGATTCGGTCACGCGTCATCATAAAGAAGGGTATAACATTTTTTTTAAAATGTCGTGGCATCAACAGATCTTAACACGTGGCAAGTCCAGTTAGCATAAACCGTTAACCGTTTGTTGACTGACAATTTTCATCCATCGGGGCTTATTTGGACAAAATTGAAACATTAGGGGGTATATTTAGACCAAATTAAAACATTTGAAGGCATATTTGGACAAAAAAAGATAATAGAGGGCCAAATGACAAACATGCAAACGCTGAAGGCATCTTTTGTCATTTTGCCATTAAAATAATAATCTTATAAAACCCAACAAATAATACCAGTGAAAAAATGGATGATATTTCTAGGCTTGAATTTAAATTACTTTGTCTCTATGATGTATATCTTAGAACATCTAAATTCAAATAGCTTTATTTGCAAAGGTCCATGCATTATTAAAGGCTCAAAAATTGTTTTAATATTATATTATCTGAAACTAAAGTATTTATCGCAGATAATAATGACTAATTTTCTCATCATAAATTTTTAACATTGAAAATAATTATAATACTCTTAAACTTATTTATTTTCCCGTTGTAATATATATTAATTAATTTAACTCGATAATATTTATTAATATCAAGTTGACCATTTTATTAAAAATAATAAATTAATAAATCCAAAAAAATGGAATTTTGGAATCCCTCGAAATGAAAAAAAAAACATATTAATATTTCAACGATCTAACGGTAACAAAATGCCGGTCGAAACGGTATGAACTGACAAATACATAATGACCACGTGCCATACCCTTTCAGAAAACCCACATTAAAAAAGGAGGGGCAAAATCGTAATTGAAATACCCAAATAAGCCGAAGGGCCAAGAGAAGAAGCTTCAAAAGACGTTGACGCTGCATCAGATTTTCAGGACCACCGGTCCCATTTTCTATCTCCAAAACCGAAAAGAAAACCGCTCCCCCCACTGTCCCTTCTAGTTTTCAGGTAATCACCGGTTTTTTTAACTGTTCCATTAAATTACCATACAATTCCATTTCGCTCCTTTTCTTTTTCGGTTTAATTGTGTTATGAGTATCCATATTCTTCGGGATCTTCGAAATTTTGTCCTCTACTTATGATTTTTCAAAATTGAACTCCAATTAATAACTATGTTAACGAGTTTTCAATTATCAATGTTATCGATTGGACTTTAATTTTTAAGTTAAATAAGTATATGACTAGTTAAACAAGTGTTGGTGTATTGGTAAGACACATTGCATTCTTAAGGAGAGGATACGAATCCAAACTTCGAAGACAACATTGTTGAAAAGGGCAGCCTCGCACCCCGAACATGAACCGTAAGACGAACATGCATATTACAAAAAAAAGCATTCAATGAAATGATGTTCTCATTTACAATAGACCTTAAGTTTAATAGTCGACAAGACGACAACCTACAATTATGACGCTCGTTCTAGATTGATTTCAAAATTTTTGAATATTCTAGACTCATCTCCAAACTACGACCATCATTATAAATTGGTCTCCAAACTTGTTGACGTTTCAATTTCATCCTTAAATTATCGTTTATGTCACATTATATTATTACATAATACACATATATGTTTACATGTTAATTAACATTTTTATAATGGTTTTATTAACCTAAGATATGATTAGTATATACCGATAAATTGATAATGAAATTAGAATATTCAAAAGTCCAAATACCAAATTAGAATAAAAGTCGTATTTTGAAGATGAAATTTGAACGTTTAAAAGTTCGATAACATTTTAAAATAAGGGTAATAGTTTAGGCACATGTAATGTAATTAACTCTTATTATTAATGATAGTTATTCAAATGTGTATTCATTATACTTATAAGTCATAACTGTGATCATAACTATAGTGGATAAATATTTTATACACAGGCGGTGAAAACTGAATTTTTTTACAAGCGCCTTATTTTTCGGGTATAAGGAGTTAGTTTAGGGCATAAGGTTTAGGGGTTTAGGTGTAGGAGGTTAGAATTCAAGGATAATTGTTTCAATTTAAGGTTTAGGGTTATGATTTAAGTTTTATAGGTTAAAACCTAAATCATCACCATGTTACCCTAAAAACTAAACCTTAACCTATAAACCCTAAATTATAACCCTAAACCTTAAATTGAAACAATTATCCCTAAATTCTAAACCTAAACCCCTAAACCCTAAACTAACTCCTTATACCCTAAAATTAAGGCGCTTATGGAAACTTTTAGTTTCCACCGCCAGTGTATAGGATATTAATCCAACCATAATTGTAACATAAAAAAATCATTGAATTATAATTAGAGACTAAATTTCAAAAGCCAGAAACGTACAAGGACTGGAAGCCTAATTAGACATTGGTTTCCCTCTCTCCATTTTTACCCTTTGTTTAAATTCACATTCTCGATTTTGTCCCTCGTTTTCAGCCTTATTAAAGTAATAGGCACCTTTGATTTTTCTCGTTTTTGCCTCTGTTTTCTGCTCTTCCTGTCAGGTCATTCTCTTCTTCCTCGATGAAGTTCTTAGCAACTTTAATTTCATTAAAAAGCTTTGAATCAAACGAGGAATTACAATTCATTTTTTATAATGTATTACAGATTGAAATGTGGATTCTGTTTTTGTTTTTGTACGTGAGGAGTTTTTTTTTTCGTTTTTTTTCTTGATCTGAGAAATTATCCGTTTGAAAATTTGTGTTGCTCAGAACTAAACGTTGAAATGCTCTATCTTATCGTGTTTTTCTGGATTCAAACTCTGTTGTTTCTAAGCATTTTCTTAGATTTTATTCCGTGTGTTTTTTTTTTTTTTGCAGCGCTCGAGTTTCGAGGTGGACGACAGGAAGAGTATGGCTAACGGGTTCAGATCAGAGAATAATGGAGGGAAAACGACAGTGTTTTGGTACTAAAGTTGATACCGTCGTCAGGTCTTTTAACTGAACCACCGTCCTCCTTTTCCAGGTATAAATGAGAAAATTAATCATTTTTTTTGTAATTATTCATGAGTATAAAATCAATCATTTTCGTTTAGCTTGGCATTTAAGCTTATTCGGTCTGCACTGTGAATAATTAAAAATTAATATTTTAGTATTTTTAAAAATATTAATATTATTACCTTTTTGGGGGGCAGGTTGAAGATTAGAGAGGGAGTTTTTTCATCTTAACTACCAGATTCATTGACATTTGTTTTTTTTTCCTTTTTTTTCATTTTTCAATTCATATTCTTTAATTAGTTGGATTGGTAATTATGAATTTATGATTAGCTTCTTGTTGTGAAAGCATGAGCCTAAGCTTAATGTTTGTTTGGCAACCACAACAAACTAGCTTGCATTTCTAGGAAAGTAACAGTGGCCTTGTGCATTGAGCTCTTTGAGTTTGATTTTCATTTATATATAAATGTGCGGTAGGGCTAGTAACTGTGAAAGAGGAGTTTGGAAATTGGGGCAGTTGGAAGGGGAGAGTTAAAGTTGGAGAAGGAACAGAAGGCGCAAATGGCAGCTGCTCGCGAGGAGAGGATTCTAGTGTTGGTGAGGTTGAGGCCTTTGAATGACAAGGAAATTGTAGCGAATGAAGTTGCGGACTGGGAGTGCATCAATGACAATACCATCTTGTACCGAAACACCTTCCGGGAAGGATCCACGTTCCCATCTGTCTATACATTTGGTAAAGAAACCCCTTCCATCTTCATTTCTTGGTTGTGGTCTAACGAATTTTGTTGCCTGGTTAATTGAACCTAGGCCAGCTTAATGAAGGAAACTTACATTGTTGGCTTAAGTTTTAAAATCAGGTTTAAAAGCATCAAAAGTGGAATATATCTGTATGTGCTTGGGATTGACAATCAGTTTTGATCAATAGATTGCACCTTTTTTCTTCCTTTTTATGGTGGGGACAGATAGAACATTTCGGGGTGACTGCTCGACAAGGCAAGTGTATCAGGAAGGAGCCAAGGAGATTGCTCTTTCAGTTGTTAACGGTATTAATTGTAAGTAGGGGCATTTCACATTTGGCATCTCGGCATTCATTCTCTGTTTATAAACTTCTTGATGAGTAAGAATTTTTGTCTAACAAATTTCCTTCTTCTGCTCCCCAGCAAGTATTTTTGCATACGGACAAACTAGCAGTGGGAAGACATACACGATGGTTGGAATAACTGAGTATGCTGTTGCAGATATATTTGACTACATAAACAGAGTAATGAACGTTTAAATCATTTTGTACCATCATGTTGCATTTTCTCGTGGTTATTGTTTAAAAGCCTATTTTACATAGTACCTATATCATTATTGCAGCATGAAGAGAGAGCATTTGTTTTGAAGTTCTCAGCAATTGAGATATATAATGAAGTTATTGTTTAAACACGTATCTTACATAGTACCTATATCATTATTGCAGCATGAAGAGAGAGCATTTGTTTTGAAGTTCTCAGCAATTGAGATATATAATGAAGTTATTAGAGACCTTCTAAATTCAGATAACACTCAACTTAGGCTGCGCGATGATCCTGAGGTGAGTAGCAACATGCCGACATCCATATTAGAATATTAGTTTCATTTCCTTGAGTTTATGATTGCTGTAAGAAGTTCTTTTTTTCAGAGAGGAACTATTGTGGAAAATGTCACAGAGGAATCTCTGAAGGACTTGAACCATTTGAAAGAACTCCTTGCAATTTGTGAAGGTAAAGCATTTTAAAGAGTTCTTTGTTGCTGGATGATGTTGCACATTTGCACCTTTATGCATTATGATTAATTTTTAATGCATTGCGCTGTTGCAGCTCAAAGAAGGATAGGAGAGACTTCCTTGAATGAGAGAAGCTCCCGATCTCATCAAATTATAAGATTGGTAATCTTCTCTGCCTTTGTTTTACACTATTTGAACATTAAATTGCTAGCAGCTTATGTGTAGTGATGTTAAAATTTCCTTTCCCTTTTAGCTTACCATGGTGTGCGTGCTAACTTTTGTAGACAATTGAAAGCTCTGCTCGGGAGTTCCTAGGAAAAGAAAATTCAACAACCCTTGCAGCAAGTGTGGTATGGCTCTTGGAATTTACTTTCACTTTTGCAGTTCGCTAGTTTTCAAATGAAAGAATAAAATATAGTGACACAGAGATGGTATTTTGGTGCAGAACTTTATTGATTTGGCTGGAAGTGAGCGAGCATCTCAGGCCTTGTCCTCTGGGACAAGACTGAAAGAGGGTTGCCATATAAATCGTAGTTTACTGACTCTGTCAACTGTTGTTCGCAAGCTAAGGTTGATTGGATTGTCATATATTAGAGTGCTCTTGTTTCATTTCAATAATCTGCAAGAGATTATTTAATGTTCAATTTTTTAAAGCATAGTTGTCTGATTATTTATGTAGTTGTTTTATTACTGTGAGGTTGATTGAGCTCTTATTTGTTTTGCTCAACTCATCAATGTGGTGCTGTGGTGGATGCAGTAAAGGCAGACAAGGACATATCAATTACAGGGATTCTAAGCTGACACGCATATTGCAGCCTTGTTTGGGCGGCAATGCCAGGACTGCAATCATATGTACTTTGAGCCCTGCACGAAGCCATGTTGAACAAACCAGGAACACTCTTCTGTTTGCTTGTTGTGCAAAAGAAATTACTACAAAAGCTCAGGTCAATGTGGTCATGTCTGATAAGGCTTTAGTTAAGCATTTACAGAGAGAGTTGGCCAGGTTAGAAAGTGAACTCAGGAGTCCTGTGCCTCCTCCTTCCTCAAACAATGACTATGCAGCTTTACTGAGAAAGAAAGATCTTCATATCGAAAAGGTAACCATCCCCTTTGGGAAATATAGAAGGGAAAACTTAGGCATTTACATTTTACATGTTGCCTAACATTGATTACATCAATTTGCACTACTCAGCTGGAGAAGGAGGTTAGAGAGGTGACTAAGCAACGTGATCTTGCTCAATCTCGGGTCAAGGATCTGCTAGGGATGATTGGAAACGATCAAGATTCAGGACAATTGGTTTGTGTTATTTCCTATATAGTATCTTTTCATGTTATGCTTTTCAATGAATATATTGTCTAGTTGCAATATTATTGGTTACACTTCTTTCCCTTTCTCTGATCAGGCAAGAATCAATTACCATCCCAATCAACGAGCAGGGGATACATGGGAAGATGATTATTCAGAATCAGAGTCATCGTGTTTGGCTGATTCTAATCAATTTGATGCGTGTGTTAGGAAATTTAATCCGGTCCGTCGTTATGACAGAGAAAGGAGTCGTCACAAGCCTTTGAACAATCATGAAGATCATTCCATGATTGATTCTGCACAAAGCTTGGCTAAGACTCCAGCTGAAACTGCTCATGACCCTGGTGAATACTGCAAGGAGGTTCAATGTATTGACACGGACGAAACATGCAGGGAAAATAATGATTCTGAATCTCGTGCCGTACCAAATGGTGTTAGTGAAGGACAATTGGCACAAGCATTAAATGGATATGGGGATGTGGCTGGCCATGAAACAATGTCTACCCCTATGACTGGAGATAGAGAAGCAGAGAACATTCAAGAAAGCCCGAAGTTGACTGGGAACCGGACTAATAGAGCAGTTGTCATGGGTGCTACATCTTCGCCATATATGGACAGAGAACATATTGAAAGCACTCCGCCTAATGGGTTCGAGAAAAGCTTTCCTGGAAGACCAGACAGTTACAACGTGAAATTTCCTTCGTTAAATTTTGGTGCCAATAGTGGGAGACACTCCAGGAATGATTCTCTGTCTTCTCTTGGGAGTGCTTCAGTCATTACTTCTGCAGATGAGCAAATTACTAGCATTCATAGTTTCGTTTCCGGACTGAAGAAACAACTTGCCAATGGTCAGGTGAGAATATGGCTATCTTTTTCCCTCTGTCGGTTGGAACTTCGATATATGCACTCGGGTCTCGGGCATGTCTCATTCTATTTCTTTGCAAATGTTTGGTACTTTCTTCATAGGTTCAGGGCACCGGCCTAGAAGCACCGGGCACTCCTGTGGCTTGGCCACTGGAATTCGAGAGGCTGCAGAGAGCCATAGTCGAACTTTGGCAAGATTGCAATGTTTCCTTGGTTCATAGAACATATTTCTTCCTCCTATTTAAAGGCGATCGAGCTGATTCAATTTACATGGAGGTAGAGCTTAGGAGACTTACCTTCCTCAAGGAAACGTTTTCTCAAGGAAATCGAGCTGTAGAAGACGGTCGCACTCTCACACTGGCTTCGAGTGAGAGAGCTCTTCAGCGCGAGAGGCAAACCTTGACCAAGCTGATGCGGAGAAGGTTTTCAGAACAAGAAAGAAAGAAACTATATCAGAAATGGGGCATTGGGTTGCACACGAAGCAGAGAAAGCTGCAGCTGGTGAATCAGTTGTGGAGCAACAACAAGAATATGAATCACGTTACGGAGAGTGCCGCCATCGTTGCGAAGCTGATCAAGTTCGTAGAGCAGGGACGCGCCCTCAAGGAAATGTTCGGGCTTAGCTTTACTCCACCACGGCCTAGACAGAGATCCTTTAGTTGGAAAAACAGTATGACCTCCCTTATTTGAGACTGTTTTAGCCATTAGAGGTAATTTCTTGAAAGTCATATGCCATGTAGCATTCTTTTAATGAACATCAGCAAGAATGGAGCATGAATGTACATCTTAAGCCAGAAACTGGCTTGATGAAATTGCTCGTGGTGAATTCGGGTTTCGAATGTATTTCTTTGTATTTACATTCGGGTGACACGGATTCGAAATGTGACTTTCTGGTTTTGCTACAAATTGACTTTCACCCTTTAGAAACCAGTTGTGGATTATTTTCAGATTTATTCTTGTTGAAATTGCTCATGGTGAATTCGGTTTCGAATGTATTTCTCTGTATTAACATTCAGGTGACACGGATTCGAAATATGACTTTCTGGTTTTGCTACAAATTGACTTTCACCCTTTAGAAACCAGATGTGGATTATTTTCAGATTTATTCTTGTTGAAATTGCTCATGGTGAATTCGGTTTCGAATGTATTTCTCTGTATTAACATTCAGGTGACACGGATTCGAAATATGACTTTCTGGTTTTGCTACAAATTGACTTTCACCCTTTAGAAACCAGATGTGGATTATTTTCAGATTTATTCTTGTTGAAATTGCTCATGGTGAATTCGGTTTCGAATGTATTTCTCTGTATTGACATTCAGGTGACACGAATTCGAAATATGACTTTCTGGTTTTGCTACAAATTGACTTTCACCCTTTAGAAACCAGTTGTGGATTATTTTCAGATTTATTCTTGTTGAAATTGCTCATGGTGAATTCGGTTTCGAATGTATTTCTCTGTATTAACATTCAGGTGACACTGATTCGAAATGTGACTTTCTGGTTTTGCTACAAATTGACTTTCACACTTTAGAAACCAGTTGTGGATTATTTTCAGATTTATTCTTGTTGAAATTGCTCATGGTGAATTCGGTTTCGAATGTATTTCTCTGTATTAACATTCAGGTGACACGAATTCGAAATATGACTTTCTGGTTTTGCTACAAATTGACTTTCACCCTTTAGAAACCAGTTGTGGATTATTTTCAGATTTATTCTTGTTCGGATGTATCATCCTATAAATAAACTTAGAAAAGGGATAATGCCACATTTGGTACCTACACTTTGATAAAATTTTTAAAGTAGTGCTTTTACTTTTAAAATTTCCATTATAGTACACGTACTTTGACATAATATCTAATGTAGTACTTTAACTACCATTATGTGTGGAATTTTCTTTAACTTATTTGGCTCTTACTAATAATATAAACCGAAGTATCATAATAATATACATAATGATAGTTCGTGTATGTTACTTACTAACGGTGTTAATTCAAGTACCATAATAATACAAATAGTGATAGTTCAAGTACCATATTTGACATTTTGACAAAGTATGTGTATCACATTGGACATTTTAAAAATGGGTAAACTACATAAATAGTCCTTCGACTATGCTCCAATTATTTTTTGCGTCTCTTGACTATTAGAAGTTACAAATTGGTCCCCCAACTAAAAAAGCATAACAAATTGGTCCAATGCCGTTAAAAATGTAACGGAAAGTTAACAAAAATTGGTATAATAACACATTTAGTTCTATTCATGTCGGTTTTCTTATAATATGAACTAAATTGATAGAATATTAAAATTATGTGGGTTATTTTTTTTAGAATTAGGATCAAGTTAAACAAATTGTAAATGTTGAAGACTAAATGTGTTATTATGCCAAATTTTGTTAAATGTCCGTTAAATTTTAACGGCATTGGACCAATTTGTTACGCTTTTTTAGTCGGGGGACCAATTTGTAACTTCTGATAGTTAAGGGACGTAAAAGATAATTAGGACATAGTCAGAAGACCATTTATGTAGTTTACCCTCTAAATTTTAAGATACTACAATACACATTTAATCAAAGTACATGTTATGTATCATATTTGGCATTTTTTTTCAAATGGAAGGTACACATTGGATATTTTATTAGTACAGGCACCAAATGTGATATTATCCTAAAAAAGTTAAAACTTTATTTGAGAGAGCATAAACGCCGTCGTTTCATCTTCAACGGGTCCGTGTCCACTGCGATATAAATCAATTAACGCTTCCCTTTCTGAGCTGAAGGCCTGAAGCCGAGAGGGGAAAAAAAGCCAGAGATAGAGAAAAGTGTAGAGAGAAATCAAACGAAAAAAAAAAAAGCACTCGAAATGAGCGGAGCCACCACGGCGGCGTATTTGGCTCGAAGAGCAGCGCAGAAGGAGAGGGTCCGGATCCTCTACCGCCGTGCCCTCAAAGACAAACTCAACTGGGCCGTCCATCGCCACCTCTTCTATCAAGATGTAACTCCTCAAATTTTCTCAATCTTATTTTCTCATTTTTGATTTAGATTCAATTGAATCTCGGTTTTATTTTGTTTGATTTCTATGTTTAGGCCTCTGACCTTCGCGAGAAATTCGAAGCCAACAAGCATGTGGTTCGTCCTCCTCATTTCTCAATCTTCACTTCAAATTGAATTTATAGTGAACTTGAACTAGTATTTGTTGAATCTTAATTTTTCATTTTACCGAATAGTGATTTGCGAAGTAATTTCCCTTGTTTTGTTTATATGATGATAATTTTAGCTTATTGAACCTGTCAAGGAGTACGGATTCATGTGAATGTTGATTATCGTAGCTGAACGGTTTAATTTGCGGCTATTTTTGGCTTTTCATTTTGCAATTTGGTGTGTTTTTGCAGGAAGATCTTGACACAATTGACAAAATGATAGCTGCAGGTGAAGCAACTTATGATAAGTGGCGGCATCCCGATCCTTATATCGGTACGTCTAAGAGACATGCATATGGATTGGATTTTGAGTTTTATATCCCGTCTCAATAATTATAGTGCGGAAGGGATTTGTTAGTTGATTTTAACCTTTCTTTTCAAACAATTGAGAGGTGAATAGCTCAAAATTTTGACAAGGGACTGAAATCTTGTTGGCGAATAATTAGTTATCATAGGATTTCAGTTTTCTGGTGATGATTTGATGATACAAGTGAACATTCAATCTTTGTGTGATGAGACAGTTGAGAGCCAAGGTTTGTAGAATTAGTTGGAGAGACATGCTACCAAACTATTACTATGTCAATTAGGGGTGAGCGTTCGGTCGAGTCGAGTCAAAAAATTGAGTTATTCGAATAGACAGTCATATTTTACAACTCAAACTTTATTTGAATTTTTTTTCGATTCGAGTTGAGTCGAGTCAAATTTTTGAGTTACTATAAAAATTTAATTGTAATAATTATCATGTTATCGTACGATTTAATTCCAATTTAAACGGCTTTCTCTAATCATATAAGATATGCATATATATATATATACATATATATATTTCTTCATATTTTTTTTATATGTGTCAATATATATTTTTATATATCGGTATGTATATATCATTAAAAATTGAGGGATTCGTCTTGAACTTAAAAATAAATTTACTAATTACTAAAAATTTCGAGTTATTCGAATTTTCATTTTACAACTCAAACTTTATTTGAAATTTTTACGAGTCGAGTCGAGTCTATGAAATTTCAAGATGAGTCAAGTATTTTCGCCTCGAGTCGAGTTATTCGGTTTTTTCGAGTCGAGTTTTGCTCACCCCTAATGTCAATTCACCTCTCATTGCTTTGTTGCATTGCTTTTCATGAGTTCAATTGAACTGTTTTTTCCTAACAATTGAGAGGAGAATAGCCCAAAATTTTGAAAATTGAATGAAATCATGTCAATAGCTAATTAGTTATTATAGGATTTCAATTTCTTCTCAGATGATGATAGTTTGATGATACCAATGATATTGATTGTGTGAAACAAGGCAAATGAGAGCCAAGATTTGCAGAAGTAGGTGAAGAGAAATGCTACCACATTACTTCTATGTCAATTCGCTTCACGTTGCTTTGTGGAACGTCTTTTCCACTTACATTCTTGTGTTTGTTCCACCGGTAGTTGGTTATTGCTGATTAGGTTTCACTTTTTGTTATGACATGTGACTGGTTGACTGTGATATCATATAGGTAGGTTTCTTATCGGGAGCTTAGTTTCCTGTTTTAAACCTATTATGTATTTGAAGCTCACTTATTAAGTTCATTTGCAGTTCCTTGGGCTCCTGGTGGTTCTAAGTTTACTCGAAACCCTGTCCCACCTTCTGGGGTTAGTGTTAATCTAACATTTCAGTCATTTCTTGCTAAGCAGTGTTTTCTTTCTCGCATATTCCATGCATTCTGCCAATGGGATTCACTATTTACATTGTTTATCAACCCATTATACAAATTATACTGCAGATTAGATTCATTAGAAGAAGAAAACTAGTAAAAAGTAATTAGATCCCTTTTTCTTGTCTTGTTTTACTACTCGGTAGCAGATAGTTTGGTTATATCTTCCTTTAGGTAGGTTTTATCTTTATCTTGATCGGGCATTAGAATTTTATCTATTTTGCTGGAGAAAAGATGGGACGAAGCGAAAAGTCTTCTTGTCTCATGATATGCTTGCAACCTCCTAATATGTGGCACACTTTGTTGTTTTGTTTTGTTGCTTACCTAGATCATTTGTGTTCTGTCAGTTATTATTACTAAATTTCTGATTGGCTTTATTGCTTTTATCCGGTTCTGATTGTTCACTCTTGATGCAGATTGAGATTGTGTATGATTATGGTCGAGAAGAGAATGATTAAAACATCCATCTTTTCATATCCCAAGCAATAAAGGTGACCCACATACTTTATTTAATTTTTTTTCTTTTTTCCGATAAAGGGTAGGCGTTGAGATTGGTGTCAACTGAACAAGTTCTTTGCTACTCCACCCGTGGTTCAGTCAACATACTTTATTTAGATTTATATCGTTCGTTGTATAATTTCCTTAATAAAGCTTTTGTTTGCCTCAAATCCTACTCTGGTTGGCAGCAGTTCTCTTGAAAGTTTAGTTGCAAAAATCTCTTGGATTCGAACACAAAATGCATTTAATGTTAAGATTAATGTGTTATTTCATAGAATTGAACTTATGGGATGATTCTGCATGTTTTTATCTTCTAAATTTGAATGATTTTTTGCACTGAGGTCCGAATCCCCTTCCAAAGCGTTCTCTTTACCTGAAAATCGTATGCGGAATCACAGAGGCAACGATATAAAGAGCCTCTCTCTCGCCCGCTCTTTCCATTTGGTTTACCTTAAATGTTGAAACTCTTAATGTTCCGTTGTTGCAGGTCTAAAGGATCCTTGAGGGTGTAACGAGGGATCTTGGACTTCGACTTCGACTTCTTTGCATTCTTTCAACTGAGATAAGACTTCTAAGAACATTCATGTTGATGTTTCTTTGTGTCTGTTGCTGTGTCTGGTCTTTTGTGTAATAAAAGATCGTCGATCGGATTAAAGGTACTAAAATGCTTGTCGACTTGGCACAGAATTACAATCTTGAATCTTTCTTGTGACAAACTATCTTCTCTAAATTTTATGTTCCGCCTTTCATCATTCCGGCTACTATTGTTAGTTGTCTTAGTGTTTTTCTTGTATCTGATCCAGATTAATCGGCCGGTGAATCGGATATTCGGGGTTAGTGGTTACACGTATGATAACAATCCCCGGTGAATTTGGGATTTTGAAGTAGTCTCTTCTTGTCACCTATGTCGTAAACTATAGTTTGGGAATTGAGTTAGGTGGGAAATTATATCATAGGTCCGGCTCGCCGCGTCATCCATGATCTCAACCAATAAATAATATTCATTTCATTAAATTTTTTATATCATCTTTTTACCAAGTGAATCTACAGTTGGTAAAAAATATTTTTTAATTTAATTTATAGTAAATTTGAGTGAAGATTCACTCGGTAAAAAATGAAATGAAAAAATATTAATTGAATGTATGTTTTATATTAGTTGGGATCATGGATGACGTTGCGAGCCGGGCCTATGATATAATTTCTCGAATTAGCTTCTTTATCATCAAATTCAATGCAAACACAAAAACCAAATATATATATATATAAGCTAATGAAACAAAATTTAAATAAAAAAAATAACTAATGCTTTTTTGCAAGAAAATGAATATAGTGAAAAAAGACCCTTAAATTTGACTTTTATTCTTTTAAAATATCAAATTTGATTTTTTATTAAATAGAAATAATTATATTAATAAATATTATTTAAACTCATACAAAATGTAATAGCATGAGCATATTTGACCATTGTGTCGATTAATGAATTTTAAATGTAAATTTATTTCAATAATGTTCACATGACAAATCACTTGTATTTTATATTATTTTTAAATTCTTAATAATTTTACATTTTTTGGGTAAACTACAACAAAGGTCACTTAATTATGGGTAAGGTTACATTTGGGTCACTCAATTATTGAAAGTTATATTTGGGTCACTCAATTATTGGTAAGGTTACATTTGAGTCACACTTTATATTTAAAAAAAGTATACCAATTTGTGTATTAGATTAATTAATGATTTCAAATGAAGTATTCTAATGTTAACAATGGTATACAAGTGATTTGGAAGAAAAAAATGACTAAATTGATGTACTTTTTTAAATATGAAGGGTGACTCAAACGTAACTTTACTCATAATTGAGTGACCAAAATATAACCTTTAATAATTGGGTGACCCAAATGTAACTTTACCCATAATTAAGTGACCTCCGTTATAATTTAGCCTATTTTTTACGAGTCATATAACTCAAACAGTGTGATATTAATATTAAAGTATACGTGGACTATTGTATAGACTATCGCATTAAAATTGTTAAAATTTATTATTTTTAGAGCTGGAAGATTCTCTTGGGTTCAAAGTAAATGGATTAAATTTCAAATGTGGAAAGAGTATAGGGACTGAAAACGAAATTAGACCAGGAAAACAGGTAATGAGAAGGCGTTCTTTTTTGGTGTGGTTCCCAAATAAGCACGTCCTCCTTTTTGTTTAAACTCTTCTCTCCTCCACTACAGTACAAAGCTTTCCTTCTCAGAATCAGCTAGCAGCTTAAAAGTTTTTCTGGGAAAAGAAAAAACCCCATGAAAATGGAGGTGATTTGCAGCTCCGCTTCTCTTTCATGGACTCGTTCAATCTCTCCTTCTCTTCACCTCCCTCACTCTTTCTCTGTAATTTCTTACAACTCCCAAAGTCGCCATTTTTCTTTACTTTGTTGTTGCTTTGAAGCCGTAACTGTTGTCCGTTGTTTCTGGTTTTGTGGTTGTAGGTGGGGGAGACAAGCAGGTTCAGGGTTTCCTGCAGTGCTTCTCAGTCCCAGAAGGTTTGTTCTAACTTGATAGCTTCTTTCATGTTAGAAGTTGTGACCCGAATTTCGTTTTAATCCGACCTGAAACGGGGAAAAATGGCACATGGTCGTTAGTGTATGTGCATAAATATACTTCTACAATTATACTTTGCTTTAGAATATAATTGGCTTAATAGGTAAATAGTTGCTCAAGTTATGCAATTTTTTTAGTTAGTTGTCTAAATTATTTTTCAGGTTAAAGTGTACCTAAAATTTTATTCCGTGATCTATTTAAGGTTTATTTTTAATTTTTTCGTTAAAGGACACGTTTTATTTCTTAAAAATTCCAAAAATTATATTAAAAATAAATAAAACAAAATAAAAATAAAATATATTTTGAAAATTTCAAATATTCCCAAAACATTCTCTAAATCCCTAAACTCCAAATTCGACCACTCTGACCGGCAGCGGAATGAAGCGCCCTCCCATCGTCGAACAACCATCACGTTGTTCGTCGCCCCTCCTTTGTCATTCGCCGTGAATCGTTCGAAAGAATTATTTGGCAATTTCGTCAATTCGCACGACGTCGGTCGATTTCCGGCGACGGAATGGTGAGGGAAATGGTCGTGGACGGTCGATGTGGTGGGCGACGACGTGGCAGTCGGCGGTAGAATCGACTCAAATTGAGATTTAGGTTTTGGGGTTAGAGATTTTGGAATTTGGGGTTGTTTTGTAAAATATGAAAAATTTAGAGATTTTTTGAAAATTAATTAATTATATTTATTTTTAATATAATTTTAAATTTTTCTAGAGATGACACGTGACATTTAACAGTAGAAATTAACGGTGAACCTTAAATAAGTCATGAAATAAAATTTTAAGTCTTAATTTGACCCGAAAAATAGTTTGGCCAATTAACTAGAAAAAAGCATAGTTAAAATATAGAGTTGAATAACTACAATTCGTGCTAAGGCACAATCCGTATTCATCTTTTTCGACATTAGTGAAATTTTTCTCCTTTTTCTAAAAGGGTTTCCAAGTAAATCTTTGGTGCCTTATCTTCTTACACATTGGACCGATTACTTCCTAGGAGATATATGTTTTTTGATTCTTTATAGGTTGTTGTAGGCAAATCAGATGACTGTCTCAGTGACAGGAGCTACTGGTTTTATAGGTAAAAGATTGGTGCAAAGACTTCGCGCAGGTATCGATACTTATTTTGGAAGATTATTTATCGATTGGTTTCGAGTTTCTTTTAGCAGCAAACTGACTTTTAACATACTTGAAATGCAGACAATCATAATGTTTGTGTTTTGACACGGTCTAAATCGAAAGCCGAGTTGATATTTCCGGGTAAGAAGGCATGCTTGTTGGGTTTTATGTGCTCGATTTCTTTTAACCGTTGGGAGTTTGAAATAAGCATACATTTATGGTATGTGCATACAGATTATGCACCTACTTATCTTTTCCCCCATTTGCTTGTAGTGAAGAATTTCCCAGGAATCAAAATTGCAGAAGAGGCTGGATGGAAGGATTGTATCGAAGGATCAAACGCGGTCGTAAATTTGGCCGGAATGCCGATAAGCACAAGATGGTCTCTTCCGGTTGGTATTTATAAGAATCATCTTTCATCCTAAATTAGTCCAACAGGAAAGGAACTGTCTAGTGTATGGCTTGCTATCATATTCGGCTGCACGATAGAACGATATAGAGTTGTCAACACGTTGTGCGCACACACACATTGTTTGATTGGCAGCATTGGATAAGTGATGCATCGGATATCGAATCTCCAACAACTTTTACGTTAAGCGTCGATTACAATCCTGTTTGTTCCTTTATCTTTCATCCTAAATTAGTCCAACAGGAAAGAAACTGTCTAGTGTATGGCTTGCTATCATATTCGGCTGCACGATAGAACGATATAGAGTTGTCAACACGTTGTGCGCACACACACATTGTTTGATTGGCAGCATTGGATAAGTGATGCATCGGATATCGAATCTCCAACAACTTTTACGTTAAGCGTCGATTACAATCCTGTTTGTTCCTTTATCTTTCATCCTAAATTAGTCCAACAGGAAAGAAACTGTCTAGTGTATGACTTGCTATCATATTCGGCTGCACGATAGAACGATATAGAGTTGTCAACCTGTTGTGTGCACACACACATTGTTCGATTGGCAGCATTCGGATATCGAGTCTTCAACAACTTTTACGTTAAGCGTCGATTACAATCCTGTTTGTTCCTTTATCTTTGTTGCAGATTAAAAAGGAAATTAAGGAAAGCAGGATCAGGGTCACCTCAAAGGTTAGTCTGTCATTTTCATTAGTACTACCTGCTGCATGTTGGAACCACTAGAAATATCTTTGTTTTTCTTTCGAGTTCTAAAGCAATGACATTCCGTCGCCTCTTAACCGTCTCTCCATTGCTCTATCGTGTTGATTTGAAGATTGTAGATTTAATAAATAATTCGCCTCGGGGAATTCGGCCTACCGTGTTAGTTAGTGCAACAGCTGTTGGCTATTATGGTTTGTATCTACTTTCATGACATATTAATCTAGCATGATCAACTTCAGCTGCTGCTAGGCTCCTCTAATGTGCTTACTTTCACCCTTTTCTTCCTGAATGCTCAGGCACAAGTGAAACACGAGTATTCGACGAGAGCAGTCCATCGGGAAATGATTACTTAGCTGAGGTAAGGAAGCAAAACATAAATTTAACCGAGCATTGTTGTTTCGTACTTTCGTTTCACTAACGAATCCACTCGCTCAGGTTTGTAGAGAATGGGAAGGAACAGCGGTTAAAGTAGATAAAGATGTTCGATTAGCTCTTATTCGTATCGGAGTGGTACTTGGCAAAGATGGTGGTGCTTTAGGTATATAACTGATGCAATGCCTGTTGAAATTTAAATCAAAAGGGGTCTAAGACAATCTAGTTAACCTTTTTTACTTGTTTACTTTGCAGCTAAAATGATCCCTCTCTTCGAGGTGTTTGCCGGAGGACCTTTGGGATCGGGACGGCAATGGTATGCTATCATCTCTGAGAACTGACCTGTTTGCTTTTGGCACAAGGCACCATTAAACCAGCATTCGCGCTTTCATCGATTTGTTTACGGATTCCTCCCGCTGATCATATTTCTTATATAGGTTTTCCTGGATTCACTTGGATGACATAGTTAACCTAATATATGAAGCTTTATCCAATCCATCTTATAAAGGTAATCCTCTAGCATAAACGGCACTGCACCGAGTCCGAATGCCATTGTTAGGTGTTACATTCTCCCTGTTGTTTATCATGTTCATCTTCTGTTTTGCTTTACATGAATGCCATTGTTAGGTGTTATAAACGGCACTGCACCGAATCCGGTTCGATTGTCGGAGTTGTGTTCTCAATTGGGAAATGCCATGGGCCGACCGTCATGGCTTCCGGTGCCCGACTTCGCCCTCAAAGCGGTATTAGGGGAAGGTGCTACAGTGGTAAGTGCCCTTTCTTCTTAACTAGGGGTGTTTAAAATTTCTCGGTTAACCGATCGAACCAAATTTTTTTTCAGTTAATCGGTCGGTTAATTTTAGGTTCCATCGGTTAACGATTAATGATTTTTTCAAACTTCAGTTATCGGTTAATTCGGTTTGAAGTCGGTTAATTAACCGAATTACCCAAAATTTTATATTTTATATATTATATGTATTTATTTTTTGTCACTAAACTTTTAAAAATTATAAAATGGTCATTAAAGTTTATCAAATTAGCACAAAATAATCATTAAATTTATTAAATTATTAAAAAAAATCATTAAAATTTTCAATATTTACCAATAACTTATAATGTGCAATAAATCAATGATCATTTTGTAATAATTCGATAAGTTTAATGGTTGTTTTATAACTTTTGAAAGATCAGTGGCTAAAAAGATTATTTTAACATAGTTTAGTGACCATTTGTGTAGTTGGCCTAAATTTTTATAACTTATATGGTTGTTTGAACACCCATATTCTTAACTACATCGATCCAAAACATATGTAATTGGTTTTTCAGTTTTTTGTTTTTTGTTTGTTTGTTTGTTTGTTTGTTTTGCAGGTTCTGGAGGGGCAGAAGGTGGTGCCTGTAAAAGCCAAGGAATTAGGTTTCCAATTTAAGTACCCTTATGTTAAGGATGCAATTGAGTCCATTCTTAAATAGATTTTTTTTTCTAGGGCTTTTGTTTTTTCATTTTTGTTATTAGAGGGCTTCAAGATTCTCCCAACATCGGAGTAAATTTGCAATTCGGATTAATTGAATCGACTGAATATTTTTTTAATAAAAAGCTAAATTTTATTAAAAATATTAAGAGGTACAAAAAAGCACATACGAAATATTAAAGTACAATTGCAACTAAACGTTTAAATAATTATGTAGTAGTGATAATGGACAAAATATAGACTACCGACCTTCTTATCAAGAATGTACATTACTTTTTATATATATAATATTTAAAAAAATAAATTACATAAAAATGGAAAAAAAAACTTTGATACAAAAGCGTGATAGATTTATAATTTGAGGGGTTAGTTTGAATGTTTGATGATTAAAGTTTAGGATATAGCCCTTATAGTTTTAAGTTTCAAGCTAGAGTTTAAGATTAAAGTTTAGAGTTTAAGATTTTAAACTTTAAAATTAGGGATTTAGATCTTAATTTTTAAGGTTATGTATTTTTTTACATATATTGTGTATCAAAATATAACTCATATTATAATCAAAAATAAATTTTAAATCGGGCCAGATGAGTTCAGCTCGAGGCATAAAACCACTAAAATTGAGTTCGAGGTAAATTTATAGATTGACGGCATTAGAAATGAGTTAGGGATGATAAATGTGAAGGGCAGGTGCGCATACTCTCTCCCCAATACTCGTACTCTAGTGGGTGTCTACTAGGTGTTTATGGTAGGTTAACCATACCGCTTAGCTTAAATGGTTGGTTAACCGTTATAGCAGTTATTATTCGTAATTTAACCGTTACTAACCGTTAAGAAACGACTAACAGTTAATTTTTAAAACAAACTAAGATCTTAATAGAGGAATTTAATTTTTATATGACAAATATGGTAGGGTTCACGAATGCAAGGTGAGGCGGGTAGATACAGGGCGAGCGAATATAGAGCGAGTAAAGTCTCAAATTCAAACCATCCCCACCCCAACTAAAGTGAGTACAGTACAAAATTTATAAAATTGTACTCATCTACCATCTCTAACACAAGTATCTTTGAAAAGAAAGAATCCAATTATGGGACATGCATTGTCTCCAAAATTGGAACTTTCCAATAACAAGTTTCAACTTCAGCAGCAAAATACACTGAAAAAAATAATATTCAAAGGAGAATGGTTTATGTCAATTTATTCGGAGAAACTCAATTCTACTTCTATAAAATGGAAAGAGCAACCAATAAATAACTGATCAAAAGTAGTTGCTTTCATCAGAATACTAATGCCAACCCTGGACCTGCTGTTTAATCAGATTTAACCCGAGCACAATCGAATAATCTTTTCGCATACAACGATACCAACATAAGCAATAAAAGAATAAGAATACTAAGCAGCTGCACGAGCATCTTATTCTGCTCTAGATTGACCGGCTCGAGAAGACAAGATGATGCCGACAATAAGACCATAGAGAGCCAAAGCTTCAGCAAAGATGAGGATAAGGATCATCCCAACAAAAAGTTTAGGCTGCTGTGCATTAGCTCTGCAAATCAAAGTTTCGGGGGGAAAAACAGATTAATTTCCGAACATATGTTTGGTTTCATGAAATACTCAAAACAACAACAACAAAAACATTTTCGACCACAACGATAAGTCAATAAGTTATATGACAGATGCAACAATGTGAAGGTCACAGCAAACATTGTAAATTGGAATGCTATCTTTGTATTATGTCAATATACATTATATATAATGTCCTTACCATTGAGACAGTCTCACAAACTGCATAAGTCATTAAATTCAAATAAGCAAATTAAATGGTGGGGGTAAGTTTTATTTCATAAAACACTCGAAACCTGCGAAAGGTGGACTCTAGGTGAGAACCCTTATATGCCTACAAGGACGGATTTACATGGGGTGGGAGGGCGATTTTTTTTTCCACCTTTGTCCCCTTATTTAAATTTCTTTAAAAATTGGTTTATTTATGAATTTGCCCCCCCCCCCCCACCCCACCCCAAATCCTGGCTCGGTCCCTGTATGCCTATCACCTTACATCAAAGCTAGGCATTGCCCCGAAGGGTCTAAGGTTCTTTACTTGTCTAGTGCTGAGGCGCATGCTAAAACTTGGTAATTCTAATTTGAAAATGCAATCGCTGTAACATGTCAATATACATTATCAGTAGTGTTATTATGAATAAGACAGTCCAACAAACAATAAATTTAGATTTCACTATCACGAAAATTTCCGGATACCTTTACTTACCTAAAAGTGCAGTAATCTATCATATGACATAAAATCTAAAAGTGCAGTAATCTATCATTTGGCCTAGATAAGGGGAGGGCAGTTTAGATTTCAAATCCGACTCAAACCCAATAAGGAAAAAGGGAATGCTATACTATCAAACTCCATGAGTGCATAAAGAAACCATGAAAAGTATAAATAAAAATTTCAGACCACCGGGTGTTGTTCAACGACAAAAAAGTTTGATCTAAGTTAAAAACATGGATATAAAAGCAGCATATACCTGACACCAGCATCACCAACAATTCCAATTGCCATTCCAGCAGAAAGACCAGCAAGGCCGCAAGCAAGACCCGAGGAAAGATGGGCGTAGCCATCAAAAAGGTAATACGATTTGGCCTTGGGATTGATCCCGGTACTAATAATAACAGCAATAATCAACCCATAAATACCCAAAACACCAGCCATAACAACTGGTACAATAGATTTCATCACCAACTCAGGCCTCATCACACCCATTGAAGCCACACCCACTCCGCTCTTAGCCGTCCCATATGCAGCTCCCATACCTAAATTCACAAATTGAAACTTCCTTTTTCAATTCAAACCTTTATGATCTAATTTGGATGCAGCATCTAAATTCTGATGTTTAATTCCAATAAAAACTAAAACTTTGAAGCATCAATATTATAATATCAAAAATATGGTGCTAATCCCTGCATTTTGCAAAAGTTTGAGATTCAATCCTTGTAATTGAAAAGTTAAAAAACTAAAACTTTGAAACTTCCCATACCTAAATTCACAAATTGAAACTTCCGTTTTCAATTCAAACCTTTATGATCTTATTTGGATGCAGCATCTAAATTCTGATGTTTAATTCCAATAAAAACTAAAACTTTGAAGCATCAATATTATAAATGTCAAAATATGGTGCTAATCCCTGCATTTTGCAAAAGTTTGAGATTCAATCCTTGTAATTGAAAAGTTAAAAACTTTAGTCCAATCATTGATACCATTAGTAAAAGGGTTTAATGTTAACCAAATAACAATTTATTTCATAATTATTCAAGTCACAAAATCAAAGATCCATGTCAAATACCATCAAATCTGTGCATAATTTACAATAAAAATAGGGAAATTTTCATGAATTTCTCTTTCAATTGGCTCGCTAAATTATACTACAAAGTACAAACATAGAAACGGTGATCCGTTAATTTTCAATCAATGGAAATTAAAAGAGATATAATATTAAATTTAAAAAAAATAACGATAAACTTATAGGGGAGGATAATGATTGCTTACACGAGAAGACGAGAGCAGCGGCGGCGCCGAGGAAGCCGAAGAACGGTGCCGTTTCATCGCCGCTGAAAGTAGAAGCCATGTGGAACTAAGACGCTGTCGTTTAGATCTGATGATCGGGGGAAAACGAGTAGGTGAACTCAGTGAGTTTCTTTGCTTCGAGACAGTTTTTGATCTCTCTTATCTGAATTTCTGGTTTTTGTTGCGATATAAGGAGAAAGGAGATGATTTTTAGAGTTTAATGGGCTTAATGGCCCAATAAAGCCCATTTAAGCCCGTCGATTTTTATTTATTTCAACCAGGCTGTTCGAGCCAATGTCGGGGACGGTGATGGAGATGGTAATTGTTTAACTCGAATAAAAAAAATGTGTCGACTTTTTTTTGTTTAATCACTGGTATCTAATTAATTTGTTGATTAATTCATGTTGAATACTGCAAAGGTCTATTACGGGACGATCCTCTCAGCTCAATTATTTCATTTACAACATTAGAATTCAAACTCATGACTTTGCTTAAGAGGTTTAGTGTATCATCTCACTAGATCAATTTTTGTTGGTAAATTCTTTGTCGGCTTCAACGTATTATCAAAAGAATCGATCTGATTAAGCTGAGGGTTCGATTTCATCCTAAATATATAATAACTCTAAAATTTATATCCGACGTATGAAAAGGCCTTATTTTCATGCACTGTTCTTATGGTGGAGCTTTGGCGGTGCATGATGCACTATCTCATGCTTGGAGTTTAGGGTATCGGAGGGTTGACTTGGAAATTGATAACATTATTGTGGTGTGGATCATACATGATTGGAGTGTGTCAGTTACACATGTTTCTTGACAGCGAATATGGTTGCGGATAAACTCGTTAACTTGGCATGTGATCTTCCTTTGAGAGAGGTCATTTACCTGTATCCACCTTCTACGGTGAAACATCTTTGATTTTGGATCAAACATTGCTTTGATGATTTTTTTTTTGGAGTAAAGCCAGCTAATCTCTTTATTGAAGAAATAAAACGTCTATGGACACGTGTGGAATTACATCCGGAGACATGTGAAACGTCTCGGAAACACAAAGCCAGAAAGTTAAAAGAAGCCCTAGTTTAACACGCCAAAACATAAAGAAAAAGATCAAAAGACTAGGGAGATTAGGCCAGCCGGAAAGATCGTCGGAAGGGTCGCTGAGGGGGAACCATCAGGGAAATAACGTTTTGGTGCCGACGAAAATCCCAAGGAGTGAGTGCTAAGATGATGTCCTTGGGAACATGAAGAAAACAAAGCTCTTAAAAATCTGAAAACCACCGCCTATCTGAGTTAATGATTTCAACAATCGATGGCGGCGCGTCCTCCACCCAGAAACCATCCTCAGACAGAGAACGGCGGAGGTGAGCCAGTGCATGCGCAACTCGGTTTGAGCTCCTCGGAGAAAAAAGGTGAGAGATTCCAGCAAATCTACTTGAAAAACTTTTCGCCTCCCTGATTATGTTGCTAATCTCTGATCTATCATGCATCTCCGATTTGAACTTCATGATCACCGACCGACTATCACTCGATATCTCGATCGTCGGAAAACCCAGATCCCAGGCGAAGTGGAGACCGTGAAGGACCACATATGCCTCGGCCGCGAAAGGGGAAGCCACATGGAAGACTCTCCGACTCATAGCCCCCAAGATAAGTCCCTCTTCATTTTTAATAGCAACCCCCAAATCTGCTGAACCATTGCTAATATCATAACTTGCATCGCAGTTGACGCTCACCGCCGGGGATGAAGGGGGTGACCACCGCACATGGAGGGAAGGGTTTGAGGCACTGAGTTTCGTCGAAACAGCCTTTACATTCATCCAGTAGCTACGGGTAGAGGTAACAACATCTTCCGGGTTCTTTACTATGCCTTCAAAAACAAAATTGTTCCTTGTAATCCATATAAACCATAAAGCTATGATGATGATCTGCGTATGATGTTTTCCATTAGTCTGTATTACTGTGGTTAGCCAACTAGCAATATCCGAGTCTTGATGAATGTGATGGCATTGGATCCCCAGTAAATACCAAACCCTCTCCGCGAATCTGCAGTTACGGATAACGTGGGCTACATCCTCAGGTTCCTGCAAGCAACGAGGGCATGTCGGATTATTTGTTACGCGCTTTATACAAAGGTTTCTTTTTGTAGGAACAAAGTTTCGAATGAACTTCCAACACTGGATGTTCATCTTTGTAGGACACCCAGATTGCCAGACTTGTTTTAGAACGGGCCTGAGACTAGTGTTAGTATTTTGATCCTCTAGTAGCAATCTATAGCCGCTTCTAACTGAGTAGACACCATTTCGTTCTCCACACCAAACCTTAGAATCCAGGACATTAGAAGACGATAGGGGAATACTTAGGATCTTCCTAGCATCCTGAGAGCTGAACAGACCCCTAATCAAATCTTCCTTCCACTTCATAGAGCTATTATCTATCAACTCAGATACGAACGTAACATTAGAAGGAGACTGAGCTTGAAGCTTTCTAGGGTAGTCACTCGGGACCCAGAAATCTGACCACACTCGAACAGTGCTCCCATCTCCAATCATATCTCTGAGACCCTTTTCTAATAACCCCCTTGCGCACCAGATGCTCCTCCATGTATAAGATGGATTGGCTCCTACTCTCGAATTAAGGAATGATGATGTTGGGTGATACTTGGCTCTAAGTAACCGAGCAATTAAGGACATAGGATTTGTAATCAATCTCCACCCCTGCTTGGCCAAGAGAGCCACATTGAACTTGCACATATCTCTGAACCCCATCCCACCATTTTCCTTCAAAGCGCACAACTCGGACCACGCACTCCAATGAATGCCCTTCTTATCCTTCGAATTCCGCCACCAAAACCTAGCCAGAATCGATTCAATACCCCTACAAAAGGTTTTGGGCAGAAGGAAACAGCTCATGGTATAAGTGGGAATTGCCTGCAATACCGACTTTATGAAGACTTCCTTCCCCCCCTGTGAAAGGGCTCGAGCGCTCCAGGAGTTAATACATGCTAATAAACGATCTCTCAACCCAAAAAAAAGCTTGTTTTTTGTTTCTTCCCACCACAGTTGGGAGCCCCAAATATTTTTCTGGGTTAATAGCATTTCTAATTCCTAAGGTCCTGGTTACGTCCTGTCTCGTATCCTCCCCCACATTTGCGCTAAAGAATAATCCAGATTTCTCGTAGCTAATGCACTGTCCCGAACACAATTCATAATCTGACAACACATCCCTCAGAACAGACGCTCCCCGTGTCGATGCCTCTCCAAAAATAACACTGTCATCAGCGAAGAATAAGTGGGAAACGGAAGGGGCACCACGAGCTATCTTGTAGCCTATTCCAGACGACTGTTGCCTCAGAAGGGAGGAGAGGCCCTCTCCACAGATAAGAAAAAGATAGGGACTAATTGGGTCCCCTTGTCTCAAACCCCTCGAGGGATGAAAAACATCCCCAACAGACCCATTCAATATCACCGAGTAGGACACCGTTGAAATACAATCCATCAAAAGAGAAATCCAACCCTCGTCGAAACCCATCTTCGCCATCATACTATGCAGAAAATTCCACTCTACCCGATCATATGCCTTAGACATGTCTAGCTTTGCCGTAAAAAAACCATTCTTACCCCCCTTCTTCATACGCATGGAATGAAAAATCTCGTAAGCTGCTAAGACATTGTCAGTGATAAGCCTTCCTGGTACAAAGGCGCTTTGAGCCTCGTCAATACATAGAGGAAGAACTAATTTAAGTCTATTTGCCAATGTTTTTGAAATTATTTTAAAAAGTACATTGCATAGGCTTATGGGCCGGAACTGAGACATACCCGTGGGGTTATCTGCTTTTGGCACAAGGACAATTCTGGTCTGGTTTATGACGGACATCGGTCTTTCTTGTTTTAGAACAGCAAGACAGAAAGTCACCGTGTCATCTCCAATCACGTGCCAAAACCTCTGAAAAAATAGAGCACCTAAGCCATCTTCTCCAGCTGCCTTAAGAGGACTCATCGACTTCACTGAATCCCATATTTCTGCAGCAGTGAAAGGCTTCCGAAGACTCAGATTCATAGGTTCTGAGATGCAAACATTGACCCCTTTAAGAATTCTTGAGCAATCCCCTATCGTAGAAGATGTAAAGAGGGAACTGAAGTAATTCGTAGCCACCTCCAACATCTCATTATCCCCTGAGCACACCTCCCCATTTACATTCTCCAAAGATTTGACTTTATTTTTCCTTCTTCTTTGGGAAGCACATCTATGAAAGAAAGATGTGTTCCTATCCCCATGTTTCAACCAATTAGATCGGGCCCTCTGTTCCCAAAATATCTCTTCTTTGTCCATTTCCAAGTTCATAGACAGCTTAGTATCAGTGATCTCACCCAAAACATCATCCGATGGTATCTGCTCATTTAGATGCGCAAGCTTCTTTTTAAGAGCTGCCAGAGTCGAAGTTTTCTTCCGTCGCAAATCTTTAAACCACCGATCAAGTCCCTTCTTAACCTGAGATAGCCGGTCCAGGTAATCTCCAGAGGATGAAGACCACAGTTTTTGGACCTCAGGTTCACAAGACTCCTCTAGAAGCCACGCCGCCTCGAACCGAAATTGACCCGTACGAACATGAGAACTGCTTCCAAATCCAGTGTTGACTAAAACTGGGCAATGATCTGAAAAAGAGTGCTGAAGATGATAAACTTTAAAATCTGGGAATAAATCCCACCAGCTACCGCTTGCAACTCCCCTATCCAGCCTCTCCCGAATATTAGTGTTCGGAAATTTCCCTTTCTCCCACGTAAACCATTGTCCCGTGAAGCCAAGGTCTTCAAGGCCACACTCATTCAAGACAGCACTAAAACCCTCCATCTGTCTAACAGGCCGGTCTCTCCCCCCTTGTTTCTCGGATGACAACAATATCTCGTTGAAATCACCAAGGACTAGCCACGGGATATCAGGCATGTCATCAAGGGATCTAAGAAGGTCCCAAGTCTCACCCCGGTGCTGCTCTTCTGGGTGCCCATAGAACCCTGTACAGCGCCACTTATTCCCTTCCGAATCATCTTCTATGAGGACGTCAACATGCCGCACTGAATATGAGCGGAGGGTCACTTTACAACAATTCTTCCACCCCAACGAGAGTCCACCACTCCGTCCGACAGCGCTAACATCAATGCCATTCAAGAAACCACACTTTCTCCTTATTCCAGCCATCTTCGAATCTTTGACTTTAGTTTCAATTAAGAAAATTATACCCGGGCTCTCCTCTAACAATTTTTGACGGAGACGCCCCACCGTTCGTGGTTTATTCAAACCCCGAACGTTCCAGCTCATGATTTTCATGATGACCGGCGGACCTGGTGCAACAGGTCGGCCGATGTAGAGGGAGAAGCACCATTGGAATCAGTAATACTAGAAACCGTTGGCGCTGAACTGACAACTCTTGGGCGTTTTACACTGTCCACATTTTCCAGAGGGCTTTGCTCATCAGCTAGGAACATATGGGTATCATTGCTAGGGTGAAGCCCACCCACAACAGGGCCAAGAACGGGCCGTTGGCTAAGCAGGCCCAACGAATGTCCATCCGTTCTACCAGGGGGTCGACACCCAGAGCCAGCTGTTAAAACGCCTCCCCTCTGATCCTGCGTTACATTTCCAGACCCGGGAATCACGTTTTCTTTATTGTGATCTCCTATAATTGCGCTGATATGATCTGTAAGCGCACTCTCCTCCCGCAACCACCTGCTCTCCGGTAACTGTCTCCGACGAGGAACAGCCCTTAATGACACATCCCAACCAAAAGTTATGGCCGACGGATCCTTCACCGTTCGCAGAGGACAAAAACTTTCTCCATGCCCCAGTAGTCCGCAGATGAAGCAAAAAAGGGTAAGTCTTTCATACTCAAATCTGACGTAATGGTCCCTTCCGTTCTGTAACTTGAGTTTTTTCCTACGTTTCAGAGGTATACGAATATCCATAGAAACCTGAATTCTCATTATCCCCTTGTAGCCAAGAGAAACCGCCATCGAATCATATTCAATAAAAGTCCCCAGAAAATTACCAATCGAAGCCGCAACACGTTCCGACACAAAACCATGGGGGACGTTATGAACAAGGACTCAGAACTTCACTTTATCTAATGGGACCGCCACTGGATCTTCACCAGGACACAGGCGATGCAAAATAAGCAAATGGGAATTAAAATTCCACTGCCCTCCCGCCTCAATCCTATCCGCATCCATTGCCGTATATAACCGAAACAAGAAACGACCCTCTCCCAGATCTGTTATTGAAATCCCCCCGATCGGGTGCCAGAGATTTGCCAGAGTCGATCTCATCGAAACAAAATGAATAACACTATTTGTTAAGAAAGAACCCACGAAACAAAATACGTATGCCAGAGAGAGATCAACATCATTCTGTTCCAACTGTAACTCTTCTTCCTCCCCTGAATCCAGAGCCAGACGGGCCAGATCTGCTTCAACATCAGCCATGATTGACAAAGACCGATAGGGTCAAAGACGATAATAATCTGTAAGATGGAAAAACCCGAAACACGACTCGCAGCCGCCAACGAGAAAAACCAGAAAACAAGCGTGCCACCACGGCAGACAAACAGCGTGCTACACAGAGCAGACAAAACAGCGTGCTACACAGAGCAGACAAACGTTAACCTATTGCTTTGATGATTTTAGTTGTTTTGCATCTAATTGTTGCGCATGAGTGTATGACGTCTATGTGTTCCCATAACTCATCATATTATCATGTGTACTCTTTTCTCTCAATTAGGTATAGAAATTTTTTTAACGAGACACGTGATTTTTAGGCCATATCTCAATTTATGACAAAATGGTTTGATTGGAATCATTATTTTTTTGGAAGGATCAGATTTGTTGATATAATATTACCATCTTAAGATTTTTAATTTAAATATTAATCAGTAAAATATTTATTTTTCTCGTTTTTCTTGAATATAAATACTCGATTATTAGCCCTCTCACTTTTTACTCCTAAATACACGGTGCTTTATTTAAAATCTCAACTAATGGAGAAATTATTATATGGACCCTTCCCACCACGTCATCCATGGTCCCTAGTAATAAAAAAAATTCCACGTCATTATTTTTTCCATATCATTTGTACACTAGGATTATATTTTCCAAATCATGGTGTCGTATCAAATTAAAAATAAATTAGGGTTTACTATTTCCTTTTTTTCTTCAAGAACGATAGCTTCCTCCACTAACCCTAAACCCTAACCCTAAACCATAACCCTAAATCCTAAACCCTAAACCCTAAACATTAACCCTAAACCCTAAATCATAAACACTAAACCCTAACCCTAAACCCTAAACCTTAAATATTAAACCTTAAACCCTAAACCCTAAACCCTACGTTAATTGGAGAAATTAGAGAAGATGATTTGGAAATTATAAATTTGAGTGTGTAAATGACGTGTAAAAAAATAATGACGTGAAATTTTTTTATTACTAGGGACCATGGATGACGTGGTGGGAAGGGTCCATATAATAATTTCTCCAACTAATGAGTCATTGACACGGCTAATAAATACATGTTGGTCGATAAAAAAGTTATATAAATTATATTGTATATAGTTTCGATTTTTAAATAAAGAATTTTCAATTATTTTATTTAAAATATTATACAAATATATATTTTTTAAAATAAAAAATGTTATTATAATAATATTAACGGATTGAAACGACATCGTTTTTCAAATCCGTGAGAAAAGAGCATTTCTCATAAAATTAAAAAAATTATATTATGGGCCATAATATAATTTACAGCTTCGTTGGTTATATAGGACACTTGAGGATTAAATTTGAGGATATAAGGGACATTGGAGTATATTTAAAAATTTATGACAAATTTTATAGTGTAGGGGAAAGACGCCATCTGCAGATTGTGTCTTTAAATTTTTTAATAATTTTTTCCTAAAATTTATAATGCACATGAACACGTTAGAATAAAAAAATTATAAAAAATACCCATGACGTTTGTAAGTGGCGTCTTCATTCTAACTATTTATTTTATCGTAATTTCCAAAATAAAACTCAAAGACTTTGTTCCCCTAAAATTAATTTTAAGGGACAATATTCCCTCAATTTCTCCTAATTTCTTATCAAATTATTAAGGGTAAACTACAACGGAGGTCACTTAATTATAAGTAAGATTACATTTGAGTTATTTAATTATTAAAAGTTATATTTAGGTCACTTAATTATGGGTAATGTTACATTTGGGTTACACAATTATTAAAAGTTACATTTGGGTCACTCAATTATGGGTAAGATTATATTTGGGTCACCCTTCATATTTAAAAAATATATCAATTTATGTATTAGATTAATTAATGATTTCATATGAAGTACTCTAATGTTAACGATGGTATACAAGTTATTTGGAAGAAAAATGACTAAATTGATGTACTTTTTTTTAAATATGAAGGGTGACCCAAACGTAACTTTACCCATAACTGAGTGACCTAAATGTAACCTTTAATAATCGGGTGACTCAAATGTAACCTTACCCATAATTAGTGACTCAAATGTAACTTTTAATAATTGAGTGACTCAAATATAACCTTACCCATAATTAAGTGACCTCTGTTGTAGTTTACCCACTTATTAAATGGAATAGGTTGCCTAATGTCAAAGTAGGCCCGTAATTTTCGCTTTAGTCGTTATTGATTGACAAGTGTTTCAATATAAGTGGATAAGATTTCCTCCACCTTTTCCGCATTGATGAACCTAAAATTCGCCACGTGTCCACAGATGGCAGTGTTCACGTATTTATATATTCACTCAGTCGGGTCAAACATTATGATGCCATGCCATGGCTCGTGCCACGTGAATAACACGACGCTTTTGTCGGAAAGTGGTTTTAATATTTCGATTGTTTTATTAAATAGAGATATTATATTCTTAATTAGGGACTCGAAATCATACAAATTGTGACAATATAAACATTCTTAATCACTTGATTAATTAATGCATCTCGGTTCAACTTGCTTTAATTACAACACATAATTTTAGAACTTAAATGTTATTAAAAAATTTAACATCTCAGCCCGTATACCGATTAGCGTAATTAAAACATGTCATGATTAATATAATATGAAAAATAACAAATAATGTGTCAACCATCTTTAGAGCATGCAATTAAAAGCTCTCAGTTGATACGTTTTTCTCTTTTCATAGGTTGTGAGTTAATTACTCATTAGGAGCAAATTTCCCTCCTCTTTATGAAAAAAAAAGAAAACTAATAAGTGATAGACTCACTGTATAAGAATGATGTTATTTTTAAAGGTTCGAACAATTTTTTAAAAGTTAGTGTAAGTTTTACCAAATGTTAAAAATAAAATAGATATTATTATGCGACCATATTAAAATTGTAAAATACAATAAGTAATGTATTTATTAGAATTATAATTAATATAATTGTCGTCGTCGGTAGTAGGGGAGGATGCTAGTATCCCACAATTTTAAGAAACTGGAATTTGTCCTTTAAAAATTAAAAAAAAACTATTTGACCTGTCAAGAATTAAAAAAAAAATCATGTTAAGCTTCAAAATTTTGAATGTTTTTAAGTAAATTTCCCCTCATAATTATTAAAGTTTTTGTTAAAAATCTTAGTTAAAACTTCAATTTTTAAAAAAAATTTAGTTTAAACCTTTAAATTTTTAAATATTTAAATTATCTCCCAAAGTCTTACACTTAAGTTCTGTCACGGGCTGATAATCTCATTATCACAATAATTAAGTGATATTAACATTTCATTGTCTAAAGTTCGAACTTTATTCTTCCTAATTAATAATAATAATAACAATAATAATATATTAGCTCTTGGAAGTTTAAATTTTGTGCTGCAAGTATTAATAGTCAAAATATTTAATATATATTTATTTTAAAATGCAATAAATGAAATTAATGCAATGTGGTAAGTGGAACATTATTGGACCCCAAACTTTTTGGACTTTTGTCTTAATAATTGTGGTTCACTATTTAGTGTTTTGAAAGGTGGAAAGTGGAGGGAGAAAGATGGGGAAGGATCATTTATTTTTTGAACTCAATAATTTTCTCTTTCTCACATGAATTACTAAATAGATTTAATTGCTTTTGGAAATATGTCAACATCGAGCTCTTTAATTTTCTTTTGTGATTAAATTTTTAAGCTATGAAAATTATAGGCCATGTTTGGTAAAGAGAGATTTGAGTCAAAATCAGAGGCTTGACCGATCAATTCGCTAATTCGAATGTTTGATAAAGAGCGAATTGAAATAGCAAATTTGGGTCAAACCTCTAATTTTGAAAAAGCTGGTAATAGGAGTTTTTTGAAATTAGAGGTTTAGACATAAGAGTTATAAAAGACCCTTTACCCATAATAATTATCAAAAATCTCTAAATAACCTAAATTTAACATTTTCTATTTTAATTCTTCAGCTTCACGTATTTACATCGTGACATTTGTAAACTAATATTTTTTTTATTCTCACACATTTGTATTGTATTTAAATTTAATAATTAATTAAATTGTATTAAAAATAATTATATAAATAATAAATTGATATATATATCCTTTAAATATGCTTAGTAATGTTATATAAAAAATTATTTTTTATAATCTAATTAATATTAATAGATACAAAATACTGATAATTAATAAACTATTCAAATAAGTACTGTATATAATCATATCCTTATATGTCATTTTGTTTCTTTAAATAATCAAACAACTATTAGCTAATTTTACCAAACACTATTATACAATCAGCTAATACATTCCGCTAGTCAAATCAGCTAATGCAATCAGTTATCGGCTAATGTACTAATGTAATCTACTATCAGCTATCAGTTAATTGCCAAACAAGACCATAGAAAATTTATTTTAAACGATAAGGTGAAAATCTCCAAATTTTGACGGTTTAATTTAATATTTTTTAAAGATTATATATCAATATGTAGAGAGTAATTATATTTCTAATTTAAATGTCGGAATTTAATCCAAAAGAACGAAATATTAAATTAAACTATTTAAATTTAAATCAGAATTAACTTAGACAGAAATGATATGTGTTTTTTTTTTTTCTAAATAAAATTAATCAATTATTTTTACTGACTTTGTTGTTCGAGAAAACGTATAAAATCTTCCATTTGATTATTTTTTCTTTAATAATTCGGACAAGACTTGGATGAATGTCCGAAGAATTTTAACTTCTGAGACAAGCCATTCCTATGTTTTATTTTTAATTTGTCATTTAGTCAAACACAATTAGGGAACTAAAGAAAGTCTAGTAACCTTCGATCCACGCTTGATTAGAATAAGTTATTTGGGTAAATTATATTGATGGTCCCTAAACTTTTAAGAAACATTCACTTTAGTCTCTAAAATGTAATCTGATAACCGGCGTCGATAACCGGCGGGAGGCGCATCAATCAGAAAACGAACGCGAAAGGCTCTAACCGTTCGACGTTAAATTGGAACGCCTCCCACCGGTTATCGACGATGGGTGGTTGTGGGAAATGAGCGGGGGAATCCGGCTACGACAGTGGTGAGGTCCGGCGAGGCTATCGGCGACGATAATGACATCAAATTTGAAATTTGGATGTTTGAATTTGGGACTGTTTTGAAATTTTTGAGAAGTTCTGATTTTTTTTAATATTTATTTTTTCATTTTTTTGGAAAGAAAAAGTAATAAATAAAATAAAATAAAAAATACGTGTCAAATTCTGATTAGGTGTTAATTTTTTAACGACGTTGCCTTAAAACAATAGCGAAATAAAACTTCAAGCACCTATTTAAGGAAAAAAATGTTAGGCACCTATTTCATACAAAAAAATAGTTTAGGCACATATTACAAAAAAAGTGGCAAAATTTGGACACCTATTTCATAGTTAAGCCTTTTCAAATTTTAAATTTTTTAGTTTTACCGAAACAATACAAGGACAACGTGAATAAATTATATAGAATTAAAATGATCAATTATGAAGAACACAAATTAAATCTACAATTTACACATAATATATAGACTAATAGTGTGATCTGATTTAATATATTTAAAAGCTATTGTTTAAGTTATAATTGAAAATTTAAAATTTGAAACATATCCAGACTAAACATTATCAAAATTGGAGTACAATGACGAAATCAGTAACTATCATATGATACAATAATTAATAGAAGAATTTAACCATATGAGAACCTGTAATAATCATAAGTTATTCCTAAACATCACAAGTTCATATATTCGAGTTATAACATTATGAATAAAGTATATTAAGTTAGGATGATTGTTCTATAATGAATATTAGGGGTGTGTAAAATAAACCGTAACCGTTAACTGGTATAACAGTTCATTTTATAGGTTAATTAACCTAACCGTTAAGGTTAAACGGTTTCGGTTAACCGAACCGCTAAAAAAGACGGTTAATGGTTAACATATAAGTACTTTATCTTAACTAAGTTTAAAATTTCTCTATTTAAGTTAAAAAAATTTAAAAAAATTAATACAATATTTATCAGAGATATATATTTATTATTCTAAAAAAAGAAATAATGAACATTTGAAAAGAAAATCGTAATAGGTTACATGTTAACCTGTAACCGATTCGTTCCTTAATGGTTACCTACTATAATAGTTAACCATTTAAAAAATTAACGGTTAACCGTTTCTTAACGGTTAATAACGATTAAGTTACGAATAATAACCGTTATAACGGTTAACTAACCGTTGAAGCTAAACAGTACGATTAACCTAATATGAACACTCCTAATAAATATATGTAGTATCTGATTTGAATTTACCAATCAATAAATTAAATATCAATTGTTAAAGAAATTCTATGATATGGATAATGTAACCGAGTGAAACAATGTAACAGCTTGCTGGCACCATTTTGGACACGACAAAATTGTGATTTTGACAACATTTGTATCTTAAAATCATTTGGAGAAATTTTTTGTAAATAGTACCATGGGAATTTCCAAACATATTATTTTCTTAAAAAAATTGGTCCATATAAATTGGATAATTGTGGGACATTGAGTTTAAATATTATGAGGGCCAGTGCTTTGAATATTTATTTTGTATTTTGAGCTCGTTTTGGTGTATGCAAAATTATGGAAATTTCACGAACCAATTTGCCTCAGTGGTTAAGAGAATAGTTGTTGTTTTTAGAGGTTACGGGTTCGAGCACCAGCAGCTGTAGTAGGGTAATTGAACATGCATTGTCAAATAGTTGAAAGTATATTCATAATAGATACTACTTATAAATTATAATCACTTTAGCTTTAAAAAAATGTAACCCCTAGACCCGCCTATGCATTACAACGGATCCTAGGAAGTCACATTAGGGTCACTAGAGCGACCCATGATAAGATTTCAAATAAACATATAGTTAAACACGACACATTTGTATAAATATCTGATACAAGTTACATAAATCGTTCAAAACGATAAAACAATTATGATACAAGTTGCATAAATAAGTTTCAGACTCATTTGTATAATACAAACACGACACACATGCTTTCGCTAGTTACACAAATATCATACTCCCTGACGAGCCGAAGAAACTCCCATACCGACGTTGATAGGTGCAACTTGTCTGATCTTTTATCCTGAGATGGTAAAAATAACATGAGCTTGGGAAAGCTCAGTAATACAAAACTACCAGAAGATGCTATAAGCTCATGCAGATATATGGTAGGCATAACGTTTTTTATGATGTTCCAGGCAATACTTGTCTCCATTTATGTTTCGCTAATTTAGTGAAGCACCATTCTTGAGGACAACAAGGTTTGTTCTTTCTATATTAATGAGTATTAAAAGAGAACTTATTGTTCATAGAATTAACAAAGTGGCGGGTTGAAGAAGTTAAACCACGAAGCCTAGTGTGTTTTAATAAGTTGCAGATCGAACATACATAAGTACTTAACATCATATCATATGAGCACATGACAGATTAAATGCAAATGTTCAATGTTCATACAGAAGTTTACAAGAACTACCCTCCAACCTTACACCAATATGCAGTCCCCCAGAACTGCATCCATAAGGACTTACCCTAGGCCCGATGGGCATAGGTGCCACCTAAGGGGATGCCTCAGGTCTATAAGGACTTACCCTAGGCCCGATGGGCGTATGTGCCACCTAAGGGGATGCCTTAGGTCCATAAGGACTTACCCTAGGCCCGATGGGCATATGTGCCACTCAAGGGGAGACCTTGAGTCCATAAAGATTTACCAACTTGATCAGGGCTGTACCAACAGAGACTTCATAACATAACCCAACAGTATACCCCAGATAGTAATCGGTGTTCAGATTCCAGACATGAGTAACATAATACATGTAACATACATATTCTATTCAGAGTATCAGAAACAGAAGTTCATGCTTTTGACAGATAGATGAGCATACTATTGAGCAGAGCAGACATTTTCAGCATTCATCATGCAAACAGATTGTACCATCATAGGTCAAACTAACAGATCATGCTAACAAATTCATCAAACAGTCAGACAATACCATCACAGATTGAACGATCACATACCAAGTATACAAATTGAGCAGACATATATCAAGTAGGCAGAGAATGTCATTATATATCAAGTTCATCAAACATAATATTATTCATACTTAAATAATTATACAATCCATTCAACAGAATATATGACACCTGGAACACACTAGGTGGGACATATCATTTCTTGGAGATACTTGACATTTACGGAATGTGACATATTAAACTTTTGACGATTGAACGAATTTCTGAAACGTGACCCCTATTAAAAGGGGTTCATACTAACGGTTTAACCCAGATATTAAGGAGGAGATACATTAAGATCTTTGAGAGTTTAGACACATCATGAGTTATTTAGTCGTTTAAGCCTACAATGGCATTATGGTCATTTCGACGTTCATGGACATTCTGGTAATTATACCAACATTGAATAAGCAATGGTTCACAGAACTCGGGTATCCTATTTGCTCATTAGTTTTCTAACCAGACATTCAAGAATTTCTAAATTAAAGTCTTTTAAGTTATCGAATATTTTTAGTGATGTTCCGATTATTTAGGCTATCATGGCCTTTTAGTTATTTGACTGTCATTACAAATTTTATACTATGGCACAATCATATCAGAACAAAAATTATAATTCTCAGGGGCTCTAACAATTTATCATACCTCCAGAATTTGTTTAATGCGGCGTAACCCAACTTGACAATACTTACCAACGTTCAGATGTGAGTAATTTGCGTGCATCAGAACTTAACACTGACTATATTGTATGTCTGAATAGTCGCCCTCATACTTTACTATACGGTTTAACTTTGAGTAACCGAACATACAATCTATGCGGATCTTCCTACCTTACATCGATATCGTGAGTGATGGGCATACACGTGTCGTATTTCTCAACACTTAAGGGAACCTTAGCTATTTAAGTCTTATTAACAGATCCAGAATTTCGTCAAATACATAGTTACCGATTAACTCATGAAGGTATTTCGGTTATTTTAGACTAAGATAAATCTACCATTTCTTTCTAAATTACCATTTGGTACCTCCATCATTCACGTACTCAAACGAGATTAAGTCGTCCTAACTCTCCGGCCCTTTACAGACGATTCATTCCTTACAGAACTTGAGGTTATAACGTCATTCAAATTAATCAGACATTTTGGTGCTCGAGGGCATTATCGTCTTTTTGGTCATTACGATCATTCTCATTTAATTCACGCATTACTGTCATAAGGATCGACTTAGGATTTCAACAATATTTCCAGAGAATTCTCATTCATGTGTTATACAAAGTTTGAGGGATTATCCAAGTTTGTATCACACGTATTGCATAATGATGCCGAAGTCTTTCCATTAAATCATACATCTTGGGTAGTGTAAATTGCATAATCAGGTCGAATGCAGGTTTTAGGTCATTACCTTTATTAGAGGGGTAGTTTAGTCATACTTATGCTCCAAGGGCATTTTCATAAATTCATAATTAATATCTCTCACTCCGTATCCTGGGCCTCGATTCTTACACAATGTTGATTGAGTAGTGGATTAACTGAATTTAACTATTAGAACTTCTGATATTGTTAGCCCATTAGTAATCTTATTTTGATAGTTTGGTCTTATTAATGTTCATACTTATTGCTCGAATCTGATTCAATTTAAGCAGAATTTACAGTATATGTCATCATAAGCATGCATGCGTTAACCGAATATCAACATGTTCATAAAGCATACAAGGGGTAGTAGTGTATTACCTTAGTTCCGAGCTATAACAGTTGATTCATGACACCTCATTCGATCGCACTCGATCCCAAGATTCAACGGCCCCCAACATCTCAAATTCAATGGTTGTAACCCCCTCGTCCCGGTCTGGCCGGATGACCGGTCCGAGTGAGCCACACGGGGAAAACCGAAGCGAAACCCAAAGGATTCCCCCTCGGTTAGCAACCCTATTTTTTTTTTATATTAATCTTGCCTAGATGAGTATTAGGTCCTATATGATTCACAACAGCGGAAGACGTTCAAAGGAAAACACATTCGAAACACAACCATGCGAAAACATGCAATTTTAAGCTTATAAGACAGGCAGTATCGATACCCTTGACAGGGGTTTCGATACCCTCCTTCTAGGTCAACCCAGGAAGTCAACACGAGAAGACCGTATCGATACCCTTACCAGGGGTATCGATACCCTCTTCCTCGGTCAACCCTCCTTGGTCAACAAAATAGAACTGTATCGATACTCGGGAACACCGTATCGATACGCTCTACTCTAACTCCAATTCCCAAATTACAGAAACTTTGGAGGGTATCGATACCCTAAGGGTATCGATACCCTAGGCAAAATCTGAGGCAATTAGGTAAGAGAGTATCGATACCCTAACCAGGGGTATCGATACCCCCTGCACTGCAACTCCTCAAACTCAACTAAAACGACCCCAACATGACTCTACATGCATTTCTCGACTCACCTAAGCGTATACCAACATGCAAGAACACATAATTAAGCCATGGGTGTCATTCAAACATGGATTCAAGCTTTCATACATAGCAATTTGCATGAATCAAGGCATCCATACTTAACATTCATACAAAAAGCAATTCATGCATTTATGGACATACAAGCATTTAGGGTATCATGGCTTAGCAACCAAACACGTAGACATTCATGGCATGTAAAATAAGCAATATTTATAGATCAAACAAGGCATCCAAGAATCAACCAATATCGACAACGATATACATCAAAGCTCAAATCAAAGACACCTATCCCATTGCTTAACTATTACAATCTATTACTTAAAACTCATACATTGAGCTCACCAAAAGCAACACTTGGAGACCTTTCCTTGCCCTTGCCACCCACAAGCTATTTATCTGCATTGTCGAACAAAAGAGAGCGTAAGCATAAAAGCTTAGTGAGGGTAAGCTCATAAAACAAACCTTCGACAATGCAGGGTCCAAGCATGAGCAACCATCATGATATTATACATGATTTTACCTTCGTTTCACATGAGCCATAAGTATAGGTGATGCATGATCATACTACCAAAATTCATGCCATGCTCAACAACTTAATAGTTCAACATACAATGATACAAAACTCAAAGTATTAACCACATCATATATCGTTTCACATCGAAATTCACATTTCATATTACATTGATACACATAACAATTCATATTATCATGTATGCATAATTTCATATTGGCATAAACATACTTTCTCTTATTGGCACCTAGCTATGACTCGAATACGCGGATAACATGTTGGAACGCATTTCCAACAACAACATTACCTCGGTGGGATTCCACTCATCACCGGTCCTTGCATGTGCGGGATTCCACTCATCGCCACATGCCCTACGGATGGGATTCCACTCATCATCACGTAGAAATATATAAAAGCTTCCGGTGGAATATTACATCACCGTACTCCTCCTTGGTGCCTTAACGCCACCAAGGCCACGTACGTTTTGACTCAATTTGTGTGCACACTAATCCTAATGATCGATCATTGTACCCAAGCATACTAGTGCCAATTAATCAAATTTCACAACCTTCGATGTTCAAGAGTAATAATATGGCATCTTACATCATATTAAACTCAACATCATCATACACAATCACAATACAAACCACATGCATAGCAATGCCTCAAACCATGTCTCAACAACATATATAACACATTATACATACCCAAATAATCAAGAGGCATAACATCAATTAAAGAGATCATCCAATGTCTCTAACTAAAGCTTAGGATTAGGCTACCACCCTAATCCTAACTCTAGGTGAGTCTACCAATCTCAACCTAGTCCACATGCTCGAACCAATTGCTCAAAACCATTTAAAATATTTTAACCACTCACCTCTACTCCAAGCTCAATTACCAAGCAACCATGGTCTTCAATCTTTTTTTCGGATTTGTTCCCAAGGCTTCACCAACCCAAAATCAAGCTTCTAGACATCTCAACACAAGTAAAACAACCACAAATCAATTCATCAATTAATGTAGCAAACCCGGAACACTAATCAAACACCAAACTCAACATTTCAAACCATGAACAACCCCCAAAATCACCAAATCCGAGCAGCCCTTATACACAGCCCAACACTTGTGATTTCAACACATTTAGCACATTCAAATGCTTCCAAAACAGCCCCCAACTATTACCCTAACACCAACCTTCAATTTCCAACATAAACCACCCCAAAATTCCCATTTTCGTACTCAAATCTTACCCAGCAGAAAATTCCATTTTCAAACACCCAAATGACTTCCAAATCATCCCAAAACACCCTCATACCATAGGTAGACCAACAGCCCTTTAATTTCAACCTAAAACCCACCAAAAACTCAAGTTTTACAACCTTAAAACTAGCCTTAAGACCATACTACGAATTTTCATCCAAAATTAACCAAATTAACATATGTTGTGTATTTCATAGTGCTTAAACAAACCCCCAAAACAATTTATCAAAACGAATTGAAAAACCCCATTGAAACCCCAAATTTCCATATGAACCCTAATTTCCAAAACACCATATTTTTGAAATCTAAAACAAAGGATAGATAGAGATTGAAAAGGAGATTAAGAAAATGTAATTACCTCTTAAAACGGGGTTGAAATCATGTGGCAAAATGATGGAATTGAAGCTAGGGTTTTGAGAGGTTTTTAGAGATGGGGTTTCTTCCCTTTTTTGAAGTTGTAAAGAAGATGAAAAGAAGATGACAACTTTTAGTTAAAGTTGTCTAGCTTTTTAAAACTTTAGGGTCAAATCGCAATATAGGTCCCTCCCCTTTTTCCAAAACTCAATTAGGCCATTATTTGAAGATGAAATGTTTTAATTAAGTTTTATTTGACTCGAACTAAAACCCGGCTAACTCCTAGCCCCAAAACACGGGTGTTACAATGGTACTTTGATACCCAATTATTTCGGTCACCGGATGGCGACCGGAATCTCGCGGAAACATCAAAATTTGCCTGATTCACCTTAAAGGTTCAACCTTGCCGGAAAATCAAAGTTTTCCGATGATGCCCCTCTCGATGACAGAACTAAGATTGGCCGATAGGGTTTTGTTTGTCGTCACGTCGGGAGCCCGGATCTGGCGGTGGTGCGACCAAGGGACGCCGGAGGTAACCGGAAAACGCATAAAACAGATGGTGCTTGGCTTCTCCAGCGAAGCTGCTACCGGTGTCGAACGAAAGATCTATCGGTTGGGTTTTGGTCTCCACATCACGCCGAGCACGTTGGCGAGATTGGCGCGACGATCGGACACTAGGAGCGGCCGAAATCGAAGCTGGAAACTCAAGGTTTCCGACAAAGCTTCGAACAAGCTTCTGCCGTCGGGGGTGGCTCATTTACGCGCGTGTCAGGTGGTTGGTGGTTCGGAGTCGGACGACGCGCATGATAGTGGTGGCGGTGTACGCCATGGAGAGGCGGTGAGGCGGTCGGGGGAGTAGCCGACGGGGTTAGGCGAGGGGATTTTTCTCTCCTTTCTTTTTTTTATTCGAATAAGGTAAGAAATGGGTAGGTGAAAGGTAATGTGGTTTATTAAATCTGATTTAATAAACTTCTCAACCTAATTTAAAACCAGCTCAAAGCAATACTTGACAAAAATGAGTACTTGGCTTAAATGGTTAGGTCCTCTACTTCCATGCCAAAGGCACGGATTTGAGCCCCACAAAGCAGTTCAACCTTTTTATTATTATTATTACTATTTTAGCTGGGTGTTACAAAAAAATATGAAAATTGGTATTTATTCGGATAAATGTTAATTTTTAATTTTTTCCCATGTAGTGAAAGGTTTTAAGACAGAATCATTGCAAAAGAAATGTCTGAATTATGAGATTATTTCAGCTAATCATAACAAATATATATTCGTTTGGTCTTAACTGCATGTACCTGTCTGTCTGTTGGTAGCTTAGAAGATCAATGATGTGATTTTTTATTTTATTTTTTGGTAATAATATATTTAAAGAATTATTAAGATATAGATTACTATTAGTAAAAGTTTTGGCGGAGTGGGCCTTTGCATTAATTAACATGATTAATTGTTTTTTATTGAGAAAAATATATTGATATTGAAATCGAGTAACTACCTCAATGATATAGAATTATTTATTTTTATCTCATTTATTCTTATTCGAATAATTTTATTTGTAAAGAAGGTAAATAGTGAATACCTTAAAAAATATTGATATCAAAGGAACTCTTGAAATATCAATTAAAAAAAGCACTCTTTAAAACAGTGACGAAGTTATAGCTTCAATGAAAAGGGTTGTGGCCCTTTAGTAGGAGAATTTTTTTACCCTTTAATTTTTTTATATTTTTCTTGAAAAAAATAGAGTAATTGTGAATTTACTTCCCACCTTACATTTGTCTCTCAAACTTCAAATTCTGGCTCCGTCCCTGATTAAGAGGTTGTTTAGCTTGTGCAGTGGGAGGGGCGTGAATAATGAGTGCGGCTTGCTGACTGGTCCGTGCTTGGCTCTGGTTGCTGCGGGAGGTGTGGGTTAGGGGCTGTGGGATGGTGCTTGCCGGGGACATGGACGTGTGTGTTGGCTAGGCGTTTTGTTATCTTTGTTTTTATTCACATAAGTATTATTTCCCTTCATTTAGAATTAGTGAGCTTTTTAATGTGGCCTATGCCGATAGTTGTTTTTGTATGATCGTTTAATAAAAGGATAAATATCTTATACACATGCGGTGGAAACTGAAAGTTTCTACAAGCGTCTTAGTTTTAGAGTACATAGATTTAATTTATGGTATATAGTTTAGGGGTTTAGGTGTAGGGGTTTAGAATGTATGGATAGTTGTTTAAATTTAGGGTTTATGGTTATAATTTGGGGTTTATAGGTTAGGGTTTAGTTTTTAAGGTAATGTGGTGATAATTTAGGTTTTAACCTACAAACCCCAAATTATAACCCTAAACCTTAAATTTAAACAACTATCCCTAAATTCTAAACCCCTACACCTAAACAAACACTATACCCTAAACTAAATACATATACTCTAAAACTAAGACGCTTGTGGAAACTTTTAGTTTCCACCTTCTGTGTATAGAATATTTATCCTTAATAAAATCGTACAAGTTTGCTGATAAAAAAAATTATTCTAAACACAACGCCTTAGTTTTAGGGGTTAGAGATTTTATTTAGGGTTTAAAGTTTAGGGGTTTAAATGTAGTAGTTTTGAATTTAGGGCATGTTGATAGAATTTTGAGTTTAGGGTTAAAATTTAGGATTTATAGGTTAAAACCTAAATTTCTATTCATATTACCATACAAGCCTAAACTCTAATTATAAACCCTAATTTCTAAACTATGACCCGTGAATTATAAATTCCTACACTAAAACCCCTAAACTTAAACTTAAACCTTAAAATTGTGGCGCTTGTGAAAACACAAAGTTTCTACCGCCTGTGTATATGATTATAATCCTTAATGTAATATGTGAAAATATTTCATGCATAAGCGTGGAAACAAAAAGTTTTCACAAGCTTCTTGATTTTAGAATTTAGAAATTTTGTTTGAAATTTAAGGTTTAGGGATCAAAGATTAAGGTTTAGAAATTAGAGCAATATAGTTAGAGATTTAAGTTTTAACATATAAACTCTAAATTTTAACCACAATCCTTAAATTTAAAACCTCTGAACTTACTCCCTTAAACCCTAAAACCTTCACAGTCAGAGCGCTTATAATTTTTCTTTTTGTTTCCGTCGTCGTGAGTGCATAAAATGATTACCATATATATTAAAATCGAAGTCTCTCCATCAAATAAAGGGATGAGCAGTGTCTTTTAATTCCGTAATTTTCTTAAATTAATACTATTTCACGTAGAAGATTCATATATAATCGATCCTTGTAAGACGAACTAAAATAATTTTGACTAACAATGATTACCAATGCACTCAAACAATGATTTTAGTGTAAAAGATAATAATTTTTTCTGTGACTCGAACTAAAATAGTTTTAAATAACTGATATTTCTATAAATTGATTTGATTAAAAAGTTTAATTTTGACTAACAAGTGTTGGGTGCATTGGTAAGGCATATTGCACAAGGAGATGACGTGAGTTCGAAATTTGAAAATAACATTATTGAAAAGAGAAGTCTCGCACTCCAAACATAAATTATAAGACGAACATGCATATTAAAAAAACTTAATTTAGTATGGAATTAAGCTGTCACCCCCCCCCCCCCCCCCCAACCCCCAAATAAATCTCGTTTACCAAATTTGTGGGAGAAAACAAACCATCAAAATTATTTATGAAGCTAGCAAATCAAAGAGATCCTTAGTATATTTATTATTTGACATTACAATAGATTTCTCTTATTTATTTTTTATTTTAAAGATATTATAAGTCTTTCAAGTTTTAGAGAGAAAAAAATTAAGTCACTCGACATTTTTTACACCCTATTAAGCTTTTATACTTTAAAATTTCATCAATTCATTACTTTGACCAACGCTGCCTTTTAAATATAACAATTTTATTTTAAATCAGTTAGTACAGCGTATCGTGTTACAATATTATCACTCGGTATTTTTAGATTTTTTTTTGTTTTAGTTAAAAAATCTTTAAAAGTTCTGAAAATTATAAAAAACTTAAAAAATATATAAAAATAATTTTTTAAAAACTTTGTAAATGTCATATGACAAAATTGTAGTGTGTCATGTGGTAGTAATATTTTAAGAAGAAAAAAACATCAAAAAGTGATGGTCAAAATTCGTCAAAGGCTTTAATTAATTAAATTTATTACTTTAAAGGCTTAATTAGATGAAAAAAAAGTTTAAGGGCTTAAAGCTCCCTTAAGCTTTATTTTTTCTTCTTCTTTTGTGTAAAATCTGTAGATTCTCATTTTCGTTTCCGATCAATTCATTACAATTATCATAACAGTTTTACATATTATAAATATAGTAGAAAATCAATCTACACCATATAAATATTATTTTAACATTCTAGTCATCACAACAAATAAATGTAACCAAAAAAGATTATGCTAATTTGGAAATATATACATATATAGGGTCAGAATCGATCAATCCTAAAAGTATTAAGTACAAATATTGGTAGGATCTAACATTATTTGTTAAATTCATAGGAGCTGACACTAAATTATAAAATAAAACAGTTTTATTATTATCTTAAATTTTTTAAAAATATTGTAATATTCTATTAAGAGCATGACCCAATTGTCCCTTAAATGTCATGCCATTGAGAACAACAACACAAAATTAATAGCAAAAACATTTTTACAATTAGAAAAGTAAAAAAAAACTATTAAAAAACTAAAAAAAACAATAGCAAAATTCATGGTTATTATTGGATTTTATAATATTATAATTTCCTTTTGTTTTTAGTTCTATATAGCCATGTGCTATGTTGGTTTGTTTTGAATTTAAAGTTATAAAAATATGTAGTTATGAACTTGACCCTATTATTTTATTAAAAATAGAAGTTAATTAATTTATTTTAATTTTATAGAATTTGATCACTGTACTTTATGAAAACTGAAAATTAATTCAATTAGATACATTTTTTAAATGTTGTTGATAAATTAATAATTTAAAATCAACCGTTCAACAATTTATATACAACAATTTAACAAAGAGTGCCATTTAATAATTTATGTGCAATAAATTAACAGAAAATATAACAATTTAAATTCACATGTTTATCGGACTCCTTGTCTTGTTTTAGAAAATAAAAAACTGCAATATTCCATAATTTCACCAAATTTTCAGTGATCAATTAAACAAAAAATTTAGCAAAAGTAAATATAATTTGAAGGAATAAAATATTTTTTAACCCATAATAATATACGAATTACATAAATAATAGGGTAAAGTACGCAAATGGTCACCAAATTATACCTGAAAAAATAAAATGGTAATCAAACTTTTAAAAATTACAAAATAACAGTTAAACTTTATGTTTTGTTATAAAATGGTAACCGTGCCATTAAAGAGGTAACGTAGCTGTTAAAAGTTTTTGTATAATAGCATGTTTAGTCTTTTATAGTTAAATATTCAATAGATTTAGTCATAATTCGAAGAAATTCAATAAATTTAACCCTCAATTTTCACACAATGATATAATTTAGTCCCAATTCTAAAAAATTAACCATTGATATTTCGAAATTACTTCAATTTAGTCACTCTTCATCCATTATCTTGAAATATCAATCTACCATGAACGAAAGGTAATGGATGAAGAAAGACTAAATTGAAGTGATTTCGAAATGTCAAGGGTTAATTTTTTAGAACTAGGACTAAATTATAACAATGTATAAAAATTGAGGCCTAAATTTATTGATTTTCTTCGAATTATAACTAAACTGATTGAATGTGTAACTATAGAGGACTAAACATGCTATTATACAAAAAATTTAACAGCCACATTACCTTTTTAACGACACAGTTACTATTTTGTAACAAAACATAAAGTTTAATTGTTATTTTATAGTTTTTGAATGTTTGATTATCATTTTATTTTTTGAGTATAATTTAGTGACTATTTACGTATTTTACCCTAAATAATAAACAATGTCCGGTGTTTGAATGGAGAGAAAAGAAAAGAAATTAATTGCTAAATAAGCTGCGGAGACGAAGGTGAGAAAAAAAGAAGTGAAATGAGGTCGGAATCAAATTGAAATGCAAATCCCAAATGCAAATTTCACGCGTTAAGATGATTTAGAATACGTGCATCTCATGAAATCCCATCTTTTTTCCAAACCCCCAAATCTCCCCGCTAAAAAGGGGTATTTCGTTTTTCCACAGTGAGAAAACAAAAAAACAAAAAAGCATCTTGTTTTCTTTCCTTTTTGTCAAAGTTTCTAGAGCGAGAAAACACAAACACAATGCCATAAATACCTTTATCTTTCTCTCTTATTTTACCCATTTTTTAATGATTTTATGATTTATCCTCCGGGAAACAAAGAGGGATTAGTGTTCTGTATGTGTTTGAGTTTATGCGTGAGAGAAAGAGAGAGAAAGCATCTGCAGCTAAATTTGGCTGAGTTTTGACAAGGTACTTGAACACACTACTAAATGATCTCAATGGGTTTCTTTGCTTATCTTCATTTACTGTTATCTTGGTCTAATTTCGGTTGATTCGTTCTCTACTTTACTTTACTTTTGTTTTTTGTTTCTGGGTTTGATTTTGTTGTCTTGTTGCTGGTTTTGGTTTGGACTGAAATGGGGTTAAGCTTGAACTTGGTAAAGTTTTATCTTTTTTGAGTTTTTTTTAATCAACAGTATGATATTTATATTCTTGTTGTGTTATTATTGGTAGGGAAAAATGGGTGATAGTGAGGAAGGTAATACTGATGTGATGCAAAGGACTCAATCTTCATTTGGAACATCATCATCTTCAATCCCTAAGCAACCTTTATCAATGAATCATCTTGAGATACCTCAGTTGAATCCTAATCACATGAGGTCTGCTAGGCATTTCTCTCATTTTGGCCAAAACTTTAATGGTGGCGGTGGCGGTGATGGTACTAATAAAAGAGTTGGTATCCCTCCTTCACACCCTAACCAGATCCCACCCATTTCGCCTTATTCGCAGATCCCTGTGTCCCGCCCTTCGAATCACCAAATGGGTTCTCAGGGTTTTAGTCCGGGACCGACTCATTCCCGGTCTTTGTCGCAGCCGAATTCGTTTTTTTCGTTTGATGCATTGCCCCCTTTGAGCCCTGCCCCGTCTCGCGATTCTTTTTATATGGAAGTTTCGGATCAGATCACTGATTTGTCTATGGAAGATAGGGATGTTGCTTCGCATTCTTTGTTGCCACCCTCCTCGCCCTTTTCCAAGGGGAGTTCTCCACGGGTTGGAGAGACTTTGCCTCCTCGAAATAAACATAGGCGGTCCAATAGTGATATTCCTTTTGGATTTAATGCCCTAATGCAATCTTCGCCGCCGCCGCTCCTTTCGTCTAGGGGTGGTGGTTTGGAGCAATCACTGTCAGGTATGGAAAATTCGGGAGTGCCTAGACCAGCTCAGTTGGTGAAAAGGGAAACTAGCTGGGAAAGAGGTAATAATGGCAACGCGGAAGGAATGGGTGAGAGGAAATCGGAAGGGGAAGTTGTGGATGATTTGTTTTCTGCATATATGAATTTGGATAATATTGATTCCTTGAACTCTTCTGAAGATAAGAACAATGGTAATGAGAATCACGAAGATTTGGACAGCAGAGCAAGTGGAACAAAGACCAATGGAGGCGATAGCAGTGATAATGAAGCGGAAAGCAGTGTGAATGAGAGTGGGAATAGTGCATCACGAGGCGGAATGAATTCTACAGAAAAGAGGGAAGGGATCAAAAGGAGTGCAGGAGGAGACATTGCGCCTTCTTCTAGACATTATAGAAGTGTTTCCATGGATAGTTTCATGGGGAAGTTGAACTTCAGTGATGAGTCCCCAAAACTACCACCTTCACCAGGAACTCGTCCCGGACAACTCTCACCAAGCAATTCAAATGATGGAAATTCAGCTCACTTTAGTTTGGAGCTTGGAAGTGGTGAGTTTAGTGAGGCTGAAATGAAGAAAATTATGGCAAACGAAAAGCTTGCGGAGATTGCAATGGCTGATCCAAAGCGTGCAAAGAGGTATCGTAGTTTTCAAGTCTGTAATAACTTTTTTGATCTTCCTAAAGCATTGCACTTGCCTTATTGGTTGGTCCTTTTTAAGGATTTTGGCTAATCGGCAATCAGCTGCCCGTTCCAAAGAAAGGAAGATGCGGTATATTTCAGAACTGGAGCACAAGGTTCAGACTCTGCAGACTGAAGCTACCACATTGTCTGCTCAACTAACACTTCTACAGGTGGAAAATTTAGAACACAAAATGTTAGTTATGTTTCCTATTTTCCTTTTCCTTATCTTCAACTTTGAATTGATGCAGAGAGATTCTGTCGGGCTTACAAACCAGAACAACGAGTTGAAGTTTCGTATTCAGGCCATGGAACAACAGGCACATCTTCGTGATGGTATAATCTGATTTTCATTTTCGTAAATCGTAATGTATGCAGTTACCAAGATCAATTGGATGCATATGGCAATTTAGCTCTTTGATTAGCATGCTTTGTTTCTTTTTTTCACTTGTGTTTGATTGTATGCTATTAATGCATTATTCTTCAAGTCATAATAGAAGAAAAGGCTCTGATATCTTAGTGTCTCATTCTTCGTACTTCACGGTAGTTCATTTACTGTATGGTTCGAACTTTTAATCCTTTCATGTTACTCCGTTGCTGTTTGATTTTGGGATCAACTTACTGCATTATATTTATTTACCTTCTCTATCATGCTTATTATAATCGTTGTTGAGCGAAAGAAATTTCGAAGATGGGAACTGTGAAGTGAAATTTTCAGTGGTTATTACGCTTGTTTGTATAGCTCTATTAAGATGTTTGTTTGTTACTCGTCTAATAAATACACGCAACATGTCTGTTACCTCTGTTTACGAAGCGTCATACACAAGACACGATTAAACCTGCCGAGCTCCACGTTAGCTCGTCTCAGAAGTGGAGCTAGTGGTCTGCATATTTGTTGTCTTTATTTATCAGTGAAGTTTTATGCCTCAATATCTTTACCCTTATCTTATTGTGTTGCATTTGGACAGCTCTCAACGAAACATTAACTGCTGAGGTCCGGCGGTTAAAGCTTGCTACTCAAGAGCTAGGTGGTGAATCTGATCCGACCAAAGGCATGGTCTCGCAGCAACTTCCTGTTAACCACCAGATGTTTCAGCTACACCAGCAGCAACAATCTTCCCAGCTTAACATTCCCCATCAGTTCCACCACCACCACCACCACCACCAGCAGCAGCAATCTCCACAGCAGAATGGGAACACAATGACAAAATCCGAGTCGAATCAGTAGCCTGTGACTTCTCATTTCAGTATGTTATTATTTCATATTTTCTTCATCTACATCCATTCATTGGTTTTCGATCTCCATGTTCAACCAGTTCGGAGTTGCATGGTTGTGGGTGGCAAAGTTCAACCTGCAGCGGATATCCGTCTCGGAATAAAGATAAAAATATATAGCTAAAACAATCATATATCATCTGTAGTCATAGCTTTTACTTATATATATAGCAGATAATTATATCGGAATGTAAGCATTAAGTTGACATGATTTGTTGCATTAACGTTAGAAGATTTGGCTTGTCCTGTTTGTTCTATCAGTTGGGTAATGTTATGTTTCATTTCTGGCTTGATTTCTCGTTTACCAAATGAAGTAAAACAAAAGGTTGTGACATAAATGTAGCTTGAGTTTAATGTCTCCCATGTCTCTTTCCTTGTTTAAGTTACTGTATCACATCCCGGTTTTCATTTTGATTTTTTTTTTCATTTTGGTCCTCATACTTTTAAAATGATCAATAATGCCACTGATGCGAATTTTTATCCTAATATGAGAATTTGAAAATTTCAGGGGATGTAAAATTAAATTGTCATTATAATATATATATATATTTTTAAAAATGTATGAGAGTTTAAAATTTTTAGGATGCAATTGTCCTTTAATACCTCTCGGTCCATCTTTGGTTATCGACATATGGTCTTCTCTCAACAAGGGCATCGTCAAAGATTTTAGGGTAAACATCACCATTGATCATTAAATTATTCCCGCTTTTCTGTTCTAGTTACCAAACCTTTATTTTGCGCAAAACCGTCACTACCGTTACGTTTTTCCCTCTATTTTGTTTACAATTGTTACTTTTTTTCTTGTTTTAGTCACCAATCTATTGTTTCTTTCCTGTTTTGGCCACTAAATTATTCTCGCATCTCTATTTTTTCGTGAGTTTTTTTAAAGGCGGGTGATCAAAATAAAAAAAAAAAAGTGTAATATTAGTAATTATTTTGCCAAAAATAATAATTTGATGACTAAAACAAAAAATCGTGAATAGCTTAGAGAACAATGGTTATGTTTATCCAAGATTTTAATATAAGATGAATCACTTGAGAAAAAAAGATAAGGAAATAATTTGAACCATTAATTACCATCATCCAACAGTTCAAAAACTGTGTAAAAGTAATTGAATTTTACACAGTGTAAGTTGATCCTAACCTTATATATATATATATTGTTCAGAAGGGCTTGTCTTAAAAGATCCACACACCATATTAAAATCAACTTTTAAAACAAAAACCTTCACTTGGATTGATCTTAAGTGAAGCCAACTAACACTAATTTTGTACATCAACAAGAAGCTTAATTCATTGTAAATGGTTATTTCCTCTTTGTTTTAGCCTAAGACAAAGGCTTTTGTCAAGAGTAAGAAAAGAATTTGTCCTACGGATGAGATGGATATATCTGCTTTTTCATGATTGAAACATATTGAATCTTTCTTTTCAATTCATGTGTAATTATGCTATTCTTTTTCCATACCAAACTACCATTTGAAAGAAGAAAATGCTGTTTGGAAACCAGGAATATCAAAAGAAAATTCATTTTTGCATATCACATGCTTAGTTACACATGTAGGTCTGTACCTGTTGTCTTTTAGATGTCATCCCACAGCGGCTGAACCAGCATCCTCCGTCGTACTATGGAGGCTAATGGCCTCCGATTCGGTAGCTGACTGAGTAGGCGGTACTATCAACTAACTCGAAGGACCTATCACTATAATGGTTCAGCATACACAATCTTCATCAATTTCTTCTTCACCTGTGCAGATCCGAATATCGGAAATGCTGCTCGGCAAAGTTCCAGATGGTTTCACTTTTGCATCAAAGCACAAATCCATCATTATATAATTGATTCAACTAAAAAAACGTTTATCAGCAAAGAAATCAAAACCATATGTATAAATGAGATTAGTCTTTCTAAAGAAAATAATGGGACAAAACTGTGTAAGCTTTAGATTGTTTATCAGCAAATAAATCTAAACCATCACTCACTCACTCACCACACACATGATTGAAACAGCTAAACCTTGCTCTGTTGATACGTTGGATCGATTTCTTTCTCGATTTCGATATTTGTTGGACCTTTAACCCACCCTCCATCGATGGAATCCATAGGTCCATTCAGTCCATCATCCAAGAAATCACCTACTTTTTTCACTTTAATCTCCCTTGGCATAACAGGGTAGTTCCCAGAGAAGCAAGCATAGCAGAAGGTTTGTGAATCACCAGCCAACATCTTCTTCAAGCTGTCGAATGGAAGAAAAGCGAGAGAATCGCATCCGATAAACTCTCGAATCTCCTCCACACTCATTCGGTTCGATATCAACTCCTCTGAGCTCGGTGTGTCCACCCCGTAATAGCAAGAAGCAATAATCGGTGGGCTTGCGATCCTCATGTGAACTTCCTTAGCTCCTGCTTCCTTGATCAACCTAACTATTTTCGAAGATGTGGTTCCTCTTACAATTGAGTCATCAACAACCACAACCCTTTTACCTTCCAACACACCGCGAACCGGTGAGAGCTTAAGCTTAACACCAAAGTCTCGAATCTTCTGCGAAGGCTCGATGAACGTTCTTCCAACATAGTGTGACCGGATCAACCCTTGCTGAAATGGCACCCCTGCTTTGGCTGCATAACCAAGAGCAGCCACCACCCCAGAATCCGGCACTGGAATCACAACATCACATTCAACTGGAGCCTCGGTAGCAAGTATTTCTCCGAAAGCATATCGTGACTCGTAAACAGACCTTCCAAACACAACGGAATTAGGCAAAGCAAAGTAGATATGCTCAAAAATGCATTGTTTCGGTTCAGGGTGAGGCAGCAAGCAAAGTGATTGAACCCCATCTTTTTTATCCACCACCAAAACTTCACCAGGATTCACCTCTCGCTCATACGTTGCCTCGATCAAATCGAGAGCACACGTCTCCGAAGCAAACACAACAGCACCATTACTCCTCCTCCCCATAACCAAAGGCCTAAATCCATGGGGATCGCGCACCGCAACGAGCTTATCCTCGGTCACAAACACCATCGAATAAGCCCCTTCAAGCTTCTCACAAGCATCAACAATCCTCAAAAAGAAAGGCCTAGCCTTTGAAATAGCAATCAAATGAAGCACAACCTCAGTATCCGAACTAGTATTAAAAATCGAACCATTATCCTCAAGCATATGCCTTAAAGCTCTATAATTCACCAAATTCCCATTGTGCGCAACCCCAACAGACCCAAACCTGTAACCAGCAACAAAAGGCTGCACATTTTTCAACATAGAAGAACCAGCAGTCGAATATCTAACATGTCCAATAGCCATTTCACCAGGCAGTTGACTAAGCTTAGACTCATTAAACACATCAGAAACCAAACCAACACCGGTAATAGATTGAAGAACATTGTTATTCACCGCTACAATACCTGCACCTTCCTGTCCACGGTGCTGAAGCGCGTGGAGGGCCAAATAGCAGAGCCGTGAGGCTTCAGGGTCACCAAATATACCCACAACACCACACTCTTCACGGGGCTTATCATCATCATCACTAAAAGATGGCACAAAACTCTCTTCTGGGTCATTTTTGTTCGCCGGAAAGAAGTCGGAGATGGGGTTTTTAGCGGAGACGGTGAACTGAGGTTTCTGGGGATGGAAAACGGGTTTGAAGGGGAAAGAAGAGGGTTTTGGAAGGGTTTTTGGGAAGAGAAAAAAGGGTTTTTTTTTAGTTTGGTTTAGATAAAAGGAAGGGTTTTTGGATATGGGTTTCGATAGAGCTGATGAAGAAGACAAAGTGGAGATGTTGGCGGAGGCTGCCATGGATGCTATGCTGCTGTGTTGTAGGAGAAGATGGGTGGAGTTTGAGAAAAAAAATATGATTTTTAAAGGGTAAACCCTGTTTTCTCTCTCTAGGTTTTTGACTTCAAAAAGGAGAGAATCAGATGCAATGAGAGTGAGGTGGCGCCACGAGATTCTCAATTCAATTACATGGGGTTAAAATATGATTCAAGTCCTTGTATTCTTTCTACATTTTAAATGTCATCCTTCTTTGTATACATTTTTAGTGGATTTAGTCCTTCTATAATAAATTCAGGAAAATTCTAGAGTAAACATCATGTACCGATATGTATCTATTAGAATGAACTCGGTGAGTTGGTGACTAATTCACTGTGTGTTGTTGGCTTTATATTAAGAGTAGATGTTGGCTATAAAATTTTAAAATTGTTTTATATTTAAGGTGAAAATTAAACTTTAGTTTACACAAGCCCTTTAATTTTAGGGTTTAGGGTTTTATGTTAGGGTTTAGGGGTTTAGTATGTAGGGTATATAATTTAAGGTTTATGGTTAGAATTTAGAGTTTAGAGTTTAGGGCTTAGGGTTTAGGGTTTAGGTTGCTAGGGTTTGTGATTTAGATTTTAAATTTTATAAAAGGATTGTGTAAAAAAAATTTACACAGCTTGTGCATCAAAATAAAACCCTATATATATAGAGAGAGAGAGAAAAAATGTTAGGATCAACTTACACAATGTAAAACTCTTTAAGTTTTACGCGTTTTCTAGATCGTTAGATGGGAGAAATTGATGGCTTAGATTAACTTCTTACTCTTTTTTTTCAAGTGATAATCTTCACATATTTACTGTTAATCTCATCCATTCGCTTCACTCATCCAACAGTCCAAAAAACGTGTAAAACATAAAGAGTTTTACACTATGTAAACGAATCTTATCTTATATATATACCTTACTATACATGGCCAAGGACAATAAATTTGTTTCCCTTTTTGTTTTCTTTTCATACTTGGCACTTTTTCTACTTGCCATGTTCAATAAATAAATCAAACTTTGCTGTCAAATAAATCCTTACCAAATTATATTGGTTATATTATAGAGTAAATTACAACGAAGGTCACTTAATCATATGTAATATTATATTTGGGTCATCTAATTATTAAAAATTATATTTGGGTCCCTAAATTATAGATAAGGTTACATTTGGGTCACTTAATTATTAAAGTTTATACTTAGATCACTCAATTATGGATAATATTACATTTGGGTCACCCTTCATATTTAAAAAAGATATATCAATTTGTGTATTAGATTAATTAATAATCTCAAATGAAGTACTTTAGTGTCAACTAGAGTATACAAGTGATTTGGAAGAGAAAAAAAAGACTAAGTTGATGTTTTTTTTAAATATGAAGGGTGACCTAAATGTAACCTTACTGTTGGGCTCGATGGTAAGAACTGAAATGCTCGCCAAGTGTGGAGAAGGTTGATTTTTGGGTGCTTATGGTGGTGGTAAAAGATAAGAAAGATTAACAAGAGATTTAGAGTGGTCCGACTTTCTAACCAAATCCTACATCCACTATCTTAGCACACCACCAAGAATTTCACCAATTCACTAAGAATTATTCTCCTTTTCTAGGCTAAGAAGCCAACTTTTATAATCCGGTTAATTTTTCTACCCAAAGATTAACCAAGACACTCTTGTACAAAGAGAATTCAAAGCAAACACGAAATCCCTCTAATAGGTATTTGTTTGCACAGTTAAGCCCTCACCTAAATCTTAAACACTTGAGCAAAATTTACAATGTAATGCTCACAAGCGTTGTCTATACAAGAAATGTACAATTAAGCTCTAAAAACAATCTCTCATCATAATGTTGTTGACAATTGAAGCATTAGTCTTCCCTTGATGCTTGAAGGTCCCTTTTATACTCCTAATTGAGTTTGTAGCCGTTGAGAGCCGTTGGAGTTGAATTAGAGCCGTTGGAGACTTTATTTACCACCATAAATGCAGTTCTGGTGATGTCTGTTTCGATACACGCGTAGCTGTATCGAAGCGCTCTTCTTCAGAACTAGCTGTTGGAGTCTGATGCAGTGTCCCGTATCGAAACACCTTTGGGCCGTATCGGAACACCCGTACCGAAACGCCTAGTGCCGTATCAAAATAGCCTGCAATTCAAATAGTCGTTGGGAAATAGCCGTTGGGGGTGTATGCCACGTGGGCGTATCGAAACATCAAAGGGTGTTTCAAAACCATACATATCCGTATCGAAACAAATAAACCATGTATCGAAACGAGTTCAAACAGTTTCAAAACGTATTAATACAGATTATGCTTGTATTGAAATAGGTACATTAAAAACACTAGTTTGGCTACTTAAAAACGTTTCAAACATTATCAAAACCTTTTGAAAACACCTCAAACTTATTTTCAAGTTGTTTTTGACTTAAAGAGTATTTTAAATTCTTTTCAATTAAGTAAAATATTTTTCAATTATTATATCAAAACACATATTTCTACACTTACCCATAATTGAGTGACTCAAGTATAACCTTTAATAATTGGGTGACCTAAATGTAACATTACCCATAATTGAGCGACATTTGGTGTAGTTTACCCTATATTATAATTTAATGAGTATTATCCTACTGTGGGAACTTTTAGTTTCCGCAAGCACCTTAGTTTAGGGTTTAGGGGCTTAGTTTAGGGGTTTAGGTGTAGGGATTTAGAATTTAGTGACAATGGTTAGAATTTAGGGTTTAGGGTTAGAATTTAAGGTTTAGTTTTTAAGGTAATATAATGAGGATTTAGGTTTTAATTTATAAACTCTAAATTATAACCCTAAACTATAAAATTCAATCACAATCCCTAAATTAAAAACTCATACATCCAAACCCCTAAATCATACACCCTAAATTAAGTCTATAAACCCTAAAGCTAAGACACTTGTTGAAACTTTTAGTTTTCACCGTCTGTGTATTAAATTATTACCCAATATAAATAGCGTTGTTAGATAAGAGATAAGGATTGAAATTATTTAAGGATCGAATTTATGATTTACATCAATTAAAGATTCATATAAAATCTTTAATCACTTTCATCTGTTGTGTTAACCGATAAGTAATTATAAATATTTATAAGTATTGTAAATATTCATATTTAAAAAAATCATATTTTAAAAAATTCAAATATTCTTAACCAATGTTGAAATCTCTCTCACGTGTGGAACTCGAGATTTTATTCAATGGTCAAATTCTAATGTTGGCCTCAAATTTTTTTCTAAACATTAATACACATTTTTATTATAAAAGGCATTATGTTGAGTAATTCATATACAAATGAATTAAACTATTTTAGGCTAAAGGGTTTCAAGTCTTAGTAAAAAATATAAAAAAATCAATTAAATCATCGTAAATCAAAGTACACCCAACTAAGCTATTTAACCGGTAAAAAATCAATTATCATATCATCAATAAATATCAATAGATCATTATTTTGAATAATGACAACTGAAAAAACAGAATCTTCGATGAATAGTAATCACCAAAAAATTCAAAAAATTTTGTGAGTCTTTTTATTTTTATCTAATCGAGACACTTTACTAGCGAACTAAACTATCAGTTAAGTTATTCTGCTACACACATTTGATTATATCAGCAAATAACTACGAAAGGAGATTAAATTTTGTATGGCCACAAGAAGACCTAAACTAGAAAAAAAAACATGATACGAAAAGTAAAGAAAATAATGAACACGGACAGTCGACAATTAACACTAAAATCAATAAGATATCGTTCAAATATGACAAGAAATATTAAATTTTTAAACACATAAATTTACGCAAATTATATATCAAAATACTTTTCATAAAATACTACTATATAACAAGAATTAAATCTTAAAAGTTGTAATCTCTACTAACAACTAATTGATCGACCAAAATAAATTATTATATCCCTTAAGCAAAGTTAGAAATTCAAATCCCGACAATAAAAAGAGAAAATTGAATTTAGATGACCATTTCTGTATTTAGCATCTGCAAACAATAAATTGAATACCGATAGTTTATCTCAATGTTAGCCAGTAGTCCATTAATTACAGCCCAACAAACTAACAGCAGCCTATGTGGGCTAACTATTTCAGAAATGTCCACGTCAGATTTCCAGTCGACCAAATCTAGGCAAACTGATGGCGGCGGCGCCTCCACGTCCTCACTCCGCCACAAACCCTCGCCGTCGTAATTTATTTTTGCTCTTTTCATTTGTTGCACCATGTTAAAAATTCATACTTAAAAAAAAAAAATCCGTTTTTTGCTCGAACCGAATTCCCGATCTAAAATTCAGCCATGGAAGGACCCGAAACGAGCTTGGTTGAAGTAAGAGAAGAGCTCATGGTTTCCCCAGGTTGCGAAACCCTAAACCCTTGTTCAAAAACAGCTCATTTCCTCAAACCCAATTTAAATTCCCTCGAAACCCAACTTCCCAAGCTTCCTTCGCAACGCCTTTCGAATCTGGAACGATCTTCTTTTGAACCCAAAGATCTGCGTTTGAGTATCGGTTTCCATGGGTGGAGATGCAGGGCAAGAAATTGGTCAATCTGGGTTGAAAAGATGAGGGTTTTACACGAACCGATTTGGAAGAAAGCTGGAATTTTCGAAGCTGTGTTGAATTCGACTTACCAGATTAAGCGAAACAGTGATTTAGTTCTCGGGTTAGCTCAGAAATGGTGTTGCGAAACCAAAAGTTTCATCTTTTCTTGGGGTGAAGCCAGTGTTACACTCGAAGATGTGATAATTCTTGGGGGGTTTTCTGTTTTAGGTTCCCCTGTTTTCGCCCCGCTCGAAACCGATGAATCGAAGGAAATTGAAGAGAGTTTGAAGAGTGCAAGGATTGAAATCGTGAGAAGCAAAGCTAAAAAGGCCTGCCCTCGTTTGTGGATGCAGAGATTCATGGACAGTGACAACGAATTCGAATTCGAGCACGAAGCGTTTCTCGCCTTTTGGCTTTCGAGGTACGTTTTCACCAATGCGCACGAAACGATTAGGGAACATGTTTTCTCCATTGCAGTTCATTTAGCTAGAGGGACAAGACTTGCTTTAGCACCTGCAGTGCTTGCTAGTATATATAGAGACTTGTGTTTGTTGAAAGATGCTATCATTGCTTCGAAAAAAACGGCGAAAGACGAGGTGTTTAAGCTTACCCTTTGGTCGCCGTTTCAATTAGTTCAGGTTTGGGCTTGGGAGAGATTTGCAGAGCTGAGACCTCAACCGAATCCGATAGCCAAAGGCGAGCCGAGGCTGGTCCAATGGCATGACGTGAGTTGCAAGGTTGAGAATGTGAGGTTAGCTCTAGAGTCAGCTAGTGGAAGTTTCGAATGGCGTCCTTATACTATGCAGGTTGATAACTGGAAACAACCTAAGTTTTATAGAGAGAATGAAGTTTGTATATGGACCACAGCTCGACTCGATAAAGAACTCGAGTCCTTTGTTCGGTGCTTGAAGGTTAGTGAGCTAGTGGGACTTGATTGCATAGAACAGTACCTTCCTCATCGAGTTGCAAGACAGTTTGGAATGGATCAGGATATTCCAGGTTGTGTTCCTCAATCGAAAAATCAGACACATGAGATTGCCTGGCTTAATTACTGTGAATCACTTACCGGTGTAAAATTATACATTCCATCTCGGCTCTATAAAGGTGGTGTTACGGCACGATACTGGAAGTGGTGGAAGGATTCGGTTGTGGAGGGCAAAGGGACAGCTAAGGGTTTGAAGAAATCGGCAAAGAATCGTAAAGGGAAGAAGAAAGGGGAAAGTTCTTCCAGTTGCTCTGGCTTTCATCAGAAAATAGAGAGTTTCCATCAAAAGACGGAAGCTAATGATCCATCGGTTTCTCCTAATTGCGCCGTGAAGAGCTCGAAGAAACAAGGAGATAGTGTCAACAAGACTAAGAAATCAAAGAGTGTATCCCAGATTTTGGAAGAAAAGCAAGTTCACAACAATGACTCTACTTCTTATGCCTCTTGTAGAAAGAAATCAGCGAAGAATACGAACGGAAACAAAATGGGAAAGGAAGAATCTTCTTCTCCCAATGTTCCTTTGGGAAGTTCGAAAGAATCAGCACAAACTTTGAAAAGAAAGAAGAGAGACGGCAGCGAGTCTGCTTCTCCCGATGTTCCTTTGGGAAGCTCAAAAGAATCAGCACAAACTTTGAAAAGAAAGAAGAGAGACGACAGTCATTCGGCTTCTCCCGGTTTGAGTAAAAAACGGATGAAAAATTCCACAGAGAAATCTAAAGGAATGAAGAAAGATACTCCTGTGTCTGCGTCTTCTAGACCGGCTTTCGGAAGGTCCAAAAAACCAGCATTGGTTATGAAAGATAAGGAGGAAGGTAGTAGTGGTGTTTTACCTTCAGTGAGTGCAAAAGAATCACCGTGTAACGGAAAGGAAGCGGAGGATTCGACTGAGGATTATAACCCAACAATAGCAGAAATGATGAGATCCTGCAAGAAGCGTCACAGTATTAGAGCTAAAGATTCCGAAGATGATGGAAATCCATCATCTCATTCCCAAGGTCTTTCATCAACGATTGCAGACGACGAGGTTGTTAAATATTTGGAGCCATTAGCAATGTTGGCAGAAAAGGTCATCGAGGACGAGTCCGTGCTAAGACTAGGGGAAACTCTCGAAGATCCCTACAAGGATCAGAGAGAACAAGAGATCGCGCAGGAGGAAGTTGCAATGGGAGAATCACAAAGAATAGTAGAACGCGAAAACGACAACCCCGAACAACCAGTTCACGAAATGCTAAGCATCAACGGCGTCGAAGGAGAGTGCAGTTGCTACGCAGTTGACATACCAGGATTAACACTCGAAGCTCGGATTAGCAGGCTTGAGAAACTTGTTGAAGAGCTAAAAGCAATGAGATCTGCTTGCAAGTAGTCCCTTGCCATTATCATCAAGATATGTACTTTACTCATTATCGTTTTTTCCACCATTTTTAATTTATATAATTAGAATAATGTTATGATTTTCTTTGGTTGGTTTGATTTTGACCAAACAATGTATGTACAAACATGAGCTTGTTGTTAATTAGCATAAATTATGACTGCTATGGAATGCCTGGTTATTTGTAATTTTATTTTAACATAAAAATAGTATTGGATTGTATAAAAGATGTTTGTAGCAAATTAAATTCGGAGCGTCGTCTTTGTAATGAATTTTTACGGTATTCGATTTGAATAGTAATTCGATAGATTGAATAACGTTGGTTATAACAAAAATAATCAAATATTATAGCTGCCTGATTAGGGGCGTAAATGAACAGAGCGTTCGACGAACCGTTCGTATATTAAGCTAAATAAACGAGTGTGAACAAAATTTTTATGTTCGTTTAATAAACGAACGAACACGAACAAATGTGTGTTCGGTTCGTTTATGTTCACAAACAAACTCGTTTATAGGCTCATCTATAAGCTCGTTTATAAGTTTGTTTATAAGCTCTTTTACAGGATGAAAATAGTTGTGGATGTATCTAAATACTATTTTTTGTTTTGTTGCTAAGTATGTTATATAAGTTCATGTTGAAATGTAAGTTTTATTTTGTTGTTTTTGTTTTATTTATTTATTTATTTATTTATTCATTTATTGTTAATTTAGTTAACATTTTTTTAATATATAAACGAACACGTAAACGAACACATTCGCGAACACGTTCATGAACACTTAAACGAACATGTTCGTGAACACTAAACAAACGAACACAAACCGAACATGAAGACCTTTAAAAATAAATAAACAAACACAAACATAATCTTGTTCGTTGAAGCTCGGTTCATTTACACCCCTATGCCTGATACCAAAATTGTTGACAAGTTTGGACCTTAATATGTGTTGACCCATTTTGAAATATGGACCCATCAGTCAATAAATCTGGTCCAAAAACAAATGTCATATATTTAAAATAAAGTTATAAAATTTGAATTTTGTGAAGAAAATAAATAAAAAAATGAATTTAAGATCTTGAGATTAATCAGCTCAAAACAATGCCTAATATTGCATGAATAATAGTTTATAAAATCTTTAAAATAACATAATTCATGTGACTAGAATCTTTTATTATAAATGTAGAGAAATTAAGATCTTGAGATTATACAAATCAAAACAAAATAATATTGTATAAATAGTCATTCATGAAATCTTAAGAATAATATGACTCGAATGAATATATGTGGGAGAGGCTTAGCCCTCACCCCACCTCAATTTTTTTAGGGTAAACTATAAAAAAAGTCCCCCGACTATGCTCCAATTATCTTTTGCATCCCCGACTATCAGAAGTTACAAACTGGTCCCCTGACTTAAAAGAAATAACAAATTGATCCAGTGCCGTTAAAAATTTAACGGTTGGTGACGTGGCAGTTAACAAAAATTGGCATAATAACACATTTAGTCCTCAACTTTTACACTTTGTTTAACTTTGCCCTAATTCTAAAAAAATGACCCTTAACATTTAAAAATTTTATCAATTTGATCGTTGTCGCAGTTTGTTCCGAGCATCAAAATACCGGTAGCCTCTTCCTCTTCCACGTCTTGCCCGACTCCTCCCCTCCCCTTGCTTCTTCCTCCACCGCTCCTACCATATGATATACCTTCCAATGCTCTATTAACAAGTTGGTTTTGCATGCCACCGGTTCCACGACCCTTCTTTGTGGCCAAATTAACACATTACTAGAAGCGGTTCGCTTCACCCTGCACAACAATTATGCAACAAAAATCAATTTGCTTCAAGGGAACACTTGACACGAATAAAACTCCCACGTTTTATAATTCTTATTAAACCCAAAAATACATGAAGGGTAGAAAGAATTTAATGATAAGCAGAAGACCGAAGAGGTTACAATGAAACTACATTGTTTGATCTTGATTCTGGACCATTCCATGGTCTTTTCCTCCTCTTGTTACAATGGAAATTCATGTGGTGTTCAGGAACAGATTCTGCTCTGGTGCGAAGATCATAATCGAAACGCTGCAGCTGCTCTCTTCACATTATCGAAACTCGATTCAAACAAGATCATAATCGGAAATTACAGCACTCTTACGCCTCTACTCGAACTCTTACGCGTAGGGCATCCGCTGGCAGTGAAGGACGTTGTATCAGCAATATTCAGGTACTTACGAACATAGTAAAGCTTACTGAATTAGGGGCAGTGAAGGTAGTCATGGATAAACTGTATGATGGTATACATGTTGATGAGCTATTGGGAATTCTTGCACTTCTATCTCAACATCTAGATGCCATGGATGATATCAGTGAAGAAACACCCACCTCAAATTGTGCACCTAAATCAGCCTGTCCTTCAATTATTCCAATAAGTTCTGTCAAGCGCACTCAGGAGGAGCTTTCTCCCCAAATATGCTCAAACTTTTTAAGAATTCAGCTCCTAAACTCTGCAATACAATTGAATAAAATCAATTCTGCATCTTCTATTTTGTAGCAAATCAAAATTGAAAATTCACTATGCTGGGGAAAGGAGGGACCAGATCGGTTATGAATGCTTAAGTAGCAAATCAAAATACATTACCTTTTTAATTAAATCAGTTATGTGCCTTTCCGTTTCGTCTTGAGGTTCCAAGAGCTCAAAACCTACAAATATAGTTAATTCCCCCTCATAGAAGAACACTACATTCAGAAGACAATTTAATCAACAAGGCTAAGAACTCAAACATGTATATTACCCATAACTTAAAACTCGAATTTCACCATAACAAAAACCTTAACAAGACCTCATGAGAATGCAACATTACCTTTCACATCCTGCCTCAATGAACAGCATCACGCTCCACAATCTCATCTATAAGAAACAAAGCAAAGGCAAGGCTAAATACACAATTCATTGAAATACTAATTGTAACACCCAGGTTTAGGGGTTAGGTAAAAATAATATTTTAATATTATTTTGGGCTCGGTTTCATAAATAAAATGATCCTTTAAAATTTCGGGTTTCAAAATAAACGATTTGGATGTGACCAAAATGAGTTAGACTCAAAATTTAAGAGCTACTTTAAAAACAAGGATAGCCATTCATTAATGGCCTTTTGGGTAATTTACCCATCATCAAATTTAAACCCCCTTTTCCTAACATCTTTCTACTATTCATCCCCTTCTTCATTTTTTTCTCCAACGTGAAAGAGAGCTCTTCTCCTCTTGTTACTATTTCATTCAAAAAGCTTCTCCATTTCAACTCCAAATTGAAAGGTAATGGTATTTTTGACTTCCCCTCATCTTCCTCTCCATAAAAGTACTCTTTATTTTCATTTCCATGAAAGTTTTAGAAAATGTCATTTTAAAAAGTTTGGATTAAAGATGAAAGCTTTATGTTGAAAAACCAAATGTTTTGATTTAATATGTTTAGTTATGATGTATAGAGGTCAAATGGTATGACATATGTGAATTTCAAATGATTTTGGGAAATTTTCGGAATTGGGTTTCAAAGAGGTTTTTGGAGGGTTTTAAAGTGGTTTTTGGGGGTTGTTTAATGTTGGATTTTGAGGGCTGGTGCTAGTATGGTATATGAGGGTTGCTTTGGGTGTGTTTGGTGGTTGTTTGGATGCTTGAAATGGAAGATTTCAGTGGGTTTTAGGGGCTGCTCGGAAATTCTGTTTTGGGGTTGATTTTGAGTGTTGGATGCTTGCTAATGTTAATCCGGGTTAGTTCCGATGATGAGTTATTGATTTTGAATGTTTTGTTTGTGTTTGAGATTGATTAGAATCGAGTTTGGGCATCGGTGAAGCATCAGAAGTGAATCTGGGAAATTGAAGGTGGTTGCTTGCTTGGTCTTTAAGCTTGGAAGTTTAGGTGAGTGGTTAATTGTTTTAAATGGTTTTAAAAATAGTTGGTTCGAGTATATAGACTAGGTTGGGCTTGGTAGACCCACCTAGAGTTAGGATTAGGGTGGTAGCCTAATCCTAAGCTTGATCTAGAGCTTTTGGATGAACTCATTTATGTGGTTGTGTATGTCTCGTTTGAAATGTGATATGTGTGCTTATGTATATTGTATTATACATGTGAGATGAGATATGACTTGTGATGCTTGAGACATGCATGATGATGGTTGTTGGTGAGTACGTGCTAAGCACGGAAATGATTGGAATGAGTAATGTGAAATGAGTGAATGTTGGCACTAGTATACTTGAATACAAATGATCGATCATTAGGATGTTAGTGTGTACACATGAGTCAAAAGTCGCGCGTGGCCTTGGTGGCGTTGAGTCACCAAGGAGGAGTACGAGTTCGCCCGGAAATTGTATTTAAATATAGTCGGTAATGAGTGGAATCCCATCGACGGGGCGTGAGGATGAGTGGAATCCTCTCCGCGAGACCGGTGATGAGTGAAATCCCACCGTGAGGTAATGTGGTTCTTGGATGTGAGTTCCAACATGTCTATCCGCGTATTCGGGTCATAGCTAGGTGCCAATGTTGTTTGATATGTGTTTCAATGTGTTAAGGTTTATGATCTTTAATGGGACGCTCGAATGTGATTACATGTAATGTAGAATTGAGCTTATGATCATGACATTTATATTGTCTATTGTTCATGCATCTTTACCTTGTGGTTCTCGTGGATCCTTGGTATATTTGTGTAATGCCTTGGCTAGATTGTGCTCGGACCCTGCAATGTTGAGGTTTGTTTTTAAGAGCTCACCCTCACTAAGCATCATTGCTTACGCTCTCTTTGTTCAACATTGCAGATCCTTAGTTCGTGGGTTGCTTGAGCAAGTGGAGGGCCTCCAAGTGTGGTTGTTGGCTTGAGTACATCAAGTATGACTTTTAAATGTTGAACATGTAATAGTTTAAGCAATGGGACATGTGTCTTTTGATGGATGTTTGTTGGTTGTTTAGGAGCTTGTTTAGACTCCATGTTATCTTGCTTTTGTATGGCTTGTGATGCCATGTTTGAATTGTAATCCATGCCTAAATTGCTTATTACGAATGTTAGCTATGTGTCTCCTTAGGTTGCCTTCATGTTGAATGTTGAAGTATGAACTTTGAATGCTTGAATGCCATCTTGGGTCTATTGCATGATTTCCTTGATGTTTATACATGTTGGGTGCTTGTATGGCTATATAGTGGTATGTAAATGTTGTAAGAATGTTTGGTTGGGGCTAGGGAAGTCTTAAATTGCATTTAGATTCGAGTCTTGATCGTTTTGCTGAGTTTGGGAGGTTTTGCAGTGCAGGGGTATCGATACGGTTGGTACGGTATCGATACCACCTTATTGTTCCAGGCCTTTCGTTTCGATACACGGGGAGACGTATCGATACCATTTTGGACACTGGAGCTACTGTCCGACTTGGTATCGATACCGGTCTCAGGCGTATCGATACCATTTTGGTCACTGAAGTCACTGTCCAACTTGGTATCGATACCGGTCTTTGGCGTATCGGTACGGCCATCTTAGCGTTGACCGTGAGAAAGTCAATCGTTGGGGAGGGTATCGATACACTCCTTGGGTGTATTGATACGGCTTCTACGGGTTGACTTTGACCAGTTGACTTAGTCAAAGGGGTATCGATACACCCCTTAAGGGTATCGATACCGCCTGCAGTTTAAGTTTAAAATTGGGCTGTAACATGATTGTTGAGTTCGTTTGATTGTTTGTATATGCTGTTCCGCTGTATGATCACTTAAGGTTCAATATCCATTTAGACAAGATTTTAAAATGAAAAAAATAGGGTTGTTAACCGAGGGGGAACCTTAACGGGTTTCGCTTCAGTTTTCCCCGTGTGGCCCACTCGGACCGGTCATCCGGCCAGACCGGGACGAGGGGGTTACACTTGTTGGTATCAGAGCCTAAGGTTACCGAGACCTTGGGCAGGTAAGTGAGGTAAGTTTAAGTTTTAAATTGATTTGCACGGTGTTTGCTTGCCTTGAAAGAATGGTTGCTTGTTTGACAAGTATGATTGACTGTTTATTCAAAAGTATGTGTGTGTGAGTCCCATTGCTACTATTACATTGGAAAAATGATTTTTAAGTGAGGGAACGTACTTGGACACTTGGAAGCCTTGCCTTGCTAACCCAGCTTGTATGTTTTGTTGTTGTGGTTGTAGTTGATATCTGTTAGAGCGATGTCTAGACCGAGAGGTAGACCGAGGGTGGTTCGTCAAGAACCACGGGTTGCGGCTCCTGTTGAGCCGACAGTTGGTGTGGGGGCTCACATAGAAGGGCCGGTGGCCGCGGGAGCTGGCGCTCCACCACCACCTCCTCCACCTGGAGTTGGGGGCGAGGATGGAGCCGGAGGAGATGGACCTCAAGGTGGCCAAGGTCCAGCTGGAATTGACATGACTCCGCTAGTGCAAGCGATAGCGGGAGCATTCCAGGCCGCAGTTGCGGGAGCTCAGGCTGCAGCTCAGCCTAGGTATGACGATGCCAGTATACCTTTGGAGAGGCTCCGTAGCTTGGGGGCCGAGGAGTTTAGAGGATCTACTCCGGAGAGGTCGGAGTTATGGTTGGAGAAGACAGTTCGTATCTTGGCTCAGATGGGTTGTGCGGGCGCACGTAGATTGAGTTGTGTGATCTCGTTGCTTTAGGGTGATGCCTACACCTGGTGGGTCACCATTACCACTGGGGTTCCAGAGACAGAGATTGACTGGGATTTCTTTGAGTCCGCTTTCCGGAATAGGTACTTGGGACCGAGGTACTTAGATGAGAAAAAGCGGGAGTTTATGGCTCTTACTCAGGGAGATGCTTCTATGACTGATTATGAGATCCGCTTTGTTCGCTTGGGTCAGTATACCCCAGAGTTGGTTCCTACTGAAGTGGAACGCTGCAACCGTTTCTGTTATGGATTGAATGAAGAGATTAAGAGGTACACGTTGGCTTCTGACTACTCAGACTTTGATTTATTGGTCGCGAGGGCCAAGGATTTGGAGCATAGTTTGGGTTTGGCCAAACGATCTGGTGGTTCTAGTTCTGGCAAGAGGCATAACCACTTTGATGGTAGAGACGCCAAGAGGCACAGAGGTGGCGGACATCAGTTCGATCATAGACGTGGCGGTAGCCACCATGGTAGGGGCCATCAGAGCCATAGAGGAGGAGGGCGTTTACCCGAGTGTACCCGATGTGAGAGACAGCACGCTGGTGAGTGTTGGGGTAACTTTCATGCTTGTTGGAACTGTGGTTCGAGGGACCACTTTAGGAGGGATTGTCCGCATCAGGCGGCTCAGGCACCGAACATTGCTCAGGCTCCTACGAGAACGAATGATTTTTAGAGAGGCCGTGGGCGCGGTCGTGGTTACTTCCAGCCTAGGGCTGATGCACCTAGGGTAGACGCTCAGAGGAATCTTGCTCATGTTGTGGCTGTGCAGCCAGAGGCGGGAGGACCAGCGAGAGTTTATGCTCAGAGAGAGGCCGGGAACGACACTGATGTGATAGCATGTAATTTCGAGTTACATTCCATGTCTTTGCTTTCTTTGGTTGATTCGGGTTCTACGCATTCCTACATTTTGAGTGAGCATGCACAGAAGTTAGATATCCCTGTAGAGATCTTAGATGTAGGTATGCATGTTACTAGTTCTTTTGGTGAGACAGTTGTGGTTAGACATATGTATAGGAGATGCCCACTGAAGATTCAGGGTCATGTGTTTTCAGTTGATATGATGGAACTTCCCTTCCATAGTTTTGATATTATTTTGAGTATGGATTGGTTGGTTGGTTGAGCACCGGGCTAGTGTGGATTTTGAGACAAAGAGAATTTCTTTGAAGCTTTCCGATGACTACGAGGTAGTGGTAGTGGGCGAGAACATTAAGTTCTTATCTAATGTAATGTCAGCTTTAGAGGCTCATAGGTTGATGGACTCTGGATGTGGAGCTTATTTAGATTATATTATGAATCCGGATATGAGTGAAGCTAGACCGAAAGATATCAGAACAGTGTGTGACTTTCCAGATGTGTTTCCTGAAGAGTTGCCGGGTTTGCCTCCTGACAGAGATGTTGAGTTTGTGATTGAGACAGTTTCAGGATCTAATCCAGTTTCGATAGCTCCGTATCGTATGGCTCCGAAAGAGTTGAAAGAATTGAAGAGTCAGTTGCAAGAATTATTAGACCGTGGTTTCATTAGACCTAGTAGTTCTCCGTGGGGTGCTTCAGTGTTGTTTGTGAAAAAGAAAGATGGTAGCATGCGCATGTGTATTGACTATAGACAGTTGAATCAGTTGACTGTGAAGAACAAGTATCCGTTGCCTCGTATAGATGATTTGTTTGATCAGTTGAGAGGTGCTTCAGTGTTCTCGAAGATAGATTTGAGATCCGGGTATTATCAGTTGAAAGTAAAGGAGTGTGATGTTCCGAAGACAGCTTTTAGGACTAGATACGGTCACTATGAGTTTCTTGTGATGCCATTTGGGCTCACGAATGCACCTGCAGCATTCATGGACATGATGAACAGAATTTTTAGAGACTACCTAGACCGTTTTGTAGTTGTTTTCATTGACGATATACTTGTGTACTCGAAGACAGAACGAGAGCATGATGAGCACTTGAGATTTGTTTTACAGAGATTGTTGAGCAATCAGTTGTATGCGAAGCTTAGTAAATGTGAGTTCTGGATTCGAGAGGTTGTATTTCTTGGCCATGTTGTTTCGGCCGAAGGTATCCGAGTTGATCCATCGAAGATTGAGGCAATTGTTGAGTGGAAACAACCTAAGTCCGTGACCGAGATTAGGAGTTTCCTAGGATTAGCCGGTTACTATAGGAGGTTTGTTGATGGTTTCTCTAGGGTGGCTGCTCCTTTGACTAAATTGTTGCAAAAAGGAGTTAAGTTTGAATGGTCAGATGCAAGACAGAAGGCCTTTGAGAAATTGAAAGAAGCTTTGACAAATGCTCTAGTGTTAGTGCAACCTGTTTCAGGTAAGGAGTTTGTGATCTACAGTGATGCTTCCTACGTAGGCTTAGGATGTGTTTTGATGCAAGAGAGAAGAGTTGTTGCTTATGCTTCTAGACAGTTGAAGATTCATGAGAAGAACTATCCTACTCATGATATAGAGCTAGCCGCAGTTGTGTTTGCATTGAAGATTTGGCGTCATTACTTGTATGGTGAGAAGTGTATTGTTTACACCGATCACAAGAGCTTGAAGTACTTGATGACACAGAAAGAGTTGAACTTGAGACAGAGAAGATGGCTAGAGTTGTTAAAAGATTATGATTTGACCATTGAGTATCATCCGGGTAAAGCAAATGTAGTAGCCGATGCTTTGAGTAGAAAAATGGTTGTTGAGTTGAGAGCTATGTTTGCTAGATTGAGTGTGTCCGATGATGGTGGTTTGATCACCGAGTTGCAAGTGAAGCCTTCCTTGATTCAGTTGATTAGAGAGAAGCAGTTGCAGGATGCGAGCTTAGTTCCTCATGTTCAGGACATAGCCGAAGGAAGGCCGACTGAGTATAGTTCCAGTGGTGAGAGCTTGTTGTGCTTTAGAGATAGAATTGTTGTACCAGAAGATGTTGAGTTGAGACGTCAGATTTTGAGTGAAGCACATTCGAGTCCCTTTTCTATGCATCCGGGTAGTACCAAAATGTACCGAGATTTGAAGAATGATTACTTCTGGGTTGGTTTGAAGAGAGATGTAGCCGAGTATGTGAGCCGTTGTATGGTTTGTCAGAGAGTGAAGGCAAAACATCAGGTTCCTTCAGGTTTGCTACAGCCTTTGAAGATTCCGGAATGGAAATGGGAGAGGATCACCATGGATTTTGTGTCGGGGTTGCCCTTGTCTACTTCGAAGAAGAACTCCGTTTGGGTGATTGTTGATAGGTTCACTAAGTGTGCTCACTTCTTAGCAGTGAACACTACGGATTCCTTAGACAAGTTGGCAAACTTGTACATCCGTGAGATTGTGAGACTTAATGGAGTTCCGAAGTCTATTGTTCAGATAGAGATCCTAGATTTACTTCGAGATTCTGGGGTTGCTTGTATAGTGCTTTAGGTAGCCGTTTGCATTTCAGCACATCTTACCATCCTCAGTCTGATGGGCAGTCAGAGCGAGTGATAAAGATTCTTGAGGATATGCTTCGTTGTTGTGTGATTGATTTTCAGGGTTCTTGGGAGAAGCACTTACCGTTGGTTGAGTTTGCTTACAACAACAGTTATCAGTCTAGCATTCAGATGGCACCTTATGAGGCTTTGTATGGTAGACGATGTAGGACTCCGATTTGTTGGGCTGAGACAGGTCAGAGATTGTTACCTATGCCAGACTTGCTTAAGGGAACTACCGAAAAAGTGAAGTTGATTTGTGACCGTCTGAAAGCAGCTTCCGATCGTCAGAAGTCTTATGCAGATTTGAAGAGGAAAGAGATTGAGTACTCAGTGGGTGAGAAAGTGTTTCTGAAAGTATCTCCGTGGAAGAAGGTAATGAGATTTGGCCGGAAGGGCAAGTTGAGTCCGAGGTTCATTGGTCCGTATGAGATAGTTGAGCGGATTGGGCCTGTAGCTTATCGTTTGAGGTTACCTTCTGAGTTAGAGAAGATCCATGATGTCTTTCATGTGTCTATGCTTAGGAGATATAGATCGGATCCTTCTCATGTGATGTCCGTTGAGGAGATAGAGTTAAATCCGGATTTGTCCTATAATGAGGAACCCGTTGAGATACTTGCTTCTGATGGCAAGGTGTTGCGTGGCAAGACCATAGAGTTGGTCAAGGTGTTGTGGAGGCATAGAGGTGTGGAAGAGGCCACGTGGGAGAGGAAAGCAGATATGGTTGAGCAGTTTCCGTATTTGTTTCCACCAGGTAATTTCGGGGACGAAATTCCTTAAGTGGGGGAGAGTTGTAACACCCGGGTTTAGGTGAAAATAATATTTTAATATTATTTTGGGCTCGGTTTCATAAATAAAATGATCCTTTAAAATTTCGGGTTTCAAAATAAACGATTTGGATGTGACCAAAATGAGTTAGACTCAAAATTTAAGAGCTACTTTAAAAACAAGGATAGCCATTCATTAATGGCCTTTTGGGTAATTTACCCATCATCAAATTTAAACCCCCTTTTCCTAACATCTTTCTACTATTCATCCCCTTCTTCATTTTTTCCTCCAACGTGAAAGAGAGCTCTTCTCCTCTTGTTACTATTTCATTCAAAAAGCTTCTCCATTTCAACTCCAAATTGAAAGGTAATGGTATTTTTGACTTCCCCTCACCTTCCTCTCCATAAAAGTACTCTTTATTTTCATTTCCATGAAAGTTTTAGAATGTCATTTTGAAAAGTTTGGATTAAAGATGAAAGTTTTATGTTGAAAAACCAAATGTTTTGATTTAATATGTTTAGTTATGATGTATAGAGGTCAAATGGTATGACATATGTGAATTTCAAATGATTTTGGGGAATTTTCGGAATTGGGTTTCAAAGAGGTTTTTGGAGGGTTTTAAAGTGATTTTTGGGGTTGTTTAATGTTGGATTTTGAGGGCTGGTGCTAGTATGGTATATGAGGGTTGCTTTGGGTGTGTTTGGTGGTTGTTTGGATGCTTGAAATGGAAGATTTTAGTGGGTTTTAGGGGCTGCTCGAAAATTCTGTTTTGGGGTTGATTTCAGTGTTGGATGTGAGTTCCAACATGTCTATCCGCGTATTCGGGTCATAGCTAGGTGCCAATGTTGTTTGATATGTGTTTCAATGTGTTAAGGTTTATGATCTTTAATGGGATGCTCGAATGTGATTATATGTAATGTAGAATTGAGCTTATGATCATGGCATTTATATTGTCTATTGTTCATGCATCTTTACCTTGTGGCTCTCGTGGATCCTTGGTATATTTGTGTAATGCCTTGGCTAGATCGTGCTCGGACCCTGCAATGTTGAGGTTTGTTTTTAAGAGCTCACCCTCACTAAGCATCATTGCTTACGCTCTCTTTGTTCAACATTGCAGATCCTTAGTTCGTGGGTTGCTTGAGCAAGTGGAGGGCCTCCAAGTGTGGTTGTTGGCTTGAGTACATCAAGTATGACTTTTAAATGTTGAACATGTAATAGTTTAAGCAATGGGACATGTGTCTTTTGATGGATGTTTGTTGGTTGTTTAGGAGCTTGTTTAGACTCCATGTTATCTTGCTTTTGTATGGCTTGTGATGCCATGTTTGAATTGTAATCCATGCCTAAATTGCTTATTACGAATGTTAGCTATGTGTCTCTTGAGGTTGCCTTCATGTTGAAGTATGAACTTTGAATGCTTGAATGCCATCTTGGGTCTATTGCATGATTTCCTTGATGTTTATACATGTTGGGTGCTTGTATGGCTATATAGTGGTATGTAAATGTTGTAAGAATGTTTGGTTGGGGCTAGGGAAGTCTTAAATTGCATTTAGATTCGAGTCTTGATCGTTTTGCTGAGTTTGGGAGGTTTTGCAGTGCAGGGGTATCAATACGGTTGGTACGGTATCGATACCACCTTCTTGTTCCAGGCCTTTTGTTTCGATACGCGGGGAGACGTATCGATACCATTTTGGACACTGGAGCTACTGTCCGACTTGGTATCGATACCGGTCTCAGGCGTATCGATACCATTTTGGTCACTGAAGTCACTGTCCAACTTGGTATCGATACCGGTCTTTGGCGTATCGGTACGGCCATCTTAGCGTTGACCGTGGGAAGTCAACCGGTGGGGAGGGTATCGATACATTCCTTGGGTGTATCGATACGGCTTCTACGGGTTGACTTTGACCAGTTGACTTAGTCAAGGGGGTATCGATACACCCCTTAAGGGTATCGATACCGCCTGCAGTTTAAGTTTAAAATTGGGTTGTAACGTGATTGTTGAGTTCGTTTGATTGTTTGTATATGTTGTTCCGCTGTATGATCAGTTAGGGTTCAATATCCATTTAGACAAGATTTTAAAATGAAAAAAATAGGGTTGTTAATCGAGGGGGAACCTTAACGGGTTTCGCTTCGGTTTTCCCCCTGTGGCCCACTCGGACCGGTCATCCGGCCAGACCGGGACGAGGGGGTTACACTAATAGTAAAAACAAATTATTAAAAAAGAATTATAGGTTTACCAGCAGTATGTAGTTGCCCTAAAATGTCTACTATTTTAGAAATATACTCCTTTGTATCCTTGCAAAATAAAGGGAGCGCCCAAATCTAAAAGTTCGAATTCAATTAAATTGAAGGAGTCGGGCAGGACGTAGAAGAGGAAGAGGCTATCGGTATTTTGATGCTCGGAACAAACTGCGACGGCGATCAAATTGATAGAATTTTTAAATGTTAAGGGCCATTTTTTTAGAATTAGGGCAAAGTTAAACAAAGTGTAAAAGTTGAGGACTAAATGTGTTATTATGCCAATTTTTGTTAACTGCCACGTCACCAACTGTTAAATTTTTAACGGCACTGGATCAATTTGTTATTTTTTTAAGTCAGGGGACCAGTTTGTAACTTCTGATAGTCGGAGGATGCAAAAGATAATTGGAGCATAGTCGGTGGACTATTTATGTAGTTTACCCTTTTTATTAACGGTACAATCGTCCATCAATCTCAACTGTGTAAAAGATTCGTTATGCCAAAAGTTTAACATAGTTTAGTTTCAGTTTGATCTTACGGTTAGCATTGGTGAAACATATATGAAAATATTAGTTAAAACTAAAAATTAAAACTTTTCGATCTGTCGTTGTTAACCGTCAAATTAGCTTGAAACCAAACTATATTAACATTTTGACCAAATGAATCCTTCTCACGTCAACTTTTTTTTAATGGTAGTGGTCGCAATGAAATTAAATTAAAAGTTTACAAATTATTCTTATTTCAGTGACCAAAGTAAGAGCGTCCTAAAAGTTTAGTGACTATCAGTGTAGTTTACCTTAAAAATTATTAAATATTTTTGTTTAAATAAAAAATTAGCTCTTAATTTTTTTTACTTTGAGTTCCTGAACTATTTTTGATTAAAACATAAAATAAGTACCTAAACTATGATTCTATTAAGTATATTTGTTAGTCTCATTAAAATAATTTTAAATACACTCATAGTCATGTCAAATATTTTTAACTAAAATTTTGATTTAAAATTTTAAAATAATTTTAATTGGGTTTTTAATGTCAATATGTCTTCAATTATAAACTGTTCAGTAAACTACTAAGTTTAAATTTTTGAATTCGACTTTGAAACCGACAGCTACGATTTAATTATTATTAAAGTAAATCACTTAATTAGCTGAGATTAAAAATTCGACCACTTGATTGTAAAAGCTAAAACTTTTAAAATCAGACACAATCTTTTGACAGCAGATTTTATGTCTTGGGTGATGACAGATTGAGCACGCCCACTGGTATTTACTTTCTGTCTGATTATGAGTAACTAAAACCAGTAATAAATCTTTTTTAATTATCACATTAAACAAAAATAAATAAATATTTATGCTATTATTCCATGATCAAAGATTTAGAGATCTGATTAGTTATTTGTTGGTCTAACGGAATCATATCTTCAAATAAAGTTAGAATTCGAATTCACACGTAGTTAGGGACGGATCTATATATAATGTGGGAGGGGCAATTGCCCCCTTAAAATTTATGAATTAATTATATTTTAGTCCCTAATAATTTTGAAACCATTGCAATTAAGCCTTTTTTTCTTCTTTGCCTCTCCCAAAATTTTTATGGTTTATTATTTTTTAGGACCCTGTAATCTAAAATTAATAATATTAAACTTTGACTCATCTTTTTCTAGTTTAATTACTTTTTGAGACCTTTCAAATTTAAAATTTATAAAATTAAACCTAAAATACCTTAATTTTTACGATTTAATTACTTTTTAAGACCCTATTATTTCAAAATTAATCGGTCTGCCCCCTCGTAGTTCAATCCTAACTCTGTCCCTGCACGTAGTTAATAGAACAAATTTAATTAAGAATGTATCTCTTTCAATAAAATTCTGCAATATTCAGTTCAGATTAATTGACTAACAAAACAAATATGGTTGATTATAAAAAAAAATCAGGGACCTAGTTTTAAAAGTGGCTTAACTTTTTAGAGAATTATGGGACCTGAAAAAATAAAAGATTAGGGATTAGATGATATTAAATAACAGTTGGTATGATAAATATAATTAATATGGAAGTATTATCAGCAAAGTAATGCCAACTCAGTACTTTAAAAAGCCATAATGAAGACTGCAGAAAATACAGATGGATGAAATTTGTTTATTCTTCACAATGAAATGAGGGTGATAATTGCTTTGTAGAAAATAAGATTATTTTGTGGTATAATTTTGCTGTCTGTCCCTATATTCTTTATAAATTCGAATTCAATCTCTCTATTTTTAATTTCAGAAATTCAATCCCTCTTATTTTTTTTGAATTGACAAAGAGTAGAAGTCTACTTAGCAGTAGACTTACAAATTCATCTAGGGTGATCGTAGAATTCATCTGAGTCTTAGGGAGCTTAGCAAGAGCATAGACATGTTTGTCTTCATCACGCGGAATCCATCGAACTTCCGTCATCCATCCCTTGTTGTGGATCACGGCTATTGCGCATAGTAAGGACAGAGGGGAAGAGCTTGCAACTGGATCATTCACTAGTCGGACAACTTGTTGGCAATCTGGTTGGACCTGAAGAACTTCGAATCCCTCTATTATTTTGATTTAATAACTAGACCTTCGTTAAATTGAATCACGTTACAGTTAAAAAGAATACTCATGAGAAGCCACATAATCCGAATCAAAAGACTAGTCCATCTATGGGCTAAATTCCTGGTATTAAAAGTGCCAAAAATTAGATTAATCAAAGTAATCAATAAATATTCTTATAATACAAACACATAATTAAAGAAAATACAAAATCAAACAACAATCAACTAATGAAAGAAAATACAAACACATAATTTATTTTAGTGCATATGTAGATTCTGAGCCTATTCACGAGCTTTTCGAGCCGAGCCTGGGTAAGCTCGGCTCGGCTTGTTAAAGTTTCGAGCCGAACCCGAGCCCGAGTCGAGCTCACTCGAGCCGAGCTTTGACTGAGCTTTGACCGAGCCGAGCCCGAGTAGCTCGCGAGCCGGTCAGGCTCATTATCATCCCTAATTAGAAGGGCTGGATTTAAAATATGAAGAGAGCACAGGGACTAGGATCATAATTAGACCTTGGTTTTTTGTTAGATGAAATATGACAGAATCTCAAAAACTGGCCTATTCTTCAGTTCGTAATCTTCCTGTCAGGTTTTTGTTCTGGTTCTTTTTCGTGTCCTAACGAGATTGAACTGGTTATGTTAATGTTTAATATAAAATTCTAAGAGTTGTCTTCACCACAACAAACATCAGTTCCAGTTCTGCCAAAGTTTTAAAACCATGAGTACATGTACCCAATTAAAGAATATGCCCTTTATTAGATTCTAGTCCTTAAATTTAGTAATATTTTTAACTTGGTCCTTAAATTGTTTGGCCCATGTCAATCTCTGAATTTGACAACCTTTTTTAGTCATTCTGATGACACGACACTTTCAAGTTGTGACACATGATACTATATGGACCGAAAAATAATTCCGGGGCTAAGTTGAAAAAAATTGTCAAATTTAAGGACTAAATTGCTTTATCCCTAAGTCAAAAATTAAAATATTTGAAACTAATCTTGCTTTATTGTATTATTATTAATTATAAAATTTTAATCTGGATTAAAGGAAAGAAAAGATAAAAGAACAAAACATAAAACAGTCAAAATATATATATTGGTCTTGTTTGGTAAAGAAAGGTTTGGGCAAAAAATAGAGGTTTGAGGCATAATTAGATGTTTGACCAGTCAAATTCGTTAATATTGTTGTTTGGTAAATAGCGGATTGAAAGAGCGGATTGAGGTGAAACCGCTAATTTTGAAAAAGCTCATAATAGGAGCTTTTTGAGATTAGAGGTTTGATACCTTATCAGTTACCGAAAATCTCAAAATAATCTAAATTAAATATTTTCTCACCCTATTTATAAGCTAATCGTGTTTACTTTTTTTCTTTTTATTATCACATATTTATATGTGTATTTAAATTTATTAATTAATTAAAGTATATTAAAATAATTATATAAATAATAAATTAATATATAAATCATTTGAATATGTTTAGAAAAGTTATATTAAAAATAATTTTATTGATCTAATTAATAATAATTAGATACAAAATATTGATAACTAATTAATAATTGATAGCTAATAATAATTAATAATAATTAGAAAAGTATTGAATATAAACATGTCCTTATATGTCATTTTATTTGTTTAAATAATTTAACAGCTATCAGTTAATTTTACCAAACACTTTTATACAATCAACTAATACAATCCGCTAGTCAAATCAGCTAATGCAATCAGCTATCAGTTAATGCAATCTGCTATTAGCTATCCACTAATTGCCAAACATGATCATTGTTTCTTACCTTTTCCCTGTTTTAAACCATTTTGTTGTTAGTTGACAATGTTGTTGTTGGGTATGAATTGAGGGGTGTAAGACAATAAAATACGATCATGCCTTTGAAAATTTTAAATTTTTATAAAATTTAAATTTTTATAAAATTTAAATTTTTATATACATTTCTTATTAATGATCTAATTTGCACTCTTAAATTTTAAATATGATTTCTGAAAGTTTACACCCAAACATATATTTTATCATCACATGTAATAAAAATAATAATTAGTTATGCATATATGTTTTTAAATTAAATTTAATAGTTATAAAAGCTTCAATTAAATTCAGAATAAAGAAAATGAAATGGAATTATATATAACAATTGGTGTTGTTATGCATAATTGTTTTAAAGAAAACAGATAAATTTGCACATTTTCTTTCCACGCAAATTACATTATTTCAAATGTGTAAAGGAAAAAAATAGTCCACTCGAGTTAATGATTTTATTTATAGATTTACCTTAATCTCTATATTACTTTATTTTCCTTCATTCTTGCCAAATATAATATGATTTTTTTCTTTCAAAATATAGATATTAACCATATGCTTAAAAAGGTAAGATTAGTATTCGATATAGTAATTATGTATATTGATATCATACATTATACAGTGAATCAAATGATAGTATTTAATTAGAACAAAAATTCTTTGACTCTTTTTATGTCACACATTAAAAAATATTTAAAAATTAAATTTTAAATTTTAACCCTAATTTCTAAATCCTAAACCCTGAGCTCTAAAAAATACAACATACCCTTAATTCCCTAAACCCTAACCACAACCATAACCTTAAACCCTAAATTCTCATTTTAAAAGTGGAGCACCAAAGGAGTCATAGTTTGGGGCAGGCAGTTTCATCCTTTAATTAGCAATAAAATTAAGTAAAATTTTAGAGATTATTATAGTGAATTATAATATAATTTATGGGTAATGTACAAAATCATATAAGAAAATTCCAACACTACTTTAGGTTAAAAAAAATGTGGATCAACAAACAATCAATTGGTTTAGTGGGATGAGACACTAAATCTTTTAAGCAAAATTAAGATTTGAATTATGATTATATTTTTCAAAAAAAAAATCATAACATTGTAATGACCGATGAAACAACTGAATTGTGAGAATTACCTTATAATAAGTCTATATAGTACCAGACTCAGATTAGTCAACCACCAGGTTGAATACCAATAATTATAACAAAAAAATGCTAAGCAAATTCCATGGTCCAATTCCTAATTTATTATTTTGGTCCTCACCAAATAAAAGCTTCATTATTATTTTATTATATAAAAATAACTAAACTTAACAACTGAATTATTGATTAAATTTAACTCGATTGACATATCGCTGATATTATATACATAAATACATAAAATCGAACATGTTTAAACAATTAATATAAAATAGTATTTAAAAAAAACAATTTAATGAAATTAAAAAAAAAATTCAAACTATAAGCCTATATATAACTTACACCATGCATGATGCATCTCATGGCCATGGCACAATCTCGTAATTATCTCCAAAATCAAGGGCAATTTCTTTTATCCTTGACTTTATAATACCACTTTTCCCTTCAGTCAAATTCCACCTATCAATTCGTTCACTTTTGTTTACCCTATAACTTTCTCGGGAAATATTTCTTGCTCTTTTTTTCATTTTCTGTCACTCTCTCGGGAAAAAATGTCTCATGAGCTAGGAAAGTGCCAGAAAATCCGCCACATTGTCCGAATCCGACACATGCTGAAGCAATGGCGAAGGAAGGCCCGCATGACGGCCAACAACAACAAAGCACAGGCGCCGTCCGACGTACCTGCCGGACACGTGGCTGTCTGCGTGGGGACCAATCTCAGGAGATATATCGTACGAGCGAAGTACCTGAACCACCCGATCTTCAAGAAACTCCTCGTACAAACCGAAGAGGAGTACGGTTTCAACAACGTCGGGCCGTTGACGATCCCATGCTCCGAGTCGTTTTTCGAAGAGATTCTCCGAGTCGTGTCCCGTTCCGATTCATCATCGTCGAACTCGGGTCGTTTGAGTTTCTCCACTTTCGAGGATTTTCAGAGGCGCTGCCGCCTTGGCATGAAAAACAAACGCGAGAGTTTCAACGAGCCTCGACCGGTGTTTCATCCGGTTGCCGATAGATCGGTCTACTAAAAAGGATAATAATACTTCTGGGTTGGCACAACTGAGTCATCCGAGTTGGAAGGATTAACAGCCATAATTTTAAATTTAGTTTGGTAAGCTATTTAATTGTAATATATTTATCATTTATTTGAGTGATTAATGAAGAAGGTTAATCATAATTATAAATATTATTTAAATATTATCCCTCAATAATGGAGAAGGTTAATAGTAATTATAAATAATATTTAAATACCATCTCTTGTAAATGCAATGCCTTTATTTTTCGAGTAAGTAAAGAAATAGTTAGAAGTTATTATAACCCCTTGAGGTGCCACTCTCACATTTTCTTCACTCTCACATTTTCTCTATAGCAATTATTTTTTCTTAAAAGTTTATAAGTAGTTTTTGAGTTTTTTCAAGCCAATGGTGGCGGCTCTGGCCGTCTACCGGCGGTGATTTATTTTATTGTTTGTTTTGTTCTCTTTTGTTTATTTGTTTTTCTTCTTTATTTTCTTTTTTTTACCTTTGTCGGCTGTTTGGCCTGCCCTTCGTCTGCCGCTTGGCACATTCTTTGTCTGCCTCTATGTCATGTTGATATTGAAGACGCCTTCAACCTGGTGAATGCTACAGTTGAATCTTATCGCACGATCTTGCATGGATTGGTTGTTTATGGAGTTAACCAAGACGTTTTCCCCTCTTTTGTTGATTGGAGTAATTCAACGATCTGCGCTTTACCAGTGAGCACTCTAAGATTTCGCTATGGCGATAGATTTAAAGAACACTGATGAAGATCTTATGAGAAGATTTAATTTTGCTGTTCATGTTTGTATACCTTTTGTTCTTCTACGTTTATCTTTTAGGGGTATGCTTATCTTGTACTTTTTTTTATTATCTTAATAAAATTTAGTGTTTATTCAAAAAAAAAAATAATGGAGAAGGTTAATCGTAATTATAAATAATACTTAAATATTATTTCTTGTATAGCCATTAGTATCTAACTCATTGGCTCACTAATTCAGATTATATATTGTGTAGGCTCATTATGGGGCGATCTTTCTAACTTAATTTGTTCTATTCACAATGTCAAAGTTCAAACTTTTATACAAATTTTTTCATCGGTCACGTTACCAATTACCATCTTAAAGATAGTTAACGACTCAATGAGTGTTATGTAACAAAAAATTAAAATTTAATGACCATTTTATAACATTTAAAAGTTGAATTATTATTTTATAATTTTTAAAATAATTTAGTAACCATTTATGAAATTTACTCATTATTTTTCAGACATAGAAACTTTAAAAAAAGGAACTTTTGTTTTCTTGAACAGTAAAAGGAAACTTTTTAATCTCTCAATAATTGCAAAATCTGCACACTAAGTAATTCTTGTTTTTTATTGTTGCGTTTAAAGTTCGAAATTTTGTTAAGCCTAGTCGTTTTTAGAAGTTGAAAAATTTAGCTGCCATCAAATTTCTGTTTAGATGTTAAAAATGGTGAGCAAACGTCTGTTCACAAGTCAACCGTCGACTGTTTGGCGAAAAATACCGGACAAATGCATGTTTAGACTCTAGACGCAACAAAAAAACCGAGTGTAAATATATTACATTAATTTAAACCACATTTCTTTTTTCAAATGAAGAAAAATATTCACTAAAATGATATCAAATTAATAAAAAATAATAATGAATTATTTAATCAAATTTTTTTGGTGTGATTACAAGATGGAAAATTCTACAACGTGCGACGAACACCGATGAACACCACTAATGATGAACATCGATGAACACTATTAAATTAATTAATAAAGATGTAAAATTTCAAGGACCCATCATACAATTAATAATTATTTTAAAAAATTCAATTAAATTATTTTATATATATATTAAAAATTTATTTTTTAATAAGGGTAAACTATATATTTAGTACCTCACCTATTTCCGTATTTCTATTGAACCCTTATTATTTAAATATTATTTCAATTTGACCCTATTTTTTATAAAAATAATTTAACCCTTAACCCTCAACCTAAAACTCTAAACTATTAAACCTTAAACTCTTAAACATATACCCTAAACCATATACCATTAAAAATAATGGTCAAACTTACACCATCAAAATGAAAATTACACCATTAGCTGACTAACTAGAAATATACATGGATCGAACCAGACCTGATCTGAACGAAATTAAAACAAAATCGAATCGATTTTCCATAAAACTCTAACCTGCCGATGGCCATATCCACCTGAGCTTGAGCGACCAACATAATTGCGTTACCGATAGGGCCAAAGCATTTAATGAAGTCGTCGTCGTCGAACTTTGGACCGGCTAACAATGCTGCATTCGCCTCTTGGTGTCTATGGAGCTTCATCAAAGCTCCGGCTTTGAGTGCATACATCTTCACAAAAACAAAAACCCAAGCTCTAGATTATTATAAACATAGAGATAAAAAAAATACTTAAATTTTTATGGGATTTGGGTATTTTTTACCCACATGTGGAGCTGAATCTGCACCGGCTTTAATGGCGAAATCTGTTTCTTTCAGCAAAGCTTTCCAGTTGCCTTGCATTTTGGCTTCCGTATAGTAATTAACACCACCATTTAATTACTATTATTTTTAATGATATATGGTTTAGGGTATAAGTTTAAGAGTTTAAGGGTTTAAGGTTTAATAGTTTAAGGTTTTAGATTGAGGGTTAAGGGTTAAATTATTTTTATAAAGAATAGGGTCAAATTGAAATAATATTTAAATAATGAGGGTTCAATAGAAATACGGAAATAGGTGAGGTACTAAATATATAGTTTACCCTTATTAAAAAATAAATTTTTAATATATATAAAAAATAATTTAATTGAATTTTTTAAAATAATTATTAATTGTATGATGAGTCCTTGAAATTTTACATCTTTATTAATTAATTTAATGGTGTTCATCGGTGTTCATCATATTGATGTTCATCGGTGTTCGTCGCACGTGGTAGACTCATCCTTATAAGATAATATTTACTCATTAATTCTAACTATTTAATAAAGTATACAAATCGTGCAGATAAATTACTCAAATTTAAATTACCTAAAAATAATAATATTGTCTTTTCTAATAGGGTGGGCAAGACTGAGTACCCGTCTAATTTGTCTAGAATTCGTCCCGGTCCCGATAACCATCGGTTTTTGAAAATTAGAACCAGTCCCGGTTAGACTGGGTCCAAGATTTCAGAAACCGGTCCCGATACTAGTGGGAACTAGTACCAATACCGGGTACCCGGTCAATTAGTCTATTATTAATAAAATTTGAGCAGCAGGGGGAAAATTCCAACCATCAATAATAATATTAAATAACAAAGTCAGAATATTGTATGCTTGAAGGTTAAAGTTTTGAAATGAGTCATACTCATAATATTCATACACAAAGATAAATAAATGAGCACCTTCAGTTGCTTTCAACCTCTTCAACGTCATTCGGTACTAGACCAGTACCAGGTACCTGGTATTTCCCGGTCTCATTGGGTACCGGGTTTAAAAAAACAGGATCCAGTCCTGGTCTTGGTTGTAATCGGGACCTAAATTTTAGATCTAGTTCCGGTCCCACAGGAACCAATATCGAGTAAAAATCTACAAGATTTGACCGGGTCTAGAACTAGAACTGGGTAATTGGATTTTTTGCCCACCTTTATTTTATACTGAGACTACCCGATGAGTTATTTAATCATGGTTTTTGTAGTAGTATTATCGTTGTTTGTAGTTGTAGGTGAAGGAGATAGGCAGATCATAAGAGCCCATGTTGTCGATTGATGGGCATGCTTTGAGCTCCTATGTCCAATACTTTATTTTTCATCTAAATTGTACCAAACCCAAAGTCAATATTGAAGATTTGCTAATATTTTTTTAGTGTGCATTATTACATTCGGTGAAAAATAGTTCTACGAGTACTCTTAAAATGATAACAAATGTTTTAATATATTCAATACACTGTGAAAATTGAAATTTTCTACAAGTTTTTTAATTTTAGGGTTTATAGTATTAGTTTAGGGTATAGGGTTTAAGGGTTTAGAATTTAAAGATAGTGGTTAGAATTTAAGGTTTAGAGGTTGAAGTTTAGTTTCTAGGGCAATATGGTTAGGGTTTAGATTTTAAATTATAAACCCTAAATTCTAACCACTATTCCTAAATTCTAAACACATACACCTAAACCCTACACCATAAACTAATATCTTAAACCCTAAAACTAAGTCACTTGTGGAAACTGAAAGTTTCCACCGCTAGTGTACTGAATATAAATCCTTATTTCATAAGATTATTATCCTATACACTAGCGGTGAAAAACAAAGTTTTCACAAGTAGGATTTTTAGGGGTTTAGGTCATAGGGTTTATAATTTAATATTTACATTTATAATTTAGGGTTTGTGGTTAAATTTTTAGGGTTTTAAGGTTATAATTTTAAATTTTAGATTTAGGCTTGAAAATATGCATGCTTGTGTAAACTTTTTTTACACTGACAATGTATCAAATATTAATCTTATTTTATATTGAATTATTATCCTATATACACTAGTGGTGGAAACTAAAAGTTTCCACAAGTGCCTTAGTTTTAGGGTTTATGCATAGGGATTTAGAATTTAAGGATATTGGTTAGAATTTAGGGTTCATAGTTAGAATTTAGGGTTTAAAGGTTAGGGTTTAGTTTTTAGGGTAATATGATGAGGAATTAGGTTTTAATCTATAAACCCTAAATTATAACACTAAACTGTAAATTCTACCACTACCCCTAAATTTAAAACTCATACACCTAAGCCCCTAAACCACATACCATAAACTAAGTCCCTAAACCTTAAAACTAAGACACTTGTAGAAATTTTTAGTTTCTACGTCAGTGTATCAAATAATTACTCTTTTATATTATATTTAGTTATCTTTCACGTTAATGCTCATGTTTTGTTTATTTAATTTTTAATATTTTAAATAATTTTCAAGAATACTTTGAATTTAGTTAAAATTTACAAATTCTTTTCCTATTTTCTCTTTTTCTTGAGGAATCAATAAGTCCTCAAAATTTTTAAAAAATCAATTAAGTTCTTCTGCTATATCATCATGCATATTGAGTTGCTACGTCCATAAACTTAACGAGGTTGGTCCGAGTGGTAAGCAGTTTAGTTCTTCTTAAGTAGGTTTCGAGTTTCAGGCGTTGTGTATATAGAAAATTCGCGCTAGAAGACTCACCCTTCAAAATTAAGTGTACGACGTGGGTCGGTCCAAATTAATCAGGGCGAAGCCCTGAAAATAGAAAGGACAACAAAAAAGACGAATTCCGTCAATCAACTAACTATTTGATACATTTTTTTAATAATTTCTACCCATGGGAGGGGAAAGGAAATTTTGCTCCTAATGGGACTTGAACTTACAACCTAGGGAAAAGAGAAGGTGTCAACCGATAGATTTAACCATATACTCTAGAGATTATTGACTAATTTGATACGTTTTTAAAAGTACAAGAGACATTTTAGGCGCATTTTTTCTATGAATAAGAGCTAGGTGTGTTCATGGTAGGTTAACCGTACCATTTAGCATAAATAGTTGGTTAACCGTTATAGCAGTCATTAAATCGTAACCTTTAATACGGTTAATCATTAAATTTTTACACGGTTAATCCAAGGCTGGGTTGATGAATGGTGGTATAGGAAAAGGAAAGCCATTTATTGATTTATTCGTACTATTGATAGATCTAGGTTTTGTAATGACGAAATTATGTGGAGAAGAAAAACTGATGAATATTCTGAAAATGAAATGACCAAAAAATAATAATAACAACCCTACCAAAATGTCCGACAAAGCCTGCTCAAAGTATCTCTTGAAAGATTTTTTTTGAGCTCCAACATGTATTCCCCACAACTGCACTCTAACCATTGGTTCTTCTTACATAAGGGAAGACAACATTAACAATGACCAAAACAACAAGCATTCAACTGTATAAAGGGACATATCATTACACTTACACATCTCTTTTTCTTTTTCATTTTTTGAATCATTACATTCCTTTATTTCCATTGTATATTATGTCTAAAGGTAAGCTTGGTCCGATATGACTTATGAGATTCGAATCTAAAATCTTTGTTAAAAAGTATTTAACTTTTTATCACTCAATTCAACAGACGTTCGGACGATTTAAGAGATGATGGTCTAACAAAAGGACCATTGCATATATATTATGATAATACTATTGGTGAACTTCTGTTAAATAAGATTCTTAATACTAATTAATCCGATCGAGATCGATATCTATCGAGGACTTGGATCCATGCATGTTTATCCTCAACATATCACATTGTGCCAATTAACATAGGGTCGTTGTATATATATATATATATAATGGTTCGACTAGTATTCAACATAATCTGTGGTGTGGTGTTTATTAGAATAATGAAGAGTCACAATCTTATATTGAGTGAAAAAATGTCAAGTTAAGAGTATTTATAGTGACTATTCTCCCCTTCTTTGTTGAGTGATAGAAAATAAAGCGCAATCTCGCGCGCTGCCGCCGTCCATCCGTCCGGCACGGTTGTGGTCGTTGTAACACGTATCTTTGACAAGTCCGTGTGCGTAGTATCTTTATAGAGAAAATTCGTAAGAATTTTATCGGGCCGGGGACAGTTCGTCGTGATAACTTGGAAGTTGTCTAGAATGTTCAACTAGTCATTCGAATAGTTAAAACTCAAATTAGGGATGATAACACAATGAACATTTTTTATTTTATTCATTTAAACTTTAATTCGGTTTTTATGTCTCTCGTTTTGATAATAAATTCGAATTCAATTCTATTAAAATTTTAATATCCGAACTCAATAGGAAAAAGAAAACTCCTTAGCTGCCAACCTCTCCCGTCCCAAAAATATTACACAATTTTGTCCATTATATTCTTTTAACAAGATTAAATAAATTTGTAATTATAGAATTTTAGAAAAAAATTTATTAAATTATATAGTTACAACATATTTTTGGTTTCGACAACTCTCCCACTATCAGCATATGCTGTGTCGGGAATCCAAGAAAATATGAGTTGAGCTATCAGGCTAATGATGTTTTTCTAAGAAAATGGTACCATAATGTACTGTGAGTCTTAAATAAAACTTGTATAAAACAAAATTATAAAGTTAAAGAAACTTATATTTAATTTATGAATATAATTTCAGTATATATAATAATTTAATATACGTAATATATATACACTATATAATAATTATTAAATCATACAAGATATTATCGAATGTCTCATTAAAAACCTCTTTAAACTTAATTGGAAGAAAAGAGTACCCGCGATAATAAAGAAAAAAAAATCATAACACGAATAAAAAATAGAAACTACACCCAATACACGAATCACCAAAATAAAAAATAAACACCCATGAGCAAGCTCAGACCCAAACACATTTCATGTAACGCATTACCCAAATCACCTCTGAAATGTCCTCTCATTTATTTCTTGAAAAAAGTCACTTCACTCTGATGTTGTCGCAACAATTTACAAACTACTCTTTTTATCGCCAAGAATCTCAAACCTATCACGCTCTACCACATCACCTTCCTATCCCAAACTACTCTTCGCGATCTCCTTTACCTAATATCCTTGACTATAGCCTCTTTATTACCAATTGTCGACGTCCCCAATCCTTGTATTATGTATAAGTTATAAATTTAGTTCATGTTCTCTAATTTATCATTTTCAATTAGGATTAATATCCTATACACTGGCGGTGGAAACTGAAAGCTTCCACAAGCGCCTTAATTTTAGGGTATATGGAGTTAGTTTAGGGTATAGGGTTTAGGGGTTTAGGTGTAGGGGTTTAGAATTTAGGAATATTTGTTTTAATTTAAGGTTTATGGTTTATAGGTTAAGGTTTAGTTTTTAGGGTAATATGGTGAGGATTTAGATTTTAACCTATAAACCCTAAATTATAACCCTAAACCTTAAATTAAAATAACTATCATTAAATTCTAACTCCATACACCTAAACCCCTAAATCCTATACTCTAAACTAACTTTCTGTACCTTAAAACTAAGACGCTTGTGAAAACTTTCAGTTTTCACCGCCTGTGTATAAAATATTTATCATTTCAATTAATGTAAATCTTTGTAATGTTCAAGTCACAATTAAAATTTTAAAATTTTAGAAATATAAAAATTAAAATTAATCAAATTAATTTGATGGGACAAAGGCTCCTTCCATGAATTTACGTAGAACGTGAGGGTGGAGAGTGACATTGGAGACAAATTGCAGAGGAACCATGCAGCCAACTGGACGTTTTGTTTTTGAATTTCCAACTCATTTTTTCTTCAATATTTGAATATTTGATGTGACAGACATGGCCATTATTTTTCTTTTTTTAATTAATCTAACATAGTGGTACGTTCATGTCCCTTCTTCTGTCCCCAACTTCATATGCTGCTGCTTTAATTATTCTTCTTTAGTAGTTCAGTGTAAAGGGTAGGTGATACATATATTCGAATCACATTGGGTCGAGTTATAAATAGTTCGATAACATTTAAAAAAGTTTCAAGTTTGGATTTGTTCTCAAAATAGAGTTTAAACCGACTCATAAGCAGGCAGCAGGTATTTTGTGGTTGCTACATAAACAAAGGGAAAAAATGTCAAAAGATTGCATTAAAAGAAGAGAGATACATAGAGGACCAGTTAACAACCGGAGGCAGCCTTTGGTTCCATCACGGATGGAAATTTTCTACCCTTTCTCGGTGCTCCTACATATGTTTTCACGTTTAAAATTAACTTTAGGGTTTATATGTTAGGGGTTGTGGTTAGGGTTTAAGAAATTTATGGTAGAGTGTATCTTTTATGGTATATGGTTTAGGGTTTAGGATTTAGGATTTAGGGTTAGAGCTTAGAATTTAATTTTATAATGTTTTTTAGTATTGGGATAGATGTAAGGGCACCGAAAAAAGGCAGACGAATTTTATCCGTTCTATCACTGGTCCATGTATTAAAAAAAATAACAGTTTCACATAAATAAATATGGCTCAAATAGTTCGATCCACATGGTCCCGGTCGTCGGTCGAGCTAATTATAACACCATTGAATCAAATAGTAAAAATTTGTTGTGCATGTGAGAGGTTATATGTGTAGACTACGATGTTTGTATTCTTATCGTCACTGGTTCAGTAACGTGTTACAAAGTTTGATGTCTTTAAAGTAAGTCTTGAGTTCGAGTTTTACGAACTTGCGACCTTGCTCCTTGAACAATCTTAGCTACTTGTATTTGTATGGTTATTGGTTATTGCACAGACAAAAAAAAAACCTCGTCATACGTACTTGCTAACATACCCACATTCTGATGTTTTTCTTACATGTCATTCGCTTTGATTTCTCTAAGGTAAAGGTTGTATAAGTTTGATTATTTTATCATTTTAGATATATATATATATATTATTTTTAAAATGTTATATTAAATATTTAAGTTTCAATGTATATCAAGGTTAATTGAGTCGAATAATAAAAAATTCAATCTTTAAATAAGAGTTTAACTTGCTCTAATATAATCAGAACCCAAGAGATTATCAAACTTCTTGAATATGTTGGTGTGATGCAAGTGTAGTATCTCTTCAATTTTTTTAGTCTTTTTAAACACGACACACACATCATGCATTGCTGGTGTTCAAACCCGAGTCTTAAGGGATGATGAACATCTACTTTTACCACCACGTCATAAGAGGATGAGCAAGAGATTATCGAACTTGGAACTTTAGATGAAAAACAAAACATAAAATATAGGACAAAAATGTCATAAAAAACTTAAAAACAAAAAGTTTGGAGAATAATATTACTTTCCTTGCCACTAAACTTCTCCCACAGCCATGAACAGTGAGGAAACATAATTTGTACAAATTCTTAAACCCAGAAAAAACCTTAATATTATAGTTCTTGGGCTAAGTTAGAGTCACATTGAGAAAGAAAGAAAGAAAAAACCCAGATTAATGGGTTCAAAATAGTAGGAAAAAAAACCCAGAAGAATCGATGTTAAAAAAAAGGAGAAAAAAAAAAGCTTAGCGCCGGAGCACGGACGTGAGGGATCGGAACACGACTTCTTCACAAGGAATGGTGAGTCCCATGTCGTGGTCGAAGCCGAACTCTTCCTCGGCTCGGCGGAGCAGGCACTGGAACTCGGGGTGAGTCAAGAAGGAGATGGGGACAATGTACCTGCTCCTGTTCTCGCCGACGTAGACGGCGAAGTGGCCTTTGGGAACGTCGAGAGGGAGTCCGTGTTCGTCGTAGCCGCCGTGTTTCTTGCCCAGACTGGAACATCGCTTCAAGATTTGCTTCAGAACGGCGGCCTGAGGGAGCTTGGATGGTTTTCCGATGGCCATTGTTGAGTTGTTTGAAGCAAAGGGAGATGAAGTGGGGTATTTATTTATGAAGAGAGGAGAGGTCATGTGAGAGTGTGGGGGCAGTGCTAGGACATAGCCGATGGACAAACCACGGGTGTTTTGTTTTAGGGCATGTATTATGTAATGTTCTGTTATTATGTCCTAGGAGGTAAAAGTATTGTACCATAAAATTTGATTTCATTAATATGGTATGTGAAATCAGATCAGATTAATTGATTGAATTGATTTATGAGATAAAATTTGAATTTATGTGATGTGAATTGTTATAGACCATAAAATGTTATAAATTATAGGTAAAAGGTCAAAAATAGTCAATATTTTATCTTTTGATATTTTAGTCTTTTTTTTTGTGTGTGCAAACAGTCATATAATATTTTATTTTTCATTCAAATTTCATCATTGTTGGATGAAAACTGTTAGTCAACAAACAATCAATGCATGAGGCTGACGTGACATGTCTGCAAGGCATGGGGAGATGACCTAGCACTGTCACATGGCACTTTGCTGATGTGGCGATTGGTTAAAGATATTTTAAAAATATTTTTTTTAAAAATAATTAATTAATTTTTAAAATTTTTAAAATGTCATGCCAACAAAAATGCCATGTGGCAGTGCCACGTCATCTCCCCATGCCCTGCAGTCATGTTACGTCAGCCTCAAGCATTGACCGCTAGTTGACTAACGATTTTTATCCAATAAGGGTAAAATTTAAACGAAAAATGAAACGTTAAATGACTGTTTGTAAAAAAACAAAGACAAAGCTAAAATGACCAAAATATAAAATGTTTGAGGCTATTTTTAACCTTTTTGTCTAAATTATACCACTAGTTTGATGTACGAGATTTCCCTTCAAAGTTTTTTTTTTTGGAATAAACACCTTTTCCATCCAAGTTGAGGTTTTACTCTGGTTTATTTGTAAAGGATTGGTCTATTTTTTTTATTTCAGACCCTGCTTGTTTGTTTTAGGGGTAGTTCAAAGATTTAAAGAGTTCTGTGTAATTTATTAAAATAAAATCTTTAATTTTTTAAAAAATAAATGTATGTTAACTTGTTATGTACGTGGCAATCTGATTTTTGAATAAATGAGTTTAATGAATTAAAATCCAAGAAGTATAACACCATTTTGCCTTTTTATTCTGAAGCTCTCTTTTTCTTGAAACTATGTGCAGTCATTCTTATTTCACATGTCCAAATCACCCGTAATTTATTTGTTGTTTGATTACCTATTCCTCCGGTGTTCTTGTTGTATGATCTTTTGTTTCGATGCATATTTTTTTTGAAAGAAAAAAAAAAAACACTAGTCGAGAATATAACGTTCAAAGTTTGCATGTTGCTTTGTTTAAGATTCTAATTCCTAGGTCTCTCCGTTAATGTAGCCTCATTGTCCAAAAAACAATATAGATTCTCTTACCAGACAAACAAATCCTAGGCGAAAAAGAATATTACTATTAAAAGGAATTGTTTAAATATTTGTAATACGTGTTATTACAGCTTTAATTAATCAATCTACTAAGCCCTATAATCTCTCTCCTACCTGAAATCACGGACAGATGATGAGTTCACTGGAAAGTACAACAGTTTTTGTTGGTTTGAACATTTGGATCTTTGTGATTCCTTTGTCTTGTGATTTTCTTGTCTGAAGGGCAGGGAAAAAAAATACCATCTTTTTTCTCTCAGAAACCCATGTGTTTTTACTGCCGGATTTGCAGGTTTTGACCACAGTTGAATTGTTCTTTTATATGCCCAGTTCAGTTGGTCATGTTTCATCTAAAAAATGCAAATAGCAATACATAAATAAAACCCCTTTTCTCTCCCCAAATATATGCAATTTGGACCAAAGGTTTTGATGAGTGAGTCTCTTAAAATAAACTTTTTGCGTACACAGTCTCAAACTCGAGACTTACTTAAGTGATATCAAACTCGAGATTTGTTTAAGTGATATCAAACTGCTTACTACTTGGACCAACCCTATATATATCCTATACACTGGCGACGGAAATTAAAAGTTTCCACAAGCGCCTTAGTTTTATGGTATAAGGAGTTAATTTAGGGTATATGGTTTAGGGGTAGGGGGTTAGAATTTAGGAATAATTGTTTTAATTTAAGGTTTATGGTTATAGTTTAAAGTTTATAGGTTAGGATTTAGTTTTTAGGGCAATATGGATTTAGGTTTTAACTTGTAAACCCTAAATTATAACCATAAACCTTAAATTAAAACATCTATTCCTAAAATCTAACCCCTACACCTAAACCTCTAAACTCTATACCCTAAACTAACTCACTATACCCTAAAATTAAGGCGCTTGTGTGTATAGAATATTTATCATATATATATTTATATATGTATATGAAATAATTGTGTGGTCCAGCTGAAATCTCCACCATCAAAATAAGAACAATATTAAGAGAGTTGCTTAGTTGCTACACTTTCAATATGCACCACTTATATATTTGTTTATGAATATGCTGGATTGTTGGTGTGATTATAAGATATTATATGTTCAGTAATTTTTAATTTAAACTCTTTTGATAATGCATACATAACGTGCATATAAACTTCTCGAACCAAAGTCACTATATAAAAATAACATTCTCTTTTCCAGTGAGACCACTAAGGGTTATTTCATTTTCATCTCCTTTTGTTTTTCTCATGTTAGACCCCAAACAAGCGTAAATAAAATTATTGGTGATACTGGAACCCTGACACAAAGATGCTAATGAGTACTCAATCAATTAAATAAATAGATTTGTATTCAATACACTGACAATGTAAAAAGAAAAAGTTTCTACAAGTGCATTAGTTCTAGAGTTTATAGATTTAACTTAGGGTAATATAACTAAAGATTTAAGCTTTAACCTATAAACACTAAATTTTAATCATAACTCTTAAACTCTAGGCAAAATGACAAAAGATGTCTCCAACGTTTGCATGTTTTGTCATTTGGCCCCCTATTCTTTTTTTGGTCAAAATATGCCCCCAACGTTTGCTTGTTTTGTCATTTGACCCCCTTATTCTTTCTTTTGGTCCAAATATGCCCCCAACATTTCATTCGTAGTTCAAATATGCCCCAATGTTTCAATTTGGTCCAAATATACCCCCGTTAGATGGAAACTGTCAGTCAACTCACGTTCAACAGCTGATGCTGACTGGACTTACCACGTATTAAGATATGATGATGCCACGTCAAATTTTTTTTATAAGCCATTGACCGTCAATTGATTGACAATTTACATCCAACATGGACATATTTGGACTATGAATGAAACGTTGAGGGCATATTTGGACCAAAAGAAAGAATATGGAGCCAAATGACAAAACAAGCAAACGCTGAGGGCATATTTGAACAAAAAAAAAATATGGGGCCAAATGACAAAAAATGCAAAAGTTGGGGGCATCTTTTGTCATTTTGCCTAAATTCTAAACCCCTAAACTATACACCCTAGATTAAATCCATAAACTCAAAACTAAAATACTTGTAAAAACTTTTCTTTTTCACCGTCCGTGTACAAAATAATTAACCTAAAGCTTTAAAGGTCAGGCCAGCTGGTATGCAATGCAGCAGGTCAATTCCTCAACTTACTCCAAATCTACACCAAAATCTTCCCTTAATCAGCTGAAAGGAAAAGCCAGTTCAAATCATAGCACGGATCCGCATTGTTGTTTTGGATTAAAATGCATGATTTACGGCGAAAACAAAGATGAAAAAGACAGCAATATATCAAATTAACCCCAGAACAAGTCACCATCTGTGACAGACACATTACATGTTCTGTAAGGAGGAAAAAAGGCCCCACCATTTTCACCTAAATACGGTGCTCTGTTGAACCAGGAGGAGGCTGAAAGGCACAGTGTTGTTTCTTTTGTGGTTGAAAAAAAAAGGACCTTTGGTTTTCTGTTCAGGACATGAAGGCCATGTTACTCTAGGAGCTGTGACCCTAAGCTCTCTTGTAAAGACAACATAGTATGGCCATGTGAGATCATTCTCCCAACTGCTTCAAACTGCTAAAACATGGTTCTTTTTCAACCATCTCTTGGAAACTGTAAACTGCTCTCTTTTGGAATCTTTTACTCAGAAATTGTGTTCCCTAAGTCATGTTTTGTCCTTTCTATTACCTGCTTTTAGTACTCTATTAACTGATATACAAGTATGAGTATTGTTGTACCTTTGTCTCGACTACATATAAGTCTAGAAGCCTTCGGAGTTCGCCATCGAGAGCTACCGTACTTCGACATGATAGTTGTCAAATTCATTTGATTCACCAACTGACTCTACTACATGATAGTCGAAATCTTACACTGTCGTCCCATCAATACCTATTCATCCTAATATCAGTGGTAGATTCAAAAATATTTTTAAAGGTGAGCACACATAGAATCACAAAATCTCAGGTGGGGCACAATTCATAAGATTAAAAAAACCTAAAGACTAATTCATAAAAATTAAGAAAATTGAAGTCAAATGTACGAAGTTTAAAAAGTTTAAGATTAATACATGTCATTAAAAACTTAACTACATGTAGATCCGTCATTGCCTAGTACTAACACCAACCACAAGTTAAAAGACATTATATACTCATAATGTCCATCATAAAAAGGTGATTTTGAATCATTAAAACCACTGTTCACAATCTTTTCAACTTTTCCTTCTTTATCTTCTCCCTTCCTTCGAATCGCCATAGATTTGCGACTCTCTGCCTAAATAAATCACTTGAAACCACCATCGTCTTATTCTTATTATTGATAAATACGACATATAATCGTGTAAGTACCTTCCAAATCTATATTGATAGAACTGTACATTTTTTTGGTTTCTAAAAGTGTCCACTAGAGCGAGTCAAGTGACTAACAGAACCAAACTTTTTTGTTTAGGATGAGTCTACCACGTGTGATGAACACCGACGAACACCACTAATGATGAACACCGATGAACACCATTAAATTAATTAATAAAAATTTAAAATTTCAAGGACCCATCATACAATTAATAATTATTTTTAAAAATTCAATTAAATTATTTTTATATATATTAAAATTTTATTTTTTTAATAAGGGTAAACTATATATTTAGTACCTCACTTATCTTTGTATTTCTATTGAACCTTCATTATTTAAATATTATTTCAATTTGACCCTATTCTTTATAAAAAAAATAATTTAACCCTTAACCCTCAACTATTAAACCTTAAACTCTTAAACCTATACCCTAAGGCCTAAACCATATACATTAAAAATAATTTCACCATCATCGATTCAATTCGATTCAATGAATTCTCCTAAAAAATTCAATTAAATTATTTTTTATATATATCAAAATTAATTAAACTCAAATCTCAGAGAATTAACACTATCATCTTATTTTGCGGCGATATATTAATAAAGAAAAGTCGTTAACCATTCAGATTAAATATGGACTAAATGCTTTTTGATTTTGCTAACGGCTATTGAGTTTAAATATGGCTATTGAATTAATTATGATTAATTGTGATGACCTCTTCATCTCAAATAAGATGATAGTGTTAATTTTTGGAGATTTGAGTTTAATTAATTTTGATATATATAAAAAATAATTTAATTGAATTTTTTAGGAGAATTAAACAATTCATTGAATTGAATTGAATCGATGATGATGAAATTATTTTTAAATGTATATGGTTTAGGGTATAGGTTTAAGAGTTTAAGGTTTAATAGTTTAGGGTTTTAGGTTGAGGGTTAAATTATTTTTTATAAAGAATATGATCAAATTGAAATAATATTTAAATAACGAGGGTTCAATAGAAATACAAAAATAAGTGATGTACTAAATATATAGTTTACCCTTATTAAAAAAAATAAAATTTTAATATATATAAAAAATAATTTAATTGAATTTTTAAAAATAATTATTAATTGTATGATGAGTCCTTGAAATTTTAAATCTTTATTAATTAATTTAATGGTGTTCATTATTAGTGGTGTTCGTTGCAAGTTGTAGAATTTTACTTTGTCTATCACCTTTGTTAGTTAAGATTCATGATTGTGTTCTTGGTAGTTAAACTAGTTACTTCAAAAGAAAGTATGAGGGTCTATCTGCAACTTGCTGAGGTTGGACCCACCATAGCAAAGAGATTAACAAGATCTTTGAGATTAAAGGATATATAGAGGATAATGATAATGACAATGGAATTATATTGACAGCAGAGACAAGACCTATCTAAATGCCAGACTTGATGACCCCATTTTCATATGCAGAGAGCATCATAACTTAAGGACTGATTTTAGTACCAAACTACAAGGGGAAGGGCCCTTTGCTTTATTGAAAATTTGAAAACTTTACTATATAATTCATGGAAAAAATTCTTAGTTTCTTGCTTAAACCACTTTACTGCACATACTTGAGTTGGAAAAAATTGCCATGGGACAAACTTTATATGTTACAGCGAGTCGAACTCGAAACAAGAGTAGCATATTTACACATGAATTGAAAAGAAAGATTCAGTATGTTCCAATCATGGAAAATGAACTGTTTCCATTTCATCTGCAGGACAAATTTTTCTCTTCCTCTTGACAAAAGCCTTTTTCTTAGGCTAAAACAAAGAGGAGAAAAACCATTTACAATGAATTAAGCTTTTTTGTTGTTGATGTACAAAATTTGTTAGTTGGCTTCTGTTAAGATCAATTCAAGTGAGACATAACATCCAAGAATACATCTTCGTGGCACGGAATTGTGACGCCTCCCATCGGATGATCGAACCCGAATTCTTCTTCTGCTTTTCTTAGCAAACTTTGAAACAAAGGTTGATTCAAGAAGGATATAGGGACCAAAAATCTCTTCTTTTGTGATTCCCCAACATAAACAGGAAAGAAACCCTTTGGTACATCTAGAGATGTTGAGGATCTTTTGAGTGCTGTCGGAGTAGATCGGCGAAGGATATGCTTAGCGGCACTAGGAAGACGAATTGCCATTGCTTTTTCTTTATGTTTATCTTTGAGAGAGTACAAAATTTGATGAAAGCCTTGAATTTGTAATACAAAGACTTGAGTTGGCTGTGGTTTGTAATCAAAACATATATCTATATATATAGAGAATGATATAATGTGAAAATCTTGTAAATCTAGGAGTGTGTGGCTATGAAACAATGGGTTAGGACATTGCTGAAGTGTGTCACATGGTCTTGTCTTCCAATACTTCCACACATATTAGGACAATGTGGCCTACAAATTACAAAGTAGAGCACTCCAGGGCCAGAAAAAGATTGGAAGGGCACAATTAGGTTCTCGAGAGGTTTGTGATGCGAAGAAACTCGAGTTAATGCGATGTCTGCTAAAGAATATGTTTATATATATATATATATAGAAAGGAGAATGATAAATATGAAGTGTGGAAATGTGTGGCTTTGCTTAAGAGGTTTCACATGGCCTTGTCTTCCAACTGTTTTATAAGTTTAAGGGCTAAAATCATACTGTGGTCTGTTTCTTGGCAAAAAAATGTGCCCTACAATTGGGTAGGAGCAGCTGGATATTTTGTTTGGAAGGAGAGAAAATGAAAAAGGATTGTTAGTCCTATTTCATCTGAAAATGTAAATTAAGCAGGGCTAATATCTGCAGTTTCTGGGGTTCTTGCAATGCCATTGTTTATTGCAGAGCCAAAGACCGAGTATTGCTTCGAAAACTTCGAATATGAAATGAATAATGTTCCATTTTTTTTGGTTGGTTATAGTTGTTTGGTTATCCATTAAAGCAGTGCTGGCTGCTGCGAAAAATGTCCCTCGGGTAGATATGTTTTCAATTGCATGTGGTCCAGCTGAATTCTCCACCATAAATAAGAGAATATTTAGATGGTTACTGCATTTCAAATGTGCACCACTTAAAAAAAATAAGAAGCTATACCTCCATGTTCTAAGGCTAAAAAATGATCCCAAAAAGCTTAGAATTAATGCTCGATATGGCAACGTCCTCCATTTCGCTTTCATCTGTCTTCACAAGCACAGATTTTAGTACATTGGTTTTGAAGAAGGCCAACTAGAATGCAATATAGGTCAATTCCTCAACTTGTTCCAAATCTATATCAGAATCTTCCTTAATCAGCTGAAAGGATCAAAGGAAGTACTGATGGCAATGTCCTTGGAGATTAAAGCATGATTTAATGCGAAAACAAAGAACAAAGGAACAGCAATCGAATTAACCCCGTGAGTCACCGTCTATGATAGACACACTTGAATGTTCTGTGAGGGAGATAAATGGATGAAAAAAATAACAAAGGCCCATCACTTGAAAACTGTTTTTTCCTTTCTACCACCTGATTTTACTACTCTAACTGTCATACAGGCATGTGTATGATATATAACCCTGTACGGACCTTCCGGTCATGGAAAAAGTTGAAGATATCCATTCAGATGCATACCCGTTTCTGACATTCACCCCTGAATTCGAGTAACATTGGCATTATCTACATGCATATCTATGTTACCAAGTCCATATTGATAGAACCAAGCATTTCAACTCATCACCTTTTTTAGTTAAGACTCATGATTGTGTTCTTGGTAGTTACACTAAATACTTCTAAACAAAGTACGAGGAACGGAGGAAGGTCTCTCCGCAAATTGCTAAGATGATAGTGATAATGACAATGTAATTATATTGAAATGACATTGACAGCAGAGACAGGACAACCTATCTAAATGCCAGAGCTGATGACTGCATTTCATATACAACCTACAACAAGAGGTCCATGCACTCGGAGAAAACAAAGAACAACAATCGAATTAATCCCGCGAGTCACCATCATTTGAAAACTGTTTTTTCCTTTCTACCACCTGATTTTACTACTCTAACTGGCATACAGGCATGTGTATGATATATAACCCTGTACGGAGTACGGACCTTCCGGTCATGGAAAAAGTCGAAGATATCCATTCAGATGCATACCCGTTTCTGACATTCACCCCTGAATTCGAGTAACATTGTCATTATCTACATGCATATCTATGTTACCAAATCCATTTTGATAGAACCAAGCATTTCAGTTCATCACCTTTTTTAGTTAAGACTCATGATTGTGTTCTTGGTATTTACACTAAATACTTCTAAACAAAGTACGAGGAACGGAGGAAGGTCTCTTCGCAAATTGCTAAGATGATAATGATAATGACAATGTAATTATATTGAAATGATATTGACAGCAGAGACAGGACAACCTATCTAAATGCCGGAGCTGATGACTGCATTTCATATACAACCTACAACAAGAGGTCCATGCACTCGGAGAAAATCGATAATGATAGAAGTTTGGATACCAAATTCAGCTATGTCAAAGATAAGAGTAAAGTGTCTGTAGGAAGTGTGATGAAAAATGTGGTATAAAAACAAATTGTTGTCACAAATATTCTTAGCATTGCAGTGAACTATAACTCTAAATCCTATTCGAAAATGTGCAAAGTACATGATTCCTCCTGACTTCGATATCAGTTCTGGTTGGTAAAATTATAGATGTTATGGCAAACAAAAATAATTTGAAATAGATCATAGCATAATTACACATGAATTGAAAAGAAAGATTCAATATGTTTCAATCATGAATATCAATTAATCTTCCTCTTGAGAAAAAGCCTTTTCTTAGGCTAAAACAAAGAGGAAAAAACTATATACAATGAATCAAGCTTTTTTGTTGATGTACAAAATTTGTTAGTTGGCTTCTCTTAAGATCAATTCAAGTGAGAAATAACATCCAAGAATGCATCTTCATGGCATGGAATTGTGACACCTCCCATCGGATGATCAAACCCGAATTCTTCTTCAGCTTTTCTTAGCAAACTTTGAAACAAAGGTTGATTCAAGAAGGATAGAGGAACCAAAAATCTCTTCTTTTGTGATTCCCCAACATAAACAGGAAAGAAGCCCTTTGGTACATGTAAAGGCGACGAGGAACTTTTGATTGCTGTTGGAGCAGATCGGCGAAGGATATGCTTAGCAGCACTAGGGAGACGAATTGCCATTGCTTTTCCTTTATGTTTATCTTTGAGAGAGTACAAAATTTGAAGAAAACCCTGAATTTGTAATACAAAGACTTGAGTTGGTTTTTGAATGTGATCAAAACATATATCATCTATATATATAGCAAAGGATATAATGTGAAAATCTTGTAAATCTTGGAGTGTGTGGCTATGAAACAATGGGTTAGGACATTGCTGAAGAGAGTGTCACATGGTCTTGTCTTCCAATACTTCCACAAATATTAAGGGCTTGAAAATCATACTGTTGCATGTTGACAGAACAATGTGGCCTACAAATTACGAAATACAGCAATCCAAGGCCAGGAAAAGATTGGAAGGGCATGTTAGAGGTTTGTGATGCGAAGAAACTCGAGTTAATGTGATGTCTGCTAAAGAATATGTTTATATATATAGAAAGAATAATGATAAATATAAAGTGTGGAAATGTGTGGCTTTGCTTAGGTATTGCTTAAGAGGTTTCACATGGCCTTGTCTTCCAATTGTTTTATAAGTTTAAGGGCTAAAATCATACTGTGGCCTGTTTGTTGATAAACAATGTGCTCTACAATTGATTTGGAAGGAGAGCAAATTAAGTAAGGCTAATGAAACATGATTGTTAGTCCTATTTCATCTGAAAATCCATTAAAGCAGTGTCGGCTGCTAAGAAAAATATCCCTCGGGTAGATACGTTTCCAGTTGCATGCGGTCCAGCTGAATTCTCCACCATAAATAAGAGAATATTTAGATGGTTGCTACATTTCAAATGTGCACCACTTAAAGAAGAGGAAGCTATACCTCCATGTTCTAAGGCTCAAAAGTGATCTAAAAAAGCTTAGATTTAATGCTCGATACGGCAATGTCCTTCATTTTGTTTTCGTCTGTCTCCACAAGCACAGATTTTAGTACATTGGTTTTAAAGGTGAGGCCAACTAGAATGCAATATAGGTCAATTCCTCAACTTGTTCCAAATCTATATCAGAATCTTCCTTAATCAGCTGAAAGGATCAAAGGAAGTACTGATGGCAATGTCCTTGGAGATTAAAGCATGATTTAATGCGAAAACAAAGAACAAAGGAACAGCAATCGAATTAACCCCGTGAGTCACCGTCTATGATAGACACACTTGAATGTTCTGTGAGGGAGATAAATGGATGAAAAAAATAACAAAGGCCCATCACTTGAAAACTGTTTTTTCCTTTCTACCACCTGATTTTACTACTCTAACTGTCATACAGGCATGTGTATGATATATAACCCTGTACGGACCTTCCGGTCATGGAAAAAGTTGAAGATATCCATTCAGATGCATACCCGTTTCTGACATTCACCCCTGAATTCGAGTAACATTGGCATTATCTACATGCATATCTATGTTACCAAGTCCATATTGATAGAACCAAGCATTTCAACTCATCACCTTTTTTAGTTAAGACTCATGATTGTGTTCTTGGTAGTTACACTAAATACTTCTAAACAAAGTACGAGGAACGGAGGAAGGTCTCTCCGCAAATTGCTAAGATGATAGTGATAATGACAATGTAATTATATTGAAATGACATTGACAGCAGAGACAGGACAACCTATCTAAATGCCAGAGCTGATGACTGCATTTCATATACAACCTACAACAAGAGGTCCATGCACTCGGAGAAAATCGATAGTGATAGAAGTTTGGATACCAAATTCAGCTATGTCAAAGATAAGAGTAAAGTGTCTGTAGGAAGTGTGATGAAAAATGTGGTATAAAAACAAATTGTTGTCACAAATATTCTTAGCATTGCAGTGAACTATAACTCTAAATCCTATTCGAAAATGTGCAAAGTACATGATTCCTCCTGACTTCGATATCAGTTCTGGTTGGTAAAATTATAGATGTTATGGCAAACAAAAATAATTTGAAATAGATCATAGCATAATTACACATGAATTGAAAAGAAACATTCAACATGTTTCAATCATGAGTGTCAATTTATCTTCCTCCTGACAAAAAGCCTTTTCTTAGGCTAAAACAAAGAGGAAAAAACTATATACAATGAATCAAGCTTTTTTGTTGATGTACAAAATTTGTTAGTTGGCTTCTGTTAAGATCAATTCAAGTGAGAAATAACATCCAAGAATACATCTTCATGGCATGGAATTGTGACACCTCCCATCGGATGATCAAACCCGAATTCTTCTTCAGCTTTTCTTAGCAAACTTTGAAACAAAGGTTGATTCAAGAAGGATAGAGGAACCAAAAATCTCTTATTTTGTGATTCCCCAACATAAACAGGAAAGAAGCCCTTTGGTACATGTAAAGATGATGAGGAACTTTTGATTGCTGTTGGAGCAGATCGGCGAAGGATATGCTTAGCAGCACTAGGAAGACGAATTGCCATTGCGTTTCCTTTATGTTTATCTTTGAGAGAGTACAAAATTTGAAGAAAACCCTGAGTTTGTAATACAAAGACTTGAGTTGGTTGTTGAATGTGATCAAAATATATATCATCTATATATATAGAAAATGATATAATGTGAATATCTTGTAAATCTCGGAGCGAGTGGCTATGAAACAATGGGTTAGGACATTGCTGGAGATGGTGTCACATGGTCTTGTCTTCCAATACTTCCACAAATATTAAGGGCTTGAAAATCATACTGTTGCGTGTTGACAGAACATTGTGGCCTACAACTTACAAAACACAGCAATCCAAGGCCAGGAAAAGATTGGAAGGGCACAGTTAGATTCTTGAGAGGTTTGTGATGCGAAGAAACTCGAGTTAATGTGATGTCTGCTAAAGAATATGTTTATATATATAGAAAGAATAATGATAAATATAAAGTGTGGAAATATGTGGCTTTGCTTGGCCTTTGTTGGGGGTATTGCTTAAGAGGTTTCACATGGCCTTGTCTTCCAATTGTTTTATAAGTTTAAGGGCTAAAATCATACTGTGGTCTGTTTGTTGATAAACAATGTGCTCTACAATTGATTTGGAAGGAGAGCAAATTAAGTAAGGCTAATGAAACATGATTGTTAGTCCTATTTCATCTGAAAATGCAAATTAAGAAGGCTAATATGGCCATAAGTAGAACCTTTTTCTACCTCTCTCTCAAATATCTGCAGTTTCTGCAGTTTGTTTCAGCAACAACACCAAATGTGCAAATTATTGCTTCCAAAACTTCAAAAAGAAATGCAATGGTGCATTGTGAATATGAAATGAATAATGTTTCATTTTCTTTGGTTGGTTGTAGTTGTTTGATTATCCATTAAAGCAGTGTCGGCTGCTAAGAAAAATATCCCTCGGGTAGATACGTTTCCAGTTGCATGCGGTCCAGCTGAATTCTCCACCATAAATAAGAGAATATTTAGATGGTTGCTACATTTCAAATGTGCACCACTTAAAAAATAGGAAGCTATACCTCCATGTTCTAAGGCTCAAAAGTGATCCAAAAAAGCTTAGATTTAATGCTCGATACGGCAACGTCCTTCATTTCGTTTTCGTCTGTCTCCACAATCACAGATTTTAGTACATTGGTTTTAAATGTGAGGCCAACTAGAATGCAATATAGGTCAATTCCTCAACTTGTTCCAAATTTATGTCTGAATCTTCCTTAATCAGCTGAAAGGAAGTACGGATGGCATTGTCCTTGGAGATTAAAGCATGGTTTAAGGCGAAAACAAAGAACAAAGGGACAGCAATCGAATTAACCCTATAAGTCACCATCTATGATAGACTCTTGAATGTACTGTGAGGGATAAAAATGGATGAAAATAATAACAAAGGCCCACCATTTCTCTGTTGAACCAGGAGAGGGCCGAGGGCATAATGTCAATGTCACACCCCAAAGAGGCGGTGGACATTAATCTCACCTCGGAAAGGAAGGGGAGGTCTTAGGGTAGAAAAGCGGTGGCGCCCTATCAGACATGTGTTTTGGGAAGAGGTAATGGTCCATGATATCTCCGGTCATGTGAGAGCATCCCCCAACTGCTTCAAACCACCATAACATGTTTTTTGGTATCATTTACCAGTAACTTAGAAATTGTAATAAATCATCAGTTCCCTAAGTCATATTTTGTCCTTTCTACCACTTGCGTTTACTACTCTAACTGATATACAAGCATGCATGTGTATGATATATAATCCTCTAAGGACCTTCATGTCATGGAAAAAGTTTAAGATATCCATTCAGATGCATACCCGTTTCTGACGATCACCACCGGATTCGAGTAACATTGTCATTATCTACATGCATATCTCTGTTACAAATCCATATTGATAGAACCAAGCATTTCAGTGTTCTTGGAAGTTAAACTAAATACTTCAAAAGAAAGTACAAGGAAGGTCTCACTGCGAACTTGATTTTAGGAGGTGACTTAGTCATCATATCAGGAGAATGATCATGAGTACTAATTTTGCTCACAACAATATCACCACTTTTATTTTTCACCAAGTTGGTCGCACTGCGAACTTTTCATACCGGAACAAAAGGGAATTCAAGTTGCAACTTTTGACAGGAAGTGTGATGAAAAAATGTGGTATAAAAACAAATCGTTGTTACAAATATTCCTAGCATTACAGTGAACTATAACTTTAAGTCCTATTCGAAAATGTGCAAAACAAAAGATTCCTCATGACTTTATTATTAGTTCTGGTTTCCAGTAATTCTGCTTTTAGGCAACCTATATTTTGGACATCAGAAGAACTTTGAAAAAACCTGATATTTTCGAGTGGGGAATGAAAAAACCTATAGTTCTGGTTTACCATATGCAACTTTTCTCAATGAGGATGAAGCTGTTAAGGAACCACACTTATCCAAAGAAATGACATTAAAAATGCATAAAAAGTAAAGGTTTTAATGCCAAAAATGTTAAAGCCATTTTTTAAATATCAGATACTATAGTAAAAGGGTTTTTGGGGTTTATGAATTTGAAGCTGTTGGTAAAAAGTTTCAGGCACTTTCTCTGTCAATAAAGCATTTGATATGCAAAAAATGAATTTTATTTGGATAATCCTAGTTTCCAAACAACATTTTCTTTTTTCAAATGATAGTTTGGTTAGTGATCAATTATAGATGTTATGGCAAACAAAACATTTGAAACAGATCATAGTATAATTACACATGAATTGAAAAGACAGATTCAATATGTTTCAATCATGAGTATCAATTAATATTCCTCTTGAAAAAAAAGCCTTTTCTTAGGCTAAAATAAAGAGGAAAAAACTATACACAATGGATTAAGCTTTTTTGTTGATGTACAAAATTTGTTGGTTGGCTTCTGTTAAGATCAATTCAAGTGAGAAATAACATCCAAGAATACATCTTCATGGCATGGAATTGTGACGCCTCCCATCGGATGATCAAACCCGAACTCTTCTTCAGCTCTTCTTAGAAGACTTTGAAACAAAGGTTGATTCAAGAAGGATATAGGGACCAAAAATCTCTTCTTTTGTGATTCCCCAACATATACAGGAAAGAAGCCCTTTGGTACATCTGAAGATGTTGAGGAACTTTTGATTGCTGTTGGAGCAGATCGGCGGAGGATACGCTTGGCAGCACTAGGAAGACGAATTGCCATTGCTTTTCCTTTATGTTTATCTTTGAGAGTGTACAAAATTTGAAGAAAACCCTGAATTTGTAATAAAAAGACTTGAGTTGGTTGTGGTTTGTGATCAAAACATATATCATCTATATATATAGAAAAGGATATAATGTAAAAATCTTGTTAATCTTCGAGCGAGTGGCTATGAAACAATGGGTTAGGACATTGCTGGAGTAGGTGTCACATGGTCTTGTCTTCCAATACTTCCACAAATATTAAGTGCTTGAAAATCACACTGTTGCATGTTGACCGAACAATGTGGCCTACAACTTATAAAACAAAGCAATCCAAGGCCAGGAAAAGATTGGAAGGGGACAGTTGGATACTTGATGTAGAAGTAAAGGAAAAGGGACCGATTAGGGAGGATTCTGAGAAGGTTGAGACGTGTGGCATTGCTCGGGCTATGTTAGTATATTGCTTAAGAAGTCTCACATGGCTTTGTCTTCCAACTGTTCTATAAGATTAAGGGCTAAGATAATACTGTGGTCTGTTTGTTGACAAACTGTGGCTTGGCCTAAGATTTTATATTTATTTCATTCATCTTGCTACAACATGCTTTGGACATGAAGGAGACAAGCAAAATGTTGGACGCAATGCGGGATTCTTAAGACTATCTGGATAAGGAAAAAGAATGACAGAATTGGATAACCTGTAATAGGAATACAAATATCAAAGCCTTGTAGAAGAAGATAACTTAATCCATCAACATACTTATACAGTCTTTCAAATTATTAAAAAAATAAATTACATTTTGTTGACACAAGTTTCGAGTTCAACCATGTACAACAGCTACTTCATCTCAATTATTAAAAAACAGAAGTTGCAGGCATGTTTTCCTTGGATGGAGTAACCTGTAAGACAAACCCTTTGCATAATATGCTTAGTGGGGCAAGTGTATTTTAACCTGGTTGTTGTCTATTTCCTGCTGCAATCAAATTGTTTATTTCCGATTTCCGAAGCTGCTATTACCCTTTGGATAATCTGCTTAGACTTGCAGACCTATAAGTCTTATGTCACTGAAAAGTTGTAAAGGCAGACCATGATAAATTATAAGTATGCTATTACCCTTTCTATTCACTTATGTAGAGCAAGTGGTAAATCATATGAAGTAATTTCGGAACAATGTAATTCATTTACAGTTTAGTTAAAGATTAAATTAGCAAGAAGAATGGGACCATAGGGAATTATGAAAAGAAATAAATTCCAATCGAATGATGTGTTTACAGTCATTTTCCATACAGTTTAATAGAAGTTACAGAATACACCGTCTCTAGTTTTCCACTTAGGGAGACTTTTATCTGCTCCCCAAGGCAAAAAGGATGGGAAAAAAGTGTGTACATAGTATTAGATGTTTGCTTTACAAAATTGTACTTGCTGATTTGTGTCAATTCTCTCGCAATCAATTCAATTGAGAGGTAACTTCAAGAAAGTTGTATTCGTTGCAGGGAATTCTGAGACCGCCAGTAGGATGACTATATCCGAATTCTTCTTCTGACATGCCTAACAAATCTTGAAATAAAGGCTGGTTCAAGAAGGACACTGGTATCACAAACCTCTTCTGGTTTTCTCCAACATAAACTGCAAAGTAGCCCTTGGGAACTTTCTTAGAGCTAATGATACGAGGCAGGCGGATAGCCATGTTTGTTTTCGATAGATGTATGCTTCTAAAAGGAAAAAAAAGATCTCAGAGAACTTGGAAAGCAAAGGTAAGGGTCTTTTGTAGTTAAGAATTTGAAGGTAGGTGTTGCCAATGAGCTTAATCTTACTTGTATATATGGATGTATCGGGTAGATAGGAAATGATGTTCATCTATTATTAAGCGGAGGGTGCGGAATGAGCGGTGAAGGAGCGATTTCGGGGGTCTGATAAGTAATGAGAAAACATGGCTTAAGTGGAATCACATGGTGTTGTCTTCCAAAGGATTATCAAATATTCAATGGCTAAGACTTGAAAGAATAGTTTGCCTACCCCTTCTGGCAGAACGACCGAAAAAGGACCCACTCAAGTATGGAAGAGTTTTATAGCCATTGACATTAGAGGCAGCCTTAAAGACATACAATCTGGTATACAATGACAGGAAACATGGAACATGGAAATAAAAAAGAGAGAATATTTTTGTCCTTCAACGAGTAACTTGTAAGACAAATCCTTGTGAAGAGCACCTGAAGTGTGTCATACAGGTTGTATAACTTGTCCTCATCTGAACTCGAGCGGTTGCATTTTATCATGGTTGTTATACGCCTTGTTCAACAGTTTTGATCATCGAAAGCATTCAGTCATTCGTATATTTGCTTACATATACACGAGAACAAGTAAAAAGAATCATGTGGATTAGCCTATATCATCATGTAGCTACACTGTAAAACAGATTGAAATCTCTACCCTGTGTATTTTCTGCAACATCAGACACGAGAACAAGAGAGTCGATGAGGTCATTTAATTATGCTGCTAACATGTGATGCCATCCTAGACGCACGATGATAAGAACTGGGGCCTAATGCGAGGGGATGACATGTGATCTTGATTCCAGATTGATTAAATCAACCAAATTATATCATTGTATCTGTCAACTAAAAACATCTGCAGGTGGAGTTGGATCCCTTTGTGTTTCCTGAACAACCTTTCCCAAATGTATGAGTAATTATTATTTATTTGACTTGTTCAAAAAGCCATCTGATGTTGAATTCAGTCATCTGTATTTTTTTCTTACATATACACGAATGGATTCGATTGATCAATGTTGATTAACACATATTGAAAAGAGTACTTGTAGTCTACGCTACCTGCACTTGAGGTCGAGTATTGAAGATGGATGATCAAATTTCATTAAGAAACTGAGCTTTAAATAACTTTTTTTTACTTGTAGTCTACGCTACCTGCACAGGTTGCGTTTGAATGTGTTGGACACATGTAATCTAAACAAAATGAGGAGTCGAACTCCGTATAACTTATATTCTAGATGGAATTAACATGAACAAATAAACATATATTCTGAGAGGAAATAGAATTCCGACTGATGTGCTTCGAACTGTCATTTTCCTACTAGAAGTTACAGTGACCACCATCTCTGTTTTAACAGATGGGGAAAAATGTTTACACATAGTGTTAGATGTTTGCTTTACAAAATTGTATGGGCTGATTGTGTTAATTCTCTAATCAATCAATTCAAGCGTGAGGTAACATCAACAAAGGTGTCTTCATTGCAGGGAATTGTTAGACCACCAGTAGGATGACTATATCCGAACTCTTCCTCCGACAAGCCGAGCAATTCTTGAAACAAAGGCTGGTTCAAGAACGACACCGGTATCACATACCTCTTTTGGCTTTCTCCAACATAAACTGCAAAGTAACCCTTGGGAACTTTCTTAGAGCTAACAATATGCGGTAAGCGGATCGCCATGGTTGGTTTTGAACAATCGGAAGATCTCAGAGAACTTGGAAAGCAAAGGTAAGGATGTTTAGTACTTGAGAATGTGATGTTTAGTACTTGAGAATGTGAAAATATGTGTTGCCAATGAACTTATTGTTATTTGTATATATAGATGTATAGGGTAGAGAGGAAATGATGTTCATCCATTATTAAGTGGAGGGTGTGGAATGAGTGGTGGAGGAGCAATTGCTGGGGTCCGATCAGTAATGAGAAAGACATGGCTTCATGTGGAGAATCACATGGTGTTGTCTTCCAAAGGACTATCAAGAATTCAATGGCGAAGACGCACCATATCTTAAGATAGAGATGAACATTCGATCGAGTCGAGTCAAAAAATTTCGAGTTATTCGAGTTGACGCGTCATATTTTACAACTCAAACTTTATTTGAATTTTTTTCGATTCGATTCGAATTTTTGAGTTCTTATAAAAATTTAATTGTAATTATTTATCATGTTACCATACTTTAAAATTTTGCTTTAAGGACCAAATTGAAAGAATGCGTAAATAACGAGGGCTAAATTTAGTAAATTGTTTCAAATTAGGACTAAATTAATTGAATGTATAAATATGAAGGACTAAATGTGTTATTATACCAAATTTTATAACAGTCAAACGGCATTTAACGTCTAGTTACCATTTTGTTATAAAACATAAAGTTTAATTACCATTTTGTGATTTTTGAAAGTTTGGTTACCATTTTATTCTTTTTACCAAAGTTCAGTGACCGTCTGTATACTTTACCCAAAGACTAATTTTGAACTGAGAAAAAAGGGCCAACACTTTCCTAAATGATTGGGATAAGGGGAGATGAAGGACAAACACCTTGCAAACAAGTTGCTCGAACTGAGACTACTAAGAATAACAACATTTTCTTTTTCACTTAGAGTACTCGAAGAGTTCATAAATATAACATTTTTAATTATACATGTTAAGAAAAGTTCGAATATGATTTTCGAAAGAATTGATTAGTTGGAGTTACAAATTACAATAAATCCACCTCTAATCTCCCACTTAGAGATGGAAAAAAAAGTTGTACATGCCTACATGGCAGCAATGGTGTTTGCTTTTACAAAAGAAAAAAAAACTGTTTAATGCCAATTCAAGCTAGCCGAGAAGTAAGATGAACAAAAACATCTTCGCCGCAGGGAATTCTGAGACCGCCGGCGGGATGATCGTATCCGAACTCTTCTTCCGACAGACTGAGTAACTCTTGAAACAAAGGGTTGTTCAAGTAAGACAGTGGTATTACAAATCTCTTCTGGTTTGTTCCTACATAAACTGCAAAGTATCCCCTAGGAACATTAGTTGCCACAGACGAGGATGTTCCAAGAATTCTCCTAGCATGCAGACGAAACCCCATGGTTTTGTTCAAGATCTGAACTTTTGTTTTGATGTTTGAGATACTGAGAATTAATGAAGTTAATGTGTGTGTTTATATAGGTGAAAGTGGGACAATGGGGTTCATAAGTTGTTCACATGGAGTTGTCTTCCAGGTCAGCAAGACAGGAAGTTCAAAGCAAGCCTGGAACAAAACCTGGTTCAATTATTACCAAGGCCCCACCCCAAACTGGAAGGTATGGCCGTATGGGTCGTTGAGAAAACCTGTTTATATTATATTTTTTGTACGTACTGCTTATTTACTTTTATCATAGGCAAGCTTGAAACATGATATAGAACATCTTTCGATTTTCATTCATGTTGTTCTGGAAACTTAAAACATATGCAGTATCAACGTTGAAAGTAGCTAAGGATTAAGGAACTTGTTAAGAATTTTCGTGAAGGTCAAACAATGTACGGGTTGTCTTAAAAAACGGATCTTTAGACATATTGGCCTGAATTGCACCGTCAATGAGTAGCCTTGTTTGTGTTTGTTATGGTCAATCTCTATCAGCACCTACCACGAAATCACATTGGAAAGTGCTGGGGAAAGGAAGGAAACTAGGAGTTGCGTGTATTTTTTAGAGCGTAGGGTTTAAAGTTTAGGATGTGAAATTTAGGGTTAATGTTTAGAATTTAATTTTTTTAGTGTTTTTTAGTGTGAGACATAGAAAGTGAGCATACTTAGGGACAAATAATTTTTGTTCAGGGAAGTGTTGCATATACCGGAATAGAAATCCTCTATTCCTTTTCGGTACCTCTAATATTTACGCCCCGTTTTAAAAATTTAGGTTTATAGTTTAAGATTAATGTTTAAGGTTAGGATTTAAGATTAAAATTTAGGGAATGTAGGGTACAATGTATTTTTAGAATTTAAGGTTTAAGACTTAGAATTTAGGGTTAGAGCTTATAGTTTAATTTTTAGTATTGGCATAGAAAGAGACATCGAAAAAGGGTAAAAATCCTCTACCCGTAATCATGTCCACTTCTATGCCCACACTAAAAATCCTCTACCGCTAATCAGCACCTACCACGAAATCACATTGGAAAGTGCTGGGAAAAGGAAAGAAAGCAAGGGAAGTGGGATGGAAATCGTCTGCCTTTGATTATGTCTCTTTTGTGCACTAATTTTAAGAAAGTGAGTTTAGATTTGAGAGTTTAAGGTTTAAAGTTAAAATTATGGTTAGGGTTTAGAAAACTAGGAGTAGCGTGTATTTTTTAGGGTGTAGGGTTTAAGATTTAGGATGTAAAATTTAAAGCTAAGGTTTATAATTTAATTTTTTAACTGTGAGACATAGAAAGTGAGCATACTTAGGGGCAGATGATTTTTGTTCAGGGAAGTGTTGCATATACCGAAATAGAAATCCTTTATTCCTTTTCGGTACCTCTAATATTTATGCCACGTTTTAAAAATTTAGGATTTAAGATTAAAATTTAGGGAATGTAGGGTACAATGTATTTTTTAGAGTTTAAGGTTTAAGACTTAGAATTTATGGTTAGAGCTTAGAGTTTAATTTTTAATGTTGGCATAGAAAGAGACATCGAAAAAGGGTAAAAATCATGTGCCCCTAATCATGATCGCTTATATGCCCACACTAAAAATCAATTAAAAATTAAAATTTAAATCATAACCATAATTTCCACATCCTAAACCCCACACCCTAAAAAATAACCATACCCCTAATTTCCTAAACCTTAATCACAACCCCTAACCTTAAACCCTAATCTCTAAACCCTAAATACACTATTTTAAACTGATGGCATAAAAGGGGGCATGATAAGAGGCAAACAATTTTCAACCATCGAAAAATGCATATGATTTTTGTCCCATATACTAATATACTATAGATGAATGATAACATCAAAATAAAGAAAAAGATATCATAAACAAAGTAAGAAAATAAAGAACATTAAAATTATTTTTATGTGAAAAATTCAAATGAGAAAAATTATGGGAAGGAAATGAAAACTTTTAGTATGTCGAAAGAAGAGATTACATGTATGATGCAGTTTATGAGATACTACACATTATAAAATGAATGATATAAAACCTTATTCCCTAAATTCATAAGATAGCGGACGATTTTAGTCTACGGAGGACATCAATCAGCCTGTAAGACACCAGCTAGAGGAGAACATTGTCTCTTTTGAAACATAATTTGGGTCACAACTCTAACATAAAAAAAAATCTTTGAAGTGATCGGGCTTAACTCATCAGACATATTATAATCGCATCATCTGAAATTATTTTTTCCGAATACTTATAAGTCTCGCGTATATGAATGTATATGTCACTATTAATTAATCTCGTCTCTTGAGCCGTGTCGTAAAAATATAATCCGGAATTATCCACTAATTTAAATATGTATAGATCTCAAAAGGAAGTGAATCAATGTACATAATCTTTTGTCACATATCAAGTGGAACATGAGGTTCAAAGAAGTTTCCAACATGAAACCAACTCGCCTATGAAACAAAGTGTGGCAGGAGCTAACAGGCTTACGGACAAGTCCATGTAAATGTACGTGAAGTTCACATGAAGTTAGGTCTACTTCTTGTCTTGTCACTTTTCAAATAACCTAATCATGTACTATATCAGAAGCCAAATGCCCAATGACAGCTAAGGATTTGCCCAATGACACCTTATCCAAAGCAGCTCAATATATTTCTTTATAAAGTAGTCCTAAACTAATAATTTAGAAATAAACCAATTTTTAAAATAATTTTTTCGGGTGGAGTCAATTACTCGTCCCCACCTCTTAATAGTTCGTCATCGCTTGTTAACATGAGTTGGTAATAGAGATTCATTAACTGGCCTAGTGGCTCACTGACTCAGAATGCTCTCCATCTTACATGAGTTCAAATTTCGATATAGAAATGTAATACTTCTTTAGTTAATAAAAAATGAGTCGGAAATATTTAGGCATAAGTGGTTTTGAGTTCAGAATAATTGTATCGGGCACGGCCACCATTATAAACAAGAACTGATGAAAAGAATTAAGAAAGATTGTCATTTAATATATTGGTTACAAAGAATAATAAGTATGTTCACAAGGGAATGTGATTGCATAAAAACAATCCACCATTTGCACTTGCTGATTCCTACATAGAATTGGTATTTGTCACTTGACCTTTGAGGGCAGGCCGGCAATGAGATCGACGAAAGCGCCCATAGGATGATCGAATCCGTACTCTTCCTCGGCTCGACACAACAAATTTCGGAAGGAAAGATGGTTGAGTAATGAAATTGGTACAACAAACCTCTTCTTTTCACCTTCTCCAACATAAACAGCAAAGTGACCTTTCGGTACCGATACCGTGTTCTCTAAAGATGAAAGACTCCGTTTTAGACTAGCCTTCGCATTAAAAATTCTCGGCAAGCGAAACCCCATGGCTTTACAAGTAGTATCAGAAGGAAGAAAGGTGTGTATTTATAGAGACCAAATGCCTTATGGTTTATAGAAATGAATCTGGTTGTGTGGAACATGGCCTTGTCTTGAAAATGATGATATAGTGTTTGACAAATTAACCCCACCATAGTGTTTCTGTCGCAATCTACAGTGCCTTACCATGGCACTATCATTGAATCATGGCATGTTAGAGTTGAAAACAACTTTACCTAGCACATCATATGGGCCTCTTCGGCCATTGAAGAGGATATCAGATCTGAGGCCGAATACTTTGCTTCTTGTTCTTTTTCGTTTGTTCTAAGGTCTTGTAATCAAGCAGCAGTCTGACTTGCTAAATACACTAGGGACTTACAGGTCCAGACTTTCTGGGGGCCCTTCCCCGAATCTTTTTTTTGTACTTGTAATTTGTTGGCAATGAAATTTACTTCTTTGGATAATAAAAATAGATCATAAGGGTGAAACATTTTGAAGCAAAGAAATCAAAATAATATTGGATATTGATTGTAGTTTTGAGTTGATTTGCTACCCTACATGTTTGCTGGCTATTAGATGCCATAAACATAGAATGAATCAAGTTACCCAAAATATCCATGTTTGCTGGTGAGATTGTTTAAGCATGCTTATGGTTCATAATCCAATCTTCAAGTCATTACGCTAAGAACAAAACCTACATGTTAACCATTATACTATTTTGGTTAACCATGAACACCCCTACGTTACAGGTAGAGAAAACTTGATTGATCTCCCCCCTCTTTTATTTCTCAAGGTGTTCACTAGAACGAGTTAACAACTAATTCTTCGATATTGTACGTTAAGATTAGGGTTGCTTATCGAGCGAGCCGATTATGAGTTGAGTTGTGCTTGACTCAACTACCATGGCCTAGCTCAAGTAACCGTATTATTAGCCAAATAAAAGCAAAAACAGAAAAAACAATGGCAAGAATGTCTGATGAAATGAATTTTCTCATTTATAGAGTCCTTACTAAGAATAATCAAGTTTAACATTTACACTTGCTTTTGAGCTACATTGTTAATCTCTGCTAAGTTAGCCATTTTATATCAACTCTCAGGATTTTTGCAGACAGCAAGTGAGATAGACGAAAGCTTCTTCGCTGCAGGGGATCACCAAAGCGCCCAAAGGATGATTGAATCCGTATTCTTCCTCTGCTTGACTCAATAAATTTTGGAAAGAAGGATGCTTGAGGAACGAAATCGGTACAACGAATCTCTTCTTTTCAACTTCTCCAACATAAACAGCAAAGTGGCCTTTGGGCACCACTGTCATCTCCGAGGACGAAAGACTCCGTTTCGGACTCGCCTTAGCATTTACGATTCTCGGAAAGCGAAATCCCATATCGCTTTGTTATTCGAGATTGTCTGCAAGTAATTGGCACAAGGTGGCTATCCATTAGAATTTGAATTTATAGAGTGAAATGCTTTGTTGGTCAACAGTCTAAAGGCTGATTGAGTGGTGAAGAAAGAATTCTTTTAGAGACACATGTAGTGAGGAGTCACATGGCCTTGTGTCCCCAACATGTATGTATGCCTGTTGCAAATTGCAGCTTATCAGAGTTAGACATTGTGGAAGTGGAACAAACAACAATCATGGCCCATTTGAAATATTATTTATGATGATGATGATGATGATGATGATGATGATGAAGACTTGACTTAGCACATCATATGGATGAAATGCTATGTAGTGGAGACCAGCAAGATATATATCAAAATTATCATCTCCACTAGCTAATATGAGTCTTTAGGTTACTGCCCTACATGTTTGCTGATAATTAAGATTTAAGACCTGTTCTATGCCTGTGTTGCAAGATAAAACACAATGAAACCAGGTTATCAATCCATGTGACATTATTCGATGTCTTTGACAAGCGAAGAACTCGAGATTCCGAATCCATATTTAAGGGATTATACGTTCAAGGTCGAACCGTCGAACACAAAGGACAATACTAAGTACTAAACACTCTAGTAATTTATGATGTTATGCTAGAATCACAAAATCTAGACTTTAAGAGATCCATGGATTAGACAAAGAAGTATTTCATTCTAGTTGACCTTAAAACTCATTTTTGAAGTCGGAAACTGCCCCGAAAGTCAACTCCTCAACTATCATAAGAATATGGAATTTATAGCACTAAACTCTTCTCCAACATAGACATTAGGTAGTGAAATAGCCACTTGGCACGTCCGTCCTCTTCAAGGACAAAAGGCCATGACTTGGTTCATTTTCAACTGTTTCAAGTTTATTGGATCTTGATATGAATCTATAAAGGTTTGGAAAACAACTAAGAAAAGTTAGCTGGAAAGCAATATTCCTGGAAAAAAAGGTGCCTATATGCTTTGACCAGAAAATGGAAGTGGAGTAAGTGGAACAAGAAATGACTCACTTTATTGGGGATCTGTTCAAGGACATAGGCCGTGACTCACATGGATATTCCTCTGTATCAGTAATACTTTGATAGATTCACAAACAAGAAACTTTTTCAATCATGAATTTATCATGGCCTACCAATCAATAGGAAAACAATTATGGTGGTCCAGAAAATTCTCATGGATTATATAGTCTTCAGCACCATGTTTACAAGTCGTGTGGCCTTACTGATTAGACTCGAAAACGAATTATTATCAGCTCATGTGAAGTTGTTTCTTGACTTGTACAAGTGATGAGTTGGTGATGAACATTATTGCGTCGGGGCCTATTAATTTGAAGGGGTGATAGGTTGAAGGGAAACATAGAGCTAACCCAGTTTATGATGTTTTCCCTATATGCTGCCATTTCTAGTCCAAATTGATGAGAACTGCCAAACATTACAATCCATGGTTTTTGTACAGAGACTCGGCTGCTTATTTCTGTGGTTGGTTCCAATACATTCTATTATTTGGATTTTGGATTCATAGACGCATGTGGTTGTCACAAATATTGGCATATTTGATGGCTGCATATGGTTTCAAAAAGAAGAAAAAAAGCTGCAGATTCACTGAATGAATAAAATTCAACTGTGTATGCACAAATTGTAGGGCATTATGTTAGAAACACAAAACCATGTGTGTGTGTGTGTGTTTAATTTTGTGGATCCCTTTGATTCAACATATACACTGGCCTCTTAGTGTTTTCTTGTTCCTTGAGGATTTGTCTTAAGCATGATAATCTCTAATTATGTTTGACAGAAACAGATAAGGATAATCTAGTATTATCTCATACACGAACCAAGAACAGTACCTTCTGAGATCCGGTGAGGAACTTACTGCCGTCATCCATTGCATTGCCCTTCCCGGTTGCACAAACGAGTTTAGTCTCTATGTTGGCCCTTTAACTACATTCCTCAAAACAAAGGAAACCAAAACCAATTATAAACAACCCCATTGATGCGAATCTTACGACATTTCCAGATGATAAACCTTGATGCATACATTTGACATAGACCATTCATACACATTAACAGTATAAGAAAACATTGATCCTTATTCGTGCCGTAACTTTGACATGATCATTCATGGAACATTCAAAGGTCTAATATGTGCATGGCCCTTAAGATTTGGAAATAACTTCTTTTAGCAAAATAATCCATTAGGAATGGATAAGGAGAAAATTATTAAGTGTCACAAAAGTTAGCTGATCTTAAATGGCCTTTAGACATTGTTTCAAACAAGTGGTGGGGGATATATATGCAGAGCAATAACCCTCAAAAGTATGTTGGGCAGTTGGTACAAAAGTCTAAGTTCAATGCTTTAGGGAAATAAACATGCACTAAGATCAACAAGAGTGTTCTTATAAGTTCAAAACATAGGGAATATATATATATATACATATATATATTATCCATATAAAATTTCACAAGTTGTAGCCTCCTTTTTCATTGGTTTCCAAGGTCGTAGGCCAGCACTGCCTAGCAACAGACAAAGCAAAACCATGTGAAACTTAACCAATTGCTTCACCTGATATGTTTTCTAAAACATTCTCCAATAAACAATCTCCCAATCTCTCTCTATATATATTTAGCCACTAAAGATGCAAATTTCAAATCAAGTCTTTTCCCTCTTCGAAATCATCCCATCACTTAAAAATCAAATCTTTGATCTTCTTCTCTAAGATGGGCATTCAACTAACCGGTCTAGCTCAAGCGAAACAGAAGCTGCAGCGAACGCTCTCGGGACGAATCGGGAATGTGACGGCGACACCGAATGTTCCGAAAGGCCATGTTGCAGTTTATGTTGGGGAAGGCAATAGGAAAAGATTTGTGATTCCTATATCTTACTTGAACCATCCATTGTTTCAAGACCTTTTGAATAGAGCTGAGGAAGAATTCGGATTTAACCATCCGATGGGCGGTCTTACAATTCCATGTAGTGAAGAGTACTTCATCAGTTTAACCACAATATTGAACTGTTCATAACCAAAAATGGCTGCAGAAAACATAAATCTCCCACAGTAAAAAAGAGCAGTCTTTTTCAATTTTTTACTAGGTAAACACTCTGTTTTGTAAAGGGCAAGAATTGCTTGGCAATTGTCATTGTTTGCTGCTGACAACAAAACATGTTCTTGTAAGAAAAGTTGGGTTGATGATGAATCATTTTTTCTTATATTTTCACAGAAAATTCACAAAAAATAAAAAGAATTCAGAGACTGTCAACAAAAGTAGAGAGCTTTGAACATTAGAAGAAGAAACATTTAGAACAGTAAGCAGATAATAAACCATTCAATTCTTACATACCCATGTTAGCATGAGTAGTTGAAAATTGAAACGCTTGCTTTTGTCCTTTGCATTGTTCTTGTTTAATCTCAGAAGCTCAGAAACTGCTGCTTTCAGTTTTAACACCAAACTGAAAGTTTGGCGGTCTCACGTGGGTCGTTGGTCATTTCTTGACTTCTTTTTTATTGGCCAAAATACACTACATGTCACTCAAATATTAGCTTTGTTATAATCTAGTCATTTAATTAAAAAAGGGGTAAACTACACAAATGACCACTGAATTATGGTTTTGGTGTCAAAATGATCACTATATTATTTTTTTCGACAAATGCACCACACAACTATTAAATATAGAGGATCAAACGTGTAATTATACTAATTTTTTTTAACAGTAGTGCATTTGTCGAAAAAAAATAATATAGTGGTTATTTTGACACCAAACTCATAGTTCAGTGGTCATCTGTGTAGTTTACCTTTAAAAAATTGTTAAAAACAAGTCACTTTGTCGTTAAATTCGAAAAGAATGTCTAATGTGGTATGATATAATAACAGTTTAGTCCTCCAACAATTATAGACTTGATTAATTTAATCTTAATTTGAAACAATTTAATAAATTTAACCCATTTTACATATACATAATTATAAAAATACTAATACTTCAACGATTCATATAGAACAAATTAGTAAAAAAAAGAGAGTAGAGGTTCAAATATGTCAGTTCCCGCAATCTTTGAGTGGTCCCAATGATAAATGATGGTGTGGTTCCTCATATGTGACCCGAGTTCAAGCAGCGCAGTCTGCATGTGTGCGAGAGTTTATCTGAATTTGAAACCGAGCAAATATACTTCATTATAATCTAATTAAAATGCTAAAGTACTATCTCAAAATTTAAAATTTAGATTCTATATTCTATTTTTGTGAAATTGAGTCTCGGTACTATTTTAAATTTGAAAATCTTGATCACTTCCCTAACTTCTTTTTTTAACAATTATACAATTTAACTCATTCTAATATTTGATCTTAGTTTCATCATTGATTATACACACAATTCTTCTAAATGTTTTAAAATTTTATAAAATATATTAAATGTGAACCAAACGAGTGACTTCAATAAAAAAGAAGATGATGTTCATCCTATAAGACTCATGTTCGAGCATCTACATGTGCAAGCTGTGTGCGTTGTCAAGGAGCTAAGAAAAAAGAACAAATATTACCATATAATAACACCAGTATATTAAATGTCTTGAGCTAGAATAACATAAGGGTAAACTACACCACATACCACTCAACTATGGCCTCTGAGTCGAAAATGCCATCGAACTTTAAAAATTTTCAAAACTATCACTGAACTTTAATATGTGCTTTGAGGAGTTTGAACTCAAAACCTTCAAATGTAAGAGCTAAGATTTAACTACTAAACCAACTTGATATTATACAATATTCTGTCAAAAATAGAATATATCTCAAACTACATGTAATTAATTCAAATTATTTTATAAAATAAATTACATTATAAATAATATTAATATATAAATAATATAAAACATGTTATTCTTATATATTTTTAATAATATAAATCCATGTGCCCGGATCAGACATGGATTTGGATCGGATTCAGATCGGATCATGGCAATGCACATATCCGATCCACCTCCTATTAGGACTCAGACTTTTTCGATCGAATTTAGATTATATTTTTTTCTTCAAATCGAATTCGAATTATATTATCATCTCTAAATGGATGTCATCAACATTCAACCCCATGTGAATGTGATGATGAAATAGTTATTGGTTGGAACAATTTGCAAGTCGGTTGAAGAAAACTATGTGTGAACTTTGAACGTATGATATGTTGAATGGAAACATCCAGCTAATCCTCCATACATTACTTAAAACAGACGCCATATATTTCCCATTAAACACTAATTATTAGAAATTAGACTTATACCTAATTGGCCATGGGTTTTGACATCGAGCAGGGATGCTTGATTGCCCTTTTTAATGATATTTCCAAGGTTCATGATACGAAGATGAATATTAGGATCAATTGAAGCTAAAATATTTTTTGACAGAGAGCTTTTTTTTCGTAAAACAATTTTTATTAACAGAAAGACCTACGAAAATAATAAGAAAACTTCGGAAATACAAATGATACGCTAAAACACAAAAGCAAAGCTCACCATAAACGCAGGACTGAAGCAAAAATTACAAAAAATGACTCTTCACGAATAGAAATCATCTGCTTTTTTTGGTTTTTTATTAGTGTCTCACACTAAAAGAAATCAAGTTTAGGGTTAGTGTATAGGAAATTAGAGTATGTGTATTTTTAGGGCTTGAGATTTAAAAAATAAAATTAAAATTTAGGCTTTACATTTTTTAGTGTTGCTTAAAAAAATGCACTAAAAATAGACATGAGATTTTTGTTCGCTCTTAATATCATATATGCGAAGAAGTTGCATGTAAATGTAATCCAACCGACAATCTTACATGTGTAGAGATCTGTCTGTGATGTTCTCTAATATTATGGCCGAATCTTTCTCGGGCTACATACTTTGTTCTTAGGTTACGAGTCTGGTCAATAATGGTTCAAAGCTCATTGTTTTAAGCTGGTCCAACAATATACATACTATTTAGAGGTCTGGATGGACTGAGGGGGCGGTGGTCCCTTTAAAAGTTTGAAATTTTATACGATGTATAAATTCTTTAGAATTTATCTATATATTTTTTATTGAAAATATATTTTCGCCCCTAAATTTTTATAAGCTCGCCTCCTAACATAAAGTTCTGCGTCCGTCCCTGTTTACAAGATAATTAAATGCAACTCAACTTTATAGTTATTTTTTGTAATATCTTTTGTATATTTAATTTACTTGCAATAGCTCATCCTCTTATGTCTTGGACCTCTTGGTGGGAAAAGTAGATGTTCATCATCCATTAGGATCCGGGTTCAAGTACCAATAATAATACATGTTGTGTGTGCCATCTTTGAAAAGACTAAGAAAGTTGAACCGATGCTACCTTTGCATCACATTATTATATTAAAAAAATTACTTACAATAAATCATTTTCTTCTGAGAAAGTTTGATTAATGATAAATTATTTTCTGGGAAAATTCACAAGCTATGCCTAAATTGCATGTAAAATATCAAACTTTCTCGGAAGAAAGTAATTACTATAATGAACCATAACAAACTTTTACAAATACATTATACGATACACTTCTAAATAGTTATCACCAAAATTAAATATTAAAAACACGACAAAATTGATAATTGAAATATATTTAGGTTTATAACTAATTAAATATAGATAAAATTAGTATATGATAAGGCATAAACAGTAGTAAAAGTTGAACTCAGAATCCATAAATAGAGAGATTATATCATAGGTCCTTCTCATCACGTCATTTATGGACCTAACTAATAAAAATTACTCACTTCATTAATTTTTATACCATTTTTTACCAATTGAATCTTCACGGTATTTAAAAATAATGAGAGTCAAACTAGTAGCAATATTTAAAAAAAACTGAAACCAACAAGTGGTCTCAGTGGTAAAGCGGATGATGTTTATCCTAGGAGACCCGAGTTTAAATCGCTTTGTCTGCAAGGTGTGTGTGCATTGTCAAAAGATTAAAAATATACATGAACAAATACTACTAGTAAAAATTTTAAGCTTAATTGTAATTATAACATTGAATAAAAAAATTAGGTAATGTTTAGCTCAGTTGGTATGTTGCTAATACATTATATAAGAGAATGTAAGATCAAACATATTTAAATATTTAATATCCTTCGATTTATGGGTCTTGTTTTAGTTTGTATGTTGGTTAGTGGCAGAAAAAAATTATTTGCCTCTTTTTTATGTCTCTTTCTATGCCAACACTAAAAAATTAAATTCTAAGCCTTAACCCTAACCCTAAATCCTAAACCATAAAATTTAAACTCTAAAAACACACATACCCCTAATTCTCTAACCACTAATCCTAAAGTCAAACATAGTTTTTAGTGTAGGAGCATAAATAGGGGTACCTAAAGGGCATAGGATTTCTATTTGGTTAGTGTCGGCTAGGCTTTCTCGAAAGCTTGTTTTGGTGATGTCTTATGTCATTTAACCTGAAACACTCGACTTGAAAAAGTTGAATTTTTCGACACAATTTGACTTAAATCGTAATTTTATAAATTCAACTCGAAAACGTTTTAAATAAAGTTTGAGTTATAAAATGAGACTCAAATAAATCAATTAGTAGATCAATTTTCAAGTTCAAGTTGAGTGCTTCAACTCTGCTTGATATATGTATATCGCATATGAAAAAATGAGAAGAAATGTACATGTATCATATATGCATAATGCTAAAAAAATGTCTCAAACGGTTGACTCAATGACCACTTTGGCCCATATTCTTTTTTTTTGAAGCATTTTAAGCCTCAATGTTTCATTTTAGGCCAAAATGACGCTTCGTGGATGAAAATGGTTAGTCAACTAACCATGGTTGGCTTAATATGGCGTGACAAACCTACATGACAACATACGCTGACACAACAATGTCATATAAACAAAGGTGAATAGAATGACACATCAGTAAAAAATAATTAAAAAATTATATAAAATATAAAATTATTTTTTGTGGGCGTACTAGTCTGTCAAGTTATTTCAAGCTTTTTATCGTTAGATGACTAACAATTTTCATCTTATGAGAGTTCATTTCAAACGTTGAGGGTACAACATTCTTCCAAAATTAGTAACAAGTTAATGCTAATTGTTTTAAATTAAGACCAAATTAATAGAAAATAAAAGTACAAGAGAGTAATAAACCATTCATGGCGAACCGGATAGAACATTAAAATTTAGAACATGAACATGAACAATTGGCAATGTTCTTTAGCTTCAAAAGGCTGTCAGACACCTAATAATGAACCGGAATCGGAGAATTCAAGGTACAATGACTGCATTTTTGTTTCCAGAAAACAAGCTTCAATCTTGTTCAATGTATGGGTGGTAGGGAAATTAGGCCAGTTTGTACACATCATGTGCGAATCCCCCAAATTTTGGACTGCAAATTCAAGAATGTGACGGTGATGTATCCTAGAACAGTCATTTCATAGGAAAGAAAAAGACAGAAAAAATCATTGCCAAAGTCCTTACATGCCATTTTGTAACCTTAATTTTCTTCTTCTCTTGTCTCATTTTGTAACCGACCTTCTTTGGAAGAATCTATCTTATCCCGACTTATTAACCGACTAATTTAGATTAAGATTCTCTGCAGATATTTATTATGGAGAAGTATTTTTAACCCAGCTTGTCCTATTCACAATGTTATGATTCGAGTCATGGACGTTTATTTAAGGAATATATCGTCTTATATATCCAACTAGAGCAATAGACACTTAGTAGACACATATTTGAATATATCAAAAACTGAGAAAAATTAAATTAACTGTATTTAAATATATATTTGTATTGAACACATATCTTCGAAAGATAACAAAGACAAGATGAGAAAATAAAACTATGCTATTTATTCTATCAAACGTGAATAATGAACAGTTAAATTAGGCCCTGCAGAGTTTGGATGAATGAACAGAACGTGCATTGCCATTTGCCTCATTTTGGCATCTAATCAGGGACGGTACAAGTAGGGCTGGGCGTTCGATCGAGTCGAGTCGAGTCAAAAAATTTTAAGTTATTCGAGTTTGCAAGTCTTATTTTACGATTCAAATTTTATTTGATATTTTTTCGAGTCGAGTTTCGAGTTTTTGTACAAATTTAATTGTACATATATATTTCTTCGTATATATATTTCTATATGCATATATGTAGCGGTGCATGTATATATTTCCATATGGATATATTTAGGGATAGACGTTGCACATATTGATTTCAATTTCAACGGCTTTCTATATGCATATATAATATACATATATATTTCTTCATATTTTCACATGTGATATACATAACATATTAGACATAATTGATAGAATCGACCCGAACTTGAAATTGATCAACCAAGTAATAAAAATTTCGAGTAATTTGAGTTTCCATTTCATAACTCAAACTTTATTTAAAATTTTTCCGAGTCGAGTCTATGAAATTACGAGTCGGTTTTTTCGCCTCGATTCGAGTCGAATAATTCTGTTTTTTCGAGTCGAATCGAGTTTTGCCCACCTCTAGGCGCAAGGGCTCAAGCAACCCAAAATGGTAAATTTATCGTTTAGTCCCTTTTGTAACCCTCAATATAATGGTAAAAATTCATTTTGATCCCTAAATATTTGTATTTCAATTTTAGTCAATGAAGAAAAGTCTACGGTCACTTAGGCAAGGCACAAAAGAATATATAAAATGGGAAATTCAAACTTAGTTCATCAGTGAGTTAAAGAGGAACCGACGCGTTTTCACTAATTATAAAATGGGAAATTCCGCATTTTAGTGCTTCTGCAATAAATTCTTTCTCAACTGTCCCTACCACTGAAAAAACAATGTTTCTTACCTATTGGTACTTGAAAGTATCCAAAATAGTACCATAGTTGCGAAAAACATGTCATGAGTTCGAATTCGGATGTACATTTTACAGTACATATAAAGTTTTGTGGAGTTTGTGGACATTCGGAAAAAATAATATTCGTACAACACACTTTAAAAACTGATAATATTTTGTCTGTTGACGGAACGATTATATTATTGAGTGGGATAATAAGGCTTCCACGACTCCACCTTCAGGGACGGATCTATATACAATGTGGGAGGGGCAATTGCCCCCCTAAATTTAATGGATTAATTATATTTTAGTCCCTAATAATTTTGAAACCATTGCAATTAAACCCCTTTTCCTTCTTTGCCCCTCCCAAAATTTGTATGGTTTATTATTTTTTAGAACCCTGTAATCTAAAATTAATAATATTAAACTTTGACCCCTCTTTTTCTAGTTTAATTACTTTTTTGAGACCTTTCAAATTTAAAATTTATAAAATTAAACCTAAAATCCCTTAATTTTTACGATTTAATTACTTTTTAAGACCCTATTATTTCAAAATTAATCGGTCTGCCCCCTCGTAGTTCAATCCCGGTTCCGTCCCTGTCCACCTTCATGCATACAATCAACATGTAGTATTCATACATATATGCATGCAAATGTATTTAATTAGATTACATGTCTTGATTAAGTAGTCAACTATGCACGCAGTCTAACATGGATAATGTAATAAAGTTGAAGATTTGATCTAACAAACTAATTAATGGTTTTGTATTCAAAGTTGACCAAGTTATCTTAGCTCTAAAACCGACCAATTAACTAATGTTCAATTCAATGACACTTTCAGACAAGCTATGGGACAAAGGGTAGGGATCTTAGACATTGCAATAACACTAGGAGAAACATGTTGGATAGTTGGTACAAAGATAAGCTGAATGATGTATTAAAAGATTGAGATGAGTGATTATCGACAAGCAGTTGGTTTAGTGGGATGAGACGTTGTATTCTTTAAGCAAGGTCAGGGGTTTGAACTTTGAATTTTGACGTTGTGAATTGACCAAATTGGATTGAGATGGTCGCCTCCGCAATGGGTCTCTGCGGTATCTGATTCGGATAAAAATCATCTGCCCTTTTTCGGTGCCCCTACTTATGTCCCAACACTAAAAAATGCTACAAAATTAAATTCCAAGCCCTAACCCTAAATTTTAAATCCTAAACCCTACACCCTATACTTTAAAAAATACATCATACCCTAAATTCCCTAAACCCTAATTATAAACTCTAATTATAAACCCTAACCTTAAACCTAATTTTAAGCACGAGGACACAAATAGAGACACCGAATTTCCATCCCCGATTCAGGTTAGTTAACTAATGAGTTGGATACTAGTGGTCATAAATGAGTATTTTGTATGTCAATAAATCATTAAGCACCCTTGGCTAATGGTTTAGTTCAGGAAACAAGACAAAACCCCACAAGTTGCACACTTTTTTGAGTTTCTAAGTAGGGACATGTAATAGAAGAGGTTGTCTTCCTAAAGACAAAGCAAAACCATGTGAGACTTAACCAATAGCTTCATCTGCTATGTTCTTAAACATTCTTCAATGGCATAATAGTTTCTGTATATATATATATATGTGTGTGTAATTAGGACTTGTCATTTCAAACCCACAAAACCTTTCTACCATTCAAATCAACCCTTGAATTCCCTCCATTTTTCACTCCAAGATGGGCATCGGCTTAGTTCATGCAAAGCAAAAGCTCCAACAAACCCTGTCGGCGAGGATCGGGAACGCGTCGAATGTCCCGAAAGGCCATGTCGCGGTTTACGTCGGAGAAGGCGATAAGACAAGATTCGTGATCCCGATATCTTTCTTGAACCATCCTCTGTTTCAAGACCTGTTGGATCGAGCCGAGGAAGAATTCGGGTTCAACCATCCGATGGGAGGCCTCACGATTCCGTGCAGTGAAGAGTATTTCATCAGAATTACTACAATCTTGAACAGTTCAAGCTGATGAAACAGCAGCAAACCACAGCACTGCAACAACCTATGGAGCAGTGTCTTGTTCTATGGTTCAGACAAATTCGATCCAAATTAATCGACCGTAATTTTGTAAATTAAACCGTTGGAAAAAAACATGTCCCATATATGTTCATAGCAGTTGATAACTTAAATTTCATTGAAACTGTTAAGTCCAGAATATAGATTGTTTTTTTCAATATTCATGAGAATTATGCTGCAAAACCCATATTTCGTATTTAGAGTAACGACAGGGAAGTGAGTTCTTGCAAGAATTTGACACGTTTAAAAAGAAATTGTCTTAATGACACCGTTTTTTAACCTTTGGTTTATGAGTATCATAAGCCCTTAAGCTTTTGGGGGGAAAATCAACTAAACCCCTATTTTTTTCATTCAATACTTTATACTCTAAAATTTCATCGATTCACTCATTTGACCAACGTTAACTGTTAAATTTAATAGTTTTTTGGGATCAGTTGGTGCAGCTTGTGGTGTTAAAGTGTTATCACTCACATTCCCATAATTTTTTTATTGTATTTAAAAAATTCTTTAAAAATTCTAAAAAACTTGTAAAAATTATAAAAATATTTTTTTTTAAAAAACCAGTAAATGTCACATGACAGAATTGTAGTGAGTCACGTGACAATAATATCTTAAGAAGAAAATCGTCAAAAATTAGTGGTCAAAATCAGTCAAAAAATTCAATTGATTAAATTTATTGGTTCAAGGACTTAATTGAGTGCAAGAAATATTCATGAGCTTAATTGATTTTTTTTTCTTTAAAAATTCAGGAGCTTAAAGAACCCTTAAGCCTTAACCTTTCATATCCAAGTTACAAATGAAGTCGTGTACGCGTGTTTAAAAAATAATAATTATTTTAAATATACTTTACATCATATACGTATCGGTATTTAACACCAATTTTAGGTTAGGCTAATAAAAAAAACTTATTTGGTATAATAATATTTTGAATATGCAATTAGCACGATGTGAAGTTAAGGACTAATTTAGAATCAGAGTCATAAATTCGGAGAAGCCCTGCAGAAAATTTCAAGATCTGGATAAGAATGCTGTTTCCTTTAGGAGTAATAGTTTCAAGTTGGCCCTAATAGGGACCAGACAATTAGCACAGATTTAGAAAAAGACTACTCCTAAGGTAACTATCATTTTCTGTAATAATTTGCTTCATTATCATTGTCTTGAGCAAACACCAAACCAAACTCCTTCAAATGTTTAACATTTGTGGAAAGGAAATTAGTTGCAGATGGGAACATGTCATAGATATTGGTACCTAAGACTTTGTCTGTTGAGTACCTGACCGAAACGAATCGGTCTAATTGCAATTTTAGTCCCTCTGTTATGCTGGAACTTAAGACATGACTTCATTTCTCTATTGGTACCTAGGTTTGTTATTGCAAGTGATCTTAACAGCATTATCATTCTAAACTAGAGGGATTAGATCCGGAATTAACTTCAACGTCGTAGGACTAATAACACAATTAGACCGAAACAAACGAGTAGATTTACTGCTTCTGCAATATTATCTATATAGTTGGGGACTTGTTATCAGAGATGTCCCTACAATATTAGTACACTGGACCAAAGGACCTTGAAGACTGAAGACCCTTCACTCAAATTCAAAATGCAGATGCATTCAATGTTTGAAACGTGTCGGTAATCTCGACTCCTAACGGAACGAAAACGATTGCAATGTGCAATGAAAATGGGGCCTAGAGACATTGCCAGTTTGGTACGTAGGGGAAACAAACAACTCTGCAGGACTTTGAAGTTCAAGTTCAATGCTTCAAGTACATGATGAAAATGAAACATCAACATTAACTTAAGCCCTGTGACGTCTTCGATGTCAAAAATACTTGTAATTCAAAAGGAATGTGTCGGAAAATGCGAATTTCGGACATGATTTCGCAAGTTATACATTGCATTTTTTTCAAGTTTCTTTGAAAAGGTAGGACAGAATGCATTGTGACAGACAAAACAGCAGAACCATGTGAAACTTTAACTATGCCACCAAACTATATATAGGTTTAGGTACCAAGCTGTCATGTTAACTCGAGTTTCCTTCGGATCGAATCAGACCGGATCAAATTTAAACTAAATTGTCATCCTAGTTGGAGGTTTGAATTGTCCTTTCCAATAATATCTTTGTTGATTTTAAACATATAGAAACCTGACCAAGATTGAAGACAAATGGAGAATAATCATGAAGTTAAGTCTTTGGAAGAAAATAGAAACAAATAGTTGTAAAGTTAAATTACAATTTATTATCCTCCTAAATAGCATATAGGAAGGGTGGATCATCAACAATGGGGCTTAATCCGTCCTTTGTTGTTGTTGTTGCACAATCAGCAGAGAATAATTGCCAATAAAATATGAAGACGAAAGCAAGTCTCCAATGATACCAATTTCTTCAAATTCACACCATTCCTCCAGCCCCACGGTTTGGGGATCTTCACACTTGTATCGTCTCCCCACGATTATAAGCTGGTACTCTTCCGCAACGGTCCGAAGATAAGTTGAAGTTGCAGTTCCATCCTTTACTTGTTCCTCAAGGTACCTTATGTTTACACTTCCTTTGATATCCCTCAACATCGCATCATCAAGCGTCCGGTCATTTTCAGCCAAGATGTAGCCTAAGATGTTCTTGGGTTTCAGATGGATTACGGTGAGGCTAACGCCTTCGTCTTGCGAAATACGTTTCGCTAACGCTAGAGCCTCCCGATCATCTTTGCCTCCCATGAAGATCACAGCAATGTTGTAGGATGAGTAGCTTTGTGACGATGATGTGTCTCGGAAAGTGGAGCTTGTTAGTTTGTGGTGTCCTTCAACGAGGATCCCTACCGAGCACGGCGCCATTTCGAGGATTTTGGAATTTAAGCTTCTTATGGTTTGATCTTCTGATTCGATGTTCCCGTCGATGTACCACCTCCGGTGGAACGGAAGTATTATGAAGGATGCAGTGTGGTCCATGGCGAGGTTACATATATCTTCATACATCAAGTTCGGTGGAGAGACTGCGGTGAAAACATTCGCTGATACGACATTCGGATTGTCTCGCTCGAATTGCTCGAAAGCGATAACGACGTTCTCGGAGTACAACTCGTCGGACGCCGTTGCCGTCTGCTTGTTATGAGCGATGAAAAGCGGCGTGGCACGTCCACGGAGCTTGACGAGGTGAAGGACATCCACAGCTAAGGAGCTTTCCTTGGTGGGACAGCAGACATTCAGTAGGTTGATAATGGAATTGACATTACCCGGGACGTGAACGCAACCGAGCACTTGCAGCTCCTGGTTCGGCTTCGAATTCATGATGGTCCGTTTCTGAAAGCACAAATACTTCCTCGACGGATCGTAGAGCCACTTCACGAGTATTGGCACAATGATCGCTATTAAAAGGATCATGATAATCAATTGAGCATATAAACGTTTTGATATAACCTTGCTGTCATACATGGCGCTGTAGTAACCGACCTCGACAATGCCTTTGGATATCATTATAAAAGCAAGTGCTAAAGAATCCGACATCGGCATCTTGCAGAACATGGCCAGCACCAAAGAGACCCCGAACTTGACCACAAGTGTAAGCAGGGCTCCAAAAGTTTGGTGATTTGTAAACGAGCTATTCCTTTTAAAAGAATTGAAATCAAGCCTCAGGCCACATGTTGTGGCAAATATAGGCAAAAACAGACCTGAAACAATAGGGTCTAACATCTCGACCAGAGCCGATCCCAAAGGCGGTCCGTCTGGGACGACCAGACCGAGAATAAGCGGACCGAATTTCGGGTGTAAATGAAAGAGTTGGGTGAAGCGAGGTGATATCATGAATGCCATGATGACGAGATAAATGCATAAATCTCTTCTCTGGCTAGTCTCGGGAATGTGCTTAACCATCCATTTAATGCCCGGTCGCAGCACAAACACTACGATTACAATAAATAGTAGTGTCCAACCAACATCCTGTAGAACCCTTTTTGTTCCTACTTCAGCATCTGATTTCAACCACAAGCTACATAGGGTAAGAACTAATGTCACCATGTCACCTACTAGCGCGGCTGACAATCCGAGCCGGCCGAGTTCCGAATTCAGTATCTTCGTATCGCTGAGAAGGTTATGTATGACCGGGAACGCTGTCCCGGAATACGATACCGCGAGGAAGAACTTATGACGTAAATCGCCTTTCGGTTCCAGCACATGGACCGATATTAAGCAAGCTAGCAGAGGCAGCATCACGGTGAGGAAACCGATATACACGGCCTTCTTCCCGGACTTGAATGTCAAGCTAACGTCCATCTTCACCCCACTTAGAAATAAAAAGAAGAGAAAGCCTAAGCCTCCGATTGTCCCCAGAACCGAAACACTGTTCTCTGAACGGTAAATCAAGAAACGATCATCCGCAGGACGGAGTATTATCCCTGCCTGCATCCACAACTTTTGCATTAGAATCGAAAAAGAAAGTGTTATGAATGAAGGAAAAGATGCGGACTTACAATAATCTGGGAAACAAAGAGTGGCAACCGCAAATATTTGAGCAGGAAATTAATGGCTTGCGTGACAACATAAAAGATAAACATCTGTAATTGAAGCCTGGGCGCAGAATAGTCCCTGATGTCGTCCTTTATGCCTTGTTCAAGAAGCAATGCAGGTAAGCCTGGGGACACCACTTTGGGTGGAAATTTAAGACACACCTCTCCTCTGTGTATTTTAGAGGAGTTGAAGTCTAAATTATTAATTGACATGCTGTCCTCAAATCTTACAACCTGCAAAGGTTTTGATGGGACTGGTCAGGGTTTTAAATTGCGGTGGCGGTGGCGGTGGCGATCGCGGTTGCAGCTTTATATAGCGGTTGCGGCGTTATATCGCGGTTACGGGCAAAAACGGTTGAATTGCGGCTATCGCGGACCGTTTTTTACCCCAATCGCAGTATCGGACGGCGGCGCAACCGCTATATCGCGGCCGATATCGTGTTCGCCGTCCGCTTTTTAAAACCCTGATAATGGATTCTGTGTTTGTATGTGGATTGAATATGTACAGCGAATTCGAAATCTTTATAACATTGGGTTTTTTTCCATAAACAGCATCAAGTTTCTTGGTTTTTTTTAGGTTTGATTAATCTTGGTTTCGGTTGTTTTGGTTGTTTGAATCTTGATTAGAACCATGGATACATAACCAATTACAGTTGCTTCCAACTTGGTCGATGACCGAAGGCTATTAACAAAAACAAAGTAAATTTAACACTAACATTTTCGTAAGTTATAACACTTTTTCTTAAAATAAAAATTGAAATTATTATTCTATTAGTATTAGGTTAAAGCCTAAATTCTCACCATATTACCCTAAAATTAAACTCTAACCTCTAAACCTCAAATCCTAACCTTAAACCTTAAATTCTAACCACTATCCCTAAATTTTAAAACCATGCACGCTAAACGAAGCCCCTAAACCCTAAAATTAAAGCGCTTGTAGAAACTTTTAGTTTCCATCGTTAGTGTATAAGATAATAATCATTTTGTATACCCTTAGTTATAGGGTTTATAGGCTTAGTTTAGGGTGTAGGGTTTAGGGTTTTAGGTGTAAGCCATAGACAAATACAAAACTTTATGTTAGGGAGAGAACCTATAAAATTCTAAGAGGGGCGAACTAATAAAATTTGAGAGGGGCGAAAATAGATTTGCAATAGGAAATACATAGAAATTTTTTAAATTATATAAGAATTTCAAATTTTTAGCGGGGGCGACCGCTCCCTCTAGCCCCCTCTAGGTCTATCCCTGGTCATTGTAGGGATTTAGAATTTAAGGATAGTAGTTAGAATTTAAGGCTTAGATGTTAGAGTTTAATTTTTAGGGTAATACGATGAGGATTTAGGTTTTAATCTATAAACCATAAATTATAACCCTAAATTGTAAATTTCAACCATGATTCCTAAATTCAAAACTCATACACCTAAACCCCTACACCATACACCTTAATCTAAGTCCCTAAACCCTAAAACTAAGATGCTTGTGGAAACTAAAAATTTTCACCGTCGGTGTATCAAATAATTATCCTTAAAAAATACTAAAAATTTTGTTTTTTTTATATTTAAAGGAAGACCACCCATAATCGAATAAGGACTTAATCACGTGTGAAGGAGAAAATAAAAAAATCTAATAACTCATATATACTTTTTAATTTAAAAATAATAATAACTAAAAATAATATGACATATGTTTCAGAAAAGTTTTAAATTTTTGGATAACTATGTCAGGTATCACTTAACTATAAGAGGTGGCCTGTTTTTACCACTAACTTTTGAATTGATTCAATTATATCACCGAACTTTGATTTCAGTTTCAATCATACTACCCCACAGTTAAAATATAGACGATGTGATGACATGTACACACAATCCGATTACAGTGTTGACTGTATTTATTAAATATGATTTTTTTCCACGTAATTATTATTTAAAATAAAATAATATTAAATGGTGATAACAAAACGACGTAGTTTAACTCATATCCTAATTCACATGTCTCATCCACCCCTCCAAACCTTAAACAAAGAAAGCCAAAAATCTGAGAAGACGAAAGGGATGAGACTTGGCTTATCGAAATCGAGTGACAGCCTGGGGAGATCGTCGTGTTCATGGTCTGAAGATGAAAAAGATGAAAGAGATAATCTCGATGAAGATATCGAAACCGATTTCAAATCTGAGTTTTCAACAATGGAAGGCTCAATGAAGAATCTAAAGAAGTAAATTTCGAGCTTCTATGGAGGAAATGCTTGAAAGATTTTGGGTTATTATTAGATAATAACAAGATTTTACTGATTTGAGAATCGAATTTCCAATTCCCGTAAACAAAAGTTCTCATGTCTTCCAATTCTAGCCTCGTTGAATTCGAATCACCAGCCGTAGGCGGCGCTACTGGCAACAAATTTTGACTTGAATTGTTGAGTAAACGAAGCTCGCTATTTTTTTCGACAAGTGATGAAATTTCGAACACCAGAGAGTCATCATTAGTCGACCAAACGATTGTGTTGTTTCGAAGAACTAATTGGCTTAAAGCCAACAACAATACGTGAAAAAATAATAATATTTTTTTTTTGACTTAAATGCCAGCTAGCTCACTTTATTAAACCTGAAATAAAAACTACATCCAGTTACAAGGGCAAAAAAGGAAAACAGAAAATGAAACGGCGCCTCCACACCATAAGGCCAACCGTCTCAGCAAAAGAAAACAAAAAGCTAGACCAGCGAAATAAACCCTTCTGCAGTCTGAAAACTCAAAAACTGAGTTAACCAAGATGAAAAATTTTCGAGCGGCACAAGGGGGAAAAAGGATGGATTTCGTAAAAGCTGAACCAGATCCAACCTTCGGGAGCCGAAGCCCCTCAACTAAACCAGAAGAGAGCTAAACTCACGGCGGATCTAACCATCTTCTGTCTTCATCGGCGATACTTTGAACGCTTTCCGGCGCATCCTCAACCCAAAACATCTCCTCGGCGTATTTCCGACTTACCAAAGTCATTGCATGCGCCGATCTGTTACCTTCCCGTCGCGTGAACACAAAACGGCAGGTATGGAACCTTCTAGCCAGGGATTTTGCATCCCCTATGTATGTACTAATTTTGGAGAAATCCCTTCATTTGGAATTTAACTTCTTTATTACGGTTAAGGAATCCCCTTCGGCAATGATGTCGGCAAACCCTAACTCCATGGCAAAGCGGAGCCCCTGGACCATCGCACAAGCTTCCGCGGCAAAAGAAGATAAGATTCGCTCTCTCCTGACACACATCGCCCCCATTATAGCTCCTGAATTGTTTCTTATAATAACCCCAACATACGCTGTTTTTGTAGATGGATCAAAACCCGCATCAACATTAAGCTTCAACAACGGATCAGGCGGGGCAATCCACCGTGACGGGCCAATATTATCCTCGCTTGACAAGCGAGATTGGGTAAGATTTAGATCTAAACAGTAGCTTCTGATAAAAGCAATAGATTCCTCAATTCGGATAGTTATTCCTTTGAAAACAAGCTTATTCCGTGCATACCAAATAGCGTAAACTGCAATAATTATAGTCTGGATGTGCTGAAGACCATTGAGATTAAACAACTGATATAACCATTCTTGGAAACTTAAGCTTGTTGCGTTAGATGGCTCACGAATCTGTAGCGCTAACCAAATCTGACTGGCATAAGAACACTCACATAAAACATGAACCACGTCTTCTGGAAATAAATAGCATCTATTGCATATAGGATCACCTGCCACCTTCTTAATGCTTAAATTGACTTTTGTTGGAATGAAGTTTCTGATGAACTTCCAGCAAACTATTTTCATCTTCTCTGGGCATGGGGCGTTCCAAACCTTTCTAAAAAGGTCCCCCCATTCTGAAAGACCCTCTGACGGACTTAGTAAATATCTGTAGCCACTACGGGCAGAGTAGACACCCGTATGTTCCCCTTGCCAAACTAAGTTATCTGGTTGACTCTCATTAGGTAGGGGAATGCATAAAATCTTTTCAGCTTCACTAGGAGAAAATATCGAAGAAATAAGATCATACCTCCATGTATTCGAGAGTGGGTCAATTAGATCCGAGACGAATTCGATGCCCTCCACAGCCTAGGATGTAACACGATGAAGAGGGTTACCAGGTAACCAAAAGTCATTCCACACGGAAATAGAGCCCCCGTTACCCACTTTCCATCGAAGGCCCAACTCCAGAAGACCTCGGGCACTCCATATGCTCCTCCACGTGAGTGATGGGTTGTGACCAAGACGGGCTTTTAAAAAAGATGTTGAAGGATAATACTTGGCCCGCAGCAACCTTCCCGCTAAAGAAGATGGATTAAGTAACAGACGCCAACCTTGCTTTGCGAGAAGGGCCACGTTGAACTTTGATAGATCCCTAAAACCAAGGCCTCCCCACTTCTTTAACTTGCTCAGCTCAGACCAAGTGCACCAATGGATACCTCGTCTATCCTTGGAATTTTGCCACCAAAATTTCGCAAAGATCTGTTCCAATTCCTGACAGAATGATTTTGGAAGCAAGAAGCAACTCATTGTATAGACTGGTATTGCCTGCAAAACAGCCTTTATCAAAACTTCTTTGCCCCCCTGCGAGAGAGATTTGGTACACCAATTGGAAACCCAAGCGAGAGATTTATCCTTAAGGTCTGAAAAAGCCTTTTTGCGATTACGTCCAACAATGATTGGTAAACCGAGGTATTTCTCAGGATTGAAACCCTGTGTAATGCCTAGAACCCGTCTCACATCAGCCTTCTCAATATCTCCGGTATTTGTGCTGAAAAAGATTGCGGATTTCTCGAAATTCACCAATTGCCCTGAACAAGATGCATAAGTCAATAATAAATCCTGAATTTTCCTAGCTCCCCTTGCCGAACATTCTCCAAAAATGAGACTATCATCGGCAAAGAAGAGGTGACTCACTCTCGGAGCGCTTCTGGTTATACGGACCCCAACATAATCTTCATTTTTCCGTAATAGAGAACTAAGACCCTCACTGCATATCAGAAATAAAAACGGACTAAGTGGATCACCTTGTCTGAGTCCGCGAGTAGGTCTAAAGCTCTGTCCCACATTTCCATTGAGAACTACCGAATAAGAAACAGTAGAAACACACTTCATAATGCGTGACACCCACAAATCCGAAAAGCCCATCCTCCTCATCACCACTTCAAGAAAATCCCATTCCACCCTATCGTATGCTTTACTCATGTCGAGTTTTAAAGCAAAGTAGCTCTTCTTACCCTGGCGCTTGTTTCTCAAAGAATGAAGAATTTCAAATGCCGCCAACACATTGTCTGTTATGAGATGACCCGGTATGAATGCGCTCTGGGCCTCATCGATGCAGACCGGTAAAACATCTTGAAAACGGATGACGAGTACCTTCGAGATTATTTTGTAAATTACATTACATAAACTGATGGGCCTAAAATTAGACATAGAAGAAGGATCATCCACCTTAGGAATCAGAACAATTCTGGTATGATTTATGCGGTCTAATTGGTACTCCCCCTTCAGAACCTTTATGCAAAAAAGAGCTACCTCATCTCCCACAATCTTCCAGAAACGCTTGTAAAAAACAACCCCTAAGCCGTCAGCTCCAGCTGCTTTTAAAGGACTCATGGAATTCAGAGCTGCAAAAATCTCTTCCTTCGTAAACTCCTTGTCTAAAGCAAAATTCATCTCATCCGTTATACATCGGTTGATGCCTGATAAAATCTCCCCATAGTCACCCACTCCCTTTGAATTAAAAAGCGAAGTGAAATACTCCCTGGCAATCTCACCCATCTTCCCTTCGTCGGTAGTCATAGAATTGTTCCCATCGTCGAGCCGGGAAACTTTATTTTTCTTCTTGCGTTGGGTTGCAGACCGGTGGAAATAAGTTGTGTTACGATCTCCGAACTGGAGCCAATTAGATCTGGCCCGTTGCTCCCAATATAATTCATCTTTGTCCATCTCCAAATTAAGCTCCAATTTCGTATCCACAATATCGCCCAAGACCTCATCAGATGGTGCCAACTCGTTTAATCTGTCCAGCTTCTGGTTCAACATTTCAACCGTAAGATTTTTCGCTTTTTTCGTTCTTTTAAACCAAGCATCCAAACCCGAAGTGACAAAGTCAAGTTTTTCCAAAAAATCATCCTTCTGGACATTCCACAGATCACGTACAGTATCTTCACATGATTCTTCCAATAGCCATGAAGCCTCAAAGCGAAAATGCCACACCTTATTACTCCTAGGGGACCTGGCCATAGTATCCAGCAGAATAAGACAATGGTCGGAAATGGAATGAGGAAGGTGATGGAGTTCAAAATCTGGGAAACATGTTAACCAGACGTTGTTCGCAACTCCCCTGTCCAAACGGACCCTCATGTTTGACTCAGATCTTCGACCCTTCTCCCAAGTAAACCATGGCCCATTCGAGCCGATATCCCCCAACTCACACTCTTCGAGTGCATTACGAAATTGGTCCATCTGTCTTTGGCTTCTTTGCAGACCCCCCTGTTTCTCCGAAGCTAACAAAATTTCATTGAAGTCCCCTAAGATCACCCACGGCATATCAGGACTATCATTCAGATATCTTAGGAGATCCCATGTCTCATGTCTTCTATGGGCCTCCGGATTCCCATAAATTCCTGTGCAACGCCAAGAAAAGCCAGCCGAATCATCCTTAATTATAAAGTCGATGTGTCTAGCTGAATAAGACCTTAAAGTAACTTGAACCGAATTTTTCCAACCCAACGACAATCCACCACTTCTACCACTAGCCTCCACGTCTATCCCATTATGGAACCCACAACGTTTTCTAACTTTTTCCATACGAACACAATTTAACTTCGTTTCAATGATAAAAATAATAGCGGGGTTAACTTCCTTCAATTTCTGGTGGAAACGACCCACCGTCCGAGGTTTCCCCAGCCCTCGGACATTCCAACTTAATATTTTCATAATGTCCGGCGGACCTGATAAGACAGGTCGGCCGATGAAGACGATGGAGTACTGTTCTCATCCGTAACTTTAGAAACATTTAGAATCTTGTCATTAACGCGAGCCCTTTTTTGCCCCTCTGATTGCTCAATTGGAATATCTTCCTCAATCGGCACCATCATTGTATCTAACGTTGGTATTTGATTTGGGGAAAGAACACCAAGGATTGGTCCCGAGATTACGCCCCCTGAAATTAATTGAGACCTCCCCGAAATCGTAGCACCCCTGCCATAATTATGGTTAATCCCAGTCTTACCTTTCTGCAAATTACATGGGATTTGATTAGCAGCATTTAATGAGGGAGAAACATCAAATTTCGGTTGCTCATCCACCGGCGCCGCCTCCCGGAGCCACATACTTGACGATGCAGCAAGTCTCATCGGAATGGCCCTCAGCGAGACATCCCACTCCATTGTTATTTCCTCCGGTTTCAGAGATACCCTTAATGGACAAAAGCTCTCGCCATGTCCCAATTTTCCGCAAACAAAACAGAACAGAGTCAATCTTTCATAAGAAAACCAAACATAGTGGTCGACGCCATTCCTCGTACGAACTTTTTTCCTGCGTTTTAACGGCAGGCGGATATCTAAACAAACCCTCACACGCATCACCCCCTTATACCCCATGGAAATCGCCTGCGTATCATATTCTAAAAAGGAACCAATGAAATTGCCAATAGCCTTTGCAAATCTTTCCGATACCGATCCAAACGGGACATCATGTATTTGTACCCAAAAAGCAACCTGCGTAATTGGAACCAGATTCGGAATCTCACCCACCAGTAATCTGTGGAGCACCAAAAGATGATTGTTGAAATTCCATGGGCCACCCATTTCAACCCTGTCAGCGTCGATCTTCAGATAAAAACGAAACAGATACCGTCCTGCACCCAGATCAGAAATCGACACCCCCCCTAAAGGGTGCCAAACATTCGCCAACGTCGACCGCATGGCCACAAAATGGATCACACTTGATGTAAGGAATATTCCTACAAAACAGTGTTCGTAAGAAACCTCCAGATCTGAATCATCAACCTCATCCACTAAAACCTCATCCTCCCCAGTATTCAGTGACAACCCCGCAAGATCGTTTTCCACACCAGCCATTAGAAATGAAACCAAAATGATAAGATAGAGAAAAAGGAGAAGAAAAACCAGTAACAAAAAAGAAGGAAGGAAAAGAGAAGCGTGCTACAAGAGCAGAGGGAAAAGCGTGCTACAAGAGCAGAGGAACAACTTTAAAGTCAATTGATAATGGGGTGGTATGATTGAAACTGAAATCAAAATTTAATGGTATGATTGGACCAATTCAAAGGTTGGTGGTAAAAACGGATCACCTCCTATAATTGGGTGGTACCTGGCATAGTTTACCCTAAATTTTTTATAAGCTATTTTTTGGGGATAAATTGTATGTGTTATATTTAAGAAAAACATAAGTTATTTGTCCCTTTTCTATTCTCATATATACCGTCAATTATTCTATGTTATATGTACTATCAATAAAATAAAAATAATTAATAAAGTAATAAAAATAATTATTAATACTCGTGTAATAAAATTATTAGTGAGATTGTTTTGAAAGCTAAGATGATTACGAGTAGTATCTGTTCTAAATATACTCTCAACCATTTGACATGTAACACCCCGGGTTTAGAGGTCGGATGTTACACGGGTAAATCAGGTTCGAGTCGTTGGCTCGTTTTAAATTAAAATAGACTTTGGTTTTATTTTAAAAGGGTTGAATTTCATTAATGACAATTTGGTAATTTTTAAAGTAAAAAGAAATGAGATGAGAAAAAGAAAGACTTTTGAAATATTTTCACCATCTTCTTCCTTCAAACCCTTTTCACGTAAAAAAAATCCTCCCCAAACCCTTAGTTACTATTCTATCAAATCCCTCCACCATCACAAGTGCTTTCAACAAGGTAATTATATTTTTGACTTCTCCTCTTTATTCCGAACAACTCTATAGTTATAGTTTTCATAAACATCACCTTTGGAGATTTTGAAGTTTTCAAAACTTTGGGGAAAAGGAAGAAGCTTTAGTGGGTTTTTGTTGGATTTTCATTATATAAAGCTTATTTATGTTGAACTCTTGCCCTTAGATGTAATATATCTCAAAATGGTGGGGTTTTATAAAAAAATCCCGAAATGGGTTTTCATGGGTATTTTAAAAGGGTGAAAATATGAGTTTTTGAAGTAGTTTAGTGTTAGAGAGTGGAGCTGATGTTATAACAATGTTAGAGAGTTGTTTTGAAGGTGTTTAATGGTGTTTTGAGTGTTGGAATCATTGGTTTTCTGCTGGGTTGTTGGGGAGTGTATGGGTATCTATGAGGCGTGTTGGAACTGTAGTTCCCGATACCATTTGAAACATGACTGTCCACACCCAGCTAGGGGCGGACCGGCTCCAGCTAGGGGTTTTGAGCACCAGAGAGGTCGTGGGCACGGTCGTGGTAACTTTTAGCCGAGGGATGAGGGTCAGAGGAACTTAGCTCATGTAGTGGCAGTTCAGACCGAAGGTGGAGGACCGGCTAGGGTGTACGCACAGCGAGAGGCTGGGAATGATACGAAAGTTATTGCAGGTAATTTCTCATTACAGTCTTTGACATTGCTTTCTTTGATAGATTCGGGGTCGACACATTCATACATTTTGGGTGAGCACGCAAGGTCATTAGGGTTACCATGTGAGTGGTTAGAGGTAGGCGTAAATGTTACTAGCTCTTTTGGTGATACAATGGTAGTTAGGAAAATTTATAGGAGGTGTCCCTTGATGGTTCAGGGCCACGTGTTTCCGGTTGAAATGATGGAGTTATCGTTCTATGGTTTTTGACGTGATTTTAGGCATGGATTGGCTCGTAGAGCATATAGCTAGGGTTGACTTTGAGACCAAGAGAGTCTCCTTGAGGCTTACATATGTTTTTGAGGTCGTGGTAGTTGGTGAGAACGTTAGGTTCTTGTCTAATGTTGTTTATGCTTTGGAAGCTCAGAAGTTGTTGAATACGGGTTGTCAGGCTTATTTGACTTAATGTGATGAACCCAAATATGAGTGAGGTTAGACCGCAACACATCAGGATAGTATGTGATTTTCCGAGTGTTTTTCCGAAAGAGTTGTCAGGTTTGCCTCCAGATAGAGAAGTTGAATTTGCTATTGAGACGTATTCCGATTCTGCACCAGTTTCTATTGCTCCGTATAGGATGTCATCGAAAGAGTTGAAAGAGTTGAAGACACAGCTTCAGGAGTTGTCCGGTAGAGGTTTCATTAGGCCTAGTATTTCTCCATGGGGTGCTCCAGTCCTGTTTGTGAAAAAGAAGGACGGTAGTATGAGGATGTGTATAGATTATAGGCAGTTGAACAAGGTGACAGTGAAGAACAAGTACCATTTGCCTAGGATAGATGACTTGCTTGATCAGTTGAGAGGTGTTTTAGTGTTTTCGAAGATTGATTTGAGGTCCAGATACTATCAGTTGAAGGTGAAAGATGTGGACATACCGAAGACAACTTTCTGTACACGATATGGGCACTATGAGTTCTTGGTGATGCCTTTCGGGTTAACTAACGCTCCAACAGCTTTCATGGATATAATGAACCGTGTGTTTCGCGAGTTTTTGGACAGGTTTGTGGTGGTGTTCATAGATGATATCTTAGTATACTCTAGGACCGAGGAAGAGCATGATGAGCATTTGCGGTTAGTGCTTCAGACTTTGCTTGAGAATTAGCTGTATGTCAAGTTAAGCATTTATCGAAGAACTACATGGCTTAAACCCAACAGCAAAGACTCCGTTTCTCTAGACAAGAAACTTGTTTTGAGATGGAATCCATGAAAAATTCGAGAAATTAAAGGATGGGTTTTACTGGGTCCAGAATGAAAGAAGATTTAAGAGGAAGAAGAAGCAGAAGAAGAAAATAAGAGAAAAGACATGGTATTTCAACGGTTGCCCCGTTAATAATAATATTTTATTTTAAAAATTAATTATGTGGAAAAATAATAATATTTAATACACATAGTCAGCACCATAACCTAATTGTATGTACATATCATCACGACGTCCATATTTTAACGGTGGGGTGGTATGATTGAAACTGAAATAAAAGTTTTATGGTATGATTGGACCAATTCAAAGGTTGGTGGTAAAAATGGAACACCTTCTATAGTTTGGTGCTACCTGACATAGTTTACCCTAAATTTTTATAAGCTATTTTTTGGGATAAACTGTATGTGTTATATTTAAGAATAACATAATTTATTTGTCCCTTTTCAATTCTCGTGTATATGTACCATCAATTATTTTATATCACATGTACTATCAATAAAATAAAAATAATTAATAAAGTAATAAAAAATAATCCAGATATGCAGGGGCTTGCTATGGATATTGGTTTTGTCTTGGGACATTGCCTGCTAGATACCTGGGTGTTCCATTGGTTACGAGGAACCTTTCAAGTACTGACTGTGAAAATCTAGTGAAAAAAATTGTTAGCAGGATAAAGAGTTGGCCTCCGAAGTGTCTCTCATTTGCCGGTAGATTACAACTAAGTCATGTTGTGTTATTCAGCATGCAGAACTATTGGTGCAGAAGTTTTCTCCTCCCTTCAAAGGTTTTGAACCAGATAAATCAGTTATGCAATGCCTTTCTTTATAAAGGGTCTGATGGTTTAGCTAGGGGTGCAAGGGTGAGTTGAGAAAAGGTGTGCCACCCAAAGAGTGAAGGTAGACTCGGTGTTAAAGATATAGTGACTTGGAATAAATCATGTATGCTGATATGTCTCTGGATTCTCTTTGCTCAATCTGGATCGATCTGGGTGGCATGGGTTGAACAATATTTGTTGAAAGGTGTTTCTCTCTGGCAAGCACCTCTAAAAATGGACATAGTTGGGCCTGAAAAAAGCTTCTCAGGCAGAGGATGGTGTTAGCACAAATGCGAAATATACAAGAAAAATTTGAAGCAAAAAGAGTGTGGAAGATATTGCGACATAAAAATGACAAAGTAGCCTGGCATGGAGTGGTATGAGGCAATTTATTCATCCCTCGGCATTCTTTTCTGGCATGGCTGGTGATCCAAGATAGGGTCCCTACTAAGAGCAAGATGGCTAGTTGGGAACTGCAAGTTGATACAATTTGTATTTGTTGTGGTGAGGAGTTAGAAACTCATGACCATCTTTTGATGGATGTCGATTCTCAAAGCATGGTTGGGATTTGATGATGCATAAGTGTCATCTTGTTGGATTCTTGAGAGGCTGGGAAGAGATGATGAGTTGGTTGTTGATTCATAGCAAAGGGAAAGTTTTTACGCTTATTGTACTTCATTTGGCTTGGTGTGGATTTCTTTATTATATTTGGCAGGAGCAGAATCATGGAATACATGGGAGAGGTTCTCGACAGGCTGTTGATATTGTTAGATTGATACAAAATGATATTTGTTTACGGTTGTAGGGATGTTGAAAGTTTGTAAATTCCACTTCTAGTCTATTTTTTAATTGAGTTTGTTATAGGTTCTTATGGTTAGTTTCTTATACAGAGGTTGTAATTGTGGAGTCTCTTTTGGATAAAATTTTTTATTAATACACGTGTCATATTTATTAGTGAGAATGTTTAATGTACTTTAAAACATAGTTTTAATTTTGAGAATCAAATTTAGGTTTAATGGTTAAAACTTAGATTTACCTTTTAAAGGTTATGGGTTCAAACCATCCAAGTGCATGGTTCTATTTTTTTCCTCCAGCAAAACGACGTCATTTTGGGTCAAATTAGGCTTCAAAACGGCGTCGTTTTGACTTAACGAGAGAGTTAACCGCAAAGTGGCATTTTCGACTCAAATGTTAAAGTTCAATGCTAGTTTTGAAGAGTTTTAAAGTTCGGTAGTATTTTCGACTCATAGACTATAGTTTAGTGGTATTCGGTGTAATTAACCCTCATAAAAATTAAACTTTACACCATTAACTTACTTTTTTATGTTAAAACATGCAACATGGACACCACAAAGGGACAATAAATTTTTATTCGACTAATATATATGTATCCGAAAATTCGGGACATGTTTGAGACATGAAAAACTATTTTCTTTAAACATTAGACAGAAATAATAGTATTATTGGACATTGATTTTCCAATATAAAACTTATTGGCCATTAAGTTTTCCTCAAATTCCTTTCTGCCAACCAATCTGTGTTATTCTTGATCGATCATCTTTGATCCATGTAAGAAAATTTTATAAAAGATATAGCATTTTCTTACAAATCCCATTTTTTATTAATTAATCTTATTGCATTTTTGTTTATGTTCGATTTAGAGAGGTGGCCATGGACATCTTCCAGACAGCTAGCCTTGTTCGTTTACGTAGCCACCATGACAAATTCTTAGTAGCAAACGACGATCAGGAAACCGTCGGCCAAGATCGAGACGGGTCGACGGTGAATGCGCGGTGGACGGTGGAGTTCCCCGAGTCAAGCTCGATCCACATTCGTCTCAAAAGCTGCCACGGAAAATACCTGACGGCTTCCAACATGCCGTTTCTCATCGGAATGCGAGGGAAATTGGTGTTGCAAACGTTGCCGAGACGACTCACATCTTCGGTCGAGTGGGAGCCGGTTAGGGAAGGCGTTCAGGTGAGGTTCAGGACACGTTACGGCCAGTTTCTGCGCGCCAACGGGAGGTTTCCGCCGTGGAGGGGTCATATTACGCACGATGTTTCGCATCGATCCATCACCCAATATTGGATTCTTTGGGATGTTGAGGTTTTAGAGCACCGGCAAGAAGATGCTTCCCCGCCTCTTCTTCCTCCTCCGCCGGTGGAGACAGAAGGCGACATCGATTCGAATTCGGATGATCACGGTTCACCTTCGGGGATCTCACTCAGGGGCCCCGGCCCTAAAGTGTCGACACTCGAGGTTTGATAAACATGGTTTTCGTCCCATTAATAAATTCGAATTCGAATTCGAATTCTGAATATTATTTTTACATGTAGCCTGCAGAAGGTTCATCGGCGGCAGGATATGAAGGAAGGGTAATTAAGTACGAGGTAGTAGACGAAAACGGCGACGTTAACAGCTCAATCGGAGAGCGGAGCTTCACATTTACAGGCAGCGGTGTTGAGGACTTGAAGAAGATGCTGAAGGCGGAGACCGGAGTGCATGAGGAGTTTACTATTTGCTCGCGAAACTATTCCAACGGCAAGCTTTATCCGCTTCGACTGCATCTTCCTCCCAACAACGCCGCCATGCAACTTGTCGTCGTTCCTCAATCATCTAAAGGTTGTCGGTTTGTAATAATCTTACCACTGCAATTACAATTGTGTTTTTGTTGCATAAGCCTTTCGTATTTACTTAAATTCTCATCGGTAATTAATTTTAATTTTTATTAAGCTTTAATAAATTTTAAATCTTAAAAAATACATTCTATCTCTAATTTTTTAAATCTTAACTCTAAACTTCAACTCTTAACCTTAAATCTAACATCTTAGCGTAGGGTATGAATAAGGGTACCAAAAAACATAATATTTCAATTCACTTCTAATGAACAAAAATCTTTTTGTTTGTTTTTGGTGCTTTTTCTGTGTGCTCGATATTAAAAGATTAAATTCTAAGTTTTAATCTTAAATTTTAAACTATAAACTGTAAAAATACATTTTACCCTAATTCTTTAAGGATTAATATCCTATGCACTGGCGGTGGAAACTGAAAGTTTCCACAAGCGTTGTAGTTTTAGGGTATAGGGAGCTAATTTATGATATGGGTTTAGGGGTTTAGAATTTAGGGATAGTTGTTTCAATTTAAAACTTAGGCTTATAATTTAGGGTTTATAGGTTAGGGTTTAGTTTTTAGGGTAATATAGTGAGGATTTAGGTTTTAACCTATAAACCTTAAATTATAACCTTAAACCTTAAATTGAAACAACTATCCCTAAATTCTAACCCCCTACACCTAAACTCCTAAACCCTATAGCCTAAACTAACTCCTTATACCCTAAAACTAAGGCACTTATGAAAACTTTCAATTTCCACCGCCTGTGTATAAAATATATATTCATTCTTTAAACCCTTAATCATGAATCTAATTTTTTAGTGTGAGAACATAATAGGACACCAATGACGGGTAGAAGATTTCTATTCCATTCCAATGATAAAAAGAATATTCGATAAGTAGGTTTATTTAATGGAAAATACTTTGATATAAAATTTACACAAGTCTTTCAATTTTAAGGCTTAGGGTTTTAAGTTAGAGTTTAAGGTTTAGTATATAGGGGGTAGAATTTAATGTTTAGGGTTAGAATTTAGATGTAAGGTTTAGGGTTTAGGTTTTAGGGTGCTAGGGGCTTGAGACTTAGGTTTTAAATTTTATAGAAGGGTTGTATAATTTTTTTATACAACTTACGTATTAAAATATAACCCTTATTTAATGCCTAAATATTTATATTATTTAAGAATTTTTTAATACCGTATATTTATTTTCCGCGTGTAAATTCCTTATATAAACTAATAATCATTGCTTTGTGGAATTTATACCAGCGGCGAAAGATCTCGGGAGTAGTTGAGTCTGACCTCAATTTCACCCGTTTGAATCGGATGAGCTAGGGCCATAATCTCAATCAAATACGTCATGGAAGGTTGACTAACATTATATAATGTTGATGATGGTCTAATTATGTTCTCAGTCCCTGACTTATTACACCTTTGAAATGTAATCTGTCTACTTTTAATTCGAAGTTTAATCTTTGCACTCTTTTAATTTATAATTGGAATCCAATTGATAACATCACATCAATCGAATTGGATTATGTGGCATTTTTAAGTTAAAATTTTGCTCATGTAGTTTGTCGCATGATATTACCATTTAATTTCAATTAGGATATTCATAATTGTATAATATTATGGTAATAATTGGTTTTAATTTAAACGTTTTTTTATAATCATATATTGGTTTTGTTCTTTGTAGCAGTTTTGCTGCTTTTTGGATATAATATGACAACATTCATCCAAAAAAACTAAAATTTGAACTTTTATAGAGAATTACATGACAACAATAACTAAAACTTAAAGGTTTTTATAAAAATAAAATTAATAACTAAATTGATATTTTTAAAATATGAAGGGTGAACTAACTATAACCTTACCATAATGAAGTTACTTCAATTGTTGTTTTTATCTAGGGAGACATGAATTGTAAGCGCCATAGTTTTGTGATTTTGGAAAAGACCCAAAATTGGGATTGTGTTGTCATATTAGCGGCGGATGTGGTGTGAGTTTCTTAGACGACCCCACTACACTAATGAAATCACATGGCTTTAGTGTTAGCACTCAACATTCAGCGAACCGTTTATGAGAAATTCGTTTATGTTCGTTTATTTATTAAACAAACGAACATGAATAAGATTTTTTGTTCGTTTAATTAAATGGACGAACACGAACAAAGGGCTTGTTCGTTCATTTATGTTCGTGAACGTTCAGTAATCTGTTTATTTATGTTCGTTCGTTTATATTCGTTCATTTCTGTTCATTTAAATTTATTCACATATGTCTAGGGGCGTTTATTATTTGGTTATACCGAACTAACCGACAGAACCAAAACAAAATTGGTTAATCTATTAGATAATTTTAGGTTTCGACTAATGATTAAGAATTTTTTCAAATTTCAATTATTGATTAATTCGATTCAAAATTAGTTAATTAACTGAATTAATCGAACTTACCAAAAATATTAAATAGTTCAGAAATTATATATGTTTGTTTGTGTTTGTGTTTGTGTTCGTTTAAGTTTGTTTATGTTCATTTATGTTCGTTTACCATTTAAACGAACGAACATGAACATACACGAACAAGCTACATTCCTTGATGAACGAACATGAACAAGAAATTTTGTGTTCGTTTATGTTCATGTTCGTTCATTTGTTCATTTAAAGTTAAACGAACGAACATGAACACACCATCATTCGTGTTCGTATGGTTCGTTTACATGCCTACATGGCTTTGTTCAATTGAATTCAGCCATGTTTTAGAAACAAAAAAACCCTACTATTGAAACAACAATCCGAAGAGAATGGGGATTCGTTTACCTGCAATGATGCTTCAAGCAAAGAAAACAATCCAAAGATGGTCACATTCTAAGCACCAATGCTCCTACCACCAAACATCGAGTGCCGTGAATGTCCGGAAAGGCCATTTCGCTGTTTATATCGGAGACGATGAGAAGAACAAGATATTTGTGGTCCCGATATCCTACTTGAAGCACCCTTTGTTCCAGGACTTGTTGAATCAAGCCGAAGAAGAGTTCGATTTCGATCATCATCCGGCGGGGGGTCTACTGGTTCCTTGCGCTGAAGATGAATTCGTCAAGCTTATAAACCTTGCATGAAATCAAGGAAAAACTGATAATGTTTGCATTTATGGAGATTTGCCTTACTGTTTATGTGTTCTTGCTGCTATACCGCCAAGCAACCTCTAGAAATTCGAAATTAAATGCTAATAGTATTAATATGCCACTTCATGTTTTCGTAGAATGCCAAGAATAATGTAATATATAAAACGTAAATAAATCTAGAGATATTTTATTTCTTTTATCATTCAATGATTGTTGACAAAGGTTTGAAAATAAATTGTCTAATTTTGTTACTGACTTTAGTGGTGAACATTCCATCCAGTTAAGTTGAGTCAAAAAAGTTTGTATTTAATAAGAAATCACATAAAAAAAATAAATGTCATAATATATATATATATAACGTAAATTTACGAATGGTTAATCAATCACTATATTGTTATATAAATAAGCAAAACATAACATATCTTTTTTTTGACAAAGCTAAAGTGATTACAAGTAGTATCTGTTCTGAATATACTCTCAATCATTTGACAATGAACGCTCAATCACCCTGCTGCAGCTGTTGGTGCTCAAACCCATGACCTCTAGGAACAACAACTGTTCTCTAGGAATAACAGACCTTTTAAGCTTAGGTGAATATATAGTGGAGGTAGTGATCAATATTATATTAAAATCTTTTTCGAGAGCTACCAACAAGAATTACAGTAATTGAGTGAGATCGTGCAAATAACTTGTTGTAAATAAAGTAATGTGTTCTGGATTTTCAGTGTTAGATTTACTTTGTTTTTGTTAATAACCTTCGGTCATCGACCAAGTTGGAAGCAATGGTAATTGGCTATGTCTCCACGGTTCAAGATTCAAACAACAAAAACAACTCATTCGCTCCCCAAACCGAGATTAATCGAACCGAAAAAAACAAGAAACTTGATGTTGTTTATGTAAAAAAACCCAATGTTATAAAGATTTCGAATTCGATGTTCATGTTCAATCCACATACAAACACAGAATCAATTACCAGTCCCATAAAAAACCTTTGCAAGTTGTAAGATTTGAGGACAGCATGTCAATTAATAATTTAGACTTCAACTCCTCTAAAATACACAGAGAAGAGGTGTGTCTTAAATTTCCACCCAAAGTGGTGTCCCCAGGCTTACCTGCATTGCTTCTTGAACAAGGCATAAAGGACGCTTCAGGGACTATTCTGCGCCCAGGCTTCAATTACAAATGTTTATCTTTTATGTTACTACGAGCCACACTCCAAGATAGACGGACGGTGGCAGCGGCGCGCGCGCGAGACTAGCCCTTGTTCTTTATCACTCAACAAAGGTGGGAAAGATGAAGGCTATAAATACCCTTCACATGTTAGTTTCCCACTCAATGTGGGATTCTTTCTTTTGCATTACTAACAAAGGTATATATCCTAATTTCCATCAACTTTTGGAATTATTATTGGCCAAAAAAGAGTATTTAGCCTTTGTAATTTATTTTTGACTTTCTTTTTCATCCATCTAGTAGTTATGAATGTGGACAACAATTAATCATTTTTTTATTCTTCATTGTTGTCAAGTTATAATTTAGCTGCATGTGTGCTATAATCATTGTTTGGGGAAGATGGTGAAAATAAAGTTTTGAAAGTTTAGGGCTTAAATTAAAAATTAATTTTTTTTATTAACGGAGGTTAACGACCAAGAGATGAAAATAGACATGATTCAAAACGTAAGTGGCAAGAATGATGTTTTTTGAATTCGGGTGACCAAAATAGAACAAACCCCAAACAAAATGGACTACGGGTGAAGATTACCATTAATATTATGGTTACATTTTGGTCACTCAACTGTTAAATGTTGTCGTTTAATTGGATATAATGGTAATTTTAGTCCTCGAAACTTTTTATATTCAATCAATTTAGTCTAAATTCAAAATAATTCAATAAATTTAACCCTTCATATTTTAAAAAAATATATCAATTTAGTCATTTTTATTATAAAACATATTTCTTAAATTCTCTGCAATTCTATGTATTTTCATTAAAAAGTATAACTTTTGCAATAATTTTTGTAGCTACAATTTTTTTATTATAAAATAGACTTGCAGAGAACTTAAGAAATATGTTTTATAATAAAAATTCAATAACTTTTGTGGTAGCCGTAACTAAAACCTGAACTTTTGTAGAGAATTACATGACAACAATAACTAAAACTTAAAGGTTTTCATAAAAAAAAATATCAATGACCAAATTGATTTTTTTTTAATATGAAAGGTGACTCAAGTATAACCTTATCATAATTAAATGACTTCAATTGTTGTTTTTATCTAGCAAAGCGAACAATCCAAAGATGGTCACATTCTAAGCACCAATGCTCCTACCACCAAACATCGAGTGTCGTGAATGTCGGGAAAGGCCATTTCGCTGTTTATATCGGAGACGAAGAGAAGAACAAGAGATTCGTGGTCCCGATATCTTACTTGAAGCACCCTTTATTCAAGGACTTGTTGAATCAAGCCAAAGAAGAGCTCGATTTCAATCATCATCCGGCGGGCGGTCTACTGCTATACCGCCAAGCAACCTCTAGAAATTCGAAATTCAATGCTAATAGTATTAATATGCCACTTCATGTTTTCGTAGAATGACAAGATCATAATGTAATCTATAAAACGTAAATAAATCTAGAGATATTTTATTTCTTTTATCATTCAATGATTGTTGACAAAGGTTTAAAAATAAATTGTCTAATTCTGTTACTGACTATAGGGATGAACATTCGATCCAATTAAATTGAGTCAAAAAAATTTATTTAATAAGTAATCATATTAAAAAAATGTCATAATGTATATATAACCTAAAAAAATTGTATTTAATAAGTATAAGAATGGTTAATCAATCACTATATTGATACATAAATAAGCAAAACATATCAGACATTTTAAGCTTTGGTGAATATATAGTGGATGTAGTCATTAATATCATATTAAAATCTTTTTCGAGAGCTATCAACAAGATTTACGGTAATTGAGTGAGAACGTGCGGATAACATGTTGTAAATAAAGCAGAGAAGAGCAAGAATAAGAGTATATAAAGTTCTTACGAGGATAGACATCTAAATAAATAAATATTGGGTTATAATTTAATAATGTGTTATGGATTTTCAGTGTTGGATTTACTTTGTTTTTGTTAATAACCTTCGGTCATCGACCAAGTTGGAAGCAACGATAATTGGCTATGTCTCCACGGTTCAAGATTCAAACAACAAAAACAACTCGTTCGTTCCCCAAACCGAGATTAATCGAACCGAAAAAAACAAGAAACTTGATGTTGTTTATGGAAAAAAACCCAATGCTATAAAGATTTCGAATTCGCTATTCATGTTCAATCCACATACAAACACAGAATCCATTACCAGTCCCATCAAAACCTTTGCAGGTTGTAAGATTTGAGGACAGCATGTCAATTAATAATTTAGACTTCAACTCCTCTAAAATACACAGAGGAGAGGTGTGTCTTAAATTTCCACCCAAAGTGGTGTCCCCAGGCTTACCTGCATTGCTTCTTGAACAAGGCATAAAGGACGACATCAGGGACTATTCTGCGCCCAGGCTTCAATTACAGATGTTTATCTTTTATGTTGTCACGCAAGCCATTAATTTCCTGCTCAAATATTTGCGGTTGCCACTCTTTGTTTCCCAGATTATTGTAAGTCCGCATCTTTTCCTTCATTCATAACACTTTCTTTTTCGATTCTAATGCAAAAGTTGTGGATGCAGGCAGGGATAATACTCCGTCCTGCGGATGATCGTTTCTTGATTTACCGTTCAGAGAACAGTGTTTCGGTTCTGGGGACAATCGGAGGCTTAGGCTTTCTCTTCTTTTTATTTCTAAGTGGGGTGAAGATGGACGTTAGCTTGACATTCAAGTCCGGGAAGAAGGCCGTGTATATCGGTTTCCTCACCGTGATGCTGCCTCTGCTAGCTTGCTTAATATCGGTCCATGTGCTGGAACCGAAAGGCGATTTACGTCATAAGTTCTTCCTCGCGGTATCGTATTCCGGGACAGCGTTCCCGGTCATACATAACCTTCTCAGCGATACGAAGATACTGAATTCGGAACTCGGCCGGCTCGGATTGTCAGCCGCGCTAGTAGGTGACATGGTGACATTAGTTCTTACCCTATGTAGCTTGTGGTTGAAATCAGATGCTGAAGTAGGAACAAAAAGGGTTCTACAGGATGTTGGTTGGACACTACTATTTATTGTAATCGTAGTGTTTGTGCTGCGACCGGGCATTAAATGGATGGTTAAGCACATTCCCGAGACTAGCCAGAGAAGAGATTTATGCATTTATCTCGTCATCATGGCATTCATGATATCACCTCGCTTCACCCAACTCTTTCATTTACACCCGAAATTCGGTCCGCTTATTCTCGGTCTGGTCGTCCCAGACGGACCGCCTTTGGGATCGGCTCTGGTCGAGATGTTAGACCCTATTGTTTCAGGTCTGTTTTTGCCTATATTTGCCACAACATGTGGCCTGAGGCTTGATTTCAATTCTTTTAAAAGGAATAGCTCGTTTACAAATCACCAAACTTTTGGAGCCCTGCTTACACTTGTGGTCAAGTTCGGGGTCTCTTTGGTGCTGGCCATGTTCTGCAAGATGCCGATGTCGGATTCTTTAGCACTTGCTTTTATAATGATATCCAAAGGCATTGTCGAGGTCGGTTACTACAGCGCCATGTATGACAGCAAGGTTATATCAAAACGTTTATATGCTCAATTGATTATCATGATCCTTTTAATAGCGATCATTGTGCCAATACTCGTGAAGTGGCTCTACGATCCGTCGAGGAAGTATTTGTGCTTTCAGAAACGGACCATCATGAATTCGAAGCCGAACCAGGAGCTGCAAGTGCTCGGTTGCGTTCACGTCCCGGGTAATGTCAATTCCATTATCAACCTACTGAATGTCTGCTGTCCCACCAAGGAAAGCTCCTTAGCTGTGGATGTCCTTCACCTCGTCAAGCTCCGTGGACGTGCCACGCCGCTTTTCATCGCTCATAACAAGCAGACGGCAACGGCGTCCGACGAGTTGTACTCCGAGAACGTCGTTATCGCTTTCGAGCAATTCGAGCGAGACAATCCGAATGTCGTATCAGCGAATGTTTTCACCGCAGTCTCTCCACCGAACTTGATGTATGAAGATATATGTAACCTCGCCATGGACCACACTGCATCCTTCATAATACTTCCGTTCCATCGGAGGTGGTACATCGACGGGAACATCGAATCAGAAGATCAAACCATAAGAAGCTTAAATTCCAAAATCCTCGAAATGGCGCCGTGCTCGGTAGGGATCCTCGTTGAAGGACACCACAAACTAACAAGCTCCACTTTCCGAGACACATCATCGTCACAAAGCTACTCATCCTACAACATTGATGTGATCTTCATGGGAGGCAAAGATGATCGGGAGGCTCTAGCGTTAGCGAAACGTATTTCGCAAGATGAAGGCGTTAGCCTCACCGTAATCCATCTGAAACCCAAGAACATCTTAGGCTACATCTTGGCTGAAAATGATCGGACGCTTGATGATGCGATGTTGAGGGATATCAAAGGAAGTGTAAACATAAGGTACCTTGAGGAACAAGTAAAGGATGGAACTGCAACTTCAACTTATCTTCGGACCGTTGCGGAAGAGTACCAGCTTATAATCGTGGGGAGACGATACAAGTGTGAAGATCCCCAAACCGTGGGGCTGGAGGAATGGTGTGAATTTGAAGAAATTGGTATCATTGGAGACTTGCTTTCGTCTTCATATTTTATTGGCAATTATTCTCTGCTGATTGTGCAACAACAACAACAAAGGACGGATTAAGCCCCATTGTTGATGATCCACCCTTCCTATATGCTATTTAGGAGGATAATAAATTGTAATTTAACTTTACAACTATTTGTTTCTATTTTCTTCCAAAGACTTAACTTCATGATTATTCTCCATTTGTCTTCAATCTTGGTCAGGTTTCTATATGTTTAAAATCAACAAAGATATTATTGGAAAGGACAATTCAAACCTCAAATTAGGGATAATAATTTAATCTGAATTTGATCCGAAAGAAAAAAAACAATTCAAATCCAATTGAAAAAAGTTCGAGTCCTAATATGAGGCGGGTCATATATGGAAATGTCATGGTCGCGATCCAAGTCCAAGTTCAAAACATATGAACTTCAAATATTTTAAAAGTTAAGCCGATATTGCTATTTATTTATCCATATGCAAAGTGACACCGATCTTAATCGTTGGACGCAACCCTTTCAGAAACCAGTCACATTTTTTTTTCTCTGTGGTCACTAACCTCGGGATATACTGAATCAGCCTCATGAACTCTATCTCATAATCATTCACCGACATGTCATTTTGATTTAAATTCATGAAGTTATCTAGGCACTTTGCCAAATACTCTACCCCAACGTAACAGTCATGGAATGCTTGTCGAATAACATGTTCCTCAGCTTCCCACTAATTTTGGGCTTCACCCTGCAACAGTGATACCGCAGCCCTAAGCTTTCGATCAGCAAGATAATCCATCTCAAGAAACAATCGTTGAAATCTCTTCAACCAGTACTCTGCGTCAGCTGGATTCGTACCAGTCTTCCCATCAAAAATAGTCATCCAAGCAGCTAAGAACTCGGTAGATAAGAGCCTCTTAACACCCTCAGACTGACGAAGGTAATGGAACAACTCCCTATGCACCACAGTACTATCCAAGCTCGTAGTCTCACTGTCCTAGAATCATGTGGTCCATCACCCAGTGCTTGTTGAGCTGGCTGATCCTCACCACTAGCCCGTTGTGCCCCAGTCTGCTAGGCCCTGATTTGCTTGGCTCCAGTCTGTTGAACTCCAGGCTGCTGATCCACGATATGCTCTTCCTCATTAACATAATGAATATCATCATGATTTGGCGGTGCTCCTACAAACTGTGAAGCACCGCTCTCAACTGTTGCGGTACGACCTCGACCACCCACTCCACCAAGACCACGACCGACCGCTAATCTAGAGCTTCTACGAGGTGGCATAGGAGTCTATCTACAAAAAGAATTAATCCTAGACATTTAATATGCATGTAAAAATCATTTTTTTTGCTTAAAATTTTATGTGAGCCTCACAGTCTGATGGTTGAACTTAGCTCTGATACCACTAAATATAACCCCTAAACTCGGCTTAAAAAAAATAGTAGAATTTAGGAAGTCACGTTTGAAAACTTTACCATCAAGAAACCAATTCGAATTATGATATATCAAAATAGCGTAAAATAAATTATTTCTGATAATAATATAAATTATCTCAATAATTATAAAATTCGTACGTTAAATTAATAATCATATAATTTAAATAAAATATTTAAATTTAAGTCTGAAAATGCATGTAAAAATAATAAGTCTCAGATTTGAAATTACAATAAAATCCCAAAATAATCTTAATACTAAAATATTCCCGAAAGTAAAGTATATCTATACTGAAGATAAAATAAATTTGATAAAATAAAGAGATCCCCCGAGTATCAAGTCGCCTAGAGTCTAAGAATATCTGTAAGAGAAAATTATGAGGGATTAAGCTAAAGAGATTAGTGTGTCTCTAAAGTGCATGAAAAATCATAATCATAAAACATAATATTATTTTCTTTAAAACATAAAACAAATGATACAATATCACAAGCGTAATGCAATGCACCCAACTACGCCCTCCAAAAATGAGGAAGGTTCCCATAACCTCCTCCCTACGTCCGCCAATCCGAAGTGAAATTCAGCCCAAAGGGTGTAACCACTGAACTTCATTCGTACAAATCTCAACCCATGCTCATACATATATGTTGTTTAAAAATCAAATTTCAAAACCAAAGTTCCATGAATCCGATATTCCATAAACATACTTAATAAATCATAGTCCATAAATCATAGTTTCATAAGAAACACGTGTTACCAAACCTCGAGCCCCGTACCCGAGACGGACGGACGGCAACGGCGGCGGCGCGCGAGACTAGCCCTTGTTTTCTATCACTCAACAAGGGATAGGAAGATGGAGGCTATAAATACCATTCACATGTTAGTTTCCCACTCAATGTAGGATTCTTTCTTTTGCATTACTAACATTTCCCCACTAATGCGAAAGAATTCTCTTACACTCAAAAGCAATCTTCCAAAAGGATCATCAGTGAAATTAGATGCTTAAGCACTAGTGAACGAATCTTGAACTAGTACATAGTGATAATAAGCAATTCTTCTCTTAGATAAGTGAAACTAGTCTTGAACTTTCTAAGATAAGAGTAAACTTATAACACACACCTAATTCCTTTATCCTTCATCCACTGAAGTCCTCGATGCGTAAGATATATATACAAGTGTATATTTAGCCATCTTACCTCAGGATTGTAGTAAGTGTTTTACAAAAATAGCCCAAGGTTTTTCATAGAAGGCGGCTAACTCTTCTCACTTACATAGGTTATTTCATCTGGTTTTTCTCAATAAAACCATCCAATTGGACTATGAAATAATTAAGAACTATTACAATAGCTCAACCTCTCGGGATTTATGGTGATTTTCTTCAAGTTCGTTATAAACGAACTACCCAACAATTGGGCTAAGAAATCATTAAGAATATATATTCAACCTCATTGTCGGTGAATTCAATATGTCTTTCTCAATAGGATCATTCAAACTTTGAATTCATTAAGAGTTTCTTGAAACTCAACATTTTCTGGCGGTAAGTTCATCTTGTCCTTCTCAATAGGAAAACACATTCAAACTTGTGTTATGAACTTATTAAGAATAAGTATTCAACCATGATTCGGTAAATTCATCAAGTCTTTCTCACTAAGACCACCCAAAATCTAGGCTATGAATTTATTAAGAGTAATAATACTCAACCTGGGCATGTACATTATTCATCATAGGGATAGGTAGTGAGAAATGTACACTATGAGTCTTTCCATGGTTTCGTTTGACCACATTGAACTTAGATAACTAAGTTGGGTATCCACCATGAATTCCTCAACTAATGGGCTTTAAACCCATCCACCTCGATGGGTCTAGGACCAGTTTCCGACTTAACCCTTTGGTAAGCGGATCTGCTAGGTTCCTTTCCGACTTCACATACTCTAGAGAGAGTACTCCATTCCTTATTAAATGTCTCATCGATTCATCTCTTATACGAATGTGCCTTTTCTTACCATTGTAAGCTTGGTTCTTGGCAACACATATCGCAGCTTGTGAATCACATAGTAAGGAAACTGGAGGAGTCGGTTTTCCCCACAATGAAATTTCAGCTAAAAGATTTTTGAGCCACTCGGCTTCTTTCCCAGTTAAGTCAAGAGCTATGAACTCTGACTCCATAGTAGAACGAGCAATGCAAGTCTATTTAGAAGACTTCCAGGAGATTGATGCTCCACCCAAGGTAAAAACATAACCACTCGTAGAGCTTACTTAGTCACTATCAGAAACCCAGTTGGCGTCACAATATCCTTATAAAATAGAAGGAAAGCCAACAAAATTAAGTTTCCAATCCATAGTGCCCCTAAGGTATTTAAGTAAGTCTCTAAGAGCAATCCAATGTTCAGTACTCGAGTTGTGAGTATATCTACTAAGTCTGCTCACATCATAGGCAATATATGGTCGATTATAGTTCATTAAGAACATTAGACTCCCAATTATTTTAACAAATTCAGTTTGTGAAACACTACTTTCTTTATTCTTAAAAAGATGAATACTAGAGTCATATGGGGTTCGTACAGAGACAACGTCAAAACTGTCAAACTTCTTTAACATTTTCTCAATGTAGTGCGTTTGACCTAAAGAAAATCTCTTTTCTGTTTTAGTAACTTTGACTCCTAGGATTACATCTACTTCTCCCAAATCAGTCATTTCAAATTTAGTGGATAAGAAATGTTTAGTTTTCTTAATGGACTCAATATTGGTGCTAAAAATCAACATGTTGTCAACATACAAACTTATGATGACAAAATCTACACCAATCATCTTCGAATACACGCATGCATCCGAACCATTCACAACAAAACCAAAACTAAGAATAGTTCTATGAAATTTCTCATACCACTGTTTAGGAGCTTGTTTCAAACTGTAAAGAGACTTTTTTAGTCTACATACTTTACCTTCCATACCAGGCACCTCGAAACCAAGAGGTTGCTCCATATAGATCTCCTCATATATGTCTCCATTTAAGAATGAAGTCTTTACATCCATTTGATGTACTTGCAATTTGTGAATGGAGGCTAGTGCAAACAATGCACGGATCGTTGAGATTTTTGTTACAGAAGAATATGTATCAAAGAAGTCTATTCCAATTTTTTGAGTGAACCCTTTGACTACTAGTCTTGCCTTATATCTCTGAATAGAACCATCTGGTCTGAGTTTCTTTCGAAAGACCCATTTATTGTTGATGGTCTTAAATCCTCTAAGCAAGTCAACTAATTCCCAAGTATGATTAGACATTATTGATTCTAGTTCTTCTTTTATAGCGCTTTTCCAAAAACTAGCATCAATAGATCGTATAACTTCTTCATATGTTTTAGGATCCTCATCTAACAAAAAAAACTTGAGCTATAGGATCAGAAAGGGTGTCATAATCATTCATCTCAGAAATAAAGGAAGTTATGAAATCTGGTCCAAAAGAGGTTTTAACTATTTGTCTCTTACTTCTTCTAGGCTCAAATTCTATCTCTTGAGAAGACCTAGCAGGCACACTAGAAGAAGTGGATGGCAAGTTTTCTATTTGTGTTTCATCACTTTATCTAGGTTTCTTGAGAGGAAAGATATCTTCAAAGAAACAACATCCCTAGATTCACAAATAGAAGAGTCTTGTAAAGACATGAATCTATAGGCGGCACTGTTAGAAGCATAGCCTATAAACACTGCATCAACAGTCTTTGGTCTAATGGAGGACTTCTTAAAGTCTGGCAACCCCACTTTGGCCAGACACCCCCACACTTTCAGGTATTGTAAATTTGGGGCATACCCTTTCCATAATTCATATGGGGTAGAATCAATTTTATTATGAGGTACTCGGTTTAATATGTTTTTAGCCGATAGAATGGCTTCCCCCACATGTTGTCAGACAACCCATAACTTATCAGCAATGAGTTCATCATCTCTTTTAAAGTTCTGTTTTTCCTCTCGTCTATACTGTTTTGTTGAGGAAAATAGGGGGCCGAATTTTCATGAATTATGCCATTCGTCTCACAAACTTTTTTTAGAAAATTAGATCCATATTCACCACCTCTATCAGACCTAACACGTTTTATTCTCCTATCTAACTGATTTTCTACTTCTGCCTTATAAATAAGAAAGAAGTTTTTCAGCTTCATCTTTAGTTCTTAGGAGATAAACTTTTGTATATCTAGAGTAATCATCTACAAAAGTTATGTAGTCGTGTTTTCCACCTTTACTTTCATAGTTTCTAAAGTCTGCTAGATCAGTATGTATAAGTTCGAACAGTTTAGTCTTTCTTTTAGAAACAATTTTAAAGGTAGGTTTAGCGTGCTTGGCTTCTACACAAACTTCACATTTTTTAAAGTTTGTTATGTCTAGTTTAGGCAGAATATTCATAGTCATCATTTTCTTTAAAGATTGAATATTTATGTGTCCTAATCTAGCATGCCATATATCAACAGATTCAACAATATAAGCAGAAGTGGTAGCTTTATTCTCATTAAGTTGAGTTTCTATGACAAATAAACCCTCATTTAAAAACTCTTTCCCAACATAATCACCATTTCAGGAAAGTACAAGTTTATCTGCCTCAAAAACTAACTTAATGTATGCCTTATTCAGAAGCCCACCACTTATCAAATTTCTACGCAAGGCAGGTACATACAGAACATTATTCAAAGCTAAAGTTTTACCGGATGTCAACTTGAGTAAAACCTTGCCTTTGCCTAGCACTTGAGAGCTGCTAGAGTTCCTCATGTACACACGTTCACCGTTGCTCCCATCCACGAACTCGATGAAAAACTCCTTCCTTGTACAAAAATGTAGGGATGCACCAGTGTCCACCACCCATTCAGAATTGTTTTCCACCAAATTTGTTTCGGAAACCACTACGGCAATGATGTCATCATTCATGTCCTCGACCACGTGTAAATGTGGTTTATGCTCATTCTGGCGGCCTACGCGGTGTAGACACTAGTACACTTTGATGAGTTCTCAAAATTGTCATGTTTCACTTGCTAATTTTCTAAGTTTTGTGACTTCTTGCTGCTTAATACATACTGTTTTCATTACATTTTGTGCAGGGGTCCAATTCTGGAAATAGCAGTGAAAATGGAGCATTTCTGCAGTTTTTTTATTATCCTGTCATGACTGGCATCATGGGCACGACACCAGGCACGACGCATCCGACTTGGCAGTGACGTGGCAACTTCTAGAAGCTCCTGGAATGTTCCGGAAGAAGAATCCGATCAGACTTATCAGCTTTTATCCATATTAGTTTTATTTTGAATTTTAATCAACATTTGAATTTGAATTATTATTTCCTATCTCTTATCTTTGTAAATCTAAAGCCTATAAATACCAACCTTTGGTGAAGGCTTAAGATCATCATCTAGTTTTTTGAGTGTTTTTATCTTTGTAAACATTTCTAGCTTTAAATCCAAGTTAATTTCCCTTTAATTTCTTGTTTTCATTTATTTTATGTTATTCAATCGTTTTTCTAAAATCAAGTTAAGTATGATAATCAATATCATGCTTAGCTAAATCTTTTAAGCCAAGAACCACCCAAGTCAATTCGATTCGTGAGAATTGAATTTGCTTAAATTCTTTTGGGGAAATCATTTTTATCTTTCTGCTTAGATAGTTTGGCAATCGGCCTTACTAAAAGTTTTTAACCGTTTTTCAAATCAAAAAGGGCCCTTTGGTCTGAATTCGCTTAAAAACACAGTTGGGAGGAAGGATCGGCCTGTGGCAAATTTCGACTTCCTGTGAACACTCTTAGCGGCGGTCCGCTAAGGAAAGATAAAATCAGAAGCGATTCTATTTCTAGACAATATCTGAGTCGGGTTTTTCCTACTTTATTCTAAATACTTTAACGATGATAATCGTGGTTAATTTATTTAAGAACCGTCTTTCGAAGATAGACTTGGGAGGATTGGTTACTCAAGAGAAGAACAAGTTACGACGGGTTGGGCCTCGTAGACTATAACCGACATGATCCCCGAAATAAAAATCTATTTCAATGATCGAAAGAATTGAAGAAGCTGGTTCGAGGCTGATTTACACACTTGGTTTTTCTTACTACTTTTAATTCTTTTTATCTATTTTACTACTTCACCAAAAATCATATCACCCCATTCTTTTATTTCTGTGCTTTTATAGATATTCCTGGGAATTCGGATTCAACAAATTCAAGTAAACAATTCCAGCTAATCTCCCTGCAGATCGACCCTCTTTCCCTATACTTATTCAATTTCTTTATTTTATTTATTGTTGAAAGAGGATTAATTTATATTTATTTTTGACCGGTTAAACGACGACTTGTCAAAATTGGCGCCATTGCCGGAGAGGTTTATTTTCGGCAATTCTTGACTGATTTTTGTTTTATTTTATGACCAGGAAGAACCCGGGTATTTTAGCTCCATACAACCCGGAAATTGAAGCAAGCGCTCGTAGAACTACGGCAAAACACTTCGACGAAAGAAACAACAAAGCACACGACGACCCGAACAAGAATCCACTTCTGAAACAACACCAATCGAAGAACCTACACAGGAACCAGAAACAATGGCAGACCAAACAATTCGAGAGCTGAACGCAGCCCCTACTGTGCAACAACCCCTTTGCATCGCTTTTCCTCAAGGCGACACTCCCTTTCAGCTCAAAACGGGATTAATTCATCTACTTCCTACCTTTAACGGTTTACCTACTAAAAGCCCACACAAGCATCTTGCCGAGTTCCATATGGTGTGCAGCAGCATGAAACCACAAGGGGTCTCGGAGGACCAAATAAAACTAAGGGATTTTCCTTTTTCCTTAGCCGGAACAGCTAAAGAGTGGTTATTTTATTTACCTCCGAATTCGATTAATACATGGTCTGACCTTTCTCGTGTTTTTCTTGATAGGTATTTCCCTGCAGCAAAAGCGACAGAAATTAGGCGAAACATATTGAGCATCCAACAAATGCACGATGAATCCCTATATGATTATTGGGAAACGTTCAAGAAGCTATGTGCAAGCTGTCCGCAACATGGCTTATCCGAGCAGACACTCCTTCAATACCTATACGAAGGAATGTTACCGATGGACAAAAAGATGGTAGATGCAGCAAGCGGCGGCGCACTCGTCAACATGACCCCTACTGCAGCAAGAACATTAATCTCCACAATGGCTGCGAATTCGCAGCAGTTTGGTTCTGCAAGTGAACCCAGTCGACGGGTTCACACAGTAAGCACAATTACATTAGAAAACAAGATTGATAATTTGACTAATATTGTGCATTCACTTGTTTCAGGAGAAATAGGAGTTGCTAAGGCATGCGGGATTTGTACTATGCAAGATCACGCGACCGATCTATGCCCAATGCTGAGGGAAACGACTAATGCCCAAGTCAACGCCTTGCACAATTTTCCCGGACCTCCCTAAAGACCCTACAATCCGCAAAGCAACACATTCAACCCCAGGTGGAGAGATCATCCTAACCTTAGCTATGGTAATAGGAATCCAAATTTCCAAGCTAGACAACCTCCCTACCAAAATCAAACCCCCTAGAAATCTTCCCTTGAATCTATTGTTGAAAGGCTAGCCGTTTCACAAGAGAAATTCCAAAACCAAACGCAATCTCACCTTCAGGAAATGACAAACAAGTTAGCCAATTAGCTCAAACAATAGGGCGACTAGAATCTCAAGGAAAATTACCGTCGCAAACCGAAGTCAATCCAAGGGAAAATGTGAGCGAAATCACTTTGCGAAGTGGAACCGTGATAGCACCTGAACCGCCAAAGGAGGACGAGCAAAAATCCGAAAGCTCCTCGGAACACCAAAAGGACAAGTCTCCTTCCACTTCAGGTAACATCAAATCTAAAATTCCTATTTCTACTTACGAACCTGTTCCGCCTTTTCCAGGAAGACTAGCAAAAAAGGACAAGAAGGAGGAAGAAAAGGAAATAATGGAAGTGTTCAAAAAGGTAGAAATCAACATTCCACTCTTGGATGTTATTAGGAAGGTTCCTAAATACGCAAAGTTTTTGAAAGACATGTGTACAAACCGAAGAAAATTGTCGGGAAATGAGAGGGTTAACCTTGGTGAGAATATTTCAGCCATTTTTCAAAGACCGCTACCACCAAAATACAAGGATCAAGGTATGTTTGCAATCCCTTGTAAAATTGGGAATGTTGGAATCAAAAGGGCTATGTGCGATTTGGGTGCCTCCATCAATGTCATGCCTTTAAATGTTTATAGAAAAATCTCAAATGATCCACTGAAGGAAACTAAGGTAACAATACAATTGGTTGATAGGTCGATTATATATCCCGAAGGGGTATTGGAAAATATTCTGGTTAAGGTAAATAATCTCATTTTTCCCGCCGATTTTTATATTATTGATATGGAGAATGATCATAGCAATAATGGATCTGAAATTTTGCTTGGACGTCCTTTTCTATCAACCGCACACACAAAAATTGATGTTCGTAATGGCATTTTAACCATGGAGTTTGATGGAGAGGTAGTGAAGTTTGATGTATATAAAGCTATGAAATACCCTGATTCTGTTGAAAGCCTTAATTTCATTGATATTATAGATCCTTTGGCTAATGACTTTGTCGGAACTGATTTATTTCATGATTTTTGTAGGGAATTGGAAGATCTCAACGACGACAACTTAGGCGAAACAATCTCTACCCTCTCTTTAATTTCTGAAATTCGATTAACTCCATCACAATCTAAACCGCTTCCCTCAATTTTGCAGGCACCTCAATTAGAATTGAAACAACTCCCACCACACTTGAAATATGCATATTTGGGCGACAAAGAAACTCTACCCGTCATCATATCAAGCGAATTGTCGTCACAACAAGAGGAGGAGTTAATTGCTACGCTGAGCATCCATAAAGAGGCAATCGGGTGGACATTAGCCGATATCAAAGGCTTGAGTCCTTCCACGTGCATGCACAAAATAAAATTGGAAGATGGCGCAAAACCTATCCGAGAGGGACAACGTCGACTAAACCCACCGATGATGGATGTGGTAAGACAAGAAATACAAAAATTGCTAGATACCGACATCATCTATGCAATTTCTGACAGTAAGTGGGTTAGTCCAATTCATGTTGTACCTAAGAAAACGGTAATAACTGTTATAAAAAATGATGAAGGTGAGAAGGTTCCAAAAAGAGTTCAAAACGGATGGCGAATGTGTATCGATTACAGGAAACTTAATTCCCAAACTCGAAAAGACCATTTCCCCTTACCATTCATCGATCAAATGATCGAAAGACTTGCTGGAAAAACACATTATTGTTGTCTTGACGGATTCTTTGGATTTTTTCAGGTACCGGTAGCACCCAAAGATCAAGAAAAAACTACATTTACTTGTCCATTTGGCACATTTGCATATAGGCGAATGCCTTTCGGGCTATGCAACGCTCCAGCCACTTTCCAACGTTGCCTTCTAAGCATTTTCTCCGATCACATTGAGCGAGGTATAGAGGTATTTATGGATGATTTCACCGTTTACGACGATTCATTTTCTAAATGTCTCTCTAATCTTTCATACGTGTTTAATAGATGCATTGAGTATAATTTGGTTTTAAATTATGAGAAGTGTCACTTTATGGTAAGTAAGGGTTTAGTTCTCGGTCATGTGGTTTCTGCCCAAGGTATAGCCGTTGATAAAGCTAAAGTAGACGTTATTCGCTCACTTCCATACCCCACTTCGGTGAGGGAAATTCGAAGTTTTCTTGGTCATGCAGGATTCTATCGACGCTTCATAAAAGATTTCTCTAAGCTCGCACAACCACTTTGTCGCCTATTACAAAAACATGCACCATTCGATGTAGACAAAGCTTGTAGAGAATCATTTGATGAACTAAAAGCACGACTTATTTCCGCTCCAATAGTGCAGCCCCCGGATTGGTCGCTACCCTTCGAAATAATGTGCGATGCCTCCAATCTAAGTGTAGGCGCAGTGCTTGGACAAAGATCCAAAGACGGACCGCATGTTATCGCTTACGCCTCTCGAACTCTCGATTCGACACAGCAAAATTATTCTACAACAGAAAAGGAGCTTTTTGCTGTCATTTTTGCATTAGATAAGTTTCGCCCTTATTTATTAGGAACTAAAATTCTCTTTTTTTCTGATCATGCAGCATTGAAATATTTGATCAACAAAAAAGACGCGGAACCTCGTTTGATTAGATGGATACTCTTGTTACAAGAGTTTGACATCCAAATCAAAGACAAGAAGGGCATCGAGAATTTGGTGGCGGATCACCTAAGCCGTTTAGTGACATCACCGATCGAACTCCCTCTACGAGATGAATTCTCGGATGAATTGCTAATGGAAGTTAAGGTAACATTTCCTTGGTTTGCAGATTTGGCGAATTTCTTAGCCACTGGTAAGGTTCCTAACTATTTGTCTCAATCCGCGGTTAAACGTATTAAAAGAGATGCTAGATATTATATATGGGATGATCCATATTTGTGTAAATTGTGTTCTGATCAAATAATTCGTCGTTGCGTAAGTAATAGCGAGATAACTTCTATACTTAAATTTTATCATTCTTACGCTTGTGGCGGACATTTTGGCCCTAAACGAACTGCACACAAACTTCTTGAGTGTGGATTCTTTTGGCCTACCTTATTTAAAGATACTTACGATTTTTGCAAATCATGTGACAGATGCCAACGAGTTGGGAATCTAAGTCGTCGAAGCGAAATGCCATTAAATCCAATACATATATGTGAAGTGTTCGACGTGTGGGGACTCGACTATATGGGACCTTTTATTTCGTCCTATGGAAATCTTTATATTATTTTAGCAGTCGATTACGTTTCGAAATGGGTTGAGGCGAAAGCTACCCGTGAAAATGATGCGAGAACCACAACTAACTTTTTGCGTGAATTTATTTTTTCCAGGTTCGGAACTCCAAGAGCGATTATTTGTGATAGAGGAACACATTTCGTCAATCGAATTGTCGAAGCCTTGATGAGGAAATATGGAGTGACGCAACGAATATCAACGGCTTATCACCCGCAAACTAACGGACAAGCGGAGGTTTCAAATAGGGAAATTAAGTCAATCCTAGAGAAAATTGTAAAACCCAATCGAAAGGATTGGAGCTTGAAATTAGTCGATGCGTTATGGGCATATCAGACCGCCTACAAAGGACCTATCGGCATGTCACCTTACCGCCTTGTCTTTGGTAAACCTTGTCATCTTCCGGTCGAACTTGAACATAGAGCATTTTGGGCGGTGAAAGAATGTAATATGGAGATGAGCGCTATTGGCGAAACACGGAAACTCCACATCCAAGAACTCGAGGAGATTCGCCGAAACGCTTATGATAGCGCACAGCGTTATAAAGAACAAACTAAAGCATTTCATGATAAACACATTTCATTTAAATCCTTTTCAATTGGACAAAAGGTTCTCCTATTTAACTCGAAATTGAAAATTTTTGCAGGAAAACTTAAGTCTAAGTGGAGCGGGCCGTTTACCGTAGTCAATACCTTCCCTCATGGAGCCGTGGAAATTGAAGATAGCTCGGGTGCACAGTTTAAAGTAAATGGACAGCGGCTCAAACCGTTCTTCGAAAGCGCACCCATCGAACAAATTGAGGAAACCATCCTCAAAGAACCGAAAATCTGAGCATTGAATTGGTCGAGCTTAACGACAATAAACAAAGCGCTAAATGGGAGGCAACCCATTAGTTTAATTTTTTTTATTATTATTTTTTCTGTTCTTTTTATTTCTTATTTTTCCTCCTTGTTCCAGTATACTGATCGAATATTTTTTTTCATTCCAGGGTTCTCTGTCGAAGTGGAGCAGGGAAATATTTAGGCAATTTCATTCCCCAACCAAAGTGCACCGTTTCATTAAACGCGGTGCATTTTAGCACGCGTAATGAGCGGTGCACTTTATCCCAACCCCTTGCATATCATCTGATTTTCCCTAAAATTTCCCCCTTTTTTCCTCTTCTTTCGCTTCCGCATACATCACCAAAACCCTAACAGATTCACCCCGCCGCAAAAACAAAACCCAACCAGATTTTCACCCCACCGCCGTCAACCCATAATGCCGCGCACAAGGCAACAAGCCCGCCGTCTCCCTCAAGAACCACCGATGGTTATCGGCGGACGGCGCCGTTTTCAACCGCCCCAGTTTATGGAAATAAGCAGCGAGTCCGAGCCTTCCGCCGCCCCTCCTCCTCGCCGCGGCGGCCGTCAACGACGAGCCACCACTCCGCCGGCCGAAAACTCTCTCCCCCAGACAACCGCGGTTCCTCTGCCTCCTTCCCCTACCGTCAGCCATCGTTCGCACCATTCCAACAGCGTCGCCGGCCCGAGCACCAGCCGCCGTCCACCATCCCCACGGTCTCCGTCGCCGTCGTTTTATTCGATGCCCACTGTGGACTCGTCCACACCCTCTCAGCAGCGTCCATCTCATACCCAACAGAGGGAATCCACAACCCCTTCCTCCTCTATGCACTGTACCGAACTAGAGCAACATCCTGAGAAGACTTCTCGGCTGATTTCGGTTTCCATCAAGATCACCAGTCCTCTGCAAACTATGGCGAGCACTCTGACCAGCAGAATAGTGCATCATCCTTTCCCTCTCCGCCCAGAGGAGGCACCGAAAATCCTGAACGAAATAGGCGTGGGCATAAATATGTCGTACCAGCAGAAGAAGAGCTCAAAGGATTCCTCATCTTTTCTTCCGATCAGCTCAACCAATTTCAGAGTATCAGACATAGACCTTTTCGGGTTTGCAAATTCATTCCCCAGCGTACTATTGTTAATTTGAATATCTCTGACTCTGTCGCACATTATTTTGATGCTATCGGATGGACTACTTATTCTGAAATTAAATGTGGAACATTTTATGAGTTGGTTTTTGAATTCTACTCCACATTTTCTTTTGCCGAAACTAGTTACATTACTCCTGACTCTCCTGCAATTATCAGATTTCGGTTATGTGGTCAAACTTTTGCTATGTCTGTCAATGAGTTTAATTTAGCTATGGGTTTTGTGACTAACGTCACAAATTCTGATTATCTAACAGCATTGTTTGAGATTCCTGTAGATTTCGATGAAAATGCTGCTTATTTTGAGCTATCCGGACAAACAAACATGGTCTTCGACCCTCGTTCCACCAAGGCTATTGCGCTTCAAGATCCCGGGCTCCGCTATGTTCATCGTTTCCTTGCCTACAATTTTTCCGGACGTAACGATGCCTCTGCCACTTTAAGTAAGACCGAACTATTCTTCTTCTGGTGTATGCATTCGGGTAGGAAGGTAAACTTAGGATTTTAGTTAGCCCGCCAATTCAAAGTCGTCATCCGGTATAATCGTCCCTTAATCCTTGGCCCTTTAATTACTCACCTCGCATCTAGAATTGCTAATTTTGATATTGAGCATTTTACTTACGCTTTTTCTATGGATGCTTTAGATGAGCGTTGCTTGGACTCCATGGGACTACTCGATGGACCACCGGATGCACCCTTCTTCAATCCGCCGGGAATTTTAACGCCAAGGACAAGAAGGGTTTTCACTCGCAGAAACGCCCAACGTGCCCCTCAATCCCCTCCTCCCCAAGAGCAGCCCTCTCATGATGTTTCGGATTTCGGTGCACGTCTCCACACACTCGAAGACAACATTTCTGAAATCCTCTCCTACCTACGTCCTGGGCGCGGCCGCGGACGTGGCCGCAATCGTCGTTGATGACGAGGAGTTTCCTTAACCCCTCTTTGCCTTAACTTTTCATTTTTTTTCTTTTCTGAATTGGGGCAATTCATTTAAGTGAGGGGGAGTATGCAACAACACTACTTGTCCTATGCTTGTTTGATAATATGTCTGACTTTGATTAAACTTTAGTTGAACTTCTCTTGCCATTACATGTTATCGAGCATATTATACTTGCTCTAGTACTTAGGAGTGATTGAATTGGAGCATTTTTGATAATCAAATGATATGGGTAATCTGCAGCTTGACATTCTCTTTTAATTACTCTTGATTAGATTTCTCGCCTAGCTTAATCAAATTTAGCCCAATTTTGTGAGACTTTGAGCCTTGAGCATGCATTCTTCATATTATGCTCATTTATTTTGCTTGAGAGTGTCATCTTGAATTTTAGGAATCTAGAACTTGTGGCTTGCTTACAATTCGAGACTACACTAAGAACGAGGTGCTTTAAAATGATTTAGGCATTAGGCTTTAAACCTTTTCCTTTCCTTTTCGTTTTAATTTACCCTTTCTCATCGCCTAGTGAACCCTTGTTAGCCTTACATCCCATTCCATTGGCTTAACCACTTTTTGATTGATCAAATGCTAGATACTATACTACTAGGCAAATAAGGAAGCTGAAATTCAAATTAAGGGCATAATTCTTCGAAGTGAAAAAAATGAGAAAAACAGTTTCGAAGAACAGAAACATGTATGTTGATTGCCCATCTTTAAGCTCCTCATTTGTTTTCATTCATTGTTGTGTGAAAAATCTTGCATTGATCATTTCTTTGATTATTTCCTTTCCATCTTTTTATCCTTTCCTAAACCCACATTACACCTTGAATAAAAGACCTAATGATTTTTGCACCTCGATTCTAATAAGTAGTGGAGAATTGAACTTGTTACAAGCTTATGGAAACCTTTGTTCATGCATGACTTTGAGTGTTTCTGCTTCAAGTTTTACCTTTAAAAACACTTTGAGTGCTCTTGAGTGTATCTTAGTGAGGATTAAGACTAGGCTAAGATTTGATCAATGCTTGATAGGAAATTGAAAGGAACAAGGGCTGCTCTTGCTTGTATTTATTTGGTTTCAATTGTGTTTCTTTCGAGAACCTCCTTTTGTGCTAGAACCTTTATAATTCTGTTTGATGCTTGTAATGGCTTGTGAAGTGCATTCTTGGGTTTATGTTATCTCGGACATACTTGAGGACATGTATGAAACAAGTGAGGGGGAATTTGATGAGTTCTCAAAATTGTCATGTTTCACTTGCTAATTTTCTAAGTTTTGTGACTTCTTGTTGCTTAATACATACTGTTTTCATTACATTTTGTGCAGGGGTCCAATTCTGGAAATAGCAGTGAAAATGGAGCATTTCTGCAGTTTTTTTTATTATCCTGTCATGACTGGCATCATGGGCACGACACCAGGCACGACGCATCCGACGTGGCAGTGACGTGGCAACTTCTAGAAGCTCCTGGAATGTTCCGGAAGAAGAATCCGATCAGACTTATCAGCTTTTATCCATATTAGTTTTATTTTGAATTTTAATCAACATTTGAATTTGAATTATTATTTCCTATCTCTTATCTTTGTAAATATAAAGCCTATAAATACCAACCTTTGGTGAAGGCTTAAGATCATCATCTAGTTTTTTGAGTCTTTTTATCATTGTAAACATTTCTAGCTTTAAATCCAAGTTAATTTCCCTTTAATTTCTTGTTTTCATTTATTTTATGTTATTCAATCGTTTTTCTAAAATCAAGTTAAGTATGATAATCAATATCATGCTTAGCTAAATCCTTTAAGCTAAGAACCAGCCAAGTCAATTCGATTCGTGAGAATTGAATTTGCTTAAATTCTTTTGGGGAAATCATTTTTATCTTTCTGCTTAGATAGTTTGGCAATCGGCCTTACTAAAAGTTTTTAACCGTTTTTCAAATCAAAAAGGGCCCTTTGGTCTGAATTCGCTTAAAAACACAGTTGGGAGGAAGGATCGGCCTGTGGAAAATTTCGACTTCCTGTGAACACTCTTAGCGGCGGTCCGCTAAGGAAAGATAAAATCAGAAGCGATTCTATTTCTAGACAATTTCTAAGTCGGGTTTTTCCTGCTTTATTCTAAATACTTTAACGGCGATAGTCGTGGTTAATTTATTTAAGAACCGTATTTCGAAGATAGACTTGGGAGGATTGGTTACTCAAGAGAAGAACAAGTTATGACGGGTTGGGCCTCGTAGACTATAACCGACATGATCCCCGAAATAAAAATCTATTTCAATGATCAAAAGAATTGAAGGAGCTGGTTCGAAGCTGATTTACACACTTGGTTTTTCTTACTACTTTTAATTCTTTTTCTCTATTTTACTACTTCACCAAAAATCATATCACCCTATTCTTTTATTTCTTTGCTTTTACATATATTCTTGGGAATTCGGATTCAACAAATTCAAGTCAACAATTCTAGCTAATCTCCCTGCGGATCGACCCTCTTTCCCTATACTTATTCAATTTCTTTATTTTATTTATTGTTGAAAGAGGATTAATATATATTTATTTTTGACCGGTTAAACGACGACTTGTCACACTTTGTGACAAACTTGTCCACATACATAGCACTTGAGGGATTTCTTATTCGGCTTGGTTTTTGGTGGCTACTTCTTGAAGTTGGTGCTTTTCTGAGGTTTCGTCTTTTGATTCTGAACACCTTTTTTCATGGTCTTTTTGAATTTAGACCCTGAAGCACCACTAGATTCAACCAAGTTAAAATTAAAAGATAATTGACTAAAGTTATCAGTAACCTTATCTTTCAATTGGTTGGCCTCTTCAATTTTCATGTGCCCCACCAACTCTTGAAGTGAAATGTTTCTCTTTTTGTGCTTGAGAGAATTTTGGTAGTCGTACCATGACTTTGGAAGTTTTTCAATTAGGACGTTTGCTTGCAAAACTTCACACATTTGCATCCCTTCGGCTATGATATCGGATACAAGGTTCTCATAGTCATGCACTTGATTCATGACCAGCTTGGCATCGATCATCTGGAATTTTAACCACTCGCCCACCACGTACTTCTTGATACCCGCGTCGTCGAAACCATACTTCTTTTCCAATGAGTCCCAAATCATCTTTGCACTCCTCTCCTTAAGATACATGTCGAATAACTTGTTGGACATGTGACTAAGGAGATGGCCAAGAACGGTCTTGTTATCCTTCTCATACTTGCGAAGGATGGCGACTGCTTCATCGGAGACTTGCTCGGTGGTATCATCACCAACACTGTTAATAACGGTTGCACTGGCTGAAGGTGGCACGGAAGGTGGTTGCTCAAGCAAAACGTAGTCAAGGTCGAGTTGCTCGAAAAAGATGAGAATTCGCTGGGACCACCTTCGATAGTTGTTGCCATCAAGTGCATCAAGTTTGGACAGATCAGGAATTAGCTTGCTGAGAGGGTGCGACATATTTGCATATTGAAAATTTGTTTCTAAATTGTTGGGAAAATAATCTGCAAAACAAGGCGTTAGCACTGACTGGAAAAAATTAAAAAAAAACTGAAGAACAAGTTGAACCGTGTTGTGGAAGTTGCCACTGTCTTAGAAACGAATTTGCCCCAATGTGTGTAATTGCTGCTATGGGCGAATACGTCCCTGAGGTTAACACGGTCTCTTCGAAATTCGTACACCCGAACTTGAAGTGGACAATGGTGGAAGAACTGAAAAAAGCTAGGAGAGTGTGTATGTAATTCTGTTTTTGGAATTAGATGATAATGAAGCATGCAAAGCATGCTATTTATAGGCTCAAAATGAAGGACAAAATCGTCCATTCACTATTTCAACAGCCATAATAATTAATCCAAATTATGGTATATTATTACCATCAATCAGCTGTTATAACTCAGTTATAACTCTGTTTTAAAGCTGTAATTATGCCCGTAATTGGCAGAATTAAACATCTGAATTAAGTTGTAATTCTGTCCAGGTACAATCTCAATATTCAGAGATAATTCTTTCACTATTTCATTCTCAGAGAAAAAATCTTTATGAATTTTCTCCAAAAAGATAGTAATGCGTGCGGACATGTTACTACGAGCCACGAACCAAGACAGACGGACGGTGGCAGCGGCGCGCGCGAGAGACTAGCCCTTGTTCTCTATCACTCAACAAGGGAGGGGAAGATGAAGGCTATAAATACCCTTCACATGTTAGTTTCCCACTCAATGTAGGATTCTTTCTTTTGCATTACTAACAAAGGTATATCGCCTAATTTCCATCAAGTTTTGGAATTATTATTTGCCAAAAAAGAGTATTTAGCCTTTGTAATTTGTTTTTGACTTTGTTTTTCATTCATCTAGTAGTTATGAATGTGGACAACAATTAATCATTTTTTTATTCTTCATTGTTGTCAAGTTATAATTTAGTTGCATGTGCGCTACAATCATTGTTTGGGGAAGATGGTGAAAATAAAGTTTTGAAAGTTTAGGGCTTAAAATTAAAAATTATTTTTTTTATTAACGGAGTTTAACGACCAAGAGATCAAAATAGACATGATTCAAAACGTAACTGGCAAGAATGATTTTTTTGAATTCGGGTGACCAAAATAGAACAAACCCCAAACAAAAGGGACTACGGGTGAAGATTACCATTAATATTATGGTTACATTTTGGTCACTCAACTGTTAAATGTTGTCGTTTAATTGGATATAATGGTAATTTTAGTCCTCGAAACTTTTTATATTTTATCAATTTAGTCTAAATTCAAAATAATTCAATAAATTTAACCCTTCATATTTTAAAAAAATATATCAATTTAGTCATTTTTATTATAAAACATATTTCTTAAATTCTCTGCAATTCTATGTATTTTCATTAAAAAGTATAACTTTTGCAATAATTTTTGTAGCTACAATTTTTTTATTATAAAACAGACTTGCAGAGAACTTAAGAAATATGTTTTATAATAAAAATTCAATAACTTTTGTGGTAGCCGTAACTAAAACCTGAACTTTTGTAGAGAATTACATGACAACAATAACTAAAACTTAAAGGTTTTCATAAAAAAAAATATCAATGACCAAATTGATTTTTTTTTAATATGAAAGGTGACTCAAGTATAACCTTACCATAATTAAATGACTTCAATTGTTGTTTTTATCTAGCAAAGCGAACAATCCAAAGATGGTCACATTCTAAGCACCAATGCTCCTACCACCAAACATCGAGTGTCGTATAACTTCCCAAGTATGATTAGACATTATTGATTCTAGTTCATCTTTTATAGCGCTTTTCCAAAAACTAGCATTAATAGATCGTATAACTTCTTCATATGTTTTAGGATCCTCAACTAACAAAAAAACTTGAGCTATAGGATCAGAAAGGGTGTCATAATCATTCATCTCCGAAATAAAAGAAGTTATGAAATCTGGTCCAAAAGAGGTTTTAACTCTTTGTCTCTTACTTCTTCTAGGCTCAAATTCTATCTCTTGAGAAGACGTAGCAGACACACTAGAAGAAGTGGATGGCAAGTTGTCTATTTGTGTTTCATCACTTAATCTAAGTTTCTTGAGAGGAAAGATATCTTCAAAGAAAACAACATCCCTAGATTCACAAATAGAAGAGTCTTGTAAAGACATGAATCTATATGTGGCACTGTTAGAAGCATAGCCTATAAACACTGCATCAACGGTCTTTGGTCCAATGGTGGACTTATTAAAGTCTGGCAACCCCACTTTGGCCAGACACCCCCACACTTTCAAGTATTGTAAATTTGGGGCATACCATTTCCATAATTCGTATGGGGTAGAATCAATTTTATTATGAGGTACTCGGTTTAATATGTGATTAGCCGATAGAATGGCTTCCCCCACATGTTGTCAGACAACCCAGAACTTATCAGCAATGAGTTCATCATCTCTTTTAAAGTTCTGTTTTTCCTCTCAGCTATACCGTTTTGTTGAGGAAAATAGGGGGCGAAGTTTCATGGATTATGCCATTCGTCTCACAAACTTATTTTAGAAAATTAGATCCATATTCACCACATCTATCAGACCTAACACATTTTATTCTCCTATCTAACTGATTTTCTACTTCTGCCTTATAAATAAGAAAGAAGTTTTCAGCTTCATCTTTAGTTCTTAGGAGATAAACTTTTGTATATCTAGAGTAATCATCTACAAAAGTTATGTAGTAGTGTTTTACACCTTTACTTTCAGAGTTTCTAAAGTCTGCTAGATCAGTATGTATAAGTTCTAACAGTCCAGTCTTTCTTTTAGAAACAGTTTTAAAGGTAGGTTTAGCATGCTTGGCTTCTACACAAACTTCACATTTTTTAAAGTTTGTTATGTCTAGTTTAGGCAGAATATTCATAGTCATCATTTTCTTTAAAGATTGAATATTTACGTGTCCTAATCTAGCATGCCACATATCAACAGATTCAACAATATAAGCAGAAGTGGTAGCTTTATTCTCATTAAGTTGAGTTTCTATGACAAATAAACTCTCATTTAAAAACCCTTTCCCAACATAATCACAATTTCAGGAAAGTACAAGTTTATCTGCCTCAAAAACTAACTTAATGTCTGCCTTATTCAGAAGCCCACCACTTATCAAATTTCTACGCAAGGCAGGTACATAAAAAACATTATTCAAAGCTAAAGTTTTACCGGATGTCAACTTGAGTAAAACATTGCCTTTGCCTAGCACTTGAGAGCTGCTAGAGTTCCTCATGTACATACGTTCAACGTTGCTCCCATCCACGAACTCGGTAAAAAACTCCTTCCTTGCACAGAAATGTCGGGATGTACCAGTGTCCACCACCCATTCAGAATTGTTTTCCACCAAATTTGTTTCGGAAACCACCGCGGTAATGATGTCATCATTCATGTCCTTGGCCACGTGTAAATGTGGTTTATGCTCATTCTGGCGGCCTACGCGGTGTAGACACTAGTACACTTTGTGACCAACTTGTCCACATACATAGCACTTGAGGGATTTCTTGTCCGGCTTAGTTTTTGGTGGCTACTTCTTGAAGTTGGTGCTTTTCTGAGGTTTCGTCTTTTGGTTCTGAACACCTTTTTTCATGGTCTTTTTGAATTTAGACCCTAAAGCACCACTAGATTCAACCAAGTTAAAATTAAAAGATAATTAACTAAAGTTATTAGTAACCTTATCTTTCAATCGGTTGGCCTCTTCAATTTTCATGTGCCCCACCAACTCTTGAAGTGAAATGTCTCTCTTTTTGTGCTTGAGAGAATTTCGGTAGTCATACCATGATTTTGGAAGTTTTTCAATTAGGACGTTTGCTTGCAAAACTTCACATATTTGCATCCCTTCGGCTATGATATCGGATACAAGGTTCTCATAGTCATGCACTTGATCCATGATCGGCTTGGCATCAGTCATCTGGAATTTTAACCACTCGCCCACCACGTACTTCTTGATACCCGCGTCGTCGAAACCATACTTCTTTTCCAACGAGTCCCAAATCATCTTTGCACTTCTCTCCTTAAGATACATGTCGAATAACTTGTTGGACATGTAACTAAGGAGATGGCCACGAACGGTCGTGTTATCCTTCTCATACTTGCGAAGGATGGCGACTGCTTCATCGGAGACTTGCTCGATGGTATCATCACCAACACCGTTAATAACGGTTGCACTGGGAAGGTGGCACGGAAGGTGGTTGCTCGAGCAAAACGTAGTCAAGGTCGAGTTGCTCGAAAAAGATGAGAATTCGCTGGGACCACCTAGAGTAGTTGTTTCCATCAAGTGCATCAAGTTTGGACAGATCAGGAATCAGCTTGATGAGAGGGTGCGACATATTTACATATTGAAAATTCGTTTCTAAATTGTTGGGAAAATAATCTGCAAAACAAGGCGTTAGCACAGACTGGAAAAATTTAAAAAAAAAACTGAAGAACAAGTTGAACCGTGTCGTGGAAGCTGCCACTGTCTTAGAAACGAATTTGCCCCCATGTGTGTAATCGCTGCTACGGGCGAATACGTCCCTGAGGTTAACACGGTCTCTTTGAAGTTCGTACACCCGAACTTGAAGTGGACAATGGTGGAAGAACTGAAAAAAAAGCTAGGAGAGTGTGTATGTAATTATGTTTCTGGAATTAGATGATAATGAAGCATGCAAAGCATGCTATTTATAAGCTCAAAATGAAGGACAAAATCGTCCATTCATTATTTCAACAGCCATAATAATTAATCCAAATTATGGTATATTATTACCATTAATCAGCTGTTATAACTCAGTTATAACTCTGTTTTAAAGCTGTAATTATGCCCGTAATTGGCCGAACTAAACATCTGAATTAAGTTGTAATTCTGTCCAGGTACAATCTCAATATTCAGAGATAATTCTTTCACTATTTCATTCTCAGAGAAAAATTCTTTACGAATTTTCTCCAAAAGGATAGTAATGCGTGCAGACGTGTTACTACGAGCCACACTCCAAGATAGACGGACGGTGGCAGCGGCGCGCGCGCGAGACTAGCCCTTGTTCTTTATCACTCAACAAAGGTGGGGAAGATGAAGGCTATAAATACCCTTCACATGTTAGTTTCCCACTCAATGTGGGATTCTTTCTTTTGCATTACTAACAAAGGTATATATCCTAATTTCCATCAACTTTTGGAATTATTATTGGCCAAAAAAGAGTATTTAGCCTTTGTAATTTATTTTTGACTTTCTTTTTCATCCATCTAGTAGTTATGAATGTGGACAACAATTAATCATTTTTTATTCTTCATTGTTGTCGAGTTATAATTTAGCTGCATGTGTGCTATAATCATTGTTTGGGGAAGATGGTGAAAATAAAGTTTTGAAAGTTTAGGGCTTAAATTAAAAATTAATTTTTTTTATTAACGGAGGTTAACGACCAAGAGATGAAAATAGACATGATTCAAAACGTAAGTGGCAAGAATGATGTTTTTTGAATTCGGGTGACCAAAATAGAACAAACCCCAAACAAAATGGACTACGGGTGAAGATTACCATTAATATTATGGTTACATTTTGGTCACTCAACTGTTAAATGTTGTCGTTTAATTGGATATAATGGTAATTTTAGTCCTCGAAACTTTTTATATTCAATCAATTTAGTCTAAATTCAAAATAATTCAATAAATTTAACCCTTCATATTTTAAAAAAATATATCAATTTAGTCATTTTTATTATAAAACATATTTCTTAAATTCTCTGCAATTCTATGTATTTTCATTAAAAAGTATAACTTTTGCAATAATTTTTGTAGCTACAATTTTTTTATTATAAAATAGACTTGCAGAGAACTTAAGAAATATGTTTTATAATAAAAATTCAATAACTTTTGTGGTAGCCGTAACTAAAACCTGAACTTTTGTAGAGAATTACATGACAACAATAACTAAAACTTAAAGGTTTTCATAAAAAAAAATATCAATGACCAAATTGATTTTTTTTTAATATGAAAGGTGACTCAAGTATAACCTTACCATAATTAAATGACTTCAATTGTTGTTTTTATCTAGCAAAGCGAACAATCCAAAGATGGTCACATTCTAAGCACCAATGCTCCTACCACCAAACATCGAGTGTCGTGAATGTCGGGAAAGGCCATTTCGCTGTTTATATCGGAGACGAAGAGAAGAACAAGAGATTCGTGGTCCCGATATCTTACTTGAAGCACCCTTTATTCAAGGACTTGTTGAATCAAGCCAAAGAAGAGCTCGATTTCAATCATCATCCGGCGGGCGGTCTACTGCTATACCGCCAAGCAACCTCTAGAAATTCGAAATTCAATGCTAATAGTATTAATATGCCACTTCATGTTTTCGTAGAATGACAAGATCATAATGTAATCTATAAAACGTAAATAAATCTAGAGATATTTTATTTCTTTTATCATTCAATGATTGTTGACAAAGGTTTAAAAATAAATTGTCTAATTCTGTTACTGACTATAGGGATGAACATTCGATCCAATTAAATTGAGTCAAAAAAATTTATTTAATAAGTAATCATATTAAAAAAATGTCATAATGTATATATAACCTAAAAAAATTGTATTTAATAAGTATAAGAATGGTTAATCAATCACTATATTGATACATAAATAAGCAAAACATATCAGACATTTTAAGCTTTGGTGAATATATAGTGGATGTAGTCATTAATATCATATTAAAATCTTTTTCGAGAGCTATCAACAAGATTTACGGTAATTGAGTGAGAACGTGCGGATAACATGTTGTAAATAAAGCAGAGAAGAGCAAGAATAAGAGTATATAAAGTTCTTACGAGGATAGACATCTAAATAAATAAATATTGGGTTATAATTTAATAATGTGTTATGGATTTTCAGTGTTGGATTTACTTTGTTTTTGTTAATAACCTTCGGTCATCGACCAAGTTGGAAGCAACGATAATTGGCTATGTCTCCACGGTTCAAGATTCAAACAACAAAAACAACTCGTTCGTTCCCCAAACCGAGATTAATCGAACCGAAAAAAACAAGAAACTTGATGTTGTTTATGGAAAAAAACCCAATGCTATAAAGATTTCGAATTCGCTATTCATGTTCAATCCACATACAAACACAGAATCCATTACCAGTCCCATCAAAACCTTTGCAGGTTGTAAGATTTGAGGACAGCATGTCAATTAATAATTTAGACTTCAACTCCTCTAAAATACACAGAGGAGAGGTGTGTCTTAAATTTCCACCCAAAGTGGTGTCCCCAGGCTTACCTGCATTGCTTCTTGAACAAGGCATAAAGGACGACATCAGGGACTATTCTGCGCCCAGGCTTCAATTACAGATGTTTATCTTTTATGTTGTCACGCAAGCCATTAATTTCCTGCTCAAATATTTGCGGTTGCCACTCTTTGTTTCCCAGATTATTGTAAGTCCGCATCTTTTCCTTCATTCATAACACTTTCTTTTTCGATTCTAATGCAAAAGTTGTGGATGCAGGCAGGGATAATACTCCGTCCTGCGGATGATCGTTTCTTGATTTACCGTTCAGAGAACAGTGTTTCGGTTCTGGGGACAATCGGAGGCTTAGGCTTTCTCTTCTTTTTATTTCTAAGTGGGGTGAAGATGGACGTTAGCTTGACATTCAAGTCCGGGAAGAAGGCCGTGTATATCGGTTTCCTCACCGTGATGCTGCCTCTGCTAGCTTGCTTAATATCGGTCCATGTGCTGGAACCGAAAGGCGATTTACGTCATAAGTTCTTCCTCGCGGTATCGTATTCCGGGACAGCGTTCCCGGTCATACATAACCTTCTCAGCGATACGAAGATACTGAATTCGGAACTCGGCCGGCTCGGATTGTCAGCCGCGCTAGTAGGTGACATGGTGACATTAGTTCTTACCCTATGTAGCTTGTGGTTGAAATCAGATGCTGAAGTAGGAACAAAAAGGGTTCTACAGGATGTTGGTTGGACACTACTATTTATTGTAATCGTAGTGTTTGTGCTGCGACCGGGCATTAAATGGATGGTTAAGCACATTCCCGAGACTAGCCAGAGAAGAGATTTATGCATTTATCTCGTCATCATGGCATTCATGATATCACCTCGCTTCACCCAACTCTTTCATTTACACCCGAAATTCGGTCCGCTTATTCTCGGTCTGGTCGTCCCAGACGGACCGCCTTTGGGATCGGCTCTGGTCGAGATGTTAGACCCTATTGTTTCAGGTCTGTTTTTGCCTATATTTGCCACAACATGTGGCCTGAGGCTTGATTTCAATTCTTTTAAAAGGAATAGCTCGTTTACAAATCACCAAACTTTTGGAGCCCTGCTTACACTTGTGGTCAAGTTCGGGGTCTCTTTGGTGCTGGCCATGTTCTGCAAGATGCCGATGTCGGATTCTTTAGCACTTGCTTTTATAATGATATCCAAAGGCATTGTCGAGGTCGGTTACTACAGCGCCATGTATGACAGCAAGGTTATATCAAAACGTTTATATGCTCAATTGATTATCATGATCCTTTTAATAGCGATCATTGTGCCAATACTCGTGAAGTGGCTCTACGATCCGTCGAGGAAGTATTTGTGCTTTCAGAAACGGACCATCATGAATTCGAAGCCGAACCAGGAGCTGCAAGTGCTCGGTTGCGTTCACGTCCCGGGTAATGTCAATTCCATTATCAACCTACTGAATGTCTGCTGTCCCACCAAGGAAAGCTCCTTAGCTGTGGATGTCCTTCACCTCGTCAAGCTCCGTGGACGTGCCACGCCGCTTTTCATCGCTCATAACAAGCAGACGGCAACGGCGTCCGACGAGTTGTACTCCGAGAACGTCGTTATCGCTTTCGAGCAATTCGAGCGAGACAATCCGAATGTCGTATCAGCGAATGTTTTCACCGCAGTCTCTCCACCGAACATGATGTATGAAGATATATGTAACCTCGCCATGGACCACACTGCATCCTTCATAATACTTCCGTTCCACCGGAGGTGGTACATCGACGGGAACATCGAATCAGAAGATCAAACCATAAGAAGCTTAAATTCCAAAATCCTCGAAATGGCGCCGTGCTCGGTAGGGATCCTCGTTGAAGGACACCACAAACTAACAAGCTCCACTTTCCGAGACACATCATCGTCACAAAGCTACTCATCCTACAACATTGCTGTGATCTTCATGGGAGGCAAAGATGATCGGGAGGCTCTAGCGTTAGCGAAACGTATTTCGCAAGACGAAGGCGTTAGCCTCACCGTAATCCATCTGAAACCCAAGAACATCTTAGGCTACATCTTGGCTGAAAATGATCGGACGCTTGATGATGCGATGTTGAGGGATATCAAAGGAAGTGTAAACATAAGGTACCTTGAGGAACAAGTAAAGGATGGAACTGCAACTTCAACTTATCTTCGGACCGTTGCGGAAGAGTACCAGCTTATAATCGTGGGGAGACGATACAAGTGTGAAGATCCCCAAACCGTGGGGCTGGAGGAATGGTGTGAATTTGAAGAAATTGGTATCATTGGAGACTTGCTTTCGTCTTCATATTTTATTGGCAATTATTCTCTGCTGATTGTGCAACAACAACAACAAAGGACGGATTAAGCCCCATTGTTGATGATCCACCCTTCCTATATGCTATTTAGGAGGATAATAAATTGTAATTTAACTTTACAACTATTTGTTTCTATTTTCTTCCAAAGACTTAACTTCATGATTATTCTCCATTTGTCTTCAATCTTGGTCAGGTTTCTATATGTTTAAAATCTTATTGGAAAGGACAATTCGAACCTCAAATTAGGGATAATAATTTAATCTGAATTTGATCCGAAAGAAAAAAAACAATTCAAATCCAATTGAAAAAAGTTCGAGTCCTAATATGAGGCGGGTCATATATGGAAATGTCATGGTCGCGATCCAAGTCCAAGTTCAAAACATATGAACTTCAAATATTTTAAAAGTTAAGCCGATATTGCTATTTATTTATCCATATGCAAAGTGACACCGATCTTAATTGTTGGACGCAACCCTTTCAGAAACCAGTCACATTTTTTTTCTCTGTGGTCACTAACCTCGGGATATATTGAATCAGCCTCATGAACTCTATCTCATAATCATTCACCGACATGTCATTTTGATTTAAATTCATGAAGTTATCTAGGCACTTTGCCAAATACTCTACCCCAACATAACAGTCATGGAATGCTTGTCGAATAACATGTTCCTCAGCTTCCCACTAATTTTGGGCTTCACCCTGCAACAGTGATACTGCAGCCCTAAGCTTTCGATCAGCAAGATAATCCATCTCAACAAACAATCGTTGAAATTTCTTCAACCAGTACTCTGCGTCAGCTGGATTCGTACCAATCTTCCCATCAAAAATAGTCATCCCAGCAGCTAAGAACTCGGTAGATAAGAGCCTCTTAACACCCTCAGACTGACGAAGGTAACGGAACAACTCCCTATGCACTGCAGTACTATCCAAGCCCGTAGTCTCACTGTCCTAGAATCATGTGGTCCATCACCCAGTGCTTGTTGAGCTGGCTGATCCTCACCACTAGCCTGTTGAGCCCAGTCTGCTAGGCTCTGATCTGCTTGGCTCCAGTCTGCTGAATTCTAGGCTGCTGATCCACGATATGCTCTTCCTCATTAACATAATGAATATCACCATGACTCGGCGGCGCTCCCACAAAATGTGAAACACCGCTCTCAACTGCTGTGATACGACCTCGACCACCCACTCCACCAAGACCACGACCGACCGCTAATCTAGAGCTCCTACGAGGTGGCATAGTAGTCTATCTACAAAAAGAATTAATCCTAGAGTTAGAGTTGGTATTCGGAGTCTCTATTAAAAGCGTTTCTTTAATTCTTTAAAATAATAAATTTATCAAAAAATCACATTTTGCCCCAAAACATTTAATATGCATGTAAAAATCATTTTTTTGCTTAAAATTTTATATGAGTCTCAAAGTCCGATGGTTGAACTTAGCTCTGATACTACTAAATGTAACCCCTAAACTCGGCTTAGAAAAAATAGTAGAATTTAGGAAGTCACGTTTGAAAACTTTACCATCAAGAAACCAATTCGAATTATGATATATCAAAATAGCGTAAAATAAATTATTTCTGATAATAATATAAATTATCTCAATAATTATAAAACTCGTACGTTAAAATAATAATCATATAATTTAAATAAAATATTTAAATTTAAGTCTGAAAACGCATGTAAAAATAATATGTCTCAGATTTGAAATTACAATAAAATCCCAAAATAATCTTAATACTAAAATATTCCCGAAAGTAAAGTATATCTATACTGAAGATAAAATAAATTTGATAAAATAAAGAGATCCTCCGAGTATCAAGTCGCCTAGAGTCTAAGAATATCTGTAAGAGAAAACTATGAGGGATTAAGCTAAAGAGATTAGTGTGTCTCTAAAGTGCATGAAAAATCATAATCATAAAACATAATATTATTTTCTTAAAATTCTTTAAAACATAAAACAAATAATACAATATCACAAGCGTCATGCAATGCACCCAACTACGTCTGCCAAAAATGAGGAAGGTTCCCATAACCTCCTCCCTACGTCCGCCAATCCGAAGTGAAATTTAGCCCGAAGGGTGTAACCACTGAACTTCATCCGTACAAATCTCAACCCATGCTCATACATATATTTTGTCTAAAAATCAAATTTCATAAACAAATTTCCATAAATCTGATATTCCATAAACATACTTAATAAACCATAGTCCATAAATCATAGTTCCATAAAAAACACGTGTTACCAAACCACGAGCCCCGAGCCCCGTTCCCGAGACGGACGGACGGCGGCGGAGGCGGAGCGCGAGACTAGCCCTTGTTCTCTATCACTCAAAAGAGATAGGAAGATGGAGGCTATAAATACCATTCACATGTTAGTTTCCCACTCAATGTGGGATTGTTTGTTTTGCATTACTAGCATTCCCCACTAATGCGAAAGAATTCTCTTACACTCAAAAGCAATCTTCCCAAAGGATCATCAGTGAAATTAGATGCTTAAGCACTAGTGAACGAATCTTGAACTAGTACATAGTGATAATAAGCAATTCTTCTCTTAGATAAGTGAAACTAGTCTTGAACTTTCTAAGATAAGAGTAAACTTATAACACACACATAATTCTTTTATCCTTTATCCAATGAAGTCCTCGATGCGTAAGATATATATACAAGTGTATATTTAGCCATCTTACCTCATGATTGTAGTAAGTGTTTTAGAAAAATAGCCCAAGGTTTTTCATAGAAAGCGGCTAACTCTTCTCACTTGCATAGGTTATTTCATCTGGTTTGTGTCAATAAAACCATCCAATAGGACTATGAAATAATTAAGAACTATTATAATAGCTCAACCTCTCAGGATTTATGGTGATTTTCTTCAAGTTCGTTATAAACGAACTACCCAACCATTGGGCTAAGAAATCATTAAGAATATATATTCAACCTCATTGTCGGTGAATTCAATATGTCATTCTCAATAAGATCATTCAAACTTTGAATTCATTAAGAGTTTCTTGAAACTCAACCTTTTCTGGCGGTAAGTTCATCTTGTCCTTCTCAATAGGAAAACACATTCAAACTTGTGTTATGAACTTATTAAGAATAAGTATTCAACCATGATTCGGTAAATTCATCAAGTCTTTCTCACTAAGACCACCCAAAACCAGGGCTATGAATTTATTAAGAGTAATAATACTCAACCTGGGCATGTACATTATTCGTCATAGGGATAGGTAGTGAGAAATGTACACTATGAGTCTTTCCATGATTTCGTTTGACCACATTGAACTTAGATAACTAAGTTGGGTATCTACCATGAATTCCTCAACTAATGGGCTTTAAACCCATCCCCCTCAATGAATCTAGGACCAGTTTCCGACTTAACCCTTTGGTAAGCGAATTCGCTAGGTTCCTTTCTGACTTCACATACTCTAGAGAGAGTACTCCATTCCTTATTAAATGTCTCACCGATTCATGTCTTATACGAATGTGCCTTTTCTTACCATTATAAGCTTGGTTCTGGGCAACACATATCGCAGCTTGTGAATCACATAGTAAGGAAACTGGAGGAGTCGGTTTTCCCACAACGAAATTTCAGCTAAAAGATTTTTGAGCCACTCGGCTTCTTTCCCAGCTAAGTCAAGAGCTATGAACTCTAACTCCATAGTAGAATGAGCAATGCAAGTCTGTTTAGAAGATTTCCAAGAGATTGATGCTCCACCCAATGTAAAAACATAACCACTCGTAGAGCTTACTTCGTCACTATCAGAAACCCAGTTGGCGTCACAATATCCTTCTAAAATAGAAGGAAAGCCAACAAAATTAAGTTTCCAATCCATAATGCCCCTAAGGTATTTAAGTAAGCGTCTAAGAGCAATCCAATGTTCAGTACTCGGGTTGTGAGTATATCTACTAAGTCTGCTCACATCATAGGCAATATATGGTCGATTATAGTTCATTAAGAACATTAGACTCCCAATTATTTTAGCAAATTCAGTTTTTGAAACACTACTTCTTTTATTCTTAAAAAGATGAATACTAGAGTCATATGGGGTTCGTACAGGGACAACGTCAAAACTGTCAAACTTCTTTAACATTTTCTCAATGTAGTGCGTTTGACCTAAAGAAAATCCCTTTTCTGTTTTAGTAACTTTGACTCCTAGGATTACATCTACTTCTCCCAAATCAGTCATCTCAAATTTAGTGGATAAGAAATGTTTAGTTTTCTTAATGGACTCAATATTGGTGCTAAAAATCAACATGTTGTCAACATACAAACTTATGATGACAAAATCTACACCAAACTTCCTCGAATACACGCATGCATCCGAACCATTCACAACAATACCAAAACTAAGAATAGTTTTATGAAATTTCTCATACCACTGTTTAGGAGCTTGTTTCAAACCGTAAAGAGACTTTTTTAGTCTACATACTTTACCTTCCATACCAGGCGCCTCGAAACCAAGAGGTTGCTCCATATAGATCTCCTCATCTATGTCTCTATTTAAGAATGCAGTCTTTACATCCATTTGATGTACTTGCAATTTGTGAATGGAGGCTAGTGCAAACAATGCACGAATCGTTGAGATTTTGTTACAGGAGAATATGTATCAAAGAAGTCTATTCCAATTTTTTGAGTGAACCCTTTGACTACTAGTCTTGCCTTATATCTCTTAATAGAACCATATGGTCTGAGTTTCTTTCGAAAGACCCATTTATTGTTAATGGTCTTAAATCCTCTAAGCAAGTCAACTAATTCCCAAGTATGATTAGACATTATTGATTCTAGTTCATCTTTTATAGCGCTTTTCCAAAAACTAGCATTAATAGATCGTATAACTTCTTCATATGTTTTAGGATCCTCAACTAACAAAAAAACTTGAGCTATAGGATCAGAAAGGGTGTCATAATCATTCATCTCCGAAATAAAAGAAGTTATGAAATCTGGTCCAAAAGAGGTTTTAACTCTTTGTCTCTTACTTCTTCTAGGCTCAAATTCTATCTCTTGAGAAGACGTAGCAGACACACTAGAAGAAGTGGATGGCAAGTTGTCTATTTGTGTTTCATCACTTAATCTAAGTTTCTTGAGAGGAAAGATATCTTCAAAGAAAACAACATCCCTAGATTCACAAATAGAAGAGTCTTGTAAAGACATGAATCTATATGTGGCACTGTTAGAAGCATAGCCTATAAACACTGCATCAACGGTCTTTGGTCCAATGGTGGACTTATTAAAGTCTGGCAACCCCACTTTGGCCAGACACCCCCACACTTTCAAGTATTGTAAATTTGGGGCATACCATTTCCATAATTCGTATGGGGTAGAATCAATTTTATTATGAGGTACTCGATTTAATATGTGATTAGCCGATAGAATGGCTTCCCCCACATGTTGTCAGACAACCCAGAACTTATCAGCAATGAGTTCATCATCTCTTTTAAAGTTCTGTTTTTCCTCTCGGCTATACCGTTTTGTTGAGGAAAATAGGGGGCGAAGTTTCATGGATTATGCCATTCGTCTCACAAACTTATTTTAGAAAATTAGATCCATATTCACCACATCTATCAGACCTAACACATTTTATTCTCCTATCTAACTGATTTTCTACTTCTGCCTTATAAATAAGAAAGAAGTTTTCAGCTTCATCTTTAGTTCTTAGGAGATAAACTTTTGTATATCTAGAGTAATCATCTACAAAAGTTATGTAGTAGTGTTTTACACCTTTACTTTCAGAGTTTCTAAAGTCTGCTAGATCAGTATGTATAAGTTCTAACAGTCCAGTCTTTCTTTTAGAAACAGTTTTAAAGGTAGGTTTAGCATGCTTGGCTTCTACACAAACTTCACATTTTTTAAAGTTTGTTATGTCTAGTTTAGGCAGAATATTCATAGTCATCATTTTCTTTAAAGATTGAATATTTACGTGTCCTAATCTAGCATGCCACATATCAACAGATTCAACAATATAAGCAGAAGTGGTAGCTTTATTCTCATTAAGTTGAGTTTCTATGACAAATAAACTCTCATTTAAAAACCCTTTCCCAACATAATCACAATTTCAGGAAAGTACAAGTTTATCTGCCTCAAAAACTAACTTAATGTCTGCCTTATTCAGAAGCCCACCACTTATCAAATTTCTACGCAAGGCAGGTACATAAAAAACATTATTCAAAGCTAAAGTTTTACCGGATGTCAACTTGAGTAAAACATTGCCTTTGCCTAGCACTTGAGAGCTGCTAGAGTTCCTCATGTACATACGTTCAACGTTGCTCCCATCCACGAACTCGGTGAAAAACTCCTTCCTTGCACAGAAATGTCGGGATGTACCAGTGTCCACCACCCATTCAGAATTGTTTTCCACCAAATTTGTTTCGGAAACCACCGCGGTAATGATGTCATCATTCATGTCCTTGGCCACGTGTAAATGTGGTTTATGCTCATTCTGGCGGCCTACGCGGTGTAGACACTAGTACACTTTGTGACCAACTTGTCCACATACATAGCACTTGAGGGATTTCTTGTCCGGCTTAGTTTTTGGTGGCTACTTCTTGAAGTTGGTGCTTTTCTGAGGTTTCGTCTTTTGGTTCTGAACACCTTTTTTCATGGTCTTTTTGAATTTAGACCCTAAAGCACCACTAGATTCAACCAAGTTAAAATTAAAAGATAATTGACTAAAGTTATTAGTAACCTTATCTTTCAATCGGTTGGCCTCTTCAATTTTCATGTGCCCCACCAACTCTTGAAGTGAAATGTCTCTCTTTTTGTGCTTGAGAGAATTTCGGTAGTCATACCATGATTTTGGAAGTTTTTCAATTAGGACGTTTGCTTGCAAAACTTCACATATTTGCATCCCTTCGGCTATGATATCGGATACAAGGTTCTCATAGTCATGCACTTGATCCATGATCGGCTTGGCATCAGTCATCTGGAATTTTAACCACTCGCCCACCACGTACTTCTTGATACCCGCGTCGTCGAAACCATACTTCTTTTCCAACGAGTCCCAAATCATCTTTGCACTTCTCTCCTTAAGATACATGTCGAATAACTTGTTGGACATGTAACTAAGGAGATGGCCACGAACGGTCGTGTTATCCTTCTCATACTTGCGAAGGATGGCGACTGCTTCATCGGAGACTTGCTCGATGGTATCATCACCAACACCGTTAATAACGGTTGCACTGGGAAGGTGGCACGGAAGGTGGTTGCTCGAGCAAAACGTAGTCAAGGTCGAGTTGCTCGAAAAAGATGAGAATTCGCTGGGACCACCTAGAGTAGTTGTTTCCATCAAGTGCATCAAGTTTGGACAGATCAGGAATCAGCTTGATGAGAGGGTGCGACATATTTACATATTGAAAATTCGTTTCTAAATTGTTGGGAAAATAATCTGCAAAACAAGGCGTTAGCACAGACTGGAAAAATTTTAAAAAAAAACTGAAGAACAAGTTGAACCGTGTCGTGGAAGCTGCCACTGTCTTAGAAACGAATTTGCCCCCATGTGTGTAATCGCTGCTACGGGCGAATACGTCCCTGAGGTTAACACGGTCTCTTTGAAGTTCGTACACCCGAACTTGAAGTGGACAATGGTGGAAGAACTGAAAAAAAAGCTAGGAGAGTGTGTATGTAATTATGTTTCTGGAATTAGATGATAATGAAGCATGCAAAGCATGCTATTTATAAGCTCAAAATGAAGGACAAAATCGTCCATTCATTATTTCAACAGCCATAATAATTAATCCAAATTATGGTATATTATTACCATTAATCAGCTGTTATAACTCAGTTATAACTCTGTTTTAAAGCTGTAATTATGCCCGTAATTGGCCGAACTAAACATCTGAATTAAGTTGTAATTCTGTCCAGGTACAATCTCAATATTCAGAGATAATTCTTTCACTATTTCATTCTCAGAGAAAAATTCTTTACGAATTTTCTCCAAAAGGATAGTAATGCGTGCAGACGTGTTACTACGAGCCACACTCCAAGATAGACGGACGGTGGCAGCGGCGCGCGCGCGAGACTAGCCCTTGTTCTTTATCACTCAACAAAGGTGGGGAAGATGAAGGCTATAAATACCCTTCACATGTTAGTTTCCCACTCAATGTGGGATTCTTTCTTTTGCATTACTAACAAAGGTATATATCCTAATTTCCATCAACTTTTGGAATTATTATTGGCCAAAAAAGAGTATTTAGCCTTTGTAATTTATTTTTGACTTTCTTTTTCATCCATCTAGTAGTTATGAATGTGGACAACAATTAATCATTTTTTTATTCTTCATTGTTGTCGAGTTATAATTTAGCTGCATGTGTGCTATAATCATTGTTTGGGGAAGATGGTGAAAATAAAGTTTTGAAAGTTTAGGGCTTAAATTAAAAATTAATTTTTTTTATTAACGGAGGTTAACGACCAAGAGATGAAAATAGACATGATTCAAAACGTAAGTGGCAAGAATGATGTTTTTTGAATTCGGGTGACCAAAATAGAACAAACCCCAAACAAAATGGACTACGGGTGAAGATTACCATTAATATTATGGTTACATTTTGGTCACTCAACTGTTAAATGTTGTCGTTTAATTGGATATAATGGTAATTTTAGTCCTCGAAACTTTTTATATTCAATCAATTTAGTCTAAATTCAAAATAATTCAATAAATTTAACCCTTCATATTTTAAAAAAATATATCAATTTAGTCATTTTTATTATAAAACATATTTCTTAAATTCTCTGCAATTCTATGTATTTTCATTAAAAAGTATAACTTTTGCAATAATTTTTGTAGCTACAATTTTTTTATTATAAAATAGACTTGCAGAGAACTTAAGAAATATGTTTTATAATAAAAATTCAATAACTTTTGTGGTAGCCGTAACTAAAACCTGAACTTTTGTAGAGAATTACATGACAACAATAACTAAAACTTAAAGGTTTTCATAAAAAAAAATATCAATGACCAAATTGATTTTTTTTTAATATGAAAGGTGACTCAAGTATAACCTTACCATAATTAAATGACTTCAATTGTTGTTTTTATCTAGCAAAGCGAACAATCCAAAGATGGTCACATTCTAAGCACCAATGCTCCTACCACCAAACATCGAGTGTCGTGAATGTCGGGAAAGGCCATTTCGCTGTTTATATCGGAGACGAAGAGAAGAACAAGAGATTCGTGGTCCCGATATCTTACTTGAAGCACCCTTTATTCAAGGACTTGTTGAATCAAGCCAAAGAAGAGCTCGATTTCAATCATCATCCGGCGGGCGGTCTACTGCTATACCGCCAAGCAACCTCTAGAAATTCGAAATTCAATGCTAATAGTATTAATATGCCACTTCATGTTTTCGTAGAATGACAAGATCATAATGTAATCTATAAAACGTAAATAAATCTAGAGATATTTTATTTCTTTTATCATTCAATGATTGTTGACAAAGGTTTAAAAATAAATTGTCTAATTCTGTTACTGACTATAGGGATGAACATTCGATCCAATTAAATTGAGTCAAAAAAATTTATTTAATAAGTAATCATATTAAAAAAATGTCATAATGTATATATAACCTAAAAAAATTGTATTTAATAAGTATAAGAATGGTTAATCAATCACTATATTGATACATAAATAAGCAAAACATATCAGACATTTTAAGCTTTGGTGAATATATAGTGGATGTAGTCATTAATATCATATTAAAATCTTTTTCGAGAGCTATCAACAAGATTTACGGTAATTGAGTGAGAACGTGCGGATAACATGTTGTAAATAAAGCAGAGAAGAGCAAGAATAAGAGTATATAAAGTTCTTACGAGGATAGACATCTAAATAAATAAATATTGGGTTATAATTTAATAATGTGTTATGGATTTTCAGTGTTGGATTTACTTTGTTTTTGTTAATAACCTTCGGTCATCGACCAAGTTGGAAGCAACGATAATTGGCTATGTCTCCACGGTTCAAGATTCAAACAACAAAAACAACTCGTTCGTTCCCCAAACCGAGATTAATCGAACCGAAAAAAACAAGAAACTTGATGTTGTTTATGGAAAAAAACCCAATGCTATAAAGATTTCGAATTCGCTATTCATGTTCAATCCACATACAAACACAGAATCCATTACCAGTCCCATCAAAACCTTTGCAGGTTGTAAGATTTGAGGACAGCATGTCAATTAATAATTTAGACTTCAACTCCTCTAAAATACACAGAGGAGAGGTGTGTCTTAAATTTCCACCCAAAGTGGTGTCCCCAGGCTTACCTGCATTGCTTCTTGAACAAGGCATAAAGGACGACATCAGGGACTATTCTGCGCCCAGGCTTCAATTACAGATGTTTATCTTTTATGTTGTCACGCAAGCCATTAATTTCCTGCTCAAATATTTGCGGTTGCCACTCTTTGTTTCCCAGATTATTGTAAGTCCGCATCTTTTCCTTCATTCATAACACTTTCTTTTTCGATTCTAATGCAAAAGTTGTGGATGCAGGCAGGGATAATACTCCGTCCTGCGGATGATCGTTTCTTGATTTACCGTTCAGAGAACAGTGTTTCGGTTCTGGGGACAATCGGAGGCTTAGGCTTTCTCTTCTTTTTATTTCTAAGTGGGGTGAAGATGGACGTTAGCTTGACATTCAAGTCCGGGAAGAAGGCCGTGTATATCGGTTTCCTCACCGTGATGCTGCCTCTGCTAGCTTGCTTAATATCGGTCCATGTGCTGGAACCGAAAGGCGATTTACGTCATAAGTTCTTCCTCGCGGTATCGTATTCCGGGACAGCGTTCCCGGTCATACATAACCTTCTCAGCGATACGAAGATACTGAATTCGGAACTCGGCCGGCTCGGATTGTCAGCCGCGCTAGTAGGTGACATGGTGACATTAGTTCTTACCCTATGTAGCTTGTGGTTGAAATCAGATGCTGAAGTAGGAACAAAAAGGGTTCTACAGGATGTTGGTTGGACACTACTATTTATTGTAATCGTAGTGTTTGTGCTGCGACCGGGCATTAAATGGATGGTTAAGCACATTCCCGAGACTAGCCAGAGAAGAGATTTATGCATTTATCTCGTCATCATGGCATTCATGATATCACCTCGCTTCACCCAACTCTTTCATTTACACCCGAAATTCGGTCCGCTTATTCTCGGTCTGGTCGTCCCAGACGGACCGCCTTTGGGATCGGCTCTGGTCGAGATGTTAGACCCTATTGTTTCAGGTCTGTTTTTGCCTATATTTGCCACAACATGTGGCCTGAGGCTTGATTTCAATTCTTTTAAAAGGAATAGCTCGTTTACAAATCACCAAACTTTTGGAGCCCTGCTTACACTTGTGGTCAAGTTCGGGGTCTCTTTGGTGCTGGCCATGTTCTGCAAGATGCCGATGTCGGATTCTTTAGCACTTGCTTTTATAATGATATCCAAAGGCATTGTCGAGGTCGGTTACTACAGCGCCATGTATGACAGCAAGGTTATATCAAAACGTTTATATGCTCAATTGATTATCATGATCCTTTTAATAGCGATCATTGTGCCAATACTCGTGAAGTGGCTCTACGATCCGTCGAGGAAGTATTTGTGCTTTCAGAAACGGACCATCATGAATTCGAAGCCGAACCAGGAGCTGCAAGTGCTCGGTTGCGTTCACGTCCCGGGTAATGTCAATTCCATTATCAACCTACTGAATGTCTGCTGTCCCACCAAGGAAAGCTCCTTAGCTGTGGATGTCCTTCACCTCGTCAAGCTCCGTGGACGTGCCACGCCGCTTTTCATCGCTCATAACAAGCAGACGGCAACGGCGTCCGACGAGTTGTACTCCGAGAACGTCGTTATCGCTTTCGAGCAATTCGAGCGAGACAATCCGAATGTCGTATCAGCGAATGTTTTCACCGCAGTCTCTCCACCGAACATGATGTATGAAGATATATGTAACCTCGCCATGGACCACACTGCATCCTTCATAATACTTCCGTTCCACCGGAGGTGGTACATCGACGGGAACATCGAATCAGAAGATCAAACCATAAGAAGCTTAAATTCCAAAATCCTCGAAATGGCGCCGTGCTCGGTAGGGATCCTCGTTGAAGGACACCACAAACTAACAAGCTCCACTTTCCGAGACACATCATCGTCACAAAGCTACTCATCCTACAACATTGCTGTGATCTTCATGGGAGGCAAAGATGATCGGGAGGCTCTAGCGTTAGCGAAACGTATTTCGCAAGACGAAGGCGTTAGCCTCACCGTAATCCATCTGAAACCCAAGAACATCTTAGGCTACATCTTGGCTGAAAATGATCGGACGCTTGATGATGCGATGTTGAGGGATATCAAAGGAAGTGTAAACATAAGGTACCTTGAGGAACAAGTAAAGGATGGAACTGCAACTTCAACTTATCTTCGGACCGTTGCGGAAGAGTACCAGCTTATAATCGTGGGGAGACGATACAAGTGTGAAGATCCCCAAACCGTGGGGCTGGAGGAATGGTGTGAATTTGAAGAAATTGGTATCATTGGAGACTTGCTTTCGTCTTCATATTTTATTGGCAATTATTCTCTGCTGATTGTGCAACAACAACAACAAAGGACGGATTAAGCCCCATTGTTGATGATCCACCCTTCCTATATGCTATTTAGGAGGATAATAAATTGTAATTTAACTTTACAACTATTTGTTTCTATTTTCTTCCAAAGACTTAACTTCATGATTATTCTCCATTTGTCTTCAATCTTGGTCAGGTTTCTATATGTTTAAAATCAACAAAGATATTATTGGAAAGGACAATTCAAACCTCAAATTAGGGATAATAATTTAATCTGAATTTGATCCGAAATAAAAAGAACAATTCAAATCCAATTGAAAAAAGTTTGAATTCAAATCCGAAAAAATTTCAAGTCCTTATATGAGGCGGGTCAGATATGGACCATGTCATGGTCGCGATCCAAGTCCAAGTTCAAAACATATGAACTTCAAATATTTTAAAAGTTAAGCCGATATTGCTATTTATTTATCCATATGCAAAGTGACACCGATCTTAATTGTTGGACGCAACCCTTTCAGAAACCAGTCACATTTTTTTTCTCTGTGGTCACTAACCTCGGGATATACTGAATCAGCCTCATGAACTCTATCTCATAATCATTCACCGACATGTCATTTTGATTTAAATTCATGAAGTTATCTAGGCACTTTGCCAAATACTCTACCCCAACATAACAATCATGGAATGCTTGTCGAATAACATGTTCCTCAGCTTCCCACTAATTTTGGGCTTCACCCTGCAACAGTGATACTGCATCCCTAAGCTTTCGTTCAGCAAATTAATCTATCTCAACAAACAATCGTTGAAATTTCTCCAACCAGTACTCTGCGTCAGCTGGATTCATACCAATTTTCCCATCAAAAATAGTCATCCCAGCAGCTAAGAACTCGGTAGATAAGAGCCTCTTAACACCCTCAGACTGACGAAGGTAATGGAACAACTCCCTATGCACTGCAGTACTATCCAAGCTCGTAGTCTCACTGTCCTAGAATCATGTGGTCCATCACCCAGTGCTTGTTGAGCTGGCTGATCCTCACCACTAGCCCGTTGTGCCCCAGTCTGCTAGGCCCTGATCTGCTTGGCTCCAGTCTGCTGAACTCCAGGCTGCTGATCCATGATATGCTCTTCCTTATTAACATAATGAATATCATCATGATTTGGCGGCGCTCCCACAAAATGTGAAACACCGCTCTCAACTGATGTGATACGACCTCGACCACCCACTCCACCAAGACCACGACCGACCGCTAATCTAGAGCTCCTACGAGGTGGCATAGTAGTCTATCTACAAAAAGAATTAATCCTAGAGTTAGAGTTGGTATTCGGAGTCTCTATTAAAAGCGTTTCTTTAATTCTTTAAAATAATAAATTTATCAAAAAATCACATTTTGCCCCAAAACATTTAATATGCATGTAAAAATCATTTTTTTGCTTAAAATTTTATATGAGCCTCACAGTCTGATGGTTGAACTTAGCTTTGATACCACTAAATGTAACCCCTAAACTCGGCTTAGAAAAAATAGTAGAATTTAGGAAGTCACGTTTGAAAACTTTACCATCAAGAAACCAATTCGAATTATGATATATCAAAATAGCGTAAAATAAATTATTTCTGATAATAATATAAATTATCTCAATAATTATATAATTCGTACGTTAAAATAATAATCATATAATTTAAATGAAATATTTAAATTTAAGTCTAAAAACGCATGTAAAAATAATAAGTCTCTGATTTGAAATTACAATAAAATCCCAAAATAATCTTAATACTAAAATATTCCCGAAAGTAAAGTATATCTATACTGAAGATAAAATAAATTTGATAAAATAAAGAGATCCTCCGAGTATCAAGTCGCCTAGAGTCTAAGAATATCTGTAAGAGAAAACTATGAGGGATTAAGCTAAAGAGATTAGTGTGTCTCTAAAGTGCATGAAAAATCATAATCATAAAACATAATATTATTTTCTTAAAATTCTTTAAAACATAAAACAAATAATACAATATCACAAGCGTCATGCAATGCACCCAACTACGTCTGCCAAAAATGAGGAAGGTACATAAAGATTGAATATTTACGTGTCCTAATCTAGCATGCCACATATCAACAGATTCAACAATATAAGCAGAAGTGGTAGCTTTATTCTCATTAAGTTGAGTTTCTATGACAAATAAACTCTCATTTAAAAACCCTTTCCCAACATAATCACAATTTCAGGAAAGTACAAGTTTATCTGCCTCAAAAACTAACTTAATGTCTGCCTTATTCAGAAGCCCACCACTTATCAAATTTCTACGCAAGGCAGGTACATAAAAAACATTATTCAAAGCTAAAGTTTTACTGGATGTCAACTTGAGTAAAACATTGCCTTTGCCTAGCACTTGAGAGCTGCTAGAGTTCCTCATGTACATACGTTCAACGTTGCTCCCATCCACGAACTCGGTGAAAAACTCCTTCCTTGCACAGAAATGTCGGGATGTACCAGTGTCCACCACCCATTCAGAATTGTTTTCCACCAAATTTGTTTCGGAAACCACCGCGGTAATGATGTCATCATTCATGTCCTTGGCCACGTGTAAATGTGGTTTATGCTCATTCTGGCGGCCTACGCGGTGTAGACACTAGTACACTTTGTGACCAACTTGTCCACATACATAGCACTTGAGGGATTTCTTGTCCGGCTTAGTTTTTGGTGGCTACTTCTTGAAGTTGGTGCTTTTCTGAGGTTTCGTCTTTTGGTTCTGAACACCTTTTTTCATGGTCTTTTTGAATTTAGACCCTAAAGCACCACTAGATTCAACCAAGTTAAAATTAAAAGATAATTAACTAAAGTTATTAGTAACCTTATCTTTCAATCGGTTGGCCTCTTCAATTTTCATGTGCCCCACCAACTCTTGAAGTGAAATGTCTCTCTTTTTGTGCTTGAGAGAATTTCGGTAGTCATACCATGATTTTGGAAGTTTTTCAATTAGGACGTTTGCTTGCAAAACTTCACATATTTGCATCCCTTCGGCTATGATATCGGATACAAGGTTCTCATAGTCATGCACTTGATCCATGATCGGCTTGGCATCAGTCATCTGGAATTTTAACCACTCGCCCACCACGTACTTCTTGATACCCGCGTCGTCGAAACCATACTTCTTTTCCAACGAGTCCCAAATCATCTTTGCACTTCTCTCCTTAAGATACATGTCGAATAACTTGTTGGACATGTAACTAAGGAGATGGCCACGAACGGTCGTGTTATCCTTCTCATACTTGCGAAGGATGGCGACTGCTTCATCGGAGACTTGCTCGATGGTATCATCACCAACACCGTTAATAACGGTTGCACTGGGAAGGTGGCACGGAAGGTGGTTGCTCGAGCAAAACGTAGTCAAGGTCGAGTTGCTCGAAAAAGATGAGAATTCGCTGGGACCACCTAGAGTAGTTGTTTCCATCAAGTGCATCAAGTTTGGACAGATCAGGAATCAGCTTGATGAGAGGGTGCGACATATTTACATATTGAAAATTCGTTTCTAAATTGTTGGGAAAATAATCTGCAAAACAAGGCGTTAGCACAGACTGGAAAAATTTAAAAAAAAAAACTGAAGAACAAGTTGAACCGTGTCGTGGAAGCTGCCACTGTCTTAGAAACGAATTTGCCCCCATGTGTGTAATCGCTGCTACGGGCGAATACGTCCCTGAGGTTAACACGGTCTCTTTGAAGTTCGTACACCCGAACTTGAAGTGGACAATGGTGGAAGAACTGAAAAAAAAGCTAGGAGAGTGTGTATGTAATTATGTTTCTGGAATTAGATGATAATGAAGCATGCAAAGCATGCTATTTATAAGCTCAAAATGAAGGACAAAATCGTCCATTCATTATTTCAACAGCCATAATAATTAATCCAAATTATGGTATATTATTACCATTAATCAGCTGTTATAACTCAGTTATAACTCTGTTTTAAAGCTGTAATTATGCCCGTAATTGGCCGAACTAAACATCTGAATTAAGTTGTAATTCTGTCCAGGTACAATCTCAATATTCAGAGATAATTCTTTCACTATTTCATTCTCAGAGAAAAATTCTTTACGAATTTTCTCCAAAAGGATAGTAATGCGTGCAGACGTGTTACTACGAGCCACACTCCAAGATAGACGGACGGTGGCAGCGGCGCGCGCGCGAGACTAGCCCTTGTTCTTTATCACTCAACAAAGGTGGGGAAGATGAAGGCTATAAATACCCTTCACATGTTAGTTTCCCACTCAATGTGGGATTCTTTCTTTTGCATTACTAACAAAGGTATATATCCTAATTTCCATCAACTTTTGGAATTATTATTGGCCAAAAAAGAGTATTTAGCCTTTGTAATTTATTTTTGACTTTCTTTTTCATCCATCTAGTAGTTATGAATGTGGACAACAATTAATCATTTTTTTATTCTTCATTGTTGTCGAGTTATAATTTAGCTGCATGTGTGCTATAATCATTGTTTGGGGAAGATGGTGAAAATAAAGTTTTGAAAGTTTAGGGCTTAAATTAAAAATTAATTTTTTTTATTAACGGAGGTTAACGACCAAGAGATGAAAATAGACATGATTCAAAACGTAAGTGGCAAGAATGATGTTTTTTGAATTCGGGTGACCAAAATAGAACAAACCCCAAACAAAATGGACTACGGGTGAAGATTACCATTAATATTATGGTTACATTTTGGTCACTCAACTGTTAAATGTTGTCGTTTAATTGGATATAATGGTAATTTTAGTCCTCGAAACTTTTTATATTCAATCAATTTAGTCTAAATTCAAAATAATTCAATAAATTTAACCCTTCATATTTTAAAAAAATATATCAATTTAGTCATTTTTATTATAAAACATATTTCTTAAATTCTCTGCAATTCTATGTATTTTCATTAAAAAGTATAACTTTTGCAATAATTTTTGTAGCTACAATTTTTTTATTATAAAATAGACTTGCAGAGAACTTAAGAAATATGTTTTATAATAAAAATTCAATAACTTTTGTGGTAGCCGTAACTAAAACCTGAACTTTTGTAGAGAATTACATGACAACAATAACTAAAACTTAAAGGTTTTCATAAAAAAAAATATCAATGACCAAATTGATTTTTTTTTAATATGAAAGGTGACTCAAGTATAACCTTACCATAATTAAATGACTTCAATTGTTGTTTTTATCTAGCAAAGCGAACAATCCAAAGATGGTCACATTCTAAGCACCAATGCTCCTACCACCAAACATCGAGTGTCGTGAATGTCGGGAAAGGCCATTTCGCTGTTTATATCGGAGACGAAGAGAAGAACAAGAGATTCGTGGTCCCGATATCTTACTTGAAGCACCCTTTATTCAAGGACTTGTTGAATCAAGCCAAAGAAGAGCTCGATTTCAATCATCATCCGGCGGGCGGTCTACTGCTATACCGCCAAGCAACCTCTAGAAATTCGAAATTCAATGCTAATAGTATTAATATGCCACTTCATGTTTTCGTAGAATGACAAGATCATAATGTAATCTATAAAACGTAAATAAATCTAGAGATATTTTATTTCTTTTATCATTCAATGATTGTTGACAAAGGTTTAAAAATAAATTGTCTAATTCTGTTACTGACTATAGGGATGAACATTCGATCCAATTAAATTGAGTCAAAAAAATTTATTTAATAAGTAATCATATTAAAAAAATGTCATAATGTATATATAACCTAAAAAAATTGTATTTAATAAGTATAAGAATGGTTAATCAATCACTATATTGATACATAAATAAGCAAAACATATCAGACATTTTAAGCTTTGGTGAATATATAGTGGATGTAGTCATTAATATCATATTAAAATCTTTTTCGAGAGCTATCAACAAGATTTACGGTAATTGAGTGAGAACGTGCGGATAACATGTTGTAAATAAAGCAGAGAAGAGCAAGAATAAGAGTATATAAAGTTCTTACGAGGATAGACATCTAAATAAATAAATATTGGGTTATAATTTAATAATGTGTTATGGATTTTCAGTGTTGGATTTACTTTGTTTTTGTTAATAACCTTCGGTCATCGACCAAGTTGGAAGCAACGATAATTGGCTATGTCTCCACGGTTCAAGATTCAAACAACAAAAACAACTCGTTCGTTCCCCAAACCGAGATTAATCGAACCGAAAAAAACAAGAAACTTGATGTTGTTTATGGAAAAAAACCCAATGCTATAAAGATTTCGAATTCGCTATTCATGTTCAATCCACATACAAACACAGAATCCATTACCAGTCCCATCAAAACCTTTGCAGGTTGTAAGATTTGAGGACAGCATGTCAATTAATAATTTAGACTTCAACTCCTCTAAAATACACAGAGGAGAGGTGTGTCTTAAATTTCCACCCAAAGTGGTGTCCCCAGGCTTACCTGCATTGCTTCTTGAACAAGGCATAAAGGACGACATCAGGGACTATTCTGCGCCCAGGCTTCAATTACAGATGTTTATCTTTTATGTTGTCACGCAAGCCATTAATTTCCTGCTCAAATATTTGCGGTTGCCACTCTTTGTTTCCCAGATTATTGTAAGTCCGCATCTTTTCCTTCATTCATAACACTTTCTTTTTCGATTCTAATGCAAAAGTTGTGGATGCAGGCAGGGATAATACTCCGTCCTGCGGATGATCGTTTCTTGATTTACCGTTCAGAGAACAGTGTTTCGGTTCTGGGGACAATCGGAGGCTTAGGCTTTCTCTTCTTTTTATTTCTAAGTGGGGTGAAGATGGACGTTAGCTTGACATTCAAGTCCGGGAAGAAGGCCGTGTATATCGGTTTCCTCACCGTGATGCTGCCTCTGCTAGCTTGCTTAATATCGGTCCATGTGCTGGAACCGAAAGGCGATTTACGTCATAAGTTCTTCCTCGCGGTATCGTATTCCGGGACAGCGTTCCCGGTCATACATAACCTTCTCAGCGATACGAAGATACTGAATTCGGAACTCGGCCGGCTCGGATTGTCAGCCGCGCTAGTAGGTGACATGGTGACATTAGTTCTTACCCTATGTAGCTTGTGGTTGAAATCAGATGCTGAAGTAGGAACAAAAAGGGTTCTACAGGATGTTGGTTGGACACTACTATTTATTGTAATCGTAGTGTTTGTGCTGCGACCGGGCATTAAATGGATGGTTAAGCACATTCCCGAGACTAGCCAGAGAAGAGATTTATGCATTTATCTCGTCATCATGGCATTCATGATATCACCTCGCTTCACCCAACTCTTTCATTTACACCCGAAATTCGGTCCGCTTATTCTCGGTCTGGTCGTCCCAGACGGACCGCCTTTGGGATCGGCTCTGGTCGAGATGTTAGACCCTATTGTTTCAGGTCTGTTTTTGCCTATATTTGCCACAACATGTGGCCTGAGGCTTGATTTCAATTCTTTTAAAAGGAATAGCTCGTTTACAAATCACCAAACTTTTGGAGCCCTGCTTACACTTGTGGTCAAGTTCGGGGTCTCTTTGGTGCTGGCCATGTTCTGCAAGATGCCGATGTCGGATTCTTTAGCACTTGCTTTTATAATGATATCCAAAGGCATTGTCGAGGTCGGTTACTACAGCGCCATGTATGACAGCAAGGTTATATCAAAACGTTTATATGCTCAATTGATTATCATGATCCTTTTAATAGCGATCATTGTGCCAATACTCGTGAAGTGGCTCTACGATCCGTCGAGGAAGTATTTGTGCTTTCAGAAACGGACCATCATGAATTCGAAGCCGAACCAGGAGCTGCAAGTGCTCGGTTGCGTTCACGTCCCGGGTAATGTCAATTCCATTATCAACCTACTGAATGTCTGCTGTCCCACCAAGGAAAGCTCCTTAGCTGTGGATGTCCTTCACCTCGTCAAGCTCCGTGGACGTGCCACGCCGCTTTTCATCGCTCATAACAAGCAGACGGCAACGGCGTCCGACGAGTTGTACTCCGAGAACGTCGTTATCGCTTTCGAGCAATTCGAGCGAGACAATCCGAATGTCGTATCAGCGAATGTTTTCACCGCAGTCTCTCCACCGAACATGATGTATGAAGATATATGTAACCTCGCCATGGACCACACTGCATCCTTCATAATACTTCCGTTCCACCGGAGGTGGTACATCGACGGGAACATCGAATCAGAAGATCAAACCATAAGAAGCTTAAATTCCAAAATCCTCGAAATGGCGCCGTGCTCGGTAGGGATCCTCGTTGAAGGACACCACAAACTAACAAGCTCCACTTTCCGAGACACATCATCGTCACAAAGCTACTCATCCTACAACATTGCTGTGATCTTCATGGGAGGCAAAGATGATCGGGAGGCTCTAGCGTTAGCGAAACGTATTTCGCAAGACGAAGGCGTTAGCCTCACCGTAATCCATCTGAAACCCAAGAACATCTTAGGCTACATCTTGGCTGAAAATGATCGGACGCTTGATGATGCGATGTTGAGGGATATCAAAGGAAGTGTAAACATAAGGTACCTTGAGGAACAAGTAAAGGATGGAACTGCAACTTCAACTTATCTTCGGACCGTTGCGGAAGAGTACCAGCTTATAATCGTGGGGAGACGATACAAGTGTGAAGATCCCCAAACCGTGGGGCTGGAGGAATGGTGTGAATTTGAAGAAATTGGTATCATTGGAGACTTGCTTTCGTCTTCATATTTTATTGGCAATTATTCTCTGCTGATTGTGCAACAACAACAACAAAGGACGGATTAAGCCCCATTGTTGATGATCCACCCTTCCTATATGCTATTTAGGAGGATAATAAATTGTAATTTAACTTTACAACTATTTGTTTCTATTTTCTTCCAAAGACTTAACTTCATGATTATTCTCCATTTGTCTTCAATCTTGGTCAGGTTTCTATATGTTTAAAATCAACAAAGATATTATTGGAAAGGACAATTCAAACCTCAAATTAGGGATAATAATTTAATCTGAATTTGATCCGAAATAAAAAGAACAATTCAAATCCAATTGAAAAAAGTTTGAATTCAAATCCGAAAAAATTTCAAGTCCTTATATGAGGCGGGTCAGATATGGACCATGTCATGGTCGCGATCCAAGTCCAAGTTCAAAACATATGAACTTCAAATATTTTAAAAGTTAAGCCGATATTGCTATTTATTTATCCATATGCAAAGTGACACCGATCTTAATTGTTGGACGCAACCCTTTCAGAAACCAGTCACATTTTTTTTCTCTGTGGTCACTAACCTCGGGATATACTGAATCAGCCTCATGAACTCTATCTCATAATCATTCACCGACATGTCATTTTGATTTAAATTCATGAAGTTATCTAGGCACTTTGCCAAATACTCTACCCCAACATAACAATCATGGAATGCTTGTCGAATAACATGTTCCTCAGCTTCCCACTAATTTTGGGCTTCACCCTGCAACAGTGATACTGCATCCCTAAGCTTTCGTTCAGCAAATTAATCTATCTCAACAAACAATCGTTGAAATTTCTCCAACCAGTACTCTGCGTCAGCTGGATTCATACCAATTTTCCCATCAAAAATAGTCATCCCAGCAGCTAAGAACTCGGTAGATAAGAGCCTCTTAACACCCTCAGACTGACGAAGGTAATGGAACAACTCCCTATGCACTGCAGTACTATCCAAGCTCGTAGTCTCACTGTCCTAGAATCATGTGGTCCATCACCCAGTGCTTGTTGAGCTGGCTGATCCTCACCACTAGCCCGTTGTGCCCCAGTCTGCTAGGCCCTGATCTGCTTGGCTCCAGTCTGCTGAACTCCAGGCTGCTGATCCATGATATGCTCTTCCTTATTAACATAATGAATATCATCATGATTTGGCGGCGCTCCCACAAAATGTGAAACACCGCTCTCAACTGATGTGATACGACCTCGACCACCCACTCCACCAAGACCACGACCGACCGCTAATCTAGAGCTCCTACGAGGTGGCATAGTAGTCTATCTACAAAAAGAATTAATCCTAGAGTTAGAGTTGGTATTCGGAGTCTCTATTAAAAGCGTTTCTTTAATTCTTTAAAATAATAAATTTATCAAAAAATCACATTTTGCCCCAAAACATTTAATATGCATGTAAAAATCATTTTTTTGCTTAAAATTTTATATGAGCCTCACAGTCTGATGGTTGAACTTAGCTTTGATACCACTAAATGTAACCCCTAAACTCGGCTTAGAAAAAATAGTAGAATTTAGGAAGTCACGTTTGAAAACTTTACCATCAAGAAACCAATTCGAATTATGATATATCAAAATAGCGTAAAATAAATTATTTCTGATAATAATATAAATTATCTCAATAATTATATAATTCGTACGTTAAAATAATAATCATATAATTTAAATGAAATATTTAAATTTAAGTCTAAAAACGCATGTAAAAATAATAAGTCTCTGATTTGAAATTACAATAAAATCCCAAAATAATCTTAATACTAAAATATTCCCGAAAGTAAAGTATATCTATACTGAAGATAAAATAAATTTGATAAAATAAAGAGATCCTCCGAGTATCAAGTCGCCTAGAGTCTAAGAATATCTGTAAGAGAAAACTATGGGGGATTAAGCTAAAGAGATTAGTGTGTCTCTAAAGTGCATGAAAAATCATAATCATAAAACATAATATTATTTTCTTTAAAAAATAAAACAAATGATACAATATCACAAGCGTAATGCAATGCACCCAACTACGTCCGCCAAAAATGAGGAAGGTTCCCATAACCTAGGGTGTAACCACTGAACTTCCTCCGTACAAATCTCAACCCATGCTCATACATATATGTTTAAAAATCAAATTTCATAAACAAAGTTCCATGAATCTGATATTCCATAAACATACTTAATAAATCATAGTCCATAAATCATAGTTTCATAAGAAACATGTGTTACCAAACCACGAGCCCCGTACCCGAGACGGACGGACGGCAGCGGCGATGACGCGCGAGACTAGCCCTTGTTCTCTATCACTCAACAAGGGATAGGAAGATGGAGGCTATAAATACCCTTCACATGTTAGTTTCCCACTCAATGTGGGATTCTTTCTTTTGCATTACTAACATTCCCCCACTAATGCGAAAGAATTCTCTTACACTTAAAAGCAATCTTGAACTAGTACATAGTGATAATAAGCAATTCTTCTCTTAGATAAGTGAAACTAGTCTTGAACTTTCTAAGGTAAGAGTAAACTTATAACACACACCTAATTCCTTTATCTTTCATCCACTGAAGTCCTCGATGCGTAAGATATATATACAAGTGTATATTTAGCCATCTTACCTCAGGATTGTAGTAAGTGTTTTACAAAAATAGCCCAAGGTTTTTCATAGAAGGCGGCTAACTCTTCTCACTTACATAGGTTATTTCATCTAGGTTTTTCTCAATAAAACCATCTAATAGGACTATGAAATAATTAAGAACTATTACAATAGCTCAACCTCTCGGGATTTATGGTGATTTTCTTCAAGTTCGTTATAAACGAACTACCCAACAATTGGGCTAAGAAATCATTAAAAATATATATTCAACATCATTGTCGGTGAATTCAATATGTCTTTCTCAATAAGATCATTCAAACCTTGAATTCATTAAGAGTTTCTTGATACTCAACCTTTTCTGGCGGTAAGTTCATCTTGTCCTTCTCAATAGGAAAACACATTCAAACTTGTGTTATGAACTTATTAAGAATAAGTATTCAACCATGATTCGGTAAATTCATCAAGTCTTTCTCACTAAGACCACCCAAAACCTGGGCTATGAATTTATTAAGAGTAATAATACTCAACCTGGGCATGTACATTATTCGTCATAGGGATAGGTAGTGAGAAATGTACACTATGAGTCTTTCCATGGTTTCGTTTGACCACATTGAACTTAGATAACTAAGTTGGGTATCCAGCATGAATTCCTCAACTAATGGGCTTTAAACCCATCCCCATCCATGAATCTAGGACCAGTTTCCGACTTAACCCTTTGGTAAGCGAATCCGCTAGGTTCCTTTCCGACTTCACATACTCTAGAGAGAGTACTTCATTCCTTATTAAATGTCTCACTGATTCATGTCTTATACGAATGTGCCTTTTCTTACCATTGTAAGCTTGGTTCTGGGCAACACATATCGCAGCTTGTGAATCACATAGTAAGGAAACTGGAGGAGTCGGTTTTCCCCACAACGAAATTTCAGCTAAAAGATTTTTGAGCCACTCGGCTTCTTTCCCAGCTAAGTCAAGAGCTATGAACTCTAACTCTATAGTAGAACGAGCAATGCAAGTCTGTTTAGAAGACTTCCAAGAAATTGATGCTCCACCCAATGTAAAAACATAACCACTCGTAGAGCTTACTTCGTCACTATCAGAAACCCAGTTGGCGTCACAATACCCTTCTAAAATAGAAGGAAAGCCAACAAAATTAAGTTTCCAATCCATAGTGCCCCTAAGGTATTTAAGTAAGCGTCTAAGAGCAATCCAATGTTCAGTACTCGGGTTGTGAGTATATCTACTAAGTCTGCTCACATCATAGGCAATATATGGTCGATTATAGTTCATTAAGAACATTAGACTCCCAATTATTTTAGCAAATTCAGTTTTTGAAACACTACTTCCTTTATTCTTAAAAAGATGAATACTAGAGTCATATGGGGTTCGTACAGGGACAACGTCAAAACTGTCAAACTTCTTTAACATTTTCTCAATGTAGTGCGTTTGACCTAAAGAAAATCCCTTTTCTGTTTTAGTAACTTTGACTCCTAGGATTACATCTACTTCTCCCAAATTAGTCATCTCAAATTTAGTTGATAAGAAATGTTTAGTTTTGTTAATGGACTCAATATTGGTGCTAAAAATCAACATGTTGTCAACATACAAACTTATGATGACAAAATCTAAACCAAACATCTTCTAATACACGCATGCATCCGAACCATTCACAACAAAACCAAAACTAAGAATAGTTTTATGAAATTTCTCATACCACTGTTTAGGAGCTTGTTTCAAACCGTAAAGAGACTTTTTTAGTCTACATACTTTACCTTCCATACCAGGCACCTCGAAATCAAGAGGTTGCTCCATATAGATCTCCTCATATATGTCTCCATTTAAGAATGAAGTCTTTACATCCATTTTATGTACTTGCAATTTGTGAATGGAGGCTAGTGCAAACAATGCACGGATCGTTGAGATTTTTGTTACAGGAGAATATGTATCAAAGAAGTCTATTCCAATTTTTTGAGTGAATCCTTTGACTACTAGTCTTGCCTTATATCTCTGAATAGAACCATCTGGTCTGAGTTTCTTTCGAAAGACCCATTTATTGTTGATGGTCTTAAATCCTCTAAGCAAGTCAACTAATTCCCAAGTATGATTAGACAGTATTGATTCTAGTTCATCTTTTATAGCGCTTTTCCAAAAACTAGCATCAATAGATCGTATAACTTTTTCATATGTTTTAGGATCCTCAACTAACAAAAAAACTTGAGCTATAAGATCAGAAAGGGTGTCATAATCATTCATCTCCGAAATAAAAGAAGTTATGAAATCTGGTCCAAAAGAGGTTTTAACTCTTTGTCTCTTACTTCTTCTAGGCTCAAATTATATATTTTGAGAAGACGTAGCAGACACACTAGAAGAAGTGGATGGCAAGTTTTCTATTTGTGTTTCATCACTTAATCTAAGTTTCTTGAGAGGAAAGATATCTTCAAAGAAAACAATATCCCTAGATTCACAAATAGAAGAGTCTTGTAAAGACATGAATCTATATGTGGCACTGTTAGAAGCATAGCCTATAAACATTGCATCAACGGTCTTTGGTCCATTGGTGGACTTCTTAAAGTCTGGCAACCCCACTTTGGCCAGACACCCCCACACTTTCAAGTATTGTAAATTTGGGGCACATCATTTCCATAATTCGTATGGGGTAGAATCAATTTTATTATGAGGTACTCGGTTTTATATGTGATTAGCCGATAGAATGGCTTCCCCCACATGTTGTCAGACAACCCAGAACTTATCAACAATGAGTTCATCATCTCTTTTAAAGTTCTGTTTTCCATCTCGGCTATACCGTTTTGTTGAGGAAAATAGGGGCTGAAGTTCCATGGATTATGCCATTCGTCTCACAAACCTATTTTAGAAAATTAGATCCATATTCACCACCTCTATCAGACCTAACACATTTTATTCTCCTATCTAACTGATTTTCTACTTCTGCCTTATAAATAAGAAAGAAGTTTTCAGCTTCATATTTAGTTCTTAGGAGATAAACTTTTGTATATCTAGAGTAATCATCTACAAAAGTTATGTAGTATTGTTTTCCACCTTTAAGTGTTTTACCGACGGTTTTCTGTCTGTCGGTATATGTCATTTTTTGGTAGTGTGGGGAGACGATACAAGTGTGAAGATCCACAAACCGTGGGGCTGGAGGAATGGTGTGAATTTGAAGAAATTGGTATCATTGGAGACTTGCTTTCGTCTTCGTATTTTATTGGCGATTATTCTCTGCTGATTGTGCAACAACAACAACAAAGGACGGATTAAGCCCCATTGTTGATGATCCACCCTTCCTATATGCTATTTAGGAGGATAATAAATTGTAATTTAACTTTACAACTATTTGTTTCTATTTTCTTCCAAAGACTTAACTTCATGATTATTCTCCATTTGTCTTCAATCTTGGTCAGGTTTCTATATGTTTAAAATCTTATTGGAAAGGACAATTCGAACCTCAAATTAGGGATAATAATTTAATCTGAATTCGATCCGAAAGAAAAAAACAATTCAAATCCAATTGAAAAAAGTTTGAATTCAAATTCGAAAAAAGTTCGAGTCCTAATATGAGGCGGGTCATATATGGAAATGTCATGGTCGCGATCCAAGTCCAAGTTCAAAACATATGAACTTCAAATATTTTAAAAGTTAAGTCGATATTGCTATTTATTTATCCACATGCAAAGTGACACCGATCTTAATCGTTGGACGCAACCCTTTCAGAAACCAGTCACATTTTTTCTCTGTGGTCACTAACCCCGGGATATACTGAATCAGCCTCATGAACTCTATCTCATAATCATTCACGGACATGTCATTTTGCTTTAATTCATGAAGTTATCTAGGCACTTTGTCAAATACTCTACCCCAACATAACGGTCATGGAATGTTTGTCGAATAACATGTTCCTCAGCTTCCCACCAATTTTGGGCTTCACCCTGCAACAGTGATACCGCAGCCCTAAGCTTCCCATCAGCAGGATAATCCATATCAACAAACAATCGTTGAAGCTTCTTCAACTAGTACTCTGCGTCAGCTGGATTCGTACTAGTCTTTCCATCAAATATAGTCATCTCGCAGCTAAGAACTCGGTAGATATGGGCCTCCTAACACCCTCAGACTAACGAAGGTAACGGAGCAACTCCCTATGCACTGCAGTACTATCCAAGCCCGTAGTCTCACTGTCCTAGAATCATGTGGTTCATCACCTTGTGCTCGTTGAGCTAGCTGATCCTCACCACTAGCCCATTGAGCCTCAGTCTGCTGGGCTCCAGTCTTCTAAACTCCAGGTTGTTGATCCACGGCTTGCTCTTCCTCATTAACATGATGAATATCATCATGATTCGGTGGCGCTCCCACAAACTATGAAGCGCCGCTCTCAACTGCTGAGGTACGACCTCGACCACACACTCCACCAAGACCATGATCGGCCGCTAATCTAGAGCTCCTACGAGGTGGCATAGTAGTCTATCTACAAAAAGAATTAATCTTAGAGTTAGAGTTGGTACTCAGAGTCTCTATTCTAAACAATTCTTTAATTTTTTAAAATAATAAATTTATCAAAAAATCACATTTTGCCCCAAAATATTTAATATGCATGTAAAAATCATTTTTTTGCTTAAAAATTTATGTGAGCCTCACAGTCCGTGGGTTGAACTTAGCTCTGATACCACTAAATGTAACCCCTAAACTCGACTTAGAAAAAATAGTAAAATTTAGGAAATCACGTTTGAAAACTTTACCATCAAGAAACCAATTCGAATTATGATATATTAAAATAGCGTAAAATAAATTATTTCTGATAATAATATAAATTATCTCAATAATTATAAAACTTGTACGTTAAAATAATAATCATATAATTTAAATAAAATATTTAAATTTAAGTCTGAAAATGCATGTAAAAATAATAAGTCTCAAATTTGAAATTACATTAAAATCCCAAAATAATCTTAATACTAAAATATTCCCGAAATTAAAGTATATCTATACTGAAGATAAAATAAAGGGATCCTATGAGTACCAAGTCGCCTAGAGTCTAAGAATATTTGTAAGAGAAAACTATGGGGGATTAAGCTAAAGAGCTTAGTGTGTCTCTAAAGTGCAAGAAAAATCATAATCATATAACATAGTATTATTTTCTTAAAATTCTTTAAAACATAAAACAAATGATACAATATCACAAGTGTAATGCAATGCACCCAACTACGTCCGCCAAAAATGAGGAAGGTTCTCATAACCTCCTCCCTACGTCCGCCAATCCGAAGTAGAATTAAGCCCGAATGGTGTAACCACTGAACTTCCTCTGTACAAATCCCATCTCATGCCCATACATATATGTTGTTTAAAAATCAAATTTCATAAACAAAGTTCCATGAATATGATATTCCATAAACATACTTAATAAACCATAGTCCATAAATCCATAAATCATAGTTCCATAAATCCAATGTTTAATAAATCATAATTAAAACACATTCTGAAATCATATGCACGTGATGTCAACCATACAAGCCATAATACATATAAATAATCACAAAGGGGGAACATCGAATCAGAAAATCAAACCATAAAAAACTTAAACTCCAAAATCCTCGAAATGGTGTCGTGCTCGGTAGGGATCCTTGTTGAAGGACACCACAAACTAACAAGCTGCACTTTCCGAGACACATCATCATCACAAAGCTACTCATCCTACAACATTGTTGTAATCTTCATGGGAGGCAAAGATGATCGGGAGGCTCTAGTGTTAGCGAAACGCATTTCGCAAGACGAAAGTGTTAGCCTCACCGTAATCCATCTGAAACCCAAGAACAGCTTAGGCTACATCTTGGCTGAAAATGACATGACGCTTGGTGTTGCGATCTTGAGAAATATCAAAGGAAGTGTAAACATAAGGTACCTTGAGGAACAAGTAAAGGATGGAACTGCAACTTCAACTTATCTTCAGACCGTTGCGGAAGAGTACCAGCTTATAATCGTGGGGAGACGATACAAGTGTGAAGATCCCCAAACCGTGGGGCTGGAGGAATGGTGTGAATTTGAAGAAATTGGTATCATTGGAGACTTGCTTTCGTCTTCGTATTTTATTGGCAATTATTCTCTGCCGATTGTGCAACAACAACAACAAAGTCCTAATATGAGGCGGGTCAGATATGGATCATGTCATGGTCGCGATCCAAGTCCAAGTTCAAAACATATGAACTTCAAATATTTTAAAAGTTAAGTCGATATTGCTATTTATTTATCCATATGCAAAGTGACACCGATCTTAATTGTTGGACGCAACCCTTTCAGAAACCAGTAGGGGTGTAAACGATCCGAGCTTGAACGAACAAGGGTATGTCCGTGTTCGTTTATTTATTTTTAAAGGTGTCCGAACTCGGTTCGTGTTCGTTTAAATTTTTAATGGTATGTTCAAGCTCGGTTCGTTTATTTTTTGGTGCGTTCGGGCTCGGTTCGTCTAATGTTCACGAACATGTTCGTTTAATGTTCACGAACATGTTCGTTTAAATGTTTGCCAATTTGTCCGTTTAACGTTCACGAACATGTTCATTTAGCGTTCACGAACATGATTGTTTATATATGTTCGTCAACTTGTCCGTTTAGCGTTCGTCAACTTGTCCGTTTAGTGTTCGCGAACATGTTCGTTTAGCGTTTGCGAACATGTTTGTTTATGTTTTATAGAATTTTAACTAAACAAACAGAAACTAAATAAAATAAAACCAACATTAACTTATATAACGTACCACAACAAAATAAAAGCATAAAAATTCAAATTCTTAAAAACATTCACAAGTATTTTCATCCTAAAACTTCCACAAAAATAACAAAAAATAAAAGAAACATCCACAAACATTTTCATCCAAGAATATGTGGAAGTATCATAGCTGATTTTTTCTTTGCTTTGGGTCTTTGTTCCTTAGGCTCTTGCTCCTCCGCTTACTTAAAAAATCATAGCTGATATCATAGTATATCAAGAGTTAGTAGCAATATCACAACCACAAAAGATCCATTCATGCACACAAAATTATGCTCTATACTTCTGATATGCAAACTAGATTTACAGTAATCCTATTTACTTTCACAAGCCACTAAAAAGATACAGCAAAATAAAAGATAAAAAATTCAGTTTTCCTCACAAAGAGTTACCAGCAATCACAATACAAGGATTCTAGACTTCATTAGGATTTAATTACAGCCAAACAAACCTTGAATGAAAAGGCATTTTTAGAAAGGAAAGCTAGTTGTAATACAACAAGTGTTTAACATTATTTTATTTTTAGGAACTGTAAAAAGCTAACAAATAGAACAAATTTAAAAGAAATGAAGTAACTTAATGCAAAAATGTTACAAAAATAAATACCTTTGAAATTCTTCAAATTCTAACTTCAAAGTAAAGAGATCTCTTTAATTTCTTCATTGCTCTACAAAAAAAATTAGATAACTAAATTAAATAAAATTTTAGATATTAAATAAATAAAACAAATATGTAAAAATTACTCACTTTAACTTTCTTTTTCAACCCATAAAAGTTTCGATACCAATCAGAACCACAAAGTAACATTTGCACCGTATCAGTTCCTAAAGATGAACGATATGCGTCAATCACCCTACCACCAGCACTAAAAGCAGATTCTGAAGCCACTGTGGTGATAGGAATAGACAAGATTTCACAAGCCATTTTAGATAAAATTCGAAACTTGAGGTTATTAACTTTCCACCACTCTAGAGCATCAAAATCGCCACTATTTTCCTTACAAATGAAAACTCCTTCTTCCAAGTATATATCTAATTCAGACCTAACATTGTCAATTGTGTCAACACTCCTAATATACCTCTCAAACTTGGACCTTCCAGTCATAACTTTACCCTTGCTTATTTTACTAGTGGTAAAGGCATTGGTGACAACATTCTCTTGCACATCATTGTCTGTCATTGTATCAACATTAGCTGTTGTATATTCATCCACATATTCCTTATAAAGCTCATATAGACTATCACGTACAATGTGAATTTGTCTAACAGCTTCCTCTTCAGAATAAATAACATGAAAACTGAAGTCAATCAGTTTCATCTTATTTCGGGGATCTAGTATGGCAGCAATAGAAATAAGCAAATTGCATTCACCCCAATATTTATCAAATTTTTTTTGCATTTTATCGACCATTTGTCTCATCCAAAGTTGCTCACTCAAAGAATTCTCCATCAATAGCTCTTTGATACTCCAAAGTTCAGGAAGGAATAAATTTGAAGTTGGATAATCAGAAACTAATATTTATTAAGAAAAAATATTAAATCAAGTAACATAAATAACAATTAAGAAATAATGAAAAAAATTAGATATATTGAAATTGTTTACCTGAGATAATGTTGGTAACTTCATTAAAAAGTGCCAAAAAAGAACTAACTTCTTCAACCCTCACCCAATCTTCATCACTTGGCAAATACTTATAACTTGCATCCCGTTGAGCATACCGCGGGAACACATCCTTAAACTCCAATGCACATGACAACATAGCATATGTTGCATTCCATCGTGTACAACAATCTAAAATCAACCTCTTATTTGGCAACTGAAGTTGTTTAACAATATCACTGAACATGGTCAAACGTACAGTGGATGCTGTGATGTGCTTCACACTTTCCCTTACATTGCCAATCACATCTTCAATTTCGGAAAGACCATCATGCACCAACAGGTTCAAGATATGGGCACAACATCTGACATGAAATAATTTCCCATTCAAAGGAAGCCTTTTATGAAATGAAAGGCTATCTTTCAACATTCTTACAGATGTATCATTGTAAGAAGCATTGTCCACAGAAATTGAACACACTTTTCCTTCAATACCCCAGTCTTGTAAGCATTTGTATAATGCGTCATATACAACAACTCCACTATGCGGAGGAGGCACATCAACAAAGTTCAAAATTCTTTTTTGTAGATTCCAATCTGAGTCCACAAAATGAGCCGTTAAGACCATGTATTGAATTTTTTGACCAGACTTCCACATATTGGTTGTAATGCTAATTCTATCCACTGTCTTCAACAACCCATTTAACCTCTTCTTCTCAACCTCATAACTTGTCCAACAATCGGTTTTGGCTGTCGCACGAGAAATCTTTGTATAGAGTGGACTTGCAGTTTTCATCAACAAAGTGAATAGCTCATATTCAGTAAATGCAAAAGGTAATTCATGAACCATTATCATATGAGAAACAACTTCTCTGATCTTCGCTTGGTCATATTTCCAAGTATGGATACCACTCGCACTGTCAGATCTAGGTGATTGTGGAGGTAGAAAAAGATTGTCTTGTCCCTTTAAAGATATTTGACGTCTCACACAACCATCTAAGTGTCTTTTATATTGTGTGGTTGAACCATCTTTGTTCTTCGCAAGTTTGATCTTACAGTGATTACACTGTACTTTTTCAGTACCATCAACAAGTTTAATTACAGTCAATTCCTGCCAAACAGTTGATGTCTTCTTTCTATTTCTCCTCGTATAAGTGCCAGTTTCAGTATCATCCAAACACTCGGGATCTTCAGGGGTTGGTCTTTCATGAGTTGTATCTCGAACATTGGAAGTTTCATTTTCTTTTCCTTCAATGACATCCATCGGTGATGAAGAACCAGTACACGAATGATGACCTTGTTCTGAATTATATGACATACCTAAAAATTTAAAATCAAATCACTATTAATGAATAACATCAAGTATGATAAACAAGTTCTATAAAAGCAATAATACATATTGCTTAAACAAGATAAAAGAGAATAATATACCATAAATAAAGTTCTGAAAATGTCACCCCCGAACTCTTTGCGACCTCCCCGAACACCATTTTGGAGAGACTGTCAGAAAGAGTCGGAATGTCGGATCTTATAGGAGTATATACATATTACGAAAATATACAAAATAAAAAACTCTTTCGCATACCTTTGAGAAATTTATCAAGAGTTGTAACAAATTTTTGACTTGAAGATGAAACTATACTGAATCCAAGACGAAACTAAGCTGCAACAAAATACAAATTCGAATGCATCATTAATCTCCTACAAAAGACTGAGTACATTAGTTTATACAGACTCCTAGTTTACATAAGACTAATAGAAAATTTAACTCTAAAACTATAAAATACTCCAAGTCTCCAATTCAACTCCATATATATATATATAACAAAGCAACAAATTTTTGTTCGTTTAATAAACGAACGAACATGAACATAAAATTTTTGTTCATACTCGTTTATTTAGCTTAATAAACGAACATAAACGGACGTTATAAGAAACGGTTCACGAACAGTTCGTCGAACGCTCTGTTCATTTACACCCCTAGAAACTAGTCACATTTTTTTTCTCTGTGGTCACTAACCTCGGGATATATTGAATCAGCCTCATGAACTCTATCTCATAATCATTCACAGACATGTCATTTTGATTTAAATTCATGAAGTTATCTAGGCACTTTGCCAAATACTCTACCCCAACATAACAGTCATGGAATGCTTGTCGAATAACATGTTTCTCAGCTTCCCACTAATTTTGGGCTTCACCCTGCAACAGTGATACTGCAGCCCTAAGATTTCGATCAGCAAGATAATCCATCTCAACAAACAATCGTTGAAATTTCTTCAACCAGTACTCTGCGTCAGCTGGATTCGTACCAGCCTTCCCATCAAAAATAGTCATCCCAGCAGCTAAGAACTCGGTAGATAAGAGCCTCTTAACACCCTCAGACTGACGAAGGTAACGGAACAACTCCCTATGCACTGCAGTACTATCCAAGCCCGTAGTCTCACTGTCCTAGAATCATGTGGTCCATCACTCAGTGCTTGTTGAGCTGGTTGATCCTCACCACTAGCCTGTTGAGCCCAGTCTGCTAGGCCCTGATCTGCTTGGCTCCAGTCTGCTGAATTCCAGGTTGTTGATCCACGATATTCTCTTCCTCATTAACATAATGAATATCATCATGACTCGGCGGCGCTCCCACAAAATGTGAAACACCGCTCTCAACTGCTGTGATACGACCTCGACCACCCACTCCACCAACACCACGACCGACCGCTAATCTAGAGCTCCTACGAGGTGGCATAGTAGTCTATCTACAAAAAGAATTAATCCTAGAGTTAGAGTTGGTATTCGGAGTCTCTATTCAAAGCATTTCTTTAATTCTTTAAAATAATAAATTTATCAAAAAATCACATTTTGCCCCAAAACATTTAATATGCATGTAAAAATCATTTTTTGCTTAAAATTTTATATGAGTCTCAAAGTCCGATGGTTGAACTTAGCTCCGATACCACTAAATGTAACCCCTAAACTCGGCTTAGAAAAAATAGTAGAATTTAGGAAGTCACGTTTGAAAACTTTACCATCAAGAAACCAATTCGAATTATGATATATCAAAATAGCGTAAAATAAATTATTTCTGATAATAATATAAATTATCTCAATAATTATATAATTCGTACGTTAAAATAATAATCATATAATTTAAATAAAATATTTAAATTTAAGTCTGAAAACGCATGTAAAAATAATAAGTCTCTGATTTGAAATTACAATAAAATCTCAAAATAATCTTAATACTAAAATATTCCCGAAAGTAAAGTATATCTATACTGAAGATAAAATAAATTTGATAAAATAAAGAGATCCTTCGAGTATCAAGTCGCCTAGAGTCTAAGAATATCTGTAAGAGAAAATTATGAGGGATTAAGCTAAAGAGATTAGTGTGTCTCTAAAGTGCATGAAAAATCACAATCATAAAACATAATATTATTTTCTTAAAATTCTTTAAAACATAAAACAAATAAGACAATATCACAAGCGTCATGCAATGCACCCAACTACGTCTGCCAAAAATGAGGAAGGTTCCCATAACCTCCTCCCTACGTCCGCCAATCCGAAGTGAAATTTAGCCCGAAGGGTGTAACCACTGAACTTCATCCGTACAAATCTCAACCCATGCTCATACATATATGTTGTCTAAAAATCAAATTTCATAAACAAATTTCCATGAATCTGATATTCCATAAACATACTTAATAAACCATAGTCCATAAATCATAGTTCCATAAAATACACGTGTTACCAAACCACGAGCCCCGTTCCCGAGACGGACGGACGGCAGCGGCGGCGGCGCGCGAGACTAGCCCTTGTTCTCTATCACTCAAAAGAGATAGGAAGATGGAGGCTATAAATACCCTTCACATGTTAGTTTCCCACTCAATGTGGGATTGTTTCTTTTGCATTACTAGCATTCCCCACTAATGCGAAAGAATTCTCTTACACTCAAAAGCAATCTTCCAAAAGGATCATCAGTGAAATTAGATGCTTAAGCACTAGTGAACGAATCTTGAACTAGTACATAGTGATAATAAGCAATTCTTCTCTTAGATAAGTGAAACTAGTCTTGAACTTTCTAAGATAAGAGTAAACTTATAACACACACCTAATTCTTTTATCCTTCATCCACTGAAGTCCTCGATGCGTAAGATATATATACAAGTGTATATTTAGCCATCTTACCTCATGATTGTAGTAAGTGTTTTAGAAAAATAGCCTAAGGTTTTTCATAGAAAGCGGCTAACTCTTCTCACTTGCATAGGTTATTTCATCTGGTTTGTGTCAATAAAACCATCCAATAGGACTATGAAATAATTAAGAACTATTACAATAGCTCAACCTCTCAGGATTTATGGTGATTTTCTTCAAGTTCGTTATAAACGAACTACCCAACCATTGGGCTAAGAAATCATTAAGAATATATATTCAACCTCATTGTCGGTGAATTCAATATGTCATTCTCAATAAGATCATTCAAACCTTGAATTCATTAAGAGTTTCTTGATACTCAACCTTTTCTGGCGGTAAGTTCATCTTGTCCTTCTCAATAGGAAAACACATTCAAACTTGTGTTATGAACTTATTAAGAATAAGTATTCAACCATGATTCGGTAAATTCATCAAGTCTTTCTCACTAAGACCACCCAAAACCTGGGCTATGAATTTATTAAGAGTAATAATACTCAACCTGGGCATGTACATTATTCGTCATAGGGATAGGTAGTGAGAAATGTACACTATGAGTCTTTCCATGGTTTCGTTTGACCACATTGAACTTAGATAACTAAGTTGGGTATCCAGCATGAATTCCTCAACTAATGGGCTTTAAACCCATCCCCATCCATGAATCTAGGACCAGTTTCCGACTTAACCCTTTGGTAAGCGAATCCGCTAGGTTCCTTTCCGACTTCACATACTCTAGAGAGAGTACTTCATTCCTTATTAAATGTCTCACTGATTCATGTCTTATACGAATGTGCCTTTTCTTACCATTGTAAGCTTGGTTCTGGGCAACACATATCGCAGCTTGTGAATCACATAGTAAGGAAAATGGAGGAGTCGGTTTTCCCCACAACGAAATTTCAGCTAAAAGATTTTTGAGCCACTCGGCTTCTTTCCCAGCTAAGTCAAGAGCTATGAACTCTAACTCTATAGTAGAACGAGCAATGCAAGTCTGTTTAGAAGACTTCCAAGAAATTGATGCTCCACCCAATGTAAAAACATAACCACTCGTAGAGCTTACTTCGTCACTATCAGAAACCCAGTTGGCGTCACAATACCCTTCTAAAATAGAAGGAAAGCCAACAAAATTAAGTTTCCAATCCATAGTGCCCCTAAGGTATTTAAGTAAGCGTCTAAGAGCAATCCAATGTTCAGTACTCGGGTTGTGAGTATATCTACTAAGTCTGCTCACATCATAGGCAATATATGGTCGATTATAGTTCATTAAGAACATTAGACTCCCAATTATTTTAGCAAATTCAGTTTTTGAAACACTACTTCCTTTATTCTTAAAAAGATGAATACTAGAGTCATATGGGGTTCGTACAGGGACAACGTCAAAACTGTCAAACTTCTTTAACATTTTCTCAATGTAGTGCGTTTGACCTAAAGAAAATCCCTTTTCTGTTTTAGTAACTTTGACTCCTAGGATTACATCTACTTCTCCCAAATCAGTCATCTCAAATTTAGTGGATAAGAAATGTTTAGTTTTCTTAATGGACTCAATATTGGTGCTAAAAATCAACATGTTGTCAACATACAAACTTATGATGACAAAATCTACACCAAACTTCCTCGAATACACGCATGCATCCGAACCATTCACAAAAATACCAAAACTAAGAATATTTTTATGAAATTTCTCATACCACTGTTTAGGAGCTTGTTTCAAACCGTAAAGAGACTTTTTTAGTCTACATACTTTACCTTCCATACCAGGCGCCTCGAAACCAAGAGGTTGCTCCATATAGATCTCCTCATCTATGTCTCCATTTAAGAATGCAGTCTTTACATCCATTTGATGTACTTGCAATTTGTGAATGGAGGCTAGTGCAAACAATGCACGAATCGTTGAGATTTTGTTACAGGAGAATATGTATCAAAGAAGTCTATTCCAATTTTTTGAGTGAACCCTTTGACTACTAGTCTTGCCTTATATCTCTTAATAGAACCATATGGTCTGAGTTTCTTTCGAAAGACCCATTTATTGTTGATGGTCTTAAATCCTCTAAGCAAGTCAACTAATTCCCAAGTATGATTAGACATTATTGATTCTAGTTCATCTTTTATAGCGCTTTTCCAAAAACTAGCATCAATAGATCGTATAACTTCTTCATATGTTTTAGGATCCTCAACTAACAAAAAAACTTGAGCTATAGGATCAGAAAGGGTGTCATAATCATTCATCTCCGAAATAAAAGAAGTTATGAAATCTGGTCCAAAAGAGGTTTTAACTCTTTGTCTCTTACTTCTTCTAGGCTCAAATTCTATCTCTTGAGAAGACGTAGCAGACACACTAGAAGAAGTGGAATGCAAGTTGTCTATTTGTGTTTCATCACTTAATATAAGTTTCTTGAGAGGAAAGATATCTTCAAAGAAAACAACATCCCTAGATTCACGAATAGAAGAGTCTTGTAAAGACATGAATCTATATGTGGCACTGTTAGAAGCATAGCCTATAAACACTGCATCAACGGTCTTTGGTCCAATGGTGGACTTCTTAAAGTCTGGCAACCCCACTTTGGCCAGGCACCCCCACACTTTCAAGTATTGTAAATTTGGGGCATACCATTTCCATAATTCGTATGGGGTAGAATCAATTTTATTATGAGGTACTCGGTTTAATATTTGATTAGCCGATAGAATGGCTTCCCCAACATGTTGTCAGACAACCCAGAACTTATCAACAATGAGTCCATCATCTCTTTTAAAGTTCTGTTTTTCCTCTCGGCTATACCGTTTTGTTGAGGAAAATAGGGGGCGGAGTTTCATGGATTATGCCATTCGTCTCACAAACCTATTTTAGAAAATTAGATCCATATTCACCACATCTATCAAACCTAACACATTTTATTCTCCTATCTAACTGATTTTCTACTTCTGCTTATAAATAAGAAAGAAGTTTTCAGCTTCATCTTTAGTTCTTAGGAGATAAACTTTTGTATATCTAGAGTAATCATCTACAAAAGTTATGTAGTAGTGTTTTACACCTTTACTTTCAGAGTTTCTAAAGTCTGCTAGATCAGTATGTATAAGTTCTAACAGTCCAGTCTTTCTTTTAGAAAAAGTTATAAAGGTAGGTTTAGCATGCTTGGCTTCTACACAAACTTCACATTTTTTAAAGTTTGTTATGTCTCGTTTAGGCAGAATATTCATAGTCATCATTTTCTTTAAAGATTGAATATTTACGTGTCCTAATCTAGCATGCCACATATCAACAGATTCAACAATATAAGCAGAAGTGGTAGCTTTATTCTCATTAAGTTGAGTTTCTATGACAAATAAACCCTCATTTAAAAACCCTTTCCCAACATAATCACAATTTCAGGAAAGTACAAGTTTATCTGCCTCAAAAACTAACTTAATGTCTGCCTTATTCAGAAGCCCACCACTTATCAAATTTCTACGCAAGGCGGGTACATAAAAAACATTATTCAAAGCTAAAGTTTTACCGGATGTCAACTTGAGTAAAACATTGCCTTTGCCTAGCACTTGAGAGCTGCTAGAGTTCCTCATGTACATACGTTCAACGTTGCTCCCATCCACGAACTCGGTGAAAAACTCCTTCCTTGCATAGAAATGTCGGGATGTACCAGTGTCCACCACCCATTCAGAATTGTTTTCCACCAAATTTGTTTCGGAAACCACCGCGGTAATGATGTCATCATTCATGTCCTCGGCCACGTGTAAATGTGGTTTATGCTCATTCTGGCGGCCTACGCGGTGTAGACACTAGTACACTTTGTGACCAACTTGTCCACATACATAGCACTTGAGGGATTTCTTGTCCGGCTTAGTTTTTGGTGGCTACTTCTTGAAGTTGGTGCTTTTCTGAGGTTTCGTCTTTTGATTCTGAACACCTTTTTTCATGGTCTTTTTGAATTTAGACCCTAAAGCACCACTAGATTCAACCAAGTTAAAATTAAAAGATAATTGACTAAAGTTATTAGTAACCTTATCTTTCAATCGGTTGGCCTCTTCAATTTTCATGTGCCCCACCAACTCTTGAAGTGAAATGTCTCTCTTTTTGTGCTTGAGAGAATTTCGGTAGTCGTACCATGACTTTGGAAGTTTTTCAATTAGGACGTTTGCTTGCAAAACTTCACATATTTGCATCCCTTCGGCTATGATATCGGATACAATGTTCTCATAGTCATGCACTTGATCCATGATCGGCTTGGCATCAGTCATCTGGAATTTTAACCACTCGCCCACAACGTACTTCTTGATACCCGCATCGTCGAAACCATACTTCTTTTCCAACGAGTCCCAAATCATCTTTGCACTTCTCTCCTTAAGATACATGTCGAATAACTTGTTGGACATGTAACTAAGGAGATGGCCACGAACGGTCGTGTTATCCTTCTCATACTTGCGAAGGATGGCGACTGCTTCATCGGAGACTTGCTCGGTGGTATCATCACCAACACCGTTAATAACGGTTGCACTGGCTGAAGGTGGAACGGAAGGTGGTTGCTCGAGCAAAACGTAGTCAAGGTCGAGTTGCTCGAAAAAGATGAGAATTCGCTGGGACCACCTAGAGTAGTTGTTGCCATCAAGTGCATCAAGTTTGGACAGATCAGGAATCAGCTTGATGAGTGGGTGCGACATATTTGCATATTGAAAATTCGTTTCTAAATTGTTGGGAAAATAATCTGCAAAACAAGGCGTTAGCACTGACTGGAAAAATTTAAAAAAAAAACTGAAGAACAAATTGAACTGTGTGGTGGAAGCTGCCACTGTCTTAGAAACGAATTTGCCCCCATGTGTGTAATCGCTGCTACGGGCGAATACGTCCCTAAGGTTAACACGATCTCTTCGAAGTTCGTACACCCGAACTTGAAGTGGACAATGGTGGAAGAACTGAAAAAAAGCTAGGAGAGTGTGTATGTAATTCTGTTTTTGGAATTAGATGATAATGAAGCATGCAAAGCATGCTATTTATAGGCTCAAAATGAAGGACAAAATCGTCCATTCATTATTTCAACAGTCATAATAATTAATCCAAATTATGGTATATTATTACCATTAATTAGCTGTTATAACTCAGTTATAACTCTGTTTTAAAGCTGTAATTATGCCCGTAATTGGCCGAATTAAACATCTGAATTAAGTTGTAATTCTGTCCAGGTACAATCTCAATATTCAGAGATAATTCTTTCACTGTTTCATTCTCAGAGAAAAATACTTTACGAATTTTCTCCAAAAAGATTATAATGCGTGCGAACATGTTACTACGAGCCACGAGCCAAGACAGACGGACAGTGGCAGCGACGCGCGCGCAAGACTAGTCCTTGTTCTCTATCACTCAACAAAGGAGGGGAAGATGAATGCTATAAATACCCTTCACATGTTAGTTTCCCACTCGATGTGGGATTCTTTCTTTTGCATTACTAACAAAGGTATATCGCCTAATTTCCATCAAGTTTTGGAATTATTATTGGCCAAAAAAGAGTATTTAGCCTTTGTAATTTATTTTTGACTTTCTTTTTCATTCATCTAGTAGTTATGAATGTGGACAACAATTAATCATTTTTTTATTCTTCATTGTTGTCAAGTTATAATTTAGCTGCATGTGTGCTATAAACATTGTTTGGGGAAGATGGTGAAAATAAAGTTTTGAAAGTTTAGGGCTTAAATTAAAAATTAATTTTTTTATTAACGGAGGTTAACGACCAAGAGATCAAAATAGACATGATTCAAAACGTAAGTGGCAAGTATGATCTTTTTTGAATTCGGGTGACCAAAATAGAACAAACCCCAAACAAAAGGGACTATGGGTGAAGATTACCATTAATATTATGGTTACATTTTGGTCACTCAACTGTTAAATGTTGTCGTTTAATTGGATATAATGGTAATTTTAGTCCTCAAAACTTTTTATATTATATCATTTTAGTCTAAATTCAAAATAATTCAATAAATTTAACCCTTCATATTTAAATATATATATATATCAATTTAGTCATTTTCATTATAAAACATATTTCTTAAATTCTCTGCAATTCTATGTATTTTCATTAAAAAGTATAACTTTTGCAATAATTTTTGTAGCTACAATTTTTTTATTATAAAATAGACTTGCAGAGAACTTAAGAAATATGTTTTATAATAAAAATTCAATAACTTTTGTGGTAGCCGTAACTAAAACCTGAACTTTTGTAGAGAATTACATGACAACAATAACTAAAACTTAAAGGTTTTCATAAAAAAAAATATCAATGACCAAATTGATTTTTTTTTAATATGAAAGGTGACTCAAGTATAACCTTACCATAATTAAATGACTTCAATTGTTGTTTTTATCTAGCAAAGCGAACAATCCAAAGATGGTCACATTCTAAGCACCAATGCTCCTACCACCAAACATCGAGTGTCGTGAATGTCGGGAAAGGCCATTTCGCTGTTTATATCGGAGACGAAGAGAAGAACAAGAGATTCGTGGTCCCGATATCTTACTTGAAGCACCCTTTATTCAAGGACTTGTTGAATCAAGCCAAAGAAGAGCTCGATTTCAATCATCATCCGGCGGGCGGTCTACTGCTATACCGCCAAGCAACCTCTAGAAATTCGAAATTCAATGCTAATAGTATTAATATGCCACTTCATGTTTTCGTAGAATGACAAGATCATAATGTAATCTATAAAACGTAAATAAATCTAGAGATATTTTATTTCTTTTATCATTCAATGATTGTTGACAAAGGTTTAAAAATAAATTGTCTAATTCTGTTACTGGCTATAGGGATGAACATTCGATCCAATTAAATTGAGTCAAAAAAATTTATTTAATAAGTAATCATATTAAAAAAATGTCATAATGTATATATAACCTAAAAAAATTGTATTTAATAAGTATAAGAATGGTTAATCAATCACTATATTGATACATAAATAAGCAAAACATATCAGACATTTTAAGCTTTGGTGAATATATAGTGGATGTAGTCATTAATATCATATTAAAATCTTTTTCGAGAGCTATCAACAAGATTTACGGTAATTGAGTGAGAACGTGCGGATAACATGTTGTAAATAAAGCAGAGAAGAGCAAGAATAAGAGTATATAAAGTTCTTACGAGGATAGACATCTAAATAAATAAATATTGGGTTATAATTTAATAATGTGTTATGGATTTTCAGTGTTGGATTTACTTTGTTTTTGTTAATAACCTTCGGTCATCGACCAAGTTGGAAGCAACGATAATTGGCTATGTCTCCACGGTTCAAGATTCAAACAACAAAAACAACTCGTTCGTTCCCCAAACCGAGATTAATCGAACCGAAAAAAACAAGAAACTTGATGTTGTTTATGGAAAAAAACCCAATGCTATAAAGATTTCGAATTCGCTATTCATGTTCAATCCACATACAAACACAGAATCCATTACCAGTCCCATCAAAACCTTTGCAGGTTGTAAGATTTGAGGACAGCATGTCAATTAATAATTTAGACTTCAACTCCTCTAAAATACACAGAGGAGAGGTGTGTCTTAAATTTCCACCCAAAGTGGTGTCCCCAGGCTTACCTGCATTGCTTCTTGAACAAGGCATAAAGGACGACATCAGGGACTATTCTGCGCCCAGGCTTCAATTACAGATGTTTATCTTTTATGTCACGCAAGCCATTAATTTCCTGCTCAAATATTTGCGGTTGCCACTCTTTGTTTCCCAGATTATTGTAAGTCCGCATCTTTTCCTTCATTCATAACACTTTCTTTTTCGATTCTAATGCAAAAGTTGTGGATGCAGGCAGGGATAATACTCCGCACTTGCTTTTATAATGATATCCAAAGGCATTGTCGAGGTCGGTTACTACAGCGCCATGTATGACAGCAAGGTTATATCAAAACGTGTATATGCTCAATTGATTATCATGATCCTTTTGATAGCGATCATTGTGCCAATACTCGTGAAGTGGCTCTACGATCCGTCGAGGAAGTATTTGTGCTTTCAGAAACGGACCATCATGAATTCGAAGCCGAACCAGGAGCTGCAAGTGCTCGGTTGCGTTCACGTCCCGGGTAATGTCAATTCCATTATCAACCTACTGAATGTCTGCTGTCCCACCAAGGAAAGCTCCTTAGCTGTGGATGTCCTTCACCTCGTCAAGCTCCGTGGACGTGCCACGCTGCTTTTCATCGCTCATAACAAGCAGACGGCAACGGCGTCCGACGAGTTGTACTCCGAGAACGTCGTTATCGCTTTCGAGCAATTCGAGCGAGACAATCCGAATGTCGTATCAGCGAATGTTTTCACCGCAGTCTCTCCACCGAACTTGATGTATGAAGATATATGTAACCTCGCCATGGACCACACTGCATCTTTCATAATACTTCCGTTCCACCGGAGGTGGTACATCGACGGGAACATCGAATCAGAAGATCAAACCATAAGAAGCTTAAATTCCAAAATCCTCGAAATGGCGCCGTGCTCGGTAGGGATCCTCGTTGAAGGACACCACAAACTAACAAGCTCCACTTTCCGAGACACATCATCGTCACAAAGCTACTCATCCTACAACATTGCTGTGATCTTCATGGGAGGCAAAGATGATCGGGAGGCTCTAGCGTTAGCGAAACGTATTTCGCAAGACGAAGGCGTTAGCCTCACCGTAATCCATCTGAAACCCAAGAACATCTTAGGCTACATCTTGGCTGAAAATGACCGGACGCTTGATGATGCGATGTTGAGGGATATCAAAGGAAGTGTAAACATAAGGTACCTTGAGGAACAAGTAAAGGATGGAACTGCAACTTCAACTTATCTTCGGACCGTTGCAGAAGAGTACCAGCTTATAATCGTGGGGAGACGATACAAGTGTGAAGATCCCCAAACCGTGGGGCTGGAGGAATGGTGTGAATTCGAAGAAATTGGTATTCTCGGAGACTTGCTTTCGTCTTCGTATTTTATTGGCAATTATTCTCTGCTGATTGTGCAACAACAACAACAAAGGACGGATTAAGCCCCATTGTTGATGATCCACCCTTCCTATATGCTATTTAGGAGGATAATAAATTGTAATTTAACTTTACAACTATTTGTTTCTATTTTCTTCCAAAGACTTAACTTCATGATTATTCTCCATTTGTCTTCAATCTTGGTCAGGTTTCTATATGTTTAAAATCTTATTGGAAAGGACAATTCGAACCTCAAATTAGGGATAATAATTTAATCTGAATTTGATCCGAAAGAAAAAAAACAATTCAAATCCAATTGAAAAAAGTTCGAGTCCTAATATGAGGCGGGTCATATATGGAAATGTCATGGTCGCGATCCAAGTCCAAGTTCAAAACATATGAACTTCAAATATTTTAAAAGTTAAGCCGATATTGCTATTTATTTATCCACATGCAAAGTGACACCGATCTTAATCGTTGGACGCAACCCTTTCAGAAACCAGTCGCATTTTTTCTCTGTGGTCACTAACCCCGGGATATACTGAATCAGCCTCATGAACTCTATCTCATAATCATTCACGGACATGTCATTTTGCTTTAATTCATGAAGTTATCTAGGCACTTTGTCAAATACTCTACCCCAACATAACGGTCATGGAATGCTTGTCGAATAACATGTTCCTCAGCTTCCCACCAATTTTGGGCTTCACCCTGCAACAGTGATACCGCAACCCTAAGCTTCCCATCAGCAGGATAATCCATCTCAACAAACAATCGTTGAAGCTTCTTCAACTAGTACTCTGCGTCAGCTGGATTCGTACCAGTCTTTCCATCAAATATAGTCATCTCGGCAGCTAAGAACTCGGTAGATATGGGCCTCCTAACACCCTCAGACTAACGAAGGTAACGGAGCAACTCCCTATGCACTGCAGTACTATCCAATCCCGTAGTCTCACTGTCCTAGAATCATGTGGTTCATCACCTTGTGCTCGTTGAGCTGGCTGATCCTCACCACTAGCCCGTTGAGCCTCAGTCTGCTGGGCTCCAGTCTTCTAAACTCCAGGTTGTTGATCCACGGCTTGCTCTTCCTCATTAACATGATGAATATCATCATGATTCGGTGGCGCTCCCACAAACTATGAAGCGCCGCTCTCAACTGCTGAGGTACGACCTCGACCACACACTCCACCAAGACCATGATCGGCCGCTAATCTAGAGCTCCTACAAGGTGGCATAGTAGTCTATCTACAAAAAGAATTAATCTTAAAGTTAGAGTTGGTACTCAGAGTCTCTATTCTAAACAATTCTTTAATTTTTTAAAATAATAAATTTATCAAAAAATCACATTTTGCCCCAAAATATTTAATATGCATGTAAAAATCATTTTTTTGCTTAAAAATTTATGTGAGCCTCACAGTCCGAGGGTTGAACTTAGCTCTGATACCACTAAATGTAACCCCTAAACTCGACTTAGAAAAAATAGTAAAATTTAGGAAATCACGTTTGAAAACTTTACCATCAAGAAACCAATTCGAATTACGATATATTAAAATAGCGTAAAATAAATTATTTCTGATAATAATATAAATTATCTCAATAATTATAAAACTTGTACGTTAAAATAATAATCATATAATTTAAATAAAATATTTAAATTTAAGTCTGAAAATGCATGTAAAAATAATAAGTCTCAAATTTGAAATTACATTAAAATCCCAAAATAATCTTAATACTAAAATATTCCCGAAATTAAAGTATATCTATACTGAAGATAAAATAAATGGATCCTCTGAGTACCAAGTCGCCTAGAGTCTAAGAATATTTGTAAGAGAAAACTATGGGGGATTAAGCTAAAGAGCTTAGTGTGTCTCTAAAGTGCAAGAAAAATCATAATCATATAACATAGTATTATTTTCTTAAAATTCTTTAAAACATAAAACAAATGATACAATATCACAAGTGTAATGCAATGCACCCAACTACGTCCGCCAAAAATGAGGAAGGTTCTCATAACTTCCTCCCTACGTCCGCCAATCCGAAGTAGAATTAAGCCCGAATGGTGTAACCACTGAACTTCCTCTGTACAAATCCCATCTCATGCCCATACATATATGTTGTTTAAAAATCAAATTTCATAAACAAAGTTCCATGAATATGATATTCCATAAACATACTTAATAAACCATAGTCCATAAATCCATAAATCATAGTTCCATAAATCCAATGTTTCATAAATCATAATTAAAACACATTCTGAAATCATATGCACGTGATGTCAACCATACAAGCCATAATACATATAAATAATCACAAAGGGGGAACATCGAATCAGAAAATCAAACCATAAAAAAACTTAAACTCCAAAATCCTCGAAATGGTGTCGTGCTCGATAGGGATCCTTGTTGAAGGACACCACAAACTAACAAGCTGCACTTTCCGAGACACATCATCATCACAAAGCTACTCATCCTACAACATTGTTGTGATCTTCATGGGAGGCAAAGATGATCGGGAGGCTCTAGTGTTAGCGAAACGCATTTCGCAAGACGAAAGTGTTAGCCTCACCGTAATCCATCTGAAACCCAAGAACAGCTTAGGCTACATCTTGGCTGAAAATGACCTGACGCTTGATGTTGCGATATTGAGAAATATCAAAGGAAGTGTAAACATAAGGTACCTTGAGGAACAAGTAAAGGATGGAACTGCAACTTCAAATTATCTTCGGACCGTTGCGGAAGAGTACCAGCTTATAATCGTGGGGAGACGATACAAGTGTGAAGATCCCCAAACCGTGGGGCTGGAGGAGTGGTGTGAATTTGAAGAAATTGGTATCATTGGAGACTTGCTTTCGTCTTCGTATTTTATTGGCAATTATTCTCTGTTGATTGTGCAACAGCAACAACAAAGGACGGATTAAGCCCCATTGCAGATGATCCACCCTTCCTATATGCTATTTAGGAGGATAATAAATTATAATTTAATTTGCACAAACCAACTTGCCTCAGTGGTTAAGGGAACAATTGTTGTTTCTAGAGGTCACGAGTTCGAGCACCAGTCGCTGCAGCAGGTTGATTGAGTATGCATTGTCAAATGGTTGAGAGTATATTTAGAACAGATACTACTTGTAATCGTCTTATAGCTTTCAAAAAAAACTTTACAACTATTTGTTTCTATTTACTTCCAAAGACTTCATGATTATTCTCCATTTGCCTTCAATCTTGGTCAGGTTTCTATATGTTTAAAATCAACAAAGATATTATTGGAAGGGACAATTCAAACCTCAAATTAGGGTTGGCAGTTTAATCTAAATTCGATCTGAAAGAAAAAAAATAATTCAAATCTAATTGAAAAAGGACTGAATTCAAATCCGAAAAAAGTCCAAGTCCTAATATGAGGCGGGTCAGATATGAACCATGTCATGGCCGCGATCCAAGTCCGAGTTCAAAACATATGAACTTCAAATATTTTGAAAATTAAGTCGACATTGCTATTTATTTATAGGGTTAACTAATGGAATAGTCACTTACGTTTTCGGGGGTAAACTTTAGATCACTCTACCGTTAAACATTGAGAGTTGTTGACCTGGCAGCGAAAAAAATAAGGGTAAACTACTACAATGACCACTAAAGTTTATCCCATGTACATTTCTGCTCCCCAATTTTAAAAAATAAACAGTATGGTCACTATTAAAAGGGTTTCTTTATAACTTTACCCTTGAATTTTTAAAAATTTATTTTTTAACTCTAAAACTTTACAATCAATTACCACAATAATATTATAAAATGCTTAAATGAAAAATAGGTACCCAAAGTATACTCTTTTTAAATCTTAGGTGTCCAAATTGCTCCTATTTAATAACTAAACTTTCAAATTGCTCCTATTTTTTCACTCTAAATTATTCTATTATTGTTTAATCAAAAGGGTGCATTGACAAAATTTTGAAGTATAAAGGCTCAATTAGTTATAAAAAATCAAAGACTTAATTAATTTTTTTAAAGTTCAAGGATTTATAGTACCCTTGAACCTAAAAAAAAGAACTAGAAGTCCTCGTACCCACTCTGCTAGTTGCTAGTTTACAGTGTCATTTACTGCATAATTTGCTAGTTTAAAAATAATTTTTTAAAAATTCAAGGGTAAAATTATAAAGAAACCTTTTTAATACTGATCATAATGTTTATTTTTTAAAATTGGGGAGCAGAAATGTACGTGGGATAAACTTTAGTGGTCATTGCAGTAGTTTACCCTTATTTTTTTAACTGCCATGTCAGTAAGCCGTCAATGTTTAACGACAACAAATGGCCGAGTGACCAAAAGTTTACGCTCCGAAAACGTAAGTGACCTTACTGGTCGTTTTTCAAAATTAGTGATCAATTCTGTAATGGGGGAAAACATAAGTGACTATTCCAGTAGTTAACCCTTATTTATATATAAAATCAACTCAATCATTGTTCTCTTTCTCAATATTGTGTGTAGCTGAACTGAAGTTTCAAGATCAAGCCAAACTTCAATCATGTTGATCTCTTTTTCTTTAAACAAGACACTTGTTTGAGCTGTCATTTTAAAAGGATAAAAAAAATAATCGAAATTCGAATTCTAAATATTCTACTTGGATCGTATTCGAGCTTGATGTATTCGAATTTGGATCGATTTAAAGGTTTGTCTGTTAAATGGATCGAACTTAAACATTATAATATCCGATATGTTGCCATCTCTTCTTCAAACATGAACAACTAAACGAAAATAAAAATAAAAAAAACCAAGAAAATCAACAAAGACATAGCTGTCAATTTTACTACTTCAACACTCCTACTGTTCCAAATGGAGCTACTAGGAGAATGTTTTTCAAAACCCCTCATTATCAGTACATTAAATTTTATTCTTTATTTATATAGTATCATCTTTAAAAAATAAATATTTATTTATATTTAAAAAATCTTAATGGGTTATAATTTAATATGTGTTTGGATTTGGTCAAAATTAAATAAGAATTAAGGAATTGATAAATCAAGGAAAGCATGTGTATTTATGAGTTAACTAAGTGATTGGATACATAAATAAATCGTTTTCAGTTTCTTTAATAATCGGTTGTAAGTAACTTAAAAACAAATTGTTTAAATTTAAAATAATTAATTTAGCTGAAAATACCCATTGATTAGATCATACCATGTGCAATCTATCTTATATTTTTTTAATAAGGAAAATTGAATTTAAAATGTAGTTTCATAATGAACCTTTGTAGTTTGTAGTATTCAATCTGTATAAGTCAATTAGTTAGTTAAATATAAGTGATTATAAAAATTAAATAAATTTAATTCTAGAATTTTTTATGGTTTTTCATCGTCTAACCAATATATAATGACAAGTTGATATTAAATCTTAAACTTTTGGCATCAGAATTGCTCTTTCTTTATAGATTTAAAGATACAGGATAATGTTCAATATCTAAATTTTATAAAGAACGTACTATATTAAGAATAGGGAAGGAAGAGTTGACAAACTATTACAATTAAAATATTAAATTCATTGTTCGTCCCCTTCTATAATGGTGATAAAGGTAGATTGTTCATCATCTTTTGGGACTCGGGTTTGAGCACCAGTAATGCATATTGTGTGTGTCATCTTTGAGAAGACTAAGAAAGTTGAACATATGTTACATTTGCATCACACCAGCATATTCAAATTTATTGAAGTTATTTTCTTTTTATAATTCTTAAATCTAATCCTAATCCTACCTAGAGGGTAGGGGAAGGAGAGTGCTCCTAGTGAGACTAGAACTCATGACCTAAAAAAATATGAGGGAACAAAGATGAACAGTTTGACCAACTGGCCAAATTTATTGAAGTTATTGAATATTGTGATTTAAAACCATCGTATAAGTCTACCGAATTTTACTCAATTAATATCATTATCGACGTAACAAATAGGAGATTAAGCATTCATGTCATCAAATTTAAAAGTAGCAAAAAAATATGAATAGTCTAGATATTGTATAAATTGATCAATAATTTTTTAATAAGACCTAATAATTGCTGAATTACATGTGAGAGTGCAAACTTTATTGGAAACTTGAGATTTGATTAATATTGTGTCCATGTGGCTTACCAAATGTAGTTTGAGAAGAAAACAGAGAAATTCCCAATCCCATGTGCTACTTACTCCAATCATGGCATGCACAAGCTTCAAATACCTTCAAATATTCCCAATAATTTTGGGTAGAGGTATGATATTCTAATCAATTAAACAAAACTCAAAACCAAATTTACATAATAAGATTGTGAATATTATTATTGTAGGGGGAGAAACCATTAAAACTAATTGTTTCTAGGGATCTAAGACTATAGTCAACTTTTGTGATATTTTTTTTGTTTAACCATCGGTTATTACCCATTGGTTAATTAATTTAGATCGAATTTGTAAAGATTTATTATGAGAACAATCATTCCAATTAAATTTTTTTTCATTTCAAACATTAGAATTTGAATTTCTGACCATACTTAAAAGATCTAACGACTTCATACGGCTAAACCTACATGTTATTGGTTATTTGTGATAAATTTTTAGTAAGGCATAAAACTGCTCAATTGGAGCATGTGCGAGCGTAAAGTTTAAAACAAAGCTTGAGATTTGATGAATCAGTCCATGTGGCTTACCAAATATAGTTGGAGCAGAAAAAAAAAATTGGAAAAATACTATTTGCTATCTGCTCCATACCCAATCATACATCTATCATTAGAAATATAGGTCTCGTCTAATTGTTTTGATAGATTTAGAACACTAATAGGTCTAATTATGATTTGTTTACCTTTTTTAAAAAAATTGTAAAATTAGTCATTTTATCTTAGTACTTTACTGAATTAATTGCACCACACATCCCCAAACTATTATACTCATTTTATATTTGTCTTTAAATATTTATTTGTCCTAAATTTATCTCCAAATTATGACCTTCATTCTAAATTAGTCTACAAACTTTTGAATTGTTTCAGTTTCATTCTCAAATTATCGTTTATGTCACATCATATTATTACATAATATGCATCAGTGTCTACACAACAATTAACGATTTTGATAATGGCTTTATTAACATGGGATATGATTAGCAAATATTGATGATTCCGTGACGAAATTAGAACGTTCAAACGTTTGGAGACCAATTTAGAATGAGAGTCATAGTTTGAGGATGAAATTGTAATGTTTAAAAATTTGAGGATCAAATTTTGAGGACATGTTGTACAAATAACTCTAATTTATTCCTTTTACTTCACAAAAACAGAAAAGTTAATCTAGATGCTGGTGACTTGTTGTAAATCGTTGACTTGGAAATTTTCTAATGTCTGAAAAGTAAAGGATCGATTACATAATTAGACCATGAATATTAAGTAATGGTAGGCCAACCTTACATGACGTATTTGATGAGATTATGGAGATAGCAACGGCGGACTCACATGAACATTGTTTTTATTTTCATTCAAAACACCTCATCACATGAACATGCTGCTGCATTGACCAGCTTTGACCTGCCTATAAATAACCCTTCCAAATCCAACTACAAGGCACTTTCATAATCAACTCGGTTTTCTTCTCGATTCGATTCGGTGTCGAAAATGGGCATCCATTTACCTTCTGTGATTCTTCATGCCAAGCAAGTTCTCAAGTTGCAGTCAAGGCACCAGAAAGATGTGCCAAAAGGCCACATTGCAGTTTATGTTGGGAAAATCCGGAAGACGAGATTCGTTATTCCGATTTCGTATTTGAACCACCCTTATTTCCTGGACTTGCTCAATCGGGCGGAGGAAGAGTTCGGGTTTAATCACCCGATGGGCGGTCTTACGATTCCGTGCGACGAAGATGTTTTCATTGATCTCACTTCTCGGCTGCATGGCTGCTGAAAATATGAAACCAGAGTTGCCGAGCTTGTAGAATGTAGGAAATGTAAATGTGGATGGCTTTTGACAATGAAAATTGGAATTCTTTTTTGAATCATATATACATTGGTTCTTGAGTTTGTCTGTCATAAATTACAAGTGTAAATTCTTGCCTAAACTAGAAAATTCAATTCATATGAGATATTGATTATTTAGCTCGAACTCGAAATAATTCAATTCTAAAATGATTGAACAAGTAATTAGAATTCGAAATATCCAAACTTGAATGATCTAATCTATAATAATAATAATAAAAACTTAATTCGACAATATTCTTAAACTTTACTGACAAAACTGCTCAAATGTGGGTCTCGTAAAGATAACAATATTCTCTTTTTCATTGGAACCAATCCCTTTTAATATTCAATCTTAATTCCATTTATGTTTATTAATATTTTTTTATTTAACTACCGGTATCCAACTCATTTGTTGACTAATCCGAATCGAGTACTACATACGCTCATTATGGGGGCGACCCTTCCAACCCATTTTGCTCAATTCACAACTCCAGGATTCGAACTCATTGCCTTGTTTAAGGAATCTAGTGTTTTATCCCACTAGACCAACCGGTTATAATTTCAATCGACTTTTTCATGAAGGAAAAAAAAAGTATGAAGTAGAGATGGGCACGGGTCGGGTCGGGTTTTTGGCCCACCTGAACCCGGCCTGAACGCATACTTGAAAAAACCCGAAACGACCCAACCCGAGCTATTAAAAAATAATAAATTTTTAGGGACTTAATTGTAAAAACTAAATTTTAGGGACTTAATTGTAAAAAAATAAATTTTAAGGACTTAATTGTAAAAATAATAATTTTAATGACCTCATTGTGAAAAAATATATAAAGAGTGAGCATTATTGTGAATATTCCTAAAAAAATTAAGAAAAATTATACTATTAGTCTTTGGTCGGGTCGATTTTTTTTTACCTTAAACCCGAACTCAACCCCACTTTACCCTTTAAAAAATTTAACTCAACCTGACCCGAATGTGTTTTCTATAAAAAAAAAAACGACCCGATCGGGTCGGGTGAAATTGCCATCCCTACTCTGAAGTGAAATAAATATGGAAATCCAATCTTATGGACATTAGTTGGGCCAAAATAATACATTAACGGGCCTCTAAGCACTACCGCCCACAAAAAAGTTTTAAATCGCACAGCCTTAAGCGTCGCTTCGTGCGACGCCATAAACGGTTTCTTTCACGTCCCTGTTTCTCTATTTGAACAGTGGCATTACCAGGTACAGTTTTGTTCTGTTTGTTTTCCTTGATTCTGCTCGTCTTTTTTTCCCGAGAAAATGGGGTCATTTCTTTCAAGAACTCTTCTGTATGTAAACGACAGTCGTCTCTTTTTCCACCACCATGCCCCATTTTTTTAATCTAATGCTTAATTTATGTGTTTTTTTTTCTTAGATTGGCTTTTGGTTATGCTTATCCTGCATATGAATGCTTCAAGGCAGTGGAAAATAATGATAACCCAGAAATTCATCAACTTAAGTTTTGGTGTCAGTACTGGTATGAGTAAATTGTTCAAATTCTGCAGTTCTATATATTCATATCCTACTGTAATTACTTCGATCTAAAGCCATGTCACGTATCTAATACGTCCTCGTACCGACGATATATTAAGTACAGCTTGAGTACTTATAAAATTGCCGTTTTTCGTCTCCGTTTTGGTACTAGTAGTCCTCCACTGATCACATACTAAATTATGTAGGGTGTTGGTTGCCATCCTAACAGTTTGTGAAAAAATTGGAGATGTTTTCGTCTCATGGTATGGCCTCTTACTTTCATTGTATTTGTCTATAATTGTTTTTTTATATTCGATGCACTGACGGTGTACAATGTTAATCGTTTTCGATTAAGGTTGCCATTGTACAGTGAAGTGAAACTGGCGTTCGTTGTTTATCTTTGGTACCCTAAATGGAAAGTAAGTATTTCCAAACATTTTAAAGCTTCTAAATTTACGTAATATCTTTCTACTTAATCAAACATGTTGTGAAGTTGTTTAATTCATCACTGTCTCAGGGGACAACTTTTGTGTACAACTCTTTTCTCCGGCCATATGTTGCGAAACATGAGACCGACATCGATTGGAACTTGTTCGAGTTCAAGGTGAAAGCGAGGGAGGTTTGGTTTGTTTATTGGCATGAGGCAGTGGATTATGGCCTCGCAAGGTTTCACCGGATGTTGCGGTGTTTTTCTTCTCAGGAACCTTCTGTGCCTCGTCTTGATCAGGTTCGAATTTTAAATTATGACATTTGTGAATAGAATAAATGAGTATTTACGGTACTCGATTCAAATTTTGAAATCAGGTTACCGAACCCAAGCAGTTGGAACAACAACATCTTCCGGTTTCTTTGAGCTTGTCGGTGTCGGAGGAACTACAAACATCTAATTACAAGGGAACTAAAACCAAACGTTGTGGCATTTGGAGGATTTTCAAGAGAACTAAACCCCATAAGAAATAGTAGTTAGCTACCGACCGAAAGATGAATTTACAGTTAAGCAAGACATCAAAGTCAGAATATCGAGTGTGTTTCTAGACTTGTCGATTTATTTTAGACTAAAATATTCATATGTAAATAATGACACAGCAGCAATAGTTATAAAATTATTTTTTAACTATCGTATGTTAAGTTAGCACATTTATTTATATATCATTTTTATATCAGTGTGTATTGTTATATATGTTTGCTATGTTATTTCAATGCATATAAAACATTTACAGTTAAAGTGTTTAAAAAAATTAAGATCAAAATAATTAGTCTGTTAAACGCTAATTTTTTTTATTATTGTACCTTTTGAGAATAAAAAGAAAATGAGCTTCCATAGAACTTAAACTTCAATTCTTCGATCTCATAATCTCGTACTACCTTATGATCTCATTATAGAGTTGTTCATTGTCTATTATCAGCAAGCAAAATTCGACTGGACTAGAAAAAATAAATTTTTTATACGATTAAATTTGGGGGGAATCGATTTGGTTTGACTCGAACCATAATCTCATAAACTTTGAACTTTGTTTGATATATGTATCACATATGAACAATATATATTTGTATATTAAATATGATTATAGAAAGTCATTTAAATTAAAATCGATTAGTGCTATAATATTATAAATTATTACAATTAAATTTGAACAGAAACTTAAAATTTTCAACTCAAAAAGAAAATTTAATTACAGTTTAAATTATAAAATATGACTTGTAAATTCGACTAAGTAAAAAAAATTTACCCGACTAAAACAATCAGACGCTTATCCGTTTCTGCTACAGAAAAAGATAAAATGCAGAAATTCTTCCACCAGATTGCTGCCACGCAGCATTGTAGGCGACCGGAAATAATCAAAGGTTAATCGACTTTAGGGCCCACAAGTGCACGCGTCACCGTCTTAGTTAGGGGCCGACAAAGCTCTAAAGCCGAAAAGGTGGGGGATTGTGTGATGGGTAGAGGTGCTTATTACGAATTGAATACTACTCGATTTAACTTGATTCAAAAATTATCTGACTCGTACTTAATTTGATATTTGATAAATTTAATAAAATTTTATTCGACTCATTGTTTAACTTGATTCTTTGTTCATTAAACTTGGTAAATGCAAAAGGTTTTGAAATTTTGAACCCTTATTTTATGCATAAATTATTTAGTAAGTCTTTAAATTTCTTTTAGAGTTTTCAATTAACATTCAAACTTCTTAAAACATAAACTTTTAAGGTAACCATCAAAAGATCATAAAAAATTTATAAATGAGCTACTCGCAAATTTATTCAGTTGACTTTAACCTTTCTCAACTCCACTCATAGTGATTTTGAGTCAAACTCAAATTTAAATCAAGTCATTTGATTTGAACGTTAATCGAGTTTTAACTAAATTAAATTTTAACAGAGTCCTTAAACCGTTCAACTCAATTAGCACATTAATGATTTGGTCGCCCCCAAACCGCCCCACGTGTCCTATCCAGACCATAAATTTATGGGGAGGGAGGTCAGCCTGCCCTTCAGCTCGTCTTTAGTTAAACAATCAAAGGGCAACTCACCATAAGCTCAAAGGCCAAAGCCAAAACCAAAGCCTGTGTCATCACTTTTAACTCGTGCTCCACTCACGGGACTCACTCACAACAACAACAAAAACTCACAAGGAAACCACACCCTTTTGATCCAAAAAGGCCAAAAGAATTGAATGGAGATGAAGAAACGTGAGCAGGTTCTAGACGGTTCGGCCATAATGGAGTTGGTTGAGAACGATGAGGTTTTCACCACTTTCGTCGATCATAAGTTCAAGGACCTCGACAAGGACAGCGATGGTCACCTGTCTGTAAAAGAGTTACAGCCCGCCGTTGCTGATATTGGTGCTGCTCTCGGCTTGCCTGCTCAGGGTTCTTCTCCCGATTCCGACCATATTTACTCCGAGGTCTGTTGTCACTTGTCTCTCTCTTTTCAACATGGTCGGCTGTTTCTTTTTATCTTCACACACTGGAGGAATCTAGTGACGAATGTTGTGGAAACTTTAGCTGTCGTTTTTGAACTTTGCTGTGCATATAAGTCATGAAAAAGATTTCAACTTGACCAAACTCAAGTTGGTTTTATAATTATTCATTAGGTAATGCTCTGGACCATGTCCAGGCCATGGTCTGCATGATTTGTCATCATTCTTCTCTCGGAAATAAAAAAGGACACAACTGGTGGATGTTTGTGTTCGACTGTTCGGTGTTGGATTGGTTGTGTTGGGATAAGAAGCTGACTTTCAGACATGTTTCTTTTCAGGTTTTGAATGAATTCACCCAAGGAAAGCAGGAAAAGGTGAGCAAGACAGAGTTTAAAGAGGTTCTTTCCGATATTCTACTAGGTATGGCGGCTGGTTTGAAGCGAGACCCTATCGTGATCCTCCGTATCGACGGCGAAGACCTCTCGGAGTTCGTTAACGGTCCGAGTTATGAAGCAGAGATGGTGTCTCTATTTCAACAGATTGTGTCGGATGATGCGGTATCCCTGCGGGATTGCATCGTTAAGGCTTTCGAGAATCTTTCGGTCGATCACGGCGTGCCGCCTTGTTTGGATTCTTGGGTAGTTTAATTTAATTTCTTCATGGATTTATAGTTCAATCTTTGTATGTAATGTTATGAAAATTGTTTCCCCACTTTGTTCTGCCTTGTGTTTGCTTGTGTAGGTCATAAGCAACATCATAGAACCGGCTCTGCAATCATGGGATGGCAATGGTCAAGAGAAACTTGTCTCTCAAGAAACATTCCTCGAAGAATTCAAGAGTGTCGCGGAGCGTGTGGCACAGAATCTTAAGGAGCAACCGGTAATCGTCGCACATAGCGAAAACACCTTCGATGGAAGCGGCATTAAAAGACTACTATCCAATAAATTTGAACTAGACAAGGTATATATATGTGTATGCTCTTCTTGTCCTCTCACCCTATACTCTGTGTGTATGTTGGACTTATGAAGGAATGGATTTTTGCAATTGCAGTCACTGAATATAGCTCTAGAAAACGTCCCGAAAGATCGCAACGGAAAAGTGTCGAAGGAGTATTTACGTGCGGTGCTAGATGTATTGGCTCCATCGGCCGGTTTACCTCCAATCGGTGCAGTCGAACAGGTAATGCAACAACATATGTATACTGCAACCATAAGCCTATTTCAGTCCACTTAAACCAAAGTTGTTGAAATTTCTCCAGATCGACAAGGTTGTTGCTGATGCATTCGACACGGTAAATGCAAACGACGGGAAGATGGTTAAAGAAGACGAGTTCAAGAAACTATTGACAGAGATCCTGGGGAGCATCATGCTGCAGTTAGAGGGCGATCCCATCTCGATTTCTTCGAATTCCGTCGTGCGTGAGCCCCTTGAATCGTCCTCGTCGCTGCTGCAGCCATCATCCTAGCTGCATATCAAAGATATCTCTTAATATAGATATCAAGGGTGACAAAAATAAGGAGGGACAATAAATTTTGGTTAATTTCAAGTAAACTTCCAGTAGTTAAGTTTGCAGGGGACTGTGTTGTGCTAATGATATGTATTACCTTACTTATATACATGCAAACACAGATAAAAGCAAAGTCTTTCTCTCAATGGAAACTCGAAAAAACTCGAACAACTCGACTTAAATTTTATAAACTCTATTTGACTCGAAAATATTTAAATAAAACTTGTCAATTTGACTAATTCGATCCAATACTCAACACTATACAGAAAAAAGAACATGAAAAAATGTAACCACAAATATGAGCATATGGGAAAATTATGGAGGGTCCTAGATTGTTGGAGTTAAGTAAAGAAACAAAGAGGTTGATGGTTTTCAATGGGTCCACGTGCTTCCATTAATGTGTGAAAATGGACAAGATCCTTGTGTTGTGTTCCTTGTTCTTATCTTCCCATCCTCCTTTTCTTGAAGCTGAAATCTGCAGATTAAGATAATGTTTCTGAGTTCAAAGTACCAAAATAGCAAGACTTTAACTTTCTATCTTTATAACAGAAAGTCGAGTTTATGAAATTTTCAATTATTTTTAAATCGAATCGAGTTTTACTTACGACTACATTAACTAACCCAAATTCTAACACGGTATGGGCCATTAACTAATTCAAATATAATTTGAGTACTTATTTTGTAGTTAATCCTTAATTAAATATAATCAATAAACAAAAACATGCTTGACCATCAGATTAAGAAACACTCGTGGACCCCATTCGACCAATGGTTGAAGGTAGGGGTGTGAAAAACTAACCCGACCTGGTAACCTGCCTGAAACCCGATCGAGTCAGAACCTGGTTTAACCCGAGAATTCAAAGACCGAACCCGACCTGCACCCGACCGAAACGAACCCGAACCCGAATTTGACCTGTAACTGTAGAAACCGAACCCGAACTGCACCCGACCGAAGTGAACCCGAACCCGAAATTGACCTGTTACTGTAGTAACCGAACCCGACCTGCACCCGACCGAAACGAACCCGAACCCGAGACTAACCTGCCAGATAACCGATTTAACCCGACCTGTTTGGACCCGACCTGTTTTGAATCCGACCTGTTTTGAACCCAACCTGTTTTGAACCTGAACTGTTATTGACCTGAACTGTTATTGACCTGAACTGATATTGACCTGAACTGATATTGACATGAACTGATATTAACCTGAACTAATACTATTATTTGATTTGCTAATAATGATAATTATCTGACATTTAAAAAAGTTATATTTAATGAATATAAAATAATGTCAATTATTAAAAAATTTTAAAATTAATAATAATTTCAAGTATTAATAAATTAATTAACTTAACTTCAATTAAAAGATAAATTGAATTAATAATAATTCTAACTATTAATAAATTGTATTTCTAATTAACTTGACTGTTATTTTGAAATAACTTCAAATATAAACTATTATACTTAATTAACTTAAGTGGAATGAATAACCATTATTAAATTAAAATTTTATACTTAATAAAATTAAGTTAAATGAAAAAAATTATTAAATTAAATTTATATTCTTAATTAAAATAAGATGATTTAAATTTTTTATTATAGGAATAAATTAATGCTAAATAATTAACTTGCATTCGTTTTAATTGAAGTTAAGTTAGTTATTAAATTAACTTAACATAAGATTAAAAATAAGTTTAATTAACTTGCATTCATTTTAAGTTAAATAATCAAACATTATTAAATCAAATTGTCTTTCTGAATTCTGATAAACTACTTAATCTACTTAAGTTGAATGAATAACCATTATAAAATTAATTTTTTATACTTAACTAAATTTAGTTAAAAGTTATTAAACTAATAATAATAATAATAATAATAATAACTAATAATAATAATAACTAATAATGATAATAAGCATAGTAAATATATAATAGTAATAATAATAATTGTATTTAAGTATATAATAATAATAATAATAATAATAATAATAATAATCCCTAAAGCACTAACCACTAAACCCTAAACCCTAAACGTTAAACACTAAACACTAAAAACAAAAATCATAATCCATCAATATATATATATATATTACATGTATGTATGTACGTATCATTTTATGAACAGTAAACCTTAAACCATAAACCCTAAAAACCATAACCTATCAATATATATATATATATATATATATATAATACATGTAAGTATGTTTGTATTAATTTAAGATCAGTCAACCCTAAACCCTAAAAATCATAATCCATCAATATATATATATATATATAATTAATGTAGGCATGTTTGTATTAATTTAAGATCAGTAAACCATAAAGCCCAAACCCTAAACCCTAAACCCTAAAAACCATAATCCATCAATGTATATAATTAATGTAGGCATGTTTGTATTAATTTAAGATCAGTAAACCCTAAACCCTAAAAATCATAATCCATCAATATATATAATTAATGTAGGCATGTTTGTATTAATTTAAGATCAGTAAACCCTAATCCCTAAACCCTAAAAAAATCCAATAGTCCCAACTATATATATATATCACATATACGTAATCCCCTAACCCTAAACCATAAACCATAAACCCGAAGGAACCCGACCTGAAATGAACTCGACCTGAAACGAAACCGACCTGAAATGAACCCGACCTAAAAACGAAACCGACCTGAAACGAACCCGACCTGAAACGAAACCGACCTGAAATGAACCCGACCTGAAACGAAACCGACCTGAAACGAAACCGACCTGAAATGAACCCGACCTGAAATCAACCTGTCAATTAACCGTTTTGGCCCGACCTGAAATGAACCGACCTGAAATGAACCCGACCTGAAATGAACCCGACCCGAAATGAACCCGACCTGAATTGAACCCGACCTGAAATGAACCCGACCCGAAATGAACCCGAACCCGAACCGAATCGAGTCAAAACAAAAAATGACCCAAAATGACCTGTAACCGATTTGACCCGACCTGACAGAGCCCGACCTGAAACCCAACTGTTGACCTGTTTTTACATCCCTAGTTGAAGGTGTTACATCGTCGACAATAATACCATGTTTTTTTCTTTAGACCTGAGAGAGCATTATTGGATTTGCAAAAGAGAATTTCCAGGGAAAAAATCAGCTCAAAAGTGAAGAAAAAAAGCGGCAGCTGCAAAGGAAAGGGTTTTAAAGGAACAACCATGGCTGATCATGGCGAAAAACGCCCGATTTCATCCATCCTTATCGTCATTGGTAGAAAAAAAAAAAACCCACTTTCTGTACTTTCCCATGTTTATTTTCTATGTGATGCTTATTGGGTTTTGTTTTAATATGCAGCTATGCAAACAGAAGCTTTGCCGGTGGTGAATCAGTTTCAGCTGGTTGAGAACCCTCACTCTTCGTGAGTTCCCCTTTTGCTATTTCCAATGTTTTTTTTTGTTAAAGTTTGTATCTTGGAAAGTTTAATCCCTTAAAGTTAAGAAATTTGATGTTGGGTTGGTCTTTTTATCATCAATGTTTCAGTGTGTTTGCTTATTTGTTCTTCTTTTGTTATGCCCATTGGTATTGTTGCAGGTTTCCGGATGGGGTCCCTTGGGTCCATTATCATGGTACATACAAGGACATTATAATAAATCTGGTTTGGCCGGGAAAAGATTTGAGCTTGGGTAAGTAATTTCTTTCGTGCAAAAAAACAATCGAAATCATCGATTTTCGCCTGTTAATCTTCCTTTAGAAGTGATCTGGCTGCTTTTAGTTAGCTGCAAGTTATGATGTATGGTTCTTGTAGAAACTTAGGAGCTCTGATTAAAGACTACAAATGTTTCAGACATAAGTAACATGAAAATGCTTGACTTTATTGGTAAGCACTCGAATCAGTTGCGCGAGGCAAGTTACATCTGCCATGTAGGTAGTGGAGATGTTGACGATCGGAAGCTCCTTTCATTCGCTATTCCAATTTGTTAAATTGTCTGGTTAATTCTTTGCAGGGGTTGATAGTGTCGGCACGGTTTCTGCTTCTCTTGTGACATACGCATCCATTCAGGCATTGCAGCCAGATCTGATCATAAATGCTGGCACTGCCGGTGGCTTTAAGGTAACTCCAAGCACTGATATTTTGCTCCTTTTCTAGAATTAAGGGGAAAAGATCATAGTAGCAAATGTTTTGTGTATTTATTCTTGGATTCTTCCAGGCAAAGGGAGCAGGGATTGGTGATATTTTTCTCGTATCTCATGTTGCATTCCATGATAGAAGAATACCGATCCCGGTGAGTAATGCTGGCCCTTAGTCTTCAATCAGTTTACTTCTCATTCCGTGATTCGTGAAGGGTGGTGATACGCTGACCACGTAGTTTCTGTTCTGTAGAAACTGTTGATATCATTGTGAAACTTGAACCTAGTTTGTGCATTGCTAAGCTCTTCTATGTAATCTCTAAAGATATACATTGGTAACTATTTTTTGTTTCTTCTATAGGTTTTTGATCTATACGGTGTTGGTTCGCGGCAGACCTTCCCGACACCGAATCTCTTGAAAGCACTTAACTTGAAGGTGAATTATTTTGTTTGCTTTCCTCTTTGTCTGGCAATAGAGCTGGTTTGTTGGGCATGTTTTGAACTTCTAAAATCTCTTTCAACCTACATGTCTTTGCCTTGGAATTGCTTGTTGGTCAAGTTAAGACTGCCGTTGGTCGTTCCTAGATAACTTCTATGCCTCGTCGAGCATATGAAATGTTTGCACTTGCATCTACTTTACGAGGGCAATTTCCATTTACTTTTCTCCATGTTTCAGGCCGGCAAATTATCCACGGGCGATTCTTTGGATATGACCCCTCAGGATGAAGCATCAATCACGGCGAATGATGCTACGGTCAAAGACATGGAGGTACATCTCTTACCGAATAAACTGCAAAACAGATCATATCATCCACAAAAACCACGCATGCTACTCGAAAGAGAGACTTTTTGTACTTCAAAACTTTGAAGCTTACTGCCATAATATATATGTTCTTTTGTTTCAGGGAGCTGCTGTAGCCTATGTGGCAGATCTTTTGAAAGTCCCTGCAATATTTGTTAAAGCAGTGACAGATATAGTAGATGGTGAGAAACCAACTACAGAGGAATTCCTGCAGAATTTGGCTGCAGTCACTGCTGCCCTTGATAAAGCCGTCGCTCGAGTCGTCGATTTCGTCAGCGGAAAGTGCCTGTCTGAACTTTGATTTTTGTCCTATTATCACTTCTTTCATTCTGAAATATATGTGACAATAAAACTTGTAATTCTTACATCCATGAGATGCAAACAACAGAGATGAAATGAGTGTTGTGTTTGAATAAAACAGTCTTAAAGGTGGATATCATATCCCATTAGCTTTTGTTTTGATTTTTGTTATGTGGTATCTTTTTTCATATTTTTTTATATTTAAATAAAACAACTAAAAATAGGATGGATTAATAAAAATACATATATACAAATCCACCTATGATTATTCATTTAATAAGTTTTTTACAAAAAAAATTTACATAAAATGATTTTTTTGCCACATAATCTAATTAACATAGGTGATCTGAATCTGTCTCAGCTTATTCTAATAATTTAAGCATTTGACACAAAATGCTAATCCATCTATGAAATCTTTTACGTATAAATAACCATAAAAAAGTTTCAGCCTCCTCAAATATACAGTCCACTGATTTCGAGTAAAAAGAAATGCGTCGAGAGCGAAAAACAAGGACAACTCGTCACGTTTTGTAACCCAGTTATACTTCTTTACGCCAGCAAGCTCATCGACAACCAGAAAACGGCATATTCACTTATACCACTCCGGAGGGAAGACGGAGAACAAGCTGCCCTCCGAATACACTGCAAAGCACAAATGACTGTATAAGTAAACATTAATGATATGTTTAGCTAGTACCATATACTACAACGGTTGTACGAACCTCTTGATATAATAGTAACAGAAGTCTGCTAAAATAAAAGTTTGGACGATTTCGGATATAAGAACCATAGAAGGCCACAATCCGTAACCTAGGGCTACCAGCAAGTGTCCTCGACTGTCTAAAACCTGTTGAAAGTGGTAGAGAATGAATTAATATCTTAAGGCAATCAATCACTGTTATAATAAATCAAAATAACAGCTCCACAACCACCGGCATCGTACAAAGGTTTCACCCCTACACAAGAATATTAATGTTCTATGTTGCCTGATTCTTCATTTTTCTAAAAGTATCCGTGTCAGATACAGTTCTGCGTAACTATATCCGACACTCACAGCAAAGTCCAAGTAACATAGCTTATGTTAACACACAATGTGGCTTATCAACCTGACATTGATTCGCGTGTAGCAATAAGCTGACAGGCAAAATGGCATTTAGTTCGAACATCAGTACCATTCTTCGTGTTTGTTCAAGCTGTCTATTATTTGCAAAGTGGATAAATTTTACAAAAACAACTCAGTGGGTTTTGATTTCAGCATTGCTAAACATCAATAAAAATTTAACCAAAACCAATCATGTTCGACTTCTCATCAAAGGATCTAACCTGGAGAACCCAGTGAGCACAGCTGAGGAACCTTGCAATACCCAGTGCAAATACATAATGAGCAGTGAAAGGCTCAACAATCTGCAAGCACAAGAAAATGAGTTACAGCGAACTCGTGTAAACCTTCTAAATGTAATATATTATTCAAGTAATTCCTACCTTAGTATTTTGCATCACTTGCAACTGAGGTAAAACTGAAACAGCTTCCAGATATACACAGAACGCCCAGAAAATCCGGTTCATGAGATTATGAGAAGTTGATGGATGGATACAGAAAGCTAGTACTGCACAAGGGATAACCTGCATCCAAATTCCCGGATATGACTTCTAGAAAGTGTTCAAAAGAATAATCCATTTGAGCAACAAAGTTGATAATTCTGCTGTTAATACGAGTCCAAGTGTAACAACACAAACGGTAACACCTTTAATTGTGTTAGCTCAACTGGTTATATACGAAACAAACAGAACAAGATATATAGATATCTAGGAATAATTCAAAGCTAATATGACTGATGGAGACTTACAACATAGTAAATGGCAAAGTTATCCTTGTCTTCCATGTAGCTGGACTTCAGTTTGAAACGGATCATGTAAATAACCCACAAGGTCGTAGCCAATGTGGCTAAATCGAGTACGGTGTGTATATCATATTCCATGACAAAGCTACAGTACAGCCTAACAGCTAAAAATATAGCTGTTAGTTCTTGGGATTTCAGTGATAGTCCTGACAACATTCAAAAACATTTCCAAAACAAGTAAGTCCGGCATTTCCGCCGATAAAGAATTTCTACACTTCAGTTAAAACATAATAAAAACAATCAGGAATGTATCATTAATTAATTTAATCACATGAAAAAAGATTAAAATACATACTGCATATTTTATTTATTAATCAAAGTATCAAACATTCTGGTCATACATGCAAGTTGTCGAAATCGTAAAAATCGCATATTTTAATCAAACATAAGAATTACCATAGTTTGCAAACAAAAACAGAGAAAACTCTATCAGACAGGTTACTAGCAAAGTATAGACATAAAAACAGACCAAACTCATAAAATCATCAAGTGAGACAATCAATAAAGGGCTTCCCTTTGCATCATAAAAGCAATCCTTCATTGTAATTTGATATGATACCTTAAGAAAAACATTTAATCCATGTTAATCAGACCCGAGCGTGAGTGTTCGATACGGATACGAACACGAATATGATTAATTTTTTTTCAAAATTTTTGTATTTTAATAATAATGAAGATTCCAAGCCAAAGTATTATTAAATATTCGTATATGTATATATGACATCAAAGTTAACTATACAAATCTTCAACAAAATCAATCAAAATTGACTAACTCTCCCACTTCATGACAGCTAAGAAAAATTAGAACAAAGCAATGATCTTTATCTATCAGAGATCGGCACAATGCAATCAAACAAGAAACCTAAAAAATATTTGCAACATTTCCATTACTTTATATAATTAAAATTAGCAAAATCAAAATCTGAAATTTCCGTATGAAATGAGGAAAATTAAAGCTTTCTTTTATTGGGTTGGGGATTACCGGCACAAGTTTTCTCTTTTGTGAGTTTATAGATGAGGACAGAAATTCCGAGGGAGTGGACAGACTCGGCGGCGACGAAGAGATTGTCGTGGTCGTGTACGACAAATCGGAGGAAAATGAGCGCTGCCATCCCCGATACCACCGCCATGAAAGCCTTCACCTTGGGCGGTTGTCGTCTCACCCACATCGTTAAGGCGTGGATCAGCTTCTTCTCTGCCCTCATGTTGTGTTGTTTGTTACTTTTTTTTCCCGGGAAAGAAAGAGAAAGGGAGGGAAAATGGGGAATGCGCCAATCCGGAAATGTGATTACGTTAATGGAAATTCTTTGAGCTTTGGGATTTGATTTTATAGTTTGTGTTTAATTAAGGAAATTCTTTATTTGGTTTTGGGGTTATTATTTTTAAGGAATAAAAAATTAGTATCTAAATTTAAAATTACAGAGTGGATTAATTTTAATCCACCGACAAAACACATACGTTTCCCCCATAAAACATAACCTCTTAATTAATACTACTATAATTTGAGTGAAAAGTATTATTTTAAAATAATTTACACAATGTCTTTAGTTTTAGCTTTATGGTTTAGATCACAAATAAGTATCTAAAATATGTCACATTTTTATCTAAGTATATAAAATATTTTTTGATCAAAATAAGTAGGTAAAGTATTTTTCTATCAAAATAGGCACCTAAAATATTTTTTAGTCAAAATAAGTACCTAAAATATATTTTTGAGTCAAAATAGATTCCTAAAAATTAATATGTTGCATTGATTTAAAAATACTGCAAAAAATATACTTTTGTACCTATTTTAACCAAAAAATATTTTTAGAGACTTATTTTGACAAAAAATGTACTTTAAATATTTATTTTGACCAAAATATACTTTAAATATTTAGATAAAAAAGTGATATGTTTTAGGTACTTATTTGTAATATAAGTTTTTAGTTTTTTTTCTATGACCGTTAAGAATACCATTTTTTTGTTTTGTTTCTATGGACAAAACACAACTAACACAACCATGGAATGATGCATGATTTTATTAAAATGAGATGGAAATTGTTTGCCTCTATATCATATTTTTTTATGCTTCACTTTAAAAATAGTAGGTTTAAGATTTAGAGTTTAGAATTTAAGGTTAGAGATTGTGGTTACAGTTTAGGTAATTAAGGTATGGTGTATATTTTAGGGTTTAAGATGTGGAAATTAGGTTTATGGTTTAAAATTTAATTTTTAAGTAATTTTTAGTACAAGGTATAGAAGGAGACATGATTAAGGACAGAGAATTTTTACCCATTAAAATGATGCGAACTATTAAAGAGTAATATTAGAAATATAGAAGGTGCAAAATTAAATTATCTGTAAAAAAAATATATGAACTATAAGAAAACTTAAATTCTTTTAAGTGTGTGTTTGTCCCTCTCAACATTGTTTCTTGTACATAAGTCCCTATAAAAATGAAAAATGTCTTACTTTTGAGGACAGATTGAACTATTGATTTACGTAATTGAAAGTAACTAATTAGATTTACATTGAGATCTAAAATCTAATTAGTGATCTAATTTGAGTACTTTTACAGAATAGACCTCAACAGAAAACTAAAGAGTAACGACAGCGAGTGATTGAGTTCAGTAGCTCCTCATATAAAATTATCGACTCTAGAACACAACCTAACCTGAAAGTTCAGTTCTTATAGCATTAGATTCTTGAGCTTGATTTCTTTTTCCCATGTTGGACAGATATTTCAATGGATCTACAAATAAGTAAAAATGAAAAAAAAATGGCAGAACAGAACAGAACTGGAAGTAATTGTGCAAATCAAACAGAATCATTCTACAATGATCAAATATACTGAGGTGTTTTAAACTTTTTTTTTATTTCATTTCTACCATTTTCCATCTACTTGAAATGTCAGTAGGTGAAAAGCTAGAAAATTATAAAGTCCATGAATTTGATCTTCTCAAGAGCGGCTTCATTTGTTTGTCTTCCTCAATTGCTATCATACCTAAGTGAGATGGGTCCTCCAACATCATCTTTGCCACCAAATAACCCGCAATGGACCAGGTTTGAGCTTTACGCGATTGCTTACCGATGTATCGGCCCAGCTTTCCGTCGTAATACTCTGGCCAGTGGTCTTTCAGCAACCTGGCTTCCGCTATTTCGATGGCACGCCTTGCGATTTGGGGCCGTCCGGTCTTCACGCACGCGGCTGTAAGCAGCCATAGTAGCACTGGACACAATGCAGCAAGCAAAGGATGGAAATTTTTCCAACATAAGAACTAGAATGTTACATAAAATCTCAACAATCATAATCAAGGGCGTGATAAAGTCTAAAACATACCCGGCCATGATCCTCCATTGTGATAACTCCATCGGGTGTTTTTGGGATCGCATCCTGTTATAATACGCCATTCGTGAGTTTCCATGGCTGGATAACAAACTTTTAATGGCATTTCTCCGACCAACTCTTCCCAGCGTGACTCTATAAGATCCATAATTGCAGTCGACTGTTCAGGGGTAGCCAATGATGATAGAATTGCAATGCAATTACCTAAGCAGAACCAGCGGAAATCCATTCTTGCAGGGCTAACATTACCGATGAAGTAGCCACCACGAAGCGGCATGAAATCGAAAACCCACTCGGGAAGCGAGTCAGGCATTACATTAAACTTGTTGACCGCAGTGTGGGAATACTCTTCTGTCTTGTAACGATATATGTCGTTGAGCTGCTTCAAGTCGAGCCAAAAATAACTTCTCATGTGATAGCTTAAGGCATGCAGGCGTTTAACTATACGTTCCATGAACTCCTTTCCTTCATCATCTTGCTTGAGTAGAAGCAAAGCACATCTTAAAGCCATAAAGAAAAGAGCTTGAATTTCAATAGGATAGCCATATACACCCTGTAGAAACGATGGCAAAGTATTAAAGCTCAGCCAAGCAATATTGAAAGGGAAAATATTAAAACAGTTCTGAAACTAATTTATCCATGGCAAAGTATACTTTATCTAAGAAAAAAATTGAGCCGAAGAAGTTTTGGTATCTTATGGCTGCTACTTCTGTAAGCCAACACTAGTCCGAGGCCATTGCCAATAATCTCAATTAGGTTTCTTTAATGTCCATTAGATGCAGGAAGATATAAGAAAGGAATGTCAGGCAAGTAATGTTATACTTTTAGTAAATGAATTGGACAAACCCTGTTTGATGTTAGTGCTATATGTAACAGGGTATATGGCTATATGATGTGAACAACTCACCATTCTACGATCAATCATGCAGCAACCATCAGCACAGAGAAGGGTTGGAAATGTGTCGAATCCCTCCGACAAGCATAAGCTCAGAATTAGGCGCATACCCTTCTGGCATTCAGGCAACTCAGCCAATGAAGTGTCTCCGGTAGACTTTGTGTATGCTCGAAGCAAAATAATCCACCAAAATCCAGAATCAACAGGAGCAACTCTTCCTATTGCACTCTCCCCAAAATCTGCAATTAATGTCTCACTGTTCCTAACTGGATCATGGAGCACTTTAAAACTAGCAGGCATTACTCCTTCTCCTAACTGAAACCTATCGATCTTTTTCTCCCATGATTGAAGGCGAAGGGTCTTCAAAATGAAGTTCTTTACTATTTCTGGTTCCCCGTTCATCAAGAAAGCCAATGCACTAGGGACAAAGTCTCTTACAAAGACCTTTACAGAAAAATAAGCAATCAAATTTACGAACTCAGTATAAACCAGAGCATTCATAGGAGATTCGCAAAGTCAATCTCATACAAGGTTCAAGAAATAGAAGGCTTAATAAAGAAAGACAAATTAAATGGGTAAAATCATCGCATAAATCTAAAAAGAAAACATGTATATTAATATAGGGGCATTGAATGCAAGGAAAGGGATAAAAGGAACTGGATAAATTCAAATATTAAAACAATATTACAATAACAGCAAAAGTTTATACCAAATCATATAAACAGAAAAAAACTAAAATACCTCTACAACTTGCACTGGCTAGCAGTCAATAATAAAGGTCACCAAGAGGCACATCTTAACTCAAGTACGAGGAAAAGAAACATTGAGTCTGGCAGTGAGAAATATGCTAATAGTATCTTTTACTTTTAAATTAGGCACTACTTATTAGCTCTTTGCTCAAAAAAGAGCCACAGAACTGCAGAAGATGAACAAATAGAATATAAATTCAGCTCAAGGACCGAAGATTTTCACATTTCATCATCATCGCAAATATAATTACCATTTATCAAGCCTGATGACAGATAGAACATATGGGGTATAGGCTAATGAAATTGATATTACTCTTAACTGAGATGGAGTTACCAGAAAACAGAGTGCTCACCTGATCATAGTTTAGGTTTTCTTCAGTATTATCCAATGCTGCAATAGTCCCGACTGGTTGACCACGAAAATACACCAATGACCTTCTCAAGGCTTCCCAAGCTTCGGCAACCATTGGATGCGGGTCAAAACCAGTTTGTGACCTGGGTGTGCTAAAACCTGACCTTCTACCCACCGGCGAACAAACAGAATCCAGTTGCTCAAAAATGCGGGATGAATTAAGATCAACACCTCTAGTAGAATGATGCGGAGACATACCAATTGATAATTCGCTGATCGATCTTTCATCAAGTGATCTCTGTCTATCTATATTCAAAAGCCTAGGCTTCTCTAACAACTTTGAAAAATCACATTCTTCGTATTCAACCAAAGGGCAGAGTATATCCTCAGTTTTTATATTTTTATGATTCACATCCACATCCGGTGTCGACATTTCCGATAATATATATTTTAAATGATAACGACAAACTGAAGTAACTGAATTCTGATTCAAATCTTCAACGACCTATAGTTCAAAGTAAAACATGATTCAGATCATTAAACACTAAATTGCAGTTCATAATTAACCGAAGTAGCTCATTAACCAACAATCAATTAAGAGATCAAAACTAACAAGGCAAGAAATTTCCTTGATCTTACAGAAAATTCATGCATATATCAACATATATCATTTCTTGCAACAACAAAAAATCTCAAAATTCAAATCTTAATACACATTTAGGATTAATGAAAGCCAAGAATAGTGAGCATAAGATCATAAAACAGTTTTGCATGACTCAGATAAGTAATATTTCCGAGATTATATATTCTAAACTCTAAAGACAAACTGAAGGAACCGAATACTGACTCAAATCTTCTAAACAACCTACAATTCGAAGCAAACAGGTTTCAAATCATCACACACTTATTAATTGCATGTTAAAATTGCATCTCAAAACTAAGAGAAGCAGCTCATTAACTAACAATCCAATTAACCGATAAAAACCTGCAAAGCCAGAAAATTCCTTGATCGAACAGAGAATTCACAAATATATCAACATATATCATTTCGCACAATAACAAACAAACAGAAAACCTCGAAATTCAAATGTTAATACACATTTAGGAGTAACGAAAGCCGAGAATAAATAGCTTAAAGATCTTAAAACAGTTTTGCACGACTCAGATATGTTAATATTTCCGATAATATATATTCTAAATTCTAAACACTAACTGAAGTAACCGAGTACTGATTCAAATCTTCTAAACAACCCACAAATCGAAGTAAAGCAGAATTTGAATATTAAACACTTAATTGCATGTCAAAATTGCAGCTCATTACCTAACAATTAAATTAAGAGATAAAAACTAACGCCGCCAGAAAATTCCTCGATCAAACAGAAAATATCAACGCAAATCCTTTAGCGCAACAAATTACAAAAAAAATCTAAAAAAATTCAAATCTCACTACACATTTATGATTAACGAAAGGCCAGAATAATGAGCTTAAGATCATAAAACAGCTCTGCATGACTCAGATATGTCAACATTTTCCTCGTAAAATCATATAAAAATGAATAAAAAAACGAAAACTGACCTTTTAATGAACGTTGCTCAGAGCAAAAGCTTTCTACGGTTTCAAGAATCCAGAAAAACGAAAGGAAATAAGCTTAGTTTGGAGAGTGACAGTGGAAATATATACTACTAGAAAGTATAAAGTATTAGTATATGTTTTGATTTTAAAAACAAGGAAATATCAAATATCCCAATTGATTGATGAGGCTAATAGCTTAACCGGCTCAGCCGGTAAACCTTGTTTGCGGAATTAGCTTAAGGTGACCGGCAGCTGGGTAAGTGAAAAAATAGGCAAAATGGACTAAAACAAGCACATGTACGAACTATGCATGCATCCAGTTTTAGTAGGTGAAGCCGTGAAGGTGGAAAATGATATTATATTTATGTCTATAAGAAATTTGATTGTACAACCACTCACTTCAACTTGTTTTAAATTATGATTGAATCAAACTATAATTAGTAATGTAATATTTGCATCCGATTTTAAATTCGACAAATTTATTTATATCTGTTAATTATATTGTTTGAACACGAATTATCTATATATTTCTAGATATCTTTTTATCATTATAACCTCTCTTTGAATTTAAAATAAGTGTAATTTTTTTAAAGCTAAGATGATTACAAGTAGTATATGTTCTGAATATACTTTCAATCATTTGACAATGTATGCTCAATCACCCTGCTGCAGTTGTTGGTGCTCGAACTTGTGATCTCTATGAACAATAATCGTTTCCTTAATCACTGAGTCAAGTTGATTCGTGCATAATAAATACAATTTACTTTCAGTAATTATTGGATTTAATAATAATTTAGTTTACTTGTGTTAGATATCTATCCAAACTATAGCAATGATTAAAGATTAATTTTTAAAAAATCTAGAATGTTTTAATTTAATCTATAAAGTAATGATATCGTGTTAATCAACGTATCATTAAGTTCTGACATTAAACACTAACTCAAATTTCACGGAAAATATAATAAAGAAAATATTTTGATACACAAGTTAAAGTTTACACAAGTCTTTTTAAGGTTTAAGGTTTAAGGTTACACAAGTTAAAGTTTAGAGTTTAAGTGTGTATGGTGTAGAATTTCAGATTTATGATTATAATTTAGAGTTTATGGTTTAGGGTATGGTTAGAATTTAGAGTTTAGGGCTTAAGGTTTAGGTGTTATGGTTTGGGATCTAAATTTTAAATTTTATAGAGAAGTTGTGTAATTTTGTTCACATAGCTTGTGTATCAAAATATAACCCATAAAATAATTGAGTAGCTTTAATTTAAGAGAAATATTTTGATATATATGTTTTGTAAAAAAAACATAGATGATGTATTTATTAAAAATAGATAAATTTAAATCTTCAAACCTTAAAAAATAAATTTTAAATTTCAAACTCTACAAACTTAACCCTAAAATTATAAGGGTGAATATTTGATACATTGTTAGTGTAATTTTTTTTTACAAGAGCATACTTATTTTCAAGTCAAAATTTAAATTTTTAACCATAAACTATAAACTCTACAACATAACCTCATAAACTCTATACCATAAACTAGATGATTAAACCCGTAATTAATTTCATTTAGTGAAAATTTTATTTTCCACTGCCAGTATATAAGATAGTAATCGAAATTATAATCTCTAAAACAAAAAATGTTGTGCGACCGTATAATATGTATACAAATTTCTCTCATTGGGTAAAGAAACATGTTTTACTTTAAGGATTAATATCCTATACACTGACGGTGGAAATTTTTTATTTTCACAAGCGCCTCAATTATAGGGTTTAGGGTTAGGGCTTAGGGTTTAGAGTTTAGGGGTTTTAAAGTAAATGTTTAGAATTTATGGTTCATGTTTAGAATTTAGGGTTTAGGGTTTAGTTTTAAGGTAATATGGGTAGGGATTTAGGTTTTAACTTATAAACCCAAAATTTTAACCCTAAACCCAAAATTATATCAACAATCCCTAAATTCAAAACTACTACACTTATACCCCTAAATTTTAAACCCTAAATGAAGTCCTTAACCCCTAAAACTAAGGCGTTTGTATAAAAAAAATTTCCACAAGCGCTTGTGTATAGAACAATTACCCTTACTTTAATACTGTGAATAGAGTAATTAGATTGTAAGGGTTAGTTACATAATCAATTTTTATATTATCGGATCTGAATTAATTAACTAATACATTTTAAAGAAGTTATGAATCAAAGGCTATGGTTATGGCGGGCGTGAATAAATGTACGGAGCAGAGAAGTGGAGTGGGGCCCAGAAGGAAGGGGTGACGTGGACGATGGTTACGTGAATGAGTGAACAGCTAAGGAGCATCGGGACTTGAGCGTTTTTTATAATGGAGGTTAGCACAGAGGGGTGGGATCTTTCAGAGAAAGTTTGTTTGTTTGTTTTATTTTTCTGTGGTTCCACGTGTACGGTCAGCAGATCCAACGGACTCTGGTGATTCGGCCAGCCTTTGTTGCTTTTCTCTCTTTGGACCAACGCAATGCACCGCAGTCCGCAGAGTGACTAAAATCAGATTCGTCTTCTAATGAATGATAGTGTTAAGCTGTTAGGCCCCCTCCTCCGGTGTCCGGTCCCTCTTGTTTTGGCCGTGCCATGGGCGCCTCTACCCACTTGCATTTCTAAAATGTACTGAATCTGAATGCTAACATAACATGCTGCTACTGCTACTGTTATTGCTACACTACTGATTGGTGAGTTTCAAACAAAACAACGAAATACAAGTTTTTAGTGGCCCCGTATGTCTTTTCGAATTCAAATCATAAATGTGTTCAAAAATAACTTTTTTTCATGTGTTATTATTATTCTCTGCCCAAAAAATAAGTTTATTGGATGTGCTGCACTACCAGAATTTTCTAATTTTTCGACATGATAATAGAGACTATGACGCATATAGTAGATTAAGTCTCGTTCTGCATTGTTTTTTAAAAGTATTTTTTTCGAGGGTCAAGACTCAAAAGCAATGCGTTGTAGATAGTTTTTTTTTAAGCTAAAAGTGTTTTTATACTAGGTTGGAAGAGTGATTTTTAAAAATTGGAATCTTAATTTATAATTTTTTCAAAAGTATTTTTGAGTGAAATTTCACATGTACCCTAATTTATATCATTAATTTTTTTATATTTTTAAAATAATACTTAAAATAAAATATTTTGTTATTATTTTTTTTTACTATGACAACTAAATTTTATTAAAAAAGTTTAGATGATATAAAAAATATAACGAGTCTAAAAGGAAGAATAATGAGACTAGTCCACCAAGATCTCATACAAAAACTTAAAAGTACAAAGAAAAGTACATACTTCCATAGAGATGATCATACCATCAAAATTCAGAAACCTTCTTTAATCTCTTTGTCTCTATTCATACGTGACGCATTACGGGGTAAAAAAATGCGTTGAGCGAGCCAGACTATTAGGTAGATTGCTCTGCTAGTCATGACTGATTACATCGGCAAACAACCACAACCGAGTGAGAATCTATCTTTCTATGATTATCAATAGAATCATAATAAAAACCTAGCATCGTAAAGATCTATGTACGAGGATTAAATGGCCACTAAGGTATCCTAAAATTATGCCAAAACAATAGATGAAACAAAACCCAAAAAAACGTATCACAAAGGTATTGAAAAAAACGTGATACAAAGGAATTTTTTTATTAAAAATATAAAAAAACAAAAAAATAATAAACTTGGTGATCGCCATCTAATACTAAAACTGTTTAAAGTATTTTCTAACAACATCGATATTTAAAAACAAATTTACAAGTAAAACCACAGCCCAGTACAAACACGTTGAGGCCCAAGAAAAGTATCAAGTCTATGAGGCATTAAACATGCAACCTGTCCAATGATTGGATAGAGAGTTTAGTCATTTACCACAACCAAACTGATCACTAACTACTAAGGATACCAATATACTGCGATGTAATGCGAGTAACCTTGGAGGAAAAAAAACTCTATGAATTTAACATAAAATGATATTATAAATAAAATGAATACTCATAATTGTTCCCACTCATTTAAAAGAATTATAAAAAAATTAAACTTTAACACTTTAAACTAAATTTTCTAGACTTCAGTCTGACCAACACTCTAACATGATCAGAAAATAAATATATTAAACTTTAACACGAGTCGGTTTTTGGCTCACCTGCACTCGTCCCGAAAATAAATACTTTAAACTCGCACCCGACCCGACTTAGACATATTCTTTAAAAAATCCGACCGACCAGGAAATAAATATACTAAACTCGACCCCAACTCGACCTATAGAAAATAAATTAAATTTAGGGACCTAATTATAAAAAAATAATTTTATGAGACTTAAATGTAAAAAATTAAAATTTGAATGACTAAATTATAAATAAAAATTCAATTTTAAGGACCTAATTATAAAAAATATATAAAGAGGGATATTATTATAAATACCCCTAAAAAATTAGGAAAAAATTACACAATTAATCTCGAATCGGGTCAGATATTTTATAGTCAAAACCCGAACTCAACTCAAGTTTGCCCTTAATAAAAATTCGACTCGAACTCAATTTTTTTATTAAAAAACCTATTATACTTAGAAGGGAAGGATAAAATATAAGTAAAGAAAACACTATTGAAAAGTCTTGAACCCAAGGCCTAAAAGAAAAAGAATAGAGCAGGTGAACATTCTCTAATTAGCCGGCTGTCCTCACATGCTCACCAAAATTGTTAATTAAGTATTATATCGGTTGATAATTGATATTATTATTATTATTATACTATTTATGAGGTCGAGAATTAAGTGTGTAAGTAAAAACAATATAATTAACCTTCTTATTTAACCTAAAAATAATAAGATGTAGAAATAATAAAATTTTGATGAAGATTAATGAAATTATTCCACTAAAAACAAATTAATTAACCTTCTGAATCGCATTCATAACTTAATATCGTGGTTTTGATAGCTTTGCTAATTGCTACCGTCTTTGATAGGCAATTCATATCTTATAACCTTCCGGCGTTTCACTTTCCTGACCCCCACCGCACTCACAGGGAGAAAAGATGTCGGGCATGGGAGACGGGTACGTGGGTACGGCCCAAGATGCGGTGAGGATCCGACGTCTGGAGAAGCAGAGGGAAGCCGAACGCCGCAAAATCCAAGAGCTTAAATCCAAGTCTGCCACCGCTAATGGTCAACCCGGTCTCCTCCAGTTCGGTTCAAGTTCTTCCGAGGTCCGTCACTCTTCTTTTTCCCCCTAATCATTTGAAACCCTAGTATTTTCAATTTTTCCCACTCGAAATTTATTAATCGTGCTCCCCCCCCCCCCCCCCCCCCTTTCAGATCCTCGAGACTGCATTTAAGAAGGAAACTGTTGGTTTGGTTACAAGAGAGCAATATGTTGAGAAGGTAATTTTGGGTGTCCTTGATATGGTGAAAAATATGATTTTTTTTTTAAAAATCTTTCTATTATTCTATATTTTTGCCAAGCAAAGCCTTTGCCCCTTGATTGTTCATTCCATTATGTAATTCATGCTTATTAAAATAAGGCGTCTAACCAGAACTGTTATTGATATCGTTGATAGAGAGTTAATATCCGAAACAAAATCGAAGAGGAAGAGAAGGAGAAACTCCAGAAGCTTCAACAAGAGTATGTCATTTATAACTTTTATATTTTCTGGTTGTTTTTATATATGGATTAATATCCTATACACTGGCTCCACAAGCGCCTTAGTTTATAGAATTTAGGTGTTTAGGTGTAGTAGTTTAGAATTTAGGGATAGTTGTTTCAATTTAAGGTTTAGGGTTATAATTTCCACCACCTGTGTTTAGAATATTTATCCTTTATATCTATATATATATATATATGAATTCTAGCTAATATGTTTTCATCTTAATATCATAGGGAGGAAGAGCTTCAATTGCAAAAGCGTAAAAAGAGGAAAGTTAAGGGGAATTCTCGCCTATCTTTTGCGGATGATTTGGAAAATGGAAGTGAAGAGGAGGATGAAGATGAAGAAAACAGTGAGAATTTATCTTTTTCGTTCTACTCTTAAAAGATGTTGAAGTGAGGGGTTTATGGCAATTGCAATCAAATTTGTATGTGTTAAATATACACTTATTGTAGCTTTGGGATGCAATTAACAAAAGATGCATCAATGATAAGATATACAACTGTTGGCATTGAAAATTGTTTGATATATTGTTCTATATGTTTTTTACCTGAGACGATATTGTCACACTTTTTTGTTTGGTATATTGCTTTCGATATCGATTTAGTTCCTAGAGACTTAAGTTTCATTTTGGATTCCTTAGTATTTTGACTAATAATAGCCAGCTTCCATGATGCTTTATGCAGAAAGTTCAGAACCGAAGAGGTTTAATCGTGGAAAATTGGGCAAGGATCCCACAGTGGAAACTAGCTTTCTTCCTGACAGGTGACATTCTCTCTGTGTTCAATGGTTTGCCATGCTTGCGTTGCGTTGCATGTGCATGTACTTGTATTGTTATGTTTGTAGCAGAATTGGACCTAACATTTGAGCTTAGAGACGAGGATAATCTTTCAGTGAGCGGGAGGCAGAGGAGCAAGCTGAGCGTGAAAGTCTGCGGAAACAGTGGGTTCTTGAACAGGAGCAAATTAAAAGTAAGTTTGCTTGACATTTTCCTTTTTGATATCGATGCACAAAAAAAGTGTCTTGACAATGTTTTTTTTCTCTCTTTCAGATGAACCCCTTGAAATTACTTACAGCTACTGGGATGGAGCAGGTCATAGACGAGTGATCCAGGCAAGTGAAACTACCTAAATAAAATTTACCTATTCAAATGCTTTTATGTTCTGCTTCCTTAATTTACTTACTCCATTGAGTCATCATTTTAATGGTTTCTGTTTTTATTGTTTGTTCAGGCCCGCAAGGGTGATACCATAGGAGAATTCCTTCGTGCAGTTCAACAGCAACTTGCTCCAGAATTTAGGGAGATTCGAACAACTTCTGTGGAAAATCTACTTTATGTGAAAGAAGATCTAATCATACCACATGTGAGTTGAGCTGAAACCAGATTTTTTAATACGAACTGCAACTTTTGCCATGTTTAACAGATGTTAGCCAACTTAATTTTATTGATTTTCATGTTTGTGAATGTTCAGCAACATAGCTTCTACGAGCTGATTGTTAATAAGGCGAGGGGCAAAAGTGGACCGGTAACAATTTGCTTCTCTATGATTTCCTCTCCAATCTCCATATTAGTTTCCATATATTGCTTGTCACAAGTGGTTCAGTCTTTTGCTAATCAGTCTTTTTTTTTCTCAAACAGCTTTTCCATTTTGATGTGCATGAAGATGTGCGAACGATAGCCGATGCTAGAATTGAGAAGGATGAGGTATTTTCCCTCTCTCTTATTCTTTGATTCAAGTACTTCAAAGTTAGTAATATGACATATTGCATTGATTATTCCTTTTCTTTGAACAGTCTCATGCTGGTAAAGTAGTCGAGAGGCACTGGTACGAAAAGAACAAGCACATCTTCCCCGCTTCAAGATGGGAGGTATGTACTCGCTCTATCTCTTCATATCTCTACGCTCTTGCTTATGATGTAAAAACTTGACGTATTTAGCCGAATTGTTTCGATTCGTGATGTAAGAGTGAAGACTAAGTTCAGTTGGTTCTTGTTAATATTTTTGAACGGCAGATATATGATCCGACAAAGAAATGGGAGCGATACACCATCCACGGAGATTGATCAAGTGTCGAAGCATCCCGGGACAAGAAGAGGCCGCCTCGACACATACATTAAAAAAATCAATCGTTCTTAAGACTGTTTACAGACTGGTTTTTGTTAATCTATTTATCTCATATCTGAAAACTTCTGTAATTGTAAATTCGATTTAGATCTTAGAGATCCAAAACTTGATAATGCAAGGACGTGTTGTGGTTGACTGGGGTACTTTGGACATTTTAAATTTTCACCACAATAATAATAAAAATATTGTTAATGCAACATGGATTTTTTTAAAGGGAAAAAAGGCCCAAACCGCTAGGGTAGATAATTTCTGACTGATCAAAACGACGACGTATTTAGATAAACAAACGTAGAGTACTATTTAAGCAGGTTTGGTCTGGGTTCGACTCTGTTATTTGAGTCCGATATTTGTAGGATCATTTCACACTATTTCCAGTGCCCTCTACTTTTTGACGAAAATGGCGACCAAAAGCTTCAGGGTTTTCTTCTTTGCTCTACTCTTCCTTGCCTCTCCTATCCTTCAAGGTTTTTGTTTATTATCTTCCAGATCTAGATCTCTTCGCTTTAATTCTAACGTTAATTAGCTCTATATGTTTATAAATTCAATTGTTTTCGCATATTTCGATCTTACTGCGATTGTTTTGATCTGTTCCATCGATATGCAATTCGATTGTGTTCTCTTATTATTATTCTTTTACTTGCCGCTTTACATCCATATGAGATTGATTTGTTTGTTTCTCTGGATTTACGATTCGATGGTTTGGAATTTCAATAAATCTCTCTTTCTATCGGCTTTGGAAAAAGCTTATGCATCGTTTTCATAATCTTTTCTTACTAGCATTTTAGTGACTCTTAATAGTTTAGTTTAGCTTTCCTTTTTTTGTCTAGCAGAATGCAAGCATAGAGTGCTCGTTAAGTAGTCTGATGTTTCCGTAACATTCATGAAGTGGTTATTTCTTGATGCTGATTTTCCTCTCTTTTTTGGCTGCGTTAATTTTTATGTGTGCTGATTTACTTTTGTTTTTCGTAAATTAATAAATGAATGAATTGTTATTATTGTTTTTATATTTTGTTGTGACCTATTTTTGTTGTTGTTGTTGTGATAGTTGCTAGGTGTCAATCTGAAGCAGAGGTAGATGTTACAGAAGCTGCCGAAGGAGGTGAACTCGGGGTTGTTGGTGAGGATGTTCAAGATTTTGGTTATGAGAATTTTGACTCGGTTCCAGGAGTTGAAACTGTCAGTCTTTTCCCGAAGAATAGCGCCAAATGTAAGGACATTTTTATGGTGCTTGTGGTATTTTGGTGTTGTATGATTTTGATAGTGATGTGAACTTTTTATTAACGGGCTAACCATTTTTTACCTGGGCAGTGGTTCAGGCAGGAGAAGAGACTGAACTCCTTGTTGGGATGGAAAATGTTGGTAATTACTTATTATTTTCTCTTCTCTATGTTACTGGCTTGTTTTGTAATCAAATGTGGTGATATATGTTGCAGTGACACATTTTTTGTCTTTTATTGTTTATGCTTAACTGCTTACCTGTTTTTAATTAGCCATGTGGGGTTTCCTTTATATTTGATTATTGTACTTTTTAAATTGCAGGTGAGTCACCTGTGAATGTTATTGCCGTCACAGCCAGTGTTCATCTCCCTTTTGATCATCGTATGCTTGTTCAGAATCTAACTTCACTGGTAATCATAGGTTTTCTTAAGATTTTTCTGGTTAAAATTTTCTAGTTCTTGTTGTTCATTAGTTAGTTCAGTTTCCATTTTGTTTAACATCTATTATTCCCTAAATTAAAAAATTTGTAGAAGTGAATCTCTTGCCCTTTAGTTTTCTAAATAAAATGTTGTGCTCACTGCTCATTGAGTTTGTTCTTCTAGATCATTTTCATGTTTGTTCTTGCTTATCCCATGTTTTCTACAATGTTAAAGGCATTGAATCCTACTTATTTTTGTAACATTTACATTGCAGCTGATTAGGGTACGATGGGTGAATGTTGAACTTGCATTGAGATGCTTTACCTAGTTTAAGAAACATTAGCAGAGAGTTCGGCAGTAGTGTAGATTTTGCTGTTCGTTTAACTGTTATTGTAGACATTCATGCTCAAATTGGTCACTGTGCAATCATTATGTTGTGCCGCAGGTTTTGACTGCGCTTTTTAATAAATTTATTTCCCTTTCATATTTTGTTATCAAATGTTTGTTGCATTGTCTGAAAAAGATCTTCATTTTGTCTGTTTCTAAAAAGTTGATCACGCACCTTATTATTTTTGAGTTTCATAGCCTATATTGTTGGATTGAAACTGCCAGTGTCATTTGCTTGTAGATCCGTAACTGAAAATGTCTGTTTTAATGTAGGCCTTTAACAATGCAACTGTACCCCCTTCGAAGCAAGCTACTTTCCCTTACACATTTGCGGTTAGCAAGTACTTACAGGTATTTGGTTACTCTGAGAGTTTTATGTTCTAGGAAGGCTAGAAGGGTATATGGGTTCTTTATGTTGGTTCAATCGGGAACCGAAGGTCTGTCCGGTTTGTTGTATAATAGAAAATCCAGCATTCGGTAATTGTAAAAAGTCAGTAAACTGGTTGAACTAGTGATTGGAGGTCACACTGGTTTAACCTCCATTCTGTTTTTTATTCATCGGAGAACTATAGCTATTGCAGTTAAGCTTACACGTTCAAAACTTTGATGCAGGCTGGAACTTTTGACCTTGTGGGTATCATTGTCTATGAGATTGACCAGCATCCATACCAAAGTACGTTCTATAATGGTACCATCGAAGTTGTTGAGGCTGGTGGTTTCTTCAGCGTCGAGTCTGTTTTTCTTGTTACCCTTGGGATTGCACTTCTCGTTCTCCTCGGTTTATGGCTTCAAGGTCAATTTCAGCGTATCTCCAAGGTACGAATAAGATACGATTGGCACCTGTTTGAAGCTTGTTATTATATGATCCACTTTCCAATAGAGGAAACAGCACATCCATGTATACATGGAGAAAAATCTCCATTCTTTTAGCATGAATGACCCATTGACCTGATTTCAAATCCCTCAGCAGTGGAGATCACACCCGCAATGTGATTCAACCTTAAATTGTTTGTTTTTATTATTTTGCTAGAAAACTAAGAAGGCTCCAAAAGTTGAAGTCGGAACCGGGACTAGAGATGCCTCATTGGATGAATGGCTTCAGGTTCGTTATCACTTACAGTAATTTTCCTTCATTTTCATTTGCTTTCATTTTCACTCCTTTGAACCCTCTGTTTATTCAATGATCATTCATTCGTTCTCCTAAAAACTAATGCGGATAATTCCGTGTTTTGGCTTTCAGGGAACTGCTTACACTCAATCAGCATCAAAGAAGAAGAGGTAGATGGGTAGCGCATGTGAAGTGGGGCTAATTCTAAACTCATTTTTAGGCATTTGGAGAATTTTAAGTGAGGGCACACATAGGTTGAGAATTAGGCCAGGAGAAAGGCATACATTGCTGTTGTAGCATGTGGAACAGTTTTTCCTTTGAACTTCACATTTAATTTTAACGAGGATTCTGAAATTTAGCCTTTTTGAAGCAAAACAAAATCGTGTATGCGGCGCGTAAGTAACCCCGAGAAATTACGAGCATGTTAATTCTAATTTTAACTTCTTTTTTCCAAGGCCCGGGCTCCTCTACCACGGTTCCTTTGCAGCCATCCGACCAGGAGCTTAAAAGCTTCCGCCTGGTTGGTCGTTTAAAGCAAGATGTAACGCAGTTTCATCTCGAAACGGTGACATCTTCGATACATTCGGGACAAGCTTTGAGGACTTCAATTATCGATTTACAGTTCCCCATTGTAACTGCATAATGCAAAGGAGTCATCCCTTCCCTCCCTCTGACACGAACCAGATCTTTATCCATCTTCAACAGTCGAAGCACCAGCTTGGTCTGCCCATTTCTCAGCCCCAAATGCATGGGGGCTGAACACATCGTGGTTTAGCTTCTTGGCAAACGAAGGCTTCAACTTCATTATCTCACTTGCACAATTAACTTGCCCTTCAATTGCTGCTACATGAAGTGGAGTTTCAACAAATGGAATCTGATCGACGCCCTCGAATATGTACGGATCTTCTTTCATTAGAGCATAGAGAGCATTAATGTTTCGGGTTCGAGCAGCTTGTCTCAAGCTCAAACCAGCTTGCTCGATTGTGATCTCCATTAGTACTCTTGGTGTTTTTCTTGGGGAAGCCGAAGTTTGTAAAGAGTAGTATCGAAAGTGATGAAGAAATCAGGAGATCTTCAAACCATCTCGTGCTTATAGAACAGTTGCCATTCATACAACTTACAATCGTTAGGTTTAAGATTCCAACATCTATTAATTGTAAAGAATATAATTATGGTTCATGAACATATTCTTTGTTGTGTTTGCAAACATGTTTTTGGTGTGTAGTTTCTCAAAATAGAAATGAAAAATAATTAGTAAACAATTAAAATAAAATATAGTTAAAAAATAGTAATATACTAATGAATTAATAAAATATGAATAAATAAATTAAATATTTAAAAATTGATATTAGAAAGATTCAAACCTGACTTAAAATTGAAAAATCATTATTTTTATATTTTTTATTTTTCTAAAACATTTTCAATAAAGGATAAATATTCTATACATAGGCAGTAGAAACTGTAAGTTTTCACAAGCGCTTTAGTTTTAGGGTATAGAGAGTTAGTTTAGGGTATATGGTTTAGGGGTATAGGGTTTAGGGATAATTGTTTTAGTTTAAGGTTTAGGGTTCATAGGTTAAAACCTAAAACATCACCATATTACCCTAAAAACTAAACTCTAAATTATAACCTTAAACCTTAAATTGAAACAACTATCCCTAAATTCTAAACCCCTACACTTAAACCCTAAACTAACTCCTTATACACTAAAACTAAGGCGCTTATATAAACTTTCAGTTTTCACCGGTGTATAAAATATTAATCATCAATAAAACATGATTTCCCTCATTTAGCTTAGATGAGCAGCCACTTTCGAGTGGAAAAGTCGGGCTTCTATTATTTTGGACCATTTTAGACCACTTACCACTAGGGTTAACCCATACCCTATTAGTTTTCCAACTTGGGTGTACCATTTGGGTTTGGGCAATATCTTTGCTCACTAAGAAACAAGATCTCCAAACGGACCCAGACCCCTGAAATATGCCCCATCAAACCAGCAGCCAACGCCACTCACCGCAGCTGGCAATGCAATGTCTCGTCGGAGCTAAGCTGACATGAAGAACAAAAGACCCATTTTTTTCCATTTCCAAATTCTCGCATGGTTTCTCTCTCCAATGCCCTCACTCCTCCCCCACTTCGTTCTAATGGCAGATACCGCTTCTCCAAGAAAACCCATTGTCTTGTGAAACCCTTTCTCAATATCACTTCAAAATCCCGCCTTTCTCAAGCAATCTTTTCTCTCGAACTCTTAACAAGAAAGGGCATTCGCTTACCCTTTCAAACTCTCGCTTCTCTCTTGCAAATATGCGCCGAAACCAAGTCTCTCAAAGAAGGCAAATTCCTACACCTTCATTTGAAACTAACCGGGCTCAAAAAGCCCGGCACTTTTTTATCCAATCATTTGATCAATATGTATTCTAGTTGCGGCGATTATATCGGTGCTCGGAAAGTGTTCGATAAAATGGGTGCTAGAAATTTATATTCTTTTAACAATATGTTATCTGGGTATGCCAAATTGGGCATGATAAAGCCTGCTAGGCAGTTGTTCGATCAAATGCCCGAAAGGGATTTCATTTCGTGGAACACGATGGTTATTGCTTATGCAAAAAGTGGGTATTTTGAGGAAGCGCTGAGATTTTATAAGGAGTTGAGGAATTTGTGTATTGGATACAATGAGTTCAGTTTTGCTGGTGTTTTGACTGTTTGTGTTAAGTCGAGGGAATTGCAACTTACCAGGCAGGTTCATGGCCAGGTTTTTGTTACTGGGTTTTTGTCAAATTTGGTGATTTCGAGTTCGCTTGTCGTTGGTTATGTGAAATGTGGGATGTTAGGGGAGGCTAGGAGGCTGTTTGATGAGATGAAAGTTAGAGATGTTCTTGTTTGGACTAGTTTGGTTTCGGGGTATGCTCAATGGGGAGATATGGAATCAGCTAATGATTTGTTTGATCAGATGCCTGAGAAAAATCCGGTTTCTTGGACAGCTTTGATTTCGGGTTATGTTAGAAATGGTATGGGGGATAAGGCACTTGAGCTGTTTACAAGGATGATGGTGACTCGAGTTAGACCTGATCAGTTTACCTTTAGTTGTTGCCTTTGTGCTTGTGCTAGTGTAGCTTCACTTACACATGGTAAACAAATACATGCCTGTTTGTTACGAACTAGTTTCAGGCCCAACATGATAGTCATTAGTTCCCTCGTTGATATGTATTCAAAATGCGGCAATCTTAAAGTTGGCAAACAGATTTTTGATCTTACAAGTGACAAGCAGGATCCTGTATTGTGGAACACAATGATTTCTGCCTTGGCACAGCATGGACACGGTGAAGAGGCGATAAGAATGTTTGGTGACATGGTAAAACAAGGGGTGAAGCCAGATAGGACCACTTTTGTTGTCATTGTCAATGCATGTAGCCACTCTGGTCTTGTTGAGGAAGGGCTTAGTTATTTTGAATCCATGTCTTCTGATCATGACATAATTCCTGATCAACAGCATTATGCATGCTTAATTGATCTCTTGGGTCGAGCCGGTCGTTTTGACTTATTGATGAACCATCTGGAGAAGATGCCTTGTAAGCCAGATAGCCTTGTTTGGAATGCATTACTTGGTGTTTCTAGAATCCATGGAAATATAGAATTGGGGAGAAAAGCAGCTGAACAACTTATTGAGTTACAGCCTCAGTCTTCTGCAGCATATGTATTGCTTTCAAGCATATACGGCGCACTTGGGAAGTGGGAATCGGTTGAGAAAGTGAGACACATTATGAATAAGAGACAAGTTCGGAAAGAGGTAGCTCTTAGTTGGATAGAACATGAAAATAAAGTGCATGGTTTCACCGTAGCAGATAGCTTGCACCCTTTGAAAGGAGCGATATACTCAACCTTGGATCGGTTAGCCGGTCAGATGGATGAAGATGTTTCATTGCTCGAGTTTGAAAGTAGAAGTTAGCTATTTTCATCTTTGCTGGGTTATTTTGTTGGAGACCTGCATCTTGGATTCTGTTTTTCTTTAATATTGTATCATTTCCCCCCCTTAACCCTTCTCGTACCCGAAGCAACACTAGCATCAGAGATTGAACTGTTTAGATTCTATAGAGTTGAATCTTTCAAATTTCATATATAATCTTTCAGGTTTGGCTCAAAATGTTAGATTTTTCATGCTTCCTTGTAGGCAATTTTTTTCCTCATCCAAGTGTTTATTGAATAAAAAATGGTGAACTTTGATGTGTTTCTTCATGTTCCATTATCTTATGCACACATCCCTTCAACTCTTCCGATCACTGTACGATGTTCTTGGGATTCCGATGATTCCGATGAGCGCAAGCGGAACGAGATCAAGGCAGCATATCGGAGACTGGCAAGAACGTGCCATCCTGATGTTGTGTCCATGAATCAGGAGGTAATGTCAGCTAATTTATTCATGAAAATCAATGCAGCGTACTTGATGTTATCGGACCCCAATAAACGTGCAGGTTATGACCGGAATCTTCACAGTCGCAACCGCCCTTTTATTAGGCCGGCCTCTCATCTGCAACAATGGCAGCAGCTGGTTCTTCATCGGGGTTTTCTAGTTATAGCGGTTGTAGGAATTGGGAGACCGATCAGTGCCGGTAGTTAATTAGTTGGTGTCTTTCATTTTTCTTCATATGTTGAGAATATCAAGTTCTGTATAATTCCAAATCCTTAAGAAGCATTTCTTTCCTTCAGATTTAGTGAGGGGATGACAAACGGGTGGGGCCGGCGCGGATATCTCTTCCTCATTCTCATACTCGTTTAGAATTTTTATATTTATCACTTACACACCACTCACAACGGGTATAATTTTTAAATTCACACCCGCCCAGTACATTTTCAAATTTATCTCTACACCCACTACCTAACTGGACATCTACCTCTCAACTCGTATTCGCCTACAAGAAACCACTAATATCAAATTATGTAAAAATAATCATATAATTTTGTAAATAAAATCGTTAACTTAATTACAGCTAACTAATTAACTATAGTTAACTTAATTAAAATATATTTACACTTGTACACATCCTATTTAACTACACATATTACAAAATTACATCTTGATTAATTCAAGCTTGACGTTAAACAATAATTTCAAGCTTGATTATAAACCATCATTTTTTCAAACTAAATTAATTGAGTTCAAAATTTACAAACTTAAGGATTAAGTAGATTTAAAATAAACCAATATCTAGAAACATAAAACACCATAATAAAAGGCATAATCAAAGTCTACAAACATAATTTGTACAAAATTCATATGGTGGGAAGTTAGTGGGCGGGCGGATGCAAGGCGGGCGGACACGGTACGGGTTAGATCTTAAACCCATCACCTACTCATTATCCAGGATATGACTTTACATTCACACCCGCCCACTACACACCAAACTCATACCGATCCCTACCCCAATCGGGGCGAGTGCGATGCGAAATCCACAAAACTATACTCGTCTGCCATTCCTATTCAGATTTTGGGCAACAATTTTTTAGATTATGAAAGTTTTATTTAAATTATAGTTAAAAATATGTTAAGGGATTAAATTGAAACTTTAGTTATAATTTAGATGACAAATTGAATATTAACTTTTCTGTTAATGTGTCGTATGGGAGTCGAGGACAAAAGGATCATTTTGTAATTTTCTGAGAATGTAATCAAAATTTAATGACTATAATGTAATTATTTTGTAAACTTTAAAAAGAGAGAGATATGTTAATTGAGAGCTTTAACTATTTTAATAGTTTTAACCATTTGTTCTAAAATTTATTGACATATATTCGTATGTTATTATCTGATAGTGATATTGTCATTAATAAAAATGTACCAAAACGTTAACAAATGAATTCATTGAAATAAAATTGATAATTTAAATATTGAAAAGAAATAAAATTTAAAAATCAATTTAAAATCAAACTAATTGTTTAGGTATGTAATTAATTATTAAAAAAAGTATAATAAGGCTTTTTCCATTAACATGTTTCCTCCACGGTCCCCAAAGCACCCTTCCCCGCAACATCACACGTCACATGTTTTAGGGGTTTGAATAGAATAAAAAATTTAAGTTAATCGAGTTAACGAGTTCTATTGCATAATTTAAATTTTATTAAATTTTTAATCAAGTCTATTTGTTTGGGTCGGAAAAAATTATTTTTCGAGTTGAATGTTGATCCACCCTAACACATTTCATATCCATTTTAATTAAATCGACGAAATTAACTGATTTTTTAAATCAAATAGAGAAATATTATATTTTTGTGTCAGAATTCAAACTCATATAAGATGAGATAATATGAACATCATTATTCCTAGGCTAATTAGCGAACCTCAATTAACTGATTTTATTAACACCTATTAAATTTATATAATTTAAAAATATTTAAATCCCAAATATAAGATCATTATTGCATATAAACTTTGTTACTTCATTTTTTATTATCTTGGGAAATGCATTACAAACTCTCTAAGCTAAATTTAAAAAAAAAACGACAGAGAAACACTCAAATTGGATGGCATTGTATGTTTACAACCATTAACCAAAGTGTGCAACCGAGACAAATGACATATCCGATCCGGCCGTGGCAGAAATCAGGGGCTACGAGTGTGGTTGAATGGGTGGTGGTGTAGAGGGGCAGCCGCCGTGACGTTGAGACCGTGAGACGGTGGTGGTGAAGAAGCTGCCACTGCTGGTACTGAACATTGGTAACACTTTGTGAAGAGCCCGAATGTGTCGATCTGGTCTATGAAATTGATCATGCTCGCCCACCCGCCGAATCCGAATCCGACGATCAGGACCCACACCACGATGAAAACGTTTATCGTGAACGCCCCCACCCATCTTCCAAAGTACTTCGGCGGTTGGTCCACGGCATTCTGCATCACAACCGTTCATCAGATATCAAACGTTAATATGTGTGCTGTACCAAAGACAAGTTCCATGTTATAGTGCCCCAAGTACCACCAGGAACATGTTCAAAAAGCAAATAAAATCACTAACTCGAAATCACAAGGGTACCAATTAGTTATGTTATTATTATTTTTCATTCACGAGACTCGAACGTTAATGGCATGGGAGTTTTTAATACCTCGCGGGCAGTGGCTGATCGAAAGGTGAAAATGTGGGCAAGTGCAGGGATGATGTAGACAGTGAAGCTAACAAGGAGGGATCCGACGGTGGAGTTGATGGGGCCGAAGAAAGGGAAAATGATAGCCAAAAACCAAATCGGAATCACCACCGGCAACCTCGCTGCCGCTCTCTTGCATAAGCTCTTGCACTCATGCATCCCAATTGCTTTCTCCCATACAAAGTACAGTGGAGTGCATGCAAATCCAAATGTTATAAACTGCAACACATCATAAAATGAACATATTAATTAACATCTAATGTGACTATCTGATTTAATCTGCCGGACCGCAGCAAATACATTCACGACACAATCCAACAGGGGATTCCATAGGCATGCCTGGTGGATGAGCATTAAAATGACAGCCATGTCTCTGAAGGGAGTTCTCGGGAGAAGCGAAAAAGCGTTCGAGTGATTGAGAAGCATGTCTCCGAATGCCCAATAAACAGCTGCCGCCGATGGAAGTGTCAGTGTCATCACATACAGTGTGGCCATTAGGTATATAGCTTTAAACTTCTGTGGCTTCCACATTGCATGCATAATCTCTCTGCATAATTCATCATCAATTACCAATTAAATGCATGCTATGCCACTACATGTAAAGCCTTGATTAAGGCCTGTAAAAAAGCTCTGTTCCTATGTTTCGTGAATAACCGTCCTAACAATATCTTCTTCAAAACTCGAACGTTGCCACTTAATCTAAGCTTTAAAAGTAATTGACATTCTTTGGTCATTAGGTCACCAATGGCCAGATCATGTCTAAAAAGGGCCAAGCTCTGCTCATTTTCAGAACTGTTCTATATGCATTTTTAATTCTGGTATAGCTGTTAAGACCAGGTTTTAAAACTTGACATGAACTATACAATATTATATTGATTTGCAGATTTGTAGATGACTTAAAAGACACATAAACTTTGTCTTACACTGTGACAGCATGTCCCCCAAATGTATAGAGAATGTTGGTGGCCCCAGTGAAATACAGGACCAGCTTGGTCGGACCAGAATGTCGAACCCCCTCAACCTATATACATTTTCATGTAAGAAAACGAAAGTTGGTTTCGATTCGAGTGGCGAAAAACGAGTTTTTTTTGTGTTCTTTTTACCTGGCCATGGAGGAGGGAGGCAACGGTGAGATACCAAGCAGTGTAAGTGGTCATTAGGAGGCCAAGAAAAGACCAGATTCTGTAATTGTGAAATGAAGGAATAAAGACAGTGGTGGCACAACATGCCCCAAAGATGTAAGTCCATGTCCTCTTGTCCAGATTGTCATTTATGTAATAAATATTGCTGCAACATGAAAAAAAAAAGACAAAAACAAAGACAATTTCATTGTCAGATTGCATGCTTCAATATTATTCCACACACATGAATGATGTTCATCAGTTCATACCTTGCACAAGCTATGAGTTGAATGACAGATCCAAAAAGGAGAAAAGTGCAGTTAAATGCCAAACCCACATTTCTCCAGTGTTTCCCAAGGAGTCCATCAAGCACCTCAAACCACTACCAAACCAAAAACCAACAAAAAGTTTAAAACTTTAAGATCAAAACCAAAACAAGATTTGATTTTTTTTCTCTCACTGTCTTGAAGTTGTTTGTTTGAAAACCTGAATGACATGGTTTCTGAAATCAACTTTCTCTCGTTCTTTCCTTGTTCTATATTCAACATAGAGAATGCTAATGATATAAGCTGTCCAGCTGCCCAACAATCCATAGAAAAGCTGCAGGAGAATCCCGGAAAGCATTCCCAGCTGGGAAAATGAGTAGGGCAATGTAAGCAACACTTGAGCCACCTGCAACAACAAATGGTTAAATCTATATCAGAACTAGAATGGTGAAAAAAAAGAAAGGAATATGAAAAGAAGACCTGATTAGAAGCACAGCTGAACCAGGCATCATACACGGAACCGCCATGCCAGAAGAGCTTAGAGAACTTGCTCTTCATGCCATTAGGCTTCCCTTCTGGTTTCATCTCAACATAATTCCCAACAATCACAGTCTCCCCCACCTTTTCACTTCCCATGCTCGATTTCTCTAATTCAGAAATGACAAACCGGGTAGTGTTGTTTCAATGAACTATGAAGCATAGATACAGAGGGTATATATATATATATATACAACACATGAAGCTTGTGGGGTCTCAAAGACTGTGTTTGAAAGGTATTTTGGAGAGAAGGGCTTTTGGTATATGTGAAAGGGTTCACTTTTTAGAGCTTAGATTGAAGTTTTTGACTATATTTTTTTTTGGTTTTTGAGGGCCTTGAAGTAATTAAAAATTTTGTAATTTAGTTGATCAAGTTTAGTTTTTTAACCCCTAAACATTAAAAAAGAATTGATTCAGAGAGAGCGTGAGTGGCTTGTCTCTGCACGAGCGGGTCTCCTCGCTTCCCGAGCAACCAAGATTATTATTACATTTGTCTCTCTTATCAAATCTAAGCATTAATTAAATTAAATAATAGAGTTAATTGCACCATGTATCACTAAACTATGATTTTTATTCTAAATTAGTTCCTAAACTTTTAAATGTTCCAATTTCATCCCAAAACTATGGCTCTCATTCTATTTTAATTGGTCCCCAAACTATGACCATCATTCTAAATTGGTCCCCCAATTTTTTGAAGCTTCCAATTTCACCATCAATTATTGTTTATGCCACATCATATTATTACATAATATACATAAGTGTTTCTTGAAAATTAACAATTTTTATAATGGTTTTATTAACATATATGATAATTTGGGGATGAAATTAGAGCGTTCAAAAAGTTTGAGGATAAATTTAGAATGAGAGTCATAGTTCAAGGATGAAATTAGAATGCTTAGAAATTTGAAGATCAATTTAGAATGAAGGTCATAGTTTGGGGACATGATGTGCAATTACCTCTAAATAATATGACAAATCTAGATTTATATATATCATATTAGATTCAATTTAGAATGAGAGTTATAGTTCGAGGATTAAATTTTATACATAGAAATTGATTTATAACGTAGACGTTTTAAAACAATACTTAAATTCTCAATTAGTTTTTAAAATTTAAAATGTTCGAATTGAATCATTAAAATATCAATATCATATTAGATTCTTTTGCTAGCTTAGTTAACATTTGTAACATACATGAGACTTTAATTCGGATATAATACGAAGCGTTTTTAATATATGTAAAAACAATTCAAACACATTTATATTTTTTTTTAGTTTCCACTCAAATTTTATTATAATTTCTCTAAGGTAAAATTCTTGTTTTAACCTCTATTAGTTTAATGAGATTGTTTGTCTTTTAACATGTAAGATTTAAGTTGTTTGTACCAAAAAAAAATATTTAAATTTTAATCTATGTACATTAAATAGATCTAATATTAATTTCAGATCAACATTTAACGTTCGAATTGACGATAGATAAATGAAAAGACTCAAAGATACAATACTGATGATTTTAGCAATTAGTTAGAGTTTAAAACACAAATCATAGTTTGCCAACAACTAGTTATCTAATAGGATGATACACTAGATCTCTTAAGTAAAGTCAGAAATTTGAATTTTAATATTGTGAATAGAGCAAATTAAATCGAGATGGTCGCATAATGAGTTTATATAGTACTCGATTCATATAAATTAATTAATAAATTAAATACCAATGATAAATCAAACAATATAAATCACAGTTTAGAGATATTTGAGGGTGAAATGTGGAGGAACGAGGAAGGCACATAGGAGGAGTGAAGGGAAATATAATCACAAAGTGGACCGCATGATTGCAGCCGAAGGGGCGTGGTCTGTTTGCTTTGCAACAGCAACAACAAGAAGCATAATGAGCCTTTTTAATTTATCATTTTTTTCACATGTCCATTGCGTATTTGTAAATTTTTTATTACAACCCTATTCTACTTCTAACCAGAGGGGAGGAGGAAATTTAAGTGAAAATAACGCTCCTAAGGAGTTTTAAACCCGAGACCTATAGAAGTGGAACAGGTGAATGTGCTCTGACCACTAAACCATCCTCGCATGCTTGTATTTGTAAACTTCAATACCCATTTCTTCGCCCAATTGCATAAGTTTCTATATCGGTAAACTACTAAATATTCGGATGATATACAACACTTCACATACTTCTCTCGAAAAATAAAAAAAATGTCTAAACGTAAGTTTGCTAATAATAATAACAAAGTGTTGCCACCGTGTATATATGAATACCTACATAATACATCAAACTTGAAGGCAGGGACGAAACTATGTAGCCCCTCCTTAATCTTGAAGATTTTTTTTTTCATTTTTGTTCTCCTATGTATATATTTTTTAAAAATTAATTTATTTATAAATTTATCTCTAATTTTAAACATTTATATTTTACCTTTTAAACTTCAAATCTTAACTCTGTCCCTGCTGAAAGGTGAGAGAGTGATATTTCCCCATTGCAATAACTCAACTCTATTTCTACATTAATTTTAACATTCCCTGTTGTTTTCTGATTCAAACAACTTACCCCGAGGGAATTACTCATTATCTTTGCAACCTATGATGGTGAAAACAACATAATGAGTTTTTCTTTCTACAGATCAGTAAAAAAAGAGAGAACATCAAGCTTGTGTTGTTGTGTTGGATATGATTAGGTAAAAGCATGAGTTTTTCCAGGCCCTTTAAAAAAGGGTTTGGTTTATTTTTAATGTATTTTTGGTGCAGAGTGCAACATATTCATGGGAGGGTGGTGTTGGGACCAGGAACCAGGAACATTCCTTCTGGAACCACTGTCTCTTTGACCACCGCCTTTACTGCATGCAGCGGTGGTTACCACCGCCTCTTCTTCTAAGTTTATAAACATAATAATCTTCTGCATGGTAAAAGAGTGAAGTTCATCGTTTTCAGTGTGCTGTGAACCAGTTGTTTACCCAGGGTTTTGCACAACCCAATCAATAGAACTGTACGTGTCCATGGGTTGGATTTATCGAACCGGTTTAGGGTTAGTTTATTTTTAGGCAGGAGTACGCATGACTTTAGGTTAGGGGTAAAAGAATTTATAAAAATTTAAGGGGGCGAAAATAGATTTTCAATAAAAAATACATAGAAAATTTTTTAAAAAATTTAAATCGTATAGGAATTTCAATTTTTTAGGCGGGTCTATTCATGTTTTTACGTGTAAATTTCACTAATCCAATGGTCATGAATAAATGTGAAACTAATTAAGTTTTATATGGTGTAAGTGGATATCTTATCTTATCTCTTTATGCAAATATACCAACAACCAGTTGGTCTAGTGAGATGAGACACAATATCCTTTAAGCAAGTAAGTTAAGAATTCGAATTTTGACATTGTGAATAGAGCAAAGGATGGGAGGATTGCCCACAATCCGCAAAATGAGCCTTTACAGTGCTTAATCTGGATTAGTCAACCAATAAGTTGAATACCGATGATTAAACAAAAAAATATTTATAAATATAAACAATAATTCGAATTTTTTTCCTTTCTTCTAGACTTTTAGTAGCCTAAGATGATGACATCATTGTTTTTGGTCAAGCTATTGTCATGCATACTTTGTCATAATACTTCTTGCGTTCTTCATTTTTTCTTTCTATTCTTTTTATTTTTACATATTTTATTTTTTTGGATGTTTTCTGAAATTTTGTTGCACTTTCTTTACTCTTATAATCATTGACGGAAGGTATAAGATACTAGGGAGCGAGGGCAAGATTTTTTAAAAAAAAATAGATTAAACTTTAAAATTTTAAATATTTTTATTTAAATTATTTCTTATATGTTTTCAAAAAAATTTATTAAATCTTTTAAAATTATTAAAAAATTTAGTAGAACATCAAAGCTTTTGAAAATTTTAAAGTATCCGATTTAAAAAAAATAAGTTGACCCCTCAAATTCTTATATCAAGTTTCACCGCCGCTTATAACACGTTTTATCTGCTCTTGTAGGATATTTTTTTCTATCTTTGTCAGTGTTAGGTTCTATCCAGTTGACGATTATTTTATCATGTTAATATACCCATGTTGTAGGCCTTTAGACTAATTTTCGTGTATTTATAGATGCTTGCAATAATTAAAGATAGCTCGTAGTTAAGTCATGGTAAAGCCGACTTTATCAACCAGCAAAACAGTTCTTTAGCGGCGTTTTTTTAACCCTCTAGCGGCGTTTTTTAGCGCCGCTAATAATTTTCCCGGCGCTTAAGAAAACGCCGCATAAAGTAGCGCCGCAATAGTTCGCGGCGTTTTTAGGTAAAAAACGCCGCCAAAAGTCAAGATCTATAGCGGCGTTTGTACATACAAACGCCGCAAATAAGTGTTCTTTAGTGGCGTTTTTTTATGCAAACGCCGCAAAAAGTCAAGTTCTTTACCGCGAATAACTGTTTTTTAGTGGCGTTTTATATTTCAAACGCCGCGAAAGCCTGACCTTTAGCGGCGTTTTCTTTTACAAACGCCGCAATAGCCTGACTTTTAGTGGCATTTTGTTTTTCAAACGCCGCTAAACTTGATTGTAGGGGAAATAAAATAATAATAAAAATTAAATTTTCCCTATTATATTTCGTCAAAAAAATATAAAATTACAAATTCAAAATATTTGTTAAATAAAATATTTATTTCATCCAAAAATATATTGTCACAATTAACTTAAAATATTGGTTAAACAAAATATTTGCACCACCATTGTTTTTTTAGTACAGGCAAAGTCACAGGGGAAGGACTCGAGCCTTTCTGCTTTGCAATCTTTGCAGGAGGCATCTTCACGTTTGGCTTGGCCCTACTTTGTTTCTAACTTTTTCCATTAAATCGCTTTCCAGCATAAGCATTGTGATCATTGCCTTCGTCCATCTCATTGTCGCCATTAGGTGTGGCGTTCTCGGCATTCTCATCTGACATGTGACCCATATGCTCTCTCCTTAAATGGAGTTTTAGTTTGTACTCATGTATGTAAGCTTTTTCACAACCTTCATAAGGGCAAGCATAAGGGCGATCGGATGATGCAGAACCATAGGCAATGCTGGCAGACTTTGGTATTTTAATTATCTTCTCCACAGGCGGGACATATTTTGCCACTTCTGGTGTTGTGTTCTACCAAATGCAAAGGTGAAATCCAGATCAAATTTAATATCCCAAGGTTAACAAGATGGCATATATGTCATGTTATATAAAACAGGAACATGTTATGACAGCAATGTCGCAAACCTTTTCATGGTGTGATGCAACGTGGTTCTTTAGCTTGTACTCGTGAGCATATCTCTTTCCACAATCTGGGTATGGACAGATATGATAGTTTTCTTGTGATTGTGTTTTCATATGTGACCTCAAGTTGAAATCCAAGGAGAATGCTTGTCATTCCTACAATCAAATCCATTAGAACTCGGAACAAATATACAACGCAAGCATGTTATGCATATATGCCCGTGCCCATAGAAGCAAATTAATAAATGAAGCCTCTAAAACAAAACAACAGGTGCCGAAAACCTGATACCCCCAGACACTGCAAAATTATGTCTACAAAATCACAAATGTTCTACTTAGCAATTTCACTAAGTTTTATTATGGTTTAAAATTAACGTTCATTGTCCCTTACATCTCCTGCTATCAAAACCAATTCACAATTTTAAACAAAACAAGTAATGGAACAATTATGCAAGCTATATATATAATATAAATTAATAAGAAAAGGACAGATTTACCACCTTACCACAGCCTTGATGTGGGCATTCAAAATCTCTCTCTCCAGTGTGAATGAGGAAGTGTCTTTTCAGTTTTGAACTATCCAAAAATTTCTGCAGTATCAACAATTAAGTATTTCCAAAATTCCCAAGCAAGCGTAAATCAAAACTGCTTCATTACGTAACACTAACAGTGATTCTTAGAGGAACTTTCATAAAATAAATCTGAAAGTATCATGCATCAGAAGTAGAAATTTTAAGCAAGATACCTTCCCACAACCCTCATAGTGACAAACATATTGTCTCTGTCCATGAATGTGTGAATGCTTTCTCAAAGCACCAGCATCAATAAATGTCTTTCCATATCAACTTCCCTTGGCATCTTTCTATTCTAGATGAGAACTATTCTCTTCTATTACAATCATAAGAGAGCCTTATAACATTTTTTAAAAGCCAACGACAATAGCTATCAGAGGATTCTAAGCTAGGAAATGCACAAGCCATCCTGACACCTCCACACCACAAACAACAATACACAAGGATAAGGGAGAAAAGGGAGACAATTGAAATAGTTTCATCTTATATTTGCTTGATTCAATATATATTCTAAACAAAAGACCAAATACCAAATGATGTATCACTGGAAAAAAACCCACATAAACTTAATAGTATTACCACATTAAGCATAAATCTCAACAGTTTTGTTCCATATGGCCTTGCAGAATTATGTACCATGGAACATAAATGTAAATTTCTTGGTACTCCTACTTCCTATATTTAAATCTTAAAGTTAGCAACAATTATTCCATGAAACTATTGTCATACCTTCCTATCATAGCCGTACCAAAGCAAATGTTGCTTTGATAGATGAACTGGTAAAAGAAGTGTTGTATCCCTAACGAAGAGTACTGGTCCAAGCTGAAGAAGAAACAAAGAGTTGTCACTCCCTGATGTGGAACTGCCATTTGATGCCTCTACTCTCCATAGATCTCCCCTTGCAACCAAAGAACTTTCTAAATCTCGTGTTCGACTCTCGTATGTCGAGGTAATATTTATCATCCCTCCCTGCCAACAAAAGATTAACCATAGGGAAATGAGTTATAGTCATTAACAGTGTAACAGTATACCTAGTCAAAACCAAAAATAATTTTCACATTCAAGTCAAGGAAAACAAAAGAAACAAACAGCAAACCTGCTACTATTCCATCATTTCTATTCATATGAAGGGGAAAATCTTCATAACTTATCATAGCTAGAACTTAAAAAAGATCTATCACAGATAGCCACATACCCCATGCTAGTTGTTCTTGCTTTACTTATAAATAAGTAATGGTGTGTCCAACACTAAATATAGATTCCTATTATATTTCACAAACAATGGCGCAATACCACCTAAATATTAATCTACTATCAGTTCTAAACCTTTTTATTGCAAAGAAAATTGTCCAAGAACACACTAGCCTATGCATCAGTTAGACAACTTCCCTTCTTATACCCTTAAGCCTTTTCACTTATAACATTTCAGACTAAACATGGTACTTCTTCAAGTATTTAACACAAATTAAATCCATAATTCAAGCCCCTAACTATCCTCAAAGATTCTCATTTTAATTGTTTGTTTACCTGAGGTCTCCCAAGTAATCCAGCAGACTTCAAATTAAACCCTGAAGCCTCCTCATCCTCCAGTCCATCCGAAACACTCTCGTTTTCGACAAACCCGAAATCCTTTGATCGAGCCGAAAATCCCACCCAACCCTCCATATCATTGCCACCCACCTCAGCCTTCTGCCGTTTTAAAATCATATCACCTCTAACCGGCAAAACTGCACTCTTCTCGGCACGAAAGGGGATGGGCAAACTCCTGAAGAACTGCTGCACTAATCCATTCAAGCCGGCACTGAAATCAGCCCCAACTCGGCCAATCGTGTTCCCGATGTCACCGATGTCGAAAATGGTTGACTTGTCAATGGGAAGGCCAAAATCCTTTTTGACAAAGGATTGGAAGGCGAACTCGAGGTCGAACAACATTGATTTTGGAGGGTTTGGCCATGGGAATGAAGGTGGGCTCATGTGGGAATGGATTAAGCCAGTAAAACCTTGAGCTAGCCGATCGGCAAGCAACATCGAAATCAAAATCTCATATTTACCTGTTCCTTAAGCTGCAAAGTCGACAGCAACAAGGGTAAGAAATCAAATTTATTTGGGAAAAAAGAAAGGAAGCGAGAACTTACGTGCGAGTGAAAATAGCCATGGATCTCCACCAAGGGTTAGCGATAGTTGGAACCGCCGTCTCATTTACGGAGAGAAAATCAGAGATTGAGAAGTAGGAAGAAGAGATGGAGCAACGAGAGAAGCAGTAAATTGGGGAAAAGAATGGAAAGAGGCGTCTGATGGATTGTTAGAAAAAGAACGACGAAAGAGATTGGGTATTAGGGATTCAGGGTGAGGAAGTTTAAGAGCGTGAGAATATGAGTTTCCCTTGCGGCGTTTGTAAAAATAAATGTTACCAAAAGGATACTTGTTGTGGCGTTTGTAAAAAAACGTCAGTAAAAGACACATTTTGCGGCGTTTTATTACAAAACGCCACTAATAAACTGAACCTATTGCGGCGTTTTCAACAAAAACGCCACTAAAGTACGATTTTAGTGGCGTTTTGAAATGTGTCGTTTGTGGCGTTTGTTTAATACACGCCGCAACATGTACAAATTTAGTGGCGTTTTTTCAAAAAATGCCGCGAAAAGTGCCGCTATATATCAAACTTGGTGTAGTGGTGCTATTATTGTTATATGCATTTTTATGTCAGTTTTGATGGAGATTATCCTTCACCAACGATAGAGGTATTTGTTTATCTGTCATTTTTTTTCGAGTTATATACAATTATTAATTGCAAACTATGTTGATGAATGATGAGAACCAACATGCCAATTGCCAATGGTGTGCTACATTGGGTTGTGGGTGCTGTGTGTGTATATGAAAACATTAGGGTTTAGGCATTAGACAATTCTTGAGTGATAATTGTGAATGTTTCTTGCTTAAAAAGAAAAGATATATCTTCCAAAAGAGGTTAACTTCATGTCATCCTAATTGTAAACACAAAGACAAAATACCATTAATAATGCCAGCATGAGGAGTAATTCAGAAAATGAGATTGATATTGAATGCAAATACTTTAATAATGAAAATATGGTCAAACTATGATGACCAATAATTCCCATCCAATTATTGTTTGGAATTCTTTTTATTTTGGAGATTATTGTTTTTTTAACGATACTTTGGATATTATTGTTGGAATAAAATTATACTATAAAAATAATGAAGTGTTATTGTTATATGTGCTAAGTTAAACAGTCTTAGAAACTGAAATTAAAGCAATGGTTACCATGCCAAAACCCCATTTTATGTTCATCAATTACAATATAAGGGTGGGATATCTTCGTTTGGAATTGTATCGTATATTGCTTTACTGTTGCAACGTTCGTGGGAGAATCGTATCGAGTATGGGTACCGAGAAGGGAATTTGGTTGCGGACAGAATGGCCAACGTGCGAGATCTGAGGATTCGATTTGTTGACGATATCTTTTTCCGCCAGATGATATTTCGAGTTGTCTCCATTCGAATTGTAATGTGGCTAGGGCATAAGGTATACTTTAGTTGTTTTATATTTGTTGTTTAGTTTGTTAAGGTGTCGCCCATGTAAGTTGAACTCTTCATTATTATCTCGTGTACTCTTTTCTTCCAATTAAATTTAAGGAATTTTTAACGAGTCACGAGATAGTAATCATTTCTTCATTAATAGAATCGTTTTGAGATCTAATAATCGAGTAGAATACAAGTTAATTGCACCATACGTCTCCAAACTATAACCTTTATTTTAAATTGGACCCTAAACTCTTAAATATTTCAATTTCATCATCAAATTATGATCTTCATTCTAAATTGGTCCCCAAACTTTTGAGTGTTTCAGTTTCATCCTCAAACTATAGGTCTCATTCAAAATTGGTCCTCAAACTTTTTTGAGTGGACTAATTTCATCCCCAAATTATCATTTATACCACATTGTACTATTACGTAATACACATCGGTCTTTCATTGACAATTAACAACTTTTATAATGGTTTTATAAACATAAGATATGATTTGCATATAAAGATAATTTGAGGATGAAATTAGAGCGTTCAAAAAAGTTTGAGGACCAATTTAGAATAAGAGTCATAATTTGAGGATGAAAATAGAATACTTAAAAGTTTGAGGAACCAATTTAAAATAAAAATTATAGTTTGAGGATAAAATTAAAATGCTCAAAAATTTTAAGAACCAATTTAAAACGAAAGTTATAATTTAAAGATGTGTAGTGTAATTAACTCAGTAGGGTACATTAATTTTATGTCCTTTGTGACACTATTGTGTCCATGATTTACCATCGTTATGAAATACACACTATAAATTGTCATTGTTCTAATATCGATCTTCCTTTATTGATGGCCGCTCAAGTAGTTTCAACAATGTTGCAAGTAAGAATAGACCGAAGGAGTGTTGGGATGCAATCACATAATATTTTTTAATTAAATAAAAATATTATATTATCATACGAAATTTGAATTCATACAAGATTGGACAATATGAATATACTTAATCATCAGGCTAATTAGTGGATTTCGGTGCAGTCACATCCTTTAAAAAGTTTAAACTCTTATAGGTTTTAATTCTTTTTGCATTTTATATTAGTGATTTAATTTTTTACTCCTGATTTTTTAAATTCTCATATAATTATTTACTAAGCATAAAAGTTTGTAGTCTCTGACATAAAATTATGTGTCCAGTCTCTGAACTAGTAAATATAATATATTCAATTTATAAATTAATGTTTCAAAACAAATTAAATATCATATTTTAAATTTTAATTGAATTCAGACAAAGGCCCAAACCCGCAAAGCCAGTTCCAGACCCAGTGAGCCATTGCCCACGAGTAAGTAAAAACCCTTGAAGGTTTAGTCAATCCAGAGGAGAAGCTGTAGATTCTTTCCCTTAAAACATCAGCACTTCGGCCGTTGTAGGCACTCTCCGATGTCGAAGACGGAATACGTCAGCCCCGAAGGCCTCCGGTTGGACGGCCGCCGTCCCATGGAAGTAATCTCCCTTTCCTTTCTTCATTTTTCTTCTAATTTAATGCTCTTTTTTCACCGATTCTCTCCTTCTCAGATGAGACAACTCCGTGCAGAGATCGGCACCGTCGCCAGAGCCAATGGGTAGGCGCCAAAATCATAACTTTTTTTCCTAGCACCATATCTCTTGTATCTAAATTTCCAAGCTTTTTTTTTAATTTCCAGTTCTGCTGTTTTTGAGATGGGCAACACCAAAGTCATTGCAGCAGTTTATGGCCCTAGAGAGGTGAATATAGAAATCTTCACATTGGGATTTCTTTAGTTTTCTGAATCTGTTATCTGTTTTAGTTTAATTGTTGGTTTGTTTTCGATGTTTAATGTAGTCTGTTTTTTCAGGTTCAAAATAGGAGCCAGCTAATTAATGACCACGCACTGGTAATGTTCTTCAAATTGTATGTTTAATTGCTGTTGTTGTGACTTCAAACATTCTTTAGGTTTGTTTATATGTGTGATTGGTATCAGGTGCGCTGTGAATACAGTATGGCTAATTTTAGTACCGGAGATCGCATGAGGAAACCAAAGGGTGACAGGTGATTTGTTTTCCGGTTTTCTAATTCTTAGAATGATGTTAAAGTTGAATTACTATGTGTTCGATCCGATATAAGAAATATAGAATCTGATTTGTTTGTGGAACATTAGATCAAGACAAGTAAATTAGGTCGGTTTTAGTATTTTTAAAAGGTGTTCTCGTGTGAGTAGGTTGTTTTAATCACTCTTATAGTATCAACAATGATGCCATTGATACTGAAATGTTAAAATTACTTAGTATTTATGCTTGATGTTAGGTTTGTTAAGAATAAATTATACTAATCATTGACACGGATATTTCTTTTTACGCTTAGGCGATCGACAGAGATATCGCTTGTCATCCGCCAAACCATGGAGGCATGCATTTTGACTCATCTAATGCCTCGTTCTCAGGTTTGACGTTGTACCCTGATTATATGTCCCAACTGATCTTTCGTTTCAGTTCTTCTAAATCGTTTTTAATTAATATTTTTCACCAGATAGATATATTTGTTCAAGTTCTTCAAGCTGATGGAGGTAAATTTAAACTTATCCGAACTTGTTGATCATTGGGTTAGGCTTAGCTTTACATTTTCATATTATGCAATTGCAGCTTTGTTCTCCATTCCAACCAACAACTTGTGTTTTAATGGCACGATTGCATAAATCAACCGTGTAGTTCTGTGCTTTGGTTAACTTTTCATGAAAGACCTTTTAGTTGTTTTCCCTCTGTCTATTCGATTTCGATTACACACTTCTCTTGGCATAAAAGAAGAAAAGAAGCTTAAGCAAACTAAATGCGTCTGCAGGAACTAGATCTGCATGTATCAACGCTGCAACTTTAGCCCTTGCAGATGCCGGTATCCCAATGCGTGATATTGTCACTTCTTGCAGTGCTGGATATCTAAATAGCACTCCTCTGCTAGGTCGATTCTTCCTCCTCCTCTACTTTTAACTTTTATTATATTATCCTGTTTTAATTATTGAATTAATATTTGTTGTATATGCAGATTTGAACTACATTGAAGACAGTGCTGGAGGCCCCGATGTAACCGTAGGGATCTTGCCAAAGTTGGACAAAGTGACTCTTCTTCAGGTTTGCTTGCTATGACTCCGTTTCTCATTCACATTTTTTATTCGGGTTTGATTTATACGAGACTATTGACTATAACCAAAATGAACTGGAATAAACTTGTTAGATTGTTAAGCAATGACTACCGTTACATATAATACAGATGGATGCTAAGTTGCCCGTGGATATCTTTGAAAATGTCATGGGTCTTGCGATCGAAGGCTGCAAGGCTATAGCTAACTACATTCGAGAAGTAAGGACACTCGTTTCAAATTTTCTTGTCCATGGTTTGTATGATAACCATGCATAGAAAACATCGATCTAAACATCGATTGTTTTGTTTGGCAGGTATTACTAGAGAATACCAAGCAACTGGAGTATCGAAGGGGTTTATAAAACCATTTAAGCAGCGTAACTAAAATATGTATCCGATCGTTCGAGCTTCCTCATCTTCTTGTATTGGCATGAGATTAAACAAGATATACAGAACCTGAGTAAAATTCTGTTTGAAGCTTAACCAATGATGCTCTTATTGGTCCATCCAATCAATTAAAGCATATGTTTTTTAAACTGTATCATCACATGCTTGTAGTACTAACCGACCCCATGTGTCCGTGGAAATTATAATGATCCATGCGAAATTTACTTGCTTCTCATATATTCTTTGAAAAAGTTCACTTTATAGCCCTTTTCGCTTCCTTTTTCTTTTTACAAGATGAAGAGGAAATCATAAGTATTATAAATCTAACTAATTTGATAGCAAATAATAACCATTTCTTACAAAGACCATCTCTTTGCTCAATGTTTTAGAAAAAAATGCAGACACGCAGAAGACAAAATAAGTTCCATGTTCTCCATATCAATGCCGATATAATTTAGGGGATAAAAATTGTTATATCCTTGACTGGATTACACCGGGAAATTTTAAAAAGAGACCGCTAAAAAAGCGAGTACATAAATTTTAGTAAGAATTTATGCATATGTAAAAATTTTGGTATATACACTAAAACTGAAAATTTTTACAAGTGTCATAGTTTTAGGATATCGGGAGTTAGTTTAGATGTATGTGGTTAGAATTTAGGGATAGTTGTTTTAATTTAAGGTTTAGGGTTATAATTTAAGGTTTATAGTTTAAAACCTAAATCCTCACTATATTACCCTAAAAACTAAACCTTAAATTATAACCCTAAACCTTAAATTGAAACAACTATCTCTAAATTCTAAACTCTTACACCTAAATCCTATACTCTAAACTAACTACTTATACACTAAAACTAAGGTGCTTGTGAAAACTTTCAGTTTCAACTGTCAGTGTATAGGATATTAATTCATACACAAATACTTACAAAAATAGTGAAACTGAGGGTATATACGTATGCACATAAAAGTGATAAGCATTTACGTATATACCAAATTTTTTACTATTTTTATAAGAATTTCAGTATATATACATAAATTCTTACATTTTTTATAAGAATTTATGAACACGCAAGTCTCTTTTAAAGATAGTACATTAGTGTTTCATATAGGATTAATTTGTAAGGTCTTGAATAGTGAGATCAACCATTTCTTCTTCTTCTTTTTTGAATGAAATAAGTAGCAGCAGCAGTGTTTTGCCAGCAATGATTGACTTTGCATGGAACGACGAGAGCAATCCAACGAATCCAAAGTATTTTTTAACAACGGCCTCCCAAAGCTCAAGATTTTAACCTAAAAACCACACCAGAATCTCCAAACTTTGACAAAATATCAAAGAGCACAGGAAAAGGGCCAGAGCAATGCGGAGTTTTTTTAAACTAACATGATTTTATAAAATTGATTTTGAAGTTATGTTTGGAGAATTAAAAAAAAAAAATCACGATTCTATAAAAATATAGAATAAAAATAACAACAAAATATAAAAGTTATTTCTACTTTACTTCTCTCAAAATTACTATTAAGATTCAAAATTAGTTTTAACTTTTATATACAGTAGCAGCAGATACTGACCAGACCTCTCACCTATCTATCTTCCACTGCTGTTTCCATCAACTCTTTTGTCGGTTTTTAGGCGATTCAACTCACTCGCTTCACTCGAAGTTCACACCACTAGGAGGGCCAGGGTCATAGGCTCATAGCAAACCCTGCCCTGAATTGTCCTCTGTTTCGCCATTATTGCACCTCTGTACATTTTCTGAACCCATAAACCCCAACACTTCACGTTCACACAACTCTATTTTTATAGTATCTTCTAAGCTTCAGTTAGACAACTGAGGAAGGTGAAAGAATAAGCACTTTAACCCATCATGGATCTTCACTTCCTAAGCTCATTAGCTCTCTTTGTCTTGCTCGTGACCCCGAAAGGTTAAAATCAAGCTCGCTCTGTTCTGGGTTTCTCTCACATTTACGAAGTTTAGCAAAGATTTGTTCTTTAACATGTTAAAGTTTCGATCTTTAAACTTAAAAATCCAATCTTTTTGTGTTTTTTTTTATCAGGTGTGTATGCTGCTTCTTTCACGTTTGTCAACCGATGTGATTACACTGTCTGGCCTGGGATTTTAGCAAATGCAGGGAGTCCTGGACTCGACAGCACCGGATTCGAGCTCCCCAAAGACTCGTCCCGTTCGTTTCAGGCCCCGACGGGATGGTCGGGTCGTTTCTGGGGCCGAACGGGCTGCAAATTCGACGGATCCGGTTCCGGAACCTGCTTAACAGGCGACTGCGGATCGGGTCAGGTAGAATGCAACGGACTCGGAGCTTCTCCGCCTGTAACACTGGCTGAGTTCACTCTCGGAACTGGAGGGCAAGATTTTTACGATGTCAGCCTCGTTGACGGCTACAATATGCCGATGATCGTCGAAGGCAGTGGCGGGTCGGGTCTTTGCGCTTCTACCGGGTGTACGACCGACTTGAACAGGCAATGCCCGTCGGAACTCCGTGTCGGCGACGGCGACGCTTGCAAGAGCGCGTGCTTGGCGTTTGGAAGCCCAGAATATTGTTGCAGCGGCGCGTACAGTACACCCGCATCGTGCAAGCCGTCGGTTTATTCTGAGATGTTTAAGGCGGCTTGTCCTAGATCTTACAGCTACGCGTACGATGATGCTACAAGCACTTTCACCTGTACCGGAGCTGACTATACGGTGACGTTTTGTCCCTCTTCTCCCAGGTAATATTGCACCACCATTTCATTTGATGCGTAGTTCCAGTCGGGTTCGAGTCTTTTTTTGAGCATATAATGTGCATTGCTATTGCACCAAATACTTATTAGTATTAATTGGTAAATTAATTTAAGTACACTATTTTTCTTTTGGAACATATATTTTAATTTTATATACAAAACAAGGGTTGCAACTAAAGTCTCAAAACACCCTAAGTGACAATTTGGTTTTCCAAAACAGAACTACCCACTCCACATAACACAGCTATGGTAAATTCATAGTATTAAATATCGGTTGCATAGTAATATGGATGGACCGACAGGTGATGTAACAGTCACATCTTTTAAAAATTTAAAAATTTTCATATATTTTAAATATTTTTGTATTTTATATTGATAATCTAATTTTGTACTTCTGAAATTTTAAATTCCTACACAATTTTACTAAGTATAAAAGTGTGCACCCCTAACATGATATCATATGTCCGTCCTGATCATAACGGTTTTTAAAATTATCGTGACGCTCTACAGCAATTTATGAGCATAGTTATTTTTGGACGAAAAATTACGACGCAATATCCGCAACCACAACAATAATTTAGCAGTACGATAAAAATCAGAAATCAGCTGGGTTGTAATTGTTAGTGAACTTCAGTGGCATTTCCAAAACCTATTTCTTTATATAAATCCCATTGCAGCTTTCAATTCTCATCACCAACGCTTACAAGTTTCAGCGACAAAAAAGAAAGAGAAAAGGAGCAACGAGTTGTGAAGTTACTCAAACAACCCTTCAACAATGGCTATGGCATTCAAGATGGTAAATCACAACTAGTTCATTAACTTTTGTCATTTTTTCTTAGTTTCATTTTGATTTTATTTTTACGTAATTCATTCGATTCGAGTTTATGATATTTTAGGCTACGACCGGGATGTGGGTCGCCGATGAGTGCAAGAATTCATTCATGGAGATGAAATGGAAGAAGGTTCATCGATACATAGTGTTCAAGATCGATGAAAAATCGAGGCTGGTGACCGTTGATAAGGTCGGCAGTCCCGGGGAAAGCTACGGTGATTTTGCTGCATCTTTGCCGACGGATGATTGCCGATATGCCGTGTTCGATTTCGACTTCGTCACTGTTGATAATTGTCGGAAAAGCAAGATCTTCTTCATTGCATGGTTCGTCGCTAATTATGGAGTATCTTTCAATTTTCTTTTTGTTAGTAGAACCCAAGTTGACTATTTTACCCTTTCTAAAATGAGAACTTCATTATTTATACAAAGGGTAACATGGAGATGGTACATATAAAACATTAATAATTAGCTCATTGTATCTCTCATTAGTCGGAAAATAACCAAATAATTAAGATTTTGATTAGGATTATTTTGGGGGTCAAATAGTTTATTTCTAAATAGAAATTTGTACATCTATAAAAGAAACGAAGTTGTTCGGGTCTGGTTATTGTGACCCCTTTATGAGGAGACACTTCTTCTCTCAAAATTACAAGGTTATTTTATCATGTTATTTAGAAAGAGTTGTCATGTGCCCACAGACGAAGCTAGAATTCAGAGTTGGAAGGAATAAATAAAACAAAACAAATTTAATAAAATTTGCAATGGTGGTGATTGATCACCATTCACCAAGTCAACACCCCACCTTTTTTATTTCATTTCAATTAAGGACAAATTGTTGGCCCAAAACAAAACCAAGGACAAAATTGCATGCCACCCACTGAATTGAATCAAATTGATGGTCCAAATCCATTTAAATAAAAGATGATAAAAATGGTGGATATTTTTGTTTTTATTCATTTAGGTCCCCAACAGCATCAAGAACAAGGGCAAAAATGTTGTACGCAACATCAAAAGATGGGCTGAGGAGAGTGCTGGATGGCATCCACTATGAAGTTCAGGCAACAGATCCCACAGAGATGGGGATGGATGTGATTAAGCATAAAGCTTATTAGGACAGTAATTATAGATGTATTAATCATGTTTATCACCCTCTTACTTTCTTGCTTTTCTATTTTGATCACTCCAACATGTGCTTTTTTTCTTCTTCTTTTCTTTTTATGATTTAGATTTTTAACACATGTGTAATCTAATCTTCTAATTTGTAATAATACTTTGATGTTCCATGTGTACTAATTCGAGGACAAAGTAGCCATCATCTCCACCTTTTCTTTTATTTAATTATTGTTTTAGATTTCTTAACACTTTATAAATTATTTTTAGACCTAATAAACATATACATGTATTCTGAAAATTGTATTAGTAGCTCTAGTAGCTCAGTTGGTTAGAGCACCTGCTTAGTAAGCGGGAGGTCTTGAGTTCGACTCTCAACGAGAGCAATAATTTAGAACTATTCATTGCTGACAGCAAAACTTCATTTGTAAATGTAAAATCAGCTACGGGAATATCTAACAATTTGACTATGTTTCACTTTCATGTGCAATAGAGGGACTAAATCTTACAAAGAACGCTAGTATAGGGACCTTTTACACACAGTTTGACCAAGCTAAAATGAAACGACGGCGTTTAAAGGGATTTTTCATAGCACACCGTCTTCTTGGAGTCTTGGCTTGTCCCCCAAGTTCTTTCAGTCAAAAACACTCCTCTCTTCACCTTTCCGAACATCATCAGATTGGAAATAAAAAAACCAGACCAAAACTAAAAAACCGATCCTTCAGCACATTCTCTGTCTTTTGTTCTAAAAAGGGTAACAAAAACTTTGAAATTTGAAGGAAAATTAAAGAAAAAAAGCTTTAACAAAAATGGCGAGATATGATCGAGCTATTACAGTTTTCTCCCCTGATGGCCATTTGTTCCAAGTGGAGTACGCTCTCGAAGCCGTCCGTAAAGGTAACGCCGCCGTGGGTGTCCGCGGCACCGATATCGTTGTCCTCGGCGTCGAGAAAAAATCCGCCGCCAAGCTCCAAGACTCCAGGTACAAATTCCCCTTTCACACGATCTTCTCAAGTTGGGTTTTTTTTTATAGATTAATCTATCGAATTGCCACTTCTGTAATAATGGGATTTTCGAATTATATGCTTACTGTGATTCTTTTATTGTTTGTACTAACAGAAGTGCTAGAAAGATTGTGTCTTTGGATGATCATATTGCTCTGGCTTGCGCGGGTTTAAAAGCCGATGCTCGAATCTTGATTAACAGGGCTCGAATTGAATGCCAGAGCCATAGGCTTACTGTTGAGGATCCTGTAACTGTTGAATACATAACACGATACATTGCTGGTCTGCAACAGAAGTATACACAAAGTGGCGGTGTTAGACCGTTCGGTCTTTCGACATTGATCGTCGGGTTTGATCCCTATACCGGTGTTCCTTCTCTTTACCAGACTGATCCATCTGGAACATTTTCAGCTTGGAAGGCTAATGCAACTGGGAGAAACTCTAATTCGATGAGGGAGTTTCTTGAGAAAAATTATAAAGAAACTTCCGGACAAGAAACGGTCAAGTTAGCTATTCGTGCTTTGCTCGAAGTAAGTTTTTCCGTGTGCATGTTGTGGCTTGAGCTTGGTAGTTTTAGATTAAAGATACAAATTTGACAAGTTAAAATATTTCTAACTTGGATTTGCCTGTCTCGAATCGATGGTGTGTGCTATATGCTTTTGTATTAACAGATATGAAATGCTCTTTTAAGGCTGTTCTAAGGGCCTCGGTGTTTTATAAGTATTCGTTAGGTATACTTTATGAGTACTGATATGTGTGGAGCTGTTTCTTCTTATACAATGTACTCTTTCGTGTTATAATTTTTTACATTAAAGACTATGAGAAACAGATATGAATTGGTTCATTTGGTTGTTGATGTAGGATAGTTACAATTAATTCTAGTTTGAAGTTTATGATGGTTTATGGAGGGATGCTTAGGCGAGTTAGTGAATATGTGTAGCCCGGGAATTCAGCGGACATAGTAAAAGAGATCAGATTGATCATTATGTTTGAAACTATCTCGACTTGTTTGTTGCTGGAACTTTATGAGATTGCTGTTATTGTAACTTGATGTTGAGACATTTATAAGAAAGTTTTTTAAAGCTTTTGAACTGAGCTGGAATCTAGAGACTATGCTGCTATCAGGACTCATCAAGACAATGTGGTTCGGTTTCAAATGTAGTTTTGCCTGTGTAGTTGGTTACATTTGTTCGATTGCTCATACATTGGTTATGCTGTCTGTGACCATGTTTGCATAAAACTTGGGGCCAAATAAATAGTTTGGCATAGTTAATTAATGCATTGATTTTGCTGTTCTTATTTGTCTGCGGATGAGACCATAGTCAGTGATTTTCTTTCTGTTTCTAACAATTAGGTTGTTGAGAGTGGGGGAAAGAACATAGAAGTAGCTGTGATGACAAAAGAGCATGGACTGCGACAACTAGAAGAAGCTGAAATCGATGCCATTGTTGCCGAGATTGAAGCAGAGAAAGCAGCTGCAGAGGCTGCGAAAAAGGCCCCGGCCGCCCCTAAAGAAACCTAGTTCAATATCTCATATTCCCATCTCCCCGGCCGAGTTTGTCCTTTAATTCTCCCTAGAAATGTTATTCTGTTATGTTGATTGGTTGGACATGTTGAATTTTAGTTTCAGAACTTTATATTTCCAGCAGCATGCAATTGTTGTTACAAGACTAATATTTCTTCTTTTAATCTCTTTCGAGTTTTGGATTTTATGGCAAAGGCAACAGCAGAAGTTCTTGTGGCCACTTAGAAGACCACAAACATCACAACTTACCAACAATTTTCCACTCAGATTTAAGGTTGAGCAAAAGTTCACTCAACTAATACAGTTGGCTTTAATCTCATTATTCAATATAATCTCATTATTTACACATTCTATCAATATAATCTCATTATTTACACATTCTATCAATATAATCTCATTATTCAATTAAAAAAATTAAATAGATTTAGCTTTAATTATTTAATGAAACTACCGACAAAAATAATCTTGGAACTAAAAATATGCAACTAAAAATATGCATTTTAGAAAGTTAATAGAACTAAAAATGTCAAATTATAGTAAAAGGACCTATACAATTTGACCAAAAAGTGGATCCTGGCTACAACGAGTAGAGTAGGAAGAAAAATGCCATGAACAAAAACAACATGAAATGATGCAATTTGTAGCTTTATGTATTCCCCAAGTACAAAATAGACCGTTTTGTAACAGAAATATCATGGATTAAAGTGGCTCATTGTCCATAGTTTTGTTATTTACTTAAAATAGAAGACCTTTAATACTGTCATCCATTGTACGGCCAATAGGGCCGATACGACGGGGTATCATATACGAGAAAATGAACAACATAACTAGCCAGATGATTGTACCAAGTTCTGCTAACCGATAATGGATGATGTTCTGTTCTAGAAAGACACTACTATAAGCTTCACTTCATTTTTTTACGGACCTCGTACAAGTAGCTTAGGATCACCACCGCAGCGGCAACGGCAACCCCAACAGCACTCTGTGCCAATACAGTGCTGTCCTTCACGATTGACTTGGAGCGAGCGGAACTAGGAGTAAACCCGAGTTCTGAAAGTTTCTTGTGAGATTCCGCATAATCTCGGAAGAATGCATCCTCGTCCTGCCAAAATGTGGGGGAATATGTTAGGATTGGCCACATTCCAACTATTTCAATCAATTAACCATGTACGAGCCTAGGAGTTGGCTATTTAATGGTTCAGGTATCATGCAGAAATTATATAATGAACATCGGCCAGTAACACCTAAAGGGATATCCGAAACATTATTGATAGTGGTTTGCATGCGACAGTGTTTGGCCTAAATTAGTTAACATTAGACTTGGATCAAGCAGAAACATCGTCTACATGCAACAAATTACTAATTTAAAATCAAGCACAGGCAGGTCACATGTCGGTAAGTAAAGGCTCTATATAACAGCAGAAACCCCACTTTAAGCAAGGTTGGATTCAGTTATACGAAGAAAAATGATTAACTGCTCAAATGGGTTTGCATGGTAGACTTAATGTACTATTCCTACACTTCAACCAGTGCACAAGCGGCTCAAATAGAAACAATAAAAGCAACATAACAATCTACCAAGAATAGAGGTCTGCTAAAACCAGACAAAAAACAGTATTGAAAATGATCAACTGCTCAAATGGGCTTGCAGGGTAGGCTCAATGTACGATTCCGACACTTCTACCAGTGCACAAGCGGCCCAAATAGGAACAATAAAAGCAACGTAACAATCTACCAATAATAGAGGTCTGTTAAACCAGACAAAAAAACCGTATTGAATGTTAAGGCAATTACAATACAAAATTAGCAACATCCCCCAGATCTCTCTGGATGTATAGGTAAGACAAATGGAAGCGGTTCAGTAATAGTGTTACCTTGGCATAGAGCTCTACATACTTGCGGAACTCCGGGTCCTCTAACAAAGCCTTGTCTGTTGGAAGTTTCAAAAGCCCTTCTGATTCCCCTTTTAGCAGCTCCCTGGTACAATAGTAAATGGCTTCATATAAATTTGTGTAAGAAGGAAACTTGCTACCTTGCAAAACACAGATTTAATCTTACATGAAGTAGGAGTTATCAAACTTCAGAGGTTCATTGGTCCAAGGGCCATCAAAACCTGATCTCTCTGGATGAGCCCTACCCTGTAACACAAAAGCCATCCCAAAAGGTTTGATATTGATCATATAACAAACAAATCTAGGCTAAGAGAAAATCAGAATAACATTTGTCAGAAAAATGTACCAGAGTGTGACCCCCAGATAAAGCCACGATATCCTTGTCAGATAGACCCATTCGATAGAAGATGTCCCTCAGATGAGGTGCACCTAACACCAAGATTCAGAAGGAGGGAAAAAGAGATGCAAAATTTAGAGCACAAAAGTTCAGACTATAGAAACATAAGTTTAGACAAGCATTTAAATAAGCTTATAAGACGTGGAGCAATGCATACAGAAGTGTTCGCTGTACTAATGGATAACTAATGGCATTTTTGTTTCCACCGGTACCTTGTTAGGTGCAGCAGTGGACTACATGATTAGTCCAAAACTCATTGCCAAGGGGAAAAACAACTTTTTTTTGGAACATGTCTGCCTAGTTTCTAAAAACAACAGAACAATTGGCCAATGAAAAAAACTGCATGGATACAAGTACCACACCAATCCCTCCATGTATAGAATATTGCTCAAATGTCACTATTGTTAACTAATCTAATTGGTGTCACTTGAATGTTACAAAAAGGCTTCTGGACAATAGCTTGCTGCTGATACAAAGACTTCTAGTAACTGTGGTCCCGGTACAATTCTTGGCTAGCCTCTAAACATACAAACATGACAGGTAAACCATACCACTAACCTGAGGGTTCTTTCTTATTAGTGGAGTCTAAAACCACCAGCAATGAAATTCTTGTCAACAATCCCCACCCGGACATTTATTCACCAAGGTTCTTAAAGAAATAGAATGTGAAGCAGGGAAACTTTAGAACTGGTTAAAGTAACCCACACTCAATCCAAAGTAAGCATTCTTTGAAAGAATTTTTATTTCGATAAACAGACAGCAATAAATGTTTAGAATTCATGACTTGTTCTATTAAACAAGGTACTGATGACACAACAGTCATAACTCAGTAATATATTCTATGAAGCTCATGTTTAGTTCATTAGAACTGCAAAAAAAATGAAACTAAGAAGCCAAGATTCCAAATGGTTAGAGTACTATTTCTTCCATCCCGTTGGAAGAAACCAATAACAAACAAACAATGCAAAAAGAAGCAAAAGATCTGACTCGATTTACTAGATAGATCATCCAATTATCAAAATGTACAAATATTCACAGTGCTACCCAGAAATCAGAATTTACATTTCTCTCAATAATGGGAACAAAAAATTTAATTTTTTGTTCCATAAATGGCTTCAGAAATTTATTTTACCTCTTTTAGCATCTGGAAGTCGCCCTTCCTTGGGGCATATGTTTGAATCCTATTACATAGAACATGGTTAATCAAATAAATTAAAGAGGAAACAAGCTACATTTGCCAGATAAGCCCTACAAGATACCTTTCTTCCTGGTACAAAGTCAATAGTAGGACCTCCAGTGACTTCAACAGCAACAACACCAGCAAGCTGAAATTGAAAATGATACAGTAATGAGTAATTCACATTCAACACATAATCATCAACTTCAATTTAATCCAAGTGCAGCCATTTGTGTGGTGCATCATATGATGACAAATGTGTGAAGAAACAGAGCGTTACTACTGTAAGTATAGCAAACATTCTCAAACTCTATGCGATTGAGACCTCTCAAGTAATTACTCATGCAGTTCATATCATATTTCATTATTCCAAACTACTTTTATACTAATCACAAATTCAACTTAATTTATAACCTCTTCTTTGTCATTTTAACGAAACACTACATAGGCTAAGCTACTTCTTTCTTGTTCAGTACCAGCTATCCCCTCAAAATCTAACTCACAAAGATCTTCAACAATTCTAGACCTACCTAAATATTAGTTTCATATCATACTGTATTTAGTTGACATACTACTACATTACAGAGAAATCTAGTTAATTAAATAAAATATATGACTTCCTCTGAAGAACCTAAATGGCAGAATTTTGCCTCAAGCTCCAGCAAGGATTTTAGATAAAATTTTTGGAACTAATCAGTGTGTTAATGTTTCTTTATTTCCCCAATGTGCTCATAGCAGAACAGAAGCACAGGAAGCATGCAATGATATCGTTTAAAAGGCAAAAGATTTAGACATTAACACACAGATTAGTTCTGAATGGTGCAATTATATCTGGAATAAAATGCATGCTCTCTTTCAACTTCATAATCACCTGGTATAGGTCTGCATATGTGATCTTAGGATGTTTAGCCTTCACTTCCTCTGAAATGTATCAAAGAGAATAATCTTAAGTCAGAATAAGCAAATAAAATCCAAACATATTTCAGTTTTGAGATGTATAATCTAACATAAACTACCAGACTATACATATGAAGATATGTTACGAGCATAAGCATGGAATATAAAAAAGTAGCATATATATTCAAAGTTTCTAACATTTTTACAAATTCAACTCGGATGGTAGCTGGTAAAACTGACATGTTTCTACCACCAACTTCCAAGGGAGGACACAATTGACAACCAGACTGAAGTTCATCTTAAAAGAGACAGTTCTTCCAAACAAAGTACCACCCAAATGACTCAAACCTAATGGAGCCACACAAGTTCAACCTTATGTAGCTAGATCAAAATAAGATCATTCCAATCACTTTTTAGTGTATTTCTTTCCATTTTTGCATTAGGATCGTACAAATTACATTACCCTGAGCTAAACTCTTGCTAAGAAATTTCAGCAGGTCTGCCATATTCCTTTCTGATAATCAAGTCATGCTGGTATGTGAGGTTTTGAAGTAAATGGTTATGCTAAAACCTATATTAACACCACTCCTCAGCATAATTAGCAATTGGCAGTCCTGCTTCCATCATTTCTAACCCTTATAAAAGGATAATACAAACCCTCTCCAGTGAGTGCAAAGCCACAGCAGTGTTATTTGTACATCTCATCCTCTAAAATTAGAATCATGATCATATCTGGTAAAATGGAAAATGTATTTAAACTACGATAGTGTGGATATGATATAATCCCTAAATATAATGTTGAAGAGATCTGTATTCTTCCAATCTTGGAATGCTCGCAAGAAAATTACCGATTAAAAAACTAATGTTGAATATCAGTTAACTAATAGCAGCTATGAGCCAAGTCAACTATTGCATTGGATGATAATTACCGATTAAAAAACTAATCCATAAACATTTACACAAACATAATGGTTATATATACCTAGATTAAAGAACTAAGAAATTAAAAAAGAAAATTTAGAACAAGAATCAAACCACAAAACTCAAGAGCAATCTTCAAGCCGCTATTGGCGCCATGAGTGTACTCTTCTTCATTCCTTATGGATCCATTTGGACCACCAGTCTTAGTGCTCACATCGTACGTCCCAGCGTCGTGCCACCTAAAAAATCAATTGAAAATGAGAATTTCATCAATACAAAGCTAAATTTAAAAAAATAGTAATAATATTACTTCGCCTCTGTTTTCAGGTTGATCTAATATTTATTAATTAGGAGCACTAAATTTCATTTTTCATCTTGTTATATTTCTAAAATCCTTTATATAAACAAACAACAGAGAAGAATAAGAAGATAGTGAAAATACACTAAACGAAGCATGATATTTCTTGAGAATTCATCAAGAAAAAAAGGCTAAAATTAAAAGGATAAAACTAATAATAACATTCCTTCGCGCTTCTATTTTCAGATTTATCCGTGAAATTTCTTGATTATTAACACTAAATTTCATTTTCTTTCTTGTTATAGTTCTTGATTCTTTTTACAGAAACAAACAAGGAAGAGAAAGAAAGTACGCTAAGCGAAGCATGATAGGAGCGCAGTTCTTGAAGGCGATGAGAGCGCGGAGGTCTCGACGAGCTTTGTCGATCTCCTTGAGATACTCGGTGTCGACTACTGGAAACGCCATTGAAATGCTTTCTAGCTCGTTTCGATCAGGTCTGAGAGTAATGGAAATGGTGAAGGAGGAGCTTAATATATTGTGATTTTAAGTCTGTGTGCGTGTGAGCTTGTTTCTTGGGATTTGGAAAACCAAAAGAAGATAAGCCAATGAAACGGGATATGGTTTTCTTGCTTGGACTGTTTGGAGCCTCGGGAGTTGTGCTCGCCTGTGATCGACTTCATTTTAAAATGGGTTGATTAAGTGACAAATAAATGCTCAAAGTATAATTTTTTTAGATAGATACCTAAAGTATTTTTAGGATTAAATAGGTGCCTAACGTTTTTAAAGTTACTCAAATAGGTGTCTGTCGTGACTGTCCGTTAAAAACAGTTCTGTTCACCAATAAAAGCATGACATATAACAGTATTAAACATTTTTTATTTTATTTTTTAACTAGTAAATCAGAATTTTTAAAATATCTTAAAACTTTCAAAGTCCCAAAATCTCTAACCCCCAAATCCGGTTACTACCATCGGCGTTGGTCGGGTTTTCGGCGACAGACTGAAGCACTCTCTCATTGCCGAATGACCCACACACCGTTAATCGCCCGTTATGTCGTCATTCGTCGTAAATTATTCGAATGAACCTTTCGACGATTTCGGCGTTTAGCATGGCGTCGGTCGATTTCCTACGACGAGGTGATGGGATAAATGATCGTGATGGTCCGGCGACGGATGTTGTGGGTGGCGGTGTGGCGATTGGTGACGAAATCAAGTCAAATCGAGATTTGAGTTTTGGGTGTTAGGGATTTCAATTTTTGAGGCTAATTTGTGAAATAAAGAAATTATTTTGTTTTTATTAATTTTTATTTATTTTTAAATATAATTTTAGAATTTTAAGAAGCTGACACGTGTCATTTAATGGTGAAAATTAACGGATGTTGACGGCAAGTACTTATTTGAGTAACGTTGAAAATTACTTTAGGCACATATCTAAAAAAAATGTATAGTTTGAGCACTTATTTGCCACTTAAGCTTAATATTAAACTAAACTATCGTGGTAGTCATTTTTTTTGCCAACATCGTAGTCATTTAACTTTTAAAATTTGTATTACAATTATTAAAGACTTATCCTTGAATAAGTGCTTAAACTATACTTGTTTTAGATAGGTGCATAAACTTTGTTTTGAGTCGATTAGGTGCTTAACGTTTTCTTCTGTGATTCAAATAGGTGCCTTACCGTAACGGATGTTAATTTCTACCATTATCCAATGAAAACCGTACACATGACAGTATTAAACATATTTAATTTTATTTTTAAAAAATAAATAAAAAATTTTAAAATATCCTAAAATTTTCAAATAACCTCAAAATAGTCCTCAAATCCGACCATTCTCACTGACGTTGGTTGCGTTTCCAGCGACGGAATGAAGCGCCCTCTCCTCGCCGAACAACTCACACACCGTTCATCGTCCGTTATGCCGCCGTTCATTGTAAATCATTCGAATGAACCATTCGACGATTTCAGCATTTCGCACGGCGTCAGAAGATTTTCGACAACGAGCGTATATTTTGTTTGATCTTACATTCAAAAAGTTCTTTGTTATTCGTGATGTTTTTCATGAATCAATTTTCCCTTTCATTTTCTAATTTCTAATTCTTCTCCCTTGTTTCCTTCTCATCCACATATTCCAAATATTGATTTTTTGTCCTTGCAAATGCTCCACCTACTTCTCCTATTTTACCACAGTCCACCTCTCATCCTTCACCTCCTGTTTCACCACAGTCCACCTCCCATGATTCTCCTCTTTTATCATCTAGTCCACAACAACCTTTATCCCCCGTTATCTCCCATCCACCTTCTATTTTAACAAGTGCACCGGTTCCCAATCCCCCTGATGTTGCTGTGACTCGCAAATCTAATCGTGTGTCTAGGCCTCCCAATGTTGTAAATGGGTATATAAAGTTAAGTATCAAGCTTCTGGTGAAGTGGAAAGATTTAAGGCGAGGCTTGTGGCTAAGGGATATACTCAACAAGAGGGTGTTGATTATAGTGAGACTTTTTTCCCTTGTGACAAAGTTTATTATTGTTCGTTTGATTTTGGCTCTTGCTTCCATTTTTTATTGGCCCTTATGACATGGATGTCCATAATGCCATTCTCCAAGGTGATTTATCCGATGAAGTTTATATGTTACTACCAGATGGCTTTTGAAGTTAGGGGGAGAATGTGGTTTGTCGACTGCAAAAATCTCTCTATGGGTTGAAGCAAGCGTCTAGACAGTGAATAAGAAGCTTTTTGAAGCTCTTATATCAGCAGATTTTAAGCAAAGCAAGCATGATTATTCCATGTTTACAAAGCATGGAGGCACTAAACTGGTTCTTGTGCTTGTTTACTTGATGACTTGCTCATAATTAGGAATGATGCTGTGATGATAGAAGAATTAAAAGCTTTCTTACATTCCAGTTTCAAGATGAAGACCTCAGGAAATTGAAGTATTTTCTAGGACTTGAGGTCTTGGGGTCCAAAGAAGGAATAGTTTTGAACCAACACAAATATGCGTTGGAATTGATAGAAGATACTGGTGCAGGGGGAGCAAAGCCTACTGGAACACCTTTAGAGCAGAATAATAAGTTCATTTCAAGAGAGGGCAGTGAACATACGACCCAAAATATCAGTGAATGAGACTCAATAGACAAGAAACAGTTTCAAAGACTTATAGGCAGACTTATTTATCTTACACATACAAGACCGAATATTGCTTTCTCGTGCAACATCTAAGTTAGTTTATGCATCAACCACAACATATGCATTTTGATATTGCTATGAGAATTGTTCGATATGTGAAGAAAAATCCAGGCCAAGATATTCGATTGAGAGCTTCAAGTAATTGCCAACTGGTTATCTTTTGTGACTCTGACTGAACCTTTTGTTCCTTGACAAAAAAGTCAGCTACGAGCTTTTGTATAAAGCTGGGTGATTCCTTGGTGTCTTGAAAATCTAAGAAGCAAAGCATCGTGGCTTGCTCTTCAGCTGAGGCTGAATATCGTAGCATGGCAATGACAACAACTGAGTTAGTTTGGTTGAGTGGGCTGTTGGATGAGCTGAGAATAGATAAGAGTAACCTGTTAAACTCTTTTGTGATAGTATAGCAGCCATGCAGATTGCTTCAAATCATGTCTTCTATAAAAGGACGAAGTATATCGAGATCGGCTGTCATTTTGTTAGAGAGAAGGTTCAAGAAGGTTTTGTAGTAGCTGAACACGTGTCCTCTAAAGATCAGTTAGCTGATAATTTGACCAAGGCTTTTGCAACTGCACAACATGACTATTTGATAGGCAAATTGTGTGTCAAAGATGTGTTTTCCCCTCCAACTTGAAGGGGAGTATTGAGTTGTAAATATTAGTTGCTAGAGAGTAGCTAGTAGAACAGTTAGTTAGTCGATTACTAGTTTAGCTAACTGCTTTGTATAAAAATACACTGTATTGTAAGTTAATCCTCAGATTGGATGGAATACAAATCATATAAATTCTTTAATTCTTCCATGGTGAGCTTAATTTCAACATGAATCCAGGTGTCACGAGACGACCAAAGCACTCAAACAGTAACCAGCATCCTGTTGAAGCTTACCGCATGTAAAAACAGGGCACAAGAGGATAACCAGTCATTAACACTAACAGTGCGCGCAGAATGCAAAGCAACCCAGTCTACATTGAGACTTGAGGGCGTGCCTATAAATTGGAAGATAACATATCAAAAGACCCCACATGTGTAACTTTATGTACAGCATAGTCCCTCCAGTACCTATAAATCGGAAGCATAAGGAATTCAGACCAGAGAATACACAAAAAAGGGCGTCTGGAATCTCTTTGTTTCTGGTCCGTCCATTTCTGGATCATTTTGTTAACTTTCTCTGCAAAATTAAGAAAAGTTCATATTTTTGTTCTCTTGTAATAAGATTTCATTTCCCTGTTACCCAATTCTCACTTTTCTTCTAATTAGTCATTTAGTCTTTGCCCCCCTCCCCCCTTTGAAAAAGCGGCCGCCTTTAGCATTGTAGGGTTTCGAATTGTCATCTATGGTAACACTGCTGCTCTTTCTTCGATTCTTTGCTTTGGTTTCTTGTTGAACATTTGATTTTATTCTCGTAATGTTTGAGAAAATGTTGTGTTCTAACTTGATTATTTGCTTTGATTAGCTTATTTTTTTTAATTAAAAGAGCATGTATGTGCAGAAATTAGAACTTTTTATACGCTCTTAATTTTATTCTTGATGTTGATATTTGGTAATTGAGCACGATTTATTATCTGGGTTAGGTTCAAAATCGAAAATTTATCTCTCCTTTAGCTACATTCAAGTTTTTACCTTCCATTCCCCTAGGGTTTCTACCTGTAATGGACGACGGGGAGCTTGATTTTTCGAACCAGGAAGTGTTTTCCGGGAATAACATGGGTGATGTTCCAAGCAGTTGTTCAATGGACAGTTTTTTCGATGAATTATTTAATGATTCTCATGCTTGTACCCATACACATACATGCAACCCACCTGGTCCTGATAATTCTCATACACACACCTGTTTCCATGTTCATACCAAAATTGTGTCTGCCTCAACTGAAGATAAGTCTGCTAGTGATGACACTGCTGGGTCTAAGGAGAAGTCGAAGAAACGTCCGCTGGGTAATCGTGAAGCTGTCAGGAAGTATAGGGAAAAGGTTAAGGCACGAGCTGCGTCGTTGGAGGATGAGGTTATGAGATTGAGGGCGGTGAACCAGCAGCTGTTGAAGAGGTTGCAAGGTCAGGCTGCATTGGAGGCTGAGGTTGCTAGGCTTAAGTGTTTGCTTGTGGATATTCGAGGAAGGATTGAAGGGGAGATTGGATCGTTTCCGTATCAGAAATCAGCAACTACTGTTAACACAATGAACGTTCCTGGTGCTTATGTGGTGAATCCTTGCAATGTGCAATGCAATGATCAGATGTATTGCCCTCATTCTGAAGTCGAAGGGAGAACAGGAGAAGACGCAGCGCTGAATGAACAAGGATTTAATGGGTGTGACATCGACAATTACCAGTGTTTTGCTAACCACAACTCAGGAGCAAAGCAGCTTTCTACAGGTGGGGTTGGAAGTGCAGGGTCCAACGGCAAATCTTCTGGCAATAAAAGGCGGAAAGGTAAAATTTAGAGATTTTTTCTCTTAATTTTATAATTTATGATGAATACCGGAAAGTTAGTTTCTCTTAATTTATGTCATCTTCTGTAACTATTATATTGGTTGTAGTTATTTGCTTATCTAGTTCTGTCTTGGAACTTCAAATCCAAATTTTTGCACAATTTGTGCTTCTTGTACCTTGTCATGGCTGCTATAAGGAGTTTTCCTTTTCTTGTTATGTTGAAGTTATTTGCTGTAAATATATAATTCATTTGTTGTCCTAAGCATGTCAACCATATGGTAATTCTGGTTTAAAGAAAAGCAGCATATTTGTGTTGAATGTAGAAAATGCCTGAATCCTTGTGGTGCATGAGCCTTACTTAAAAGATATAGGAACTTGTTCTTGCAAAGTTCCGAATATTATGAACTGTATTAACCGTTTCCAAACTAATTATTGCTGCTTACGATATATAGCACTCTGCTTTTGAGTATGTTTTGCCTATGATACTGATATTTGTTTCCTCGGTAGGAGTCCGCCCAGCTACAGCGGGTTGAAGAACTGTTGAGATGAGCATTATCGACAGTCGTTGAGGTACTATATTTGTCTTCCAACAAGCAATTTTCTTGGGATGCAGGTCGCATTGCTTTTGGTCATTAGAGATTTGCTGTGGTCTTCTTAGTTTATGTTCCTGGAGTATAAATAATCGTCTTCCAAAAAGCTGCATCCTTGGGAGGCATCACCTTCTTCCCTCGGGTTGCATTACTTTTTTATTATCTTTTTCATTGTCTGCTCATTTTTTGGGTTTTTAGTCTTTTAGAGCTTGGTTGGTGGTCTTCTTAGTTTATGGATTCTAGCAGACAAACTTGTAAAGCTCGAACTCTGGATTTATACCACCATCTATGAGCGGTTACCGACAGTCTGGTTTCTTACCGAGCTAAACTCAACTGAATAGAAGGCCTTATCTCATCTTCTTACTCACGATGCTTGGTTGCAGGTTAGCTTGCATAGTTTCAGCCATTCCTATTCTAAGTTTCTAACTTTGCATGGCTTCCACTAAGCACAAAAAGTTTGCTTTTGCCGTAAGCATCCAATGCGACGAGATGTGCATACTCGAGGGAAACACCCCGTCATCTTTTAACTGATGTTTTGATCGATCATTGCCCGATGAAACCTTACCGATAGTTGTAAAAGATGGGTTAGTCCAACATTACAGTTTTTTGTTCTTCTTTCTGACTGATATTGCCTGAGAATAGCCTCCTAGGTGACCATTCAGGCTTGGGGGGACTTAGGTTTTTATTGTTTTTTAATATATTAGTGTGATTACAAATATAGTATCTGTTTAATTTCTTAGCCCTTTAATAAAACACACACCGTGCACACGTAGTGCTCGAACTCGGGTCACCTAGATGAAATAGTTCATCCTTTACCACTAGAATTACTCCACGGGATCTATGTCTTTATTGTTTGTGAATCCGCTTTGTTGGTGGCTAAGTTATAATGGTGGGAGTGAGTTTCTTGGGAACAAGACAAGTCAAAACTTAGAAAAATAGCAAAAGCAGATCTTGCTTGCTTTAAAGAAACGTTAGGAACCCCATAAATAAGGTCATCATTTACTTGTTTTTCAATTACGTTGGCAAGTAGATCTGCATGCTTTATACAACCAAGACTTGCTTGAGCAATGAAAGGCGCAAGTTTAGCTGCCCTGCCATTCATATTATTTCATTTCACTAGGAAACAATACCACCACTATTCCTCCACTCCATTGTCAATTTGTCATACATACAAGGGAATCTTTATAAAAAAAATTAAACCTTCATTTCGGGTCATGCCTATATCATGCATGCACGTGACACTAATGAATATTAAAATATATTTTTAATAGAAATAAATAAAAAAATTATAAAAATTTTAAAATTTTAAGGAGGACGGCCACCGTTTGCCCGTCTGAATTTGGGAAATTGTGAGTAAACAAGAGCCGGCCAAGATTGTGGGTCAATATCACTAAACCACTTTGCCTAAAGCAAAAGGAAAGCAAAGAGAAGTAGTTGGGAAGCTGCATTTGTGCACCAAATACGAGATTGAATTGCCTTTTGGATTCTTTTGCAAATACCCAAAATTATTAAAAATCGAAATCATGTAGCTGGTCAATGAAGTGAAGCAAGGCACCAATGCCACCAAAGTATTGGTTCGATTCTTTTTTTACTATTGAATTAGAGATTTTGTTAATTATACCACTAAATTATTAAAAAGATTTTTAAAGATTTTTTTATTACACCATTCGATCAAATATTCACCCTTAATGGTTTTAACTAAGTCACTAACTGTTAGTTTTTTACGAAATTGCTGACATAGTAACTAAGTAAATTTATATAATTATACTTCTGGTCCTTATTACACAACCTATCAATTTGATTTTGATTTTAATTAATGAAATAGGATTAGATTTAAAGAGAATCAACAAAATGGGTAAATAACAAGAACTAAATGTATAATTATACAATCTTTCTTAGCTGTCACGTCAACAATTAATAAATTATATTTAGCGTCATATTCAAACCAATTCAACTTTGCCCAAAACACAAGTTGTAGTGCCAATTCCCCGCAGCCACGATTATATCTTATTCAAATTAGTCGATCATTAAATTAAATATCGATGATTATATTAAAAAATAATAAAGTTTTAATTTTTTTAATTCTTTGATGCTCGCTGATTATATGATTTCGATTATATATATATAATCAAACCTCTAAACATAGATAATTTTTTTTAACATTAAGCTCAATCAAATATAAATTAACTTATTTTTTTCAATTAGCTCAATTATACTACTCCAAACAAAGTATAATATGCTTTTTTTAATAGACACACATATATAATATACAACTTTGTCACATTCACATGCAACTAATTATATATTGAAAACAAAACTTTAAAATAAACTCTTATAATATATAGCAAAATGTCATTGAAACTTTTAATTATGGTCAAATATTTCACCATAAATTTGGTACTAATTTCATCAAATTCAAATTTGGTGAAATTATATTTTGACTACTAATTTTGATAATAAAAAATACTTAAATTTTAGTTTGGATTTCTATTTTAAAGCAAAATAAAAAATCAATTAATAATTTATTGGTTATTTTTGCAATATTTAACTAACCAACAAGTAACTTATCCTACATTCCAGATAATCTAATTCGACCAGTGATCAAACTATTCAAATTATTGATTTACGTACGATATGATTAAATAAAAAATTTAAAATAAAATAATTTTAAAAAGAAAAGGTTCTAAATCAAGTTTTTCTATGATTCTCACTTTTTTATTAGCTCACTATAATCTTTATATATGATTTTGACATATTCAAACCGAGCAAACCATCGATTATCACTTCAATTTATCTATAAGATATGGATCATGATAATGCATGCTCAATCACCCTGCTACAATTGTTGGTGCTCGAACCCGTGAGTTCTAGGAACAACAATTGTTCCCTTAACCATTGAAGCAAGTTAGTTCGTACATGATAACACTAATTAAATGCTCAAAGTACAATTAATTTTCTTAATTATATTAAAGTATGTATATTTTTTTTTGAATAGATTAAACTATGTAGGTTTAGAGTGCTTAATAAAGTGCGTTGTGAATGACAATAAAATAGATAGAAAATGAAATACACATGAAGGTGAGATAAAAAAAATAAAAAATATGTTCACAAAAATAAGCTTAAACTGTTATAAAAATTCTAGAAATAAGGGAGAGTTATTATAAGAATCCTATTCTTTAGGTTTTCCAATTGGTAGACATAATCTCAGATTCCTTTTCTGTGCATCTAAAATTAAAAATAAAAATATTTGACCAATTCAAGAGTTTAGTTTTTTTTTTTTTAATTCAAACAATTAAATAAACTAAATCCAAATTATAATTTTGATTCAAAGGCAAACAAAACAAATACCCTCTGAAATCTCTGACCCGATAGTTTAGTCACAAAATCTGCATGTGTACGTAGTTGTTTAATTAGACAGAAAAAGTAAACAAAAAACTCTATACATATATATCAAACGCCCTCTTTCCTTTTGTTTTCCATATTTCCCTCTATTATCAAACAAAACTAGTGATTTAAAAAAGATTTCTGGGAAAAAGAAGGTTTTGCTTTGTTGGTTTCATTGATTTGCTTTCTGGGTAGGGTTGTTTTGGTTGAAGGTTGAAGAAGAGTGATAAAAAAATGGCTTTACAAGCTCAGTTACATGCAGATAATATTGGGCTTCCAGTTCCATTATGCGGTTCTCTTGATTGTGGTGGCACCGGCACCGGCGCCGGCTTCGGCGGGTTTAATCAATTCTGTTTCAGACAGCCACACCAGCAGCAACAACTTCAAATTCAGCAGCTGAATAATCAAAATATTTGCTTTGAAAACAGTGAATCAATGGAGATTGATCAGTTTATGAAATCACAGGTGTTAAATAATAACAAGAAAATTAATATTGTGCTATTTTGTTGATTTGTATTTTGATTTGTTTGTTTTTTGTTTTTCCAGAACGAGAGATTGAGATTATTATTACAGGAGCAAAGGAACCAACTTGTTGCAGCCATGGTGAAAAAGCTTGAATCCAAGGCAACTCTTTTGCTCAAACAAAAAGACGAAGAGCTCGCGAAAGCAAGGAATAAAACAATGGAGCTACAAAATCTTGTAAACAAACTGGAGATGGAGAACCAAGCATGGCAAAGAGTGGTGCAAGAGAACGAAGCAACGGTTGTCTCTTTGAACAACGCGCTCGAACAATTACAGCAACAGCAAAACCAAGCCGGTTGTTGTTTCGACAATGGAGTCGGTGATGCAGAGTCTTGCTGTGAAGAAACAGAAGAAGAGAATAACAGAGGATTTGTTGAAACCACGACAATGGTGGTCTGTAAATGTTGCAATTCTCGAGGTTCGTGTGTTCTGTTCATTCCTTGCAGACATCTTTGTTCATGCAAAGATTGTGCAGCTTTTCTTGATTCTTGCCCTGTTTGTTGTACGGCAAAGAAAGCTAGTATAGAAGCTTTGATTTCTTAGGCAAGGAGTATATGAAAAGTTCTGGGAAAAAATGAAGGAAAATTGAAATGGATTTGATTTTGAAAGAAGCGTAACTAGTTGCTAAATTCATAACTTATACTTTACACAGGGACTAGTTTAAGAATTTAGCCAAAGTTTCTATCATCTGTTAATGTACATATGCTGCAACTGTGTTCATATCAGCTTGCATCAAACAATTTAGGCAAACACAATCACACAAATGACTATAGAAACATGAAATTCTTACCATAACAAAAGGGATTTTTGTTTAAACACGTTCGAATCTACGATATCCGGGTAAATATAATGATTGTTAGATAGATCAATAGAGACTATATCCAAAAAATTGGCTAATGATAATGGCAATGCCAAGAGCAATTGCTATAAAGGAAGAAGCCCAAGTCAGTTTCTCAGTGATTCTGGGTACCCTGTCCTTTAATGCTTCGCTGCATGTGCCTATAAACACCGTGTAGCTTCCCATTGCCACTACGGTTCCGAGCAAGAACATGATGAGGAACGCAGCACCGGCCAAGCGAGACGGCAATGCAAGTGCTGGCAAAATCATCATTAGTGCGTCTGGCTGCAATCCGTGAACAATTCCTGTGGCAAAAGTAGCAAAACCGATCTTTTTCTTCTCGATTGCAGGGTTTTCGAGTGTTCCGTAAACACTAACATCACACTCAGTACCGTTCCCTAAGGCAACACAGGGAGCTGGAACTTGTGTAGCTTCTCTTATGCCCATAGCTCCAATAACGAGCAATGTTAAGCCCACCACTCTTGTACCCCAGGTCCGGATAACTTCAATGTGGAGTCGGTCCTTTAGAAGTAGAAATATGAGGCCAAAGATTACCTGACCAGCATCATGGCCACAACCCCACAGAGCTCCAACAACAGCGCTTCCCATTCGAGTACGACCGATCGATAGCGGAGCCAAAGCAGCAAGGTGGTCAGGCCCTGATAGGGTGTGTAAACAACCGGCAAAGAAACCGGTCCACGCACTACTTAGTAATTCAGCATGGATTAGTCTGCTCCCAGCTGCGGTTCCGCCGGATTTAGCTGTGGTTTGAAAGGTTGCAAAAGCCGCGGGTGCGAAAATCGGTTGAATTAAGAACATGATAAATGCAGAGAGTGCAACAGACATCGCCCCACTTGTGATTGCCTGAAACATAGAAAATTGTTTGAACCCTTTTGTAAATTAAGAGGGCAACACTTTGTTCGAATTCCACATCGAATTTTAATCCAAATAAACTGCAAATTATGCCGAGTTTTATACAATGTTTAACGTACACACGCGTGCACGCGCGCACACACACGTACATACACACACGCACTTCGTTGGGTACAATACAAGCATAGATAAACAACACTGTCTTTTCTGGCTAAAAATGTTCATCCCAAGGCCATGAATACTAAGCCAGTTTTTCAAATGATTCTTTTCTTCTAAACAAACTAGGAAACAATTAAATAATTGAAATAGAAAGGAAAAAGACTGAAAAAAAACTCCATTTTTTTAATCAAAACAATAGTTTCACTAAAAATTGCCCAAATTTCACACCTTTCTTTGGGAAGAAGCTCCAATTGCAATAAGCTTGAGGACATTGGAACCGGGTGTTGACCCATTTTCTGAGTCGGCTCGGGAAGAAACGATTGGAGACAAACCATAGCTTGCATTGGATTGAACACGTGAAAACTGAGATGAGTCATCGATCTTGCATGAAATTGACCTGACTCGACTGAGTTGAGGTCGAGCGAGAGAAGGAAGTAAATTGAGTTTAGGAGAGTCGAAACTGGCGAGTCGAGAAATTGGCAAAGGGGTTGGAGAAAAGGAGTATAAAAGCCTTTCCATGGCTTCCCTTTTGTTGTCTCTTCGAAAGCAGAAGATTGTCTTTTGAAGATAAGAGTTTTGGCAGTTAGTGACAGGAAACGTTAACTGAAAATTGAAAAAAAGAAGAAGGTTCATTCATGCTTTAGTCCCTAAATTATTACATGTTTTCCAAGTTTGAAAAAACTATTAACCGTTAACCGACTGATTAATCGAAAAAATTTCAGTTCGATCGGTTAATTAGGTTAAAACCGAAGTTTGAACACTCTAACACAATCATCAAATTAAAATGAAAAAGTTGTCAAATTCAAGTATTAATGTCGACTAAAATAAAATTTAAGGATTAAGTTATAAAAATCATCAAGTTCAAGGACTAAAAATTGAAAAAAGTAAAATATAAATGTTCACTCCAATATTAAGCCTTGTGGCTAAGATCAAGGGCTCAACTATTCTTGGCAGTTCAATTATTCAAGAAAAACCCAGTATTACATGCAAAGCCTATTACCAAATTTTCTCTACACAAAGCTACTTTCATGCTGCTATTATATTCAAGTACCAAAATAACATCATCATATCAAATATACTAATATCTTGCTCATCAAGCAAAATCACAAGAGCTCATCTGCCAGAGATTTGCCCTGGAATTTATCCATAATCGACGCTATGGTCGAAATGGTTTTGTCCAATTCCAAACACTGAAGCTCGATTTCGTCCAAACGAGCCTTGGTTTCCTTTACTTGCTCTCGTGCAACGGCGGCCTCTTTTTCTTTCTGAGCTAGATCTTCCATTTTCAATTCTAGTTCTTTCCTTACTGACTCTAATGATTGGTCGTGCTTGCCCTTTTTGGCTTCGAAAGTTTGGCGTTGACTAGCGAGCTCGACGGCTTCTGAGATTTCGTTGAGTAGAACACGCAGCCAACTGACATCGATACCAGAGGATTCTACATCCTTGAGAACAGAAAACATCTCTTTTATTTTTACTTTAGTCAGTTGCTTGAACGGAGTGGAATGTAGCTCTTGAACTACAGCACACAAGCATTCTAAATAATAAGCACGCATCGAAGCTGATTCCAAATGACAATTAGCTGCTATGTCTCCGTACTTGTCGAGAATCGACTGTAGAATCGTGGAGATGCTTGTTTTCACATGGTATTTTCCAACCGATACACACGAATCAGAGATAACAGATTCAACCTCTTCCTCCTCGTCGCTGTCTTCTTGAGCTTGGCCAATTCCTAAGAAACTAAAGGCTGAGCTAAGGGCTTCTCTTACATCCTTAGCATTTGCATCCGAACTTATCTTCGGGGAATCTTGCAACTTCTCTTCTTGTTTAACTTTGGTCGGTGCATCAACAGGAGACTGTAAGAGACAAAGGCATCAGAGAGAATACACATGGATACGAAACTGAGAATAACTAATGCTTCCATATGCAAGTGCGTCAGCCGAGGAACGAACTTACCATGTGTTTTCCGGACATCTGCAATGGTTGAGAGTATTGAATTGGTGCCTTCTCAAATGATGGATCTTGGGAATAAATCTCTACGGAGTGTTGCTCGGAAGATGAAAACGACTCACCATTCTCTGCTTCCATCTTCTTCCTAGAAAAATGTGACCGAGGTGACCTAGGGTCACCAGGGTAAACTGCACCTGCTGCATGGGGGCTTTCAAGTGCTCGAGGGGTCTGCGGCAGAGATTCAGATTTCTTTTTCCTACCAAAGCTTCTGGAGGCATCAAGAAATTTTGAACCTACAACGATAAAAACCGTAGTCGGGAACATGTAACCAGTAACCACACCCACAACTTGAAAGAAAACATCAATTTGGAGGAAAGTCCATCGATGTTACCAAACTGTCAAAAATACATGTAGAAGTCTATCTGCAATATTGTGCCAAAACAGAACAAATAAAATCTTAGAATACACCACAACCTAAGCATCGTTACCGGATTCTTTTAGGTTCCATCGCATATATTTTGCACGAGTTAAGATTATTTAGGGCAATTTGGTTCCACTCGACCCCGATCACTATTCCTCTTCTCATGCACAAGTTCTTTGTTTACCATTTTCTACATTCCAAACTCGGTCAGAAATTAAGCTAACAAATTTAAAGTTTCAATGGTACCCTTACAAACATGTACTTATCAGCCAAGCTAAAGAGAAGCTATAGACAAAGGGGAAACCAAGTGCAAAGGTGCTAACAAGAAAATTAAAATCTTCATAAGGTGAGCTTAACCAAACCACCACAATCGACTGACGCCCGTACAAACATATATTCCGAACGTGCTCTTTCTCCCGGAGACAGCTTTGTTATACACACACATTATATATCATTGACCTTTTTCGATGAATTAAAGTTTAGGTCAGTCAGGGCAAGCTATGCTCTTCCTGAGAGAGGGCCATCAAATGGAACTACTGATTAAATTCGAGCCTTAGTTTTCGCTGCTAAGGCACTAACGAGTACTCAACCAACATAATAGCTACACCAAAACTTCCTACAGATCGATGATGCTTCGGTTTAACTAGATTACTTAAACCATTAACTAGATTCTAGTCATAAACCTTGCATCAATCACAGTGAATGAATCAATAGCACATGAAGATAAAGGTCAAGGTGTTTTCCATTGAACAATTTAACAGTAAAATTGACATGAATTTGCCATAAAAAGCTGGAAATAAAGCAGCTAAGCAAGGATTGGATTTGATTACTTAATGTCTTTTTTTCCTTTGCCTTTGTTCCATTGCCTTCAGCAATCTTCTCTAAGCAGAGGACACCACATTCATGGTATGGATTTGCAGCATTAGGACAAGCTGGGTGAACTCTTCCATTCCCATCCATGGCCTTTACCTTTGTAAAACACAGAAATATAAATTAAAACACAAAATTCACTAAAAAAAATTCACATGCACCAAGTGTTTGATCCTTTTTCTCAGAAAACAATTTACAAATTAGAAAAAAAAATAGATCTGTTTCTTCTCAAGAGAAAAGCAGGAAAATTTTGACCCAAAACTCGTTTTGGTCTTCTTGTTAATTTTTCAAAACCAGAATTCATAAGTCATGGTGATCACACATGACCCCCCCCAAAAAAGAAGAAAACCCAGAAAACTGAACTTCAGAATTCAGATATTAATTTTCTTTCATGTTTTCCTACACTTTCCACCCTTCCAAACAGAGGATGTTCATATAATTCCAGAAGATCACCTTGTATAAACAAAGAATAATAAGCACAAGCACTGAAACAACCCAATGAAGATTTGTAAAGAAAGGGGAAGAATACCAGACAGGAAGCTAGAGGTTGAGATAAACACAGGAACAAGAAGAGAATCCGAAGGAAATCGATTATCCGTGACAAGATTTTATTGTTGAAAAGTCTATGTTTTGCAGTTTTCTATGTCAGAAAGTTTGACTAATGGGATATGTCTGAAAGCTGGTTTTTTTATTATAAAAAGACAAAACTGAAGAAAAAATGAACTCTTTTGTCTCGGGGGTTTTCGTACTTTGACATTCATCAAAACATGTCGAACTTTCGGTTTTTGTAAATTCAGAAATAAAAAACATGACAATGACAGATTTTTTCACAATATTGTTATTTTTTTATTTTTTGGGTAAACTATTATTGAGGTCACTCAACTATGGGTAAAGTTATATTTGAGTCACTCAATTATGGGGTAAGGTAAGGTTACATTTGGGTCACCTAATTATTAAAAGTTATACTTGGGTCACTCAATTATGGGTAAGGCTACATTTGTGTCGCCCTTCATACTTAAAATATATATATATTAATTTATGTATTATATTAGTTAATGATTTCAAATGAAGTATTCTAGTGTTAACGAGGGTATACAAGCGATTTGGAATAAAAAATGACTAAATTGATATAATTTTTTTAAATACTAAGGGCGACCTAAATGTAACATTACTCATAATTGAGTGACCCAAATGTAATTTTACTCATAATTGAGTGACCTCCATTGTAGTTTACCCTTATTTTTTAGGGTAAACTACAAAAGATGTCACTCAATTATGGGAAAAGTTATATTTGGGTCACTCGGTTATTAAAATTACATTTGGGTCACTTAATTACAGATAAAGTTACATTTGGGTCACTTAATTACAGATAAAGTTACATTTGGGTAACCCTAATTATTAAAGGTTACATTTGGGTCACTCAATTATGAGTAAGGTTACATTTAGGTCACCATTCATATTTTAAAAATATCTCGTTAACACTAGAGTAGCTCATTTGAAATCATTAATTAACCTAATACACATTGATGGCCTTTGTTATCATAATATGAAGGGTGACCCAAAAGTAATATTATCATAATTAAATAATCAAACGTAACATTTAATAATTGGGTGACCAAAATGTAATCTTACCCATAATTGAGTGACCAAATATAATTTTACCCATAAATGAATGGCCTTTGTTGTAGTTTACCTTTTTTCTATAACCAGATGTTTCTAATTTATTTAATAAAATATCGAATTTTCTTTGAATCTATAAAAATAAGGTATTTTATATTTTATTTCTTATGTTGCTATATATGAAAATAGTAACCAAACGTGTTTTTCTATTTTCATTTTCTAAAAACAATATTTATTTTATTAACCAACCATTTTTTAAAATTTTAAAAATAGAAAAAAATATTTTTTAGATATAAGAATATAAAATGAAAACATAAAATATTTCCCCAAAATTCATTCGTAGCCCAACTTTTTGAAATTAAAATTAGAAAGACAGAGTTTTAAGAGTTTGAAGAGTTCAAGGGCTGAAAGCATAATTAAACCATAATGTAATGGAACTAAAGCTAAAGGCTACAACCTTAACACTAAAGCCTTTGTTTTGCCTAAATGTACGACGGCATTTATGATTTAACATTACATGTATGTAAGACACGTGTCCAATTAGCTTTATTTTAAAATTATTTAGTTTTTTTTAGTATTTGTTAAGTGAGCTGGTTATCAGCCAAAATTTGTAGTTCAACTAGACAACTCCGATTTTCGTTATTTTAGCAATTAATGATACTATTTAGTTTTTAAAAAAAAATTAATATATAACGACAATTAAATATTTAATTATTTAGTTCAAGAATCGCCAAAAAATGGTGGCGTTGTTCTTGCTTAATACGTAAGACAAAACATGCGTAGAATTGAAGGCCAAGGGGAGAATATTGCTGCTTTTATTACATTGTCCAATTTAATTATAACGAAGGACAAGAAAAGTGAATATTTTTAAATTTATAGAATTAAGTTTATTGAATTGTTTTAGAATTTGATCAAAAAAGTAGAATGTATAAATTTTAAGGGCTAAAATTATTATTATCAGTGACGGAGATTAGTAGCTTCTGGGAGGGGTTGTGGCCCCCACAGAGATTTTTTTTTATCTTTTAATTCTTTATATTTTTTGGAAAAAAAAATAAGATAATTGTGAAACTGCCCCATCTTTCAAAATTTATGTTTTGTCTCTTTAACTTCAAATCTTGGGTCTGTCTCTGGTTATTATCAAGTTTTTATTCTAATTTTTAATGACATAATGACTTATTTGTCACAGAATTTTATTCCTAAAACTATAATTGAATGACTAAAAAATATTATTATTATTATTATTATTATTATTATTATTATAGCAAAGGTCATGTATGACGTGAAGATGTTGACTTTTGAATCCAAAAAGAAAAAGGCATGCAACTCGTAGGCCATGTATCGACCACGCAAAGAGAAACAAAAAAGAGAAAACAAAATAGAGCACGAGCCAACGACTTTGAATAAAATTAAAATTAAAGCATGGATTTGGAGTTTCAATTTTTCCTTACTAAAAAACAATAAAGAATCGAATTTTGCAACCATCCAAAGATCCATCAATCACCCTATACTTTTTTTTTTTAAAGATTCAAATATTATTTTATTGGACCTCATTAAAAAAATCCCTTAAGCCTAGATGGGGAAAAAGAGTGCACCGGATTAGTGACCTAGACACCACATTAAACATTACAACATCCTTGAAGCATTGCTTTAGACACTTATCTGCAGAATCGAGTCTCCAAGAACTCCTACTACCCTTCTAACTTCACTCAAAAACTTTTTACATAGTCATGCCCCCATCTTACTCATTTATTGCCTCTGCATCTGGCCAACCGAAACACACATGTCATCTCTACCTTAAGCCAAGCTGATACAGTTATGAGGTGTACTCCATCGAGATGAGACACCTCTAGCAACCTGTCAGTATACTACACTCAGCCCTGTGAGCATTAACATGAAAAACAATCTGCACCCACTCGTCCGGGAAGGATTAATCTTCATTTCGTAGAATTAAGGTGCCTCTCAGACCCCCTGCATTTCCAAAGTTATAGGCCAGCAACTTATCAAAATCTGACTGCCCCTTGCACATCTCGAACCCAGCCTGCCAGCTAATCTTAACACACAAATAAGACCTGCTTCGACCTGAGATGTCTTCAAGGGACCTGCGTTCTTTGAGCTTAGGATGACCAAACTAAGTCTGCATTTCTGTTTATACCCTTTTTCGCCAATTTATTTGCACTTGGGTTCGAGTCTCTTGCTATTGCTTTAATTCTCCAGTTTATCTCTGCGAACTCCATCAAACTTGGCTCAATAATCCTTCTAAAGCATGTCGGGGCCGATGTCGGATGTAAGAACCACTTTACAACTATACTGCTATCGCACTCAATTAGGAGATGATCCGTCTTGGCCTATTTGGATGATCGATAAAGCTTCAAGGCTTCGACTATGGCCAATATCTCGGTTGTTGCTGCATCTAGTACACCGGCTGCTTTTGAGAACATCATTAAGGTTTTTGATTCGCTATCTCGAAGGATTCCACCGATACCTGCTGCTCCAAAACTACCCGAGACAGCGCCATCCACCTTAAACTTGAGATACCCTTTTCTCGGGGGGCTCTAGCAGCTTTTGGTCTCATTGCTTTCCCTGATTTTTATAGTTTTGAACACATGTGGCGTGTTGCACAAATCAGAGACAAAGCCTAGGCAGTTAGGCCACTTAGCTTTGCACCACCAGGCTAGCCTCACCACACGGCTTCATTTCTCCCAAGCCAAATAGTCCACACCAAACTAAAGAAAGATAGCCTCCACACTTGGATTTCTCTGATGCTCGGTTGGACTTCAAACCACCAAACCAATAAATCCCTTGGCTTGCTTGGCATCACCAAATTTATTTCCCATTCTTTGCACCACTTTTGCCATAGTGTCCACGTGAATGCACACTCACAAAATAGATGGCTAGGCGTTTCTTCAGCTAACCCGCAAAAATCACATAATAGAGATGAATTAGCAATCATACCTCTTTTGTTCAACTTGGATTTTGTAGGAATTCTTCCATGCACAAGCTTCCAAGTGAAGCTTTCCACCTTCGTAGGGGCTAGCTTTGCCCAAACCATAGCCCAAACTTGTTCCGTCTCTAGGCTCGTATCTTCCACCAACCTAAAAAATTCTTTCGGGCTGTATACTCCATTTGAAGCTGCCCTCCACCTCACGCTATCCTGTTGGAACCTTCCAGGCTTGGAAGAATAAATAGCACACAAAAACTCATCCCACAATGAGATCTCCCAATCGAACAAGTTCCTTCTGAGGACTATGTGCCACCGCCAAATCGAACCTTCCATCTTGCCAAAGTCTTCGATTTTCCCTTCTTTTTTTACTGCCAGTGCATGTATTCTCGGAAAGCTCACTTTGAGAGGGACACGTCCTACCCACACGTCCTCCCAAAATTTAATGGACCTTCCATCGCCAACAACAAGTATTATATTGCAAAGAAATGGGTCAGTGGCATTACTTAGCGGTGAGATGATACTTCTCCAGATCCATGATTTTTTGTTTCTATTTAAATTAAGAGGCATTAAACCAAACGAACCCTTTTCGTACTTTGCTTGAACCACTTTCCTCCAAAAGGACTCCTTCTCAGCACCAAAACGCCATAGCCATTTATTTAAAAGGGTCATGTTCTTGAGTTTCATATCCATCATTCCCAAGCCCCTTTTGTTTTTAGGCTTGCACAACACTTTACATTTGACCTAGTGAATTGTTCTCCTCTCAGGACTACCCCATAAAAATTTAGCGATCATCTTGTTTAGTTGATCGAAAATTGTTGCGGGCATTTCGAATAATGACAAGTAGTATACCGGAAGATTCGACAGTACCGATTTGACTAACACCATTCTTCCACTAAATGACAGCAACCTTGCCTTCCATCCAGCATTCTTCTTTTGAATTTGTCCACCACCGGTTACCACAGGGCAACAGAGTTCTTAGAACAACCGAGAGGCAGTCCAAGGTAGGTGCACGAAAGCTTTTCGGTAGAGCAATTAACCGTTGCTGCCCATGCTTCTAAGGTTTCAGTGCTCAGGTTAACACCTATCAGATTAGATTTTTGCAAGTTAAGTCGAAGACCTGACGCATATTCGAACCCCTTCAGTAGTCTTATCACATTTTTCACCTGCATCTCACTCGCTCCACAGAAAAGTATCAGGTCGTCCGCAAATTGAAGGTCCGAGACCCTGACATTGATGTTGCCATTCTGCACTGCTTCGAAGAACCCTTTACTTACTGACGTTTTTATGAGGGCACTCAGAGCTTCAGCAACGAGATTAAACAGCAGGGGAGACAGAGGGCACCCTTGGCGAAGCCCTCTTCTGATAGAGAAGAACGGAGTCGGGGACCCATTTACCAAGATTGAGATTCTTGCTGACGAAATACAAAACAGAATCCACTGTCTCCACTTCTCCCCAAAACCCAGTTTCTTCAAAACAATCATCAAAAATCCCCAGTCCACTGAATCATATGCCTTTCTAAAGTCAGCTTTGAATATGATACCCGACACCTCACTTTTCTTCATGTAATCAACAATTTTATTTGAAATTAATGCACAGTCAAGTATTTGCTTACCAGGGCAGAGCGAGAACTGAGTTTCGCCAATAAGGTCCCTCATTGCCCCCATTTAATCTGATAGACAGCACCTTAGCTAAAATTTTATACAAGCAGCCGACTAGGCTGATGGGCCTGTAATCCTCCATAGATCTCGGAGATTTAGTTTTTGGTATTAAGACGATATAAGAATGATTTATTGATTTGTCCGATACTGAGCCGCCATAAAATTCAGAAAAGAATTGGCATATATCATCTTTCAACCTATTCTAGTAGCGTTTCACGAATCCCAAGTTGAAGCCGTCCGGTCCCGGGGCTTTAGAACCATCCAAGGCCCACACTGCTGATTTGATCTCATCTTCGATAAAACATTCCTCCAACTTTGATGGAGAGACTGGGTCGATCATCTTCATCTCGCACGCCAGATTAGCCACTGAGATAGTATCAGACTTGTTATACACCTCTCTGAAGAAGTTGGATATCACCCTCCTTATGTCTTCCGGATCGCTCACTACACCACCATTGACATGTAACTGGGTAATCAGATTCGCTCTACGTCTAGAAGAAGCCACCAAATGAAAGAACCTAGTGTTTCTGTCTCATACTTCCGACCATTTTATGCGAGATTTCTGAATCCAATCTCTTTCCTCTTTGCGATAGCACGCCACAGCCTAACTTTGAGAGATACTAATTCTTTCTTTTGATTTGAGGATGCTTTCCCATTCTGGATTAGATTCTCCAATTCCAAAATCGATTTTTCCAGGTTAAAGCTTGAGGCTTGGTTTTTTTTCAACCTGGCCTGGAACCAGTTTTTGGAGTGAAACTTGTAGGCCTTCAGAACAACATTTATCCCTTTTCCTTTAGCTTGGGTGACAGCCTCTTCAACAACATTGTCGTACCCAGGCTCATTTGCCCAGGACTGAAACCACCTAAATGGTTTAGGGCCATTGTTCCATTAGATCCTGCGAATAACAATAGGGTTGTGATCGGAGATTTTGTTCGATAACATATTTTGAATAACATCTGGCCAATGTTGCAAGATTTCTGGAGACATCAAGAACCTATCCAATCTGCTGAAGGATGGGTCTTCCCTTCGACTACTCCATGTGAAAGAGCCAACGTTCAATGGAAGATCAACTAATGTCATATCCTCGATGAACGCGTCAAACTCACCCATCTCATTCCTCTGTATACAAGCTCTCAGTTTCTCTTTTGGACTTCTCACTATATTGAAGTCTCCGCCCATAATTACTGGAAGTTTCAAATTGTCGAACAACCTCTTTAGGTCTTCGAACATTGATCTTCTCTCGGAATGGCAATTAGGCGCATACACATTAACCACCACACACTCTATATCAATATTCAAGAATTTCCCAACAAGAACGATAAATCGACTGTGATGAATGCTACTCCTGCATCTGAAAAAAGGACTCATCCCAGCAAGATACTACACCCCCTGAGGCACCCACTGAGGCATAGTTCCGAAATGAATAATTGTGCCCCCTCCCACACAACTGAGAAATTAAGCCATCATCCACCACTTCACGCTTCGTTTCCTGAAGGAACAGTACACCCGGCTTCGATCTGGAAATTACCCTTCGAATAGATGCTCTCTTAATGCTACTACCAGTTCCCCTCACATTCCATGTTAATAGTAGATCGGAATTCATTATCTAATGTCGAGAATGCACTCACCTTGTACAACCGTCACCTATTTGGTAGGCACATGCCCCCGGCCACTATTCCCATCTTCGATTTGCACAATCCTTCTCACTAATTCTTCCTCACCAGCCTCGAACACCAGCCCCGCTGCTTTACAGACTTCCACGATTTGTTTAGCTTCCGCTTCGATCGCCTCTTTCGCCCTTGCTCTGATCTGCGCACACTGTTGTTCCTCCTCTACCTTCTTCTCCGACCCCCGATCCCCAGAGACAGTCTGAGAAGATATTTGAGCAAGTATCGGTTTTTCCGTCTGACCAGATCTTCGATTAGGCCTATGAATCCTGTTTTCGTTTAGTCCGCAACGCTCTTTCACCGAAATATGAGAGGCCCAATTTTTAATATTTTCGAGTCTATGCCTAAACGAGAACGGACTCACTCCTGCTGGGCTTTTAGCACACTTGGGCCTGATACAAATTAGCCCAGGCAAATTTTCCGCGTCGTGATCCAGCACTTCGCAAGAGTTGGAGGAAATTTTAGGTGACACTGTTGCACTCTTTATTGGGACATCAAACATGCCCAATTCTATTTCCTGGGTGTGCAAATTTACATGCTCCTGATCGTCATAACGGGGACAAGACGACTTTTTACTTTGCAGCTCCACATTCGAAACCATATGATTGGAATGTCTGCCATTTGCTAGGCTTTCTTCCACATGTTCCCCAGAGACATTTAGACTTGGGACACCCTTAGCCTCGGGCCAACAACCTGCCACCTTTGCATTAACTTCCCTTTCTAGAACATCGAATCGCCGTCCGTCCAACTCCCCTTCTGATCTTTCCACTTCCTCCGCGACGTAGCATCCCGGCGCCTCCCCATCAATCCAGCACCTGTCATCCTCGTATGCACGAGTTGAGACTCTAATGCAGTAGCATTTTCTGTTGATGAAGACATTGGCGAATGGTGGCACGTCTGATCTTTGTTTAACTCCGACCAGCACGTTTACTGTATCAAATCTTTTCCTTAACGCTTCTTCTTCTTCAACCTTAATGACTTTACCTCATCTGCTCGCAATGGCTTCAAACATTTTAACGTCCCATGCATGCAGAGGGATGTTTTCAAGACATAGCCAGATCTTATGTTTGTACTTCTCTTGAAACTGTTCAATTGTGTTTATATCTTCGAACCACGTCTGCGTCAACTGATTTCTTAGATCCATAAAAATTTTGATTTGCTCTTCCTCCTCGAACTGAACTATCACAAAAAAACCGAACCACTCGCTTACTCTAACCTTGAACCCGTCAGCTCTGAGGGCTTCTTGAACAAAGTTGGCGTCGTACATCCCTTTAACCTGTCCGACTAAGCACCGCTTCAACCAAATCGTATCCTTTGGAGGCATGTTAAAGCAAAATGGTTCACACACATTTGATTCTTTGTCTTTGCTCACTTGACTTCTGCTCTCCTGGTCTTTATCTTGCTTCTCCAAATAGTCCACCACAGGTTTTGATCCCCCGGCCAAAAGAACTTCTTTAAAGGACCTTCCGTCTGTTGTTTTCATGAGGGTATTTTTATCCCTCCGTGCTTTACCGTGGTTTTGGTTAATACCCTCATTGAGGCTCCTACCTCTTGGCATCCCTTTCTCAATCGAGGCATCTAAATAAACCCTAATAATGAACCCGTCCAGCTTCCTATTATCACCCTGTTGAACCACCCTCATCGCCTCCATTTTGGAGGAAAACCTGACAAAGGCGAAGGTGTCCCTCCTATGCAGCCTCTTCCGGTTATAGTATGCTATGTAGACGTCAATCACTTCACCATACGCTGGGAATGCATCTCTGAGAGTGTTCCTATGGATTCTTTTGCTCACGCGATTAACGAAGACCGTTGTTCCTCTGCTTTCCTGTGGACCAGCCCTGGTCCTCTCCTTGAAGGCATACCTAGGTCCGAAAGCCGACCCGCCGACTCCTCTGACTCCCCTTCTGCCAGTGCTGTCGCTCCTCCAGTGCTGTCTTGACTCCATAACCATAAGCCCTTATTTTGATCACCCTATAGAAAGAAAATCACCCTATACTTTCTCTCATTATTAATAGCTAAATAATTAAAATATATTATTTTATTTTTAATTTGTTTAAACATAGATCAAAATATTTATTTACTATAAATTACAAAATCGTATTTTTTTTATTTGAAATTCAAGCATCCATCGCCACCGTTATTTTATGCATAGCCGTCGTTCAATAAACAACATCTGAATAGCGTAAAAAATTTAAAACCCTAATCCGTTAGCATTTAAATGTTGGTTAGAATTTTCTGAAGATTTATGAACAAAAGGCCTGAAGATATAGAGGTAGGCCTGAAGATAGGCGGGTAACTATTTTAAAACCCTTAATTATTTTCGGTATATATTTGTTTCCCCTAAACTAGTTTAAATAGCATTTGAATGTCGTTCCCCTGCCATTGTTCTTCAGGCCTAGCTAGTTGATAGAATTATAATTAAGGGTGGCGGCGATGACCGCAGCGGCGGCGTTTAAATTTAAATGAACAAAAATTAAGGTTTTATAATTTAAGGGTAAATATGTATTTTAATTTATGTTTAAAAGAAAATTAAAAATAAAATAATATATTTTAATTTACCTTTTGATTTTTAAATAATTTATAATTATATGGTGAGTACTTTAAATTTTTAATTTTTATAAATTGAGTTACTGGTGCTCGTCGAGCGTAGCAGACTCATCATTTTATTTAAATCATGTCATGTGTAATTTTTCTGTTTTTATTATGATTTAAATCTATTATATATGATTCCATCGAATTGCATTGTTAGTATCCCGTAAAATTTCTTTTAAATGTCTATTATTTTAGGAATAATTAAAATTCTAATGAGGTTTCATGTCGTATTGGAAATTATAAAAAAGTTTTTTAATGAAGGATTTTGGGAACAAAAACTGGTGAGTAGTTGCTTAGTTGGTGGTTCCAAGCTGGCCAAATGGAAGGGGACAATAACTTTGGGGTTTTAATTATTTTGGTGTTAATCCTAAAATTAAGAGGCTTTAATTTATATGGAGTAATATGTATACCAAATATTTTTTTATATAATTTGAGAGAAAAATAAATAATAATTTAATTCTTACTTGAATAGTTGATGATGTTAACTTATAAAAATAGAGGAATCAAATCATGATTTTTATAAATGAGTGTGTCAGATTTATTTATAAAGAAAAAATCAAGAAGAAAATTTATAACTTGATCTAGACAAAATTTTAAAAATAAAACTAACGCCCCTAAATCAAACATGATTAAAAAAGAAAGTAAAAAAAACTTAATTCAAAGATTTAAAATAAATTAAATACAAAAAATCACTAAAATTCAACGATGAAGGTAAAAACATCAACAACAACATTAAAAAATATTACAGAATTGGGGTACGTTGACAACACATTTATTACCAAAACTCAATTGCAAACAATAACGATGATTAATCTTGCATTTAAATCTAGATCAAGGGTCCAACGCAGGGAGATCAACAGGATAATCAAAGTAGCATCATCTTGATCAGTCGTGGCGGCGACATATCAAACTCTGATAGAAAAACAAAACAAAAGAAAAACAAGTTAAAAGGCTGAATAACGTCCAGAAAAACGTACTAAGAAATAAATTTATTAAAATAAAACTAAAATCAAAAGATACAAAATAAATGAATAAAAGAGAGTGACCAGCGGTCGACAACCAACATTAAAACTAATACCGCGGCCGACAATAAAATAAATAAAAACAAAAAAGATGGCGGCTCTAGAAATTTTTTTAAAGGAATAACCCTAATTTATTTTATATAATGTTATGTTTTGCGGAATGAAATCATGTTAAATTAAGGTATAAAGATCAAAACTCAAATATGATGAAATTTATTTTTTATTGTTCTTAAATAAATAAATAAATAAATATAGAGTTAAAAATAATATTATAATGATAAAACACGAAATAATGTAATAAAGTTTAAGGCAAGTTACACTCACAGTCATTTAATTATTTGTATTTTTTTTTCAGAAACTAACTATAAAAAATTATAAAACAATCCTTAATGATTTCAAATTCGTCTTTTTTAATTACCAACGGTTCATGGATAGATAACAAGGCCGCTTTCTAAATTAACATAATAATAAATTTAGCCTTTTAACTTTTACATGTCTGTATTATTTTAATCATAATTTAAAAATAATAATCCCAACCTTATTTTCCAAATCCATTTCAATTTGTTTTAAGCATATCTAATGATTAGGCCCGTAGAAGAACCGAATGAACACGAACGAGAGTGTGTTTATGTTCATTCATTTAATTTTAACCGAACAAATGAACGAACACGAACATAAGCGAACACAAGATTTCTTGTTCTTGTTCGTGTTCGTTTATTAAGGAATGTAGCTTGTTCGTGTTCGTTCGTTTAAATGATAAACGAACACAAATGAACATAAATGAACATATATAATGTGTTAAATATTTAATATTTTGGGTTAGTTTGATTAATTCAGTCAATTAACCGATTTTAAATCAAATTAATCAATAATTTAAATTTGAAGAAAAGCTCTTAATCATTAACCGAATCTTAAAATTATCTAATAGATTAACCAATTTTATTTTTGTTCGATCGGTTAGTTCGGTTTAACCGAACAATGAACACCCCTACACATATGTGAATAAACTTAAATGAACATAAACGAACGAATTACCGAACGCTCACGAACATAAATGAACGAACAAGCCCTTTATTCGTGTTCGTTCATTTAATTAAACGAACAAAAAATCTTGTTCTTGTTCGTTCGTTTAATAAATAAACAAACATAAACGAACTTCCCGCCAAACGGTTCGCTGAACGTTAGGTTCATTTACAGCCTACTAATGGTTTAAGGTTGTAAGCCCATGTTCTTCCTTGTTTTGCCGACGAATAAGTCTTTGGATTTGAGCAATCCCGGCAGACATCCGCTTATGGTCGCAAAAGGAAACTGGGCCACCGCATCTTTCCTCCCCAGGGAAACCAAAGCAATGGCTGAACCAGCCTCGTACTTTGCCATCTTCATCTCTTTGCCTCCGCTGATCAAAGCCTTTAAGTTCTTCGCAACTACCATTGCATGTTTTTGAGCTAAAAACCCTTGTTTCAGCTCCTGCATTCATGTCTACGATGTTAGGAATAAGATACTCGAATTCGACACGCTCGTTATTAAAGCATTTCGGTATCGGACTTACCGGGACATCGGTGATATCTCCGATGGCAAATATGTTACTGCGACCATGGACTCTCAAATGCTCATCAACCATCAACCTTCCATTTCCATCCAAGTTGGTCTTCAATATTGTCTCATTAAGCCATGTTGAAGCCAAAGGTTTTCCGGCACAAAGGAAATGGCAATCCGCTTTGATGCTTTCCCCTGTTGAGGTTTTGTATACGGATTGACTTCCGTCTGACGTGGCTGAATTCAAGTCAACTGCTTGCTCCAATTTGACCTCAACTTTCCTTGATTTCAACCAACGTAAAGTCTTGTCGGAAGCCTTTGTTCCAATGAATTCCAGCAACCTTGACCCCTTGTGAACCAATGTAATCTTCTTGTCGGGGAAATCGGTGGCTATTTCTCCGGCGAGTTCAACACCGGTCGGTCCTCCTCCGACAATCAAAATCGAATCGGCTGATTGTATTTTCTGATTATCTGTTACATATCACGATGGTTTATCACCGATCTTTCCGCAAATGATGGCTCTACCATGTTCCTCAAGTTCGCCCATGTAATTTCAAGATACTCCTTCCTAATAAACATACATCAAAACAAAACTTTTAATGTAAGTAAAAAAAAAAATCAACAGTTCAACAATTTATACGTAACGAATTAGTAAAACCGAGCTCACGGGTCGACTAGGGTGACGGCAGCATTGAATTGCAAGGACTTGGCAAGGAGGGAGCCAGCAATGCCACCTCCAACAATAACTATTCTTCTTGTTTCTCCTCCTGATTCCATGATTTCTTCAAATTTGCTTTTTGGTTTCAGATTATTGAAGAGAATTTGAATGGGTGGGGGCTGAATTTAAAGAATTGACATTTGCCAAGAAGTTTCTAGCAAAATGAATTTCCTTGTTGGTGAAGAAAGTTTGGGTCAAAGGACAAAGACAGAGCAAAACACGGTTTTCTCGAAATAATAATTCTTTACTTTATTACAGGTTCATTGGACTGGATTTGATGAGATTTCATCATAGGTTCTTTCCTTTTGTATTTAATATCGATATTCTAGAATAGCTGCTTTTATTATTATTATTATTATTATTATTATTATTATTATTATTATTGTTCAAATCTAGAATATCTTTGTTTGTGTCCAACCTGACTGCAAGTTAAGTATACATTTTAAGTTTAAGAATGACTTAATGGATTGTGTATAGATGCCCTAATAGAATATGGGTCAATTACACTAGTAGTCCTAAAAAAGAAAAGACATTGCTTTTAAGAGAATCAAATTGAGATCTTTAGGGGAATGTTCAACACCTAACGGTGATATTGAAGATGTCTATAACCTGTTGTATATTATTGAATCTTACCGCACAACATTGCGTGAGTTGTTTGTTTGTGGAGTTAATCAAGATGTTTTTCTCTCTTTTTGTTGATTGAAGTAATTCAATGATATGCGCTCTTCTAGTGAGCACTCTAAGATTTCGCTATGATAATAGATTTGAAGAACATTGGTGAAAATTTTATGAGAAGATCTAAATTTGCTATTTATGTTTACATACTCTTTACTTTTTTATGTTTATTTTTTATATTTTAAAATATGTATCTGTGTATTTCTTTTCACTATTTTAATGAAATATAGTGTTTGATTGTAAAAAAATTGCTATAATATTGTTAAAAATTTTCTATAATGAAATTATCCCTATATTATTAACAAGGGTAAACTACATAAATGACCACCATATTATTGGTAAAGTCGCGATTTGACCACCATACTTTTTTTCTAAGCAATTAAACCACCAAACTATTTAATCGGTTGCAATGTGACCACCAGCCGTTAGAAACTAACGGAAGAAGTGACGTGGCAGTTAGTAAAATTGGTATAATTGCATATTTGGTCATTGCTATTTATATATTTTATCAATTTAGTCCTAATTTTAATAAATAAAATAATTTAATTATTTAATTAGGCGGCGACACATGTCGCCACCTTATTTGGCACCAGATTGGAAGAGCAAAATTAAAGCAAGAAACACCTTGCTTTTGATAAGACTCGAACTCGGGTTGGCAAGGTGGTGAATAAGCAATTCTACCATTAGGCCAGTGCTTTCTTTGTTATACATTGTACAAAATGTAAGTTATACCCTAATATTTTGTTCATGCCAGGAAAAAAAAATAAGAAAAGAGAAACAACCATTACTGCAAGCGCCGTGCTGGACACCTTTCATCACTCTGCTTGTCTCCCCGTCGACAGACACCACCTGATTGAAGGAGCAAAATAAAAATTATTAAATTAAAAATATATAAATAAAGTCCTCCAATAAGGTGGCGACACGTGTCGCCGCCTAATTAAATAATTAAATTATGTTATTTATTAAAATTAGGACTAAATTGATAAAATGTATAAATAGCAATGACCAAATATGCAATTATACATTTTTTACTAACTGCCACGTCACTTCTTCCGTTAGTTTCTAACGGCTGGTGGTCACATTGCAACCAATTAAATAGTTTGGTGGTTTAATTGCTTAGAAAAAAAGTATGGTGGTCAAATCGCGACTTTACCAATAATATAATGGTCATTTATGTAGTTTACCCTATTAACAAATATTGATGGCCACGGATGAAGTGCCACACTATAGGTAATATAGGCTCGAGGACACCCTAAAATTACTTCTCCACTTAACGTCCCAACTTGAAAGACTATTCGCAGTATTCCTCTTCAGATTACCGCCGGACTGAAATCGGAGAGAAGATGATCGTGTGCGTTGCCGTCGTCGGCCATCAGGTACGACCTCCGATCTCCGCCGTTCTTTCTTTCACACATCGAATATCTAATAATTTTTCCTTGTTCCTCATGATCTGTTTTTTCTTATATCACGAGGGGATGAACAGAACAATCCTCTGTACATACAGAGCTTCACCGACGCGGATGATGCTCTGAAACTCCACCACATCGTACATTGCTCCCTCGATGTTGTAGATGAACGAGGTAATCATATTACCACTTTAATCTAAGGATTCACTTTCTTGTTTATCTTCATTGAGATCTGGATCGGGCGTATTTAGGGCAAAATTTTTTAGAATGTTCATTTTTAGTGAAAATTCCGTTTAGGTTGATTTCAAATTATAGATTTTGAACGTATGATGTAGGATTCTACTTTTGTTTATATATATTTGTAGTGAACAATCCGAAAAAATCCGGGCCGACATTGAACGATACGTTTTTGGGCTTGCTTTATCCTACTGAAAATTATAAAGTGTAAGAAGTTAATTTTTATCCTTTGTTTTACGCTTGATTTGAAATTCTTGTGTTGTGATTTGTGAGTGTTGCTAATCTCTAACTTTTTGTGTATTGTTGTGTTGTATGCAGCTATGGTTATTTGACTAACACAAAGGTGAAGTTCATTTTAGTGACTACGGATTTAGATGTTAGAGACGCCGATGTCAGAAATGTAAGTATTGCTGTTCCTGACAATGATGGTAGGAGTTTAGGATTGTATTATAAGTCTATGAATCTATTATTTCGATTTCGTTTCTCTGCTTACTGGAGATAGGCAATGTTGATTTGTTGTAATGCATTGTTTCTCGTAATATCTTTATTTTCGCCTCTCCATCTTCGCTTATTAATCTCAGAAGTTTCGACACTAGGGGTCTATACTCTATAGCTATGTTTCAAGAACGTAATTATCTTGAGAGCATGCATGCACTAGTGTTGGCATTGAGTTTATCTTGGTATCGAATGGATTTTAGCCGAGTTTCTCTTTATGTTTAGTCGAGACACTGCCCAAGCTTTAGCTAACCTTGAGGTAATGTAAGGCTGTACTCTCTAGTCTTGGATGATGACAATCTATGGAAATAATAGAAGGGGGAAATATGGAGAATGGTAAACTTTTGAGTAAATTATCATGATGTATTTCTATCTACAATGTTAGTCGGTTTATCATGATACTTGGATAGGACTAAGCAGCTAGACCCGCTCATGCAGAAACTCTCGGAAATCTTGGCGGTTGTTTCTGATTGAAGTGAAACCAAACATATTTTAGCTATTTCCCGGTTCTTTCGTAGATTTTGCCATGTGGAATTATATTATTTGTAAATGAGGTGGTTAAGATTCCCCTATATAGCTGTAGGTTTGATTGTTCTATGTCATCTTGTTGGATGATAAAGGTAGTAATGTTAAGAGTATGTTGCTTTGCTAGTAATTAGACAAACAAGACCTAGTTCTTGCTGCAGCTTTTAATCTTGAAGTGGAGGAACATTATTGTCCATATTTTGAATGGTTGCTGTTATGGAATCCGACTTATTTTTGTATTCGAATGTATAGTTCTTCAGGAGGTTCCATGCTGCATATGTTGATGCCGTCTCAAACCCGTTCCACGTTCCCGGTAAGAAGATAACATCCAGAACTTTTGCAGACAGAGTGAGCACCATTGTCAATTCTTTTGGGCTGAGTTCAACTGCATGATTCTGGTTTGAACCCTTTTCCTACTGCCTTACCTAGGGGTTCGAACACACCTTAGTTTCGAAGGCTTTGTATCATTCATGATTGTTACTTTTTTGTCTTCAAATATTCATGTTCTATACCTCTTTTCTAATATATTCTGAGGAACCTCAGACAAATGCTATCCATTAAATGAAAATCAAAATGTTTGAACTAGAACATTTAAAAGCGAAATGCATCGGTTGATGAAGCCATGGCATAGTGGATAAATTGAGTTCTACATGTTGACGAGTTAAAACTCATCGTCGTCTTCCTCCGCAATGTGCTCTGCAAGCTCTTGCTCTTGTTTTCTTTCTCTTCTCTTCTCAGCACTTTATTTCTCCTTCTGTGAGTTCGGCGGGAACCGAAGCGCACACACTGCCTCGTTGTGCATATTGAGGCAGAAGGCAATCCTAGAGTTGAATGCCATTTGAGGCTCGGTTGTAGAGTAGATATCTCCTGCTTCCTTTGATAGCATGCATCCATTGGCATGATCCAATGTTGCATCGATAGCTCCATCTTTGATCGCCTTGGCTACTATACTCTCGGCATCGGCAACACTGTCCAATCTAGTTCCTTTGCAATATCATCGAGAGTATAGCTAACCCCTAATTTCAGCAAGATCACCAGTGAGTTCATAGCAAAGAGAGTAATAGAAATAGAGCCTAGCTGCTAGAACATCAACGGTCCTCTTATTCACATTCTTCACCCGGGCAATGCCGGCAAAGGAACACGCTGTCGCCTGAAACGATATAATCGTTACACAAAAAGAAGAGTTAACATCACGAGAAACTACTTGCAAATGTATACCTCATTGTATTTCTTTTGATCAACCAGAAATATCAGAAGAACCAAGTAGCAGTAGATTTCTAGCTTGGGCTGCAGAGGTTGCAGTGTAGACTTCCATCTCATGTTCATCTTCCTACAAACAACATCCAATAATTGAATTCTAAAAGAAATAATTATTTAAAAAATTCAAAACATATATATATATATATATATTTAATGAAAATCTTTGCCTTTGTGGCACATGTTTTTTCTGCTGATGCTGACATGATTTCAGCATATTTTAGCACTCGTTTGATGCTATGCTCGTACAGATATCTTCACAGCACTAATCTCTGATTATGATTATGTCGGTGGGCATAGAAAGATAGATCCCACTCAGTTGATGATTATTTTGTCGATGCAATTAGACTTGGGTAGCGGGGCAATCTATCTAATAGTTTTGTTCGCTTACCACTCTTTTTTCATACCGTAAAGCGTCTCATTTGGAATAGAGGCAAGGAAGCTCAGGAAGGCTTCTGGATTTTGACGGTATACTAATTTTTATGGAAGTATTTATTTTTCTTTGCACATTTATGTTTTTGTATGAAATTTTAGTGGACTAGTCCCCATTATACTTCCTCCGGGATGCGTTGTATTTGTAATATTTTTCATGATTTTTAATACAATTCAGTTGTTATTGTCAAAAAATTTAAAGTCGAATAAGAATCTCTGCATGTGACACACGTTTTTTTTCGTCTTTTTGGTACACTCTTTTTTTAATTTTGTGGTTTTTTATCTGTTGTTTTGGCATGATTTCAGCATACCTTAACTGTCGTTTGGTGCTCGTACAAAGATTTTCATGACACTAGTTTCTGATTTTGATTCTGTTAGTGATCATAGGAAGATATATCCTCACTCGATTGATGGTTGTTTGTCAATGTAATCAAATCTGGGTAGCGGAGCAATCTATCAGATAGTTTGGTTCGCCCACCACTCCCTTTTCACTCCGTAACACATCTCATCTTCATGAAAGTTTCTAAATTTTAACGATGTATTAATTTTCATAAGATTTTAGTGGACTAATCTTTATTATTCTCTTTTAAGAATCTTGTATTTCTAATATCTTTTATGATTTTTTTAATTGTAGACCATAGTAAGGACATGCCAATAGAAAAAAATTCATTATGGCTTAGTATGTCTTAAAACTATCTTTTAAAATTCGTCATTATATAAACTTAAAATTTTATTAAAAAGATTATCGGAATCTAACATAACTCGGTTCTATATTACTTTTGTTTTCATTATAGATGAGTATGACCCATCACTCGTGGGATCTATCTTCTTATCATAAGGTTCTTAAGATTTGGCTATCTGATTTTAATAACGACATACTACCCTCCACACTATTATTCATCCATTCTCCAATTGTACTGTTCTGCATTTATGGAAGAAGGAACAACTTGGCCCAAATGAACCCACAGCTTCAATTAATTCAAAGATGTAGGAATCTTTTTCTTTTGGTTTAAAAAATTTATCTAATTTATCGATCGATTAATCTAGATCGAGTTTTGCAATGACTCATTACGAGGATGACTCTGTATAGTTTTCTACATTTATAATATTGTAATTCGAACCTCCGATCTTGTTTAAGATATCTAACGCCCTTCTCGCTGGACCAACTGGTTGTTGGTATAAATTTATCCGATCTTACTTATTTTCAGAATTTATCTGAGACTATGCGTTGGTCTAAATTAAGATGTTAAATCACTGACCTAAATGGAAGTAATTCAACAATTAAAACTTCATAATCATGCATTGACTTTTCTAACACCCACAAACTCAATTGTTTAAAAAAAGAGAAGTGAATTTACAAATATCCAATCACAATATAAAACTGCGTAAATCGTTAACTAGAGTATATCACACCTATATTGTGTAAATATGTTGAGTTAGTAAATTTTAATAACGAGTTAACTGTTTGTTTTAATTTTAGATTACCTTCTAAACTTGTTGATGTTCGATGAGACACCAAGCAAGGGAGATGGAGAGGATGATCGAAAGATTAAAGGCAATATCAGACAATTCACTTCTTATAGAGTTGAGACGAAAAACCTCAAATAATTCAGTAATCAGAATTTTAGAAAGGAAAAGAAGATGAGAGGAGAGAGAAGTTTTATTTCCCTGATTATGTTGTGTTTTCAGTCGTCATTTCTTCTTCGGTTGTATAAATATTTATAACTCCCGAAAATGTTTGGTGAATGGATGGTGTTAGGCCTGGCGACAATCTATGGACGAGTTGTTAAAGATAGACCTAACTTTTAAATATCAAACTCTACAATTCGGCCACATAAGTAAAGTGTTGTAACACCTGACTATATCTGTTCTCGAGATCGTGTAGACCTCTAATTTTATCGTCTCCAATATTAGAAAGCTGCGGTGGCCATTTTAGGATTATCGAGTATAAGACACTGAAGTTATTTTTGGATACGAAGATACCAGACATGGCAAAACTTTTCTAACACCAATGATATTAATGAAACTAAACTTAAACTTTAATTTAATCAATTTGACTTATTATACACATTAATATATGTATATTATTTAAGGTGAAGCAAACCTATATGTGTAATATCATACAGCCTTGAAATAAGTTGTACCAGTCAGCAACAGCTAGCCAGGCATTGAACAAAATTAGAAATATATCCAATCAAGTATATTGGACCGTCGTCCTTTCACATGCATTTAATTTCAGTTTTATTGTATACTCCTATATGTTAGGTGAAGGGACAAATCTCCTTTTTCATTTTATCCAATTTCCCTCTCCATGCAGTTTCACGATACAATTATATGTTTATTTCACAATAATAATTGTACTATATTATCTTGTGTAATAATTGAAAAATAACATATTAGGGAAAGGTCCTTTCCGAAAGTGATGAATCATCAAATCCAACTATAGTTACAATTATATCATAATAATTGGATAGAATCGATGACAAATTAAAGTCTTTTTTGAAAGCGATGAATCATCGAATTTGATGTTGTAAATAGAGTAAATTAGATTAAAAGAATTGTTTTACAATGATTTTTTACAGTATTTATTCTGAATTAATCATTTGATAAATTAGAAACCGTTGTTATACCTAAAACAGTATTTTGTATTTCAACATTCTCTACAACTTTCTTTTAATTTTAAAATTAAGAAGTTAATCTGAGATCCACTAATTAGTCGAGTGGTTAAGAATATTCATATTGTTTCATCTTGTATGAGTTCGAATCTTGATATTTTACTTAAAATGTAATACCTCTTAAATTAATCATTGAACTCGGATCACTCAAATGAAATACATCGTCCTTTAATTTAGAAATGAACCAAGCAATTGATAGTTTCTTTATTTTAGTGATAAATTGATATTCATATTCCTCTTGTTTAGGGGTAGGGGTGTAAATGAACAGAGCATTCGACGAACTGTTCGTAAATTATTCATTAATGTTGTTTATTAAGCTAAATAAACGAGTATGAATAAATTTTTATGTTCGTTTAATAAACGAACAAACACGAACAAAAGTGTATTTAGTTCGTTTATGTTCACAAACAAGCTCATTTATTGGCTCATTTATAAGCTCGTTGATCCGGTTTCTGTTTTCCTTTTATTTTTTTTTACATTTTAAATATTGGTGAAAGTAAGGACTAAATTGAACCCATGGTAAACTTTGAAGTTCAAACTGTGATGCTTAAGGAGTTTAAGGACTAGTGATGTAATTTCATCATTTTACGAATATATAAATGAACCTGTTAGGCGTACATATAAACGAAAATGTTCACGGACATGTAATAAATATATTCACGAATGTTAAAAGAATATGTTCGTGAAGGCTAAACAAACGGACACAAACACGTTAAAAAATAAATAAACAGATACGAACACGATATTAAAAAATTATACAAATATAAATCGAACATAATTACCTTAAAAATAAATACATTAATACAAAATTAGTCTTATTGGTTGAAAATCAATCAATTTACCCCTATCTTGTAGAGTTTAGAACTTCTCCTTTCAACTATAGAAAAATCAAGCAAGCAAGCAAGGTTTGTCTGTGTGTTACTCGGTTTTTCTAACAGTAACCTATAATAACGACCACCGCCCAAGGTACCACAATTTCATACTACTTTTGATAGAACGAACACGCGTAACAACATAGTGGCACAAAGATGAAAACCACCGGTGATGATTAGGTTCGTGGCAAACCAAATTGGCGCCACCTGTTAACCCATTGCATCTTTACTTCTGCTGTACAGAAGTTAATGTTAAATGTAAATATTTTAAGTGTTTGATTCTGTTTATATAATTACCGAACATCATCGAAATTTTCAGACAGATAAGATGTTATTAGGGTCTGTTAAGCTTAAGTTTATGAAAGCTTCTCTCTTTCAATATTTTGTATAATTTTTTTACCACAGGGGGTGTGTGGAGCCCAAAACTGGAGCTTTGCTTTGCTGGCTTCGAGCTCTCCATTGTTGGTCTTTTATGGGTTTTGTCTGTTGAGAGAAACAAGAGAGATAAGGGGGAGAAAGAGAGTTTTTATATGTATTTTTTGGGGACCAAGCCGAAATCTTTTCACATAAAAAGGACTCTTTTTTTTTGAAGCTCATCCATTTTTCTTCTTCAATTATCTCATCACTTGTTGAATCTTGATACCAACCAAATCAGAAGCCAAAACTCAATTTTTCTTCTTTCTTTTCATTTGATTTGATTGATCCATAGATCTGCTCATTCCAAGCTTGAAGTTTCTTACTTTTCTATTCCCAGATCTTCCTTTTCCAAGTATATAACCCAAAGTGGTCAAATTAAAAGGTAAGCTTCCTCCTTTTGGTCTTTCCCTTTTGTTTTTCTGTACTTGGTGTTGGAAATATAAGTTGAATCATGAATGATTAATGGGCCTAAAGAGTTTTTTGAAACTGGGTTTTATTTGAAGTTCTCAATGCGAAACATTAGACCTTCTGGATATTCTAATGGTCTGACCAAACTAGTTCGTTGAAAAAAAAAGGTGATCTTTGACCGATTCTCTTGTTTCCAAAAAACCCTTTTGTGCTTTTGTTGATCTTTGACCACACTTTCTGTTGTTTGAGCTCAATATTATTGATCTCCTAGTGTTTTGTACCTTCTAGTTGGTGCTGTTTCCATTTAGGAGTTGTGGAAGTTACTAAGTTGCAGTTCTGCACATTGAACTGTTGCTAACCTTTTTGGTGTGCTTTGTTCTGTTGTTGTTGTTGCTTCAGTACCAAAGGAGGATAGGGCTCATCCTTCAAATTTTTAGGGCCTGGTTTAGATGAGTATCGGGAGGGTTTTGTGGGTGAGATGAGGGATGTTATCTGGGTTGATGAAGTTTCTTAGGGCCTGTTTTCGACCGAGTTCGGATCGATATGTTCGCACAAGTTCTGAAGCTGGAGGCCGTCGCGAAGGCCTTTTGTGGTACAAGGACTCAGGGCAGCATATCAATGGTGAGCTCTCAATGGCAGTTGTTCAGGCAAACAATTTACTTGAGGACCAGAGCCAGCTTGAGTCTGGTTGTTTGAGTTCACATGAGTCGGGTCCCTATGGTACTTTTGTTGGTGTATATGATGGGCATGGGGGACCAGAGACTTCGCGCTACATCAACGATCATCTCTTTCAACATCTAAAGCGTGAGCACAAAGCATTTGCTAATGTTGTAATTTTCTGTTACACTTTATTTACTGATTTGAATGGGATGAAATGATTGTTAGTTACTGTGGCTGTGGTGTAAACTTGTTGCAGTGATAGTTAAGGGTTTGTTCCGAATCGAGACCAGGAGATACCTTTGTTATGTTTGCGTGCTCACTTTTGTACTGGTTATATTTGTTATGTTCAGGATTCACTTCAGAGCAACAAGGAATGTCAGTTGATGTGATACGGAAAGCGTATCAAGCAACAGAAGAGGGTTTCTTGTCTCTCGTTACCAAACAGTGGCCTATGAAACCACAAATTGCAGCTGTTGGATCCTGCTGCCTGGTTGGTGTTATCTGTGGTGGAACTCTTTATGTTGCCAACCTCGGCGATTCCCGTGCTGTCTTGGGGAGAGCTGTGAAGGCGACAGGAGAGGTTCTAGCCATTCAGCTGTCGGCTGAGCATAACGTGTGTATAGAGTCTGTAAGACAGGAGATGAAGTCATTGCATCCAGATGACTCGCAAATTGTAGTTTTGAAGCATAACGTATGGCGTGTAAAAGGTATCATACAGGTGCGTTTCGCCATGTATACATTTCATGGTTTTGGGTTGATGTAGTTAAAATTACAACTTGTCTCATGGATTTCATATGTGAAAGATTCTTTTGCTGCCATGGCTGTTACGCCTAATGTACGAACGCCACATGCTTTGTTATACACTAATGAGGTATCTGCTTTAATAATTGTTAAAGAATCCCCGAACGATGAGAGAATGAGAGAGAGGTATAGTACATTCCACAAATGTATGCTATTTGTCCACCAGCAGTTCAATATTGTAATGTCCTTTCTCTGGTTTTCCATGGTTTGTTATCGTATCTCACCTTTTTCGATTGTTTATTGACAGAATTCTTGATCTTTCAGATTTCCAGGTCTATTGGTGATGTCTATTTAAAAAAGGCTGAGTTCAACAGGGAGCCTTTATATAAGAAATTCCGCCTTTGTGAACCTTTTAAAAGGCCAATATTGAGTGCAGATCCATCAATATCAGTGCACCAGCTGCAGCCACAAGATCAATTCGTGATATTTGCATCGGATGGGCTTTGGGAGCACCTGAGTAATCAGGAGGCTGTCGATATAGTTCAAAATCATCAGCGAAGTGTAAGTTTGTCTCGTTTATCTTGTTACTTATCTTTCCTATTCTTCGGAAACTTTCATTTGGTTCAAGTATGAAAGCCTTTCTCCATAGTCTTAACTTCCATTTGGCTAAATATGATTGTAAATCGAATCTGTAACGAGTAGTGTTTTCCGGTTCATCTTCCTGCATGATTTGCTTGTGTATCATATGAATGCATGCGGGTGATCTGAAAAGAACATTGAATGTTAACCTTTTGGTTTTGGACTATGCAGGGAAGTGCAAAGAGGCTGGTAAAAACTGCTCTACAAGAGGCCGCAAAGAAGAGAGAAATGAGATATTCCGACTTGAAGAAGATCGACCGCGGTGTCCGCCGACATTTCCACGACGACATCACAGTAATTGTGGTGTTCCTCGACTCGAACCTAGTGAGCAGGGCCAGCTCGGTTAAGGGCCCTAATCTATCCGTTAGAGGGGGAGGAGTTAACTTCCCTCCTAACATACTAGCTCCTTGTGCCGAAGCTGGTGGCACCTGATCATATATGCCTATATCGCATGTTGTTTTTTCCTTTGATGTGAATACCAGGTAGCTTCCGAAAGAGGAGCGAGCCTTCGATTCTTTAATGTACACCGTAACTTTTAACACGAAACTAATACCCGCATTTAGCTTCATGTATGTTGAAAAACTCGAAAGAAGTAGAGAAATTATTTTCCTGGTGATCTTATCTTTGCAGAAACTCTTATAAACATTATTTCTCGATGCATAGATAAGTGACCTATCGAGCAATATATCCATGATTTCTGCAAATATTGCAACAAAATCTGAGGTACATATTATCTGACATCTTTTGCAACAAAAGCACTAGCAGTTTTTCCATACACAAATGACAAAACCTGAGGTACATATTATCTGACCTATGCAACATTATTTCATCAAACAAAACCTGAGGCACATATTAACTGACCTATGCAACATTCAAGATAATTAAGGGGTTCTTCTGAGAAACAAAGCTAAAATATAGCAGAGGATGGAGTCAACTGAGGCTAGTGCAACAATGAGCCCGGCAACTAGAACAAGAGTTAAAATAGCAGTCTTCAGCTGCAAAAAAACGACCATGGAAACGAATAAGTTGGAGCATATAGCCCATATAGCCCGACTTCAGTTTTCCGATACTTACGCTCCATATAGCCCGACTTCAGTTTTCCGATACTTACCGTGCTTACGAAGCTTGGCCACTCTATGTATTTCAGTTGACTAGGTTGCTCAACCAGAAACACAGACAAAGATGTTATGCCCCTAAAAGCATCATGCCTCAGTTACTCAACATATACAAATACAACAAGAGGGGAAGGGAGAGCATTCTTTAGTGGATTACCATATGGTTTCTCTAATCAGACTTAGCCAGAAAGGTTCCTCGGGTAACTCGTCCTCGTAACTCGATTGACGACCTACGGACACGACATGCCTGCTCGTACAAGGCTTCCTAAGAGAACTTCCTCTAGAAATCTATAGGGAGAAAACATTCAAACATTAAATAAGCAATACCCATCATAAACAGAATTTAAGACAAATATTACCTTCTCAGAAGCCAATTGGTTAGGCTTATAACAAGCAAACCTAGTTCTTTGGTATTTGTTTAGGTGAAAAGATAGCTTATGATGAAGCAAACCTACAAAATTAAAATTCAAGGGAAAAAATCAAAAGCAGTCCAAAGCATCATAAAATAATTAAAAAAGAAAAAAAACAAAACCTGAAGAATTAGCCGGCAACCTAGAAGCAATCATCATTGTTTTAACAGTCTTGCCCACTGCTCAAGAAGAAGAAGATTAACAAATACCCAGACAGCAAAACCATGTTTTAACTCACTCCAATCCTTCCCTTCCCAGGGGGATTGAACTGCTGATACTTCTAATACAAAACCTTACAATTAATGTAAGTAACTCCGAAATGACAAGAAAGAAAATAACAAGCAAAGTGTGAATTGGATGGTACCTTTTGTTTGTGAGAAGGAAGATGAAGAATGTCCTCTCGCTACAAAAATCAAAACCCAGTCGCTATATATTGCCGGCATTGCATTAGGCACAAGACAAAAAAGCCCATCCAACAGTAAACTCGACAACTAGACTCGGCTCTAATTTTTTTTAACATTAAAAGGTTAACTTTGTTAAAAGTCTTGTTTAATTTTAATAGACTGATTAATTCAAATTTATCTCTATAATAGAGATTTGTCAAGTACTTTAACCTAAATATTATTAAGGTTAATCACTTATGTTTTCCCCAGTACAGAGTTAATCATCGATTCTCAAAAACGACCAATAAAGTCACTTACGTTTTCGAGGTGTAAACTTTTGGTCACTTAGCCGTTTGTTGCCGTTAAACACTAACAGGAAGCTGATTTGAAACAATAAAAAAGATAAATTACCTAGAAAAACCCTAAACTATTACTTCACTCAAATTTTGACCACCGAAATAAAAATAATTTGTATAATTACACATTTAATACTCCACATTTACAATTTTTTTATTTCTTCTCTCCTCCACCATTTTCCATATTCTTCTTCATCTAACCCAATCTCTCATTTTCTACTATATTAATCCTTAATTCACATCGTATATCATAATCCATCATCGTATATATCTATGTTTCAAATAATGTTTGTAATTCTTAATATGGTTCAAAAATAGGTGCCCAAAGTTTCAACCGTTATAATTTTAGGTGCCTAGAGTTTACAATGTTATAATTTTAGGTGCCTGGCCATTAAAGGGTGTTAATAAATTATCAACCAATCAATGCTCGTCATGTGACACAATTTTTATTTTTTAAAATTAATGAAAAAAAACTCATAATTTTTAATCTTTAAAAAAATCTCAAAATTTTTTATAAAAAAAATCCTCAAATCCCTAAAATTACCCAAACCCAAATCTCCAAATTGTCGTCGCTTCCGCCGTCAATCGTTGTCGTTTTCGTCGCCGCTCCTATTGTCGATCGCCACCCTTGACCGCACCCCTTTGGTCGTCGCGATCACTTCCCCCAACATGACATCACCGAAGACGACAAACGGCGTGCAATCGAACACGAAATCGACATTCGGTTGGCACGCCGTTCACCGTCTTCGGTGACACCGTGTTGAGGGAAATGACTGCCATGCTCCAGCTACCAAAGGGGTGTGGTCAAAGGCGACGATCAATAGTGTAAGCGGTGTCGATTTGGGGGTTTGGGTAATTTTTGAGATTTGAGGATTGTTTTTGTAAAAAATCCAAAAATTCGGGATTTTTTGAAAGATTAAAAAAAAATGTATTTTTCATTAAATTGATTTCGAAAAATAAAAATAGTGCCACATGTTGAGCATTGATTGATTGATGATTTTATTAACACCTTTTTAACGGTCTGGCACCTAAAATTATAATGGTTGAAACTTTGAGCATCTATTTTTATAAAAAATACTTTAGGCACCTAAAGTTCAAAAAATGTATACTTTAGGCACTTATTTTCATTTAAGCCTTTTGAATATAATATGTAAACATTGTTGCACGTAAATTGGGCATTATTTTGTACTGAACCATATTAAGAATTACAAACATTATTTAAAAACATGGATATATACGGTGATGGATTATAATATACGATGTGAATTGAGGATTAATATAATAGAAAATTAGAGATTGAGTTTGATGAAGAAGAATATAGAAGACGGTGGAGGGGAGAAGAAATAAAATAATGTAAATGTAGAGGGTTAAATGTGTAATTATACAAAAAATTATTTCGGTGGTCAAAATAGGAGTAAAGTAATAGTTTAGGGACTTTCTAGGTAATTTATCCTTTTTATTGTCTCAGATCAGCCTCCCGTTAACATTTAACGGCAACAAACGGCTGAGTGACCAAAAGTTTACACCCCGAAAACATAAATGACCTTACTGGTCGTTTTTTGAAAATCGATGACCAACTCTGTACTGAGGAGAAACATAAGTGACCGTTCCGGTAGTTAACCTAAACCCTAAACCTTAAAAACAAAACCTTAAAACCTAAACTATAAACCTTAAAACCTAGCCTTACAAAAGATCGAATTAAATCCTATACAACGTAAAATTCGACAGGCGAGACCTCCCAAATAATTATCAACCCTCTTAAGCATTAAATTGTTAAATATAACAATATTAATATTCATTAAATTTTAAAATTTTCAGATAATCCGAAACTTGAAATATTAAGATTCATATTCGATCTAAATTTAAAATCAAATCAAATATCGGATCCGAAAATAAAACTCGAATCTAATATATGAATTTTTTGATCGAACCGATCGTATCAAATATTTTTGAACACCCCTAAATTGTCCATACATAAACCTTTATTTGTATATTATTTACTTAAACCATAACCACGTATATAAACACATCTAAAAAGATTATTTGAGTTTAGACATTTTAGTCCGCCAGAATCTACCACTTCTAATTTAAAATATTTTTTTGAATGATCTAAAGGTGATTAGAAATTAGTATTTTTTCATAAATATTTTTAATCCTTTGACAATAGGCATACAACTTGTAGACAAAGCGATTTGAATCCGTGTCTCTTAGGATGAACATCATCAACTTTTTCACTTAGACACTTGTTGGGTTCCTTATTTAAAATATTTTAGAAATTAACCAAAAAATTAGCACATAGTCAGAACATTCGCTTTTTTGTTTTTCTTGTTTTATTTCCGGCTATCAACAAAAATAAAAGGGAATAGTACTAAAATGGTAATTAAACTCTGTTTAAAAATTTTAAAATGGTAATTAAACTCTGTTTAAAAATTTAAAATGACAACTAAACTCTCAGTAAAAAATGACAATTAAAGTTTATATTTTATTACAAAATAATAATTTAACCGTCGTCAGAAAGGTAATGTTGCAATTTTAAAATTTTAAATAATAGCATATGTGATCCTCTATATTTATAGTTTAATCAATTTAGTCAAAATTTTCACTCATTTTCTTCGCTCACTTTTTTAAAAGATAAACTCTCATTCATGACATAAACCTAAAAATAAAAAATAAATCCTTTTTTACAAGGTCACAAGAAGTAAAAACTCCTCTTATTTTTTTCATTTATTTGTATTCATGAATTATAAAATTCTTTGTTTTAGAAAATTTCAAATAAAACGGAACGCAACTTTAGCAACAAAATGATATTTAAATATTCACATTAAATTTTTTATTTTCAGTTTTGGAGTTTTCAAATAAAATGAAATATGAAATTCATTGTCATAGGTTTATGTAATGAATGAGAGTTAATTTCTGGGTTAAATAAAGATCTTCAAGACTAGAAAGAACAAAATTAAAATATTGCAGACTTAACGTGAAATTTAATAACACAATTAGTCCTCCATATTTACCTTTTTTATTAAAGTTAGGTGTTTTTTTGTTAACAAAGTGACACGTGGCATGTTTTGATTGGTCCGTGAGATTGTTTTCAAGGATAAAGTTCATAAATGGTCACTAAACTTTGTTTCAATATTCATTGTGGTCATCAAACTTTCAATTACTACAAAATGGTCACTAAACTATCGATTTTATTACAAATTGGTCACTGAGCCCTAACTGTCGTTAAATGGGGTGATGTGAAAGTTTTGATAAAATTGTTTAATAACACAATTAGTCCTCCATATTTATATATTTGATTAATTTGGTCATAATTAGAAAAAATAATAAATTTAATCTTATTATTTATAATTATATCAATTTAGTCCTATTTTTTATTAGAAATAATTTAATATTTAATTAAACTTGATGAATGATTCAATAACTAATTTTAAATTATACCCAAAAAAATATTTTAAATTAGAAAAAAAAGTTTAATTAATCATCTTTTTTATTCACGAGGTCATCCATTTTTTTATTTAGTGGAGATATGCTTACATTCTGAATGTAAGTATCGTGACTTTACACGATTTGTGAGTCATTCGTCTATAATCTAACCCTAACTCAAAGTATCTATTAATATAGGCTTTTAGTGACAAATTGGTAGTGACTAGGAGTAATTTTGTCACAAATATTATTTGGTATACTGTCAATGCAAATTTTAACTCTACAAGCAAAATTAAAAGGGAAGAAGGAATAAAAGGAAATTGGATTGGATGCATGTTGTTATGTGATTGTTTGGTATATGCTTGAATTGAAATTTTGATAATTCCATGCTTGATTTTGAATCTGATTGGAATTGTGTTGATTTGATTATGGATGTTTCTTAATGCTGGATGTTGAAATTATCGAAATTAATTGTGTTTGGTTGGTGAATTAATGATAATGCTTAATATGATATGTGATCAAATGTTGATCTTACAAACTATATGTTTGGTAAATTCGATTGAAATTAGAGCTATGTGATGTGAAATTGAGTTCATATATGCTTAAATGTGATAATTTATATGATATTGAAATTGAGATATTACAAGAAATTAATCGAAAGGATTAAGAAATCAATTCTAAAAATTTAATTGAAATAATTATACGATTGAAATGAAAGTGTAATTGGCAAAATCCTTGGTGTGTATAGTCTGTCCAGGTAGTACGGCATGCCTAGAGTCTTGAGCTCGATAAGAATCGGTACGTTAGTGTACTCGATATATGTGGTACGTAAGTGTACCTTCTTGCTTAATGTCAGTGGACATTAAGATGATATGTGATATGATGATACGAAATTGGTACTTGGGTACCTATTATAAGGTGAATTTGATTCACAATTCTGTAATACGTGACTCGAATACCTAGCTTACTATACTAACCAAGGCATACGAATTAAATTAATAAGAAAGAAATTCCTTGTAATTCGAATTTGAAATTCTTTTCTTGGTGAATTTTTATGAATTGGAATGTAGCATGTCAATTATGAATTACTAAATTAATTGATTCTCTGCTACAGTTTGTTGCTGCTTGTTTATCTGAAATGTTATTGTTTGAATAATTGTAATTGAATCATGTTAGTCGAATTTTGTTTAATTGAAAAGGAAATTATCAAATTGATTGTATCCATGATGATGGTACGCGATATGAATACAAAATTAACCATTGATAGGTTCTAATTATTCGATTGTGATATGTTTGGTATTTTAAATTGTTTATGTTCGATTGAGAAATATAGATGCCTTGTGCTGTTCAATTCGAATGATTATTGATGTTTGTTAAATTGCTTGTGAAATTTTATTGATTGTATTGACCTATTCGAATGGAATAGAGAAATGTGATAATTTAAGGTTTGGACTAATGTGTGATCACTTAATTATGAAATGAAAAGTTTATAGATTAAGGTTTCCTCACTAAGTACTAGAAGTACTTATCACTCGAACCTTTCCTTCCTTCCCAAAAACTACATGTAGTAGCGTGTTGATCTACCTTCTGATATCGGATAGCTCGAAGATTAAGTATGCCTTTCTTTGTCTTTGTCATGCTTATGATGGGTGGCTTAACAGTCAGTATGCTAGTGCAATTTGCTTTAATGGCCATGTTTATGAACTACTATTTTAAGAATGTATAAACTTCATAAACTAGTTTCCCTCATTTTGTTATGTAATTAAGGGGTATATATGGGGTATAGGTTGACCCTTAGTATATGTTTTGGGGCATGATTCTTTTTGTTATATTTTGTATAGGCAACCGATAGGTTTAGCCGATGGTAGATACCCCGGGAAAAACCTTTTTGTATAAGGGAAACGTTAAAACACTATGGATGATTACGGATATATATATATATATATATATATATATATGCTTGATATCAAATCGTTAGTCTTATAATTGGAAATGCTCCTAGATGTTACATTGAAATTGAATTAAGTTATCTAAGGGAGGCATTCGAATGGATTGAATAAAATGAAAATTTATTTTATGTATGATGTATTCGAATGTGTAATGATTTAAATTAAGAATTAGAATTCAATGTGATTTATATGAGATTAAATGAATCGAATTTTATAGGCCCACCTAGCTATTGTTTGAATTAAGATAAGAATATATGTATGATTTATAAGTAGGACGAATGGACTAAGTTAGTAAATTCACATAGTTGTATTCGAATAAGAAATTAAGAATAAAAACAAATAATACGCGATTTCTTCCGCTGCCTAATTGATTAATAAGTTAATACGAATCCGATATAGCGCTCCTTGCCCCTAATCCGGGGTGATGGGTGTTATAATAAGTCTATAATTATGACAAAAATTTCATTGATAGTGACGGTATGCTTACATTCTTAATGTTGCCACTTAATGAAATTGTTGTCACTTAATTTGATAGTGGTCACTATAATTTATCGCAACAATTTCATTGATAGTGGCGATATATAAAGTGGTCACTATAATTTGATATCTGTGATGACAATAAAATTGTTGTCACTTAAAATTTTAGTTTTTGTTGTGATAAATTTTGTCACTAATAAAAAATAAAATTAATGAAAAATTAGATATTGTCACACTAGTAAATTTATTTTTATAATAATAGTAATAATAACAATTATAAAAAAATAAAGTTTCCATAAACTAGTTTGCCAAAAGGTTAAATAATTCTATTAGTCGATCTATACTATGCGTGAATTGTTGTTTTATTCATTCTATTTTGATCAATTTCAGTCCTTATATTTTTCAATTTTTAAAATTTTAATCATAATCCAAATGGGACAACGACAATATAACTAAATTACAATTACTAAAAATGATCAAATAAAAGAACAAATATTAAATATGCAACTTATGTATAACAAATGTGCTAAAAATAAAATTTTACTTAACATATTTAAAGACTACCATTCTTGTCAAGATCAAAATTTTAAAATTTAAAAAGTACAGAAACTTAAAGTGACCAAGTTCTAATATGTAACATTGTGAAAAAATTTACACTTATAATTATTTTAATTTTGCTTGTAGAGTTAAAATTTGCATTGACAGTATACCAAATAATTATCACATAAATAATAATTCTACCATTATTTTTAATTAAATTAACTTATGTAATTAATGAAAATATAATATTTAATATTTTATGTGTAAATTTTAATATTCACATGTTTATATTTTAAAACTAACTTAATTGTTTTTATATATTTTCTTGGGTAAAATACCTAAATATCACTTAACTTTGCTCTCTGACCTATTTTAATCACTGAACTTTCAAAACGATCAATTTGCTCACTGAACTTTACTTTTTGACCTATTTTGATCACTCTAAATTATTTTATTAATATTTAGATATGATATGACATATTTTATTATTATTAAATATAAAAATAATTTAAAATAAAAATAAATTATATTTTATTTATTATTAAATACAAAAATAAAACTCAAACCCCAAACCTCTCTCATCTTCCCTCCACCTCCACTGTCACCTTCTTCTCTATAAATCAACCCCTATTTTCACAAGCAATATTCTGTAACAGTAAGCTTCACTGCAAACCCAGCTCTAAAATCTCCTTCCTTAAAAATCTTTTCTTCAATAGGAATTAACAGGAATTAACAGGAATTAGGGTTTGGTTAATGAAGCTTTGAGAAGCTTATCAGCTTTGGTTAATAAAGGGACATTAACAGGAATTAGGGTTTTTTCGAAGGTAATTACTCAACCAAAGTACTAATTATCATCCTAAAAAACAGCACTCACCTGGAAAAAAGTTCTTGTTCAAATCCCTAATTCCTAATTTCTATCTCTCTCAATTTCTTTTTTTCTTGTTATTTTTTTCACGAATGATTGAAGAATTGTTGGTAAAGTAGGGGTTGTCCGTGAAGGTGAAAAAAGTGGGTTGAAGATGAGGGTTGTGATCGGTGGAGGTGAAGAGAATAGTTTTAGGGTTTGTGGGTTGGGGATTAGATATGGTTTGGAGTTTTATTTTTGATTTTTAATTATTTTTGTATTTAGTAATAAATAAAATATAATTTTTAAAATTATTTTTTTATATTTAATAATAATAAAATATACCACGTCATACCAAAATATTAATAAGGGTAAAATACTGAAATCGTCACTCAACTTTGGTCATTTGACCTATTTTAGTCACTCAACTTAAAAAAGGCTCAATTTACTCATTTAACTTTTAACATTGAATTTTTTTCATCACTCCACCGTTAAATGCTTAACACCGTTATGATGTGGGTTATTTTATTATTATTTTATTATGAATAGATAATTTTATTATTATTTAATTAAAAAAATCAAACCCTCCCTCACTCCCACCTTACCCCTCTCTCACCCTCACCGGCAACCTTTTTCTCCATTCAATAACATCGTTCCGGTGAATTTTCGTCAAACCAAAATTTTTGTAAACCCGAATTTCAGCAACATATTTCTAGAACTGAAGGAAACAATTCATAAGAACAATGAAAGCTAAAAAACTTTTCTTGACCAAAAACCATAAAAGAGTCAAAAGCTCATTGATTTCTACATCAAACATTATCTTTTTTCTTTCTTTCTCTAATAGTGTCAACAAGATTGCTGACAAGTAAGAACACTCCAGTAAAAAATTAAATGTCTGAAACAATTCTTTCAACCTAACAGAATCAAACATCAACCATAAACATGAAAAATATAGAAATGAGATCCATTTTCAAGATTTTTTGTAAAAAAAATCCCAGAACTTTGAACACCAGCAATTGTAAAAAAATAACTAAAATTCAATCTAAAGAAACCCAAGACCATGTATAATCGGAAAAAAAAAGCTAAACCAACAAACGGTCAGAATTCAATAGCCCCACTGTAAAAATTCAACAAAAAATGATTTTCGATGTCCATTTGCATTTGAGTTATATGTTAGGATTCATCACTGCTTTTCTCGGAGTCATCATCTTCACCAAACTAGTGAACCAATCTAACTACCATCATCAAAGCCCCTTTAACTCTTTCATTGATCCCTCCACTGTCGCTAACCTAACCACCATCACCTTCGCCACTCAACCACAAATTGATAATCAAAATTCCAAAAAATAAAAGAAATCGGAACAAAACAAAGCCAAAAAGAAAAGAAATCAAACTGAAATCTAAAAGAGAAGAAAATTTTACCGTCTCATTTCGGTTCCAACGATCAGAGCATCGGACAGTGAATCCCAACAGTCATTCGAGGTGCCTTGATGAGAAGATCAACATATCCCAGTTTCAGGCCGATCCGACGGTAGACAACAACAAATCGCGCTCTCAAGATGCAATGGTTTGAACTTGTTTTGGGTCATTTAAGGGTGGTTTTCAAAACAAAAAATGAACCAGTAGAAGGAAAAGAGAGAAGAATAGGAGTCGGTTGATGATTTTGATTTGCCAAAAAGCTCATCGGAGTGATGTTATTTGAATGGAGAAGATGATTGCCGGTGAAGGCGAGAAAAGGGTGGGGTGGTGGTGAAGGAGGGTGAAGTGAGAAACTAATTGTTTTATTTAATTAATTAGGTGTGTTAAAATATTATAATATATATATATATATTTATTGTTTTTTATTTCCATGTCATAACAGAGTTAGAGATTTAACGGTGGAGTGACTAAAATAGGTCAATTTTTAAAGTTAAATGAGTAAATTGAGCCTTTTTTAAGTTGAGTGACTAAAATAGGTCAAATGACCAAAGTTGAGTGATGATTTAGGTATTTTACCCTATTAATAAAATAATTCATAGTGATCAAAATAGGTTAGAAAGTAAAATTCAGTGAGTAAATTGATCGTTTTGAAAGTTCAGTGACCAAAATAGGTCAATGAGCAAATTTGAGTGATGATTTAAGTATTTTACCCCATTTTCTTCAACATTTCGTATAAGAAACTATAGAAAAATTAATTAAATTATTATTATAATAATTAGTGCTATAATTAATACATATTTTTAAAATAAATAAAATTAATTTCAATTACAATTTAACATAAATACTATTTTTGTTTCAAAATACTATTAAATTTCTTGTCTAGAGTAGTGGATAGACGTTGCGGCAATTTTGGGGCAAAAACCCCTTTTAAAAAATTATTAGGGAAAATGGCTCCCAAAAAATATTATTTGGCAAAATGACCCCCAAACTTGCCACGTCGGTTAACCTCGCGTTATGTAGGAAGCGAGGTCTGATATCGCGTTCTGCATAACGCGAGTTCAGTCTACGTGGCCTTGTTGTTTGTGTTAACGATTTTACAGAACCTCCGTTCTGCAGAACGCGAGGTCCCCGAGAATTTGAAAGAGCGGCTGAATATATTGCACAGACCTCGCGTTCTGCAGGACGCGAGTTCTGTGCAAATCTGGGATGAAGAACTAGGGAAAACAAGTGTGGGTAGGCTTGTTCGAGCCCAATTTCGGGCGTATAAATCGTATATTTTTAACGAACATCGAGTTTGGGGTCTTAGTACTGAAAATTCTCTATCGTATGACACCAATACGGTTAATTTCCGTCCATTCTACACTGGTTTAAAATGGCTTCCAAAACCCTATACTATCATCCTTTTTTGAATGAAGTTGTCTTTGAACAAATGTCGATTTTCGGCAATACTTATCTTACATTCCATATAATGGAAAGCTTACTACGCAACGAGGCTAACCACTGCAATCAATATTGGAGAACAAATCCAGAGGTATTACTTTTTTCTTTTAAGTTTTTTAATTTTTTAAATTTGTTTATTTTACTAACTATTTTATTTTTTATTTTTATATTTTTGAAGGGATGCGAACGTAATTTACAATGTTATCTTAACCGTATCAACAACCCACCAATTGATGATGTTATGGCGTGGATTGAGCGCGCCAGTTTTGGCCACATAGCAAGGTATATCGGGGGGTGAAGCTAAACCCATCGTTGATCAGCGCGCTGATAGAACGGTGGAGGCCAGAGACGCACATGTTTCATCTTCCGATTGGCGAGGCAACAATCACGCTAGAGGATGTTGCCTATCATCTGGGGTTGCCTACAGACGGCAACGTTATTACAGGTGCCGCGTTGCAGCATTGGCCAACTATATTTGCTGAACAAATGGGCGTGATGCCCCCTAAGGAAGTGTGGGACGGTGGAAAAATTGAATTATCATATTTGGAGGCTGAATTTGGAAACCCTCCCCCTAATGCGGATGAAGTTACACTTCAGGTATTTTTTCGATTTTTTCACTATTTTATATATTTTTAATATATTTCATTTATTTAAAAATTAGGATGCCTTTATTAAATATTTAGGATGCTTTTATTAAATTTAGGATGAAATTACAAATATTTATTTCAACATTAGGATGCTTTATGAAATATTTAGAATGCCTTTATTAAATATTTAGGATGCTTTTAATAAATTTAGGATGAAGTTACAAATATTTACTTGAAAATTAGGATGCCTTTATTAAATATTTAGGATGAAGTTACAAATATTTATTTGCAAATTAGGATGCCTTTATTAATTTTTTAGGATGTCTTTATTAAATTTAGGATGAGTTACAAATATTTTTTTTTAAATTAGGATGTCTTTATTAAATCTTTATTTACACAGTGGTTTGCGCGTGCCCACATCTTGCGCATTATCGGCGGGATATTAATGCAAGACAAATCCCGCACCAAGGTGCACGTGATGTGGCTTCTTCATCTTACAAATTTCGATGAGTCTAGAGGGAAATCTTGGGGAGCAGCTGTCTTGACATTTCTTTACAGAGAGCTCTGCAGAAACGTTGACGCATCTAGATCATCGATGGGCGGATGTTGTTTACTCCTACAATCTTGGGTTTGGTTTTGGATGCCTATTTTAAGCCCACAGCTTAGACAGCCCACCGCTATTTTATTTCCGCTTCTACGGAGGTACTACGTAATCTACTATATTTTTCCTATTTTTAAATTATTTTATTTAACAATTTTTTTTCATTATTGATAGGTGGAGCGGAACACTGACCCATAACGGCCTGCCGAAGACCCAAAAACAATTCAGGATTGTTTTCGATAACTTGAGGCACGACCAGGTAATTCGAAAATTAATTTAAATTTTTTCATACTATTTTTTCCAATAATATTTCATATAACCGTTACAAACGTTTTCATTTTTTAGTTCGTGTGGAGGCCCTACGCTTCAGAGGATATTCAGCAGATTACTCCACCCGAGATTCTGCGTGACCAGCCGGTATGGATTTCCGTAGTGCCGCTGCTCAACTACGAAATTGTCGTGTGGCATGCTACAGATAGGGTTCTCCGACAGTTCATGTTCGTCCAAAATATTCCACCCCTGGTTCCACAAAATATGGACCGATTCCACCATCTGACGCGCCAGGGGAAGACGGAGGTTGACTGGTCCGAGTACCACGCTACCTGGATAGCGGTTTGGGCTAATCGATTTGCCCAACGCCAACCCATTCTCCGACACATTATCGAAGGGGCCGATTCGGTCGATTTCAATTACCTCTAGTGGTATGCGCTCAATGGGAAGCAGCATATCCTTACTCAGGCCGAGCGCGAGGAAGAGCTTCCCCAGCCTCCCCAAAACCGCCCACACGGCACTCGTCGAGCGACCTAGAGCCAGAGGCAGAGCCAGTCGAGGCAACGCGGTCCGAGACCATGACATGACACTGCAAGGGCCTCATCTTCTGGCACATCATTTCATACTTATAACGGTCCTTCGAGTTTCCAGCAGATGATGCCTCCACCCCAATTCGGCTCCTCCGATGCCTACCGTCCCCATATGCCGACGACTGACCTTCAGCTTATCGATTTTCCACCGTTGGCATCTCAGTATGACTTTAGCATTGTGGATTATACGCCGGTGGGTAGCTTGTTTTACTCCCCGCCTGGGCCCAGCACAGATCCGCATATCGCACACGATGGTGACGATGATGGGGACCAGGGACCACCACACGATGTTCGGAGGTATCCAGATCGTGATCGTCGTCCACCCGACTGCGGAACGGGTGGACATAGGCATCATTAGTCTTTTTTTTACTGATTTGTACTTATGTTTTTAATATTTATATTCCAGATATTTGTTTTTTATAATGTCGCTTTATAATTTTGTTTATCTATTATTATTAAACTTTAAAATGTTTATTTAATTTCAGTTTTGAATAAATTTTATGCGATTACTAAACCGAAAATCGACATTTGTTCAAAGACAACTTCATTCAAAAAAGGATGATAGCATAGGGTTTTGGAAGCCATTTTAAACCATTGTAGAATGGACAGAAATTAACCGTGTTGGTGTCATATGATAGAGAATTTCCAGTACTAAGACCCCAAACTCGATTTTCGTTAAAAATATACGATTTACACGCCCGAAATTGGGCTCGAACAGGCCTACCCACACTTGTTTTCCCTAGTTCTTTAGGCCAGATTTGCACAAAACTCGCGTCCTGCAGAACGCGAGGTTCTGTAAAACCGTTAACACAAACAACAAGGCCACGTAGACTGAACTCGGGTTATGCAGAACGCGATATCAAACCTCGCTTCCTACATAACGCGAGGTTCACCGACGTGTAGGGGTGAGCAAAACTCGACTCAACTCGAAAAAACCGAATAACTCGACTCGAGGCAAAAATACTCCACTCATCTTGACTCGACTCGAAATTTCATAAACTCGAATAACTCGAAAAAATTTCAAATAAAGTTTGAGTTGTAAAATAGAAATTCGAATAACTCGAATAACTCAAAATTTTTAGTAATTAGTAGATTTATTTTTAAGTTCGAGACGAGTCCCTCTGTTTTTTATGATATATACATACTGATATATAAAAATATGAAGAAATATTGTCACATATGAAAAAATATATATGTGCATATCATATAAGATTAGAGAAATGAGTTTAAATTGGAATCAAACCCTACTATAACATGATAAATAATTACAGTTAAATTTTTATAGGAACTCGAAAACTCGACTCGACTCGAATTTCTTAAACTCGACTCGAATCAAAAAAATTTCAAATAAAGTTTGAGTTGTAAAATATGACTCGTCAACTCGAATAACTCGAAATTTTTTGACTCGACTCGACTCGACTCGATCGAACGCTCACCCCTACCGACGTGGCAAGTTTGGGGGTCATTTTGCCAAATAATATTTTTTAGGAGCCATTTTCCCTAATATTTTTTTAAAAGGGGATTTTGCCCCAAAATTGCTAGACATTGCACTCCCCCTAAAGGTTCCAGGTTCGATCATCCATGAACCCATGCATTGTATTTATTTATTAAAGCTTGACATATGAAGGTGCCTCATCATCTATAATTAAAACTCCATCAACGACCTAATGAGAGGTTAAAAGTATGGATGGCAGACGGGTACAATTTCGTGGATTCCGCACCGCACCGCCCCAGTTGGGGCATGGATGGGTATAAGTTTGGTGGGTAGTGGGCGGGTGTGGATGTAAAAAGTCATACCCGCCGCAGGTAGTGGGTAGGTGGTGGATTTAAGAACTTACCCGCCCCGCACCCGCCCACCCCACATCCTACCCACCATATAAATTTGGACCATTATGAATTTAGATGTAATTTCACAAACTATTCTATAAATCTTTAAATTTTATAGGATATTTGTTTGTAATTTATGTTTTGTGGTTGTTCTTGAATTTATGTTTTATGTGTATGGTTGCTGCCAGGCGGATTAATAGGCGGGTACATGGGGGTACGAGATGGGTAATGGGTATCCAATTGGGTGGTGGGTGTGGGGATGGATTTGAGAATATACCCACGTGGGCGGGTGTGGATTTGAAAATTGTACCCGCCGTAGGTGGTGGGTAAGTGGTGGATATGAAAATTTTAGGTGGGGATGGGGGAGAGGGTATCCACACCCACCCCGCCCGTTTGCCATCCCTAGTTAAAAGTGTTTGTTGACTACACAACGCAAAAAACCCAATAAAGTTTAGGGACATAAATAAGATGTTTAAAACTAAAAATATAATTATTATGTAGTTATTTTTATTATTGAAAGTGACAACATATTTTAGACACTATTTTAATATGTATTTGTAATAAAAAAAATGTTTGTCACTAATAAGAATAACATTAGTGTCTAAATTTTGGTCACTATTATTATTTTTTTGTGTAAAAATATAGTCATAAAAATATAACTAATTGTGATGAAATGCATAAAATTTGTTACTAATATAATAATGACAGAGTTATTAGTGATGACTGGTGACGACTCAAAAAATTGATCACTGTAAATTTTAGTGACTAAATTTAATACTTTTATCAACCATTTTCAACGTCACTAAAAATGCATTTTCTTGTAGTATAAATACTATATTACAAAGAAAATCTACTCGAGCTAGATTTTTTACTTTAAACCAAAATATGATTGTAGAAGTATAATCATGTAGAGACAATAATATGACATTAATTCAAGCCGGAACAAGACATAATTCGAATCACATCTTCTAACTGTGTATTTTATTTGTCCATTACGAAATTGTATACAAACTGCGCATGTGAAATGTTTTCTTAGAAGAAAAAAATATTAATATAAATTTGATTCAATTCATATATTATCATGTGTTAGGTTTTTCTTTTCTTGTTGGTGACATATCATATGTAGGAATTGAATAGTGGAATTTTGAAGTGAAGTAAATCATTTATTCTTAATTAATAGCTTGAAGAAAAATGCTTAATTAATCATTTTTTTATTCACGGGGTCATCCATTTTTTATTTAGTGGAGATATATTTACCTTCTGAATGTAAACATTAAGGTTTGAAACTACAAAGAATGAGACAACATAAGCATCATAATCACCCGACCAATTAATCTCGGGGTCACTTATGTTTCGCGAGTGTTTACTTTTGCTTACTAAATTAAAAAAAAATAATTTTTGGTCACTTATGTAACCATCATGTGGTACTGAAAACCAAGTTGAAAAATTTGATTGTTCATAATAACTAATAAGGCTTTGCATGTTCCAAGCTTCCTCGAACGGGACTCCAATGGGGGACACAATACGGTCTAAGTCACATATGTTGTACATTTGTTAGAGAAGATGATGATAGATCTTGGAGAGTCGGCTATTAATCGGTTGTTTCAAACCCTGTAACTCATGAGCTAATTTGTACTAATTGTTAGTGTTGGAATAATTAACCCCTTTTTATTAACATGTCATATCATCAAACTAATAGTCTTTAACGTCTCAGTGACAAAAATTTTATAAATCGATAACATGAATGGCCTACTGTATAATTTATTTCATAAGTAACCAACCGTGTAGTTTATATATGTATAAATTTTGTGAATCAAACTAAAATACCTTTTCATTTTCCTTTTGTAGATTCACTTCATTACTAATGTTTTAGGAATTATTACTATTATTATTTATCTAGTTCATGGGCTATTAGAAGCAGAAGGCGCTCTGGGAGATCCTCACAGAGTTTAATAAAAATCAAATGACATTGCTTCTTAGGTCCAAACCAGGAAATCCCTCTGCAAAATAAATGTTGTTCTGTAGTTGATAATGATTAACTTTTGTTTGAAGTTAAAATTCCACTTTACTTTTATGAGTATAGCTGAACATACTTGAGTGAGTAATAAAGTTGAAGGTTACAAGTAACATACCCTGTATCTCATTTCATATCTGTACATATCCCATGTCCGAATACCCATGTTTACTCGTACTCCGACCACCCTAATACAAGACCACTGCAAAAATGCATATCCGTTTACCTCTAAAACATACAAACACGCAAAACCAAGCTCTTTCATGGTTACCAACTCTATATAAACACCCATAAGGCCATAACCAAACCAAGCTAACTCTCTATAAGCACAAGTCTTGTGCAGAAAAAGAAAGAGAGAACAATTTCCAGAAATATACCACAGAGGAAAAGAATTGAACCCCTGCACATTACGTTCAACTATTGGAGACATCGGGCTCTCTAAAGTATGATTCAAGCATGTAAACCACTCCATGTCTTGGACCTGCAAATAATGATATGCAACTTATTTGTTCAATCACAACTTTATTTCAGAATATTATAAGTAAGACAATATAGTCGACATGAGGTGCATATCAAGAGAACAAATCTCATGAAATCTTACCTCTTTTATTGCAGTTCCCATCCATATTTGTGCTCAATATCAATTTGATGTGCTATGTATGATACGTTCCTCATACTCTGATCTTCCATTTATCGGAACCAAACTCTCAACATAAGCAGTAATTTGCATTGTGTTCTTAGCAGCATGGATACCAAGATTTTTAAGCTCTCGTGTGGAGGGGTCAAACAGCATCAGTTGATGATCCGAGCTCTCAAAAAACAATTCCCCATTTTTCCAAAACCCCAAAGGCCACTCAACTCCAGGAACAGATTCAATAGTGAATTGTTTAGTCCATGATCCATTCATAACCCACAAGTCAAAAGATTTCTCAGTTCCTTCATCTGACTCTAAAATAGCACCAAGTAAACCGTTGAAGTCCAAAAGATGCCAATAAGATTGTACTAAAGTACTAGGCAATGATAAAGTTGAAAACTTTTCATTAACCATATCAAATGAAAGAATAAGGTAACCAGAATCCCCAGCTGCATGCCAATAATAAAACCCATTTATGTATTTGTTAAACGAAGGACGATCACGAACATAAACCCCATTAGTTGAAATTTCCTTCCATGAATCACTTCTAAGGGAATATAACTCAGCTTGATGGTTCGGATCAAACGACAAGTCGTCAAAGTGACTAATAACGAATCTTAAAACTTTATAGTCATCAGTTTGAGAATCATACCCAAAACCAAGGCCATCAAAACTAGTGTAATCCGCTGAAGGAGGGCGTTGGACTGAGGATTGAGGAAGTATTTTGAACTCTCTGGTAGATGGGTTCCAAAGGGCAACCTTATCTTCAGGTTCATTTAAACACAATATTCCATTACAAGGACCATCAACAAAAAGGTTAGACCAGCCTTGTGCATCTTAGTGCACCGACCAATTTCTCAATCAAACTTACGTCTGCTAACTTTCATGTTTGGCGTCACCAAGTGGAGGCTACACTCATTGGTTTTGGGCTCCTCAGTTATATTGATGGTTCACATCCTTCCCCGTCTAAGTTTATCGATGCCGCGAAAAACGATTGCTAATCCTGAATATCTACGATGATATCATCAGGATCAAATTCTTATCAGTGCTCTTCTTGACAGTTGTGACGATCAAGTTCAACATTTATTTCACATGCTATCACCACCAAAATTGCATGGGATACTCTCATTCGATGAAGATCTCTTGATTTCTATTGTCAATCAATTGGGTGATGATTTTCGTCCAATTGTTGCTGCCTTACGTGTATGTAACACAACGACATCCATGTTTGAGTTGTCTGAGATCTTAACTGAACATGAGAGACTCCTAAAAGAATCTGACAAAGCTACACCTTGGTTTAAAACGGCCTTACAATGGGCTCGTTGTAATTTTATCTAAGTAAAAAGTGCAGAAATTGAAGTTTTTCAATATAATTATTTTTAGAATATCGTATTCTAATATATGTAATCATAAATTTTGATTCAAACATGTTTAAAGGTCGTTGGGTAGAGGTTTTAGACGAGCATGTTTAAATGGGCCCTACAATATGCCCGTTGTAATTTTAACTGAGTAAAAAGTACAAAAATTGAAGTTTTTAAATATAATCATTTTTAAAAGCTCGTATTCAAATATATGAAATCATAAAATTTGATTCAAACATGTTTTAAGGTCATTTGGTAGAGGTTTTAGACGAGCATGTCTAAATGGGCCCTACAATGGGCTCATTGTAATTTTAATTGGGTAAAAAGTGCAAAAAATTAAGTTTTTCAATATAGTCGTTTTTAAAAGCTTGTAATAAAATATATGAAATCATAAAATTTGACTCAAACATGTTTTAATGTCGTTTCGTTGAGGTTTTAGATGAGCAGGTTTAAAACGGCCTTACAATGGGCTCGTAATTTTTTTGAAGAAAGGTGAGCCTCATTAAAAACTAGGGGCCTCGTACAATGGCATAGTGATAGATATTAATTAATATATGGTTTATATCGTAGGTTCTGATTCAGCTAGGGCCAATGCTAGACCTAAACGTGAGAGGCGTTCTTCTCGACGTTAGAGCTATTGATGCTTGAGGTGTGTTTTCTTATTGTGCTATGTAATAATGATTTTTACTGTGTGACATTGTTTTATATCGTATGCATATTTTTACATGTGATGTGGCATGATGAATTTTCCATGCATTCATACTTGATTTTTGATTTAACTAAACATCGGATTTATCAAATTGTGTTCATCGGATTTATCGAACAATGAAATATCAAATTTATCAGACTATGTTTTGAGACTATTACAAATGTGATTTTACATCATTGTCTGCATGAGATGAGATTGTACGGTGGAAGCAGTAGTTTTTTTTACCACACATCGATTGGTGGAAGCAGAGAGTGGTTCTGGGGAACCTTACTCTTCGGACGGTAATGTAGTTGAGATTCATTGAATTGTTTTTTTATAAGTTAAAGCTTTTGTATTGTGCATCGTCATTTGTGAATTTAAAGATTTTATCGAAATATATATGATTTGGAAATTGAGATTTTTATTGCACTTTAGAGACACACTAAGCTCTCTAGCTTACACCCCATGGTTTCTCCTTTCAAACATACTCAGACTCTCTTAGGCGACTCGGTACCTAGAGCATCTGGTATTTTACTCGATTATTTTATCACCAGTATGAACTTTATTTTAAACTACCAGATTATTTTAAATTTATGTTTTTGGACATTTACGCAATTCAAACCGTGGAACTTTATATTTTTGGGATTATGTTTTAGCATGTAATTACAGACTTTATTTTAGATATTTTATTAAATGATCAGAATATTTTTATAACGTTTAAGTTTTATGGACAATTATGGTATTTTACAATAATTATTATTACTTAATAATTATTATGTTTTATAAATTATTTAAACCTAAAGTCTATTACCTGAGGAAAAATTTTCAACAACGTGCTAAATTCAGCCTTTTCTTTTAGGCTGAATTTAGGGGATTACAGGACATGCTCCCATTCGATAATGCATGATAACATCATAAAATATGAATTCAATAATGCGTGATAACATCATAACCACCAACAGATTGAACTTCATGGTGAATCCTTCGAAGGAATTCATCCTTCTTATCATAAAATATGAATTTAAAAATGATTGGATCATAATATTCTTTCATCTGTGATCGTGATAAAAAAAAGATAGAAAAGAAAAAAGCCCAGATTAGTGTGAGAATCATTAGAAAATAAAAAAAAACTAAGAATTAAAGCAGAACAAATAGTTGTAGAAAACTAAAATTTGAGTGTAAGAAGACAATAAGCATTACCTTGGCATTTTTTAATTATTTTTATTATTTCATAGTATTTTTTTGTCTCTCCAGTAAAACCTAATGATATATTATAATATTTTTGATCGGCAAATGCATGATTTTATTAATGGACAATCATACATAGCAGCACAACCAACTGGCCTCATTAAAAACCCCTAGACCTAATTGGGGGAAAAGAGTACCGTCGGTTGTGATAATGAAACCAAAAACACTCGACAAAAATCAACAAGCACGCTCCCAAATCCATGTTGTCCTGCCAACACCACCCTTAGCAAGGGTATCCACTAAATGATTGGATTCTCGAAACACATTCGAAAAGCACACATGTGGTAAAGCCTCACATGCCTCATCTATCTGATAAAACCAACACGATAGTCTCCAAGGCCGACGCTCCAACCCCTGCACCCACGCCACAGCCACCGTCGAATCTGACTCGATGACAACCGATTGCACCCCATCCCACGACATCTCCCGCAACATCCGCAATGCAAAGGCAATCGCTTGTAATTCCACCTCATTAGAGTCCGCCATCCCAATCGCTCCTGAAAATAGCCCCACAATCTTACTATCCCAGTCCCGTAATACTCCTCCACACCCCGCCAATCCCGGTTTACCCCGGGCTGCCCCATCCACATTGAACTTCCACACACCCCTCAAAGGAGGTGACCACACCACCCCCTTCTCTTCGATGGTGTCACCCGCAACTCCACTCTACACTTAAGCGGGCATTCCCACCATGCCACCTCACAAAAGTCAGTAGGACCAAACCTTGTCCTAGTCCAATGAAACGATCGTAATTGCGCCAAGAAAAAAATCCCCTGACTCGTATGTCACTTATCCTGAAACATGCGCTCGTTTCGTGCTAACCACAACGACCATAAAACACTTGCGCATCCGATAATCCACCATTGTCATGTATCACTATAGAAGAAGTTGTGGTAACACTGACTGATAAAGTCCCTAACCCGCCAAGGTCTCACCACCATCACCCCCCACCAGTCAAAAAATGAATTCCAAACCTGCCAAGCAATCTCACAATGCCAAAAGATATGATCGATGACATCCTCGCCAATCCCACATCCGCGGCACACAAGAGATGTATCCCCTAACGCCAAACCACGATCAGCTAACATACGCAACGTTGGCAACCAGCCAACTAAAATGAACCATAGGAAGCACTGGATCTTTGGCAACAAAGACAGTTTCCAAGACCAGCTCACCTCTGACATGTCCGAAATACCAAAGGACGACATCAGTTTATGCAGTGCACCAACCGAAAATTTTCCGGTCGTCTCATGTATCCAAACAAGGCGATCCTCCACCTTGCTTCGCAAAGAAAAGCCTATCACACACGTCTGCATCTCACGAACCAAACCCATCTCAAAGGACCGAAGGTCCGGTCAAAAACAATTCCCCCACTCCTCGAACGATATGCGTAACATATCACACACCCTCGCCACCTTGTCGCACACCAATCCAAACAATCGAGGAAAAACAAGCTTCAAAGGTTCCGAAATGCACCAACAATCATGCCAGAAAAGTATGCTCTCGCCATCACCTAATATCTAAGAGAACTGAGCGACATTCAAGAACCTCGACACACATTCATCTTGTTGAAATTCCACTATTTGTTTCCACATTGTCGACATAGTCCCCTTGCTTCTATGGTGAATCCGCCACGGTAAGGTCTTCGTCCCATACTTTGCATCAATAATTGCCTTCCAAAGAGAGCCATTCGCCCCATCATATCGCCACACCCATTTCGCCATCAAAGACAAATTCCGATCACGCAAATTCACCACTCCTAAGCCCCCCAAGCGCTTCGGTCTACACGCTACTTCCCAATTCACCAGGCTAAGCTTTGATCGCTCCTCCTTACCTCCCCAAAAGAAGTTCCTCCGGATATGATCTATTTTCAGAATAATTCGCTTCGGGACTAAATCACTCCCATGTAATACACAGGCAGAGCAGAGAGAACTGAGTTCACCAACACAAGCCTTCCCGCAAACGAAAGCGAGTCACGTTTCAATCCTGCGAGCCTCTTGCGAAACCGTTGTATCAACGGATCCCAAATCTCCATACCCCGTGGTTGGACACCCAACGGAATACCCATATATCGTATCGGTAACACACCCTTCGGGCAGCCCATGATACCCACCAATTTGTCCATCACCGACTCCTCAATGCCAACTCTAATAATGCATGACTTATCATAGTTAATCTGTAAACCGGAAACAAACTCAAAGCAAGTGAGTACCCTTTTCAAATTTCGTGTACTATCAACATCACCCTGAATGAACAACACCGTGTCATCCGCAAACTGAAGATGTGACATCGATAAATCTCCCACCACACGTACACCTTTAATCAATCCCAATTGTTTTGCATTCAACAAAAAATGATGAAGAATCTCCGCTACCATAACGAAAAAGAGAGGCGAAAGCGGATTGCCTTGTCTAAGCCCCCGCCTCATAGGAAACTCCTTAGTCGGGCTCCCATTAATAAGCACCGACAACCGAGCCGTCTCCACGCATTCACTAATCCAACGACACCACCTCTCCCCAAATCCCATCCGTATCAACACAAGATTCAGGCATTTCCAATCGATACAATCATAAGCTTTTGCAAAATCAAGCTTTAAGATTAAACCACCTGACCTACCTTGATACTTCTTCATCGAGTGTATTACTTCGTTTGCCAAAAGAATGCCATCAAGAATTTGACGCCTATTAATAAAAACAGCTTGAACATCACTTATAAGAACTGGTAACACCACTTGAAGTCTTCTTGCCAAGCACTTTGCCACGATTTTGTAGATGGAATTCAAGAGACATATAGGGCGATAGTCCCCCAACATGCGCGGATGTTCTTTCTTCGCAACCAACAAAACAAACGCCGAGTTCGATCCCTTTGGCAACCTACCCGAATTAGAGAAATCCTCCACAAATTGCATGATGTCATCTCTAATGAAATGCCATCCCTTCTTAAAAAATTCAAAAGGGAACCCGTCCAGGCCCGGCGCCTTCGCCCCCTCGCAACTCCACAATGCTGCCTTCACCTTGGCCTCGGAGAACTTCCTCTCCAACAAGCCCCGTTGTTCAGCCGTTAACCTACTGAAGTTCATCTCCGACACTAGTTCTCCAACAGTCGAGCGTCGTGCAAAATGTTGGGTAAACTCCCTACACACCAGCCTTTTCAATTTCCGTGAATCCGTCACCCATTCCTCTCTAATTTGCAACCCCCTGATTGTGTTTTGCACTTGCCTAATCTTCGCTGCCTTGTGGAAGAAGCTAGTGTTGCGGTCCCCCTCGGGCAGCTATACTGCCCTTGATTTTTGTCGCCACAATGATTCGCACATGTGAGCCAACTTCCATAGCTTCAAATGCAATTCCCTACGTTCCATTTCATCGGTCGTGGACAAGTTACCAAGCCCAACCTGTGCATCTAAGCTATCTATCTGGTGAGACAAATCAACAAATTGCTTATCCACTTCCCCAAAATGTTCCCTATTCCACCCCTTCAACACTTCCTTCAATCCCTTCAATTTCATTCGTATCGAAGAACCACTCTTCCCCATAGACAACCGCTGCCATTCTTTCTCCAATAACGGTAAATCATCCAACCAAGCATTGACGAAACGGAACAGCTTCGGACCACTATCACCCACGTCACTCTCCAACACAATCGGCGAATGGTCCAATAATTCTTTAGGAAGATGCACTACCACTAATGAATTAAAGCGTTGCAGCCAACCATTCAACACCAAGAACCTATCCAACCGACTGCCCTTTCCACCTGGTCCGAACCATGTGAATTGTTTCCCTTTCACCGGAACATCCAGAAGTGCAACACGTTCGATAAAGTCACAAAAATCCTTCATGCCTTTGCTTAGCTGAACACACCCGCGACGTTCCTCCTGGCACTTCACCATATTGAAGTCGCCACCAACACACCACTCAATCGACCACGACAACACGACCTCAACAATACCTTCCCAAAATGTAAATTGCTCCGCTAAAACACAAGGTGCGTACACCCCTATAATCCCACACAACCAATCCTCTCGAACCCATTTCCCTTCTAAAACCACCATATTTTTGCGAACATCAGAAACCATCACTTGAAAACCCATAAGATCCCATATAGCCAGCACCCCACCTGATTTACCATCGGACGGAGCAAAAATAAATTCAAACATATCTGAATACCAAAATTGACTTACTAAACTTTCCGTGATGCATTCCGTCTTGGTCTCTTGGAGTAGAGCCAACACGCATCGCTGTTGTCGTAGAACCCGTCTGATCGACCTCCGTTTCACGGCCGCACCAAGCCCCCTAACATTCCATGACAACAGCCTCATTCATCGCTATGCATGTGCCTCGCGCGCCTCCAGTAAACGCGCTATATCATGTATCACGTCCTCTTCCCTACCCTTTTGTGACAGCTCCAATTAAGTTCCCCAATCGGATGGTCTCCGTCGCCTCCCTTAGAATTGCCTGTTTGCGGCACAAGAAATTCGAGTCGGACAGCAATCCGTTAGCAATTTCTATCGGATTCGATTTTTCCTCTGTTTTATTCTTCCTTGGACAACCACTACCCCTCTTTGGTGCTTTGTCCACCACCGTTGAGTCTCCTATCGTGGTATCAACTGGATTGAGTTTCGATAGAAGTCGAACTCTTATATATTCACCATTAAGTTCAACTAAACTTGCCTTATTAGCCCTGCTTTGATCACCACGTGGCTCAGTTATCCCCAGGCTCGATTCAATCCCTTTATTCCAAACACTCGTGTCCTGAACCGTACCACATCGGCTATCGCAACCCTACTCAATTTCGTTGATACTACACGTTACATCGCAGCTCATGCCCTCCCCCAAATCTCTGTTCTCCATCCCTAATGTTTCCTCCTCCATCCAGCTCTCCGTCGCCTTCACCCTCCAATCCTCCCTCCAATTGTCCTCCCAAATTTTGTCTAGATAACTCTTCTCCAGCATATTATGCTCCTTCGGTACATGTTGTTGTTCCTCAATAGTGAGGGAATTAGGTACAATCGTCTCATCGGAATCATCATCCTTTTCTACAAACACCGAATTCGACTTCCAATCTACCCCTCCATCTCCCAACTTCTCTCCCTCATCAGAGCACGAACCCAATTCACATCAACAGTTATATTTCGGACCTATCGCTTCCTCGAATTCTGTGACCCGGATGATGAATGTCGACTCCCCCACCTTTAATTCTACCATCTCGTCGATGTGGAAGGTCCAATCCGTCTCTATTAAGAACCTTGCTCTCTCAAAGGACGATGGTGTTGTCGTCTCCATATCTATACGTACCAAATCGCCCCATAGTTCCGCAATATTTTGGAATGTTGCCTCCGACCAGACATGAATCGACAATCCGCTAACTGTCAGCCATTTGCGTCAGTTAGGAATCACCATTGTAGGCGATCACTCCACTACATTTTCGAGCCATTGATCTAGTCTGCCCGATGCGATCATCTCCGTCCGCAAGAGTTTGTTCTCAAACATTAGCAAAATTAACAATCCGACAATACGCATCACTGAAAAACCTTTGAGGTTAGCACGTTGAAACTCATTGGCCAAATCCGCAACCTGACTCGGCTTGCGACAAAATCCTAATGCACATAATTGGAGAATATCCCACTTTTCCTTATCAATAATTCCCAAAATCTGTTTGTGCTGCTTATCCCTAGTTCCCACCGCACTGGCGCTACCTTTTTTCGTCGCATTCGCATCTAACCTATCTGAATTCACCCATGTTTGTCCCTTCGATTGAGAATTTCAAATCGAAGTCCTGCCCTTATCGCAATCGTTGCCCTGGGTTGAATTCCCTCTCCCATGTCGACGTTTCCAATATCCCGATCGGCCCTCATCCCTGGCCATGGAAACCTTAATTCTCGAACCATATAGCCAAAACCCGTCAAATCTCTCGATTACCCGGTCCACATCCTCCCTCGATCCCATCCTCACAAACTCGAATCGCACTCCCTCCCTTGAACGTTTCGTAGGGACAAAGACATCTACCACTTCTCCATAGCGATCGAAGACCTGCCACACACCCTTCCAATGCAATTGCTCCGAGAGATTGTAAACGAACAATGTCCATACCCTCCTTCGTTGTGATTCCCTTCGCGCTCGATCGATGTGCTCGCTTACTCTCTCCACCATTCTCCTATATGCTCACTTGTACAAAATAGTATCAAAATAGTTTGAGAGAAAAATTTAGAGTTAACCAGAAGCAAACGATCCTTACAAGGCCACAACAAGTTTGAGTTTATCAGTATTTGCTACATATATTATAATATTTTTTATGATACCAATTAGGAGGGACCAAAATAAGAAAAGAGTAATAGTAAGGTGATCAAAACAGGCAAATGGTGATAGTAAGGCGACCAAAAATATATAAAAAATGCCAAGTCAACGATTCCATTAAGTTTTTAACGGAGGGAGACCAAAACAGAAAATGTATCTAACGGGAGGAACGAGTTTGACGAAAAAAAATTAGTTTAAGTGACTAAAACAAGAAAAATGTGATAGTTTGGTGACCACCCATGTAGTTTTCCCATAAATAAATATGGGAGAAAAAATCGGCCCTTCCCGTTTTCTGGTTTCCTTGTATAAATTAAAAGGTAGACTACACGGGCGTCCATTTTATTTTAAAAAAGTTTAATTTTGGTCACTAATTTTATAAAAGTTTAATTTTGGTCACATACATCATCCGTTAATCCTATTAATTTAATGACGTGACACGTTAATGAAATTTTTTAATTTTGACGTTGAACCTTTTCGATTTTTTACATTCTTAACTAAAAGCAAAACAAAACATTGGTAAACTACATCCATGACCACCCAATTATAGGTATAATTTTATTTTGATCATCGATCTTTCAATTTTGTCATTTAGACCACTCAACTATTTGAATGGTACAATTACGTCACTTGTTGTTAAAATCTAACGGAGAATGTGATGTAGTAATTAACTAAATTTTGTATAGTTACATATTTAGTCCTTGTTACTTACATACTAAACCAATTAAACTTTGATTTTAATTTTAATTTAGTTTAATAAATTTGATTCTCTAATCAGATGGTCACGTGTCACCATCTAATTCTAGAATATACGTCTGATTTATTTATTTAGTTTAATAAATTTACTCTTCTAATCGACTACCCAATCATCTTCGACTACCCAATCAACTAATGATCTCGTGTCATACACAATTTTATGACACTACTAGCATGCAAGTGTCATGACAGGGTAAATTACTGGGATAGTCACCCAGCTATTAGTGTGTTTCTATTTTATCAAACGAAATAAAAAAACCTTCCATTTTTCAACAGCGTTGCCAAATTTGATCATTTTAGTCATTTTTTTGTTAAAAAATTAACAAAATTGCCGATGTAACATTTTCTAATTAGATAATTATATAATTATTTAGTCCCATCATTCATAATGAACCCACCTCACCAACGCCATCCTCTTCTAGGGGTGTTCATTGTCGGATATCGGACTCGGTCTGATTTTTTCAGATATTCAATTTTTTTGGATCGACAATATAGTGATTCGTATCCGATCTGGAGAAAATCAGATATCCGATTTTTCAGATACCGGATAATCGGATCGGATATTCAGATATCCAATTATTCAAAAATATAATTTGATTCAACTATTTTTTTTCGAATTTGAAAGTTGTATTTATGAAAATTTCAAAATTTCGAATATAAAAAACAACAAATTGCTAAATATAACAAGATTCACATCTATGAAAAATTCAATTTTTTAAATTTTCGGATATAACAAGCATCAAATTGTTAAATATAACAAGATTAATATTTTTTAAAAATTAGATTTTCGGGTTTTTAGATAATCCGAAGCTTGAAATATCGTGATCCGTATCCGATCTAGAAAATCTATAATAGGATCGGATATCCGATCCGAAAATAAAAATCAAATCAGATATCTGAATTTTCGGATCAAGTCATTGGATAATCGGATTATATCGGTCAGATCGAATATTTTTGAACACCCCAATCCTTGTCCATCATCAGCTCGTCATTTTCAAATTTGTTGCAAGGCACTAACATATAGTTATTTTTATATCATATTTTAATTAATTTTCTATTCAATCTTCACAATTGCTTATAACCCACCCATTTTTATTTATTATTATTCCCTTTGAGAAGCAATAATGCATTTTAAAGTCTTCATTTGGAATTAACGTATAAAAGTGTATAATATGTTATGGAAATTAAGATAAGAAAAAAGCTAATATAGATAAATGTAATGAAAAAGTGAATGAAAATGAAAAAACAAAATTCTAAAATAATGTTTACAAACATAATACATTTTACCTTGGAAACTCTATATAAATGGACATACCACAAAGTGAAGCATGCATACACTATCAATATTAGAAAGGAAAGAAGAAGCATTCTACGGTCGTTGTGGTTGCTTTAGGAAAGAAATAGAGGTGAATTTCGGTTTAAATAAAATTTTAGGGAATAAAATAAACAAAAAATATCTTCATATTAAAATTATTGGACTAAATATAAAAATTCAAAAGAAATATAGATCAATTTTGGGTTAAATAAATATTTTTAGGACTAAACTGAACAAAAATATCCCCATAGTAAAAAAATGGGCTAAATTATTAAAAAATAGAAAGAAATAGAGATCAATTTCGGGTCAAATAAAGACTTTTAGGACTAAAATGATCAAAAATATCTTCATATTAAACATATTGGTTTATATTATAATAATTAGAAAGAAATAGGGGTAATTTTTTTGTTAAATAAAGATTTTTAGGACTAAAATGAACAAAAATATCATCATATTAAAATGGACTAAATTATAAGAAATAGAAAGAAAAAGGGGTCAATTTTGGGTTAAATAAATTTATAGGGACTAATATGAACAAAATAAAAATCAAATCTAATATCTGAATTTTTGGATCGAGTCATTGGATAATCGGATCAGATCGGTCAGATCGAATATTTTTGAATACCCCTATCCTTGTCCATCATCAGCTCATCATTTTCAAATTTGTTGCAAGTCACTAACATATAGTTATTTTTTTATCATATTTTAATTAATTTTCTATTCAATCTTCACAATTGCTTATAACCCACCCATTTTTATTTATTATTATTCCCTTTGAAAAGCAATAATGCATTTTAAATTCTTCATTTGGAATTAACGTGTAAAAGTGTATAATATGTTATGGAAATTGAGATAAGAAAAAAAAAGCTAATATAGATAAATGTAATGAAAAAGTGAATGAAAATGAAAAAACAAAATTCTAAAATAATGTTTACAAACATAATACATTTTACCTTGGAAACTCTATATAAATGGACATACCACAAAGTGAAGCATGCATAGTCGGGTATCGGCAGGTCGGGTTGGGGTCTGTGGTCACATGGTCTTTGTGTCCTAGTTCCGGAGATGTGTTGTATATCCGTTCCGGGTACTCTTTTCCTCTATTTAGGTTTAGGAGGTTTTTAATGAGGCCCGGGCGGATACGTTGTATGATTTTCTTATTAATAAAAATCATACGCTTTGAGCAAAAAAAAAGATAGGGAAGAAGAAGCATTCTACGGTCGTTGTGGTTGCTTTAGGAAAGAAATAGAGGTGAATTTTGGTTAAAATAAAATTTTAGGGAATAAAATAAATAAAAATATCATCATATTAAAATTATTGGACTAAATATAAAAATTCGAAAGAAATATAGGTCAATTTTGGGTTAAATAATGATTTTTAGGACTAAACTGAACAAAAATATCCCCATAGTAAAAAAATAGGCTAAATTATTAAAAAAATATAAAGAAATAGAGATCAATTTCGGGTCAAATAAAGACTTTTAAGACTAAAATGATCAAAAATATCTTCATATTGGTTTATATTATAATAATTAGAAAGAAATAGGGGTAAATTTTTTGTTAAATAAAGATTTTTAGGACTAAAATGAACAAAAATATCATCATATTAAAATGGACTAAATTATAAGAAATAGAAAGGAAAAGGGGTCAATTTTGGGTTAAATAAATTTATAGGGACTAAAATGAACAAAATAAAAATTAAATCGGATATCTGAATTTTCGGATCGAGACATTTGATAATTGGATCAGATCGGTTAGATCAAATATTTTTGAACACCCCTATCCTTGTCCATCATCAGCTCATCATTTTCAAATTTGTTGCAAGGCACTAACATATAGTTATATTTTTATATCATATTTTAATTAATTTTCTATTCAATCTTCACAATTGCTTATAACCCAACCATTTTTATTTATTATTATTCCCTTTAAAAAGTAATAATGCATTTTAAAGTCTTCATTAGGAATTAACGTGTAAAAGTGTATAATATGTTATGGAAATCGAGATAAGAAAAAATTAAGGGTGAAGTATGCCAGGTACCACCGAACTATAGGGTGTGACCTGTTTTTAACATCAACCTTTCAATTGGTCCAAACTTACCACCAAACTTTATTTTTCGACTCGTTTATACCACCCTGCCGTTAAATCGTTAACTCCGTGATGATTTGGACGCTGCACCAAAATGACGTCGTTTTTGTGCCGCTATTTTGATAATAAATGACCCAAAACGACGTCGTTTTGCTAGCGGAAATATGTAAAATTGTACACTTAATGGGATTTGAACCTAGGACCTTAAGCATCAAAGACAACCTCTTAACCACCAAGCCAACCTAATATCTTTGAAGTAGTTTTAGCACAAATAATATATATTCCCAACTGTAGTTTGTCATATAAATATATTATTTCTAATATAATAATATTCAAATATTGGTATACATATATTAATACATAAATAATAAATCAAATGAAAATATATAAATATTTTTATATTATTAATAATATTAAATATATAAATAGATAAATATATTATTATAAAAACTAAAAGACTAATTTCTAAAATAAAATTTGTTTAAAAAATTTAAAATTCGACAAAATCTTAATCCCTAAACCTATAAACCCTAACCCTAAACTATAAACTTTAAACCCTAAAATTTTATTCATAAACAAATAATAATAAAATATATAAACAAATAATATAAATAAATGTAATATTGAAAAAGTGAATGAAAATGAAAAAACAAAATTCTAAAATAATGTTTACAAACATAATACATTTTACCTTGGAAACTCTATATAAATGGACATACCACAAAGTGAAGCATGCATACACTATCAATATTAGAAAGGGAATAAGAAGCATTCTACGGTCGTTGTGGTTGCTTTAGGAAAGAAATAGAGGTGAATTTTGGTTAAAATAAAATTTTAGGGAATAAAATAAACAAAAATATCATCATATTAAAATTATTGGACTAAATATAAAAATTCGAAAGAAATATAGATCAATTTTGGGTTAAATAATGATTTTTAGGACTAAACTGAACAAAAATATCCCCATAGTAAAAAAATGAGCTAAATTATTAAAAAAATAGAAAGAAATAGAGATCAATTTCGGGTCAAATAAACACTTTTAGGACTAAAATGATCAAAAATATCTTCATATTAAACATATTGGTTTATATTATAATAATTAAAAAGAAATAGGGGTAAATTTTTTGTTAAATAAAGATTTTTAGGACTAAAATGAACAAAAATATCATCATATTAAAATGGACTAAATTATAAGAAATAGAAAGGAAAAAGGGTCAATTTTGGGTTAAATAAATTTATAGAGACTAATATGAACAAAATAAAAATCAAATCGGATATCTGAATTTTCGGATCAAGTCATTGGATAATCGGATCAGATCGGTCAGATCGAATATTTTTAAACACCCATATCCTTGTCCATCATCAGCTCATCATTTTCAAATTTGTTGCAAGGCACTAACATATAGTTATTTTTTATATCATATTTTAATTAATTTTCTATTCAATCTTCACAATTGCTTAAAACCCACCCATTTTTATCTATTATTATTCCCTTTAAAAAGCAATAATGCATTTTAAAGTCTTCATTTGGAATTAACGTGTAAAAGTGTATAATATGTTATGGAAATTGAGATAAGAAAAAAAGCTAATATAGATAAATGTAATGAAAAAACAAAATTCTAAAATAATGTTTACAAACATAATACATTTTACCTTGGAAACTCTATATAAATGGACATACCACAAAGTGAAGCATGCATACACTATCAATATTAGAAAGGGAATAAGAAGCATTCTACGGTCGTTGTGGTTGCTTTAGGAAAGAAATAGAGGTGAATTTTGGTTAAAATAAAATTTTAGGGAATAAAATAAATAAAAATATCATCATATTAAAATTATTGGACTAAATATAAAAATTCGAAAGAAATATAGATCAATTTTGGGTTAAATAATGATTTTTAGGACTAAACTGAACAAAAATATCCCCATAGTAAAAAAATGGACTAAATTATTAAAAAAAATAGAGATCAATTTCGGGCCAAATAAAGACTTTTAGGACTAAAATGATCAAAAATATCTTCATATTAAACATATTGGTTTATATTATAATAATTAAAAAGAAATAGGGGTAAATTTTTTGTTAAATAAAGATTTTTAGGATTAAAATGAACAAAAATATCATCATATTAAAATGGACTAAATTATAAGAAATAAAAAGGAAAAGGGGTCAATTTTGGGTTAAATAAATTTATAGAGACTAATATGAACAAAATAAAAATCAAATCGGATATCTGAATTTTCGGATCAAGTCATTGGATAATCGGATCAGATCGGTCAGATCGAATATTTTTAAACACCCCTATCCTTGTCCATCATCAGCTCATCATTTTCAAATTTGTTGCAAGGCACTAACATATAGTTATTTTTTATATCATATTTTAATTAGTTTTCTATTCAATCTTCACAATTGCTTATAACCCACCCATTTTTATCTATTATTATTCCCTTTAAAAAGCAATAATTCATTTTAAAGTCTTCATTTGGAATTAACGTGTAAAAGTGTTTAATATGTTATGGAAATTGAGATAAAAAAAAGCTAATATAGATAAATGTAATGAAAATGAAAAAACAAAATTCTAAAATAATGTTTACAAACATAATACATTTTACCTTTAAAATTCTATATAAATTGAGCAAGCCACAAAGTGAAGCATGCATACACTATTAATATTAAAAAGGAAGAAGAAGCATTAGGAAAGATGAATGCTCCGGTGGTGATGTTAGTGTTTGTTTTGATGAGTTGTTTGTTAGTCAGTTCTAAACCAATGCAACCATCGACCACTACATTTGCCTCGTATTTATTTGTTCTCCAGTGGCCCCAGGGTGTTTGTGATTCGACTATTGTGTGTAAGGGAAGTATTCCAACCGAATTTTCCATTAATGGCTTATGGCCACAAGATAGAAACAACAGAGGAGTACCCCCATACACAATAAGCAATCCATGCTCAACTTTGCAAGTCGTAGATCAAGCAGATGTCCAGGTATGTAAGCACCGTTTTCTATTTGTTGTATGTAGAACAGATTCTAACATAATTTAATTAATTATGTTGAAACTAATCAGGCTACACTGGCTAAGGCTGAAAATTTGAAGCTGAAGCAGCAGCTAAACCAAGCATGGCCAGACCTGAAGAACACCAACGATCCTGCTCTAAATGAAAAGTTTTGGCTCTATGAATGGGGACAGCACGGAATGTGCTCCGATTACGGAGATAATCCCGTTGTGTATTTTGGCGCTGCCATCAACCTAAGAAATAACATTGTTTCAGGTGAATTAACTTCCTACCATTAATTGATGGTTTGTAATTTTCCAACAAATCTTTGCTTATATACGAATTCTGGTTTCTTTGAGCCAGTTTTAAATCTTCAGCCTGGAACTGCATACACAGTAGATGGCATTGCAAATGCAGTATATACGAAATTAAACGGAAGACCGGAGGTCTATTGCGTCACAAGGAGAGCCGCAACCCAAAAACTCTTGGGAGAGCTTCGTTTATGTTACAAAAAGAGAGATCCGACTCCCAATGGTATCTACAACTGCACACACCTTTTCTCAGGCACCTGTAACAGTGTGCAGGAATCTATTCTTGTCCCTTAATCGGTTCGTGTATAATGCATGCTTTCGAAATCAATATTTAAAATAAATGTTTAGACTATTTACCATAAAGTTATCTTTCTTGATCTAATCGGTCGAGAAACTTCGGAGAAAGTTCCCACCTATAAATATGGAATCTTTAGAAATGATTTGAAGTTTCTCAGAAAGCTATGTGCACTTAAAATTACAACTTGTCTCATGGATTTCATATGTGAAAGATTCTTTTGCTGCCATGGCTGTTACGCCTAATGTACGAACGCCACATGCTTTGTTATACACTAATGAGGTATCTGCTTTAATAATTATTAAAGAATCCCCGAACTATGAGAGAATGAGAGAGAGGTATAGTACATTCCACAAATGTATGCTATTTGTCCAGCAGTTCAATATTGTAATGTCCAGCAGTTCAATATTGTAATGGCCGTCGCGATGGCCTTTTGTGGTACAAGGACTCAGGGCAGCACATCAATGGTGAGTTCTCGATGGCAGTTGTTCAGGCAAACAATTTACTTGAGGACCAGAGCCAGGTTGAGTCTGGTTGTTTGAGTTCACATGAGTCGGGTCCCTATGGTACTTTTGTTGGTCTATATGATGGGCATGGGGGACCAGAGACTTCGCGCTACGTCAACAATCATCTCTTTCAACATCTAAAGCGTAAGCACAAAGCATTTGCTAATGTTGTAATTTTCTGTTGCTCTTTATTTACTGATTTGGATGGGATGAAATGATTGTGAGTTACTGTGGCTGTGGTGTAAACTTGTTGCAGTGATAGTTAAGGGTTTGTTCTCTTAGTTATGTTTTCGTGACAAAAACTAATAGTCTTTAACGTCTCAGTGACAAAAACTTTATAAATCCATAAACATGAATGGCCTACTGTATAATTTATTTTAGAAGTAACCAACCGTGTAGTTTATATATGTATAAATTTTGTGAATCAAACTAAAATACCTTTTCATTTTCCTTTTGTAGATTCACTTCATTACTAATGTTTTAGGAATTATTACTATTATTATTTATCTAGTTCATGGGCTATTAGAAGCAGAAGGCGCTCTGGGAGATCCTCACAGAGTTTAATAAAAATCAAATGACATTGCTTCTTAGGTCCAAACCAGGAAATCCCTCTGCAAAATAAATGTTGTTCTGTAGTTGATAATGATTAACTTTTGTTTGAAGTTAAAATTCCACTTTACTTTTATGAGTATAGCTGAACATACTTGAGTGAGTAATAAAGTTGAAGGTTACAAGTAACATACCCTGTATCTCATTTCATATCTGTACATATCCCATGTCCGAATACCCATGTTTACTCGTACTCCGACCACCCTAATACAAGACCACTGCAAAAATGCATATCCGTTTACCTCTAAAACATACAAACACGCAAAACCAAGCTCTTTCATGGTTACCAACTCTATATAAACACCCATAAGGCCATAACCAAACCAAGCTAACTCTCTATAAGCACAAGTCTTGTGCAGAAAAAGAAAGAGAGAACAATTTCCAGAAATATACCACAGAGGAAAAGAATTGAACCCCTGCACATTACGTTCAACTATTGGAGACATCGGGCTCTCTAAAGTATGATTCAAGCATGTAAACCACTCCATGTCTTGGACCTGCAAATAATGATATGCAACTTATTTGTTCAATCACAACTTTATTTCAGAATATTATAAGTAAGACAATATAGTCGACATGAGGTGCATATCAAGAGAACAAATCTCATGAAATCTTACCTCTTTTATTGCAGTTCCCATCCATATTTGTGCTCAATATCAATTTGATGTGCTATGTATGATACGTTCCTCATACTCTGATCTTCCATTTATCGGAACCAAACTCTCAACATAAGCAGTAATTTGCATTGTGTTCTTAGCAGCATGGATACCAAGATTTTTAAGCTCTCGTGTGGAGGGGTCAAACAGCATCAGTTGATGATCCGAGCTCTCAAAAAACAATTCCCCATTTTTCCAAAACCCCAAAGGCCACTCAACTCCAGGAACAGATTCAATAGTGAATTGTTTAGTCCATGATCCATTCATAACCCACAAGTCAAAAGATTTCTCAGTTCCTTCATCTGACTCTAAAATAGCACCAAGTAAACCGTTGAAGTCCAAAAGATGCCAATAAGATTGTACTAAAGTACTAGGCAATGATAAAGTTGAAAACTTTTCATTAACCATATCAAATGAAAGAATAAGGTAACCAGAATCCCCAGCTGCATGCCAATAATAAAACCCATTTATGTATTTGTTAAACGAAGGACGATCACGAACATAAACCCCATTAGTTGAAATTTCCTTCCATGAATCACTTCTAAGGGAATATAACTCAGCTTGATGGTTCGGATAAAGCGACAAGTCGTCAAAGTGACTAGTAACGAATCTTAAAACTTTATAGTCATCAGTTTGAGAATCATACCCAAAACCAAGTCCATCAAAACTAGTGTAATCCGCTGAAGGAGGGCGTTGGACTGAGGATTGAGGAAGGATTTTGAACTCTCTGGTAGATGGGTTCCAAAGGGCAACCTTATCTTCCCAGTCATTTAAACACAATATTCCATTACAAGGACCAGTAACAGGAAGGATATCCCAGCCTTTTCCAAAAAAGGGTATGTGAAATTTCTGCTTTGCTGAAAAGTTTTGGCCTTTCTCAGTGGAAAGCTGATAGAAATAATGGAGGCCATCAACGGTGTTACCTTGAAAACCTTTGAAAAGGAGATTAAGGTTGTTGTTTCTGAGGTTGTTATTGTGGTGTTTGGTAATGAAAACAGGGGTTTGAAAAGAACAAGACCAAGGCTTACAGACGCACCTGAAACGCGTCAAGGACTTAACAGGAAGCTTTGAGAGAATCTCCAACACCAAAACCTCCGGTAAATCAGATCCAGTTTTGCTCAAACCCTGCATCTTTGCGTTGTCTATTTCATGTGTTTTTTATGGATGGTTTTATTTCGGAAAAGAAGATATGAAACAACACGCAGAAGCAGTGGCAGAGGCAGAGGCAGAGGCAGAGGCAGAAGAAACAAAACCTATATATAACATGTACATAGATGGGCCTAGCCGATCCTCTTGTAATTCTCAAAACCCTTTATTTCTCATATTTTAATCTTACTTTTATTATTGTGAAAGGCTTAAATGAAAAAATAAGTGTTTAAAGTAGGGTGTTCAAAATTCAGTCGATTAATTATATGTTAGATCAGTTAACGGTTAACTTTTTTTAAAAGTTCGATTTTTAGTTAATTTAGTTCGGAATATGTTAATTAACCGAATTACCCGAATTAATCATAATATATATGTTTGCCATATAAGAAACTATGGAGAAATTAACTGAATTAAGTAAAAATTAATCGAATATATATATATTAACCGAAAATTTAAATATTTCATAGTTATTTCGGTTAATTCGAAAATTAACTGAATTAACCCCAAAAAAAATTAGTTCGGTTGATTTTTTTTTACCAAAATTTAATTCGGTTAACGGTTAAAGGGTTAAAAACTTTGGTTAATGATATTTTAGAAATTCGGTTCGGTCGGTTAACCGAATGAACACTCCTAGCCTAAAGTATTTATTTTTCTTGAACTTTAGGCGCCTATCGTTAATGGGTGTTAAAAAATTCTTTAACCAATCAATGCTCGACATGTGACATTAATTTAATTTTTTAAACAAAAACACCCAAAAATTTAATTAATCATAAAATCCCAAAAATTTGAAACTTTTACAAAACAGTCCTCAAATCTCTAAAATTACCCAAACCTAAACCCTCAAATAGCCGACGCTTTCGCCGTCCGTCGCTGGGCCAAGGAGGTCATTTCCCCAACATGGCGTCGTCGGAAACGGCGTGCGAGCCGAACGTTGATTTCGTGTTCGACGTTCGACTGCACGTCGTTCTTCGTTTCCGGCGACATCGTTTTGGGGGAAATGACCGCATTGATCTGGCGCCTAAAGGGGTGTGCTGAGGGGCGAAGATCGATGGCAGAAGAGGCGACGATTTGGGGGTTTGGGTAATTTTAGAGGTTTAGGGATTGTTTGTAAAAATTGTAAACTTTAGGGATTTTTTGAAAAACGGAAAGCTTTTTGTTTTTAATTTTTAATTTTAAAAAATAAATTAAATATGTCATGTGTCAAGCATTGATTGGTTAAATGTTTTTTAACACTTATTAACTGTAAGGACCTAAAATTATAACTTTTAAAACTTTGGGCACCTATTTTACAAAAAAAAAGCTTTTCAAGAAAAAAAACATACTCTGATCAACTATTTTTCATTTAAGCCATCGTGGAACTAATTTAATATTAAGTTTACATATTTTAATCTTACTTCAATAATATTATTTTTGTCGGCCTCATGGTTTCAGGATTACGCTCAGACTAATCATGATCAACCCGCGTCGTATACTTAATTTTGGTTGGTGAATCTTCTAGCAAGAATTTTCTACATACACAAGAACTCAAACTCGAGTCATGCTTAAGCGATAACAAGCTACTTAACCATTGGGCTTTAATGTTATATTACCATTTGCATTTGTATAAAAATGCATATGTTAAATTTAGGGTAAATTAAATAAAATGCTAACTATTGCTTTAATAATTGTTATTTATAACTTTATTAGAATTAATTCTTTAATTATGTTACGAGTTAATCACGTACCAATTTTATTGTAAATGACTAAAAAATTATTATATTGAATAATAATATATATCATTATAATATATTTTTTTCTTAAATATTTTTTTCATATATAAGATTTCTTACCTAAATAAACTTAATAAACAATAACCAATCTTTAAATACTTAATCCAATTTCACCTTAATACTATTAAAAAAATTATCCAGCTCGGTATTGCCTTCGTCTGCAATAATAACACAAACTACAATCTTTATTTGAATTTCAAACAAAATCTTGATGAATATATTCAATAATCCTTATTAATAATAAAACAAGCTGCATTAAAATTTTCTTTGGTATGTGTATCTCCATAAAAATTTTCTTTTTCTTTGTTTTTGAGTTGTAAGAATTTTTTGGGTTGTTTTAACCCAAATTATCTTCTTATTGAATATGTTGTAATTGAGTTTCTTTTATGAATTTAATAAAAATTCAGTGGCTATTTCAAAAAAAAATAACACAAGCTGCATTAAATTTATTTTATAATTGTAATTATGATGAGCAAAGTTTTAAATTTTTCTACAATTATTTATGTGGGAGATTTCAGACGTAAATATTTATTTATATTTGAGCTTAAGTTTGCGTTATTGTTCGAATAAGATTTTTCAGTACTAATTAAAAAAGTAAACAAAAAAAAAAACATTTACACCCGTGAACGGTTTGAGTCCAATTTTAAGCAAATTGTATTCATTTGGCAACTTGAGTTAAATGGCTTTTTTCCTAACAAATTTTTCTAGCGTTCAAGCTTTTTTATTTATATTCCATTCATAGGGATAACAAAAGGATGGGTCGGGAGAGGTTTTTGGTCAATTTGAACTTGACCTAGCATGATTCTAACAAAACCCAACTCTATATTCAATATTATTTGAGGGATAACAAAGGGAGGTCGGGTGTTGGCTTTGTTCTCAGGTCAATTGGGGATGGCGGAGTCTAATGAAACTGAGACTCGAACAATTTCTTATGCCTTATATGTTGGTTGATTCGTCGATGGCCTCGTCGATGATCATAGAATCAAATTAGAAGGTAGAATTATCACGAGTACTTTATAATGAGCGGCATATTAAGGATAAAGATAAGATGAGATAACTTTTATCTCATTTAAATCCATGAGATAACTTTTTTTCAAATCTCATTCAAATCCTATTTCTATCTCAATCTTATCTTGTATTTAAATATTTGATTTGTATTTAATATTTGGGTTTTATTTTGATACACAAGCTGTGCAAAAAAAAATTACAATCTTTTTATAAAATTTAAAATCTAAATCACAATCACTAGAACCTAAATCCTAAACCCTAAGCCCTAAGTCCTAAACCCTAAGCTGTGCATCAAAGTATTTTCCTTAATATTTTATTTACCTTATCCTTGTATATCCATTTGTAAGTCTATATGTATAGGTTAATTGTAAATATTATAATTATCAAATATACAAATCCTTTACATGGTCATCAGAGCCAAGTAAAATTTCTTTATTCATTTTTTCTCCACTCTTTTCCGCTATTCTTTAAACTAGATCTCCTTTTATGGCTCCGTCTTCTACTTCCACTAATTTTGTTCATCTTAGTGCACCGACCAACTTCCGAATCAAACTTACGTCTGCCAACTTTCATGTTTGGCGTCGCCAAGTGGAGGCTACTCTCATTGGTTTTGGGCTCTTCGATTATATTGATGGTTCACATCCTTCCCCATCTAAGTTTACCGATGCCGCGACAACAATTGCTAGTCCTGAATATTTACGATGATATTGTCATGATCAAATTCTTATCAGTGCTCTTCTTGGCAGTTGTGATGATCAAGTTCAACCACTTATTTAATCTATTATCACCGTCAAAATTGCATGCGATACTCTCATTGCAAGTTATGTTCGAGCATCTCCCAGTCGCATCCTTACTCTCAAGTCCAAGTTGGCTTGCAATCTGCGTGGTTCCAGGCCTATCTCCGACTACATGAAAGACACATAGGATATTGTCTCTGATCTTGCCTTGACAAATTGTCCCGTCTTTGATGAAGATCTCTTGATTTCTATTGTCAATCAATTGGGTGATGATTGTCGTCCAATTGTTGTTGCCTTACGTGTATGTAACACAACGAAATCCATGTTTGGGTTGTCTGAGATCTTAACTGAACATGAGAGACTCCTACAAGAATCTGACAAAGCACACCTCGATCCAAAACGGCCTTACAATGGGCTCGTTGTAATTTTAACTAAGTAAAAAGTGCAAAAATTGAGGTTTTTTAATATAATCATTTTTAGAATCTCGTATTCTAATATATGAAGTCATAAAATTTGATTCAAACATGTTTTAAGGTCGTTGGGTAGAGGCTTTAGACGAGCATGTCTAAATGGGCCTTACAATGAGCCTGTTGTAATTTTAACTGGATAAAAAGTGCAAAAAATGAGGTTTTTAAATATAATCATTTTTAAAGCTCGTATTCTAATATATGAAATCATAAAATTTGATTCAAACATGTTTTAAGGTCGTTTGGTTGAGGTTTTAGACGAGCATGTCTAAATGGGCTCATTGTAATTTTAATTGGGTAAAAAGTGCAAAAATTTAAGGTTTTCAATATAATCGGTTTTAAAAGCTCGTAATAAAATATATGAAATCATAAAATTTGACTCAAACATGTTTTAAGGTCGTTTCATTGAGGTTTTAGATGAGCGGGTTTAAAACAGCCTTACAATGGGCTTGTTGTATTTTTTTATGAAGAAATGCAGGCCTCATTAAAAACTAAGGGCCTCGTTACAATGGCATAGTGATAGATATTAATTAATAAAGGATTTATATCGTAGATTCTAATTCAGCTAGGGCCAATGCTAAACCTGAACGTGAGAGGCGTTCTTCTCGACGTTAGAGCTATTATTGCTTGAGGTGTGTTTTCTTATTGTGCTATATAATAATGATTTTTACCGTGTGACATTGTTTTATATTGTATCCATATTTTTACATGTGATGTGGCATGATGGATTTTCCATGCATTCATACTTGATTTTTGATTTAACTAAACATCGGATTTATCGGATTGTGTTCATCGGATTTTTACCTATATATAACATGTACATTGATGGGCCTGGCCTAGCCTAGCCGATCATCTGGTAAATCAGTGCTTTAAAGTATATATTTTTGAACTTTAGGTGTCTACCATTAATGTATGTTAACTTTTTTAATAAATTAATATTCGACACGCGGCATTAATTTAATTTTTTTAATTTTTTAAACAAAAACATCCAAAAAAATCAATTTATCATAAAATTCCTAAAATTTTGAAAATTTTGCAAAATAGTCTCCAAATTACCCAAATCGCCACCGCTTCTGCCGCCGGTCGCTGCCCCTAAGCACACCCCTTTGGTCACCGAACCAAGGCGGTCTCTTCCCTCAACATGGCGTCGCCGGAAACGGCGTGCGAGCCGAACATCAATTTCGCGTTTGACATTCGATTGTATGTCGTTCTTAGTTTTTGGCGACGACGTTTTGGGGGAAATGACCACCTTGGTCCGGGGACCAAAGGGGTGTGTTGAGGGGCGACTATTGGCGGCGAAAGCGGCGGTGATTTAGGGGTTTGGGTAATTCTAGGGATTTAAGGACTGTTTTGTAAAAATTGTAAACTTTATGAACTTTATGAAAAGCATAAAGTTTTTTGTTTTTAATTTTTAATTTAAAAAATAAATTAAATTTGCCACGTGTCAAGCACTGATTGGTTAAAAGATTTTTTTAACACTCATAAACGGTAGGCATCTAAAATTATAACTTTTGAAACTTTGGGCACCTATTTAAAAAAAGGGTAAACTACATAAATGACCACCATACTAATAGAAAAGTCGCGATTTGACCACCTTACTTTTTTTCGAAGCAATTAAACCATCATACTATTAAATTGGGTGCAATGTGATCACCAGCCGTTAGAGGTTAACGGTAGGGTGACGTGGTAGTTAAAAAATTAAGGGTATAATTACACATTTGGTCCTTACTATTTACACATTCTTTCAATTTACTCCTAATTTTAAACTAATAAAATAAATTAATTAGGTGGTGACACATGTCAACACCTTATTGGAGGAATTTAATTATTTATATTTGATAGGAATGAAGACATCATCTTAACCACTACACCAAACACATGTTTGTGTTATAAATCACCAATTTAATTATATGTCTTATTATTTGTTACCATTCAAACTCATCTTCTTCCTCATCACTTTTGTCTTGCTTCTGTCTTTCCATATTTTTTCTTCTTCAGCAGGGTTTATGAATCTACTATCTTAAAATTGGGAAAACACGCCATTTGATCTTGTTTCTTTGCCTAAGCTAAACACCATTTTGGCGGCTAAATAAGAACATTTGGTTTGATGAGGGAGCCAAGTTTGTTGCTAATTCATGTCAATTCCCATAACTTTGGCCAGAAAAGCATAGTCGTAAGCTGTTTCCTCACACTGACTATAGCGACCGCCTTCGCCCAAATGCCCTGCGGTCATATTCGTCTTCAGAATGACACAGCGAGAACATAAAGAACATGTCCCGTCTCGTACTTTGGCCACCCATTTTGCACCTTCCCAAACTCCAACCCTTTGAATGCAACAATCATTAGTACGGAGGAAGCAGGCATTAGCATGGAGGAACAAGTGAAAATTTGAAACGGAGGAAGTGAATTTACCTCGAGTCATTAAATGATGCAGTAACCAGAACTGAAGGGTGGCAACCACCACGACGAATGTTCTCATACGGAGAATAACTTAAAATACACTCAAATTGAGCCTTTATCTGAGGACTGCCAAATTCTTCATAGTCCAGTATACTGAGAGGTAAAGTAGGATCCAGTAATGAGTTCAATATATCAAGAAATGGTACCTGTTACAAATATTAACAAACTCTCAATTATGATGGTCTAACAACGAAGAAAATAAAACACGAGAACAACAAATCAAAGGTTTATTATAAGCAAGATAGTAACATTACAGTAAGTTTCAGGTCTTTAGCATTAATTCGATACACCACAACCAAGAAATTAAGATAGAGGGAGTTTGCTTACCGGATGTATAGGCAGATGGGAACGTGGAATCAATGTTAGGCAACCCTGAAATGGTGTTTAGCTTAGGCAAAGAAACAAGATCAAATGGCGTGTTTTTCCCAATTTTAAGATAGTAGATTCATAAACCCTGCTGAAGAAGAAAAAATATGGAAAGACAGAAGCATGACAAAAGTGATGAGGAAGAAGATGAGTTTGAATGGTAACAAATAATAAGACATATAATTAAATTGGTGAATTATAGCACAAACATGTACTTGGTGTAGTGGTTAAGGTGTTGTCTTTATTCCTATCTCACTCAAGTTTGAATCCCAGCTAAAGCATGTTTTGGTATTTTGTTTTTTCTCCCCTAAATAGGTGGTTAATTTATATTTGATTAATAAATTATTTTCCTCCTCCAATAAGGTGTTGACACGTGTCACCACCTGATTAATTTATTTTATTAGTTTAAAATTAGGACTAAATTGAAAGAATGTGTAAATAGTAAGGACCAAATGTGTAATTATACCCTTAATTTTTTAACTGCCACGTCACCCTACCGTTAACCTCTAATGGCTGGTGGTCACATTGCACCCAATTTAATAGTATGATGATTTAATTGCTTCGAAAAAAAGTAAGGTGATCAAATCGCGACTTTTCTATTAGTATGGTGGTCATTTATGTAGTTTACCCTTAAAAAAAATACTTTTCAGAAAAGACATACTTTGAGCACTTATTTTTCATTTAAGCCATTGTAGAAGTAATTTAATATTACGTTTACATATTTTAATCTTACTTCAATAATATTATTTTTGTCGCCCTTCTAATTTTAGGACTATGCTCTGACTAATCCGGATCGACCCGCGTGGCACAATTGATTTTGGTGAGTGAGTCTTTTAGCATGAATTTTTTGCATACACAAGGTCTCAAACTCGAGTCATGCTTAAGCGATAACAAGCTACTTACCCATTGGGCTTTAATGTTATATTACCACTTGCATCTGTATAAAAATGCATATGTCAAATTTAGGGTAAATTTAATAAAATCTAATTATTGCTTTAATAATTGTTATTTATAACTGTATTAAAATTAATTCTTAGATTATATTAGTGTTACGAGCTAGTTACGTACCAATTTTATTGTAAATAACTAAAAAATTATTATATTGAATGATAATATATATCATTATAAAATTACTATTTTTCTTAAATAATTTTTTCATATATAAGATTTCTTACCTAAATAAACTTAATAACCAATAATAAAATCTTTAAATACTTAAGTTACAATAAAATCTAACTAAATTATCTGTTAAAATTTAAATTTCCTATCTAATTTCACCTTAATACTATTCAAAAAAATTATCCAGCTCAACGTCGTATTGCTTCGTCTGAAATAATAAACAAACTACAATCTTTATTTGAATTTCAAACAAAATCTTGATGAATCGATTCCATAATCCTTATTAATAATAACACAAGCTGCATTAAATTTATTTTATCACTGTAATTATGATGAGCAAAGTTTTAAATTTTTCTACAATTATTTATGTGTGAGATTTCATACGTAAATATTTATATTTTTGCGTTATTGTTCGAATAAGATTTTTCAGTACTAATTAAAAAAACAAACAAACAAACATTTACACTCGTGAACTGCTTGAGTCCAATTTTAAGCAAATTGTATTCATTTGGTAACTCGAGTTAAATGGCTTTTTTCCTAACAAATTTCTCTAGCGTTCAAGCTTTTTCCATTCATAGGGATAACAAAAGGATGTGTCGGGAGAGGTTTTTGGTCAATTTGAACTTGACCTGACATGATTCTAACAAAACCCAACTCTATATTTAATATAATTTGAGGGATAACAAAGGGAGGATCGGGTGTTGGCTTTGTTCTCGGGTCTATTGGGGATGATGGAGTCTAATGAAACTGAGATTTAAAAGATTTCTCATGCCTTATATGTTGGTTGATTCGTGGATGGCTTCGTCGGTGATCATAGAGTCAAATTCGAAGGTAGCATTATCATGGGTACTTCTGCTTCATAATGAGCGGCATATTAAGGATAAAGATAAGATGAGATAACTTTTATCTCATTCAAATCCATGAGATAACTTTTAGTCAAATATCAATTTAAATCCTATCTTATCCTATCTCTATTTTAATCTTATCTTGTATTTAATATTTTATTTACCTCATTCTTGTATATCCATTTGTAAGCCTATATGTATTGGTCAATTGTAAATATTGTAATTATCAAATATATCAATCCTTTACATGGTAAACAGAGCCAAGTAGAATTTCTCTACTCATTTTTTTTCACTCTTTTACGTTCTTCTTTAAACCGTGTCTCCTTTCATGGCTCTGTCTTCTACTTCCATTGATCTTGTGCATTTTAGTGCACCGACCAACTTCTCAATCAAACTTATGTCTGCTAACTTTCATGCTTGGCGTCACCAAGTGGAGGCTACACTCATTGATTTTGGGCTCATCGGTTATATTGATGGTTCATATCCTTCCCCGTCTAAGTTTATCGATGCCGCGAAAAACAATTGCTAATCCTTAATATCTACGATAATATCGTCAGGATCAAATTCTTACCAGTGCTATTATTGGTAGTTGTGATGATCAAGTTCAACCACTTATTCAATCTGCTATCACTGCCAAAATTGCATGAGATACTCTCATTGCAAGTTATGTTCGAGAATCTCTCGGTCGCATCCTTGCTCTCAAGTCCAAGTTGGCTCGTAATTCGCGTGGTTCCAGACCTATCTCCGACTACTTGAAAGGCATGCAGGATATTACCTATGATCTTGCCTTGGCAAACTGTCCCTTCTTGATGAAGATCTCTTGATTTCTATTGTCAATCAATTGAGTGATGATTATCGTCCAATTGTTGTTGCTTTACGTGTACATAACACAACGAAATCCATGTTTGAGTTGTCTAAGATCTTAACTGAACATGAGAGACTCCTACAAGAATCTGGCAAAGCTACATCTCGGTCTAAAACGGCCTTACAATGGGCTCGTTGTAATTTTAACTAAATAAAAGTGTAAAAATTGAGATTTTTCGATTTAATAATTTTTAGAATCTCATATTCTAGTATATGAAATCATAAATTTTGGTTCAAACATGTTTTATGATCGTTGGGTAGAGGTTTTAGACAAGCATGTCTAAATGGGTCGTACAATGGGCTCGTTGTAATTTTAACTGAGTAAAAAGTGCAGAAATTAAAGTTTTTAAATACAATCATTTTTAAAAGCTTGTATTATAAAATATGAAATCATAAAATTTGATTCAAACATGTTTTAAGGTCATTTGGTTGAGGTTTTAGACGAACATGTCTAAATGGGCCCTACAATGGGCCCATTATAATTTTAACTAGGTAAAAAGTGCAAAAATTTAGGTTTTTCAATATAATCATTTTAAAAGCTTATAATAAAATATATGAAATCATAAAATTTGACTCAAACATGTTTTAAGGTCGTTTCGTTAAGGTTTTAGACGAGCATGTTTAATACGGCCTTACAATGGGCCCGTTGTATTTTTTTTTTTGAAGAAAGGTGAGCTTCATTAAAAACTAGGGGCCTCATTACAATGACATAGTGATAGATATTATTTAATATAGGGTTTATATCATAGGTTCTGATTCAGCTAGGGCCAGTGCTAGACCTGAACGTGAGAGACGTTCTTCTTGACGTTAGAGCTATTGCTGCTTGAGGTGTGTTTTCTTATTGTGCTATATAATAATGTTTTTTACCGTGTGAAATTGTTTTATATCGTATGCATATTTTTACATGTGATGTGGCATGATGAATTTTCCATGCATTCATACTTGATTTTTTATTTGACTAAACATCGAATTTATCAAATTGTGTTCATTAGATTTATCGAACTATGAAATGTCGAATTTATCGGACTATATTATGAGACTATTACAAATGTGATTTTACATCATTTTCTGCATGGGATGGAATTGCAGGGTGGAAGCGGTAGTTTTTTTTTACCACACATCGATTGGTGGATGTAGATAATGGTTTTGGGGAACCTTACTCTTCGGACAGTGTTGTAGTTGGATTCATTGAATTGTTTTTTTATAGGTTAGAGCTTTTGTATTGTGCATTGTCATTTGCGAATTTAAAGATTTTATCGAAATATATATGATTTTGAGATTGAGATTTTTATTGCACTTTAGGGACACACTAAGTTCTCTAGCTTACACCCCCATACTTTCTCTTTTCAGATGTACTCAGATTCTCTTAGGCGACTCGGTACCTGGAGCATCTCGTATTTTACTCAGTTAATTTATCATCAGTATGAACTTTATTTTAGACTACCAAATTATTTTAAATTTATATTTTTGGACATTTACGTAATTCAGTCTGTGGAACTTTATATTTTTGGGATTATGTTTTAGCATGTAATTGCAGACTTTATTTTAGATATTTTATTAAATGATCGAAATATTTTTATAACGTTTAAGTTTTGTGAACAATTGTGGTATTTTACGGTAATTATTATTATTTAATAATTATTTGTTTTATAAATTATTTAAACCTAAAATCTATTACTTAAGGGACGGTGACGTCCTAAATTTAGCTTTTTCTTCTAGACCGAGTTTAGGGGTTACAGGACATGCTCCCATTCGAAGCATTATCACATAAGCCTTTGAAAAGAGACGGCGATGCAACTTCTTCTCGGAATACCGTCATTAAGGCAGCTATCGCAATCAGGTTTCCGTCCTTCATGTAACGATATATTTCTTTCTCAACCTCTTTCATGACCCTAAAACTCAATCTTGATAGAATCCTAAGAACAAGCTATGTAACGCCCCGGTTTAGGGCCGAGAGTTATCGATTTTGATCTAGGATTAGTTCTGGGTTAAATTCAGATTAAAATGTTGATTTTATAAAAAAAATGTCATTATTTACAATAATGTCATTAATGAAATTTGAAAAATAGGAATTTTATGTAAATGAAATAAAGAAAAGAAATTTGAAAAGTGTCATCTTCTCCAAAAATCCCTTTTTTCCCCCAAAACCTCTCCTAAACCCTATTTCACTATTCCATTGCCTCAAATTCCTCATCCAAGCAAGATTTTTCAAGGTAATCTCTTCCTTGCTTAGATTCTTACATATTTAACTTGTACTCATTGAAAACCTTCTTTTAAAACCCATTAAAATACATTTTTGGGTGTTGAGTTGGAGAAATGGGTATTTCTATGAGATTTTCGTTTGGGTCTTTTGATGTCATGTTTAAGGGTGTTTTTAATCATGTTTTGTTGTCTTAAAAATGCTAAAATGGTGGCTAATTGTAGGAAACCCGAAATGGGTCTAAAAATGGGATTTTTAGGTTGAAAAGGGTGAGTTTTTAATCATGTTTAAGGGTGTTTTTTTTTATCATGTTTTGTTGTCAAAACAAGTCGTGGCCAATAGTTGGGTGGTCACTGCAGTAGTTTTCTCTTTTAAAAAAGTTAAATGTTGGTCACATACATCATCCGTTAATCCCATTAATTTAAGGGTAAACTACCCTAGTGACCACCCAACTATTGGTCGCGACCTGTTTTGACCACCCAACTAAAAAAGTTTAAAATTCGACCACCTAATTATTTAAATAGACCTATTTTGACCACTGTCCGTTAGAAGCTAACGGAAAGGTGATGTGGTCGTTAAAGTAAAATGTGTATAATTACACATTTGGTCCTTGTTAGTTACCTATTATATCAATTTAGTCCTAATTTTAATTTAAATAAATTAAATTGATCAACCAATATGATGATGACACGTGTCGTCACCCGATTAGATGATTTTAATCTAATTATTAATTTATTTTTCAATATTTAATATATTTATTTTCCTCCAATCAAGTGGTGACACGTGTCACCACCTAAGGGAAGGAAAAATTCAAGAATAAAGGGTAAGTTCTTGGCATGGGGTTTTGAACCCACAACCTCATCGGTGAAAATCCACGACTTTACCACAACACAAATCCATTCCTAATAAAATAAATTGCACCAGTTTTTATATCTCTTATAATGCAGTAAAGTGTTAGGGAATGAAGATTTAAAACTAGTTGCAATGGAACTCTAACGTAAATCACTTGGGATGTGTAAAACCATACAAAACACTTAATCAATTCAAATAATTAATTTAAATATGAATATATTTTAAATATATTTTAAAAAGAAAAACATATTCAATTTAGTTTAAAAATATAAAGATCATATATCTAATTTTATTTTAAATCTTGCTTTAACTATACATTAAATATATTTAAAATATATCCATATTTAAATTAATTATCTAAATTGGCTAAATGGTTTGTATGGTTTTACACATCCCAAGTGATTTAGGTTTGAATCCCTTTGCAACCAATTTTAATTCTTTATTCCCTAACATTTTACTGCATTAGAAGATATATAAAAACTGGTACAATTCGTTTCATTAGAAAGAATTGGTGCAGTGGTATAATCATGGGTTTTCACCTGTTAGGTTGTGGGTTTAAACCCCATGCCAAGCTCTTTCCCTTTATTCTTGAATTATTGTAACACCCGAGTTTAGGGGTTAGGCAAAAATAATATTTTAATATTAGTTTGGGCTCGGTTTTACACTCCAAATAATGTTTCGGGATTTGTTTCAAAATTATAAATTGGGTTGATCATGTTTTAAGATTTAAACCCCAATAGACCATGGTTTTCATACTATTGAGAATACCCCATCTCATTAAGGGTACAAAGGACTTTTGGCTTTTAAAATAAAACAAAACACATAAACTTCACTTTTCCCACATCTTCCTCCCCTTTCTCTCTTTCAAAACTCACGGTGTCTTCTCCCCACCATGGATGGTTACTATTCCATCATCTCCTTGCTTCATCTTTGAAGATTTTTGAAAGGTAATGACATTTTTGAGTTGTCCTCATCTTTCCCTCCTTAAAAGTACTTTCTATTTTCGTTTTCTTGAGGGTTTTAGAAAATGGAAATTTATATAAGTTTGAATAAAAGTGGGAGCTTTATGTTGTTAAAGTAAATGTGTTGAATTTGTATGTTTAGATAAGTTATATAGAAGTCAAATGGTATGATATATGTGAATTTCAAAGGGTTTTGAACAATTTTCGGAATTGGGTTTTGAGAGGGTTTTTGGAGGATTTTAAAGTGGGTTTTGGGGTTGTTTGAGGTTGGTTCTTGAGGGCTGTAGGTAGTATGATATATGAGGATCATTTTGGATGAAATTGAGGCTTGTTTGGGTGCTTGAAATGGAAGAAATCAATGGGCTATAGAGGCTACCCGAAAATTCTGTTTTGTGACTTTGTTTGGGGTGTTAAATGCTTGTTAATGTTAATCCGGGTTGTTTCCGATGATGTGTTATTGATTCGAACGTTTTGGTTGTGTTTGAGATGGTTAGAATCGAGCTTGGGCATCGGTGAAGCATCGGGAGTGAATCCGGAGAGTTGAAGGTTGTGGCTTGCTTGGTCTTGTGCTTGGAAGCTTAGGTGAGTGGTTGATTTCCTTAAATGATTTTAAATTAGTTGGTTCGAGTATACGGACTAGGTTGGGCTTGGTAGACCCACCTAGAGTTAGGATTAGGGTGGTAGCCTAATCCTAAGCTTGATCTAAGCCTTTGGATGAACTCAATTGTGTGAATGTATATGCCTCGTATGCCATGTGATATGAATGTTTATGTATATTGTTTTATACATGTGAGTTGTGGCATGGATTGTATTGCTTAAAGCATGCATGGTGATGGTTCATGGTTGTGTCCATGGTGAGTACGTGCTAAGCACGGAAATGATTGAAATGTGTGTTGTGGAATGAGTGAAATATTGGCACTAGTATACTTAAATACAAATGATCGATCATTAGGATGTTAGTGTGTACACATGAGTCTAAAGTCGCGCGTGGCCTTGGTGGCGTTGAGTCACCAAGGAGGAGTACGGGTACGCCCGAAAATGGTATTTAAATATATAGTCGGTGATGAGTGGAATCCTATCGACGGGGCGTGAGGATGAGTGGAATCCCCTCCGCGAGACCGGTGATGAGTGGAATCCCACCGAGGTAATGTGGTTGTTGGATATGAGTTTCCAACGAGTCTATCCGCGTATTTGGGTCATATCTAGGTGCCAATGTTGATTGATATATGCATCAATGTATTGAGATATAGGAGCCGTTGGATGTTAAATGTGATTACATGTATGGTTGTGTTGAGCTCATGATCATGACATAATTGTGAGATAATTGCTCATGCATCTATATCTTGTGGACGTTTGTTATACATGTGTTGCTTTGGCTAGATCGTGCTCGGACCCTGCAATGTTGAGGTTTGTTTTTAGAGCTTGCCCTCACTAAGCGTTATTTGCTTACGCTCTCTTTGTTCAACATTGCAGATCCTTAGTTCGTGGGTTGCTCGAGCAAGAGGAGAGCCTCCAAGTGTGGTTTGGATTGAATTCACCAAGTATGGATTTTAAATAATAGACATGTAATGGTTGAGCAATGGGATGTGTTATGTCTTGTGATTGTTGTTGGTTGATAGGAGCATGTGTAGACTCCTTTATATGTATGGCTTTTGCATGGTTGTGTTGCCATGGTGTTTGTTAATTTATGTCTTTGCTTGCTTGACATATTGGTCTATGCTTTAAGAGCTTATACTTGTACTTGAATGATATTCGATCAAATGCATGTATTTGGGTTGTGACCTTGGTTTTGGACATGTCTAAATATTGTTGAAGCATGCTAGTATAGGTGTCTTACCTTAGGATGTCTTGCCTTGAGTTTGCTTGGTAGTTGTTGGTGTTTTGGGGCATTGTATGGATGCTTAGATGGTGTTTGATTGCTAAAGTTGCTTGATTATATGTGTGCCTCTTCGTGTTGTTTAATGCCCTTGGTTCTTGTGGAAGCATGTTTTATGGTTGGTTTGCCTTAGGGATTGATGTTAGTGTGTTGGTTAAAGGTTAGAGGGATTTAGGGGCCTCCTTGTGCTCTAAATCAGCTCAAACCTGCAGATTCGTAGCTGGGGTATCGATACCGTTGGTCTGGTATCGATACTGCCCTGTGGTTTCAGGCCTCGTGTATCGATACTCGAGGGAGGGTATCGATACCTTTTTGGCCACTGGAGCCACTGTCGATTTCGGTATCGATACAGCTGAATCAGTTGACCGTGAAGAACAAGTATCCGTTGCCTCGTATAGATGATTTGTTTGATCAGTTGAGGGGTGCTTCAGTGTTCTCGAAGATAGATTTGAGATCCGGATACTATCAGCTGAAAGTGAAAGAGTGTGATGTTCCGAAGACAGCTTTTAGGACTAGATATGGTCACTATGAGTTTCTTGTGATGCCATTTGGGCTCACGAATGCACCAGTAGCTTTCATGGACATGATGAACAGAATTTTCAGAGACTATTTAGACCGATTTGTGGTTGTCTTCATTGATGATATACTTGTGTACTCGAAAACAGAAGAAGAGCATGATGAGCACTTGAGATTTGTCCTACAGAGATTGTTGAGCAATCAGTTGTATGCGAAGCTTAGTAAGTGTGAGTTTTGGATTCGAGAGGTTGTATTTCTTGGCCATGTTGTTTCGGACGAAGGCATCCGTGTTGATCCGTCGAAGATTGAGGCTATTGTTGAGTGGAAACAACCTAAGTCCGTGACCGAGATTAGGAGTTTCCTAGGATTAGCTGGTTACTATAGGAGGTTCGTTGATGGCTTCTCTAGAGTAGCTGCTCCCTTGACTAAGTTGTTGCAAAAGGGAGTCAAGTTTGAATGGTCAGATGCAAGACAAAAAGCCTTTGAGAAGTTGAAGGAAGCTCTGACAAATGCTCCGGTGTTAGTACAGCCTGTTTCAGGTAAGGAGTTTGTGATTTACAGTGATGCTTCCTACGTAGGCTTAGGATGTGTTTTGATGCAAGATAGGAGGGTTGTTGCTTATGCTTCTAGACAGTTGAAGATTCATGAGAAGAACTATCCTACTCATGACATAGAGCTAGCCGCAGTTGTGTTTGCATTGAAGATTTGGCGTCACTACTTGTATGGTGAGAAGTGTGTTGTTTACACCGACCACAAGAGCTTGAGGTACTTGATGACACAGAAGGAATTGAATTTGAGACAGAGGAGATGGCTAGAGTTGTTAAAAGATTATGATTTGACTATTGAGTACCATCCGGGTAAGGCAAACGTAGTAGCCGATGCTTTGAGTAGAAAAGTGGCCGTTGAGCTGAGAGCTATGTTTGCTAGATTGAGTGTGTCCGATGATGGTGGTTTGATCACCGAGTTGCAAGTGAAGCCTCCTTTGGTTCAGTTGATTAGAGAGAAGCAGTTACAAGATGCAAGCTTAGTTTCTCATGTTCAAGACATAGCCGAAGGAAGACCGACTGAGTATAGTTTCAGTGGTGAGAGCTTGTTGTGCTTTAGGGATAGAATTGTGGTACCGGAAGACGTTGAGCTGAGGCGACAGATTTTGAGTGAAGCACATTCGAGTCCCTTTTCTACGCATCCGGGTAGTACCAAGATGTACCGAGATTTGAAGAATGATTATTTCTGGGTTGGTTTGAAGAGAGATGTAGCCGGATATGTGAGTCGTTGCATGGTTTGTCAGAGAGTGAAGGCGGAACATCAGGTTCCTTCAGGTTTGCTACAGCCTTTGAAGATTCCGGAATGGAAATGGGAGAGAATCACCATGGATTTTGTATCGGGGTTGCCTTTGTCTCCTTCGAAGAAGAATTCCGTTTGGGTGATTGTTGATAGGTTCACTAAGTGTGCTCACTTCTTAGCAGTGAACACTACGGATTCCTTAGACAAGTTGGCAAACTTGTACATTCGTGAGATTGTGAGACTTCATGGGGTTCCGAAGTCTATAGTTTCTGATAGAGATCCTAGATTTACTTCGAGGTTCTGGAGTTGCTTGCATAGTGCTTTGGGTAGTCGTCTGCATTTCAGCACATCTTATCATCCACAGTCCGATGGGCAGTCAGAGCGAGTGATACAGATTCTAGAGGATATGCTTCGTTGTTGTGTGATTGATTTCCAGGGTTCTTGGGAGAAGCACTTACCGTTGGTTGAGTTTGCTTACAACAACAGTTATCAGTCTAGTATTCAGATGGCACCTTATGAGGCTTTGTACGGTAGACGGTGTAGAACTCCGATTTGTTGGGCTGAGACAGGTCAGAGGTTGTTACCTATGCCAGACTTGCTTAAGGGAACCACAGAAAAGGTGAAGTTGATTTGTGACCGTTTGAAAGCGGCTTCGGATCGTCAGAAGTCTTATGCAGATTTGAAGAGGAAAGAGATTGAGTACACAGTGGGTGAGAAAGTGTTTCTGAAGGTATCTTCGTGGAAGAAGGTAATGAGATTTGGCCGAAAGGGCAAGTTGAGTCCGAGGTTCATTGGTCCGTATGAGATAGTTGAGCGGATTGGGCCCGTAGCTTATCGATTGAGGTTACCTTCTGAGTTAGAGAAGATCCATGACGTCTTTCATGTATCTATGCTTAGGAGATATAGGTCAGACCCTTCTCATGTGATGCCCGTTGAAGAGATAGAGTTGAATCTGGATTTGTCCTATAATGAAGAGCCCATTGAGATACTTGCTTCTGATAGCAAGGTGTTACGTGGCAAGACCATAGAGTTGGTCAAGGTGTTGTGGAGACATAGAGGTGTGGAAGAGGCCACGTGGGAGAGGAAAGCGGATATGCTTGAACAGTTTCCGTATCTGTTTCCACCAGGTAATTTCGGGGACGAAATTCCTTAAGTGGGGGAGAGTTGTAACACCCAGGTTTAGGGGTTAGGCAAAAATAATATTTTAATATTAGTTTGGGCTCGGTTTTACACTCCAAATAATGTTTCGGGATTTGTTTCAAAATTATAAATTGGGTTGATCATGTTTTAAGATTTAAACCCCAATAGACCATGGTTTTCATACTATTGAGAATACCCCATCTCATTAAGGGTACAAAGGACTTTTGGCTTTTAAAATAAAACAAAACACATAAACTTCACTTTTCCCACATCTTCCTCCCCTTTCTCTCTTTCAAAACTCACGGTGTCTTCTCCCCACCATGGATGGTTACTATTCCATCATCTCCTTGCTTCATCTTTGAAGATTTTTGAAAGGTAATGACATTTTTGAGTTGTCCTCATCTTTCCCTCCTTAAAAGTACTTTCTATTTTCGTTTTCTTGAGGGTTTTAGAAAATGGAAATTTATTAGAAGTTTGAATAAAAGTGGGAGCTTTATGTTGTTAAAGTAAATGTGTTGAATTTGTATGTTTAGATAAGTTATATAGAAGTCAAATGGTATGATATATGTGAATTTCAAAGGGTTTTGAACAATTTTCGGAATTGGGTTTTGAGAGGGTTTTTGGAGGATTTTAAAGTGGGTTTTGGGGTTGTTTGAGGTTGGTTCTTGAGGGTTGTAGGTAGTATGATATATGAGGATCATTTTGGATGAAATTGAGGCTTGTTTGGGTGCTTGAAATGGAAGAAATCAATGGGCTATAGAGGCTACCCGAAAATTCTGTTTTGTGACTTTGTTTGGGGTGTTAAATGCTTGTTAATGTTAATCCGGGTTGTTTCCGATGATGTGTTATTGATTCGAACGTTTTGGTTGTGTTTGAGATGGTTAGAATCGAGCTTGGGCATCGGTGAAGCATCGGGAGTGAATCCGGAGAGTTGAAGGTTGTGGCTTGCTTGGTCTTGTGCTTGGAAGCTTAGGTGAGTGGTTGATTTCCTTGAATGATTTTAAATTAGTTGGTTCGAGTATACGGACTAGGTTGGGCTTGGTAGACCCACCTAGAGTTAGGATTAGGGTGGTAGCCTAATCCTAAGCTTGATCTAAGCCTTTGGATGAACTCAATTGTGTGAATGTATATGCCTCGTATGCCATATGATATGAATGTTTATGTATATTGTTTTATACATGTGAGTTGTGGCATGGATTGTATTGCTTAAAGCATGCATGGTGATGGTTCATGGTTGTGTCCATGGTGAGTACGTGCTAAGCACGGAAATGATTGAAATGTGTGTTGTGGAATGAGTGAAATATTGGCACTAGTATACTTAAATACAAATGATCGATCATTAGGATGTTAGTGTGTACACATGAGTCTAAAGTCGCGCGTGGCCTTGGTGGCGTTGAGTCACCAAGGAGGAGTACGGGTACGCCCGAAAATGGTATTTAAATATATAGTCGGTGATGAGTGGAATCCCATCGACGGGGCGTGAGGATGAGTGGAATCCCCTCCGCGAGACCGGTGATGAGTGGAATCCCACCGAGGTAATGTGGTTGTTGGATATGAGTTTCCAACGAGTCTATCCGCGTATTTGGGTCATATCTAGGTGCCAATGTTGATTGATATATGCATCAATGTATTGAGATATAGGAGCCGTTGGATGTTAAATGTGATTACATGTATGGTTGTGTTGAGCTCATGATCATGACATAATTGTGAGATAATTGCTCATGCATCTATATCTTGTGGACGTTTGTTATACGTGTGTTGCTTTGGCTAGATCGTGCTCGGACCCTGCAATGTTGAGGTTTGTTTTTAGAGCTTGCCCTCACTAAGCGTTATTTGCTTACGCTCTCTTTGTTCAACATTGCAGATCCTTAGTTCGTGGGTTGCTCGAGCAAGAGGAGAGCCTCCAAGTGTGGTTTGGATTGAATTCACCAAGTATGGATTTTAAATAATAGACATGTAATGGTTGAGCAATGGGATGTGTTATGTCTTGTGATTGTTGTTGGTTGATAGGAGCATGTGTAGACTCCTTTATATGTATGGCTTTTGCATGGTTGTGTTGCCATGGTGTTTGTTAATTTATGTCTTTGCTTGCTTGACATATTGGTCTATGCTTTAAGAGCTTATACTTGTACTTGAATGATATTCGATCAAATGCATGTATTTGGGTTGTGACCTTGGTTTTGGACATGTCTAAATATTGTTGAAGCATGCTAGTATAGGTGTCTTACCTTAGGATGTCTTGCCTTGAGTTTGCTTGGTAGTTGTTGGTGTTTTGGGGCATTGTATGGATGCTTAGATGGTGTTTGATTGCTAAAGTTGCTTGATTATATGTGTGCCTCTTCGTGTTGTTTAATGCCCTTGGTTCTTGTGGAAGCATGTTTTATGGTTGGTTTGCCTTAGGGATTGATGTTAGTGTGTTGGTTAAAGGTTAGAGGGATTTAGGGGCCTCCTTGTGCTCTAAATCAGCTCAAACCTGCAGATTCGTAGCTGGGGTATCGATACCGTTGGTCTGGTATCAATACTGCCATGTGGTTTCAGGCCTCGTGTATCGATACTCGAGGGAGGGTATCGATACCTTTTTGGCCACTGGAGCCACTGTCGATTTCGGTACCGATACCGGCCTCGAGGGTATCGATACCGTTGTCTTAGCTTTGACCGTGGGAAGTCAACTTTAGGGGAGGGTATCGATACCCTCATTGGGGGTATCGATACTGTCTCCTCAGTTTGACCAAACCCTGTTGACTTAGTCAAGGGGTATCGATACCACCTGCAGTTTAACTTTAAAAATGGGCTTTTAAATGTTAGTTTGGGTTCGTTTGACTGCTGGTAAATATCGCTCTGCTGTATGATCACTTAGGATGTAATTTTCATCTAGACAAGATTAAAATGAAAAAAAAAGTATTAGGGTTGCTAACCGAGGGAGAGTTCCTTAGGGAGTTTTCACTCGGTTTTCCCCGTGTAGCTCACTCGGACCGGTCATCCGGCCAGACCGGGACGAGGGGGTTACAATTATACTTCCATCCGGTGGTGACATGTGTCACCACTTGATTGGGGGAAAATAAATATATTAAATATTAAATAATAATAATTAGATTAAAATCATCCAATTGGGTGATGACATGTGTCATCACCATATTGGTTGGTTAATTTATTTATTTAAATTAAAATTAGGACTAAATAGATATAATAGGTAACTAAAAAGGACCAAATGTGTAATTATACACATTTTACTTTAACGGTCATTTCACCTTTTCGTTAGCTTTTAACGGCCGATGGTCAAAATAGGTCCATTTAAATAGTTGGATGATCGAATTTTAAATTTTTTTAGTTTGGTGGTCAAAACAAGTCGAGGCCAATAATTAAATCGTCACATGGGTAGTTTACCCTTAATTTAATGACATGGCACGTTAATGAAAACTCTTAGTTTTGACGTTGAACCTTTTCGATTTTTTTACCTTCTTCACTAAAATCTAAAAAAATATTGATAAATTACATCCATGACCACCCAACTATATGTATACTTTTATTTTGATCATCGGTCTTTTAATTTTGTCATTTAGACTACTCAACTATTTGAATGGTGCAACTAACGGAGAATGTGATGTAGTAATTAACTAAATTTTGTATAGTTACATATTTAGTCCATGTTCCTTACATGCTAAACTAATTTGATTTTGATTTTAATTTTAATTTAGTTTAATAAATTTGATTCTACAATCATATGGTGACACGTGTCACCATGTAATTGAAGAATTTACATTTGATTTATTTATTTATTTAGTTTAATAAATTTACTCTTCCAATAAGATGGTGACAAGTGTTACTATCTAATTGGTAAGTATATTCCTTTTTTATTTTTAGTTTGGATCCATGCCTTCGATTGGTTATCGTATCTCAAGACATACAATATCAATTTTTATTTCTTTAAAAAATTATGAAAACAAGATTAGTTATAAGATTAGATGGCCATGGATTTTTAGTATAACTGCCATTATTTAATTTATTGAACGACTAATTCAGATCAAGAACTATATAAATTTATTATGGGATGATTCTCTCAATTCAACTTGCTTCATTCACGATGTTAAGATCCGGACTCTTGACATTGTTAAAGGACCTAGACGTGTCAAGTGACAGAACTTGATGAAAGAGTTTGAAGCCAACCTAATTTTTTTTAAAAAGAACAAAGGTTTAAATCGAAAATTTCAAAAAAACAATGAAGGCTTTAATTTTTTTTCAAAAATTTGGGTTCTATTTTTTTTTAAAAAAATGAGAGACTTAATGAAATTTTTTTAAAAATAGAAGGATTTAATTAAAATTATTAATAACTTGAAGCTTAATATAAATTTAGAAAAAAAAATTAGTGGGAGCCAGTTATATTTTTGAAAGCTTTTAAGACACCAAATTATAAATTTCCAAAATTCGAAGGATATAACCTCTATCACGTTAAACCTTCACTAGTGATAATTAGACGTGCGTTTTAACCCAATTTAATTTAATGTTTTTATTTGGGTTATAAATCATATGTCATTATGAATACACCAATAGTCAAATCCAGAAACAAATTATTATATTTAACAAAATATACGTATAATATATTTGAAAAATAAAATAAAACATTGTAATTTCCCTTATCAGTCATTTTTAGAATAAAAATCAAGGAAAGGAAAAAAAATTCAACTTCAAGTCATGAATCTCTGTCTTTATCAATGTTTGGCAAAAAAAAAATCTTTTTTTCTCAATGGTTTAATTCTGTCTATTGTCCTTAAAAGTCTAACTTATATAGTTGTTAATAGATTTCTGTTATTTTTTTTAATATTCTGGTGTGATTAGATAGTAATATTTGTTTTGTATTCTTAGCCTTTTAAAAATACCGTGCAAACCACTCAATGGGTTCATATTTCTGTTAAATTTGAATGTGGTATATGTTCCATTCACAATCAATTTGGTTGAAAGTATCGTTCTCATAATGAGTCTCTACAATACATTATCTTTATTAGTTAATTAATGGATTAAATACCAGTGAAAGGTGGTTATATAAAAAAATGGTGTTATCGATTCAACTTCAATTTGTGGAATTAAAAAGAAGAGTGACTAAATTTTGAAAGTCCAAGAAGGTATAGGGACCGAGAGCAGAATTAGACTCATTGAGAAAGAATCCACTTCCACAGTTCCAAGCGTTCCTATATTAGCAGTTCGCCTCATCATTAGTTCAAAGAAAAAAGAAAATGGAGAAGAAGCTAAAAGAGTTAAGACACCTATACGTCGCCGTTTTCATGTCGGGCTTCGCGAGCTCCATAGTGGTTCCTGCAATCATAGATGTCACCATGTTCGCCCTTTGCCCCGGCACCGACGAATGCTCCGCCGCCATTTACGTCTCCGGCATCCAGCAAGCTGTACGTTTCTTCTTCACCCTTCATTTATTAATAAAATGTTTACCAGTTAAATCTTCTTCTTCCTTTTACAGTTAAACTTGAATGCATCGGATAAGGCATTATCTGATCATATTTTTTCTTAATCTTTATCTCATATCGGATTTTTTAGAATTAACATTATTTTCTTTTCGATTAGACCATAGTTCAATAAAAAATTATTTTTATAATTTGGAACCAGACAGTTTTATTAATAAAAGACAAACTAGAACATAAACTTTAAAGGTTTTACGACATTAAAAAAACAATTAAAAAATGATAAATTAAAAAAAATAAAGGCTACTCCAGGTCAAATTAGACACATCTTTATACCACATCAAATCTTGATTTGAAGTATATTGTAGGAGGAGTGAAACAAGAATTAGATGAAGATTTTAATAGATTTTTATTTGCAATTCTTTAATTAACTTCATAATTACAATTAAATTTGGATTAGCCGCATATGAAGATTGTAATAGTTTTTTTATTTTGGAAGAATGTCTTTTTAATATTATATATGTGGTGAGATGTCGAGGTGGGCGGTACCGATCAGTTTGACCAGAATTAGTTTTGATAGTCACCCGTTTTTAAAAGCTGGAGCCAATTCTGGTTATGGTCAAACCGGGTCTCAGATTTTAAGAATTGATTCTAGTAGTAGTGGGAACTGATACCAATAATGGTAATTGGTCAATTGGTTAACTATTAAAAAAATTTGAGCAGAATAGAAAAAAAATTCAACCACCGATAATAATATTAAATAACAAAGCCACAATATTTGTAGGCTTGAAGATTGAAGTTTTAAGACGAGTCATACTCATAATATTCATACATAAAGAGAAAGAATAAACTAAAGAACTTTTCTACATCCACCAAAACATCAGTTAAATTGGTCCTAACAGACCAATACCGAGTACCCACTGAGTATCGGGTTTAAAAAATTAAGATCTAATCCCGACCTCGATTATAATTAAGACCTAAATTTTAAATCTGGTCTCAGTTCGACCGAAATTAATTTCGAGTAAAAATACACTCAGTCCGTGAACCGAGATTGAGTAACCGGATTTTTTGCCCACCCTAATAAAATGTGTAATATCTTTCATGGAAATTAAGGCTGAAAATGTCCCTTGTTAGCAAACAAATTCCCTAATACGCTAGGTGCCATTTGGGGTCCATTTCATATTTCTCATTTTATTTTGTTTAATTTCAAAAAAAAAAATCGAGTTTAGATTTTCTTCCGAACACAACCATTTATTCTTCGATCTGGATAGGGTACCATGCTCCACATTGCTGTGTTTGTCGGCTGTATATTTCAGGACAGATATATATAGAAAATAAATAATTTAGCATAAGTATAATTATGATTTTAGTCCCTCTATGTAATTATATTATCGATACAGACTTGTTATTTTAGAATTAATTTTAGAGAAGAATCTTCTACATGAATTCGTAAACTACATGTAGAGCATGAAAGTAATTGAGGTTCACAAAGTGTTGTAACACGTATGGAAGATCGCAGTGATGGACTGAGGAAGTGTTAGAGACAGTTGCACCCTTATAATTTCAAATTCTTATATATTTTAGAAATTTTCTTTGTATTTTATATTGATGATCTAATTTCCTATCACCTGAATTTTTTAAATTCTTATTAGTTTACTAAATATAAAAATTCGCACCCCTAACAAAATCTTGTGCCCCCTGCATGCAGGTGATAGGAATAGGGACGACCCTGATGATGCCACTTATTGGGAATCTGTCGGATCAGTATGGCAGGAAATCTCTCCTCACTTTACCTATGGCTTTGTCCATCATCCCCTCTGGTACGTATGTTCTTTAGTCACAACTTTCCGTACACGCACACACGCACGCGCGCACAATATGCATGCCACGTCCAGACAATGTCAAAAGATTAATTGTCTTGTTGCAGCTGTATTGGCATGCAGCCGAACAACCAATTTCTTTTACGCGTATTACGCCCTCAGGACGCTCACTGCCATGATCTGTGAAGGCAGCATAAACTGCCTTGCTCTTGCTTATTTGGTAAATTAATTAACCCTAAATCATCTGTAGTATTGCTTTGTAATCTTGGCACCAATGCACATACTCACGACCTTGATACTTTATTCGGTAATCGGCACGTATTATGACATGAAAAAATAACTCGAACACATCTAATGTCAACCTATTGATTTCGTTTACACTTAAAATCTAAAGTTGATCAAGTTTATGGGATTTCCTCTGCAGGCAGACAACATAACAGATAGCCAAAGGGCATCTGCATTTGGAATCCTCTCAGGTATAAGCTCTGGTGCATATGTATGTGCAACCTTAGCGGCTCGTTTCCTATCCGTCGGTTCCACATTTCAGGTTCCTTTTTAGTTTTTTCCCCTTAATTCTTCTCTGCAACCTCCAAACTGCACCTTTCCTCATTGTTGAATCTAATATTTGCAGGTAGCTACGATAGTATCGATGCTTGCGCTAGTCTACATGAGAATTTTCCTCGAGGAAAGTATACCCGATCGAGATGACGGTATGACACAACCAATCTTGAAAGAAAGTGAAGATGATGGCAATGTTGTGCCTAGAAAGATGCCTGCATTCAAGAGAATTCCATCCCTCGGGGACATTATTTGCTTGCTGAGGAGCAGGTACTAGTTTGCTGTAACTTTTTTCTTTCGCTTATCAATGTTCGAAATGACCGATGAAGTTGTGTAATTTCAGTTCATCATTTACCCAAGCAGCAGTTGTTGCTTTCTTATATAGTTTTGCAGAGGGTGGGATGGTAGCTTCATCAATGGTATGCTTTTTCCCTTTCCAATTGTGAAATTAATGTTCACTTTTACCATAGTTTCAAAGTCTCTTATTATAGTTCAAAATTTTGTGACCGTGCAGTACTATTTGAAGGCTCGTTTCCACTTTAACAAGAACCAGTTTGCTGATTTGCTGCTAATTGCTGGAATTATAGGTACCGCCTCGCAGGTATAAACACTGTCAGTACATTTCTCGTAGCTATTTCGATTCTTCCTGTTGATCGAAAAACAGTAAAACATTGTTATTCTTATATGTTTCCCGCAGTTGTTTATCATGCCCTTATTGGTATCTCCCATAGGAGATGGAAAGTTGCTTTCAATAGGACTCTTCTTTTCATGTATAAACGTAAGAGTTGTATTTCTCAACTTATACTCAATATTTTATTAACTATGGTTGGAATACATGTAAACTGATGAATTTCTTACCTGGCTTTATTTTGCAGAACATTATTTACAGCTTGGCCTGGTCACCTTGGGTAAAGCACAACATCAAAATTAGATAAATCCAGAGTTTAACGTAGTCGGATCATAACGTGACAACTGCTTATCTGTATTTATATCTCGTTTCTTCGAATGATTCATATTTTCCTGCAGGTTCCCTATGCATCTACTGCATTATCTGTTGTGATGGTCTATGCATCACCGTCTGTAAGTTCTTCCTTTTAATGGCATTTGAATGTTAGCTTTGTTCTATTATCTGAAAGGCTGTCTGTTGATTGAATTATACAGTTACGCAGCATTGTTTCGAAACAAGTTGGCCCGGCGGAGCAGGTAACTGTATCACCTGTTTTGAATCCTTTTCTTCATACATGAATTTAACTGTTAAAACATGTTATTATAACCAGGGAAAGGCTCAAGGATGCATATCAGGAGTGAGTTCCTTGGCCAACATCATTGCTCCATTGATTTTCAGTCCTGTCACAGGTTTGTAAAGATTGGTATTTTCTACCCTTTCCCCCAGAAAAATTACAGTTGTTTTTTTTTTACTGTTGAAGGTCAATTAACCAATGATTTCTACTGTTTATCCAGCATTATTCCTATCTGAAGAGGCACCATTTCATTTCCCTGGCTTTAGTCTCTTGTGCGTTGCCGTCACATTGGTATGGACTTTTACTTGGTATTTTCTCTCCTTTTTACTATTGTAGATTCGGTCTTACGCAACTAAAACGACTCTTTTCGACTTTTATTTAACAGGGAATTGCCTTCATTCTGAGTTTGACAATAGGGAATGCTCCTTCAAATTCGAGTGACAAAAACAGCAGCGGTCGCATGGAGGTTTAGACACGAGAGAGAAAAATGATGTCTGTATAGTCATTATAGAAGGTGAAAGCCTATGACTTTCTTTACCAATGGATGATTTCATGATAGGTTACTTATTTTTATGTAAGACAGAACATAAGCTATAGCCTATAGGAATATATTGTTTACTTATGAATATGTATGTACAAGTGCAATGACTAAACATGGTTACCACAACATTATGAATATGTAAGAAAAACTGTTCTTATGGCAGGTTGTCAAGTGTCAACCATTGTCCATTTTAATCCAGTGGCAGATTGGTCTGTTCGGCGTGCTCCGATTCTGATCCGTCTTCCGTTTTCTATAGTATTGGATTGTGTTTAAATTTAAGTTGATTGAATCGGGTTTTCGAGCTCGATGTTAGGATTGATAGGTCTAAGACTACTCGGTATGAGGTCACAATAGGAGATAAATATCAAAACCTTGAAACTGATATTCCTAATGCAAAGAAATATACAATACTAGATTTACCCATATTCAGACACCCAATGAAACTACTTGTTCTGCTATTCATAGAACTTTATCTTACATAGGCTTATGAATCTTCGATTTCAGTCTCTCTCGGGAGCATTTTCCGAAACTCTTCTTGCGCTGAGGTTACCTGTATATGACCACACCTTCTCAAATTCGGCTGCGTACGGTTTCCAGTCAGGTTCTTCCTTAACACCATTTCTGTTCAAAGAGGAAGCCGCCCTTCCTGGACTTCCGGTAATTGGAGTTGAAGAACAGAAGGTCGGTGTCGCGAAAGGAGAGGCATAAGGAGTGTGCTGAATCGAGAAGGGGCTGGGAGACATTCGCCTCTGTATGGGACGACCGCTGAAGCCGCTCCTGCTGAAAAGGGAATTTGATTCTGCTTCAGCACAGTGCTTGACAGCATCATCAACATATAGCACATCATCTATCCTTGCCATAATGTTGAAGGCCAAACTCTCCATCACCCTCGAGTAGCTTTCGAGAATTGATTGCCCAACGTCCTGCAATTAAAAGGTAATGAGGCCTATATACGAGGTCGATTCAAACCACAAATCTAGCAACGGTGGGAACCACTGCTTACAAAATGTACCTACCAAGTAGTAGAGGTTCGCCTTTCACTTCAAGAGAGATTACCAAAACAAGATAACGTTATTTGTAAATTTACTCAACATAGGCCCCATCATCCCCCCATTAAAACACTGTGGTCCCAAGGTCATGGTCATGGATGGTACACATTGGCAAAAGATACAAGGAAGCAACATAAGTTGGTCCTATTCTTCCCAAATCTCATTTATTAGACCACATGGTTAGGCAGACACAATGAAGGTTTGATGCAAAAATACCTTATTATATTGTATTTTGTTCATATCCAATGCTGTCTGCGGAAGGCCGGGAAAACGAACCCTCAAGCTATGTAAGAGGGTCTCAGCTCTTTGAGATAGAAAGTTATTCTTTTCACTGTCGGACACAAGACCCTTGACCTTTCCTCCCCAGGAAGACCGCCTACCTTTCATGTGATTCGTGTGTTTCCTCTGATCTTTCTGCTTCCAAACATGTACTGCTGCCTCGATCCTGTTGGCTATTTCCAGAGTGTGATGTTCTGTTGACAGATCAAGGCAATCGAGGAGACATTCAGGCGAGAACTGATCCGCTGTTATGTAGCGGTAGATAAGATCTCCGAGACAAGCTTTTCCATTCTGATGACAAGGAAAATATGTTAACCCTTCAAGCAAATGTAAGACAAATCATGCTAAAATGACAATTAGATCACAGCAACTGCCGGCGAGTCAATTTTCAACAATGCTGATCACCTAATATTAACAATTAAGAAATCTTACCCTATACGGAAACAATGCATATGGTTTTCGGCGCTGCTTGAGAAACATAGCGACATACCTTTGGTAATGTCTCCAAGTAAGCAGTAGGTATCTCCATCTCGGCGAGCACACTGCTATTAATAGCCATGGCTGCCTTGAGTATTTGGTTTGTGCTATCCCTGCATTGTTGCAATTTCTTCCTTGTATCCTCTGACAAACCATTTGGCGGTACTTTTGGACAAGGCAACCACCACTTCTCCTCCTGCCTAATCGAGGGTCTCCCTCCAGAAACAGATGAAGAATAAGCACCACAGTCCCCACCATCTCCCACAACTATCCCACGATCAACATACCAAAAGTCCGCCTCCCGAAACCCGTCAAGCATGGTAATCAAAATAGCATCGAGCTTCTTAAGGGCTGGAAGGTTTATATACAAATCCGACCTTGGCCTTGTAACCATGACTTCATAAGTTCCTCCCCCGGGGAATTGTTGTACCGATGGTACAAGTTCAACGATTGAATCGCTCACACACAAGAGCCACTCCATTTCCCTCCTCCACATTGCCTTCTTCTGCGGTGCTAATGGCTCTAATCTCCATAGCTCACCGAACACGGTAGCTGCCATTACAAAGAAGAGCACCCATTTAGCTTAAAACAGAGTTACACAAAATATACATACATACTACAAGGAATTATAAGCAAAATCAAACCAACCGGAGAGATTCGTGATTGCATTCGAAATGGCGAGTGCAGTACACACTCCTTTCCCACCTCCAGACATGTCTTCTCCTAAAAGTAGCTTAGCAAATCTCTCCTTCATCATCTCAACTCCTACATACATTGAAAACATTACAAAACCCAAAATTCCTTTAAAATTTATAAAAATAATTGCAGATTTAGAATGATGTTAAAGGTGCAATTTTTCCTTGATTTTGTTTCCAATTTTCCATTCTTTTTTCACATTTGATTAAGTAACTTTTAAGGACAGATATAGAAACAAGCAAAATCGATCTGAGTAGAAATATACTAACCATAAATCTACTAAATACTTTGGAAGATTTTATTCTAATTATGATGCAAAAAAATATCAGAAATAAGTGAAGAAACCGGAAATACCGGACAAATCGGTGTCACGCTTCTCAGTCTTCTCGTCATCGTCATCCCAAATTACGACATCCTTCCCACCAATCACCGGCACCTGGAAACCGAACCCTCCGGCAGCCATTAACCTCGGGGATGACGTCATCGAACTCGAACACCCTTCTCCACCGAAACGCCGACACGAGAAGCTACTGCAACTCTCGGACTCGCTGACGTCAGCGCTCAAACTGTAGCTCCCACACCGCTCGCTCTGCTGATCGGAACCGTCGTCGGAATATTCACTTGCCATGGTCTTTTTTAGTCACAAAATCCAACGGCTTTAAAATCATAAAACAAAAAGAGAAAGCCCTCAGCCGGACATTTGCTAAATGAATAAGAAGAAGAAGAAAGTTAGGGTCTTTCCCAGTTGTAGCAGTGAAGTCGAAAAAGAAAAAAAAATTAAAGTGAAAGATAAGAAATCTTTCACATTCTCTCATACACAAGTTTTCACCTTTCTCTCTCTCTATAAGTGCAGAAACTTTTTTGTTGCGTTTCTCTCTCTCAACCATAACCATTTGTGACAGTGTGTTTGTGTGCGCAAAAGCTTAAAGAGACGGCGTTTGCCCCGTGGTTTATCTTTCCGTTAAAGAGTCTAGTTTAATCGACATTATTGTTGGTACAATATACATAGGATAACAAGCACGCTTAATTGCTTAAACACTCGATATTCTTCAATTTATGAATGAGAAAAGATCTTAAAAGTATACAAATGTGTACGATATTAAAAATTATATATAATAATATTTTTAATATAGTTGTATAAAATTTTAATCATTTATTGTTGGAAATGAAATGTTAAAGATAAACTAAACATTTTTTATTAATACAAAAACTAAAAGGAAAAATCTTTTATTAATAACAAGGTATAAAGCTAAAAAATATGCGTTCTACATATAGAAATTGTTAATTAACTAACTATAAATGGTTAAAAACGACATGGTAAATCATTATAGCACTGCATAATGTGATATTAACGTCATATAGGCAAATATGTTGACTTTACAGAATAACACATCAGTCGAAAATTAATTTTATAAAATTGTATAAAATATAAAATATTTTTTTCTCCTGACGTGTCATTCTGACAGATCATTTCAAATTATTTATCGTCAATTGTTTTATAAAAACACAGGCAAAAATAATTATTCTATTAAACGTTAGAAATATTTTTTGACATTATACCTAATAAAAAATATCATAGTATTATTTTCCCAATATGGATGAAACATATGAGCTCGTGGTTTGTAGATGAGATGGCGCGAATTTTGTTTGCATGCGAAAGGGGCCAAACGGCGGTTAACTCCTTTGCCGGGGGGGAGGGAAGGCTACAAAGCGGACGTTTGTACCAGCAATAATATGAGCTCGCGTCCCTAAGCGTTTGATTGATTAAGAAAATGATTTGGATTTAAAAGATTCATCATGGCCATTGGGCAGTGAGAGAAAGCGTAATTAATGCGGTTTTGGAAGTTTTGAGGCAGAGATAATTAAATGGAATCTGAAGCGTTAGAAGCAGTGGGATCCAGGTTTTTATTTAACGGTCGGGATGTGGAGAATGGGAAGAATCTTTAGCGGCTAAAAGGCTGACATTGTGCGGAGGAGAAATAATCGATGTCGGATATGGTTTACGTATACAACCGGTTATGATATATTGATAAATGATAAGTCTATATATATAATTACATTCTAAATAAAATATTATAATTCGAATCTATATAAGATAGAATTTTAAGCGATTATGATATGTTAACAACAAATTAATTGTATCAAACGTATTGAAAGAATTATATTTTTTTTCAATAAAAGGGAGACCAACCAACGAAAGCCTCGTTAAAAAACGCCATAAGCCTAAAAGGGAAAAAGAGTGTATTCGAAGAGGTACGTTACAATAAACAAAACATCACCCCACATTTGGAGTAAAATTACAGTCTCTAGCGACCCAAAATCGACATACATCCGGTTCACAAAGGAACTCTAGAACATTATGATTATCTGAATCAACCAGCGTGGCTAACCTATCCGCGACACAATTCGCATGCCTTGACACTCATGTAAACCGAAACCTCTCAAGACCATGCAGCTCCTCCTTAATTAAACTGACTATCGGCAGCACCGCTCCATCCATTACACCCTTTGTTAGCAAACCAATCGCTTCCAAACAATCGGATTCAATAATCAATGAACGAAAGCCCAAACGTGTAGCTTGCTTAATACATTTGAGTATCGCCCAAAGCTCCGTTTGAAGCGGCTCACAACAACCAATATAACTCAAAAAACCAAATAACCCTCACCGTAACTCCCACGAAACACACCTCCAACCGGCGCTGCACCATCCCCAATCCGGCAAGCCCCGTCGACATTAAGTTTGATCCACCCAGGTTGCAGTTTAGTCCAGTACAGGCGTGCTTGACCACCTTGCGGCTCCATAATCTGGGTAATCGCAGCCCCCGTCCTAGCCTCCCTATACTACTTTGCAAGGCGCACAACAGCCATAACAACATTCCGATAGAGCTCTTTACCATCACCGAGCACCATAGTGTTGCGGTTCTTCCACAACATCCAACAGATGGTCACAAAAACAACACAACTCTCCTCCCCCAAGTACCAGAAAGGTTCGGTCATTCCTTTCCGCAGCCAATCCTCCTCCGTAGCAGCGAATAACCCAGGTACCACGGCCTGTGGGAGCAGCTGCAACCAATTCTCATGGGCACGGTGACAGTCCCGTAACACGTGCAGAATGGACTCACTGCCATTCAAGCATATTGGGCATCTAGGATCCGAAGCAAGCGAACGTCTATATCGTTCTTCATTAGTAAGCAGTTTACGCCGCATTACTATCCACCAAAAAGCACGAATGCGTTGGATCACTGGAAGTTTCCAAATTCGCTTCCACATACTATCATCATGAGCCAAAGACGGCTTAACCAAGGTATAAGCCGAACGAATCGAAAATCGTCTATTTGCCTCACCCAACCATCCAATCACATCCGCTCCAAACTCAACCCGTGGAGGTGGGATTGCAAGAATACGCTGAATACAACTCACCAGCAAAACCATCCGCAAACAACCCATATCCCATTCACCATTATCTAGCACCATACTCGCAACACAACACGGGGTAGGCGCAACCGAACTAACCATCAATTCAACTAACGGCGGTAACTCATGAATCCATTTACCATACCAGAAGTCCACAGTACGACCGTTTCGAACAATCCAGTTTACACTCGATCTGACATGATGCCAAACAAAGCTAATGCCAGCCCATAAACGAGAACAACCAGTCTTTTGGATAGCAGCAGGAACAACACCCCTCCATCCATACTTAGCACGAAGAACCTGGACCCACAACCGATCTGAGTTCGCAATCAATTGGAATCCTAACTTCAAAAGAAATGCCGAATTAATCGTAGCCAAATCCCGGAACCCCAAGCCTCTAGACTGAATGGGTTGAGTTACAATCTCCCAATTAACTAAATTAACTCCCCGACCATTACTGGAATGGCCCCAAATAAAACCACGGATCAACTGCTCAATTTTAGCACACATCGCCTTGGGTAACCACGTCGCCTGCATGGTATAAACCGGAATTGCCTGAAGGACTGATTTCGCTAATGTTATCCGACCTACAAAGGATAGCGATCTTGCGGACCATGTTTCAAGATCACCCCTTACCTTATCCACTAGATAATCATACGTCGCCACCCGAACACGAGAGTGAAGAAGCGGAATGCCCAAATATTTACCCAAGTCACTTACTTCGGAAAAACCCAAGTAACTAGTAATACTCTGACGCTCCCCCGTACTCACATTATTAGAAAAGAAAATATGAGATTTATTCGCACTAACCCGGTGTCCTGACGAACCACAAAAAATATCAAGAACTCGCCGGATAACAACCATCTAGGACGCAGAGGCTTCGGAGAAGAAAATCACATCATCCGCAAAAAATAAATGCGAAAGTCCCGAACCATGCCGACTCAATCTGATCTCCTTCCAGTGCCCCTGTTCAATTTCATAATTAATCAACTGTGATAAACGTTCTATACAAAGAACAAAAATATAAGGCGATAGAGGATCTCCCTGTCAGATGCCACGGGTTGGCCGAAACGAAGCCGTAAGTTCACCATTCCATACCACTTGAGAAGAGACTGACGTGATACAATTCATAATTAAACGCTTAAGGTCCTGAGGAATCCCCAAATCCACAAGAGTATCCGAAATAAAGCTCCAATCCAATCTATCGTAAGCCTTTTCAAGGTCGATCATGATAGTCATCCAACCGCGAGAGCCACTTTTACACCGCATAGAATGTACAACCTCTTGGGTCACAATTACATTATCCATTATACTTCTCCCATGGACAAAACTAGCCTGATTCGGAGAAACCCAAGACGGTAAGAACGGCTTCAAACGGTTCACAATACACTTAGTCAGAAACTTGTACAAAACAGGGCACAAACTGATTGGCCGAAAATGACTAAAAGTTTCCATATGCTTTACTTTAGGAATAAGCACAATGGAAGTTCGATTAAACTCAGGAGGCACCGCTTCACCCTGAAAACACCGTTGAACAAACTCAATAACACCATCCCAAACCGTTTCCCAATTCTGTTGAAAAAACTACGCATGGAACCCATCAATACCCTGAGCCTTTAAAGGTACCATTGCGAACAACGCAGCTCGCACCTTCTATCCCACAACATACAGTACAAGGTTACCCCGTACTACTGCAAAAAGCGGCGGGAAACGGCCTAGGAGGGGCCAAGGGTCAAGATCACCATCCTGCCTGGAAAAAAGGCGTTGAAAAAAGTTAATGACGGGAAACGGCCTAGGAGGGGCCAAGGGTCGAGAATTCAAAGAATTTTAGAGGATAAAATTAAATTATAAGTTCTTGGAATGAACTAAAATATAATTTTATTATTGTTTTAACTCAAAATAATATTAATTTTAATAAAATTAAATTAAAATCTACATTTTATAATTACCTTAACTTTAAAACTACGAATTTAAAAAATAAAATAAAACATATATTATCTCATTATTACCTTTAGACTATTAAAAAAGATATAGATAAAAAAATTATCATTTGGGAGGTCATAACCCCACCAACGCCCTCTCATCCTCTCTTCAGATATATGCCAATATTTGATCATTTTTGTAAATTCAAATAATATTTATATTTGGGAAATTCTAAAGTGAGGCAGTTTAAGGTAAGGTTAAAATACGGACCTATATAAATTCTTATAAAAATGGTAAGAATTTATGTAAGACTAGTAATAATTTAGGTAGAACCGACAATCTTATTAATTGGGTAATAAATTGTGTAATTACATAAAATTTTATCAACTGAGTAAGAATTTGTGTAATTAAACAAATTATTACCAACTGAGTAAGAATTTATGTAAATATGTCTCATTTTAATTACACCTTAAGGGTGTCTCACCTTAGAACTTCTCATTTTATAGTTGAGGTGTTAAAATTACTATTTGTTAAATAGATAGAGAAACATCATTCTATATGTTAAGGTCTGAATCCTTATTAGGTACGTAGTTGTTTATTGTGAACTTTGAATATTTGAATTTGAAATTTATAAAAAAGTGAAACATTTTTAAAGCGATTTAGAATCTTGGTCATCCAATTTTTTTTATAATTCAATTTTTTAGAACATTTAATGTGGATTTAGATTTAAATAGTGTTACTTAAAATTTTCAAAGATAAAAAAATAGATTCAAATTTATGGACATGTTTGTTATTCCGAATAATTAAAAAGATGCATATATCCTACATGTTGTCTTTAATCAAGGATGAGTCTGTCAAGCTTGATGAGCACTGATGACACTAACGACGAGCACCGATGACACTAACGACGAACACCGATGAGCATCATTAGTTCAATTTATAAAGATTAAAAATTTAAAGAATTCACCGTATAATTATAAATTATTTGAAATCAAATAATTAAAATATATTATTTTATTTTTAATTTTTTTTAAATATAAATTAAAATACCTATCTACCCATAAATTACAAAACCCTAAATTTTGTTCATTTAAAATTTAAATCGCCGCCACCGTAGTTGTCATCCCCGCTGCCCTGCCACTGTTTCAGTAAATGAATTCCAGCGAATAATACAAATGCTTGTTTATTAATAAACGAAAGGATAATGTTTTAGTTCCAATGACTAATAATCTAAACGACATTGTTCGTTTATTAATTAGTTCCACCGACTAATACAAATTCTAAACCCAACATATGAGATTTCTTAATTTACAATTGTGTCTTAGTTCCGGTGACGACAAAAGGATAATGTTTTCTCTTAGTTTCAGTGTCTTAGTTTCATAGAAAATGTTTTCTTTTGTTAATTTTCTCTTGGTTCCAGTGACGATCATTTAAGTACGGCGGCCATCAGAGGTAACGACGGTAACATCAGGAGGTAGTGGCAGCGGCGGCGACGACGGCTTAAATTTTAAATGAACACAAATTAGAATTTTGTAATTTAGGAATAGATTGGTATTTTGATCTATGTTTAAAATAAAATTAAAAATAAAATAATATGTTTTAATTAATTTACCTTTTAATTTTTAAATAATTTATAATTATACGTTGAGTCCTTTAAATTTTTAATCTTTATAAATTGAATTAGTAGTGTTCATCGGTGCTCATTGTTAATGGTGCTTATCGGTGATAGTCGAGCGTGGCAGAATTTTCCTTTAATCAAAATATAATCTAAACTTTAATTCAATGATTGGTCTTTTAGTCAAAAAAATTATCATTTAGAATTTTAAATGGATGAAAAAATTGTAATTATCACTTAAAATTTAGTGTGAAAAATTTAATGAAAGATGTCATTAACTAATTATTTTATTAATTTCTACACTAAATTTAATGAGTTTGACCACTCAAGATATCATATTAGCTGGGTCATCTACTCAGTGGGTATACAAGATTTTATACCTGTCCCATTTAATATGTCCAGTATTGACTTTTTTTGGGTCAACTTTTTTTTTAATTTTGGCTCGTTATTACTTTAAATTTATTATTAATAAAAATGTGAAAAATATGTTTTTAAAATATATATTTTATAAAATTTAAATAATTTAAATATTTAAAATAATTATGGTTAAAGTTAAAAAATCGCTTTTAAAAAGTCAATACTAAACATACTGAGTGGGACGTGAGTAATATATTTTTCAATATACAATTTTCAAAACAATAAATGTAATACAATTAATGCATCTTTTATCCATTAATAATTTTTAAGATACAATACAATTAATATTTTCAAGATTATAAACACAATAAATAATTTTCAAAACTATAAATGTATTATAATTAATATTTTATTTTTTAATATAATAAGAAGAGAGACTAATCTGTTAGGCTCGATCGTCATAACCGAAATGCTTGCCAAGTGTGGAGAAGATTGGACGTTTGGGTGTTTTTGTAGAAGCTAAAAATATAAGAGTTAAACACAATGATTTAGAGTGGTTCAGCTTTCTAACACAAGGATTTGTGGAGAAGATTGGACGTTGGGTGCGTTTGGTTGACGAAATGTAAGATTACGGTAGAAATAAGATTCTCGGAATGTAACATTAACTGACACATTATTGGTAATGTTACATTATCTTGTTTGGTTTATTTGGTAGGAATGTAAGATTACTCTGTTTGGATGAAGGTATATAAGATTATCTAGAAGTAAAATTTATTAAATTGTCCATGTGTTATTTTTTCTTTTTTACATGTTAAACTTTTAATATTAAATTAAAAATACATGCACAAAAAGTAATAGAACTATTTTTGTTACCCTAGTTAGAACTTGCAAAAACTATATATTAATCATATTATTAATATAATTATTATTTTAACTATTTTTCTAAAAATATATTTTATATTTACATACCCACGTTACCTTCTATTAAAATATTTTTGTGAATTTTTAAATACTAAACGTTTAATATGTTCAAATTTTTTAAAATTTTATTACTTGTATCTTTCAAAAAAAAATATTAGTTGTTACAGATTGGCAAGTAAATTAAAGTAAATAGTAAAATAACTCTAAGAGTTGTATAATATTGATAAGAATTTTAGATCATAAGTTTAACCTACTAAAATGTTTTATAAGATGATAAATATCTTATAAATTAAAGAATAAAATTCAAAAATCAACTCCTAACTTAGTAACTTATTAGTTTCAAGCAATATGCAATCCCAACATATAATCTATAAACATTATAAATATAATATTAATAAAAATATAATAAATATTAAAACAACATTTAAATGCACGTAACGTTAAATTAATATTAAATAAAAAATATTTAATTAATTTACCCCCACACAGTGGCGGATATTTAATCATCTCATTAAATTTAATAAATGATCATATGAACAAAATTTATTAACTTTATGGGAAATATGGTCTAAAGGGGTGAGAATTGACAAATAGCTAAGAAATCAAAGGGAATCACATCTTACAATTTAATGAAAAATGCACTATTGTTGAGAATGTAATATTACCCCTCAGTGGAAATACACTCAACCCAAATGTGGTTATGTAATTCTGAAAAAAAATCATTCCTCTGATAATGATCTTTTTCACGAACCAAACATCCCCTCAATGTCATAGTTAACCAAAGATGACTCTCCTTTAATAACGTGGAAAAATGATAATTTCCGTCAATAATTTTTATTTAACCCACTTACCTAATTTTTAACCCCTTTTTACCTATGTTAACCAGAGTATAATGTCAAAAAGTATCTTAACGTTTGATTGAGTAGTTATTTTGACATATTTTTTATTTTTTTGAAGCACTTTAACCTTCAATATTTCATTTTAGGCTAAAATTACTCATATGGATGAAAACTATTAGTCAACTATTAATTTTTTAATGGTCTAAAGGTGATTACAAGGTAGTATTTGTTCATACATATTTTTAATCCTTTGACAATACGCATACACTGTTAGTCAACTATTGATAAATGACTTTGAATGACATGATAAACATACACGACATTGCATAATGACATAGTATTGTCATATAAACAAATGTGCTTACTTGACATAATGACACATCAATCAAAAATAATTTTATAAACTTATAAAAAAATATAAAATCAATTTTCTTGTTGGAGACTCAAATGGTGGATATGTACGAGCATGATAACTTATATGTTGTTCTATATCTCCATGAATTTAGGAACTTTTACTTGTATTGTATTATTTGGTCTACGTACTGGAACTGATAACATTCGAAATTATGCAGGATTATACATAAAAGATTCTTTTTTGGTGACACGCGTCGTAACGTGTCAAGAATAATTTCATTCTTCCAAATAAATAAATGAATTAAATTAAGTATAGATAGGGAAGTAGGAGTCGAACCCACAAGGACTTGGACTTTTTTTGTTGCACCTTTGACGTTTCTGAACCAAAAGATGATGGGATTGAGTTTGTGTGATTTGGGGGGGGGGGTTGCAATGAAATGTAATAATTTAAGAGAGCAAGAAGAATGATTTAAAGATGTTAAAACTAATAATAGAGATATTCAGCCTTGGCTAAGCTTTGACTTGTTCTACTTGGTTCATTGGTAGAGATTTTTTATTTCGAAAAACTTGTTGGCAAAATTACTACAAGGTCAATCCTTGAGTTTTCTTTGTAAACTGAATTTCCAAACCCAATTTTTAGCTTCAGTTTTGATAATTCTTCTAAACCAACTCAATGTTTGAGAAAACAAATTCTTTAAGCTCGTAACCAACTCGAAAAGTTATTTCTATAAAAACGATTTGATCTCATTTTTCCTTAGTAATCTATTTACTAAGTGTGTTCCTTGGAAGTCGGATTTGTTTCAATAACCGATCATCCCTCCCACTTGATAAATCAAAACAATTGTTTTCTCCAAATTCAATCTTTGGGTTTAAAAATCATTTTGATTTTGAAAATAAAGTATGAAGAAATCGAGAAAAATTTCCAAAAAGTTTCCGAAAATAAAGCATAAATTTGAAAGAGAAATGATTCAAGTGATGAATTCAATTGAATGATGCTTGATTGATTGATTGATGAACAAGTCTTACATCAAAAGGGGTATTTATAGTGTTTCAAATAATCTAGGTAAACTTAAATGATAATTAAAAATTAAACAAAATAATTATCCAAAGTTTAAAATTTAAAATTCAAAAATTCGGAGATAGGCTATCTGATAAGCGGCTTGATAAGCTATCACTGCTGCTGATGTGGCGTCTAGTCAGCTTTCATGCCCTGATTCATGCCCATGACTCCAGCATTTTCTGTAGCATTCCAGCTTATTTCCAGCATTACATCCCCTGCATGAAAATAACGTAAAACAACCCAGTTAAGTCCCTCAAACTTGTATTTAATCGAAATAAGGACCAAAAACACAACCAAAATAAATACTCATCATTTGGCTCTCTTTTTAACTCTATATGATCATTTTATTAAGTCATTTCAAGTTGTTTATCATTAGTTGACGAAAAATTTTTATCTATAAAAGAACAATTTTAACTTAAAATAAAACATTATATATTAAAGTACTTCAAAAAAAAGAAAACTAAAATGTCTACTTGATAAAACGTTAGAAACATTTCTTGATAGGCAAAATGACAAAAGATGCCCCAAACGTTTGCATGTTTTGTCATTTGGCCCCCTATTCTTTTTTTGGGTCCAAATATGCCCCTAACGATTGCTTGTTTTGTCATTTGGCCCCCTATTCTTTCTTTTGGTCCAAACATGCCCCCAACGTTTCATTCGTAGTCCAAATATGCCCCCAACGTTTTAATTTGGTCCAAATATGCCCCTGTTAGATGGAAACTGTCAGTCAACTGACGCTCAACAGTTGATGCTGACTGGACTTGCCACGTATTGAGATCTACTGATACCACGTCAAAAAAAATTATAAGTCGTTGACCGTCAGTTGATTGACTATTTACATCAAACATGGGCATATTTGGACTATGAATGAAACGTTAGGGGCATATTTGGACCAAAAGAAAGAATAGGGGGCCAAATGACAAAACAAGCAAACATTAAAGCCATATTTGGACCCGAAAAAAGAATAAAAGGCTAAATGACAAAACATGCAAACGTTGAGAGCATCTTTTGTCATTTTACCTTCTTAGTATCGCGACAATTTGTAATATTTATTACAGAGATGAGATGGTTGAGATCATAGCCATTAATGTAGGACCCACGTGGTAATAATATCATTAAGATCGTAGGGTGGAATTATGTTGTCCCTTAGAGATTAGGGGACCACAGTTATAGCTATTTAATTATTTTACTTATATAATAAAAAAACGATAAAACAACACACAAATATTTAAATCTGTGGAGTTTGATGCACGTGATTGAGAATTTGAGACGAGGCATGGAGAAACATCATAGGTCGGCTGGTCGGATACTATATGGAATGACAGAATGTGAGCTTTTTGACTTTAAGCTGTAAATAGTGTAAAGCTGTCCATGGCCCAACTCGGATGGTTTGACTCAGAATATAGTTTCATTTCAATTCTCGGACTAAATCTTCTAACGTTCAATTGAATTAATGTTAGAAAAAAATGCATTATTATCAACCCTTTTCATTTTGGATTGTTTATATATATATACACACATATACATCTATTTTATATGTATATAAAACAGATAATTAACGAGTGGTCAAGTGAAAAAGTGGATGTTGTTCATCTTAGGAGATCTGGGTTCAATTGTTTTGTCTGCAATGCATGTGCATTATCAAAAGGTTAAGAATATATGTGAACATTCACAAACACCACATTGTAATCACTTTTAGACTATTCAAAACTACATTTACCATGTAGTAATTTCAAGTTGACTGACATAGTCGTTAAATTTTGTGTACTTCAGTCGTATTACCATGCCAATGATGACGAATCGATTTTGATGACGTGATAGTACAAATGAAGAGTTTTTCGAATTAATTAATTATTTTAAAATTATATATTAAAAAAATCAACGTCAATTGTAGTGTCACATTATCAAGATTGACTCGTCATCATTTTATTGGAGAATGTTAATTTATTAAAAGAACATGACATATTGACATGTTAATTCAAATGTTAATTATTTAACGACAGAGTGTCTAACATAGAAAAAGACTGTTGATGATAATGGTTATATTAATCAACGACAGTTAAATGGTGAGATTGATATAACTTAATAATTTAAGGATTAAATTGACAACATTAAAAAAGAAGAGACAACAATACCAACTTTAGAAAGACTATGATAACTAAATTTATACAATTAAAAAGAATGAGCAAAATGATTGTTTTAAAATTACTTTAAAAGTAAAATTACCCTTCAAGTCTAAAATACACATAAATGTGAGATGAGAACGAGCAAATATTTATCACAATTGTTCCGTTTCCATTACATGTAAGGATGACGACTTTACTATTTGTAATTTATATGAAATTTGAATTTGTAAATTTATTTTAAAATTTGAATATTTCTATTACTCACGCTCATATATCTTAAAAATAAATTCTTACATTTAGAATAAACCAATACGAAATTTATGTAGTACTGATACGGATTGATGTTATTTTGCTCGACTCTACTCAGGCTTTTTATAAAGGGGTAATTAAGTTTTTTGAATATTAAAAGGGTAATTAATTAAATATTAATCAACTTGTTGATTGAGATTATTGGAGTGTGGATTGTGGGGTTAGTGATATCACTGACACTGACTACCATATAAATTAATGAGTTAATAAATCCCAAAGACGTTGGGAGTGATAACCACACACACTTAATAATAATAATAATAATAATAATAATAATAATAATAATAATAATAATAATAATAATAATAATAATTGCTTTGGTGGTAAGATTAAATATTGTTTTAAAAATAGAATATTTTTTTTGAACCAGAAAAAATAAAATATTACTCAACAGAAAATGTTAAAAATAATAACATGTAAGTAAAGTTAAAAAAATTAATTCATTTTGAAGCATATCTTTTTGAAAGCTAAAGTGATTACAAGTAGTATCTATTCTGAGAATATATTTTCAATCATTTGGCAAAGGATGCTTAATTACTCTACTGCAACTGTGGGTGCTCTAACCCATGACCTCTAGGAATAACAATCGTTCTCTTAACAACTGAGGCAAATTGATTCGTGTATCTTAAAGCATATTAAGTTATAAAAATTAATTTTACAATAATAATTTAAGATTCACGAGTTAAAGTTCACGAGTAAAGTTAAGAATTGCTCAAACATACTATTTTTTGATAGTAAATGATCTTTAATTAAATCAATTCAACTATATTTTAAACGAACAATATTTAATTTATTGGTCAACTCAACAACATTGCAAAAAATTCGAATATATAGATAATAATGGTGAGTATTTGATCGAGTTGAGTAAAAAAGATTGAGTTAGTCAAGTTGATAAGTCTTATTTTATTACACACATTTTATTTAAAAAAAATTTGAGTCGAGTATGAAATTCGAGTCAATTTTCTGTTCAAATGTAATTGTAAGCATTTACCATGTTATGATATTGCTTAATTTCAATTTAAATAGTTTCCTATAATCATATTGGAATTACAATAAAATCAACATAATTACCAATTATAATTTGAGTCAATATCTAACAATATACCAAATAGAATTGAGGACTCAGACTCGAACTTGAAAATCAATCCACTAATTACTAAAGACTTCGAATTATTCGAAGGTTCATTTTATAACTCAAATTTTATTTGAAAATTTTCGAATTAAGTCAAATTTTGTTCATATACGTAGGTAATAACAAACTCCAAAAAGGTGTAGGAAAGCACATATTATTGGCATTGACAAATATTCCATATTTACTGTCTTTCCTCATTGCAGAGTGCTTATAGGATAAATGAGTTTAGCTGCTAATACCAGATAGAAAGTGAACAAGGAAATCTCTTTTCTTTATATCATCTAAACACATCAATTATCTCAATGGTAGTGTAAATATGCCTTCAAGTGGTGAAATGAGATAGTGTTTTTCTTAAGATAAGAAGATATTGTCACCCGATTATCGTGCTAATCGAGTTCGATTGAGCTTGTCTCTAATGGAACAAAGGCTAGTTACTAAGCATGGTTGACAGAATGGAAAACTGTATCCCGTCCATATCAGACTGGTTATACTTGTGGAGATACGAATATGAGTCGAATACGGGCGAATAATTCCCTCAGAATCCACAAACGAGTGACTGTTGGTCTACATGTGTCCATATAGCTTGCAAGTTGCAACAGATTGTTTAATTTACTGGACTACATGTTCTTCAATATCTTAATGTACTAGTGAAAGGAATGCTGGTCAAAGGCAGCCAGTTCTCTTTGCTCAAAAGGAATGATTGGACAGTGAAATCCATGGCAGTCGCTCTGTCGATTTTGCGGTAACCCTTCCAATTAACCCTCGCGCCGAGGTTAGCACCGGGGCCACGGTTGTTGTACTCACCATAGTAGATGGTTTCTTCGTAATCGACTTTGTCAGGTCCATTGAAGTGCATCCATCCTTCAGGCCTAATGAAGTCTCCTAGTGCCGACTCCATGATAACCGTTGTAGAGAATTTCTTCCGTGGCCTGCCCAAGTATGTCGCGATTTTGAACCTGTCGTCGAAGAGCTTCTGCTCAGGGACAATCCTGCAGTTTTGGATCACAATGCCGGTGTTCTCATCGATGTAGTCCTTGCCCTGCGCTGTCACGGTGTTGAATTGATTATGCATTGCTCTCCTCACAATGAGCAATGAGTTCTGGATAATGGTAGGGGAGTCACCGAAGATGAAGTCAATGGATCCCGAGATGACACAATTGCGGAAAAACTGACGATTTGCTTGATTGTACAATGTGTCTTGGTAGGCATCCATCCTACAATTGAAGAAGGCCGACTTATCCGATTGAACGCGCAACGCCACGGCCTGGTGCTTTTCAGGGCCAGCAGTGTTCTGGAATCCCATGGATTTGGCAATGAATCCATTTCCAATAGCAGCTGAGAATCATGATGAATTAATCGGTTCGAGTGGTCTTTTGCAAGATTATGTGATACAAAAAAACAGAATGATCTGAGTTCTTAGAAACATACCGAAAGTGGCAGTCCGCCATGTAGTAATTCCACCACCACCTTTTACACCCTTGCGACCGGTGACAATAGTTGTTCTCGGGCCATCACCGTACATGAGGATATTGGTGTATTCTTTGTCTACGGTGATGTACTCGTCATAGATTCCAGCCTTGATGTATATAACATGCCGGACTTTGGACCGTTTGGGAGCGGCAGCCAAGGCTGCACCGATGGTCTTGAACTGGCCACTGCCATCTTGGGCCACAACAGCATTCGGTAACAAGTTGCTGTCATCAATCCTTGCCAAAAGACGTCGGTCTTTAACCGAGAACCATGACGGATAACCACCGTTCGCAACGAAATTAAAAAGTTTACGGCAGTTAGGATTATGCAACTTAACATCGAATTTGGAAAGAATGTCCACCAAATGTGTTACAATCGTCAAGGCATTGCCTGTGAGTTCCCTAGCCTCAACAATACCCTTCTGCAGGGTTTCTTTCATTCTGCTGTCGTGTTCGAAACCATCCAAGCACGATTGTTGGTACGAAATAACAGCGCTCAACCAGGTTCTTAGATCATTTACGCGTTCGTAAATGTTGTATATTTCACTGTTGTTAACATCAAAGTACGATGCCTGAAGTGAATCGACAGCGTAGTTCATCATATCCTTACAATCATCCAAGGCCATGTTCGTGAGGCTATTGTTATTGGACCGAACAATCAACGAATTGGAGTAGTGTAAGAACTTCTTTACCGCTTCCTTGGCTGCCAAGATAGCCTTGGCAACGAGCACTTTAGGATCAGTGCTATTAGCGGAGCAGAGAGTCTTGTAACAAGATTCTTGGTAATCAGTAGATGAACAAAACTTAGACACTACCTTCAAAACCAGAGACAGTTTGTTTTTATTATCGTGATTGCGACCAACCGTAGTTACGACACCAACGATGACCGACACAAAAAGAAGGATCGAAATCCCAGCAACGAGCACTTTCGTCGACATCTTTGCTAATTTCTTTTTCTTTCTTCTCGTTTGATGAAATCCATTATGGCTGGCAATGAGTTTTATAGCATGGAAAGAGACATTAATATGTTACAACGTTAGTGGTTATCACTAAATTTAGACAAAGAACAAGGGTGTTTTGATTTTAGTTTTGATCTTCATCAATGAGTTCACTCGGCTCTAAATTTATATTTTTAGTTTCCCGTTTACCGTTTGATTCATTTTTTATTATTATTTTTTTTAGCTCGACAACATGCATGATTTATTAAAAGAATATCATGCATAGCCATCACTGCCATAAGCCTCGTTAAAAACCTCTCTAGAACCTATGTAGAGGAAAAGAGTACTCATGGTAGTGTGAAAGAACGGATAAACACCAATACAACAAATGAACATGAACCGAAAAGATCCCACCCCTAATACAATCCAAAAAAACTCAACCAAAACGCTTAAACCATTCAGGTTGGTCGACACCACTCTTAGCAAGGGCATCCACCAATTTATTCGCCTCTCGGTATACATGATGAAAGCAAACAACAGTCAACGCGGCACAAGCCTCATCAATCCGTCGCAACCATCTCCAAAATTTCCACGGTCGCTTCTCATGGTGTAAGACCCATGCAATGGCCGTTGTAGAGTCCGATTCAATCACAAGTGGCATCTGTAAACCATTCGATCCAAGCATCATCTCTAAAGCAAAGCAGATGGCTTGTAATTCCACTTCATTCGAATCTGCCATTCCAATCGGCCCCGAGAACAAGGCTAGGATATGACCAAACTCATTGCGCAAAACTCCACCACACCCCGCTTTACCCGATTTCCCTCTAGCTGACCCGTCAACATTGAATTTCAACACTCCTGTAGGCGGCATCTCCCAACTAATGTTCGCCCGTCTCGAGTCACTTTGTGGCTGAAAATCACAAAGCCATGGGCATTCCCACCACGTCGCTTCCATTACCACACCTGGGGGTAAACCAGTCCGCACCCAATACATCTATCGTAACTTAATCAAGAAAAACAATTCACCCGCACTCGCCCGTGTTCCATTGAATAGACAATTGTTCCTCGCCAACCACAACGACCATACAACCGCCGCGCAGCTTGCCAACCACCACTCCATCACCCTACCAGTAAAGAAGCTGTCAAAGCATTGCTCCATTAATCCCACAAACGCTCTCGGATGTACAATTACCACTCGCCACCATCGAAAAAAACACAGCCAAATCTTCCACACAACAAGGCAACGAAACACAATATGCTCCAATGTTTCCTCCACCGTACGACACCAACAACACATGGCTGATTCCGCCGCAATCCGCATCCCTCGGCCTTGCAACATGGCCATCGTCGGCAGCCTATCAAGCAAGGCAAACCACAAAAAATGTTGAACTTTAGGAGGAATTGACAGCTTCCAAATCGCGGCCAGCTCGACATTCACCTCAAGACCAAATGATTGCATCAAATTATACAAACCAACCACATAAAATTCACCCATATCCGAAGGTTTCCATACGAGTCTATCCACAAAATTGAGACAAAGACGAAAACCCCGTACACATGCCCTGAGTTCGCACACTTGATCAGCCTCAAAAGAGCGCAGGGCTCGTCCAAAAAATGGCTCCATTCCTCATGTTCAAAGCTGCCCTCTCTCATGTAATCCTTGACTAGCGCCCTTTTATTAATCGCCAAGCGAAATAATCTCGGGAAAGCCACATGCAAAGAGTCTACTATACACCAATTGTCCTGCCAAAATAAAATCTTCTCACCATCGCCCAACATCCAACGAAATTGCGAATTCCCCATAAATCGACGCACCTCCTCATCACCCTGTACTTCCACTATTTGTCTCCAAACCGTGGACATCTTTCTAACCCCTACAACATTAGGTTGCCATCGGATGACATTACTACCATACTTAGCGTCAATAATCGCGTGCCAAAGAGAATCGTCATTCATCGCATAACGCCAACTCCACTTAGCCAACAAAGCCAAGTTTCGAGCGCGTAAATCCACCACGCCCAACCCCCCATATCGTCTAGGCCGACAAGCAATAGACCATTTTACACGGCTCATTTTGATTTTTGTATCCGATCCTCCCCATAAAAACTTGTGCCTTATCCGATCAATTTTGGTGATTATACTCTGTGGGACCAAAAATAACCCCATGTAATATAGTGGCAGCGCCAACAACACAGAGTTAACCAAGATCAATCTCCCTGCAAAAGACAATGCATCACGCTTCCATCCCGCCAAGCACTTACGGAACCGTTGGAGTAAAGGATCCCACATTTGCAAACTCTGCGGATTAACACCCAATGGTAAACCCAAGTACTTAATCGGCAAATCAGCACACTCACAACCCAAAATAGATGCAACAGTCGCTACTAACTCTTCTTCCACTCCTACCCCATACAAGCTTGATTTGGCATAATTAATTTGCAACCTAGAAGCATATTCAAAACATGTCAAAATTCGCTTCAAATTTCTAGAATAACATACCTTTGCTTGAAAGAACATGATTGTATCATCCGCGAACTGTAAGTGAGACACGGCACAACCCGCCGCCACCGACACTCCTTTAACCACCTCTAAGTCTGTCGCATTACGCAGAAACTGGTGTAACATCTCCGCCACAATCACAAACAACAATGGTGATAGAAGATCACCCTGTCGTAGCCCCCTATGCATCGAAAACTCCCTAGTCGGGGAGTCATTCACTAAAATAGATAGTCGTGATGTACTAACACATTCCAACATCAAACTACGCCACACCAACCAAACCCCATTCGAATCATGACTTGGTTTAAACAATCTCATTTAATGCAGTCATATGCCTTCGCAAAGTCAAGTTTCAGAATCAAACCCCTTCACTAAACTTCCTCTTCTATAGAGAATGTATCGTCTCATTTGCTAACATTATACCATCCAATATTTGTCATCCCTTTATGAATGCCGTCTACACATCACTAATCAACTTTGGCAATACGGATTGCAACCGCCTCGCCAAACATTTGGCCAAGATCTTATATAGAGAATTAAGTAAACATATTAGCCGAAAATCCCCCATAACTTTTGGATCATCCTTCTTAGGAATCAGGACCACAAATGTCGAATTCACTCCTCGCGGCAACTTACAAGATGCACAAAATTCATTCACAAATTGGAGCACATCCGTCTTAAGAAATGACCACCCTCGCTTATAGAATTCAAAGGTAAAACCATCGGGTCCTGGTGCTTTAGAACCTTCACAGCCCCAAATTACCTCCCTCACCTCATCTTCTGTAAATCCAACTTCCAAACTAACAGCGTCAAATTCGCTTAAACAGTTAAAACTCACGGCTGCATCCAACGAACCAGCCACTTGTATCCGTTAGAAATGTTGACGGAATTCGCGGAAAAAATATCCATTTAATTGCTTCGACTCTGTTAACCAACCACCTCGCGATATCACCCCCTAATCGTGTTCCTCATCGCTCTAACCCTTGCTACTCGATGGAAAAACTTTGTATTTTGATCACCCTCCTTCAACCAAGCCATGTGCGATTTTTGTCGCCAAACCGACTCGCGAAACCTTGTTAGCTGCCATAGCTCAGCATTCAGCTGCCACCTCTCCGCCATATCCTCCCAAGATGCCGATCCATCCGCGACTCTGTCATCCAACCCATCCAACTTTTGAGTAACATAACCAATTCTAGCTTCAATATTGCCAAACGAAACCATCCTTCCATTGCTTGAGGAACGCCTTCATCCCACACAATTTCGCCAACATGCCCAGCTCACCCCATCCCTCATTCAACTCACCCATCCGCAACCATTCTTTCTCCATCATCCCCACAGACTTCTTTGACGCCAGCCACGCATTCAGGAAACGAAACGGACGCGGTCCACTATTCATTGGATCACTAGCAAGCAAAAGAGGCAAGTGATCCGACAAATCTCGCGGCAATGCTAACACCCTTAAATCCCCATACTTCGCAGTCCACTTCGACGAGATTAGAAAACGGTCAATGCGGCTACATTGCTTGTCCAGTCCGAACCATGTGTATTGCTTCGCCTGCAGCGGGATATCGATTAAAGCATTTAATTCCACAAATTCATGAAATAACACCATACCTCGAGACATAAGTGCACAACCACGCCGTTCTTTTGGATGTAAAATCATGTTAAAATCCCCCCAACACACCACGACAAAGAACTATCGGACATTTCCTTACTCAGCGAATTCCACAACTCCTCTTGTTCCCCTAACACACACGGTGCATATACGCCAATAATTCCACATCGGCACTCATCAAGAAGCCATTCACCCTCAATCTTCACAAAACCTGCTCCCAATTTAATTGACTTTGCCGCAAATCGAGCCATATCCCACACAATTAATATTCCCCCTGACCTTCCTATAGACGCGACAAACGCATCTGAACTCCAAATCCGGCCAACCAATTCACCCGTAATTTCTTCAAGTTTTGTTTCTTGTATAATTAGTAACTCACATCTATGTTGTCGCACAAGAGTATGCAATGCTCTTCTCTTCGATGCCGAGCCCAATCCCCTCACATTCCACGACAACATCCGCATTCCGCGTTGCTATTGTTGGCCCTCACGGGCTGCGATCATCCTAGCAATATCTTGTACAATCTCATTCTCATTCCCTACAGTTTCCGCGCCAATATATTTCCCCAATACCAATGTCTCACGTGCTTCCTTTAGGATCGATCTTTTCCGATTTTCAAAATCCGAATCCGATAAAGAACCGTTGGCAATTCCTTGCGATCGAATGACATTCTTTTTTGGACGTCCCCGACCTCTTTTACTCAAGCGTTGTTCTGCCTCTTGCCGTTGTTCAGGGGATAGAGAACTCAAAAGAATTTAAAAAAATTGTCTCACCCGACGTAGTTCCCCATTTGCTTCAACTATTGTTGCTTTACCAGCCCTTTGAATTTCGGATCGTGGCCCATCCATCAGCGGTCGAGGCTCATTATCACTTTGTCCATTTTGTACTATCATCCCAGATTTTTGCCACTGTGCCTCATCGCTCATGCTCGACCCATAGTCCCTCCCGACCATGTAAACATGTTCCTTCTCGGGTCGTGCAACCACGCCAACATCCTCGTTCGCCATCCAGCTCACCTCCCTTGATGTCACCTCCAAAGCTTTTCCATCAACAATACAATTATCCGTCCACAATCGATTCCAATGTACCACATTTCCCCCCGCCCCCGAGAATGAGTCTGGGACAATTGTGCCATCCAATCCCATCTCCTTGTCTCCCTTAGTCATACTATCAAGGGGTATTTCGTCACTAGCCTTGTCACTTCCCGTCTCCGTAACACTTGCGTTCTCCGTAACCCCACAGCAACAATCACATTTCGTTCCCAAGGACTCCTCCATCTCGGCAATTCGCACACGAAATGTATGCTCGCCCACTTGCAAATCAATCACCGTATCAATATTTTCTATCCAATCCGTTTCAATTTGGAAACGACATCTTTCAAACGACGACGACGCCATAGTTTCAGCATCCACTTGTACTAACTCCCCCCATAGTTCAGCAATGTTCTTACAAGTTCCTTCGGACCACGCGTGAATCGGAATGCCGCTCGCTGATAACCAAACTCGGCGATTAGGCATCCCCAATTTAGAATCCCAAATCATTACATTCTCCAACCAACAATCAAACGAATTTTCCTCCAATAATCGCTTCCGAATATCCGTGTTATCGAACATCAATAAGACCATCGATCGCGCGGCTCTCATAATCGAAAAACCCTCTAATTTTGCTTTTTTGAATTCAGTTGCCAGTTCTTTAATACGAGATGGTTTCCTACAGAAACCCACATCGCAATTTCGTAATATGTCGACTTTGTCAGTATCAATCATGCCCTCCACCACTCTCACTTCGGTCGTCGTCTTCCACACTTCCTCCCGCACTGTACTCGCGCGATTCGACTGCGATTGTGTCCTATCCGGTTTTGATTGATCCCCTCTCCGTTGTGATTCGCCTGATTTCTTCTTCCAATACTTGTCGCGTAGATCCCTTTGTGCGTATGTCACCCTAATCCACGATCCATACAACCTAAAGCCATCAAGTCTCTCAATTACCCTATCCACGTCTTCTTTCGATCCCATCCTCACGAACCCAAATCGTTTCCCGTCACGGGATTTCTTCGTCGGAACGAATACATCCACCACAACACCGTGCCTATCAAACACTTGCCAAACGCCCTTCCAATGCAATTGTAACGGGAGATTCATCACAAACAACGTCCAAACCCTCCTCCTCTGCGAACCCTCTTGGGATTTCCCAGCCAACGCCATACTTACGGAATATAGGAAGTTTTTTTGAGAGAGTAAATTCTTACTTTTTAAAACGATAACAATCTTCCATTTTTCATTATTATTGTTTGGTTCATCTTGCCATATCTGAATTCGTAGCTGTTAGACATTGGTTTATATTACTGTTTGTACCCGTGTGAGTTACTGGTTGGTTCTTGCTGATTATTGTCGAAAATTCTGTATTGGCTGCTGTTGGAATGTGATTATAATTTAACAGTCAAGTATCCATGGAAGAAAATATTTAAGAGTTCAATTAGATAAAATAAGGTGTTTTCTTGTCCAAGAGAGACTTGAAATTGCACCCGAAAACATATAATTTGGCCGTCTTACTTCCAACAAAAAAGAAGTCCGAATAAGCAGTGTAAATGCAGAATAAACATGTAAAGCTATGAAGAAAAACGAAAGTGAGAATGAAGAATACTTTCGATTCATGTTTCCCCCAAATAAAAATGGATGAAGTATGTTACCAATTTGAGAACTATTGACAATGCATGTCTAATTACTCTAACTGTAGCTGCTGGTATTCAAACCTACTTTTAGTGTGTTGATTCGTGCCAAGTATCCTACTTTTACTGTGTAATTTCAGCTCAATATGATTATATCCCGAGAATCAAATTGAAGAAGGGGAGCAAGGAAAATGTTCAGCATTAACGTGCCAATTAACCGGTTTTGTTTTTTTTTTTGATAAAATTAACCGGTTTTGTTAACTTCAAGCCTATATAACAAATGTAAATCATATGAGTGCCGATTGTTTGGTGTGAACTGTTTAAATTTATTTCTTTAAACGTGGTTTGATGTTTTGAATATTTTTTTGAGATTTTATTATTAATAAAATAAATTAATTAAGTTTTTAAAAATATTATATGAGTGGCTAAAATTTGTCAAATAAATTTAATTTTATTACTAGCTCAGGAAAAAAAATAACCCTTCTAATGAATCTCTTCTACAATTGAAAATTTATTGGACTACATGGTCATCAATATCTCAATGTAGCAGTGAAAGGAATGCCAGCCAAAGGCAACCAAGTATGTCGCGATCTCGAACCTGTCGTTGAAGAGCTTCTGCTCGGGGATAATTCTGCAGTTTTGGATCACGGTACCGGTGTTCTCGTCGATGTAGTCCTTGCCCTGTGCTGTCAGCGTGTTGAATTGATGATCCATTGGCCTCCTCACAATGATCAATGAGTTTGGATAATGGTAGGGGCGTCGCCGAAGATGAAATCGATGGTTCCCGAGATGACACAGTTGCGAAAAAACTGGCGATTTGCTTGATTGTGCAAGGTGTTTTGGTATGAATCCATCCTACAATCGAAGAAGATTGATTTTTCTGATTGAACACGAAGAGCCACTGCTTGGTGCTTTCATGTGTTACAATCGTCAAGGCATTGCCTGTGAGTTCCCTAGCATCAATGATGCCCTTCTGCACAGTTTCTATCATGTTCGAAACCATCCAAGCACGATTGTTGGTGTGATACAACAGCGCTCAACCAGGTTCTGAGATCATTTACGCGTACATTAATGTCATATATTTCACGGTCATTAACGTCAGAGTACGATGCCTGAAGTGAATCAACGGCATAGTTCATCATATCCTTACAATCCTCCAAGGCCATCTTAGTGAGGCTATTGTTCTTGGCCTGAACAATCAGCGAATCGGAGTAGTCGAAGAACTTCTTCACTGCTTCCTCGGCAGCCGAGATAGCCTTGGCAATGAGCATTTTAGAACCAGTGCTATTAGCAGAGCTGAGAGTCCTGTGGGCTGTGGCAAGATTCAGGGTAATGAGTAAATGAACAAAAACTGGACACTACGTTCATATCCGGAGACAATTGTTCCGTATTATTCCGAGTGCGATGAACTGTAGTAACAACACCGATGACGATTCCGACCACGAGAATGATTGAAGCCCCAACAATAATCACTTTCTTCAACAACTTTTTCATAGTTTGATGAAATTCATAATGTCTGGCAATGAGTTTTATTGCATGGAAAAGAGAGAATGAAGTCTTACAAAATTGTTGCAGATTGGTTATAACGTAGTGGTTTCGAACAAAACGTTCAACTGAATAGTGGCTATTACTCCATTAAATTTAGACAAAGAAAAAACATGTCTGGAATTGCTGTTTGTTAAAATTGAAAAAAAAAAAGAAGGAAAAAAAATTGTTTGCCTACCTGTTAGCAATACTTTAATGTATTACCGATTGTAACTATAATAACTATATCCGAGTATATTCAAATTTATTATTTTTTTATAAATTTAACCTGAAATAAATAAATAAATAAATATGTGGCTATCTGAAATAGGCTTATCTTTCTCACTGCAAAGATGTTTAGAGCAGCGTATTAAAACGCCCACTTCCAAAAACGAAAAAACAGAGGATTTTATCTTAAAAAAAAACAGAGCCATGGCAGCCCTGAACCTCGTTAATGGACGCCAATCTCTCGTTCCTTTTCCCGCCTCCACCATGTTATTTCCGAGACCACCTTCCTCGCCACTCTCTAATTACAGTTTTGCCACTTCATCTGGTAAAAAAGTTTCCTCCTTTTTCAGTGTTCTTCATTATACAATCATTTTTACTGATAAAGTACACTCTTTGAACTGTATTTTACTTCTTTGGACAAGACCCAAGTGATTAGAATAGTTAATTGCTACCTTCTCTCCTTTAATTTGTTATTTATTTATTTTCGCAGTCTTGTTCTTTTTATAGTTCATGATTAGAAGAAAAAATTACTAAGTTTGAGTTTTTTTAATGCAAAGTGTTGAACTTTAAGCTGTAGTTTTAGTTATTAGAGGCTAACAATTCTTATTTGAATGGTGAAATTGTTTGATATTTAGTTCAACTTTGCTTTAAATTTTCTAGCTCACAAGGTGTTTGTTTTTGGGGTCCTTGATTTCGCTTTGGAAGTAAGGGATAACATTTCAAGAACATTGGAATAATTATTTTAGTTTTAGTTTTTTTCTTCTTTTGGAAGTTTAGTATTTTGAGCTCTTTTGATCATTGGAATAATTATTTTCGAGTATTCATATGGTTTTTGCAATTTTATTTGTTTGGTTTTTTGAAGTTTGCATTTGTATATGTGATCTTATATCTTCTACTGATTTTCTTTTTCCCTAGAGAGGGAGTATATCTTTCAGGATTATGCGTTAATTCCTAGATATTTTGTTTTCGAGTAAATGCAGGCTTCCTTTCAAGAACATTGGCCCTTTTCTCTCCTGGCATCTTGGTTTGTAGCAATAGTTCTTCGAGAGGAGCTCGGGGAAATCAATCGAGAATTAGATCAGGTTGCTTTAGTTATTCTTCCAGTCATGCTTTAGCTTTCTTTATCAATGGATATTGTAGTTACCATGTGAATTTTCAGCATCGGTACAGCGAGTCACTGATGAATTGGTGGAGGATGAATCAAAGGATTCTCTTGTCAGTGGGGATTCTATTCGCCAGCGATTTCTTGATTTTTATGCTTCTCGTGGTCACAAGATTATTCCTAGTGCTTCTCTTGTGCCAGATGACCCAACAGTTCTATTGACAATTGCAGGAATGCTTCCCTTCAAGCCAATATTCCTTGGGAAGGTAATTGATCATTTTTAAATAAGCATCATCATCAATAAATAACATTTACTGAATGCTAAAGATGGCAGTTAAATTACTACATTTAAATTAAATTGATATTATTTTGATTGTTTGACCTTGATGTGATGAAACTAGCTCTTTATATTTAGATTCCCAGACAAGTGCCTCGTGCTACTACTGCCCAAAGGTGTATACGCACAAACGACATAGAGAATGTGGGCAGAACGGCAAGACATCATACATTTTTTGAAATGCTTGGGAATTTCTCCTTCGGAGATTACTTTAAGAAGGAAGCAATCCAGTGGTCATGGGAGCTTTCCACCAAGGAGTAAGCATGAATTTATTATAGCTTTATGAATGCCAAATTCAACATCGATTGATTTATTCATTGTTTTTCTCAAGCATGGTGGTTCCTTATCACACATTCAGTTTCTTCCATACGAAAATGAAAGTTGTTTGTGCTTACAGATTTGGGTTACCATCTGAAAGATTATGGATAAGCGTGTACGAGGATGATGACGAAGCTTTTGAAATATGGCACAATGAGGTAATCCAGGATGCACTTTAGCACTTATTTGATTTTTTCTTTTATGAATGTTCCCCTTGTAGATGTTCTCTTTCTATAAGTTCCCTTGATTGATCAATGTGTCTCTTCCATCGTGGCTGTATTCTAGAAGCAACACTTTTAATTTTGGATGGATTAGACAATAATATTTTTCATGTTATGTTAAATGATTTTGTTGATACAAGCTCTCATCAGGTGGGTGTTCCTGTTGAACATATAAAAAGAATGGGTGAAGAGGACAACTTTTGGATGAGCGGCGCTACTGGTCCCTGTGGTCCATGCTCTGAGATTTATTATGATTTCCATCCTGAGAGGGGAACTGCTGATGTGGTTGGTACTTACTTCAGGCAATTCTTTTATTTCTTTCATTTGGGAAGGTGGTTAGCCATTGGTCAGGTTACTCGTAGGTCTCTCATTCCAGTTCTTTTCTTTCCCTTAACCTGGGTGAGTAATATGCAGGATCTTGGGGATGATACGAGATTTATAGAGTTCTACAATCTGGTATTCATGGAATACAATAAAAAGGATGATGGAACACTCGAGCCCTTAAAGCAAAAGAACATAGATACTGGTCTTGGCTTGGAGCGTATGGCACGCATTCTTCAAAAGGTATTTATGATCTTTTTTCTTCTCTCTCGTGTCAAACTAAAATCATATTCCACTGAAGGTTATACCTCATGAGCATCATTTGTGAAGCTATATGCTTTGAAAATTAAAATCAACTTTTTTTCTTCTTTTTTTGCAGGTTCCTAACAACTATGAGACTGACTTGATTTATCCAATTGTAGAAAAGGCATCGGCACTGGCTAATATCTCATATCCCTTGGCAGATGAGCAAACAAAGTTGAAATTAAAGGTAAAGTTTTCAGTTTGTTTGTAACAACCTTTGTAAGATTTAAGATATCATGGCCAATAAGGTTTCTTACTTTGTTTTATAAATATATCTTTGTTTTTAAAATTTTCTGTTGCTTTTAGGTTGTTGGAGATCATCTACGGGCTATAGTATATCTCGTATCGGATGGTGTTTTACCATCAAATATTGGTAGAGGTTACGTGGTTCGACGGCTTATCAGAAGGGTTGTTCGAGCTGGCAGGTCCCTTGGAATAAAGGGGGTTGAAGGAGCATTTTTACCTATAATTGCAGAAAAAGTAATAGAACTAAGCACCCATATTGATTCAGACGTCAAGATTAAAGCTCCCCGTATTCTTGAGGAGTTGAAGAAGGAAGAGCTTAATTTTGTGCAAACTCTAGAGAGAGGAGAAACATTACTTGAAAAAATGTTAGCGGATGCATTATCAAATGCTGAGAAAAGTGGGACTGTGCCTTGCTTGTCTGGAAAGGAAGCATTTCTTTTGTACGATACTTTTGGATTTCCAGTGGAGTTAACCACAGAAATTGCTGAAGAACAAGGTGTTACCGTAGATATGAATGGTTTTGATATAGAGATGGAAAACCAAAGGCGTCTATCTCGGGCTGCACATAATGTTGTTAAACTTGCAGTTGAAGATGGTGCTGATCTTACGGATAATATAAATGAAACCGAATTTGTAGGATATGATACCCTTTCTACTCAAGCAGTAGTAGAAAGCCTCATGGTGAATGGGAGCCCGGTGATACAGGTTTCTGAAGGAAATGATGTAGAAGTTTTGTTGAACAGAACACCATTTTATGCTGAATCCGGTGGTCAAATTGGAGATCATGGTTTTCTATATGTTACCGGAGGTGAAAAGCAACAGAAAGCTGTTGTGGAGATCAAGGATGTCCAAAAATCCCTAGGTGACATATTTGTTCATAAGGGGACTATTAAAGAAGGGGTTTTGGAAGTTGGCAGAGAAGTCAAAGCTGCTGTGGATGCAAAACTGAGGCAGCGGGCAAAGGTACCGGCCTTAATTGTGGCATAGGCATACGCCTTTTTTAAAAAATATATATATAGTGAAACAAATTTCCCCATGACCATGTGGCTCTCAAATCTCAATAGCATGAGGGCAATTGGTCATATCATCTAACATAGACTATCTTAAGTTTTTTTCTTTCTTTTTTTTCCTTCTTTCAGGTCCATCACACCGCTACTCATTTGTTACAATCAGCACTTAAGAAATTAATTAGCCAGGAAATATCACAAGCTGGCTCCTTAGTGGCTTTTGATCGTCTCAGGTTTGATTTCAACTATGGTCATGCCCTTACTGACACTCAGCTTGAAGAGATTGAGCGACTGGTCAATGATTGGATCGAGGCTTCAACATTTCTTAAAACAGAAGTGATGCCTCTTAAGGATGCAAAAGAAGCTGGTGCCATTGCAATGTTCGGGGAAAAATACGGCGAGCAGGTATGTGTTCATTCTTCATAATACCAACGATGTTTATGCATGCATTGTTTAGCTTGTCTTTGAATCATTTTCAGTTCATTTGACAAGATTGCATGCTACTATGGTCTATAGCCTAGCAAGCTCTTTAGTACCATGAATGTCCCAGCTAGAACCTGAATAGCTTTGCACTTGCTAATAGAAATAGTTCTTCCTAATTTTTTTTTAACCCCATCATAGGTAAGAGTTGTGGAAGTTCCTGGTGTATCCATGGAGCTTTGTGGTGGGACCCATGTCAGCAATACTTCTGAAATACGTGTCTTCAAAATAATATCCGAGCAAGGGATTGCATCTGGAGTCAGGCGTATAGAAGCTGTTGCTGGCGAAGCATTTATCGAATATATCAATGTTCGGGAATCACAAATGAAGAACCTATGCTCCATGCTCAAGGTTAGTTCTCTTTTCGACTCTTGTGGTTATAACTTGAAACCTCTCCCAACATGCTTCACTGTGAAAGTTTACTTTTATCCAAAAGCACAAAAACTGTTTCATTCTGTCCAACTGTTGAAAGGCGTATTTAAAAAAAAGAAGAAGAAGAAAAGCTTATCTGATACTATGGCGTTTGCTCCATCCGATATTTCTGTTTTACTTCTCTCTGGTACTCAAAACATTTTCCTTTAGCGACTATCAGAGATTTTAATGTTACTTAGCATCATGTTTGCAGGTCAAAGCTGAAGAAGTGACTACTAGGGTAGAAAAACTCGTAGATGAGTTACGAATGTCAAGAAATGAAGTTGCTAATTTACGTACAAAAGCAGCCGTATATAAAGCATTAATGATTGCAAACAAGGCATTCGAAGTCGGAACATCACAAAAGATAAGGTATTATGTTTTATATATCAAAAGCATAAATTGTGCTACACTGGTAATCAGTTTTGTAATAGCTATTCTCTTTATCAATTCAAAACCCAAGGCTTACGTATCGTTACTCCTCGTTGTGACTTGATATACCTCTTCTCAAAGTATTTGTAAACTTGTTTTCCAGGGTGCTAGTTGAGTCATTGGATGATGTGGATGCCGATTCACTAAAAGTTGCCGCTGAACATTTAACCGAAACACTGCAAGATCCTGCAGCTGTAATCTTGGGCTCCTGTCCAGATGAAGGGAAAGTTAGTTTAGTTGCTGCTTTCACTCCAGCAGTGGTTGATCTGGGTGTACAAGCAGGGAAGTTTATAGGCCCCATAGCTAAACTGTGCGGAGGAGGAGGTGGTGGCAAGCCGAATTTCGCTCAAGCAGGTGGGAGGAGACCCGAGAATCTGCCGAGCGCTCTCGACAAGGCACGGGAAGATATCGTCTCGATTCTATCTGAAAAAGCAAGCTGAAACGCTTCTGATTTTTTACACAGTAAATATTTCGAATGAACGATAAGAATGCCATCAATAGGCAAGGAAAAACGACTGTACAGGTTAACTTTTACATTCTTTTTAAAGATGAATACCATAGCCAAAACTAAGTGTTTCATAGGACAAGTTTCGGCTATGGCAGTATTGGTTGTTATGGTCAAATCCCAGATTCATTGCCAGAAAATTTAATTGAAACAGGGACATTTTCTGCTTGATTCTGACCCAAAAACACAACAATGGATAAAGCATCGAGTTTCAGGCAGCTGGATAAAAGCATAAGTGGTGTGTCCACGTCAGAACTCAGAACCCGTAGCTTATGATGTCCAAACTTGATTAATACTGTCAGAAAACTCAACAAAGCTTTTCCTATTTAAAATCTAAAGTATACACAAACATATTTAAAACTACACAAATCTTCAACTTCTTACTTATTACAAATACATGCACAGCTCTTCCTGATTAGTGATTACAATATGTAAGCCTAGCAGCCAGTATTCAAATCAGTCCATGGTTTTCTGGAAATGGTGAACTGTAAGTCCATATACTAATCTGCATGTATAAATAAACCCCAAAACCCTATCTTTCTTTGCCATAGTATTAGTAACAAGAAGTAAAAAGAAAATGGCTCCCTTTGTTTGGTTGCTTTTCCTTCTCCTGTCTTCTGCTACTGCTTGTGATCGATGCGTGCATCAATCCAAGGCTACTTTTGTCACCTCAGTCTCTGCACTTACATGTAATTATCTGCCAACTTATACATATACATACATATATATATATTTCAATATTCTTGATTAGTAACATTTGTTTTCTGGTTTTGACATCTGCAGCTGGAGCTTGTGGATATGGTTCCTTTGCAATAAGCCTCAACGGTGGGAACCTTGCCGGTAGTGGTTCCCCTCTTTACAAAAACGGTGCTGGTTGCGGTGCTTGCTTTCAGGTAAGATGTAAGGATCCAGCACTGTGCAACAGCAAAGGGGCTAATGTGACACTGACCGATCGAAATTACGATAACCGAACCGACTTTGTTCTCGGCTTCTTCGCTTTATTGGACATGGCTCACGACGGCATGGCCCGAGAGATTTACAAACGTGGGGTTGTGGACATCGAATATAAAAGGATACCTTGTGTATACGAAAACCAGAACTTAGCTGTTAGAGTTGAAGAATCCAGCCAAAGACCGTATTACTTGCAGATTAAGTTACTGTACCAAGGCGGCCAGACTGAGATTGTAGCCATTGGTGTAGCTCAGGTTAGTCCAGTTTTAAACTATATAACTCTTTTTTCGTTAGTCTTTAATGGAGTAGGTGTTGATTATGATTTGCAGGTTGGGTCTTCATTGTGGAGCTCCATGAGTAGGAACTATGGGGCAGTTTGGGATACGAACAGGGTTCCAAGTGGTGACTTGGAATTCAGGTTTCTGGTCACATCTGGGCACGATGGGAAGTGGATTTGGACAAAGACTGTGCTTCCGGCTAACTGGGAACCTGGAGAGATTTATGATACTGGAGTTCAGATCACTGATATTGCACAAGAAAGTTGCTCTCCTTGTGATTACGGGACTTGGTGAAGATGAATAAAGAAAGAAAAACTATAGAATATACATAGTTTGAAGAATAATTTGGGTACAAGACGTTTACCCTTTGTGTGGTTTGAGAAAAATTTGAATAAAATGTCACAAATATCTCTTTCGATCTATTTATTAAGTAAATTTTGAATACAATAATTATACCCATGTCTTAAAGAAGGTTAAAGCTTCGAATCTTGACATTGTGAATGGAGAAATTGAATTGGAATAATCACCCATAATGAGTCTCTACCGTATATAATTTGAATTAGTCGACCAATAAAAATAATTAAGTTATATCTAACTTCGAGTAAATTAATTATCTTAAGAATTATAAAAAACAAGTAGAAGAGAAAATTAAAAGAAAATATATATGTGTGGTCTATTTTTTGCAGTTAGTTTTTTTTACTCTAATTTGATTAATCTTAGTTTATATACATTTCAAATTTTGAAAGTAAGTCTAGACTCAAATAATAAAAGGATAACATGTCTAATTTACAAGACTTAAAGTGATCAAAGAACTAAATTTGTAACTTATGTGTAATATTAGGACTAGTAATATAATTTGACTTAACATATTAAATGACTACTATTTAGGTCTTTTTGGTACCTTACTTATGTCCCAACACTAAAAAATACTACAAAATTAAATTTCAAGCCTAACCCTAAATTCTAAATCCTAAACCCTACACTCTATACCCTAAAAATACACTCTACCCTAAATTCCCTAAACCCTAATCACAACTCCTAACCTAAAACCCAAAACTTAATTTTGAGCGTGTGGGCATATGTAAAAGCACCGAAAAGGAGCAGAAAATTTCCATCCATTAGAGACTAACTTCAAAATATTATAAAATTAAAAACGCTCAAATTAGAGCATAAAGACTAAATTCCTAACCAACCTATAATACAAGAGGTACGAAAAGAAAGCTTTAACCTATTATCGTTCGTGGAAATTTTTAAAATAATTTAAACTTGATTTTAATTTAATTATAAATTAACGTCAAGATGAATCATTTTCCTTCTTTTATTTCTTTACTTTTTATAGTTTAATCAATTCTTCATTAAAATCTTGTAATAAAGTTATTTAATTTTAAATAAAAAATAATTTAATTAATCCATCATAAGATTAAGTAAAGAAGTTCGGATTTATATAATTGAATTGAATATATGTTTAAAATACTTGATTTTATTGGAATTTAAATATAATTTAATTTCACAATATTTTAATATAACTTTTAAACAATTAAAAGTTTCATTTTTTATTTCTTTGTTATCTAGTGCGATTATAAAATAATATTTATTTATTAATATCTTTAAATAATACATACACATTTCGTAGACAAACATAAACAAATAAGTATATTTTTTTCAAACAATACATAGATAAACATAATTAACATCAAACTTTAGAGGTAAGTGTATTTTACCCAGATTATTATTATTCAAACTATATATAGTATTTCCTTTCTTCCTTCCTTTGTTCATCTTCTAATCACCAACTCCCATAATCACAAGGAGAGCAATTTTCTTGTGCAAGGTCAGTGATTTGGACTCCAGAATCGTAAACAGCTCCAGTTTTCCAGTCCGCCGGAAGCACATATTTTGCCCAAATCCACCTGCTGCCATACCCAGAAATGACCTTAAACCTGAACTGCAAGGCACCGTTTAGGTATCTGCTTGTATCCCAGACAGCCCCATAGTTCCTGTTCAAGGAGTTCCAGTTCGAAGACCCGACCTGAAACGATAATCAAACCGGATTGTTCGGTCCGAGATTCTGCATCAGTAATGAAACAGAAGTACGTACAAAGTTGAGTTTAAAAACAGGGCTAACCTGAGCTACATCAATGGCTACAATCTCAGTCTGTCCGCCTTGGTACAGCGGTTTAATTTGTAGGTAATATGGTTTTTGGCTTGATTCTTCGACTCTAACGGCTAAGGTCTTGTTTTTGTATTCACATGGTATCCTTTTATATTCGACGTCCACTATACCGGCTTTCAAAATGTCTTGTTCCTTGCCCTTGTTAGCCATGGCCATGAAAGCTTTGCTGCTAAGAACAAAGTCGGTTTGGGTACCGTAACTGCGATCGGTTAGTGTCACCTTTGTCCCTGTACCTCTGCACAGGTTTGGATTCTTACATCTTATCTGCAAAATGAAAAACATGTTAGTTTCCAGTTTCCACTACTGTAATAATTAAGAAACAATAAGAAGCAAAAACTATTACAAACCTTAAAGCAAGCACCGCAGCCAGCTCCGTTTTTGAAAAGAGGAGAACCACTAGCTGCCAGGAAACCACCGCCGAGGCCTAATGCCAAGGATCCATATCCACAAGCTCCAGCTGCACGCGTCAAATCCACAAAACAAATGTTACCCACCAAATATTTCAGAAAACTATGATCTGGGTATTAAATATATCAATCGAGATTGAACCGGTAAAGCTAATTACATGAAAGTGCCTCGACTGAGTTGACAAAAGTAGCCTTGGATCGGTGCACGCATCGATCACAGGCAGTAGCAGAAGAAAGGAGAAGGAACAGAAACCAAACAAAGTGAGCCATTTTGTTTTTGCTGAGTTAAAGAAATGTTAAGTGAATATAGTGAAGAGAGATAGGGTTTATGGGTTTATTTATACATGAAGATTAGTATGGACAACTGTTGAGCATTTCCAGAAAACCATGGATTGATTTTTTATATACTTTATAAAAACCCTTATCGGATTTGAATTCTGCTTGCTAGGTTGACATTGTAAGAGAAGAGACACGTATTTGCTCAAAGGCTGAGAAACAAGTAAAAACAAAAAGAAGTCAAAAAAGAAAAAGTCTTACACTACATCTAAACTTTTTTCCCCTTAAATTACTCATATATTTAGAAAAATTATAAATTAATAGTACTTAAACCTAAAAAAATTCTCAAATGAGTTCAAGATATTGATGAGGTGGTTCAACAACTAATCAAATTATAAATTAATAGTACTTAAACCTAAGATTTATGTTATGAATAAAATAAGAAGAATAAGAATAATGAACAAGAGTAAGAGGGAAATTTGTATTATTTTCAAATATAGACTTATATACCACTATAAAAAAATTGACATATACCGACGGACACAAATTTGTCGATAAAACATCAGATATCCGTCGGTATATACCCTAAACCCTTTTACCGACAGACAAAAGGGAAATTCCGACAGACAAAAGGCCGTCAGTAATACGCTTGTCGGTATAAAGTGATGCTGACGAACACAACCGTAAGCATAGGTGTGGACTACCCCGACAAATTAGGGTATATATTCCGACGCATTTTGTCCGTCGGTATAGGCTCAGAACATCTATACCAACGGTTTTGTCCGTCGATATAACTGTTATCTATAATGACAGTTTATCCGTTGGTATAGGGTCAGAATCTATACCAACAGTTTTGTCCGTTGGTATAGCTGTTATCTATAATGACGGTTTGTCCGTCGATATAGCTCATAGCGGTTATCGTTTACTGACGGTTTTGTCCGTCAGTATATGTATCATGTATGATCAGTATAAAATATTTATACCGACATTTTTGTCTGTCGGTATAGGTGTGATTGGTATTAATTTTTTTTTAAATATTAAATAATTATTAATATATTCCATTATTTTTATTTAATATTTTTTTATTTTAAATATTAAAATTACTAAAACTACTATAACAAAAATTATTTTATTTTAAAGAGAAAATATTAGATTTAATGTTCGAATAAAAAAATATATAATACATAATCAGTAAAACATGTACCTACGAGTTTAGTACAGACAAAAATAATATGTAAGGAAATATTTTTGTTTCTTAATAACTTACATAATAAAAGCTAGAAATAATTGAAGATCACCCTCTATTGTCTGCTAGCATCATTTTCACTTGTATTTTGTTGATTTGTTGAAGGTAAGGATGAACTGGTACAATTGATTGGTGCTGAAGCACTACCAACATCAGGTGTTGCCTAGTAAAAGTAATTAAAACAATGAATTTAAATAAAAAAAAATAAATAGAGTAATAAGAAAGAAAAATATTTTGAATACCTCTGTATCAACCATACGAAGCAAAGCATCCATATCAGGCACATGTAGATCTGGACGTTGTTGTTGAAAGTAGGGTAGAAAGCAAGTTTCAAAAAGTTTTTCTAATTTCGCATCCTTAGATTTCAACCCTTCCACTTCTTCAGTATTTTGAACTGATTGTGAAGGTCCAGATTTCTAAGAAGAACGAGTGTGAACTGCCCATACACAACGAACACATCCTCTTCTTTATGGTCCTTTAACTTGAGCAAACACATCATTTGACCATGAATTTTGTGATAAATTCTTAGAAAACGAGCTTTCATTTCTCTTCTCTTGAATACGTTCCTAAAAATATAAGCAAGTTAAACATATAATATAATAACTATATTATATTTATCCCAAATACATATACAAAACTTAATAATAATAAATTATCACAACAACCGCGGCCCTGGAATTCACGATGCTTCCATCTTTGCGTGTACGAGATTGAACATAAACATCAGCTCGTGTTGGTGGGATTCCATTAGATTCTACAGTCTAACATTAAGAAAACAACGAGAGATATTAGAAACAATTTTTCAAAAAAATGGTAATAATAAAGAAAATTATACGCACCAAGTCTTCAACAATCCTAGGGAAAGATCTTGTTCCCGTGCAATGTGGTTCACTTAGCTTTGACCTATTTAATCTATTTGTGGCACTTTGTTCCTATTCGAATTATAAGTAAAAAATTGTTAATAAAAGTTTAAATATTAAAGTTATATAAATTATAAAATTGTAGCATTTTACCATCACCTTTGAGGACAACCAATATTCAACAAGTGCCTTCAATTGGTCCAAATTTACTCGTCGATCCTTGCAATTTTTGACGATCTGCTCTACAGTTTGGTTCTCATCAAATATTTGAGATTTTAATTCATTTTTCCACTGTCTCCATTTGGTATTCATATATGAGAGAACCCATTTCTTAACATGTTTTAATGTGGCTTCATCAACGCCTTCCTCCGAATCAAATGATTGAAATTGAAACTTTAACTGCATTAACAAAATAAGAGGGTATCACAATCCAAGAACAATTATTATTTAGATAAAGTTAGTGTTTTATTATCCAAAGGTAAGCAAGGAAGATGCTCACAAATACAAAAGGTAACAATTTTAGAGTGTAAAACAGTCATCAAAATTAAAATTAAAATTAAAATCAAATGCAATGATAAGATTGTAGTGCTTTTTTAATTGGCAGACACACGGTGGGCAATTATTATACCATACTGCTTTTAGCATGCCACAAATAAATAATTGTATATATTCATGCTATTCCTAAATCTAAAGTGGAAATAAAAAAAGAAATATTGTTTCTATAAAAGCAGTGCTTGTTTTCTCAAAGTCAAATGATAATTCAAAACAAATCATGTAATTCTAAAAGAGAACTTAAAGAATAGAAGCATATTGTTTATGTATAAATATAACCTTGTTTCTAAGAATTAACTTCAGTTTAAAATAACTAAATTTTAAATGTTTCTATAAAAGCAGTACTTGTTTTTCTGGACATTTACTTTTGACATAGATGCATGTAGGAAGGTCTATAACAACAAGGGACATTTACTTTTGGCAAGTATTCAATTAGTGCACATACCTCGATCGTGGATCACATTTCTTCCTTTTTATTATTCGGCATCTCATGCCAATTCAAATAATTAATTGGCGCAAACTCAGCCTTTCGCACCATCGTTCCAATAAAGCGACATAAGCAAGTCAATTCTTCACCTGCAGGTTGATATAAATTGTTAATTTTGACATTAATGCGTTGTCCCTCTGGCCGCTCTCAAATATTCGGCATAAGTGTTACTCCTAGAACTTTCTTATGATTAATGTCCTCTACATGAACATGAGTAAGTGCAAATGAAACTCAAACAAATAATTGTGTTTGAACCGTTGATTTGAGGTGAAAATATCATACTTGATGAGAGGGAAACTACAATAACTTGGATCACCCCCAAACCAGAAGGATTATTGCGTACCTAAGTTTCCGATATGATAATCATTGAATGTTCAAAATTCTAGTCATTATAAAAGATAGGAAAAAATAAGCTACGCGATCTAGATGAAGCTTAAATCGGTTCTTGTTAATCACCCAAAAAAGAAGAAGAAAAAATAGAGCTAGTCGCAATGAATTTATCAAATCAGTAACAAAACAGAAACATGAGCAAGATAATCTGAAATAAGTGAGTATGTAGCAAACATAAAAAGATAGAGAGTCGAAACCTAGAACGACAACGAAGTAGGGGTTCATCAAAGTTGGCAAAGAGACAAATGGCCGTCGACGAGCGCGAGAGAGAGCAGAAGACGTAGGCTTGGAGCCAAGATCGGCGTTCAAAGCCACGGCCGTCGACGAGCGCGAGAAAGAGCAGAGCTATTTGGGTGAATTTTTAATTTAGGGACTGGGACTTTTGGGAATCCTACATCGAGGAAATAATTAAAACGTAAAAAAATTTAACCTGCCTATACCGACGGTGGTAAATACCGTCGGTAAATATCTTACTTATACCGTCACACAAGTTTACCTATACCGACAAACAAGTTCACCTATACCGACGGTCAAAATAATCGTCGGTATAAACTACACCTATACCAACAAACACAAAAAATCGTCGGCCTATGATTTACCTGTACCGACGGTCTCAGTACATCGTCGGTATATATCACATCTATACCGACACATTCTTATTCCCCGTCGGTATATATTACATCTATACCGTCAAATTTTGTATTCGTCGGTATACATCAAAATTTTTACCGATAGTGTTGTTTTCCGTTGGTATATATTATCTATATCGACGACATTTGTATGTCGATATAACCGGGCGTCGGTATATGTACATTTTTTTGTAGTGTATACAATGCCTTTAATAAATCATTTATTTATAGGTATAAGAAGTACATAATAAATTAAACTCTAATTAATGTAGATAATATTTCTAATGATAAAGTAAGTCAAATCTCCTTGATAAAGTTCTTATCATGATAGACATCCATCCATCCACATAGATAAATATTCATAACACTCCCCCTTGGATGTCTATGAAGATAATGTGCCTCGTTAAAACCTTACTAAGATAAAACCCACTAGGAAAAAAATTTCATTAGTGAAGGAAAAAGAGTACACACATCTTTAATTCACATAACATGTTACCTCATTAAAAACTTTACCAGGAAAACCCATTGGAAAAAAACCTCGGTTAAGGGAAAAGAGTGCAATGTGTATTTACTCCCACCCATGAAAAGACCACAGAAGATCTTTGAATCTTCATAATTCAATCTTGAATACTATTTTCTAAAGATCGCGAGGGATGAAACTTTGGAGTAATATGTTTCACGATGTATCCACCTTTCAATTGAGATATAAATCTTGTATTATCTCTACACAAGATAGCTTTGTATCATATCTTGTGAAAGTAAATCACATATCTTCTAGATATGTTGGGTCAATAGTCACATTTTTTGCATGCCTCATGTGCATAACAATTATTTCTACAAGATTTGAGGAGGCATCGATGAATGTTTGAAGAACTAAAGGTAATGATCTTTGTATATCTATAGATATTTCTAGACCAACTAATATATGATGTGTTGAGATTTTAGGGGCTCGATTCGATCAACCAATTTAGCTCACTGTTGAGATTTTAAGGGCTCGATTCGATCAACCGTTCTTGCTCGCCAAGTGTGGAGAAGTTGGATAATTGGTTGTTTTAGTGGGAGGTGAAAATTTGGCAATTTGACACAAGGATTTATAGTGGTTCAACCTTCTAACCAAGGTCTACATCCACTACCTTAGCTCCCCACTAAGGATTTCCAACAATTTCACTAAGAATTCCGTCCCCTTTTCTAGGATTAGGAGGAAACCGTTACAACCCTCAAAGCTTTCTACCCAAAGCTTGAAGGAACACTCTCTTTACAAAGAAAGACTTAGCAAACTAGAAATCCCTCTTAAAGGTGTTTGTTTGCAATTCTAAGCACTCACCCAAAACTTGAATTTTTTTTTGGGGATTCTTCCCCTTTATCTTTAAAAATGTGAATAAGAGATTAAAGATATGAAATCTAGTAAAGCTCCCCCTTATTCATTTGAAAATTCAATTTTTCAAAACCATTTCTCTCCCTTTTTGTTATATCAAAAAGAATTTAAAAACATTTAGTTTCAAAATAACAATAGAGGTAAAAGAAATTTGACACACTTAAAATTTTGGTTTAAAAATTGGCTCCCCCTTACTCAAAGCATCATAAGAATGTTAGTTCAACATATATGATTATCTAGTTGACTTAATATAAAAAATAATAAAATAAAAACAAAAGCAACTAGATTTTACCACACTTGAACTCAAGGGAGGATGTGAAGCCTTCCTTCTTCAAGTGTTCTTCCTATGTGTGGATGGAGCTCCCACTCAAAGTTTGACTTGTTGATCACTCTCCATCACACCTAGCAAAAGACAATCAAGTAATTTTTGGTATCCAAATTGCTTTGGATCCATAGACATTAGTAGCACAAAATTTAGTCCCCTTAGGAATCTATTTTTCAATTTCATCCTTTTTAGTTGAAGTGGTTAGTCCTTTTGGGACCCAAACACTTCTAAAATATTTTCCATTCACAAATCTAGGGGCACTAGATTGTCTTACATAAAAAATTGATTTTCCAAAATTATTTTTCTTTTCAAGTTCATTGGCAATCAAATCTTTTTCTTTTTGAACTTTAAGAAGCAAATTTTGTAAATCAAGACATTTTTGTTCAAAATCTTTCAATTTTGCTTCAAGTTCAAGATTTGTTTTGGAAAGGAAATCATTTTCAATTTTTATTTTTGAAATCAACTTTTTGTTCTTGGAAAATGATGCCTTGAATTTCAAAAGCAAATCATCACAGGCATCTTGTAACTCATCAAATGTATAAGAATTTGAAATAGATGAGTTAAAAGTTACCTCCCCCTCATTAAGGGCCATCAAGCATAGGTGGGCTACTTCAACATCGGTGGAGTCTTCATCACTCCATGTGGCCACATATGCTTGTTTTGAAGATGATCCCTTCTTTTTGGATTTGTGGGAGTCCTTCATCTTCTTCATCGATTCATGCTTGGATTTTTCCATTTTGCTCTTCATGAATCGGGAAAATTTGTTGAAGAGATAGGCCATCTCTTCATATTCATTTTCCTCCTCACTTGAATCTACATGATGGCATGTGGAGGATTTGAGAGCTATGACACTTGCATTGATGCCTAGCTCCATGATCTTCTTCTTCCCCATCGCTTTAATCTCTTCCTTCTTCTTCTCATCTTCTTTGTTTTTCTTCATTATTTGATGAGTGAGAAGAGACCCCATGAGTTCATCAAGCTTCAAGGTTTTGAGATTCTTGGCTTCGATGATGGCGGTCCTCTTTGAGTCCCACGACTCAAGAAGGGAGTAGATGAGCTTTCGGACAAGCTTCTCTTCCGGGATGGCTTCTCCATAACCTTTAAGACTATTGGTGATAGTGGAGAATCTATCAAACATCTTCTCGATGTTCTCTTCCAGATCCATCTTGAAGTTTTCATACTCTAAGGTTAGGAGCCCAATCTTGGTCTCCTTGACTTCATCGGTTCCTTCGTATGTGACTTCAAGCTTGTCTCATACCTCATTGGCACTCTCACAAGAAGACATCTTCTCATAGATGGTTGGGCTAAAAGCACAAAAGAGCATGTGCAAGGCTTTGCAATTAAGCTCCATCTTCTTGCGATCGTCGGCACTCCATTCCGCTTTGCTTCCTTGAGGCACGAACGGACCATCTTCAATTATGTCCCATAGCTTGTAATCTCTTGACTTCAAGAAGAATTTCATCTTTGTCTTCCAATGGGCATAGTGATTTTCGTCGAAGAAAGGCGGTTTGTCGATGGATTGCGCCATTTGAGCCGGTTGGTGAAATTTTGATCGAGCTTCCTGGATCTTCTCAATAGGATGTGAATCCCCTTCGATTGAGCCAAGCTCTGATACCAATTGTTGAGATTTTAGGGGCTCGATTCGATCAACCGTTCTTGCTTGCCAAGTGTGGAGAAGTTGGATAATTGGGTGTTTTAGTGGGAGGTGAAAATTTGGCAATTTGACACAAGGATTTATAGTAGTTCAACCTTCTAACTAAGGTCTACATCCACTACCTTAGCTCCCCACTAAGGATTTCCAACAATTTCACTAAGAATTCCGTTCCCTTTTCTAGGATTAGGAGGAAACCGTTACAACCCTCAAAGCTTTCTACCCAAATCTTGAAGGAACACTCTCTTTACAAAGAAAGACTTAGCAAACTAGAAATCTCTCTTAAAGGTGTTTGTTTGCAATTCTAAGCACTCACCCAAAACCTAAACACTTGAGCAAATTTAACAATGTAAGCTCACAAGTGTTGTCTAAGCAAGAAATGAACAATTAAAGCTCTAGACAAATTTTGACATCATAATGTTGTAACAATTGAAGCATTCACTATTACAAGATGCTTGGAGGTCCTTTTTATACTCCCAATTTAGTTTGTAGTCGTTACTAGTCGTTGGGGATGAATTGAAGCCGTTGAGGACTTTATTTCCCTTCATAAATGTTGATCTGCAGCTATTCGTATCGATACGCGTGGAACCGTATCGGTACGACCTTCATCAGAAACTAGCCGTTGGGCTCTTGACAGCCTGGGCGTATCGATACGCTTGAGGGTGTATCGGTACGAGTTCACATTTAAAAGGCCGTTGGGAAATAGCCGTTGGGGTGGTTGAAAGGGGATCGGTACGCTTACCTGGCGTATCGAAACAACCCCGATCCGTATTATATCAAAAGGCCGTTGGGAAATAGCCGTTTTTGACTAATTCTTTTCAAATTAGTCCAAAACATTTTTCAATTATTATACCAAAACATTAGTTTTACACTCACCAAGTGGTGGAGAGGTGGATTTTTGGGTTGAAGGGTTAAGGAAGCTAAAATGAAAATGACACAATGAATTATAGTGGTTCAACCTTCTAACCAAAGTCTACATCTACTACCTTAGCTCCCCACTAAGGATTTCTCAATCAATCCACTATTGATTCGTCTCCTTTTCTAGGCTTAGGAGGAAACCCTTACAACCAATCAAGTTTTCTACCCAAAGCCTTGATTGAAACCCTCTTTACAAAGAGACAATATAAGCAAACTTAAAACCCTCTAATAGGTGTTTGTTTGCACAATTAAGCACTCACCCAAAACCTAAAACACTTGAGCAAATTTGACAATTTTGGCTCACTAGTGTTTGTCTATACAATAAATGACAATTTAAGCTCTAAGACAATCTTTGATCAAATCATTTGATGTTTGACAATATGAGCATTAGCCTTCTCTTGATGCTTGGAGGTCCCTTTTATACTCCCAAATGAGTTTGTAGCCGTTACTAGCCGTTGGGATCATATTGGAGCCGTTGAGGACTTTAATTCCCACCATAAATGCAGTTCTGCAGCTCCCCGTTTCGAAACGCTTGAACCCGTTTCGAAACGCTCTTTAAGTAGAAAGAGCCGTTGCAGTCTGTTAGGACATCCGTATCGAAACACCCCCTTGCCGTTTCGAAACCCGTATTGAAACGCTATAGGCCCGTATCGAAACGCCTACATTTAAAAGTTAGTTGGGAAAATAGTCGTTGGGGTTTATGACCGTTGTGGTCAATGCCACGTAGGCGTATCGAAACGGCCTAGCCCGTTTCGAAATGCTGGGCAAAAATCCTGTCCAAAGAAAGCCCGTTTCGATACAAGTATCGAAACGATTTTGCTATTGGAACCCCCTGTTTCGAAACGCCCTAAGGTGTTTCGAAACACCTGGACAATTTGTGAAGTTTGGCTTTGAAAAACATGAAAAACCCTTTTAAAAACTTCCCTAAACACAATTTCAAGTTGTTTGGACTTTAGAAATGTTTTAAATACTTTTTAAATCAGTCCAAAACATTTTTCAATTATTATATCAAAATATTAGTTCTACAATCTCCCCCTTTTTGATATAATAAAACTCACTTGAATTTTTTTTTGGGATTCTCCCCCTTAATCTTTAAAAAATGTGAATAATAGATTAAAAATTTTAATTCAAATAAAGCTCCTCCTTATTCATTTGAAAATTCAATTTTTCAAACCATTTCTCCCCTTTTTGTTATATTCAAAAAGAATTTAAAACATTAAGTTCAAAATAACAATATAGGTAAAAACTTTGACAAAAATAAGAATTTGGTTTTAAAATGGCTCCCCCTTACTCAAAGCATCATTAAAAATGTTAGTCCAACATTTATGATCATCTAGTTGAATAAACTAAAAATAAAACAAATAAATGCTAAAACAACTAGATTTTTACCAACACTTGAACTCAAGGTAGGATGTGAAGCATTCCTTCTTCAAGTGTTATTCCTTGTGTGCATGGAGATCCCCCTCAATGTTTTACTTGTTGAACATCTCCATCACACCTAGCAATAGACAATCACGTAATTTTTGGTATCCAAATTGCTTTGGATCCATGAACATTAGTAGCACAAATTTTAGTCCCCTTAGGAATCCATTTTTCAATGTCATCCTTTTTAATTGAATTGGTTAGTCATTTTGGGACCCAAACACTTCTAAAACATTTACCTTTTATAAATCTAGGGGCACTAGATTGTCTAACATAAAAATTTGATTTTCCAAGATTGTTTTTCTTTTCAAGCTTTTTGGAAATCAAATCCTTTTCTTCTTGAACTTTTTGAAGCAATTTTTGTAAATCAATACATTTTAATTCAAACTCTTCAAGTTCAAGTTTTGTTTTAGAAAGCAAACCATTTTGAATTTTTAACTTTGAAATCAATTTATTGTTTTTCAAAATGTGGCTTTTAAAATCTAAAACCAAATCATCATAGGCATCTTGTAATTCATCAAAGGAATAAGAACATGAAGTAGATGAATTAGAAGTTACCCTTGAATCTTCTTCGATGGCCATAAGGCAAAGGTTGGCTTGTTCATTGTCGGTGGAGTCCTCATCACTCCAAGTAGCCACATGTGCCTTCTTCTTATGGCTTGAAGTGTTTGCCCTCTCCTTTCTCTTAGGTTCTCGTTCAAGCTCTCTCAAAGCTTTCTTCATGAACAGGGCACACTTCTTGAAGAGATGAACTATCTCTTCATCTTCATCCTCCTCTTCACTTGAGTAGACATGATGACAAGTGGAGGATTTGAGAGCCATGGCACTTGCATTGATGACAAGCCCTTTGATTTTCTTCTCTCCCATAGCTCTAATTTTTTCCCTCTTCTTCTCATCCTCTTTGTTTTTATTCATGATTTGATGAGTAAGGAGAGACCCCATGAGTTCATCAAGCTTCAAGGTCTTCAAATTTTTGGCTTCGGTGATGGCGGTCCTCTTTGAGTCCCAAGACTCGGGAAGTGAGTAGATGAGCTTTCGATCAAGCTTTTCTTTCGGGATGGCTTCTCCATAGCCTTTGAGACCATTGGTGATAATGGAGAACCTATCAAACATCTTCTTGATGTTCTCTTCCGGATCCATTTTGAAGTTCTCATACTCTAAGGTTAGGAGCCCAATCTTGGTCTCCTTGACTTCATTGGTTCCCTCCTATGTGACTTCAAGCTTGTCCCATACCTCCTTGTCACTCTCACAAGAAGACATCTTCTCATAGATGGATGGACCAAATGCACAAAATAGAATGTGCAAGGCTTTGCAATTTAGCTTCATCTTCTTGCGATCGTCGGCACTCCACTCCGCTTTACTTCTTTGAGGCATGAACGAACCATCTTCAACTACATCCCATAGCTTGTAATCTCTTGATTTGATGAAGAACTTCATCTTTGTCTTCCAATGGGCATAATGAGTTCCATCAAAGAATGGCGGTTTGTCGATTGAATGTGCCATTGAGCCGGTTGATGAAAAAGTGATCGAGCTTGCCGGATCTTCTCAATAGGATGTGAATCCCCTTCGATTGAGTCAAGCTCTGATATCAATTGTTGAGATTTTAGGGGCTCGATTAATTCGATCAACCAATTTAGCTCACCAAGTGGTGGAGAGGTGAATTTTTGGGTTGGAGGGTTAAGGAAGCTAAAATGGAAAAAACACAATGAATTATAGTGGTTAAACCTTCTAACCAAGGTCTACATCCACTACCTTAGCTCCCCACTAAGGATTTCTCAATCAATCCACGATTGATTCGTCCTCTTTTCTAGGCTTAGGAGGAAATCCTTACAACCAATCAAGCTTTCTACCCAAAGCCTTGATTGAAACCCTCTTTACAAAGAGACAATATAAGCAAACTTAAAACCCTCTAATAGGTGTTTGTTTGCACAATTAAGCACTCACCCAAAACCTAAAACACTTGAGCAAATTTGACAATTTTGGCTCACTAGTGTTTGTCTATACAATAAATGACAATTTAAGCTCTAAGACAATCTTTGATCATTTGATGTTTGACAATATGAGCATTAGCCTTCTCTTGATGCTTGAAGGTCCCTTTTATACTCTCAAATGAGTTTGTAGTCGTTACTAGCCGTTGGGATCATATTGGAGCCGTTGAGGACTTTAATTCCCACCATAAATGCAGTTCTGCAGCTCCCCGTTTCGAAACGCTTGAACCCGTTTCGAAACGCTCTTTAAGTAGAAAGAGCCGTTGTAGTCTGTCAGGGCATCCGTATCGAAACACCCCCTTGCCGTTTCGAAACCCGTATCGAAACATTATAGGCCCGTATTGAAACGCCTGCATTTAAAAGTTAGTTGGGAAAATAGCCGTTGGGGTACCGTTGTGGTCAATGCCACGTAGGCGTATCAAAACGGCCTAGCCCGTTTCAAAACGCTGGGTAAAAATCCTGTCCAAGGAAAGCCCGTTTCGATACAAGTATCGAAACGATTTTGCTACTGGAACCCCTTGTTTCGAAACGCCCTAAGGTGTTTCGAAACACCTGGACAGTTTTGTGAAGTTTGGCTTTGAAAAACATGAAAAACCCTTTTAAAAACTTCCCTAAACATAATTTCAAGTTGTTTGGACTTTAGAAATGTTTTAAATACTTTTTAAATCAGTCCAAAACATTTTTCAATTATTATATCAAAATATTAGTTCTACATGATGCTTCTAGAAGAATTATTTATTTATTTATCTTTCTTCCGAAGATAAATTTATTCACACTCAACAATCTTACAATTATTGGGATGGGATACTCAATAGATATGCTTTATCCATATTGAACCTTCTTTAAGATTCTTTCGACTTATGTCCATTCACAAACAAAAACACATATTTAAGTGCTCGATCGTTAGGTCGAGACAAAACCACTTCTCAAATTTCTTTTTCTCAAATACTTTCATTAAGTACTTTGAAAACTCTTCATGAGTTTCCAATTTTGAATTATCATGAAACTGCACATGATTCAATATTTTAAATCTTTGGTGACCAAATTTTAAATTTTAAAAAGGTGTATGAGCTTGTAGCATTATTAAACCGCTTTAGAACAGTGGGTGATGAATAGGTATGTGAAAGTTTTGGCCCTTTCAAGAGTCAGAAAAGATCAAATTAATCAAGTTTTGGCATCAAAACACGGGTCAACGGATTCTGACGTGGACACACCATTTATGTTTCAACCAGCTGCCTGAAACTTGATGCTTTTATCCCTCGTACCTTTCGGGTCAGAATCAAGCAGAAAATGTCCCTGGTTCCTAACATAACATTTCCGATGTTTCAATAAAATTTTATAGCAATGAATCTGGGATTTGACCACGACAACCAATACCGCCATAGCTGAACGTTGTTCCTTTCGAAAACTTCATGGTTTTCCAAAAATGCTCAACAGTTGTCCATAATAATCTTCATGTATAAATAAACCCCATAAACCCTATCTCTCTTCACTATATTCACTTAACATTTCTTTAACTCAGCAAAAACAAAATGGCTCACTTTGTTTGGTTTCTGCTCCTTCTCCTTTCTTCTGCTACTGCCTGTGATCGATGCGTGCACCGATCCAAGGCTACTTTTGTCAACTCAGTCGAGGCACTTTCATGTAATTAGCTTTACCGGTTCAATCTCGATTAATATATTTAATACCCAGATCATAGTTTTCTGAAATATTTGGTGGGTAACATTTGTTTTGTGGATTTGACATGTGCAGCTGGAGCCTGTGGATATGGATCCTTGGCATTAGGCCTCGGCGGTGGTTTCCTGGCAGCTAGTGGTTCTCCTCTTTTCAAAAACGGAGCTGGCTGTGGTGCTTGCTTTAAGGTTTGTAATAGTTTTTGCTTCTTATTGTTTCTTAATTATTACAGTAGTGGAAACTGGAAACTAACATGTTTTTCTTTTTGCAGATAAGATGTAAGAATCTAAACCTGTGCAGAGGTACAGGGACAAAGGTGACACTAACCGATCGCAGTTACGGTACCGAAACCGACTTTGTTCTTAGCAGCAAAGCTTTCATGGCCATGGCTAACAAGGGCAAGGAACAAGACATTTTGAAAGCCGGTATAGTGGACGTCGAATATAAAAGGATACCATGTGAATACAAGAACAAGGCCTTAGCCGTTAGAGTCGAAGAATCAAGCCAAAAACCATATTACCTACAAATTAAACCGCTGTACCAAGGCGGACAGACTGAGATTGTAGCCATTGATGTAGCTCAGGTTAGCCCTGTTTTTAAACTCAACTTTGTACGTACTTCTGTTTCATTACTGATGCAGAATCTCGGACCGAACAATCCGGTTTGATTATCGTTTCAGGTCGGGTCTTCGAACTGGAACTCCTTGAACAGGAACTATGGGGCTGTCTGGGATACAAGCAGATACCTAAACGGTGCCTTGCAGTTCAGGTTTAAGGTCATTTCTGGGTATGGCAGCAGGTGGATTTGGGCAAAATATGTGCTTCCGGCGGACTGGAAAACTGGAGCTGTTTACGATTCTGGAGTCCAAATCACTGACCTTGCACAAGAAAATTGCTCTCCTTGTGATTATGGGAGTTGGTGATTAGAAGATGAACAAAGGAAGGAAGAAAGAAAATATTGACGTTCGTATGCATGGTTTGAATAATATCTAAATAATTGCATGCATTCCTCTGTGGGCATGCTATAAATATTTGAATCAATGGTTTGTAATAGATTTTAAATAAAAATATAAATTAAATAATACCTCTATTTATTACAATATGGTATATGCTAGGGATGTAAAAACAAGTCAGAACCTCGAAACCCGGCTGAAATCTGCTCGAGTCAGAACCTGATTTGATCCGAGGTTTTGATGACCCGAACCCGATCTGCAACCGACTGTTGTTGATCCGAACCCGCATTTGACCTGTTACTGTAGTAACCGAACCCGATCTGCGTCCGACTGAAAATGACCCAAACCCGAATTGGACCTGTTAATTTGGACCTGAAACCCGACATGCGTCCGACTGAAACGAACCCGAACCCGAAGCCGACCTGGCAAATAACCGAATTTACCCGACTGAATTGACCCGATATCCGATTTTACCCGACCTGAAATGAACCCGACCTGAAATGAACCCGACCTGAAATGGACCCGACCTGAAAATGGACCCGACCTGAAATGGACCCGACCTGAAATGGACCCGACTTGTTTTGAACCCGACCTGCTTTAAACCCGACCTGTTAAGTGACCCGACCTGTTGTTGACCTGAGCTGAAATTAACCCGAAACCTATGACATGATGAATTAAAAAAATTTAGAAGTTGATATATCATATACATATATAATGTATATACATATACACCTACATATATCGATGTAGGTGATGTATATGCGCGCATATATATATATATATATTAAGTACTAAAGTTGAAAAAAGAATAAGTAATTGATAATTTATGAACTACAAAAATTAAATGAAGAGTTGTTTTTAATTTTTAAGTTTATTCATTAATTTGAATAAAATTGTAGACTTATAAATTATAAAAAAATAAATAACAGTTGTATAAGTCTTTAACGTTAATTTATGAACTACAAAAATTTACTAAAGTTGTATATGCATTTGCAGTTCATAAAATTTACTAAAGTTATAAAAAAAATTGTAAGTACAATTTTATTTTTTTTATACTTAACAGATTCAAGTTATAAAATTTAGTAAAGTTATAACTTATGTATAACATTTGTAGTTAAAAAATGATTAAGTAAATTTAGTAAAGCTACAAAAAAAATTTGTAAGTACAATTTTATTATTTTATACTTAACAGATTCAAGTTATAAAATTTAGTAAAGTTATAACTTATGTATAACATTTGTAGTTAAAAATGATTAAGTAAATTTAGTAAAGTTACAAAAAAATTTGTAAGTACAATTTTATTATTTTATACTTAACAGATTCAATTTATAAAATTTAGTAAAGTTATAACTTATGTATAACAGATTCAAGTTTAAAATTGCAGACTTAAGTAAATTAACGTTAAAAAGAAAAAGATTAATTAGAACAGATTAATTAATTTTATTATTTTTGAAGTTCAAAAATGATTAAGTTATAAAATAGATGATTTACTTAATTAGAACAAATTAATTAATTGTTGTCTTAAGTTACAAATTGTAGACTTAAGTTAAGATATAAAATAGAATTAATACACTCAAGTTAAAAAATTAACTGTTATAACATAAAAATAACTTAAAATTAATACACTTAGGTTGGCCTTCGTCAATCGTCATTGATTTGGAGTTAATTATTTAAAGTTATATCAAATTAAAATTATAAAACATTGGAATAATTGAAAAAATAATGAAAATGAGTCAATTTAGACTGAAAAGGGGTCAATTTGGATTAAAATAAAGTTTCACGAATTATAATGAACAAAAATATCAAATTAAAATTATAAAACATTAGACAAATTTAAAATAAAACAATGAAAACGGGTCAATTTGGAATAAAAATAAAGTTTTGAAGACTATAATAAACAAAAATATCAAATTAAAAGTATAAAAGATGATTAATTAAATATATATATGGGTTAATATGGAATTAAAATAAAGTTAAGGGACTAGAATGAAGAAAATATTAAATTAAAATAATAAAACATTGGATAAATTAAAAAAATAAATGTAGGTCAATTTGAAATAAAAATAAAATTCAAGGAGTAAAATGAAAAAAAAATTAAACTTGAAATTTTGGTGGGAAAGTGTCCGCCAAATTACAAATGTAATATTTGGAAAAGAAATTCCAATTTAGATTTGGTGGGAATGTTTCCGCCAATTTGTTGGTTTAGGGAAAATTATTGTTATAGTCCTCTTATGCTTTGGTACTTTACGTTTAGGTCCTAATTTTGATTTTTAGGTTTCAATTTAACTCGTTAAAACTTTAAATTACTAGGGTTTCATGTTTTTTCATTTTAGAGTTTATATTACAATATATGTATATATAAAAGTGGATACCCTAAACTCTAATCTCTAAACCATAAAACCCTAAGCACTAAACATTAAACCTCAAACCATAAACACTAAAACCTAACCCCTAATTTATGTAAGTATGTATGTGTGTACATATTAATGCATACACCCTAAACCATAAACCATAAACTATAAACCATAAACACTAAAACTCAACCCCTAATGTATGTAAGTATGTATGTGTGTACATATTAATGCATGAACCCTAAACCCTAAACCATAAACCTTAAACACTAAAACTCTAAACCCCACACACCAAACCCTAAACCATAATCCTTAACCCATAAACCTTAAACAATAAAACCCAACCCCTAATGTATGTAAGTATGTGTGTGTACATTTAAATACATTAACCCTAAACCATAATCCTTACACACTAAAACCTAACCCCTAATGTATGTAAGTATATGTGTGTACATATTAATGCATTAACCCTAACCCTAAACACTAAACCATAATCCTAAACCATAAACAATAAACACTAAAACCCAACCCCTCCTAATGTATGTTAGTATATATGTGTGTACATATTAATGCATGAACCCTCAACCCTACCCCAAGCCCTAAACCTTAAGCCCTAAACCATAATCTATTCCCATAATCCCTAAACCCTAAACCTTAAACACTAAAACCTAACCCCTAATGTATGTAAGTACGTGTGTGTACATATTAATGCATGAACCCTTTAACTTTATTTTAATTCCATATTGACCCTTATATATATTTTAAATCATCATGTTTTATAGTTTTAATTTTAAATTTTGTTCATTCTAGACACTAAAACTTTATTTTTATTCTAAATTGACATATACTTATTATTTTTTTAATTACTCTAATTTTTATTCTTTTAATTTGATATTTTTGTTCATTATAGTCCCCAAAACTTTATTTTTATTCCAAAATGCCCATTTTCCTTGTTTTCTTTTAAATTTGTCTAATGTTTTATAATTTTAATTTGATATTTATGTTCATTATAATCCCTGAAATTTTATTTGTAATCCAAACTTACCCATTTTCAGTCCAAATCGACCCATTTTGATTATTATTTTAATTACTCTAATGTTTTATAATTTTAATTTGATATGACTTTAAATAATTAACTCAAAATTAATGACGATTGACGAAGGTCAACCTAAAGTCTATCAACTACTTATACATTTGTACGGCCGAACTCAAACTGAATACGAATTTCAATCCCGAAAATACCCCGACCTGAATTACCCGACCTGAAACTACCCGACCTGAAATCACCCGACCTGAAATGCACCCGACCTGAAATGCACCCAACCTGAAATGAACCCGACCTGAAATGAACCCGACCTGAAATAGACCCGACCTGAAATGGACCCGACCTGAAATAGACCCGACCTGAAACGAACCCGACCTGAAATGAACCCGAACTGAAATGGACCCGACTTGAAGTGTATCTGAACCCGAATTAACCTGCCAATTATCTGCTTCGGACCCGACCCGTTCTAACCCGACCTGAAATGGACCCGACCTGAAATGGACCCGACCTGAAATGGACCCGGCCTGAAATGGACCCGACCTGAAATGGACCCGCACCCGACCCGAGTCGAGTCAATTTTTTTTTACCTGAAATGACATGTATCCGATTTTACCCGACCTGACAGAACCCGACCTGAAACCTGTCCGATTACCTGTTTTTACATCCCTAGTATATGCAGTTAAATGTAGAGTTGATTAAATATAGTTTCTTGTATCAACGCTATCTCACATTGGTGCTGTGACAACAACTTACGAACAACCTTTTTTTCCGCCAACAAACTCAAACTCTGCACATTTCATGACAACATCTTCATCATGTCGACTAATCCTCTCGGCTCCTTGTTCGATCAATTTTACTATATCTTTCACAATTGACTCCTTATTCCTTATTGTCGACGCACCTAAAAATTTGCCTAATTCCAAAGTCACACAAGTTTCTTTTAAAATCGCCTATTGTTTTCCTCAAAATTCGATATTGCCTCGTCCGTTTGTTGCGTCGTAGCATTTCATCGCCCACCACTCTTCTTTCGCAAGATTGTCGACACCTCTCTTTCTATAGGCACGACTAAGTTGAGGATTTTAGACGCCGTTTTGCCTTTTCCAGAGTCCTTACTAGGGGTGCTTATTGAGTTGAGTAGTTCGCAAACAGCTCGAGATCGACTCGGTCAAAATTTGATTAATGCTCAACTCGAGTTGGCTCGACTCGAACTTGAGATCTTAATAAGTCGAGTTGAGAAAGGTCTGGCTCGACTCGATAAGTTTGTGAGCTACCTTAAAAAATTATGTTCCAACGAAGTTTAAATGCTAGCCGAAAACTCTAGAAAAATTTAGTGATTTGCTAGGTAATTTACCAATAAAATATTTGATTTCAATTTTTCAATTTCTCGAGAATTTCAAAAGTTAATTAGTATTAATGTGCTACCTTAAAAAATTATGTTCCAACGAAGTTTAAATGATAGCCGAAAATTTTAGAAAAATTTAGTGACTTGCTAGGTAATTTACCAATAAAATATTTTATTTCAATTTTTCAATTTCTCGAGAATTTTAAAAGTTAATTAGTATTAGTAAAAAATCAAATTATATTAATTAGTCTTTCTTTATTTTTTATTAAAACGTTTTTATGATATTATTTTATGTATAAAAGTTGAAAAGTGAAAAAAAAAATCTTTAGTTCTCATACAAAAAATACGATTGAAAGTCAAAACATCAAAAATCCGAAGGCATTCTCTCCTTTTTAGTTCATCGAAGATTGTTGAGAAACTAAAAAGAGTTTCACACTCGAATATCAACTTCATCTCTAACTCAGTCATGGCATGTTCTTTTATTTGTCTTCTCCGTCCTCACGAGCTTTTTCTCTTCTGAATTTGTATGTTATATTAAGCTCTAATAGCATCACTAGACTTTTACCTATATTTTAAAAAAATAAGGTACAAATTTTGGTGATCTTAACGAGCATCGAGTCGAGCAACGAGATTTTTGAACAAGCACGAGTCGAGCAAAATTTTAACGAGCTTAACGAGCAACAAAATTTTTTTAACGAGCACGAATTGAGCATTACTCAACTCGCGATCGACTCGCTCGATAAGCACCCCTAGTCCTTACCCATATGGTTTTCTATAGGTTCCACATGTATCTCAAGGTACACATTATCACATCTAATCATCCTTCCTCAACTCGCGGCTAAGTTATCAAAAGTTCCTCGCGACCATGCATGTATAGGTAATCTACTGACTTGATAACCATACTCTACAGTTACCCGTATCAAACTCCGGCTCCCAATTGTGCAATTTAGTAAACCATGTGCTCAACTTTGTGTTCTCAAGAACTCTCCTCCTAAATTCCACACTCGTGAACATTAGTAAGATCTTAGATCCCGCAATCCGTATCAACGAAAAACCATCCAATTCTGCTTTCAAGATATATGATATATGATGAATTTTTCAAGATTTTCAAGTCAATATTGTTAATTTAAAAGTTTAATAAACCATTTCTCTTTTAATGCTTAATTCTAGCTCTATTCCTCGGTATATATGTAATGATCTCTGTACTTACACCCACTGGAATTGAACTGTTTTTTTTTTCTTCTTCTTCTAATCTCATCAAACAATCCTTCTGGATATTGGTGGTCAATTTCCAAGGTTCAAAATCAAGGGTCATTGTTCACCAAGTCCTTGTTCAAAGTCCTTAGTGCAAAAACCAATTAAGTAAATTCCCTAATTATGGTCTGCTCCTATATTCAATCCATTTTTTCTACGTGGAAATATGTATTGTAATTATGGTTCAATATGATATAGGTTTCTATAATTAGAAATGGTCAATTCTTTCATTATTTTGTTTTTTGCACCAGTATTCCATGGTTAGTCTAACAAATTATGTTCAAATTAAGTCGACTTGGAAACATTTTTTTTGTTGATTTGATTTGAATTAGTTAAATACAACTAGAGGCGGACTCATGTACATCTTAGGAGAGGCTCCTGCTTCCATGCACGAGAATTTTTTTATCTTTTGTTTTGTATATTAAAAAATAAATTAATTATAATCTCATATCCACCTTTCAACATTAATGTTTTGCCCTCAATTCTCTAACTTTTAATAAATGTAGTACGCACATGTAGATTATATTGTTCGACTTTAAATCTTTTAAAATAATTATTATTCTCTTTTTTCATTAAACCACTTGCACAATACCAACAACCTTAATTACTTTAATAATAAAAATGACTAAATTAAATTCAGTCGAAGTCGAAAAGTGAAACCGTGTTTTCCGTACTAATCAGTAAAACTATTTCCCCGACAAGTTGTATTACATGGGACATTTGAACTTCTTCAATGTTAGCAAGCAAATTCTGGGAAATTGCCGCGAAAGCTACCTTTGTTGCTGCCAACATTTTTTTAATTATCCTTTTAATGTTTAATTATTAATTCTTATCTTTCCGTTTTTTCTCTCTGTATTTTGGTGCATTTTTATATTATGTTTTTTCAAGAGTGAATTTGACGACGTCACGACTGATCAAGATGATGATTATTTATAATTCTGATGATCTACTCTGCTCTAGATCTTTGGATTGAATTTGGATACGCTATTTGCGTTTGTGAATAATTTCTCACGACATTCGACTCTGATTTGTAGTTTTCGGTAGTCTTTCAATAGTTTAATCTCCTTTGTGGTTTGTTTACCGATGCAGTCAGATTTGTTCGTATCTAGTTTTTGTTTGAATCTTTTGGTTGAGTTTTTAACCTTTTCCATATATGGTATAAAGTGGCTAATTTTTTGTGTCAATATTATAGGAAAATGTTAAAATTATATATTTATTTTACAATGTTATTTGTAAACTTTTATTGTAATTTTAGATATATTTTTTAATAATACTAATTACTTTTATTAAAAAAACCTATAATTTAAGAATATTACATGCAATAACAAAAAAAAAACATGACTACGACATGCTACAATATAGTAGAGAAATTTATAAATAATAAAAAACAGCAGTGTACGTGAGACAATTTATGCTAAGAACGCGGGGTTGCTCTTTTTATTTTCAATCAACAACATGGAGAAAGACAAATATGGAAATCTTTATTCATATATTATAAAAGAAATTGATTTTATTATTATTATTATTATTATCTATTCACATACAAGATAATAGTTATGTTTGATTTTAGATCTAAATAAATTCACGTATAACTAAAATATTTAAACTTAAAATTCAAAAATAATGCCTCGTTTGTTTAATATATAAACTTATAGAGACCTAATTATTATTAGGCAAAAAATTTAAGGGAATATATTCATCATTCTTTAATTCAACTCCAACTTAATTAAATATTTAATAAGATTGTATATATTTTTAATTTAAAGGTCTAAATTATTATTATATCAAAACTTATCGAGTATTAATTAATTTGGCCATTAATTGTCGGTGATGTTGATTTGTTTATTAGTTTCCGACAACCATCATTAAGAATTAATCTCAATTTAATATGGAGTGGAGTCGTCAAGTCAACATTTCAGTATATAATATATCAATCTCTGAAGTTACGGCTTGACCACTTCAAATATCGTACGTGTTTAAGTCCAATTTAATATTAGTTCAAGATTTATTGCGTTTGTTGTGTCCAAAATACTAGTATAAGTTCAGTATGTTTTAAATTTTAACCATCGATCCTATTGCGTTACGATGATTATTTGGAGTTATGATAATTTTTGCTCTAACCCCTCGTCCCGGTCCGGACGCTTGACCGATCTGAGTGGGCTACACGGGAATAACCGAGGTAAAACCCGTTAAGGCTCCACTTCGGTTACCGACTCAAGAAAAACTTTTTATTTATTATCTTGTCTAGATGCGTTAAATAAACCTATGTGTGAAAACGACAGCGAAAACAATGCTCACGAGAAGCCTAACAGCAAACACGGCCTAAGCCCAACCCTTGAGACCCTTTAGAGATGTCAAAAAGCCTATTTAAAGGCCTGTGTTTCGAAATAGTCATAGCCCGTTTCGAAACACGGGCTCCAGTTTAAAACGCCAGACACCCGTACCGAAACGCATCCACCCCGTTTCGAAACAGGGTCCCATTTTGCCTAGGCGTTCCGATACCCGTTTCGGAACAGGCAATTTCAGTAGCCAAAGTGTTTCGAAACTTGTATCGAAACAGAGGCTCACAATAGCCAAACCGTACCGAAACGCGTTTCGATACGGGGACCTGGAACCACACCCGTTTCGAAATAGCACAACCCGTTTCGAAACACCTGCAGTCTGTGAATTCCCAAAATCAGTTTTAAACATCTCCAAATGGTCCCAAACGCCCTTAACGACCCCAAGAAGCATACATAACATACGAACACACTCTAGAGGCATGCACCCTATTGCAAACATACTCAAGTTACATAAGGATATAAGATAGGGGCATCCATTCGAAAGATCATACAAGGCATACACATAAGCATTTAAGATAACATGCTCACACAAGGTCAACACTAAGCCTTTAAGGTGGCAAATTAGACATGGTATACAAGCAATACAAGGCAACCACAAGCCAACCAACATAACATATAAAAGGAGTCTAACATGCTCCTAAACAACCAACACCAACATACTTCAAAAGCTCAAAGCAACTAATACATGTCCCATTGCTTGAATGTTATATCATATAATATAAAATCCATACTTGATAGATTCAAAAGCTCAACTAGCACATTTGGAAGCCCCCTTCTTGCACTAGCAACCCACGAACTACGAATCTGCATTGTTGAACAAAAGAGAGCGTAAGCGTATAAAGCTTAGTGAGGGTAAACTCGTAAAACAAACCTCGAAAATGCAGGGTCCAAGCACGAGCACAACCAAGGTAGAAATGCATGCTCTTACCTTCGATCCACATGAGCCAAAGTATAACATGATGCATGAATATATATTCAATATTATGCCATGTTCAACAAGTTCAAATCCATAACATATGTAAACACATATATTAATCCATATTGGCAACACATAACACCACATAATGATACACATCTCATCTCATATTGGCACCTAGCTATGACTCGAATACGCGGATAACACGTTGGAACTCACATCCAACAACAATCATTACCTTACGGTGGGATTACACTCATCACCGTTCATGCGAAGAGGATTCCACTCATCCTCACGCCCCGTCGATGGGATTGCACTCATCATCGACTATCATATATATAAGAAGGTTTTCCGGGCGAACCCGTACTCCATCTTGATGACTACCATCACCAAGACCACGCGCGCATTTGACTCACGTGTGCACACTAATATCCTAATGATCGATCATTTGTACCCAAGCATACTATTGCCAATATTAAACACAATCCACAACATTTTACGACATCATTTCATATCCACTTCCGTGCTTAGCACGCACTCACCATGATTAACATCATGCACAATCCACATACATATAACAATGCATAAATCCAAGCCTCAACATACATGTATAACACCATATACATAGCCAACACAATCACAATTAAACATGAGGCATAAACACATTCAAAGATCAACCATAGTCTCTAACTATAGCTTGGGATTAGACTACCAATCTAATCCCAACTTTAGGTGGGTCTACCAAGCCCGACCTAGTCCACATGCTTGAACCAACACTTTAAACCCATTTGAAAGCATTTAACCACTCACCTTCACTTCCACGCTCAACAACCAAGCAACCAAGACCTTCAAGCTTCCGGATTCACTCCCGATGCTTCACCAACACAAACTCTTGCCTCTAATCATTTCAACACATTCAAACAACCTCAATCAGTTCGTACATCAATGTAGTAAACCCGGAACATTATTCAAGCATCAAACACAAGATTCTCAAGCTATGAACAACCCCAAAAACATCAAACTCGAGCAGCCCTTAAACCCAATCCAAAACTCATGATTTCAACCCTTTTAACACCCTTAAATGCTTCCAAAACAACCCCTAACCTCAACCTTCAATTTCTAACATCGAACACACCCAAAACTCCACTTAAAATCCTCATAAAACCCCACCAAAACCCAAATCCGAGAATCATTGTAAACCTCTTTAAAATTCATATATGTTGGACCTTATAGGTTGTAAATGACTCATATAACTTCAACAAATCAAAAGCTTAGGTTTAAGACAATAAAGCTTCAACCTTTTGACAAAAAAACTTTGAAAACCCAAAATATGAAATAGCTTTAATGAAATCTAATGGTACCAAAATGTAGAGGATGGCAAGGCCAAGTCAAAAATATATTTACCTTTCAAAAAGCTCCAAAGATGAAGTTGTATGAGAATGGAATAGTAACTTGGAGAGTAGGAGCTCTCTTTGTCGTTGGAATGAAAATGTGAAGAAGGAAGAAGATGAGCACATGCCTATTTTAACAAAAGGGGTTTTAATTTTGAAAGTTCATTTATTTACAGTTTTGCCATTAATGAGATGACAATCTCATTAATTCTAAAACCCATGGTAAATTGAGTTTCAAATTAATTTTGGTCCAACACAAAAATGTTTGCTTTGAAAATATGAAGCCCAAATAATATATTATTATTTTTATTTATAAAATCGAACCCAAAATATTATTTTAAAATTATTTTCATCCGACCCCCAAATCCGGGTGTTACACTTGCAATACTCTTAAATTCGAATTATGATAAATTATTGCAATATTTTTAAATTCTTGTATGAGAAACAAATAGCGATAAGTCATAATTGAATCATGAGGGCATAATTTGTTTAATTTTGGGTCGATCAGGAATTTAAAAAATAATTAAGTTATAAAAATAAGGTTAAAGGGTCACTTTTGTTCTTGTAGTAGTCCTAATTTATCGATTTCGCCCATATGGTATTTTCGCATCAATTTAGCCCTTGATGTAGTTCAATTGCATCACCGTTTGCCCATTGACTGACGGAAGCCAACGTTGACTGTTACGGTGGTGACGTGGCAGATTACGATGACATGACAGAGGGTAAAATTGATTTTTTAAGCGAGTTCGAGGGCAAAATTAATTTTTAGTCAAAAAAATATGAGTGCAATACAAAAATATTAAAATAACATTAAAAATAAAAATAATTTTTTTATCAATATATGACTAAAAATAAAATAAAATAATTAAAAATATTTAAAGTTAAGTAAAAATTATAAAATTAAAATATCATAAGCTAATAAATTATAAATTATTTAATAATTAAAATTTGAAATATTTATAAAATATTATAAATATAAAAAAAATCATCAAAAAAATTGGACAATTTTACTTTTACTTCTCTTCAAAAAATGTAAGGAAGAAAGAATCATAAAGTACGATTAATGTGATTCTCTCAATTAAACAAATATTTTACCCTTTTTGGTGCTTCTATCTCTGAATACTAAAAAATTAAACTCTACACTTTAAGTCTAATTTTTAAATCACAAACCTTAAACCCTATAATTTATACCTTTTACTTGATTAATTTTATACACATAATTTGTGATTATACTCACTTTATAATGATAAAAATATTAATTTGAGTTTAAGATTTAAGGTTTGAAATTTGTAAGGTTTGAAATTTATTGATCTACGGTCAATCGATCCCCAAATTAATTTTGCAATAAGACTAGAAAGTGTGGCTCTGATATGACCTAGCATAGGGAAGATAGATATAAAATAAATTGGGGTAAACTTGAAAGAATAGACTTTAATTTCTATCCGATCAATTTTGCTCTTACTTTACCAACAATTGGGGACCAAATTTGTAAGCCATTCTTGCTATGACCCAAGGAAAGTCCCAAATATGTGCAAGGAAGCTCTTCACTCTTACAAGAAAGCAAGGCTGCCCAATAATCGATCACCTCCTTAGCCATATTAATCCCAATCAGTTTGGACTTATTCAAATTTAACTTCAATCCCGAGGCGAGTTCAAAGCCTTTAAGAATACGGATAATATTTTTGATTTCAGATTCGCTATTTTCGGTAAAAACAATCAAATCGTCCATAAATTAAACGTGAGAGATAGCCTCCAAACTATTACCAATACAAATTCTAATAAACAGTTTTAAAAATACAACTCTAGAAAGCATCAAGCTAAGAGCCTCATCAATTATATTGAAAAGAAGCGAGAATAATGGGCATTCTTGTCTCAACCATGTTTAATGGCAAAAGAGTTAGTGGGGAGCCATTTACCAGAACTAATATAAAGGAAGTAGATAAACACATATTAATCCATGAACACCAAGTTTTGCCGAATACCATTTAACCAAGAAAATTGAGCGGATCAATGTCTAATTTAATTAATTATTTTTTGAAATAAAATTAGGTCTCATTAAGAACTCCTTCTACATCAAAGTCTGTGGAGGCGAACTTGTAGAATGGAAAAATTGAGCCTAAAACGTACTTTAAACCATTAAAGTTGAGAGACAATTGTCCTTTTTACTTGTGTCGCTGGAGACATATGAATTTTGAACAAAAACATTTTAAATTTAAATTCATTAAATTATTATTTTATACTGACTAAAGGGTTAAATTTGCCCATATAATAATTCAAAATTAGCAATGTTGTCCTTACTTTTTTTTCGTAATTTTGCCCTCAAAGTCAGGAAATTGCAGCAACCTTTAAATGCTGACGTGACAGTTAACGGTACTAACGGAGCAAGTTTGCCCTCGAAATCATTAATTGCAGCATTGTTTGCTCTCAAAGTAATTTTACTCTTGTTTTATTTACTTTTGAATAAAATTGGATAAATAATTTGATTTTTTGAGTTAAACTTTAACAAACAGAATATATGAAAAATCGGTTAACAAATTGATGTAAATATCCTTTAGGTCCTTGGGATTTTTTAAAATAAACAAAAGTGAAAACTCTTAGAAAAATTTAAAATATTATTCATTTTTTTAAAAAAAATTATAAATTTAATAAAAATAAATAAGATATTCAAAAAATTATTAAAAATAAAAACTAATATAAAAATTGAAATGTATTAGAAATTATAAAATATTTGATAAGTTTTATCACTACTCTAATTGATGGACGATTGCATTAAAAATATGTTCAAAGAATATTAGTTGACTTTAGCATAACCAGAAACAATCAAAGACTTTTTCAATGGGTTTTATAATTTTTTTGATATTTTGATTTTTTTTATATTTATAAATTTTTTTATGTTAGATTTTACTTTCAGTAATTTTTTTAATACCTTATTTATTTATTAAATAAGGGTAAAATTGTTGCAAATAATGACTTCGAGAACAAAATTGCATGAATGACTTAGAGGGCAAACTTGCTCCGTTAGCATTATTAACTACAACGTCAGCATTTAACGGTCAAAATTTGTTAAAGGACAACATTGCTACAATTTACTGACTTTAAAGACAAAATTACGTGGGTAAAAAGTAAAAACAACATTATCAATTTCGGATTTCTACAGGGTAAATTATACCCTTTAGCCTAAATATTAATACTTAATTTTAGTGTCGATACTAAAATGACCTACTTGATTTTTGCCCAATAGTAGGTGCAATAATCAATATGCACTATTAAAAGAAGCCACCAAAGCAAGGTTAAAGATTTAAGCCCTAATTTTGTTAATAGAACAAATAAGATTTGAAGGATAGTCTTCATAATGAACTTTTATTGTTTTGATTTAAATTAATCAATTAATTGTATTTACGTAAGACCCAATATTAAGGGTGTTCATGGTAAGTTAACCATACCGTTTAGCTTAAACAGTTAGTTAATCGTATAACGGTTATTATTCGAAATAATATCGAACACGGAGTTTTAAGAAATAGTAACCTACAAGACCAATTCAAAGAGAGGTAAATCATAGAGGCTTGAAAAGACTTGATGACTCATCTACAAGACTACAATCCTCAATTCGATTGTTCAAAGATCAATGGCGGAGAATTTACTTGGAAAATAAAGGTAGTTTGCTAGCAATTCCCTGGAATTTCCCAGAAAAAAAGCTAGCTACAAAGGAGGGTCAAGCAAAGAAAAGAACACAAAGAAATCAAAAATCCTCGTCCACGTCCACCCTTCTCACTCATGACTCTGTAAGCGCGTGGGTTCCACCATTCAAGAAAAATGACCTCAGTCTCTCTCCCAACACAAATTTAGTTGGCGGGAATTCTAAAAATGGTCCCTCTATTATTCCATTTTGATGATTTCATTTTTCTATAATCTATTACTTTTTCGAAATGTCTTCCGAGACCAACGTGACACTGACACATACATCTTGGTATTCAAAATTTACAAAAATTACCGACATTTGACCCCACGTCTTCCCTAACAATTGAATAAGTTTCTCACTAAAGAAAAATGTATATTATTTGTCCAATTGTACAAGAAAATGACAAATGTATATGCCAAATCATAGTAGATAGACAAAACCGTCAGAAAAACATAGTAAAAGGACCTTTTATAGAATTTGACCAACTGTTTTGCAGAAGACTTGGTAAACGCTTCCTGTCCGAAACATTTATAAATAAGCAGATGTTCATCCGCCAAACATCGTGTCTTTTGCATGCAGCAAACATTTCTCATATTTTCTATACTCATAGGATCACTACGTAATTATAATCAGAATGAGCAGCGAGTCCAGTATGGATGATAACACCTCAAAGATCGAACTTCCAGGCTTCCGATTCCATCCGACAGAGGAAGAACTCCTCGAATTTTACCTCAAAAACATGATTTACGACAAGAAGTTCCATTACGATGTTATCGGGTTCCTCAACATCTATCGCCATGATCCCTGGGACTTGCCTGGTAAGTGTATGCATATACATATGCGGTTACAGTGTTACGGCGACCTTTAAAATTGTTACGATGTTAATACTCTTGACTGAGATTGGTTAATATAATTACATTGTTCTTGTTGTGTTTTCTTTATAGGCTTGTCGAAGATTGGGGAGAGGGAATGGTATTTCTTTGTGCCGCGAGATCGGAAACATGGGAGTGGTGGGAGGCCTAATAGGACTACTGAGAACGGGTTCTGGAAAGCCACCGGCTCTGACCGGAGAATCGTGAGTTTGTCGGAGCCGAAACGCGTTATTGGCCTGAAGAAGACTCTTGTTTTCTATAAAGGGAGAGCTCCACGAGGGAGCAAGACTGATTGGGTGATGAACGAGTATCGTCTCCCAGACGGTTGCACCTTTCCTAAGGTATACTATACCTCTTTTTCATTTAAAGGACTAAATTTCAAAGTACAAATAATACAGGGACTGGGGGCAAATATACCTACAAAACACATTACCAAACTAAAAAGACTTGACTTTTGACTTCAATACTTTTATAGGTCAAAATTTGGAAAACCATAATATTTAAAAAATTTGAAAACAATTCGTGGGATCTACAAGCGGAGTTTGTCCAAGTAATATGTAGCTTAATATGAGTAAAAATCTCTTGCCCCTAACTATGTCTCTTTATATGCCCCTATTAAAAATACCTAAAATTTAAATTCTAAGCCATAACTCTAATTTTTATATCTTAAACTCTAAACCTTAAAAAATACACCCTACACCATAACCCTAAGCCCCAACAAACTCCAAACCCCAAACCCACCATTTTAGAGTGAAGGCACCAATGGAGGCATAATTAAGGGGTAGACAATTTCTATCCCCTTAATATCACTTAAATATCTCTCAAGTTAGAGATTTTATATATGGAAATGTGAACACATTAGTATTATGATTCTTGTTGGGCCCCAAGTTTGCAAATGCCACTGTCATTATAAGTGACAAATGGCCCTATTTAGAAAATGCTTTTTTCTAATTTTGTTGGTATGATTGAACTTGCAGGATGTGGTTTTGTGCAAAGTATACAGGAAAGCAACTTCCCTGAAAGTTCTGGAACAAAGGGCAGCAATGGAGGAAGAGTTGAAGAAAACCAACACATCTCCATCATCTTCACATCTCTCATCATCAATGGAAACAGTTTCTTTTTGCAGCCCAAAGGAGGGTTTGGTGCCACCAACTGCAGAGTTGTTCTTCAAGCAAGAAATGGAACAAGAGAAAGCACCAGAGAAGAAGAAACTGTCTTCTGCATCTCTGCAGTTTCCATTACCAGAGCTTCAAATGCCTAAAATGCTGAGTGACTGGACACAGGATCAGTTCTGGGTTCAGCTCAACAGTCCTTGGTTTCAGAATCTCACAACTTATGCCAACATCTTGAATTTCTAGCGGCTAAAAAAGGCTTAATTAATTGATTTAAACCCCTTGATGTTGTGTATATAAAGCTATATGTATCTTCCTTCCTACTGTTTAGTTAATTGTAGCCTAAGAGTAAGAGGATGAGTGTTTCTTCTACAGCTTCAAGCATTTGCTGGTTTTTTTAATCATTTTTTTTTGCATAAATGTTTACATCTGACTAATTTGTCTGATGTAACTTTTGGTGTTTTATTTTAATGGAAAGTTGTAACTTTTTGATAAATTATTGTATACAACGCTGTAAATGAGACAATACAGATCGCAAGTTATTCGAACTCAATTTAGTGGACTTGACTCGAGCTCGAACTCGAACTCGGCTCGAGTTCTTAACGAGCCGAGCTACTTGATACCCAACTCGAAAAGTTCGCGATCTACTCGAAAATATTATATACTAATTTTTTTATATAATTTAAAATATAAATTCCTAAACTTAAAACCCTAAAATATAAACCCTAAACCTAAGTTTTAAATCGTAAAACCTAAATCATAAATTCTAAACCCAACAACCTAAACCTCTAAATCCTAAACCAACACCCTAAACCCTAAAATTAAACAGCTTGAGTTTATACTTGTGTATTAAAGTTTTTTTTTTATAGGGTTTTAAATGAGACGTGATAGATTGTGAGATACTCGAGTCCGACATGGTCAAAGATCGGTCAACACTTGACTCGATTAGGCTCGAATAAAACTCGAACTCGACTCGAATTCTTAACGAACCGAGTCGAGCTCATATTTCTCAGGCTCGTTAAAAATTACTCGATCTCGAACTCGACTCAAAATCTTAACGAGCCGAGTCGAGTTCAGCACTACTCGAGCTCGACTCGGGTCGTTTACACCCCTAATTGTATATTATCCAAGATAAACAACACACTGCTGCAATGAATCTAAGCATTTATTTAGACCATCGTTCCATACAAGAAAATAGAACACAGTGTCATGCAACAATGTCCAACAATCTAGCTAAGTTGGACATGATCACTGTTGTAATATTCTTATTTTTGAATGCATAAAGCTAGTGCTTATTATTCCTTAATGCCATCATTTTGACACCGAAAGTTACATCGATTCCACGAGTTCATACCCGTTAGGCCCGTAAGGTGTCATATTGTAGCAGTCAAGATTGTCGCCGGTGCTAATTCCGAGCAATGTAGTGTACCTTTTGTAGAACGCGATGCGGTCCTCTACCCTAGAGTCCGGACCACCATGACCGCATTCCAGGCCGCCGCTGATGATATTTGTGAGCATACCGTACCCTGGAAGTCGACCTAATTGAATGTCTCTCTCGGAAGGCGTCCATTTTCCGGTTATTACGTCGTGACAAGAAGGCTTCGGTGACTGTGCAATCATCCAGAACCAGTAAGAAGCCTCAAAGGCCATCGTAACGTTTTTTATCAGCATGTCAGCGTCTTGTAAAAGCTGGTCCTTTAGTCTTATGGTGTCTCCATATAGCCCATAATTAGCGTTCCTGAGATATCAAATTTAAATTTATTATGTAACATTCGATTTGAATTCTAGTATTATAAACAAAACAAATTCAACTTGAAGAGTAATTTTTATAGCGACTCTATCGAATTCAAATTCAGATTAATCGACACAATTATATTATAATAATATGTAATTATTAAAAGAAAAAAAAAACAAATGGCGAAGGGTAATAAAAGTTACCAAGAAAGTTGAATGGGGCCTCGGCCACAATATCTTTGACCAGGAAAACATGGGTAGTTTACTTCTGCGTAATCACAATATTCTGAAGGGCAACCATCTTCCTTGTTATAGCAATATCCCCAATGATCTGGACCGTCATCTGCTGTTGGCCACCCCCCTACAAAACCATCAAATTTATTGTTAAAACGATACAATATTTATGTGATAGTGTAGTAAATAACAACTCTGAGAAAAATAAATTTAGACAAATTACCTGTAGTTTCGTGGGAAGTTTGGCCTAAGAAAGCAGCAACTTCCCTTTTCCGAGTTTCGTCATCGCCGGTGGCGGCAAAGGCCGGATAAGACTTTGCTGCGGCTATGAAAGCTTCATAAGTGTAGAAGTTCACCGCATGGCAGCGAGGGTCGTTTCTATAGGGAAACATCATTTCAAACATTTCTCTTGATATAATGTCACCGAGTGTAGCGCCACCAGGGGAGGGCGGAGTGACGGGGCTAGGTGGAGGAGGGCTGGGTGGTGGAGTGTCGGGGCTAGGTGGTGGAGTGTCGGGGCCATCGGTGCAATTCATTTGGCAACCATTTTCCACGAGGCAGTAGTCGTCAGTGGTGCCACACCAGCCATATCCGCTACAACATAAACCTCCCGTACAAGGAATACCATGATTTTGCTTTCCACACTGCTCGGCTGTGCTTAAGAATACATAGTGCAAAAACAAAGAGGAAACTAACCACAACCAAAACCTCATATTTTTCTGAAATTAGGTAGATTTTTATCAACTTTTGCGAGTGATGAAGTACCAGAGGATACGCCTATTTATATGGAGCATATAGTTTGTAAAGTTGGAAATGTTTAAAGCGTGGCTACCAAATTTCAAACATTAAAATTTTGTTATTTTAAAATAAGATTTCAAACATATAAATTAATGGAATCGGCCAAATCATTACGAGTTCAGATTCTCATGCATTTACTAAATGACAAACCATTAATTAAATAAAATTGAAAACGTTTAACATATAGGTAGCTTATATACAATTTCTTTTACTTCAATTATTGGCATGGATGCTATTCTTTAATGGAAATGAGGTGATCAGAAGAGAATAAAAATACTCCGTTTCTTTTCGGTGTCTCTACTTATGTTCCAACACTAAAAAACACAGTAAAATTAAATTTTAAGCCTCAACCCTAAATTCTAAATTCTAAACCTTACACCTTATACCCTAAAAAATACACCCTACCATAAACTCTAACCATAACTCCTAACCTAAAAGCCTAAACCCTAAGCCTAATTTTGAGTGTGGGGCATAAGTAGGGACCTCAAAAAGGGTAAAGGATTTCCATCCATAAGAAGACTCGTGAAATTGGAGTTTGAGATTTAATTTATTTATTAAAATTAAAAAAAATAAAAAAGTAATTTTATATTTTAATTTAAAAATTAAAAAGCAGACTTAAAAATTAATTAAATTTAAAATACTTTAAGAAATTAAAGATTTTTAACTTTTTGATAATGCATACACATCTTGTAAATATTGTGATTAAACATAAATCTTCTAAGATAAATATTATATGATCTTTTACTTCGACTACTTGTTGAATTTCTTTAACTATATGGGTTTATATAGCTTCGTCCCTAAATACACTCATAAAATATGGAAAATGATAATGATTTCATATTCTAGTTTGCCGGAAGACAAACCATTTATTAAATAGGGTAATGTTCACAAATAGTCCCTTTCGTTTGGTGTTTGTTCTAGTTTGGTCACCAGATTTCAGAACAACTTATTGTGGTCCTTTACGTTTATAATCTGTTTTATTTTAGTCACTCTTCCGTCATTCTCCGTTAGAGGAGTAACGGCCGGCTGACATGGCAATTTTAAAATTAAAATATTCCACGTGTATAATCTTTGAGGAAGCCTCTTGCTCCGATTATGATCTCAAAGCAATTCCGGGTAAGGCTATTTATTCTCAAAACACTCACGATTCGTCGTCTTCTTCGACTCACAACAATGTTAAATCCGAAAAACGCTTGAAATCAACATTCGGGTCGCACTCGGACATCCTCCCTCCTCCTCCTGCTTCCTTTGGGATTCCGACCGATTCAATTCGTCCTGTTATCCTTGTCGACTCACAAGAAAATGGAATCCGGCTCGTCCATGCTTTGATGGCATGTGCAGAAGCTGTGCAGCAAAACAACCTGAATCTCGCCGAAGCTTTGGTGAAACAAATCGGATTCTTAGCTGTTTCTCAAGCTGGGGCTATGCGGAAAGTGGCTACTTATTTCGCCGAAGCATTAGCTCGACGGATTTACAGATTATATCCGAAAAACCCACTGGATCACTCTTTATCAGATGTTCTTCACATGCACTTTTACGAGACTTGCCCTTATCTCAAGTTCGCTCATTTCACAGCTAACCAAGCTATTCTCGAAGCTTTTGTAGGCAAAGAAAGAGTCCATGTTATCGATTTTTCGTTGAACCAAGGCATGCAATGGCCGGCTTTGATGCAAGCTTTAGCGTTACGACCCGGTGGTCCGCCGGCTTTTAGGTTAACCGGGATCGAACCCCCCAGCCACGACAACTCTGATCATTTGCAGGAGGCTGGTTGGAAGTTGGCTCAGTTAGCTGAAACGATTCACGTTGAGTTCGAGTATCGTGGGTTCGTTGCTAATTCTTTGGCTGATTTGGATGCTTCAATGCTTGATCTCAGGCCGAGTGAAGTTGAAGCGGTTGCCGTTAACTCAGTTTTCGAGTTACATAAATTGTTGGCTCGGCCCGGCGCTATCGACAAAGTCTTCTCCGTTGTGAAACAAATGAAGCCTGAAATTGTTACCATCGTTGAACAAGAAGCGAACCATAATGGTCCGGTTTTCTTAGACCGGTTCACTGAGTCATTGCATTATTACACGACGCTGTTCGATTCGTTGGAAGGGTCAGTGAGTAGTCAGGACAAGGTTATGTCGGAGGTGTATTTGGGGAAACAGATTTGCAATGTGGTGGCCTGCGAAGGGGTGGACAGAACCGAGAGGCACAAGTCGTTGACTCAGTGGAGTAACCGATTTATTTCCGCCGGATTCTCGCCGGTCCATCTGGGTTCTAACGCGTTCAAGCAAGCTGGTATGTTGCTCGCCCTGTTCTCCGGCGGAGATGGGTACGGTGTGGAGGAGAACAATGGGTGTTTGATGCTGGGATGGCATAACCGCCCACTCATTACAACTTTAGCTTGGAAGCCCGCCAACAATACCACTGCCACCTCCACCATCACCCACTGAATTCATACGAGTTGACTCAACGAGTCGTGACTCGAACTCAATCTCTGGCCCCTAGTACGAAATAAAACAAATTTACATGTGGAATTATTTAATTTTAAAATTGCCATGTCAGCCGGCCGTTACTCCTCTAACGGAGAATGACGGAAGAGTGACTAAAATAAAACAGATTATAAACGTAAGGGACCACAATAAGTTGTTTTAAAATCTGGTGACCAAACTAGAACAAACACCAAATGAAAGGGACTATTTGTGAACATTACCCTATTAAATAACATTTGAAACGTTTGTCATGAAAGTGGCTATATTCCATTTTGTTTATTTCAATGATTGGCAACTATTATTTTTTTAAGAGTAAGAATATGTAAATCATCACTAAATTTTGTTCTTTGACTTATTTTAGTTACTGAAGTTTTAAAACGTTCAATTTATTCACTGAATTTTATACATTGATTATTTTTTTCATTACTTCTCCGTTAATCTCTAACACCGTTATGACGTGGGATAAAAATTAATAAAAAAATTGATGGGTAAAATACATAGACCATCACTAATTTTTATTGTTTGACATGTTTTAGTCATTGAACTGTGCTCGATGACATATTTTAGTCACCGAAGTTTCACATGTTATGGTCCACATCATAACGGTGTTAGATGGTTAATGGATGAGTGATGAAAAAAGTTTAATGTATAAAGTTGAGTGAATAAATTCATCCAATCGGGTGATGACATATGTCGTCATCCGATTGGTTGATTAATTTTATTTAATTAAATTAAAATTATGACTAAATTGATATAATATGTAACTAATATGGACCAAATGTGTAATTATAAACATTTTCTTTAACTGCCACATCATTGGTTGATTAATTTTATTTAATTAAATTAAAATTATGACCAATTTGATATAATATGTAACTAACAATGATCAAATGTGTAGTTATATAAATTTTCTTTAACTGCTACATCACCTCTCTGTTAAATTTTAACGTTTGTTGGTTAAAATAGGTCCAATTAAATAATTAGATAGTCAAATTTTAAATTTTTATAGTTCGGTAATCAAAATAAACCAGACCTAATAGTTGAGTTTTCACATTAATGTTTTTTTTTCTTCCTTTGTCTTGGACCACGATTTCATCGGATTCTCATCTACCAAAAGGCCGGCCAATTATTGCACTAATTAAAGTTGGAAACGATTAAGACATGGCTATTCAATCATTTTAAATCTAATCCCTCAAGTTTGAAATTTATTCTTTTTTATATTTGGATTTAAAATTTTAATCTTATAAATGATATTGTTAATATTTTTTTTCAAAATTTGCCATTAATTAAGATGCACTAAATCACTTAAACTGGGTTAAAAGTTCAAATTTTGATGTTTTGAATGAAGCAAATTGAATTAAGTGGGTTATCCCCTACAATGAGCCTTTGTTATCTGTAATAACATATCTGAATTAATTAACCAGTGAATTATATACTAATAATTATATCAAAAAATTACCATTAATACACTCAAGATGAAATTAGGTTGAAACTTTAGGAGTGACTAAATATAAATGGTAATAAATGAGAGTTGAGTCTCGTTGTTAAATTATCAATTTAAAAATTAAAAATTAGTTCAAGGGTAAGTCCAATTTGTTTGATTTTAACATTTGCAGTTTTAAAATTATTCAATTTTAATAAAAGTATGTCAGAATTACCTAATTTCCAAATTAAAAGGAACTAAAAAGTAATTGATTTCAAAAATTCTAGGGGCCTAGACTTAATTTCCTACTTTCAGAAGCTAGGAAACTAAAAGGTAATTAGTTAAGTTGGTGGTACAATATGCAGGAAAACAGAAGATTGAGCATGCTTAAGCGCTATATATCCTTCGATTTAATGGTATAGAAAGTTTGAGTAGTATAAAATTCTATTTTAAGTAGAGGTGAGCAAAACTCGACTCGACTTGACTCAAAATATAATTTCATAAACTCGAATAAAAATGAATTCAAATAAAGTTCAAGTTATAAAATGGACCCGGATAACTTGAAATTTTAGTAATTAGTGGACCAATTTTCAAGCTCAAATCGTAATTTCATAAACCCGACTAAAAAATTCAAATAAAGTTCAAGTTATAAAATAGGACCCGAATAACGCAAAATTTTAATAATTAGTAGTCCCGTTTTCAAGTTCTTGTTGAGTCCCTCAAGTTTGCATAATATGTGTTATATTTTGACTCAAATTGTTATTGGTAATTAAGTTGGGTTTTATTGTAATTCTAGTGGTTGAAGATTACTTGATATTTAACATTTACTTTATCGAGTAAATATCTATTTTAGGCAGGAGATCTTATTGAATAAGGTTTCTTGGTGACCAAGTATTTGAGTCTATAAATATAAACTATGTTTAACCTTTTGATTTATTAGAGAATGAGAGATAGATAATTCTTTGCAGAGATGTAACCACTTTTAGGTTCTCTACAATTATTGTGACTACGTTGTAGAGACATGGATGTTAGAAAAAGTGTTTTGGTTTTACCGGGTCATGAGATTTGTACACCGAGTTTTGGCATTACATGGGTTATCATATAATTGTACTCTTCGTGTTCTCTACGTTGATAGTGGATTGTTCGTTTCTCTCGTCCGGTAGATAGGTTGTGTTGAACCACGTTAAATCTTGTCTCTTGTGCATGCCTTAGTTTATATTGTTATCGTTTTGGTTATTTTACCGCGTACAAAATTCCTAATAGTATGTATATAGCATAGAAAACATTACGAAGAAATACATAAATGTATATCATATATGGTGATAGAAAATCATTTAATTTGAATAAAACATTACTATAACATTATAAATTTTAACAATTAAATTTAAACAAAAACTTAAACAACTCGACTTGGCTTGAAAGAATTTCAAGTAAAATTTAATTTATAAAATAAAATCCATCAACTTGACTAACTTAAAATTGTTTATTCAACTCAATCAAATAATCATTCCTAATTAAATAACGTGTTTTTTTTTGAAAGATTAGAGAGTGCAGATTTCATTCAAACCAAGGCAAAAAAAATAAGAAACAATGGGCAACTTAGTCTCAAACACATTGGGTTCATTATAAACCCAAAAAACAGAGCAAAGCAAGGCCAAATAGACAGGACAATAAACAAACTGAAGGAAGAAGAAGACAATCATTGAACAACTTCGGTAGTGGAGAACGAGCGTCGATTGTCTAAATCAAACGGGAAGTCCTTGGTTGCCGGGCAAACCGACAGGTGATCCAAGGGGCCAGGAAGACGTAACCAACAAGAGACTGGCCATAAAGGCTAGAAAAACTTTCACCCAACTCGCCGATAAGCTGCTAACTAAGCAGATAATCGTCAAGCGAGTAGAAGGAGGGGGGACAGAGCCACCGAGCCGACGACGAAACCAAGGATGAAACCTGCAAAAATGAAGCACAAAACTGGAAACACCAAGCCTCATTTTCATCCACAACCCACTCAACAATGGGTCGATCTTCCTTCGCTCAGTAAAAGGACCAATCTCAAACCAAGAACGCAGGGCAGACAAAACCCAATAACCAGCTAAGAAAAAAGAATCAAAAAATCACCAAACGAAACGAAACGAAAAAAGACACATAAAGGAAAGATCGTGGAGAATAAAGAAAGAAAAATTATATGGTCAGACGGCTCCTAGTGAAGTCAGAGCCATTGAAAAAAAATTGTCTAGGGAGTACAAAATAAGAGAAAAAATGGTTGTGTTGGTTACCGGCAAAAGATTTTTTAAAATTTGCAATTTTAAGTTTTAATGTTATAGGACCATTGTTGAAAAGAACTGTTGATTTTTTTAACTTATTGCAGACATGACACAACTTGTCTCATATGACAAATGTCAGAAAGTTAAGTATGTAATCTCTAATTTTAGTATTCACCATGTTTGGTAAACAGTTTTTAGCTAAAATTAGAAGTTTAAAGCATTTTTAAAGGTTTAATTAGTCAAATCTGTTAATTTAGATTTTTGGTAAATAGCATATTGTAATACCGGATTGATGTCAGGGTCTTGTAAAAGCTGGTCCGTTAGCCCTATGGAGTCTCCGTATTGCCCGTAATTAACGTTCCTACGATATCAAGAAGTTTTAGATTTTATAATAAAGTTTTATATTACGTGAATTCATATTCGTCGATTTAAATCGAATATATATATCAAATGATTATATTATAATATTATGTTATTAGCTCATCTTCTTGTGTCCTGATGACAAAGGTAGATGTTCATTATACCTTGGGACTCGAGTTCGAGTACCAATAATATATGTTGTGTGTGTCGTCTTTAGAAAGACTAAGAAAGTTCAACGGTTTAGGGTAATGAAAGTTACCCAGTAAGTTGAATGGGGCCTCGGCCGCAATATCTTTGACCAGGAACACATGGGTATTGTACGCTTCTAATATCACAATAGTCTGAAGGGCAACCATCTTCCTTGTTCCAGCAATATCCCCAATGATCTGCACCCAAATCTGCAGTTTCCCATCCGCCTACAAAATCATCAAATTTATTGTTAAAGTGATACAATATTCTTAAAATTCGTGAATCTAATGTTGCTTATGTCCATTTAGATGAAATACCGGTAGTTTCGTGGGAAGTTTGGCCTAAGAAAGCAGCAACTTCCCTTTTACGAGTTTCGTCATCGCCGGTGGCGGCAATGTCCAGAAAAGACTTTGCGGCGGCTATGAAAGCTTCATAGGTGTAGAAGTTCACAGCAAGGCTTCCTGTTGGAAGCCTTTGAGTACCCCGTATGGATTTAAGATATAGTTTTTCATCCGACAATCGACAGTCAACCTAGTAGAGTAATTCGTTTTTTTTAGATGCAACCGTATGATTTACTTTTGAGGTAGCGGGAGAAGTTTCTTATCCATGACAGAGACTCTTTATTATAAAGGTTATGAAACAAGTGTTTTCTTGGCATCATATGAAGTTTAGTATGGATTCATATATTGTATTCTGATTAGTTGGTTTGATATGCTCGATGGGATGGTTTTGAGTTTTAAGATAGTCCGAGTGCCGGAGGGCACTACTAGATTCATTCGTGATCGTCTCAAAATCTCGAGAAATAAGGACACTCTGATGGTAAGTTTCAATACATGAATGGATGAAAGTGTAGTTTCAGCATTTCGCCGACCTTGATAAATTTCGAGGGCGAAATTTCTTTTAGGAGGGAAGAGTTGTAAAACCCCTAGTTTAGTAAGGCCAAAAAAATTGAAATGAAAAAGGGTGAAAAGAATGGACATAAAAAAACGGAAAATAAGGGATTAGTGTTAGCATGGAGCTTTGAACCTGTGACCTATGCTCAATGAGCCTAAGCCTTAACCAACTGAACTAAAGCTTTTGTCTGATCTTTTCCTGTCCAAATATCAATCTAAACATGTGTTATAGGATATCTAAAAATAAAATAATAAGATAATAAAAATATCCTACCTACTCATATTGGTTCAATTAATTCCAAGAACCCATATCTAAAAAAAATACGACCCTTCACCTCCCCTCACCAAACCTTTCATCTTCCCCGTCGGACCCCGCCCGATCCCGGTCACCGCCACCACCGCTGGCTTCCCCGTCGAGTCCCGAGCCAAACACCCATAGCCACTCGCATAGATGTCGTCCCGATCGCCGTCAATCGAAGGATCAAGATTCGACGAACCTAGGGTTGAGCCGTTAGGTTTTTCGTCGATTATGGCCGCCGTAGGCATCCGTTCGCCGCACCGTTGCCACCCCTAGACTCCCCGTCGCGAGGTGAACAAAACCCTAATGGTTGCTCAGTCGCTCGTTGTCGTTTAGCGCCTCGTCGGAGATACGACCATTTGGTTGTTTTTGCTCCGAATTGGTAAGTTCGGTATTCGCATTTTCTTGTATCCGAGATGTTGAGGACGTCGCATTCAGATTTGAAAGTGATCGAACGGAGTATCAGGGTTGACCGATATAGCAAGTATTAAAGGTAATACACTACTACCTCTAGTATGCTTTATGAACATGTTGGTATTCGGTTAATGCATGCACACATATGATGATGAGTACTGCTAATTCTGCTTAAGTCTAACCGGATATGAAAATGTACGACGTTATAGATAAGGTTGGAATAATCGAATGAGAAAGATGATAAATCAAAGAATCTGGAATCCTACAGAAAATTAATAAGTCGATCAATCTCCAAACCCGATTAATAATGTTAATTTGTCAAACGACAGAAATATTGGAGTATATAATTACAAAAATGCCCTCGAGGTGAAAATGATAGAAATACCCATGATAATGAAAGTAGTGCGGAAACCTACACTAAATTCGGTAAAACAATTGATTCATCTAAAAGTCTCGAATTACTCAGAGAGATGCGATAATGAGGCTTAATTATTCAAGAAAGGTAAGCACTCGGATTTAGCGTAAATCCTGAATAAACCTCTGAAGATAAATTTGTGGGGGAAACTCTTTATATGTTCGGATCAATTAAACTATCAGAAGATACATAATTGCTATTAATGGCTGAATCGAGTAAAAGAATTGAAAATGCCGATACAATCGAGGCATCAAATGACCAAAATGTGCTTGGGCATTGGAATTTCTAAATTAACAGAGATGATGGGTCTATCCTCGTGTTTTGGAATGAATGAAGTGGTTGGAGTTACTGCAATTACTTGAATGGCTGAAACACCCACGAGTACTTAAATGATTGAAATGCTATTTAGGGTTCAATTGACAGGAATGATGGATATCCCGAGCTTCAAAATGACTGAAATACCCCCTTTGACTGGAATAAGTAAATTGCCCTTGATAAATTCTGGAAATGCCAATAAAGTTAAAAATGACTTAAATGCCTTTATGGGTTGAAGCATGACCCATGTACGTCAATCACTTCTGATATTAATATAAGGATGGAAGTTTTTCCGCACAGAGTATTAGTTCGACTACTCCGTGGCAAGTCCTGTGGTGAAATATGAAGGCAACCTTTCAGATATACGATACAATCACTATTTGGAAATGATACATGTGAAGTGCATACATCAGAAGGTTTGGTTAGTACTGTAAGGTTGAGACATGTTGTTCGATTGGTTTTAGAGGCCCGATAAACTTCTGGAAATCTTAAATATTGTAAATCGTCATTTCATCATTATTGGGCTAAATTACAAAATCACCCTTGATAGTTAAATGACCAAAATGCCCTCGTTGGCCAAAGTAATCAAAATATCCCTGAATGTATATAATATCATGAAAGATCTTGACATAGAAACCTTTGAATGCCTGGCTGGAAACCTGATGAGCAAATAAAATTCTCAAGCCATTGTTTATGCCTTGTTGGTATAAATTATCAAAATGCTCATGTATGATAGAATGACCATAATGCCCTTGTAGGTTTAAATGGCTAAATCACTCATGATATGCCTAAACACTCAAAGATCTTGATGTATCATCTCCTGAATATTTGGTTTGAACCGTTAGTACAAACCCCTATTTTAATAGGGGCCTCGTTTCAAAAATCCGTTCAATTGTAAAACGTTTAACGTGTTCTTTTCCGTAAATGCCAAGTATCTCCATGAAATAAACTATTCCACCTAGTGTGTTCCATGTGTGCTACACGACTGTTTTTGCATACTGATTTACATGTTATAATATCGAGCACGTGCACATGACTGACATACTTGAATTTACAGGAACATGACATGTTTTATAAATTAAATATGACTGTATTGTATTTCTGATATATGCGTATGCATCCGATATGACAAACATGCTATATGGATAATGTGTTACTAAAAATACAGTTATTGATTAATGAACTATTGATGATCTGATTCACTGGGGTACTTGGGACATGATATGAAGTTACCGTCGGCTCAGCCCTGATCCAGCTGGTAAGTCCGCCCGTTTTTGGTCCTATGCTTCGGTTAGGTCCGCCCGTATTCGGATCCTAAGCTTCGGCTAGGTCCGCCCGTTTTCGGATCATAGGCTTCGGCCAGGTCCACCCGTTTTCGGTTCCTATGCTTCGGCAAGGGCCGCCCGTATTCTAAGGTATAACCTTAGGATGGTACCCACGCCCAATGAGCTTGGGTTAATGCATGTACATCATACCGCACTGGGGAAAACTATATACTGGAGTATGGTTGGAGGGTAAATATAGAATTAAAATGAACTTTATGGTACTTGAAACAAATGTATTTTAAATAAAAGGGTTTACTGCATTGTTACATTTCATGCATTAGCGCTGCACTGTTGGAACACACTAGGCACTAAACTCTCTGTTTCCACCTCCGTATGTTACCAGCCTATTTAATTCCCGTCTAATTCACGATGTTTGAATAAGAAACAAATATCGTTATTCCTGAGTATGATGCAATCTCGAAATAGTAGAACGGAAATGAGGGCTGTTACTATATGGAACATTATGAAAATATTATGCCTACCTTATATCTGCATGATCTTATAGCACCTTTTGGTAGTACTGTATTACTGAGCTTTTCCAAGCTCACGTTGTTTTTACCATCGCAGGTTAAAAGAATATATCATGGTATAATGGTTGACAGCAGTGTTTGGAGTTGTCTCGGCGTTGCCTTTGGAGTACGGTACTGTATAGTTAGTGGGCATGTATGTCATGTATTGTTTTATGATAGTATTTGTAAAGCACTTTCTGAAATTTTTGGTTATGTGTTTAAATGACTTCCCGAAATGGTATTTAAAACAGAAGTTGATTTTACAATTTAATAAGTGTTTGAAAAAAATGTTTTTATGCGTATTTTTGCTGTGGGTCGCTCTTGTGACCCTAATATGACTTCCTAGGATCCGTTGTAACGCATAGGCGGGTCTAGGGGGTTATTGTATGTATATATGTATACCCCTAAACAATACCCATAAACCTCAACCCTTAAATCTTATAATCGCTAATAATTAGAGTACAAGCCTAATCCCCTAATCCTTAAATTAATCTCATAACCTCAAATAATTAAGTTGACACATTTACCCATAAACCCTAAACATGAATATCTAAATCTTACAGACACTATTCACTAATAATTAGAGTGCAAGCCTAATCACATAATCCCTAAACTAATCTCATAGCCCCAAGCAATCAACTTGACACACTTACCCTTAAACCCTAAACATAAACTCATAAATCTAACAAACAAAATAAATTGAAACATAAAAATGACAAATCTGAAAATAAATTAAAACTAATATATTAATTAGAGCCCAAATCACAAATGAATAAAATTATTAAACCTAATTACTTACCAAATTTTTATACGAGGACCAAATCAAATTTAAAGCAAACCAAAAAAGCATAATAATTAATTAATTTATGAAGCATGACCTAATTAAATAAAATTTAAAGAAACTAAACCAAAAGTTAAGACTAAAAAAATAAACTAAAACCTAAAAAACCTAAACACTAACCATCTAATTAAAGAAGGACCTAAAGAATAATTAACCCCTAAATAAAAAATCACACTTCCACTCTCAATTTATTTGATACGGCGGCAAAATTTCCCCCCACCCCCATTTTGTTTGACTGGCGGCAAATTCCCACCCCCTCCCCCACCCAATTTTATTTTTGTTTGATATGGTGACAAAATTCCCCCATTTTATTTAATATGGTGCCAAAATTCCCCCCATAATTTCCTATCAATCAAAAAAACTTTCCCCCGTTAATTCAAAAAAAAATTCCCACTAAACTAAAAAATATTTTTATTATTATTTTAATAGTTATAATTAAATTTTTAATAAAATATTTCTTAAATTTAATGATCACAATTAATAAATTGATTTAAATTTTAAATAATTTGTTTTAAATTCATTCATCACAACTTATTAATTTAATAAAACTTTTAAATTTTGAATATTTCTAATAAAATAAATTTAAGTATGTTAATTCTTATTAAACTTCACAAATAATTTATATTAAACGAGTTAGTATTAAATTAATTTAATAAATTAATAGTTTACATTTATCAACACTTTAAATTTATCAAATCGTAGACTTCTTCAACTATATATTAGGTAAATATCAAGTCAGATCAATATCATTCAGGTTAAAAATAGGTCGGGTTCAAAGTAGGTTGGGTCAATTAACAGGTTGAGTTCAAAACACGTCGGGTCCAAAACAGGTCGGGTTCAAAATAGGTCGGGTCCAAAACAGGTCGGGTTCAAAACAGGTCGGGTAATATCGGATCTCGGGTCAATTCAGTCGGGTAAAATCGGTTATCTACCAGGTCGGCTTCGGGTTCAGGTTCGTTTCAGTCGGGCGCAGGTCGAGTTTCAGGTCCACAGTAACAGGTCCAATTCGGGTCGGGTCGTTTCCAGTCGGACGCAGGTCGGGTTCGGTCACTACAGTAACAGGTCGAATTCAGGTTCGGGTCAACGACGGTCGGTTACAGGTTGGGGTCATGTCATTAAATTTTCAGGTCAAATCAAGTTCTGACTCGAGCAGGTTTCAGTCGAGTTTTCAGGTTTGATCAGCTTTTTACATCCCTAATTGCAGACATGGCATTACTTGTATCATAGGACCATTGTCAGAAAGGTAAGCATGTGATCTCTAATTTTAGTATGCAAACGCAACTTTAAATTTTTTTTTTTAAAAAAAAACTAAGGCCTACGTACCATGCAACGGCATGCTTTTTCTCTCCGCCACATGCAACAAATCCTTCGCAAATAAGTGATTATTTTTTTTGATCAAACATAACTTTCATTGGATCACAGAAAACCATACAAAAACAAGGATGAAAACAAAGAAAAAACCTGCCAGACATGCACATGCCCATGCAAACCACGCATAAGACTCACAATGTCACCCAGCATCGTCATCAACAGCAAACCAATCCGACCAGCCACCTTAAGGGTGGCCAGAAAAGCGAAAACAAAGACAACCCTAACTCCGAGAACATTTCGGAAGCAACCCTGAATGGGGAAGAGCTCAACAGAAACAACATCATGAAGGGCCATGCAAGGCCAAACACCAAACATAAAAAACTCAAAGGAAAACCAAACCGCCATCAGCCATGTATCATACATCAACAACCAACAAAGGAAAACAGCAGACCGCGCGGACATCCCACCACAGCAGATCGACAAACAAACTGGAGCACCCAGATAGACACCTCCAACGGCCAAGCCGTGGATCGTGTTTTCAAAAACGACGAAACCAGAACGATACTGGAGAAAACAAAGAGACCATAAACTCTTCCCGGGGCAACAAACAGTAGCCGTGCCTGAGAGCTCTATCCAGAGGCAGGCTTCCAACGTGAAAACGTTGGTCCTTATCAAGGCATCATCTACTGTACCCCAGATTTGAAAAGAATATGAGTTCACCGAGTCTTCTCCCAATCCTGATTCGTCGAAACCTTTGGTAACAACCCGAACAACAAGGAAAAACCAATAACGCTTAGTCCACTGATTATCTTTTGCTGGCATAGAAAAATTGATCCGGGACATTCCTATAGCTTTAAATCCTCCCGGGTCCCAACCAAAGCTACTAACCAATAAAAATCGAGGCATGTTAAGGGCCAAAGTCAACAGCCGGGTGGGGCCAATAAATCTCCAAGGATCTGCATGCTTCCAAATCCCATGAAATGAGGATTTGTTTGACTTTAAAAGGGAAAAGATATCCCCATATCCACCAAAATCGGAAAGTTGAAAGAGGAAAAATCCAAAACTGGAAAGGTGGGGCCCTTGAGTGGTAAGGCTTGGCAGGAAGTAACAAGTCCATTCTGCCCTTGCCTCTGTCTTATTCTCCACAGGAAGCAAACTCAGCTTTGCCGATGAAGGGTCGAACCACGCTCTGGTAGTTCGACGTCCGTCGTGGGGCCTAACGCCCTGACCGGAAACCTCACCCAACCTTCTTCTTTGCGAACCCAGCACAGTTAGCTTCCAGAAGCCTCGTTTTCCACCGGCTTGCAACACCATGGAGATGGATACGCTTCCGTTGCTGGCTATCAACATCAAGCACGCACAAGGCCTCGAAGTAGAACACCCACGACCAGCATGTCGTCCACTCCTCATCCCGCCGGGATCAAAGCATACTCTTGCCGGAGAAGAGCTTTGTCCTAATCCATAACAGAGGTGATCCCCAATAAAACCGACAGCATGGAGGACCCGTTGAACTCCGGCAAACCTAGACGCGCTTTGGAACTTCGACGACCAGAGAAACTGATAGAGAAACGCAGAGAGAGATCCGTCAAGGCTCAACGAAACCGTGACTGAGGGCTCGCCACGACCACCTCCTTGATTTCTCTTCCGTTCCGGCCTCCTCGGAGCAAACCAGCGGCGTCGTCGTTCACAAACCACTTCCTACACAGCGGAGGCCTCTCGACGGGGACGACGCCACACGTTGAGGAGAACCGCTCGACAATGCCGGACCGGTGAATCAAAGCAAAACGTCCGAAGCTCTGAGGGGTTTGGACGGGGTGAGAAAGGGGAGGCGCGTGGTTGGCGCGTTGAAAAGCTCATCTCTATATTTGGTTCTCATTGCTCGCAAATAAGTGATTATAATAAAAGTGAATGACTGTATTATAAATTTTTAAAATTTTGTTGATTAAAATAAAAGATTTTAAAATTTTAGGGATTATCAGTATAGCTTGACCTTATTTTTATTTAAAAATTATAGTTCAATCATTGGTATCATTTGTATTTTAATCTAATTTTGCTTATTATCATATACACTTACTAAACTCATTAACTAATTATTCCAACAAATTTATGTTTCGAATTCAAAGATGTTCAGATTTTTTTAGTAAGAAAAAGGTTTTATTCCAGATTTTTTAGTAAGAAAAAGGTTTTATTCTAATTATTTGCGTTTGTGAATAGTTTCTCACGGCGTTCGGCTCTGATTTGCAGTTTTCGGTAGTCTTTCAATAGCTTAATTCCTTTTGTAATTTGTTTACTGATGCAGTTAGATTTGTTCGTATATAGTTTTTGTTCGAATCTTTTAGTTGAGTTTTTAACCTTTTTCATATATGGTCCTTATATGATCTAAAATGGCTAATTTTTTGTGTCAATATTATAGGAAAATGTTAAAATTATGTATTTATTTTACAATATTACTTGTAAATTTTTATTGTAATTTTAGATATATTTTTTTAATAATACTAATTAATTTTATTAAAAAAACATATAATTAAAGAATATTACATGCAATAACAAAAAAAACATGACTAGGACATGCTACAATATAGTAGAGAAATTTATAAAAAAACAGTAGAGTACGTGAGACAATTTATGGTAAGAACGCGGGGTTGCTCTTTTTATTTTCAATCAACAACATGGAGAAAGACAAATATGGAAGTCTTTATTCATATATTATAAAAGAAATTGATTGACCCACCGCTAATTAACTTGCTGCAAAAGAAGTAGTACATTTAATTATTTTATTATTATTATTATCTATTTCCGTACAAGATAATAGTTATGTTTGATTTTAAATCTAAATAAATTCACGTACAACCGAAATTGTATGGACTGAGTCAGAATTGAACACGGGATGAAATAATAAACTTCAAAAATATAATATAGGTTATTAAGTATTTAAACTTAAAATTCAAAAATAATGCCTCGTTTGTCTAATATATAAACTTATGGAGACCTAATTATTATTAGGCCAAAAATTTAAGAGAATATATTCATCATTCTTTAATTCAACTCCAACTTAATTAAATATTTAATTAGAATTGTATATATTTTTAATTTAAAGGTCTAAGTTATTATTATATCAGAATTTATCGATTTTTAATTAATTTGGCCATTAATTGTCGCTGATATTGATTTGTTTATTAGTTTCCGACAACCATCATTAAGAATTAATCTCAATTTAATATGGAGTGGAGTCGTCAAGTCAACATTTCAGTATATAATATATCAATCTCTGAAATTACGGCTTCACCACTTCAAATATCGTACGTGTTTAAGTCCAATTTAATATTAGTTCAACTGTTCAAGATTTATTGCGTTTGTTGTGTCCAAAATACTAGTATAAGTTCAGCATGTTTTAAATTTTAACCATCGATCCGATTGCGTTACGATGATTATTTGGAGTTATGATAATTCTTGCAATACTCTTAAATTCGAATTATGATTAATTCTTGCAAATACTTTTAAATTATGGTATGAGAAACAAATAGGGATGAGTCATAATTGAATTATGAGGAATAATTTGTTTAATTTTGGGACGATCAGGAATTTAAAAAATAATTAAGTTATAAAAATAAGGCTAAAAGGTCACTTTTGTCCTTGTAGTAGTCTTAATTTATCGATTTCGCTCATATGGTATTTTCGCATCAATTTAGTCCTTGATGCAGTTCAATTGCATAACTGTTTGCCCATTGACTGACGGAAGCCAACGTTGACCGTTACGGTGGTGACGTGGCAGATTACGATGACATGATTGAGGGTAAAATTGATTTTCAAGCGAGTTCGAAAGCAAAATTGAGTTTTAGTCAAGAAAATATGAGTGCAATACAAAAAATTAAAATAACATTAAAAATGATAAAAAAAATATTTTTTATCAATATATGTCTAAAAATAAAATAAAATATTTAAAAATATTTAAAGTTAAGTAAAAATTATAAAATTAAAACATCATAAGCTAATAAATTATAAATTATTTAATAATTAAAATTTGAAATAATTCTAAAATAAAAAAAAAATGAAAAAAAATCATCAAAAAAATTGGACGATTTTACTTTTTTCTATTCAAAATATGTAAGGAAGAAAGAATCTTAAAGTACGGTTAATGTGATTCTTTCAACCAAACAATTTTTTTTTCTCTTTTTGGTGCTTCTATCTCTGAATACTAAAAAATTAAACTTTACACTCTAAGTCTAATTTTTAAATTACAAACCTTAAACCCTGCAATTTATGCCCTTTGTTTGATTAATTTTATACACATAATTTTATGATTCATACTTACTTTATATTGATAAAAAATTTAATTAGAGTTTAAAATTTAAGGTTTAGATTTTTTAAGGTTTGAAATTTATTGATCTACGGTCAATCGATCCCCAAATTAATTTTGCAATAAGACTAGAAAGTGTGGCTCTGATATGACCTAGCATAGGGAAGATAGATATAAAATAAATTGGGGTAAACTTGAAAGAATAGACTTTAATTTCTATCCGATCAATTTTGCTCTTACTTTACCAACAATTGGGGACCAAATTTGTAAGCCATTCTTGCTATGACCCAAGGAAAGTCCCAAATATGTGCAAGGAAGCTCTTCACTCTTACAAGAAAGCAAGGCTGCCCAGTAATCGATCACCTCCTTAGCCATATTAATCCCAATCAGTTTGGAATTATTCAAATTTAACTTCAATCCCGAGGCGAGTTCAAAGCCTCTAAGAATACGGATAATATTTTTTTTATTTCAAATTCGCTATTTTCGGTAAAAACAATCAAATCGTCCGTAAATTAAACGTGAGAGATAATCTCTGAACAGTTACTGATACGAACTCTAATAAACAGTCTTAAAAATACAGCTCTAGAAAACATCAAGCTAAGAGTTTCGTCAATTATATTAAAAAGAAGAGGGGATAATGTGCATCTTCTCTCAAACACGTTTATGGCAAAAGAGCTGGTGGGGGGAGCCATTTACCAGAACTAATATAAAGGAAGTAGATAAACACATATTAATCCATGAACACCAAGTTTTGCCGAATCCCATTTAACCAAGAAAATTGAGGGGGATCAATGTCTAATTTAATTAATTATTTTCTGAAAATAGGGCCTCATTAAAAAATCCTTCTATATCAAATTTTGTGGAGACGAACTTGTAGAAGGGGAAAATTGGGCCTAAAACGTACTTTAAACCAATAAAGTTGAGAGACAATTGTCCCTTCTACTTGTGTCCCTGGAAACATATGAATTTTTAATAAAAACATTTTAAATTTAAATCGATTAAATTATTATTTGATACTAGCTAAAGGGTTAAATTTGCCCATATAATAATTTAAAATCAGCAATATTGTCCTTACTTTTTTTTCGTAATTTTGTCCTCAAAGTCAGCAAATTGCAGCAACCTTTAAATGCTAAAGTGGCAGTTAACGGTGCTAACGGAGCAAGTTTGCCCTCGAAGTCATTCATGCAATTTTCCTCTCGAATCATTAATTGCAGCATTGTTTGCCCTCAAAGCAATTTTACTCTTGGTTTATTTACTTTTTGAATAAAATTAGATAAATAATTTGATTTTTTGAGTTAAACTTTAACAAACAGAATATATGAAAAATCGATTAACAAATTAATGTAAATATCCTTTAGGTCCTTGGGAGTTTTTAAAATAAACAAAAGTGAAAACTCTCAGAAAAAATTAAAATATTATTCATTTTTTTAAAAAAAATTATAAATTTAATAAAAATAAATAAGATATTCAAAAAATTATTGAAAATAAAAACTAATATAAAAATTAAAATGTATTAGAAATTATAAAATGATAAAATGTAAATTTAAAATTAAAAGTATTTATAAAGTATTAAAATTTTAAACAATTTTATCAAATTTTCTTTCGCTTTTTGATGTTCATTAATATTTGCTAAGTTTTATCATTACTCTAATGGATGGACGATTGCATTGAAAATATGTTCAAGGAATATTAGTTGACTTTAGCATAACCAGAAACAATCAAAGACTTTTTCAATGGGTTTTATAAATATTTTAAATTTTTGATTTTTTTATATTTTATAAATATTTTTATGTTAGTTTTTATTTTCATTAAATTTTTAATATCTTATTTATTTATTAAACCAAGGGTAAAATTGATGCAATTAATGACTTCGAGAACAAAATTGCATGAATAACTTAGAGGGCAAACTTGCTCCGTTACCATCATTAGCTGCAACGTCAACATTTAACGGTCAAAATTGGTCAAAGGACAACATTGCTGACTTTAAGGACAAAATTACGAGAAAAAAGTAGAAACAACATTATCGATTTCGAATTACTACAAGGTAAATTATACCCTTTAGTCTAAATATTAATATTTAATTTTAGTGTCGATACTAAAATGACCTACTTGATTTTTGCCCAATAGTAGGTGCAATACTCAATATGCACTATTAAAAGAAGCCACCAAAGCAAGGTTAAAGATTTAAGCCCTAATTTTGTTAATAGAACAAATAAGATTTGAAGGATAGTCTTCATAATGAATTTTTATTGTTTTGATTTAAATTAATCAATTAATTGTATTTACGTAAGACCCAATATTAAAGATGTTCATGGTAAGTTAACCATACCGTTTAACTTAAACAGTTGGTTAATCGTATAACGGTTATTATTCGAAATAATATCGAACAAATAGTTTAAGAAATAGTAAATAACCTACAAGACCAATTCAAAGAGAGGTAAATCATAGAGGCTTGAAAAGACTTGATGACTCATCTACAAGACTACAATCCTCAATTCGATTGTTCAAAGATCAATGGCGGAGAATTTACTTGGAAAATAAAGGTAGTTTGCTAGCAATTCCCTGGAATTTCCCAGAAAAAAAGCTAGCTACAAATTTAGTTGGGGGGAATTCTAAAAATGACCTCAGTCTCTCTCCCAACACAAATTTAGTTGGGGGGAATTCTAAAAATGGTCCCTCTATTATTCCATTTTGATGATTTCAATCTATTACTTTTTTCGAAATGTCTTCCTTAATCTGAGACCAATGTGACACTGACACAAACATCTTGGTATTCAAAATTTACAAAAATTACCGACATTTGACCCCACGTCTTCCCTAACAATTGAATAAGTTTTTCACTAAAGAAAAATGTATATTATTTGTCCAATTGTACAAGAAAATGACAAATGTATATGCCAAATCATAGTAGATAGACAAAACCGTCAGAAAAACATAGTAAAAGGACCTTTTATAGAATTTGACCAACTGTTTTGCAGACGACTTGGTAAACGCTTCCTGTCCGAAACATTTATAAATAAGCAGATGTTCATCCGCCAAACATCGTGTCTTTTGCATACAGCAAACATTTCTCATATTTTCTATACTCATAAGATCACTACGTAATTATAATCAGAATGAGCAGCGAGTCCAGTATGGATGATAACACCTCAAAGATCGAACTTCCAGGCTTCCGATTCCATCCGACAGAGGAAGAACTCCTCGAATTTTACCTCAAAAACATGATTTACGACAAGAAGTTCCATTACGATGTTATCGGGTTCCTCAACATCTATCGCCATGATCCCTGGGACTTGCCTGGTAAGTGTATGCATATACATATGCGGTTACAGTGTTACGGCGACCTTTAAAATTGTTACGATGTTAATACTCTTGACTGAGATTGGTTAATATAATTACATTGTTCTTGTTGTGTTTTCTTTATAGGCTTGTCGAAGATTGGGGAGAGGGAATGGTATTTCTTTGTGCCGCGAGATCGGAAACATGGGAGTGGTGGGAGGCCTAATAGGACTACTGAGAACGGGTTCTGGAAAGCCACCGGCTCCGACCGGAGAATCGTGAGTTTGTCGGAGCCGAAGCGCGTTATTGGCCTGAAGAAGTGTCAAGAGTAGAGGTATAGGTTTGTTTTCTATTCTCTGTTGTGTGATGAGTGCAGCGTTTCATTAAGTGTGCTGCAACATTCTCTAATATTTCTGTTTTTCTCTAGAAGGTTGGAAGAAAGACGGTTAGGGGTTGTTAGCACCGTTACTTTTAACCAACGTTCTTATTCTTTGTATATAAGCCGGTTCTCTTCTGAGAATATTACGGTTATTCTTTAATCAATAAAACAAAACGAGAGTACCGTCTCTCCTTCCCCAAACTCTTTTCTTCTATTTCATCATATCTGTAAGATCTTTGTTAGATCTTAACATGGTATCAATCGCCGTGATTCCTGGTGGTGTATTCTCTTCCGCTGTTGTTCGATGTTGTTGTATCCTCAAGTTTTGATGTGTTTTGGCTTGTCGCTGCTCAGGTTCTGTTTTTTCTCTCACCTTCTTGATTGATTCATTGTCTCGCGGTTGCAATTGATTCGATTTGTGTGATAATTGTCTCCTTTGCTTCATTCATCGCCTCAAAACCTAGGATTCTCTGTGTTTGGTCATAAGCATGTTTACTCGAAAAGACTCATAGGTTACAGAGTAAATCTAGTGACTCTTGGTTGAGATATCCTATAGGCGTAATGTTTGAGTCTCGTTTGAATTGTTGAGTTCATTGAGACATCGCTGAGACCTTGGATCTCTGGAGGTTTGGTTTGTTTTTGAGTTTGAATTCATCTATTTTCTGTGCACGCAATCTGTTTGTACCGTAACAAATGCTGCAGGGCATGTCAGTGAAAATCCTGAATATCTTGCGTACTATAGGCAAGATAAGCTTCTTGCTTCTTGGATGCTGTCTACCATATGTTCAGAAGTTCTCCTTAGGTTAACAGGGTGTACCACAGCAAGTACAATTTGGTCTAATGTTACTCGAATGTTTGGGGCTTGTTCCACCACTAAAACATCCTCTCTTAGACATAGTCTTCATACTCAGAAAAAGCTAGGGTTGTCAATTGCTGAATATCTAGCTAAGATCAAAATGATATGTGATACTCTGAATGCTTCTGGTAGTGTAGTATCTGAGCAAGAACATGTTAGTGTTATCCTTGCTGGGTTGTCTGTAGAATTTGAGTCGGTTATAGTTGTTGCATCCAAGGAGTTCCTATCCCTTGAAAAGCTAACTGAGATGATGTTAGACTGTGAAGCTAGGATGCATATGTTTCATCATGATAGTCTTCCTGTTCATGCCAATCTTGCAGTTCAGAGTGATGAAGGACATTCCACTTCTTTTAATGAAACTAGGACTGTTACACCTCATGATCTTCAGTTATCTGGTCAGTTTCAGTCTGGAGGGGGTGCTCCATTTTATTCTAGGGGACGTCGTGGTGCGTTTACTAACAACAATAGCAGAGGTCGTGGTCGAGGAAGGTATGGATCAAACCGACCTCAGTGCCAATTGTGTGGTCGTATGGGGCACACTGTGCAGAAGTGCTACTATCGTTTTGATCTTAGTTATTCTGGGTATAATACTAATGAGGATGAAGTGCAAACTGAAGGTGCTAACTTTGGATCAGCTCAAAATAATATTGTGGCTCCTGCTGTTGTTAATTCCAGACCTGGTACTCAATCTGCTCAGGTGTTCAATCACACTTTTGGGTTTCAGCCAAACTCTTATACTTCATGTCCTCCTCATACTGGGTACTACAATTCTACTTCTCTTAGTACTGGTTTCACTCCTGGTCAAGGAAGGCTTCCTTCAGCTGTTGGTCAAGGAGTGAACTCTTTTTCTTCTACTGGTGTCAAACAAGGTGTTTCTGCAGTCCATCCTGTTGCTGAGTTTCCTAGTGATCATTCTACTCCTATTGCTCAGCCTACTAACACCAGTAACTTTTCTCAATCTCCTGTGATGTTCTCACCTAATGGTTCTATTTTGACGCATGGTGTGTGGTGTCCTGATTCTGGGGCGTCTCATCATGTTACTTCTGATCAATCTACTATGCACTCTGATGTTCAGTATACAGGTACCACTTCTTTACTCATGGGCAATGGTGCTAGTGTTCCCATTAAGCATGTTGGTCAGGGGTACTTACTTACTCAGTCCAAACCCTTAGTGCTTCAGAATTTGTTACATGTTCCCTCCATTAAAAAGAACTTAATGTCTATTTCTCAGCTAGCTCGTGATAATAATGTTTATTTTGAGTTCTTTGCTAATGGCTGTTGTGTTAAGGATACTCAGAGGATCCTTCTGGAAGGGAAGCTCACGCATGAGGGTTTGTATCAGTTGGCTGCCCCTGTTGCTGATGCTTGCTGTTCGTTGCAATCTGCTGCTCAGGTTCATACTGTTTCCAAGTCTTTAGATTTGTTTGACTTGTGGCATAAGAGACTAGGTCATCCCTCTAGTCGAATTGTTAGTAATGTGTTGAATAAGTGTAATATTGTTGCTAAGCCTTGGGATGTAAGTCATGTCTGTTCTGCTTGTTTGAGAGGGAAAGCTCACAAGCTTCCTTTTTCCTCATCTTCTACTGAATATAATGAGCCAATTGATCTTGTTGTTTCTGATTTGTGGGGTCCTGCATCTGTTGCTTCTGATGGATACCTCTATTATGTGTCATTTATTGATGTGTGTAGCAGACACACTTGGATTTACTTAGTTAAGAAAAAATCTGATGTGGCTCAATGTTTTCTCAATTTTTATAAGTTAATTGAAACTCAGTTTGGTAAGAAGATTAAAACTCTTCAAACAGATTGTGGGACTGAATATCTTGCCTTAAGAAATTGGTTAGTTTCAAATGGTGTCCAACATAGGTATTCTTGTCCTCATACTTCTGAACAAAATGGTAAGGCTGAGAGAAAGCATAGGCATGTTGTTGAGACTGGGTTGACATTACTTGCACAAGCTGGTTTACCTCTGAAATTTTGGAATCATGCTTTCACCACTGATGTGTTTCTAATTAATAAGATGCCTACTGAAGTTTTGAATGGTATATCTCCTTTTGAGAAGTTGTATGGGAAAAGTCCTGATTATTCCTTTTTTAAGGTGTTTGGTTGCACTTGCTATCCTTATATGAGGCCATACAGTCAGCATAAGTTTAGTTTTAGGACTTCAAGTTGTGTGTTCTTAGGGTACAGTTCATCTCAAAAATGGTATAAATGCTTGGATGGTTCTGGGAAAGTTATAATTTCCAGACATGTTGTCTTTGATGAATCTAAATTTCCTTTTCTCCAACAACCTGAAGTATCTAAGATGGAGTCTGAGTTGAGTCAGTCTTGCTTGCCTCTTTTGGATGTTTGCTTTCCTGCTCATGTTAGCACTTCTCATGGCATGCACATTCTTGAGTCCTCCCATGTCACACCTGGTTCCAGCAGTCCATGTGTTGCTCAGGGAGAAACTATGGTCTCTAGTCAGCAGGGTCTTGGTTCAAATGATCAAGGTGTGTCTGTTGATGTTAATATTGTTGCTGATCAAGGTTGTGATGAGAATGTTGGTTGTCAAAATGCCGATCTTGTAAATGTTGCTACTGAAACTGTTAATGCTGTTGAGAGCAATCTTCAAGGAAACTCTGAAGAGGATGTTCGAGGTGATCAAGGAACTGTTCAAAGTGAGCAGGACTTTGTTCAAAGTGATCAGGAGGTTGTTGGTGTTCAAGGGAATGTTGAGAATGCTCAAAGTGGTCAGGGAGAAGTTCAAGATGATCAGGAGGTTGGCCAAAATGATGTTGCAATAGACACTGCTCAGATTGAAGATAATGGTGTTTTTTTAAATAATTCTGGAGATGGTATAGGGGTTTTTCTGATGAGTTTCTTTTTCCATCAGACTATGATGGTGTTCTTACTGAAACAACTTCAGCTGAGGTAGTTCCTGATAGTATTCATGATGACACAATTTCATTAGAAGATGATGCTCAAAGGAATACAACTGATGGTCTTCATGTGCCTCAAGGATCATCACAACAAATAGGTCATAGCATGGTGACAAGGAGTAAAAATGGCATATACAAACCCAAGATTTATCAGGTTTCCTCTACTGTCTTGTATTCTGAGTCTGAACCTAAGAATATTAAGGAAGCCATGTTAGACAAGCATTGAAGAGCAGCTGTTCAGGCTGAATATGATGCATTGATGAAGAATGAGACTTGGATTATTGTGTCTCTTCCTCCAAATAGAAAAGCTGTGAATTGTAAGTGGTTGTTCAGAATCAAAAGGAAACCTGATGGCTCTGTAGATAGGTACAAGGCTAGGCTTGTAGCCAAAGGGTACCTTCAGGAAGCTGGTGTTGATTATCATGATGTTTTCAGTCCAGTAGTGAAGCTTGTTACTGTCAGGACAATTCTTTCATTGGATGTCACTCGTGGATGGATACTCAAGCAAGTGGATATAAATAATGCTTTTTTAAATGGGGTTTTAAAGGAAGAAGTATACATGGCTCAGCCTCCAGGTTATGAGCAAGGTGATTCTAGTTTGAATCTGGTGTGTAAACTAAACAAAGCACTCTATGGTCTCAAACAAGCACCAAGGGCTTGGTTTGAGAGACTTAAAGATTATCTTGTGTCTGATGGATTCTCTTTAACCAAGTCTGATGCTTCCCTTTTTGTGAAAATTTCTTCTTCTTCTGTGATGTATCTACTTGTGTATGTAGATGACATTATCTTGACTGGTTCTGATAGTGTTGAGATACAAGAGGTTGTTGATAGATTGCACAGAACCTTCTCTCTAAAGGATCTAGGTGTCCTCAGTTATTTTTTAGGAATTGAGGTTACTTATGCTTCAGAGGGTCTGATGGTGAGTCAAAGAAAGTATATCATGGACTTGTTGCATAAGTATGGTTTTGACAGTGCTAAGGGGCTCCCTACCCCTATGGTTTCTAGTTGCAAGTTGTCCACTCATGATGGCACTCCTATTGCTAATGCTACTGAATATCGTAGCATTGTAGGGGCCTTGCAATATATTGTTATCACTAGGCCAGAAATTGCCTTTGCTGTTAATAAAGTCTGCCAATTCATGCAGAATCCTAGTGATGTACATTTTAATGCAGTAAAGAGGATACTTAGATATCTTCAAGGCACTATAGACTATGGGTTGAAGTTCACTGCTAATTCTCGTTTAAATATTGAAGGGTTTGCTGATGCTAATTGGGGGTCTGACTCTGATGACAAACGGTCCACGTCTGGGTTTTGCATATATTTTGGTGGTAATCCAGTGTCTTGGGGGTCACGAAAGCAGCATGTTGTTTCTAGGTCCACAGCTGAAGCTGAGTACAGAAGTGTAGCTTGTGCAACTACTGAAATAATGTGGCTTCAATCCCTCCTAAATGAACTGAATGTTATGGCAGATGGCTTACCTGTGCTTTGGTGTGACAATTCAAGTGCAGTAGCTGTGTCAGCTAATCCAGTGATGCACTCTAAATTCAAGCACGTTGAGTTGGATTTGTATTTTGTTCGTGAACAAGTTGTTGCAGGCAAGCTTCAGGTCAATGAAGTCCCTGCTTTCGAGCAGGTTGCAGATATTCTAACCAAGCATTTGTCTGCCCCTGCTTTTCACAGACACATGCTTAAACTTGCTGTTGTTCCTCTGCTATAATTTGTTTGCTTCTATTTCTAGTGTGTGTTGTTTGTTTGCAGCATGGTTTCTGTGTTTTCTTCTATGCTATGCAGTCAAGGTTGAATTAGTTTGCATCATCCAGTCCGTTAGGGGAATGAAGAGTAAAGTATAGTCTATGAAGAAACAAGAAAATTTTTCGGGTCTACCTTGTCAGAGAAGCTGGGGGAATGTCAAGAGTAGAGGTATAGGTTTGTTTTCTATTCTCTGTTGTGTGATGAGTGCAGCGTTTCATTAAGTGTGCTGCACCATTCTCTAATATTTCTGTTTTTCTCTAGAAGGTTGGAAGAAAGACGGTTAGGGGTTGTTAGCACCGTTACTTTTAACCAACGTTCTTATTCTTTGTATATAAGCCGGTTCTCTTCTGAGAATATTACGGTTATTCTTTAATCAATAAAACAAAACGAGAGTACCGTCTCTCCTTCCCCAAACTATTTTCTTCTATTTCATCATATCTGTAAGATCTTTGTTAGATCTTAACAAGAAGACTCTTGTTTTCTATAAAGGAAGAGCTCCACGAGGGAGCAAGACTGATTGGGTGATGAACGAGTATCGTCTCCCGGACGGTTGCACCTTTCCTAAGGTATACTATACCTCTTTTTTCATTTAGTCGTACAAATAATACAGGGACTGGGGGGAGATATACCTACAAAACACATTACCAAACTAAAAAGAATTGACTTTTGACATCAATACTTTTATGGGTCAAAATTTGGAAAGCCATAATATTTAAAAATTTTGAAAACAATTTTTGGGATCTACCAGTGGAGTTGGTCCAAGTAATAAGTAGTTTAATATCGCTTAAATATGTCTCAAATTCGAGACTTTATATATGTAAATGTGAACACATTAGTATTATGATTCTTGTTGGGCCCCAAGTTTGCAAATGCCACTATCATTATAAGTGACAAATGCCCCTATTTAGAAAATGTTTATTCTAATTTTTTTTGGTATGATTGAACATGCAGGATGTGGTTTTGTGCAAAGTATACAGGAAAGCAACTTCCCTGAAAGTTCTGGAACAAAGGGCAGCAATGGAGGAAGAGTTGAAGAAAACCAACACATCTCCATCATCTTCACATCTCTCATCATCAATGGAAACAGTTTCTTTTTGCAGCCCAAAGGAGGGTTTGGTGCCACCAACTGCAGAGTTGTTCTTCAAGCAAGAAATGGAACAAGAGAAAGCACCAGAGAAGAAGAAACTGTCTTCTGCATCTCTGCAGTTTCCATTACCAGAGCTTCAAATGCCTAAAATGCTGAGTGACTGGACACAGGATCAGTTCTGGGTTCAGCTCAACAGTCCTTGGTTTCAGAATCTCACAACTTATGCCAACATCTTGAATTTCTAGTGGCTAAAAAAGGCTTAATTAATTGATGATGTTGTGTATATAAAGCTATATGTATCTTCCTTCCTACTGTTTAGTTAATTGTAGCCTAAGAGTAAGAGGATGAGTGTTTCTTCTACAGCTTCAAGCATTTGCTGGTTTTTTTAATCATTTTTTTGCATAAATGTTTACATCTGACTAATTTGTCTGATGTAACTTTTGGTGTTTTATTTTAATGGAAAGTTGTAACTTTTTGATAAATTATTGTATATAGCGCTATAAATGAGACAAGACAGATCGCAAGCTATTCGAGTTCAATTTAGTCAAAGCTCAGTTAAATTTCAACTTGATTGGACTCGACTCGAGTTCTTAACGAGCCGAGCCGAGCTACTTGATACCCGACTCGAAAAGTTCGCGAGCTACTCGAAAATATTATATATATATTTTTTTATTTTTTATAATTTAAAATATAAATTCCTAAACTTAAAACCCTGAAACATAAACGCTAAACCTAAGTTTTAAATCGTAAAATCTAAACCCAACAATTTAAACTTCTAAATCCTAAACCAACACCCTAAACCCAAAAATTAACCAGCTTGAATTTATACTTGTCTATTAAAGTTTTTTTCTTGATAGGGATTTAAATGAGACGTGATAGATTGCGAGATACTCGAGTCCGACATAATCAAAGATCGGTCAACACTTGACTCGAATAGGCTCGAATAAAACTCGAACTCGACACGAATTCTTAACGAACCGAGTCGAGCTCATATTTCTCAGGCTCGTTAAAATTTACTCGAGCTCGAACTCGACTCAAAATATTAACGAGCCAAGTCGAGTTCAGCACTACTCGAACTCGACTCGGCTAATTTACGCCCCTAATTGTATATTATCCAAGATAAACAACACACTGCTGCAATGAATCTAAGCATTTATTTAGACCATCGTTCCATACAAGAAAATAGAACACAGTGTCATGCAACAATGTCCAACAATCTAGCTAAGTTGGACATGATCACTGTTGTAATATTCTTATTTTTGAATGCATAAAGCTAGTGCTTATTATTCCTTAATGCCATCATTTTGACACCGAAAGTTACATCGATTCCACGAGGCCATACCCGTTAGGCCCGTAAGGTGTCATATTGTAGCAGTCAAGATTGTCGCCGGTGCTAGTTCCGAGCATTGTAGTGTACCTTTTGTAGAACGCGATGCGGTCCTCTACCCTAGAGTCCGGACCACCATGACCGCATTCCAGGCCGCCGTTGATGATATTTGTGAGCATACCGTACCCTGGAAGTCGACCTAATTGAATGTCTCTCTCGGAAGGCGTCCATACTCCGGTAATTACGTCGTGACAAGAAGGTTTCGGTGACTGCGCAGTCATCCAGAACCAGTAAGAAGCCTCAAAGGCCATCGTAACGTTTTTTATCAACATGTCAGCATCTTGTAAAAGCTGGTTCTTTAGCCCAATGGTGTCTCCATATTGCCCATAATTAGCGTTCCTGAGATATCAAATTTAAATTCATTATGCAACATTCGATTTAAATTTTAGTATTATAAACGAAACAAATTTAACTTGAAGAGTAATTTTTATAGCGAATCTTTATCATATTCAAATTCAGATTAATCGACACAATTATATTATAACAATATGTAATTATTAAAAGAAAAAAAACAATTGGTGAAGGGTAATGAAAGTTACCAAGAAAGTTGAATGGGGCCTCGGCCACAATATCTTTGACCAGGAACACATGGGTAGTTTACTTGTGCGGCATCACAATATTCCGAAGGGCAACCATCTTCCTTGTTATAGCAATATCCCCAATGATCTGGACCGCCATCTGCCGTTGGCCACCCCCCTACAAAACCATCAAATTTATTGTTAAAACGACACAATATTAATTTATGTGATAGTGTAGTAAATAACAACTCTAAGAAAAATAAATTTAGACAAATTACCTGTAGTTTCGTGGGAAGTTTGGCCTAAGAAAGCAGCAACTTCCCTTTTCCGAGTTTCGTCACTGCCGGTGGCGGCAAAGGCCGGATAAGACTTTGCGGCGGCTATGAAAGCTTCATAGGTGTAGAAGTTCACAGCATGGCAGCGAGGGTCGTTTCTATAGGGAAACATCATTTCAAACATTTCTCTTGATATAATGTCACCGAGTGTAGCACCACCAGGGGAGGGCGGAGTGACGGGGCTAGGTGGAGGAGGGCTGGGTGGTGGAGTGACGGGGCTGGGTGGTGGAGTGTCGGGGCCGTCGGTGCAATTCATTTGGCAACCTTTTTCCACGAGGCAGTAGTCGTCAGTGGTGCCACACCAGCCATATTTGCTACAACATAAACCTCCTGGACAAGGAATACCATGATTTTGCTCCCCACACTGCTCGGCTGTGCTTAAGAATACACAGTACAAAAACAAAGAGGAAACTAACCACAACCAAAACCTCATATTTTTCTGAAATATAGGTAGATTTTTATCAACTTTTGCGAGTGATGAAGTACCAGATGATAGGCCTATTTATATGGAGTATATAGTTTGTAAAGTTGGAAATGTTTAAAGCGTGGCTACCAAATTTCAAACATTAAAATTTTGTTATTTTAAAATAAAATTTCAAACATATAAATTAATGGAAACGGCCAAATCATTACGAGTTCAGATTCTCATTTACTAAATGACAAACCATTAATTAAATAAAATTGAAAACGTTTAAAATGTAGGTAGCTTATATACAATTTCTCTTACTTCAATTATTGGCATGGATGCTATTTTTTAAATGCAAATGAGGTGATGAGAAGACTCGTAAAATTGGAGTTTTGAGATTTAATTTATTTATTAAAATTAAAAAAATTTAAAAAGTAATTTTATTTTTTAATTTAAAAATTAAAGACAGACTTAAAAATTAATTAAATTTAAAATACTTTAAAAAATTAAAGATTCACACACACATCTTACCGATATTATAATTAAACTTAAATCTTCTAAGATAAATTCACTAAATTTCTATAACTACATGGATGTATATAGCTTTGTCCCTAAATGATAATGATTTCATATTCTAGTTTGCCGGAAGACAAACCATTTATTAAATAACATTTAAACGTTTATCATGCAAGTGGCTATATTCCATTTTGTTTAGTTCAATTATTGGCATCGATTATTTTTTTAAGTACTGAAGTTTCAAAAACGTTTAATTTACTCACTGAACTTTATACATTGATTATTTTTTTTATTAGTTCTCCGTTAATCTCTAACACCATAAAAATAATAAAAATTAATGGGTAAAATACGTAGATCATCACTAAACTTTGTTGTTTGACCTGTTTTAGTCATTGAACTGTGCTCGATGACATATTTTAGTCGTCGAAGTTTCCCATGCTATGGTCCACGTCATAACGGTGTTAGAGGGTTAATGGATGAGTGATGAAAAAAGTTTAATGTATAAAGTTGAGTTAATAAATTCATCCAATCGGGTGATGACATGTGTCGTCATCGGATTGGTTGATTAATTTTATTTAATTAAATTAAAATTATGACTAAATTGATATAATATGTAACTAATATGAACCAAATGTGTAATTATAAACATTTTCTTTAACTGCCACATCATTGGTTGATTAATTTTATTTAATTAAAAATAAATTATGACCAATTTGATATATATGTAACTAACAATGATCAAATGTGTAGTTAATAAATTTTCTTTAACTGCTACATCACCTCTCTGTTAAATTTTAACGGTTGTTGATCAAAATAGATCCAATTAAATAATTAAATAGTCAAATTTTAAATTTTTATAGTTCGGTGATCAAAATAAACCATACCTAATAGTTGAGGGTTCACGTTAATGTTTTTTTTTTCTTCCTTTGTCTTGGACCACGATTTCATCCGATTATGATAATGGAGAAACGGGGGAAAATGATTTGAATTCGGCTTCGATGTTTTGTTCTTTTCTTGGTCCACGATTTCATCAGATTCTCATCTACCAAAAGGCCGGCCAATTATTGCACTAATTAAAGTTGGAAACGTTTAAGACATGGCTATTCAATCATTTTAAATCTAATCCCTCAAGTTTGAAATTTATTCTTTTTATATTTGGATTTAAAATTTCAATCTTATAAATGATATTGTTAATATTATTTCAAAATTTGCCATTAATTAAGATGCATTATTTAAACTGGGTTAAGAGTTCAAATTTTAATGTTTTGAATGAAGCAAATTGAATTAAGTGGGTTATCCCCTATAATGAGCCTTTGTTATCTGCAATAACATGTCTGAATTAATTAACCAGTGAATTAGATACCTATAGTTTTTTTAAATGAATTCAGGCCTCGTTAAAAACCCTCACTAAGCCTAAATTGGGGAAAAGAGTGCCTTGCAATTTTATTCACGAAGAAATCTGTCCAACATCCTTACATCTTACTCGATATTGAACCTTACTCAAATCGTTCTGAGCAGAATCAAGTCCTGAGATAAAAACCAATACAATCTAAGTAACAACAAACCCTGACCCGATAGCAGTGTTGAAATAAGCAACAGCCATAACATTGCAATCAGATGGAAACTCGCACGAGGCTGAAAGATTACCAACTTTATTAGCCAATCCCACAATCCTGGACGAAGTTGAACATAACAGCATTTGTAACCCCCTAGACCGGCCTATGCGGAATGACCAAGTCTAGTAAGGCACATTAAAGTTTAAAACTCAAATGGAAAACATGTTTGCAAACTAAGCGTTAATTTCGGCAGCATAACGGCAGAACTTAGTGAAATCCATCAAGTTAACTAAACATGTTTAATACGTCAAACAACAATATTTTCCCAAATTTATTCACCACATAAACATCATAAATATTATAGGCAGCCATGATTACTTAAATAAACCCATCATAGGATAGTTACCAAAATAAGTATCAGTTAGTATTTTAAAATACTCTTAGTTTAATACCATACATAACAAAATATAGGCACATGTCACCCTGAAAATACAAACGGGGGATAGAAACATTACAATCAAAAAGAATACCAAATGTGTCGATCCTCTAAGTGTCAGCTACGGGGTGGCCTATCCAAAATATCTGAAAGGGGAAAGAATTTGGGGCGTGAGCTAGAAAGCTCAGTGTGTTCCAACAGTGCAAGTAAAACAGTTGCATCAATAAATGGTAAATCATGTTATGCAAACATATCATGAGAATGCATCAAAGTTTTCATGCAACCTATCTACCCTCCAACCGAACACCATGATACAGTTCCCCAGAACAGTATCTTATACTGGCATTAACCCAAGCCCATTGGGCGGGGTACCATCCTAAGGTTATACCTTAGAATACGGGCGGCCCTAGTCGAAACTTAGGAACCGAAAACGGGCGGACCTGGCCGAAGCCTAGGATCCGAAAACGGGCGGACCTAGCCGAAGCTTAGGATCCGAATACGGGCGGTCTTACCAGCTGGATCAGGACTGAGCCGATAATCTCCACATCATACCCCCAAGTACCTCAACTAATTAGTCCGGGTAGTAACATAGTATGCAACCATCATAGTCATAGCAATGCTCAACAACATATTCCTACACTGATAACCGTAAATCATAGGCATGCTTGTCATATCAAATGCTAGAGCATAATTCAACATATAGCACAATCGTATTTCTTCATAAACAGAAAACATGCTAGCTTTTCACAAAATCAAGTTTAGCAATCATATACACATCGTATGTTTTATTAAATCATGTGAAGCATGTAAAACAGTAAATGTGCAACAGTCATATAGCACACAAGGAACACACCTCAAAAGATGAGATCGGTCAGTCAAAAGGTCTATCGAGCACCGGGATCACGCTCCGCTACAGTACTGGAACCTAAATAGACAAGGATTATGGTTATAATCAAATTTACACCTTGATTCGTATTAAAATACTAAGTTTAGGGTCGTACGAGTGACGATAGGATCACGAGGCGGTACAGATCGAGACGAGCTGGGCTGGGCGTAGGCACGATCGGGAGATCCACGAACGGGCTTCAAAATCAGACTCAGGACGTCGGAAAACATAAAATAGGGCTTTTCGGAAAAATTTGACTTTTTGGTCAAAGTCAACGCTGACGTCAGCGGTCAAAGTCAACGCTGACGTCATGCTGACGTCACTGGTCCAAGACTGACTCGACGAGTTGACTCACTGAGTTGACTCGGACAAGTTGACTCATTGGGTTGACTCGGACGAGTTGACTCACTGAGTTGACTCGGGTCAACGGGTCGGGTCAACGGGTTGACCGAGTTGACCGGTCCAACTGGTCCAGCCGTTTCAGACCGGTTCGGTCTACGCGGACCGGCTCTTACCTTTAAACTTCGAAGATCACCGGACGGTCACCGGGACCTCGCCGGAAAAGCTATTTCGCGTCGTTTTCTGCCAGAAAAACACTCAAATCATCAGACCACCATTTTATTACATCATTTGGAACGAAATAACACTGGTACGAACCAAAAACTCACCGAATTAGTCCTTAAAAGCCCGAACTCGTCGGAAAGTTGGCGTAGCTCCGATGACAGAGCAAACGATGACGAACGGTCAAATGGTGACCTGGGTTTTGACCGATCGGCGATGGGAAGTCCAACGACGGCAACGGCGTGGCCAACGGACGTCGAACGGCGACGGAAACTCAAAGGAAAGGATCGACCAGCTTAGCCCTAGGTTCGCGAACCTTCAACGGTCGATTGCCGGCGAAAGGAACGGCGATTGGGCGCGTGGGTTGAGGGGTTTTGCTTGGGGTTCGACGGTGAACACAAAAACGCCGGTGGTGAGCGTCACGGCGCAGCGGTAAGGGCAGATCGACGATGGCCGATTTGGTTCAAGGGAGGGGGGATGTGAACGATGAGGGGGTGTTTCTGGAATTATTGGGAAAAGTTTCCAATTTAATTTACATTAAAGGTAGCAGGTAAGATATTTTGTTATTTTATTATTTTAGGGTCTTAGGTATTAACTTTTATTTTCCCTGGTGCAATTACTAACCAAGAGCTATGCTAGCTCAATTGGTTAAACCATTGACCTATGCAGCCAAGGGTCATGGGTTCAAAACCCCTTGGCTGCTTTTCTCTCTTTTTTTTTTAACCTTAGAATATTAGGGTTGTTACAGCATTCCTCCCAATACCTTCCTTAGCCAGGGAATCAGCCGCACTGTTAGAGTCCCTGTCAATCTTCTTAAAAGACCAAAGCATCGAATTGTTCCATTCCCAAATTTTACGGATGGGGGAATGAAAATGCATAGGGGCTTTCGAGATATCTAAAAGCCAAGACACCACATCGCTATTGTCGGAATAAAACACTACATACCTGTGCGATAAAGATGGCTCAAGGTTGCAAATCGAGCAGGCCTCTAGGATCGCCAACAATTCAGCCGAAAGAACGTCTACAACTCCCACTGATTTCGAGAATTCAGCTATCAGGTTGCCTTTCCAGTCCCGCAGCACTCCGCCGATACCGGCCTCCCCAATAACTCTGTTCACCGCTCCGTCTACCATGAATGCAAAAGGTTGGGGCTTGTCGAGCAGCTTGCATTTGGAGTGCTGGTTTGATGGAGCAAGGTCACAAGCATTCACAGGATCGGCTAAGAAGTAGCTTTCCGATATAAAAACTTTCGGCCAATTACTGCGGCACCAATGGAAAGTTCTTACTTGGGCTGTATCGAATAATAAGGAGTCCCTGTTTCGATTTTTAAAAATACACTCATTCCGGTATAACCAGATCGACCAACAGAAACTAAAAAACGATATGCACCATACAAGTTTCGACTTATAAGTGGGGAAGCTGCCACTCCAAGCCAGTAGAACACTGTCAATTGAACCCGGAAAAGTGAAAGTGATGTTCCATTTTTTGCACCAATTCATCCAACACTGCCAACTTTTTGAACATGAGAAAAATAGATGGTACTCTGTTTCGGCTTCTTTGTTACAAATAGGACATAGCTGATCGGATACAACTTTCGAGCCCCTTCGGAATAGATTTGCCTTTGTAGCTAAACGCCCGCGCACCAAACGCCACATGAAGAATTGAACTTTTGGAGGGACATGCTTGTCCCAGACTATTTTCCAAATGTTTGTGCTATCAACTATGGCAGGTTCCAGTGCTTTGCAATAGTTCTTGGAGCTATAACCTCCGAAAGGATCACCTAGCCAATGCATTTTGTCATGAGAGAAAGGAGCTGAAGAAAATTTTCTGAGTGTGTCCACAAATTGATCCCAAACCGATAATTCCCAGTCGAATAGCATCCTACGAAGAGGGATCGCCCAATCCCAACCATTGTCTAGTTTCGCTCCAAATTCTTTTACCTTGCCGCTTTTTCTTGTAGCGAGTGCGAATATCCTGGGAAATTGGATAGAGAGCGGAGAATCTCCAGCCCAATTATCAAACCAGAAATCTATTAACTCACCATCGCCAAGAGAAGGCCGCAAATTAATCATTAATACGTCGGAGGGCGAGTTCATCGGCTTAGATATATCCCTCCAAATCCACGATAATTTCTTGTGGTTAACCGCAGGTGGCAGAAGTGATGAGCCATAATATTTTTCAACCAAAACTTGTCGCCATAAACCATTCAGATCTGTGCTGTAGCGCCATATCCACTTGTTAAGAAGCGCTCGGTTTCTCACAGATAGCTCAACAATCCCCAAGCCCCCCGCAACCTTTGGTTTGCAGATATCTTCCCACTTTACCCAGTGGATGGTATTTTCGTCTACCTTGCCCCAGATAAACCTGGCTATTAACTTATTTAAAGACTTGCTGATAGAAGTAGGCATTTTGTATAAGGATAAGTAATAGAGTGGCAAACTGCAAAGCACTGATTTCACTAAGGTTAATCTCCCCGCAGAGGATAGATTCGATTCCTTCCAGTCGGATAGTTGCTTTCTGAACTTGTCGATAACTGGGTTCCAAAGAGAAATGTTATTCTTTACAGCGCCCAAAGGCAATCCGAGATACTTAGTGGGGAATGATCCACTAGAACAGTTAATTGTAGCAGCAGTATTGCGTAGCCAATCAGCATCAACATTGATGCCAAATAATTCTGATTTCTTCATATTCAAACTCAACCCAGACACTGCCTCAAAAACTCTCAGAATACGTTTGACATTCAAGAGCTGATCTTCCTTGGCCTCCGCAAAGATGATTAAATCATCTGCAAACTGAAGATGGGATACTTCGAAATTCATGTTACCTATGTGAACACCCTTGAACATATTGCAGCCCACAGCTTTGGACAAACAGCAACTCAGCGCCTCGGCAACTAAATTGAAAAGGAATGGGGATAGGGGACAGCCTTGTCTCAAGCCTTTTTTGGTGTTGAAGAAATTCGTGGGCACACCGTTAATCAGCACGACCATAGAGACTGAAGATATGCAAGCACGTATCCAATGACACCATTTCTGCCCGAAGCCCATCTTTTTCATGACTAGAAATAAAAACGGCCATTCGATGGAATCGTAAGCTTTTCTGAAATCCACTTTGAAAACGACAACTTCATCTCCATTCGTCTTGGCCATGTCCACAACTTCATTTGCAACCAGCGAACAGTCGATGATTTGGCGACCCTTGATGAAGGCGAACTGATTTTCGCTTACAATTTCATTCATGTACTTGGACAATCTGTTTTGCTAATACTTTTGCCAGGATCTTGTACATACTACCCACTAAACTGATGGGTCTGAAATCTTCGATCAATTCCGGAGCTTTAGTCTTAGGGATGAGTGCTAGAAAGGTAGAGTTTAGTTCAGGCGGAAAGCCTTTCCCATCAAAGAAGTTCTGAAATATCTTCATAATATGCTCCTGTAACACTTCCCAGTATTTCTTGTAGAAATTAATATTGAACCCATCAGGGCCGGGTGCCCTATTGCCATCCATAGAATTAATAACATCCCGCACTTCATTGGAGGAGAAAGGCCTTTCGAGCCAAGCGTTCGCATCTTG